>OX376075.1:5000000-7500000 GCA_947361185.1 Charanyca ferruginea | reverse complement strand
TTTGTATTAATTATATTTTATTTTATTCATAAACACCCATCGGTTTCTAAGTAAACTTTAACTATTCCCGACGACGTAGATACTTATCTCTTTTGGTGACTGTACATATATCATGAAACAAAATCCTATACACTTAGGAATAATAATTGTATAATAAGCTTTCTAACATTGAAAACATTTTGGTATTCGGATTCGGATGAAGTCACAGGTAGGTTTAATATCTAAGGGTCAAGGTAGAAGGGCTGGAAATAACCTGTCGATGAAAACATTTAGTTAAGCCAGTTAGTTTGCATCGCTCTGATAAGTGGTTAGGCTATAGTCAGGAAAGAAATACAGACTTATGAACAGACCCTTACCTGCATATATGCATGTAGGTTAGTATTATTTGTGTACATGCCAAATCAACCTGTCGCCAGTCTGCTATGAGTTAGTGAGTGGGCCAATGTCTAAATTATGGTTTCTCTATGCATATGTGTGTCTCGGAGAAAACGCACTCGTTAGTCGAGAGTCACAATTGATTGATGTTTGGGAGTTAATGTATGCAGTACTGCTGTGGTATTGGTATTCAAGGGTTTTTATACTGTGGTACTAGGCTAGTTAGGTTGTGTTTTAAGTGAAATTGAATTATAAGGGAAATTACCACAGATATAGATAGACCTAGATAACGCAAGAGTAACTACTTCGCGTGCCTATTTTCGTGCCTAACTTACGATAAAAAATCGTAAGTAAAAAAATAAAGTAAATGTTTCCTTCTATCGGTAAGTCATTTTGTGATTAATATTATGCGTAATTAATTTAAAAAACAATTGTTTTTAATCTAATACCCCCAGTAATACCTGGGAATACCAAATTTAGGAAAAACAAAACATTCGTATTACATTGTGACGTCCAAAAAATGGCACGCTTGGTTTTCATACAGATCGTGATACTTGCGTTGTCTAGGTCTATCTATATCTGTGGATATTACTTTGACGGTGACAGTTTTTGCCGCGGTCGGTCAGTGGATTGGTGACCATTTCTTTTGATACCGAGAAGCCTCCGTGCTTTGGAGAAATGCCGACCCCAACGTGATTGGGAAAAGACTGGGCAGATGTTGGATCCGTTAAATGCTGGTAGTTATGGGGCACTTGCCGTAAAAAATATAGAAATGACTTTCATAAAAGGTCCACGATCCTGAGTTACCAGACCAAAAAGTAAATCAAAACTAACAAGCAAGCTGACCTTTTTAACTACATAATTATTCCTTTATTTTAAAATTTCAAGGATTCCAAAAAAGATGTTGGTCTGACGACTCAAAATCGGTGCATCTGTCCATAAAGAAAATTCCTCCATTTTACTTCCTTTCATGCCCTTGCGAGCATTTATCGGTTCCAATAATATTCATTAAGGGCCTCCTCAACACGATTTGTTTTGAAACCTAGTGGAAAAGAAAAAAATGTAGAACATCACAAAACTAAAATTACATGCACCTACAAAACTCCAATGGCATAAAGAGCACATAGTAGATACAGTCAGGAACATTTATAGTTAGAACATTCTAAAGCGATTTTCTCTTAAACTTGTCATATGCCTAGCCTTTTTTCAACCATGTTGGGGTCAGCTTCCAGGCTAACCGGATGCAGCTGAATACCAATGTTTTACATGGAGCGACTGCCTATCAAATCTCCATGACCCAGTGACTGCGTTGATATTCAGCATTGTATAAACTATTATATAATTTTTCGTAGCACATACATGTGAGCACTGTGTTCTTTAAAGCTACCATTTACGAGTTAGGCCTCTCATTGACTTGAATATGCCCTGGCGGTTGGGAGAGTCATGCTCACTTGAATGTCTCGCTGACGGTTTCGCATGTGTTGAATCATTCGGTTCCCTTCAAAATGGTTAAGCTAAATGTTGCCGATCCATGCGTCATGTTCGTGAACGGACGCCGTCAGTTGGGACTGGTCATACATAAAAAAGAGAAACGATCTTTTGAAATAAAATAAAACATGATTTATAAAGATTTTTAAGTTACCTATTTATTAGTGTAATCCTCAAATTCAACTTTAGCAAACGTTACATGTTTTCAAATATTTTAGTCATTTTTTTACAGGGAGATGTAGGTGTATATAGAGTACATAAAAAAAATAAGAACGTGGAATGTGATGATAGGATATTGAACATTAATAATATGCTTTTAGATGTTTTTTGTTTCTCTTAATTAATGAATTAATAGCCCCTGAATAACGAAGAAAAATGCACTTTTGGTCGGGGTAGCGCCTTAATGAACTTGTTGTGGTCTTTCGAATATAACATTTTGAATTCTTGACTACTTACTATGAAATACGAGTACGTCTATCTCAAAGTTGCAATCGTTATTTAACGCACAAATCGCATTCAAATTTCGCTAAATGAATACATGTGCATGCTTGTCATAGTACACACGTATCTCTTCCATTACAAAATAAACAGTGATAGTTAATAACTTCAATTGCCGATGGAAGCACGTCGCGATAACACGTGGAGTGTTTGTTTAGCTCGCGTACTGCATTGCATCGTAGGTACTTTGTTAGTTTAGCTACTGTAGTGATGTAGTTTGGTTATGAGGAATCCTGTCAATGTTTTCTTTGGTTGGTCACACGTAATGTTGCAAAGTGGAAGATACCGTGTACACTGTACATATTCATAAACCAAAGGAGGGGCGCATCTATCTTGATTGAAAAACCATTTTTTTTTTCGAACGGATTCGAATTTCGGATTCGACTTTTTCTAGATCAAAAGTAGTAAGTAGTAGCTTAAGTTAGTCCTTATAGCATCAGCTATCTGCCAGTGAAAGTCCCGTCAAAATCGGTCTAGCTGTTTCAGAGATTAGTCAGAACAAACATACAGGCAATAATTTTAAAAAAAAGTTTATTTTATTTTATGTAGGTACCGTACTTTGATTATATAATGTCTAGATGGAGCGTCGCCCTACAATGATAACAAAGAAAACGAGTCAACAATTTCAAGTATGTGTGCGTGCAGGCGTCGTTTTACACTGTGCATCTACGTCTCTGTGTGCGTAAATAATGATTATATAAGCAATTATGTATATAATTATACATAAATTAATATTATTATACATATATTAATCATTTATTATTATTATTACGCATTTGGGCTTTGATTATATAAGCACTTGTCAGCCAATAGTTCGCTGACACTTTTTGACACGTTTGCGTGCACTTGACGCTCCATCTAGACATTATATATAATCAAAGGTACCGTATATACTTTCATATTGACGACATGGTTGGCGCAGTGGCTGAGCGGTCGACTGCTGCGCAGCGTGTTGCGGGTTCGATTCCCGCCCAGGGTAAACATTTGTGTGATGAGCACTTGTGTTTGGCTTGTGTCTGGGTGTTGTTTATCTATATATGTATGTATTTACAAAAAAAAATGTATTTGTGTATGTATATCAGCTGTCTGACACCCATAGTACAGGGTCTCCCTAGTTTGGGGTCAGATGGCCGTGTGTGAAAATGTCCCTACATATTATTATTATTATTATTATATGCATTTAGTAAAAAACTGTTATTTTGAGATTACAAACAGACACTTAAATTTTATTTATTTGTAAGTATGGATAGACTACTGTAGTATAGAGATCTCCTTGAAAATCCTCTCAAAACCACCATTACTTATCTCAAGACTAGCATATGCAAATCAATTCGACTAGTTAACTATAAATAACAAAGTTTTGATTAGAAAACCCTTTATATCGGCATGTATATTCATATGCACATTCATTATGTATATCTGATGTTTGCGAACGAGATACATGTATTATTGATGTGCAAACGGTAGTTCCTGAGAAAGTACTGGATCAATTTAATAACTGATTTCTTAGTTGTAACTATGTTTAGGTGTTGTTTTACTTTCAATGGCAATGATTGTTTTGGTTGATTGAAATTGTGGAAACGTTTAATAGTTTTTAAGGTAAGGGAAAAGATGAAACCTTTGTAAGAACAAGATATTGAAGATATGATAATATTTTATTTGCTAAAACACGCGTATATGTACAGTCAGCAAAATAGATAGGTATGATTTTGTTGTTCGATGGATGTTTTTGAATAAAATTAATAGAGAATAAATATTTCAATAATTTAATTAAATTTCATTTGAAAACATTCATCGCTTTCTAAGTAAACTTCAAACATTTCCGGTGACCTACATACCTATCTCTTTTGCTGACTGCACATACTGGAATTAACAATCATGCAAGATGTCAGAAAAATCATTAAGGGAAATTCCAGTCGACAGGCTTAACTCATAGCTAAACGTTTTTTCTTGGTTAATTAGTTGATAAAGCTCTCAATTTAAGTTGATCTAAAATGTTTATACTATGTTGTCATTTCAGTATGTCTATTCTGTTAGAATTTCCCTCGGTGAACACCCAGGTGAAGTGAGCTGTCATCCGTCCGTCTGCTTTATTAATCCCCAGCTTCGCGACGGATGACTCACTTCACCTTGGTATTGTAACGTTTCTACATAGTCTATGGAATAAAAGGCTATGTAGAACTGTACGAATTGAATTTATTAGCTCTCACACGAAAGATAAAATGTGATGAGTATCAAAAACAATTGTTAGTATAAAAATAACCGCGCTTAACCGACTCTCGGTTGCAGGCTGGTAGACTTGTAGTAAGTAGACTGGTAGACTTCAGTAAGTAGACTGGTAGGCTTCAGCAACGTAAGCGTATGGGTAATTAGCGTATTACCCAAGCGACTCCGAGATCTAGACTCGCCTCTTTGACAGGTTTTGTTACCTGACCGCTCTTCGGTCAAACCGCTTTTATATAGCACCGGCCAGACTCAATAATTGCAGACTGCAATTATTTTTTTATATAATATTAGTGCGAATTAGATCTAAAGGAACACACGATAAATCAGCGGGTGTTCAGCCGTTTAATATATAACACTAACATACAAGTTTACAAGATCAACAGCATAGAGGATTTACGTTAGTAGCCGAAAACTTTTAGGAGTAATGTTGACGGTCGTCAAATTGACGACTGTCATCGACAAACATGTCAAAGCAAAACATTATTTATTTTTCAGGTTTGTAAATATTAATTTGATCCAATTATACAGGAATATAATGCAAAGGATGCCGACAGGAACAGCATAAAAAAACGTAAGTACATAATACACATTATATTCATAACATTCCAAGAATCTACAAAAACAAATATTATAAGATGTAAACATAACGTGCGATTAATGATTTCATGCTTATAAAAAGTGAATATAGTTATCGGAGTAGACCGAAATACTATAGTATTCACCGAGGAAGATTGTAACAGAATAGAACTGCTGAACGTATTGATTAAAAACACCGTGAAGTTCAAGAAAAAACTAATTTGACATTTTTAACTTAGTCCTTGCCTGTCGCCGTCCTTTTCTTCAGCTGCCTGGAGGTAAAGGATGCCAATTATCTAATTTTAGTTCAGTTTGTAAACAAGGGACGCCAATAAGGTACATTCAAGTTAGCAACACCGCAATAAAATTCTTTTCGTTATGGACATCCACAATTTTATTGATACCAAAACAAACGACAAAGTTAGCTGTTAAAAGTAATTAATATCAAGATTTAAAATTAAGATCGTGTATAAGGAAGGATGACAATAAAATAATCATTATAATTTAAATGCACGAATCCAGTTAGTTACATATATCCGGTTATAAATGTTAATTGCAATATACGATGAAAAGCTCTCCGTAATTTTATTATTTTTATCCTGAATGTGTGTCAACGGATGAGGTCTTGATGTGACTGCACTACTTTTTGTTTACCACGACTGTGAGGCATGGTAAGTGTGTGATGCGAGTACCAAACTGTTTTCTACTCTTCGCTACGGAAGAAGACTTTTGGCTGCAGGGCATGGTCTTCCGTCGCGTGTGCCACAGGACAACACAACAAAAAAAACATGTTCATTTTAATAACAAATTTTACAGTTTTTTCTTACGTATAGATCTCCATTGAATACATTGTAAAAAGTGTTACGTCCTACTAATTATGATTGCGGAATATTAAAAAAAAACAATTAGTAACCTACTAAAAAAAAAAATATGCGTGTGTGTGTATGTGAGGATGAGTGTGAGTATATGTGCGCGTTTGAGTGTGAGTGAGAGTGCTTCAATGTAGTGCAAAATGAAGTGCTACTGACATAGCTTTATGTATATTACTATTACGAACGAAATGGTGTATGTACTTCATACATGTTTTATAATATGTGATGACATCTATCTACAATAAACGATTAATTATTAATAATTTAAAATAGCCTTTGAGACAGACAGACCAAAATTCTTACATAGGTTCCGTTTTGCCTATAAGTATGGAACCCAAAAATGATCAGTACTGCATGTCTCAAATTCTTGACTGCAATATTCTTGTTTTCGCCGTACGAAAGACTATTAAAACAAATAATTGCCAAATTATCTATCAAAATCCAAAATGTAAATAACTTATTTGCCTAGAATGTGGTAACTAGGCACAGATAGTACGTAATTAAATAAAGTGGGAAAACACACCTTTTGGCGTTGGCAAGCAAATTAAAACAAGTAAAATGTATAGTTAAAATCTTAATAAGGATACACCTATTGTATTGTTATATTAAATACTTACAAACCTACTCATATATAGTGCATTTTTACCAGTCTACTTCATCTGTTTCGATAGTTGAAGAGGACCCAAATCAATATCCTCCATGTATCAAAAACTTAACTAAGGGTCGAAATAATGAAGCGTGCATTGTGAATGAACTCTAGACTGTCTAATTATTGAATTAATTAATTGACAGAAGTGTATGTACTAACACTATTTTATAAGTTGTTTATGTCATTACTAACAATATTGAATTGTACTGGGCCTGTAGACAAAATCCCTTTTCTATTAGCGTTAACGCCAACGGAAAAGTCAAATTGTTTGGAGTTGACGTTTGCTTACCAGATGTCACGTGATGCAAATATGTCAACTGCATACAATTTGATTTTTCCGTTGGCGTTAGCGCTAACAGAAAAGGGATTTTGTCTACAGGCCTTGATCTGACACATAAATGATAATAATAATAATAATGAACGTAGCTAAAGTTACAAATTCAAACCGCTTCCTAACAAAAACCGGCTATCCATATTCATTTTAGCGTGCGTGTGCTCAATGTTAGGCTGGCGCTGCCGTCCGCTACCGGTGACAACTATTATCGGCGTGACATCGACAGTACACTGAATTATTAAGGCCACATCGGATTCTGTGGCTTTCAAATATACGAACTACTATAATATAATATATAATATACTATAATATGAGCGTATTAATAGATAAATAATAATAATTATGCTAGAATATTTTATTAATTCTATGTCATATTTGAAAATCCACTGGTTCTGAAAATATTGATGGTCAAAGTCGTAATTTTTTATTTGAGTTTTTAAAAAACTAAACCGTTACTAAACTTCTTCCAAACAAACACAATCAAAAAAGATTACTTATTTAATTATTATTATGTAAATCGTGTACGTCCGTGTGGTGTCAGACGTAAAGAATAGCACCATCCCATATCTTCCCGTGGGTGTCGTAAGAGGCGACTAAGGGACTTACCAGAGAATGGGCAGCAGCGTTCTCTGTGCCTTTGTAACAACCATACTGCGTTCGCCAATCCGCCTGCCAAGCGTGGCGATTATGGCAAAAAGGAGGAGTTGACGTTTGCTTACCAGATGTCACGTGATGCAAATATGTCAACTGCATACAATTTGATTTTTCCGTTGGCGTTAGCGCTAACAGAAAAGGGATTTTGTCTACAGGGCTTGATCTGACACATAAATGATAATAATAATAATAATGAACGTAGCTAAAGTTACAAATTCAAACCGCTTCCTAACAAAAACCGGCTATCCATATTCATTTTAGCGTGCGTGTGCTCAATGTTAGGCTGGCGCTGCCGTCCGCTACCGGTGACAACTATTATCGGCGTGACATCGACAGTACACTGAATTATTAAGGCCACATCGGATTCTGTGGCTTTCAAATATACGAACTACTATTATATTTATAATTCTTGAAATTCCGGTTTATCAGATTATGTTGAGATGGGTCAAAAGCAAGATTTCTCAAGGTCGTTTTTCCATAATTCATCATATGCCTAATCTTTTTCCAACTATTTTGGGGACAGCTTCCAGTGTAACTGAATGCAGCTGAATACCGTTTTTCTGTGCATCTATACTGTCTTCAAGAAGTGTAATTGTATTCCCAACTGAATTTTGGTCAGGGGTGTGATTATGTAAGACCTCATTCTAAACTTCGAATCTTAATCCGCTGTGAGTTTCTTGATTGGCATTCTAAAAACCCGATTGATAATGCGAATTTACACTAGCGCCACTCTTACGACCGTGTCAGCGAGTTGAACTAAATTGACAGGGAGATTTTGACAGATAAAGTATGAGGTGACGTAAGAAGTGGCATTCTGGAAGGTAATTTCCCCGTCACTTCGACGCTCACTTCGCACTCGAAGGAAATATGTCAAGGTCATTTTGAACCTTATGCGAAGTGAGAGTGAATAGCGATGTGAGATGTGAGTTGTTGTTTGAATTTTACACAATCGACCTACAGGGAGGCCAATCTCAATGAAGACTTGCCAAGTATGCAGGTGATCCCGCCTGACTAGAAAAGCGTCGAGACACTGAAGCTCGACGAGTCCCGGAGAAACATTACAACTGTCTTAGATCCCTCAAGGAAAGTAATCAGAAAAAAGAACAACGGAGGAGTAAGAAAAACAAAAGTATGCAGGTGATATTATACCTCACACTTCTTCTTCTTCGTCGTATTCTTCATTACTGAAGGTCGTGTCCCTGAAAGGCCTTCATGGCTTTAAATATTACGCTTTTCCACTTCGTTCGGTTCTCTGCTTCTCTTAGGGCGGTCGTAACAGAGAGTCCAGTGAGGGCGGTTACTTGGTCAGACCAGCGGTTAGGTGACCGTCCGCGAGGTCTTTTCCCATCTACCTTGCCCATAACCATCAACTTTTCAAGGTTATTTGGTTCCCGACGGGCAATGTGACCAAAATACCTCACACACCTCTTCCCTTATTCACATAGTCTGTTGGGACAGCAATGCGACATGAACGGGGCGAGACTAGGCGCAGGACCAGCGGCTTTACTCTCTTCGACTTCTAAACTCCGGGCTGTTGATGACTGATAAATTCATACCGAAAAAACCCAATAACACCTTGCTCAGTCTGAGAGTCGAACCCAGGACCCTACGCTCAACAGTTGCACTTCCGACCACAATTAGAGCAACAGGACAGTCAAGAAATCTACATAGAGTTTTCAACCACAGAGTCTGAGACCGGTAGGATCCAGATTCAGTTTACAGTAGACCAGAGGCCTTAGGTCGTACCCTGTTTGGAAACCTAGTTATAACTTAATTAATAATACTAGAATCAGAAATATCCACACTTAAATCTAATCATAAAACACAGTCCGCAAAATTCTAAATTTAGCCATAAAGTAATTATTAATTAAGTCTAAATCTACAAAGCCGGTACCACTGTGTCCACTAGTGTAGTTCTCGGTCGACTGCGCGTCAACTTTTATCGACATCGACATATCGACAGATCGACACCGGAGATTTATAGAGGACGCCAGCGGCATGTGTTAATTAATATCTAACAAGTAATATCGGGAAGTTTCACCGTACTCAGGTGAAGTTTCACTGTTATAGTGGAACTGTATTTGTAGTTTAGTGAACGATACTTAAACCATATATAGTAACAATTATTAGTACCATTTTTTTCACTGAACACACATGGGAATCTACTGGTTTTGGAGGTAATGCAATCTCAAAAACCAGTGGATTTCCATGTCAAAGTAGCAATTTTTATTTTGAGTTTTGTACGAATACGTATTATTACTATTACTATTTTATTTTTACTCTTTTTTATTTTACTATTATCATTATATTTAAGCTGTTACTATTTTTTTCCAACAATTTATTTACATATCATTTCAGCCGAAAGACGTCCACTGCTGGACATAGGCCTCCCCAAGGGGGGGTTTTGCCATAATCGCCACGCTTGGCAGGCGGATTGGCGATCGCCGTATGGTGGTTACAAAGGCACAGAGAACGCTGCTGCCCATTCTCAGGTAAGTCCCTTAGTCGTCTCTTACGACACCCACGGGAAGATCTAATCTAATAAATCTAATATGTGGGGACATTTTCACACACGGCCATCTGACCCCAAACTAGGGAGACCCTGTACTATGGGTATATAGATAAACAACACCCAGACACAAGGCAAACACAAGTGCTCATCACACAAATGTTTACCCTGGGCGGGAATCGAACCCGCAACATGCTGCGCAGCAGTCGATCTCTCAGCCACTGCGCCAACCGTGTCGTCAAGATATGGGATGGTGCTATTCTTTACGTCCGACACGACACCACACGAACGTACACGATTTACATAATAATAATTATATAAATATTCTTTTTTGATTGTGTTTGTTTGGAAGAAGTTTAGTAATGGTTTAGTTTTTTATAAACTCAAATTAAAAATTGCGACTTTGACCATCAATATTTTCAGAACCAGTGGATTTTCAAATATGACATAGAATTAAAAAAATATTCTAGCAGAATTATTATTGTTTATCTATTAATACGCTCATATTAAATTGTGGTTCGTTGTATTACAAAATCTTTAAACCATTGTGTAATAATTTAAAAAAGCCTTCATGGTTTATGAGCTAAACTTAAATTCCGTATACCACGGAGTAGTAGCTCGTGTGCAGTAAAGACTATGGCAATGGCGTTTTATGGGACAGGACGGAAGATAGAGCAAATTTATAGCAGTTTCGAAAATACTCACTAATTGTTTTCTCTTCTAGTCCTTGGACAAAGCTGAGAAAACTGTGGAGTGGGTAAAATTGTGATTTTTCTTAGGATTGAACCTTTTTAATTACCTATGTTAAAAATGTTTTTAATTAAATCCTAAATTGATGGAATAAATAGTTGGCAATAAAATAAGTTTAACACGTTCCCAAAGTGTAATTAAAAACTAAAAAAAAAACATTTGTGTTACAAAACTGTCATTATGAAGAGATTTTTCATTAGCAAATTATTTTTTTTCCACGGATTAAATATGATTACAAAAAGTTTTTTTTTTTTATCTGAAGCCACTCCACCCCACAAGACTACGACTATTTAGCTAAACTGCTAAAAAGATAGGGTTGATAGGTTATTTTCTTATTTACGCGAAATGTCGCTATTCGATTGCCGAGGACAGCGCATTGTGCGCACCCGTATTCATATGCCAACACTCGATTTATACCTTTACCAACATAACTCTGCACTTTACTCCACCAAAACCCTACTACACTACTCCCTACTGCATCGCAATAAGATATAATATCCTGGGAGTATGGAATTTTCATGGTGCAAAAGTAAGTTTGTTTAAGGACTTGGAGATCAGATGTATGGTGACTAGGAACCGCCTCTTCGTAATGCAAGCAGTTTATTTATCACTATTGTTACGTTAATTATTTTGCTTTGAGTAATTGTTTGTGTGATGTACTATCTATTCAGGTATTGTGTGGGCAAGCAGTAATGTGATACTGTGAGAGCCGTTGATTTTGATCGAGTCAGATTGATTTCGCTTTCGAATTAATGTTGAGTTTTGTCAAGGAGAAGAGAAATAATTGGAAAAATGTGACATCGGCAATGTGAAAGTATATTATTAGTAAGATTTTTGGTGCAACTAAGTCTTAAACTTATTCTATGGTCACTCAAAATCTACATACACTATTTATTTAATAGGTAGTGACCAGATGGGATGTCCATAATGCCTTGGAAGTTGGGTAGGCCTTTGGTGTGGGACGCAACATGGGTCGACACACTTGCGCCATCTCATCTTCCTAGCACGACGTGTTGTGCTGGGGCGGCTGCTGCAGGTGCCGAAAATCTCAAACGGCGCAAATACAGCCTTCTTGGAAATCATATATTTGAGCCGTTTGGGGCGGAAACTCTAGGGCCATGGTGGTCTGAGTGCCCATCTTGTTTTTCGGGACATCGCCAAGCAGCTGGACCACTCTTTATGTGACCTGAATGTCGGTCTATTCTTGGGTTAAAGAATCAGCATTGCTATACAAGTCTTTTTCTTGGAACTGTACATAATATTAAAGGTAGGTATATATTTTCAAGTCATAATAAGAATTTTGTATATTTTTGACCTAAGCAGGTCCTATCTGTAGGTAATATGGCTATGAAAAAGTTGGCCTTGAGCTATTTCAAGGGCTCATCTTCTGGTGATACTGAAAAAATCTGTTGAACACCTGATATAATATATTAGTGATGGTTTTAATACGAAATAACCCCTGCATGGTTGCTTCAAAAACTCATGGATTTACAGTGGAAGACTTACAGTAAATGTTGTATTTTACTGTGATCCTATGCGGTATCATCGACACTCGAAAGGTAAAGCTTATTACGACATGGTGCTATACAAAAGACAAACCGCAACTTCTAGAAACGCAGACCAAGCTTCTTTGATGATCAGGTCATTAAGTAAGATAAGAATTGTCACTTTCTGGGAAGTAATGAAATATCAACCCAGAAAAATATGTTCAACTTTAGTGATAACATGCATACAGTATGACATACTTTTAAACAGTCTATTAAAATGTTGCAGTATAAGGACAAATCGCAACTTTTAGAATCATAGACCAAGATCCCTTTTACGATGCAAAGGCAACAAAGTAAGCTTAGAAGCAAGCCTTTAAATAAAACCAATAAAAAGGAAAAAAAAAAACCATAAAATGTCTTCCACCGCACATAAAATTCTATCAACGACTAAAATAAACATTCCCGATTAGATAGACAAATTGAAAAGATAGCGTCCTTCAAAAACAATACTTAAAGTTAGCAAAACATTGAGCTAATCTCCCTAATCAGTAAAACGATAGCGGGTAATGTGAGCCTCTATTGTACTGTCTTAGCGTCGAAACTTCTCGTAATTAAGTGCTGATCAGTATTAAATTACTTACTGCTAATAAACAACGGACATCCTAGGATCGTGAAATGTTTTCAACACATTTTATAGCAAGAAGGGTTCGGTACAGTGAGAAAAAGAGATAAAGTAGAGATAATATGTGGGGACATTTCACACACGGCCATCTGACCCCAAACTAGGGAGACCCTGTTCTATGGGTGTCAAGATAACTGATATAACACAAATAACAAAAAACACACAAAAAAACAAACAAAAACATTTTTAAATACATACATATATAGATACACAACAACCAGACACAAGGCAAACACAAGTGCTCATCACACAATTTTTTTACCCTGGCCGGGATTCGAACCCGCAGTACGCTGCGCAGCAGTCTATCGTTCAGCCATTGCGCCAACCGTGTCATCAGATAAAGGTAAAGGTTTTACTATAAACAACTTTTACCAAGAGGCCAACTCTAAAATCATGCAAAAATAAGCTGTCATCAGCTGCCTGCAGTGGTATTCTGTTACAATCTCCCTTGGTGAACACCTAGGTGAAGTGAGCTGTCACCCGTCCAGATGCTAGGGATTGACAAAGCAGACGGACGGATGACAGCTCACTTCACTTCACCTAGGTGTTCACCGAGGAAGATTGGAACAGAATAGACATATAGATCCAAATACTTATGTTCACATAGCTCATTGCTCATGCTCGTTCTAAGGTCTCTATGGAGAAGAACGAGCAAGAAACTCAACGGACAGTATACGGTTATTAAATGTTACAACACTAAGGACAAGGCCACTGATTCTCCTTTTATTCTAAAACATCCATCGGTTTCCAAGACATCTTTAACTATATTTGAAGACCCTTGTTAAAAAGGCGCCTCTTTTGTTGACTGTAGATAGTGGTAGGAACTTGGTGTTAGAGATTTTATATATTATGATAATTTGATCAACCATTACAACGAGCTTTCGTCTTCATACTTGGTCACGAGGTGATGCAAATTTCTTCTAGGTTCTGAAAATTTGGAAGAAAAACAGACAACGTATATCAACGTCAAAGCTTTTATTGCGAACTAAGTGTACAATGTTGATGTTATGTTAAGTTGGTACTTCTGACTTACCAGCCTTCTGCAAGATTTGAAGATTTTTTTCAATAATCATCATCATTATCACCGGCCGGAAGACGTCCACTGCTAAACAAAGGCCTCCTCAATAGAACGCCACAACGAGCGGAAACCTGCTGCTTGCATCCACCGGTTACCCTCGACCTTAACGATGTCGTCGGTCTGTCTGGTGGGAGGTCTACCAACGCTGCGTCTTCCGGTTCGTGGTAGCCACTCGAGTACCTTTCTTCCCCATCGCTTATCAGTTCTACGAGCGATTTGGCCTGTCCATTGCATTGCATTATTTTATTCTATTATGTTATATTAGTAGTGTGAAACGTTTTAAAATTATCTTCTATGAGCCTAGTTACCCGAAATAAATGAATGTTATTTATTTATTCATTGCCACTTCAACTTGCAATATCATCATATATTTTTCATACATTTTAGCAATTAAGTAGGTGGGGTCGGCTTCCATCCTATCGGATGCAGCTGAAATACCAGTGTTTTACATGGAGTGACTGCCTATAATTACGACCTCCAAAACCCAGTTTCTGGGAAACACGATACCCCTTGGTAATACTGGTTGACAGTCTTTCGGGCTTCTAACTTCGCGTAATGACTGTCAATGTTCTACGAATGACAGTCGGGACGAACTGCTTTTACGGGGCACGTAAGGATCTTGGTATAAAATGGATGGTCATCCACAGAACAGCCGCGGCAAGCGTAGCTTACCCATAACCGATCACAAGCGCCTCCTCATCATCATAGATTAACATGAAACCATGCAACATTAAATAAATATTGTCAAACAAGTGTACCATTAAATAATTTATTTATATACCACTTTTCTATTACTCCGCACATTTTCTATTGCAATAAATCAATTAACTGGTATTCTCATTAAGAGTGCTGTTATCGGGAATCGAACCCGGGACCGGTCGTCGCGTGCGCGGGCGCCGGTGAAAGTGTTTGTTTGCACACGTTCCAATTTTGCTATAGTTGTGTCGTTTATCAAAATGTTGGAAAATATCTCTAAGTACTTACTTGTTAATGGTTTTAGATTATTTTTATTTTGAAATAAAATTGGGAATTTGGCTTATTTGGCAGTAAAGGTATGAAATTATTTCTTGTAGTTAGCTTACAAGAGGCTAAACAAGATTAAAAGAAAAGCTTTCAAAAAATGCTGTTTCATACGAAAAAATGCAATATCAAAATTAAAACAAAATCAGATGTACGAAATACCTACTTTTTTAAAGTGACTAAAAATTTCAACTCGATTGTATTTCACGTGGTCTCAAATCATGTACTGATTCCATAATATATCATGAGTGAGGAAATCTGGACTCTAATAATAAAAGTTGAAATCGGCAATCCGCCTTTCAATCTTGGTGATCAATGGCCCTACCACTGATTACTGATTACTGATTACCACTGACCACCAAGGTTGCAAGGCCTTCTCTGTATGAGAAGAAGCTTTCGGATTATACATAATTATGTAGGATCTTATAATAAGATACATAATTATGTACCTATTATAAGATATTCAATTATGTATAACATCAATGTACAAGAAGTGAAACTAGCTCTAAGAAAACCAGCTTGACATAAAAGTTTTTGCGAACATCATTCCCTGACCTACTCGATAAGCCATTCGTAAGAACTATCATTTTAATCCAATTAAAGTACAAGATTATCATAAAACGTACGTAGCGGTCTGCGTAAGCGCACATTATGTGCTTACCAATAATCATTTAATTACGAAGGTAAATAGTTATCGGAATGCCCGCCATTACAATAATGTATGCGTATGACATATTCTAATAAAAACTAATGTGAAGCGCCTTATTCTGGGGATCCGGAATGCTTTTTTGTAGATGTTTTCTTTAAGTTTTGAAATCGAATTTTAAAACCTATTAAAAGGAATAAAGTTATCCTATATTACTGTTTAAAACACAGAAGTTTTCTCGTATTAATTCAAAGGTTTGCATAAGCAGGTAAGCATTCTTTATCTATACTAATATTATAAAGCTGAAGAGTTTGTCTGTTTGTTTGTTTGGTTGAACGCGTTAATCTCAGGATCTACTGGTTCGAATTGAAAAATTATTTTTGTGTTGGATAGTCCATTTATCGAAGAAGGCTATAGGCCCGTGCGAAGCCGGGTCGGGTCACTAGTTTTCTTATAAAGAATGACAGCACTCTTCAAAACATAGTGCATTGTTTGAACTCACCTTTCGAATGTACCTACTACTCGTATTTCTTGAAGATTCTTCTAATAACAAACGAACTAAATGCATTTTCATTAAAGAAGGTAATTTTTCAAGGCATCGTACGTGTACTGAATCTAGTTTATTTTTTACACAAAATAGGTACATTTACGAAAGTGTACGGTAAATTCTTACTTGTGCATAAAAACTGAGGTACCAGACCGGCAAATAAAATTAATGAACGTCACAGAATAAGGCTGTGGATCCAGTGTATCGGCGCGTAAGAAAACGCTCCGGTTTGCTTGATATATTCTATTTGCATATTAGTTTTGATAAAGAGTTTCAAATGCAGTGGAGTGGGTGTCTTGGAAGAAAAAATAAGAGGACTATTTGATATTTTTTAAGTAACGAACGATTGAGATTAGGGTAAGATTAACTGGAATGTTTCTGTGCCCTCCCTTATTTTATTATTTGAATTATTGGCCTAGGATCTGCTTGTGTCACGGAGGTTTTTTTTTTTAATTCCGAGTTGGTTGCTAACACGGGCCGATGTTCTAATTTAACCTCGAGTTAGCGACTAATTATGAGTTTTCAGTTGTAAGGTAGGTATTTGAAGGATATTACCTTTATTAGTCGCGTGAAGTCCATCGAACCCCAAGCAACTTAGGTTTCGTCATAATACGGCAAGGCCTGGTAGCTTCCTCCTAGCTCAGGTGCCCCAACCTCCTTGTAATTAAACCACCTGTTAGCGACTAATTCTGAGTTTTGAGTTGTAAGGTATTTGGAGGATATTAAGTGTATTCATAGATCCTGTGTACCAACATTTTTTTAAATTAAGGACACCTTTGTTGCTCACTTAATTGTTTTTCTACAACCAAACATTGGATCATTTTGGACTTCGCGCATGGACCAATTACCAATCGTAATTAAGTAAAACTTTAATGAGTTTTAAGGCCATTCAAAGTCAAAGTCAAAGCATTAATTTCAATTAAACCATTTACAGGTACTTTTGAACTATCAAGAAGTCAGTCAGTCGAAAAGTTGAAGCTAGTTATTCGTTCCAAGCAGTAGGTTTTTTTTTAACTTTCAAACACAGCACGGCAGTGTTACACCTTGCCTCACACTAGGAATTTCAACAGTATTGTGGATTCGTTTACAAACAATAAACTTACATACTAAAACAAGAGGTTAGGAGGTGGTTTATATGGAGAAGAATGAGTAAGAAACTCCACGGACACTCTTTTCACTCAAGTTATTACAAAATCCTGGTTACGTTATTCTTGTTGTTGGTATATAAAAACAATGTTTAAATTTTGGTCCCTCGTTACCCAGTTGCTTATTTACTGGCCGTGCTAACAGAAATTATATAGTCAAGAAATATATTGTGTTACTGGAAACCCTAAAGCAATATATACCAGCAATATATTTCGTTAAACTACATTTGTACGTAAACGGAGAAAGTTTGAAAGCCTGTCTCTTTACTTACCAGTTTTCTTTACTTACTTTGGCTCTTGTAATACATTGATGAAGGTTATTTATTGTAGTAGGTTCCCACTTTAAATAGCGGAATATAATATGAACTGGGAGAAGTGCGGCTAAAATGAACCGACACCTTATTTTCCATTTTTTTAATAGTAATACCTAAGTAGGCTTTTTTTGCCTTTATACCAAAATAGCATATTGCCCCTGTCTTCTTACACGTGGATTTTCTTAAAGATCCCTATTTTATTGGTTGTATAATATCCACTATAGCACTCAGGGATAACATAGCTTCCTATTGGTGAAAGAATTTTTGAAATCAGATGAGCAGTTTCGGATATTACCCCCTACATACAAACAAACAAAATTTAGTATGGGTAGATTGCTCAACTATACCTACGTTCGCTTTTTATAAAATCATAATACTTAGCTAAGAAAACAAGAGATCATTAGAGAACTTGAACAAGATCGGTTATTCTTTCACATTTATTTAGCGCAGAAAAGTTTCGAGAAAGTAAAAAGTGTCAATCTTTGTCCTTTTTACTACTTTTGTACTTTTTTTGAAAAAACAATACCTTTTGTCTTGACGAAGTCTCGTAAGACAAAGTTTATTTTTACTAGAAGTTTATTTTTTGTTATTGTTTTCATGAAATATTCTTAATATCTGAGTATAGTAAGTGTAAGGCTAGGCGATATCTAAAGGCCAGTGTCGGAACTTCAATTCTCGGCGATAAACCGAGCTTTGAAAATTCAACAGTGCACTATTATTTCGGCATTATAGTTAGGTGTCGTCTAGCGTTTGTGAAAATGGTGTTATTATTATTAAGGTATGGTTGACGGTATTAGTAGAGGCTCATGAGACATTTGAACTTTATTTCTGGGATGACAACGCATTTGCAAGGCCTCTGGTATTGCAGATGTGTGAATCTTTAAGCGATAGTATGTCTTGACGTTTAGAGATAGAGTTGAAAATGGTTTGCCATAAAAACTGCCGGCCGCTGCGCTGCCATTCCGGTGTGTCTTGACCCTTACGCTGCATGGTATCTTAAGCAAATTTTCAATTTCTAAATCTTTGTAATGTATGAACCGATTTGAATTAGACTTCATACGTATACAAAACAGAATAGATAAGTTTAAAGAGTTAGTTAAGAAGATTTGTAAAAGAGTTTTAAAGCTAATGGACTTTGGTCTTTGTGAACCAAGGCTATTGGTTCACAAAGAATAGTGAAGTCCATGAAAACCTACAAATCCTATTAATTAAGGAAGATGTGGAAAGATCAGGCATAGCCTACACCTAGAGACTCAAGTGACACAAAGACCAACCTGTTACTCTCTTGGACTATAAATACTACATATTCCGCCTAAAAAGGAAATTAATGGCCTCAATTCAAGTATTACTTAAATTGAAATTGCAATGAGTAGACATGTCACAGGATGCGTCAAACTCTTATGGCCACAACTGACCGCATACTAACAGATCTGATTAAAAAAATATAAATAAATCGTTTATTTGCGTAAAACATGGTATAAAATGGTGATATAAAAAGGAAAAGGCACAAACATGTTAAGCTAAGTATGACATAGCCTGCAAAATTTTAAGGTCACACGATAATGACTTATAATTATGCAAAATGTTATAATGAACACAGCATCGCATAGCCCAATAGCTGACTACAGAGGAAATAAAAATGCTGGTTTGAAAAATCTTTCGACACTGCATTTTATTTAATCATCGGTTCACTAATTTCCAAGAATAATGGAATTGAAAGTTTGTACATAAAAGCAGTTTCTCAAATCAATTCCGAAATTTTGGACCAGGAATCTGCGTTCAACTAAAGTCAACTCCACACATTTCGCCGCACACACATGGGTGAAGAATCAAGTCTAGATACTATTGATTTAACTCCCTCGTCTGATAGCGGTCCGATCTAGTGATAACGATGCCGACTGATCAGAACTCATTAACATAATAGGCTGCTAATTAGCGTATTATAAGAAATTATTTTAAATGTTCTTGTAAAGCTCAAAGTTGCGTTGGTTTGAATATTGAGGATGCGATGTGACTCCACATCGCACTGGGGGTCCTCAAATAAGTTGCACGGTTCGAATAAAATCGATTTAAGTTCTTTTTTTGTAAATATTGAGTTTTTTAACCGTCTTCAAAAAGGAGGAGGTTATCAATTCGAATGTTTGTATTTTTTTTGTATGTTCTGGCATAACTTTGTCATTTAAAGACGAATTTGCAAAATTCTTTTTTTGTTCGAAAGGGGTTTATTTCAAAATGGGCTCATATAAATTTTACCAAAATTGATCCAGCCCTTTTTGAGAAAATCAACAAATTCCCAAAAAAATTACTTAGACGACGTTTTAGTTTCTTCAATCTTTGAAGGATTTACAATCTCTTTTAAGTGTGTCGTTGTTTGATTGGATTTGGATGTTAAGGCAACACTAAAAAACGAAAAATAAAAAGTTTTTTCACAAAAAAGAAAACCACCTTCAAAAACTAAAAAGTGATAAATAACTTTAGCACAGAACACACATTACTTTACTTTCGAAAATTTATCGAAATTGATTCAGCACTATTTGAAAAATCGACAGAAAGCAAAAAAATATGCATGGATGATGTTGTAATGTTCTCACCTTGTAATTTCAATCTCTGTTTTGACTGTGTTGCCATTTCTTAATGGATTTGGATGATAAGGAAGTACTAAAAAGCGATAAAGAAAAGAAGCTTTTTTGCAAAAAAGACAACCGCCATCAAAAACCAAAAAGTGAAAAATAACTTTAAAACAGAACCCGCATGACTTTAGTTTCGGAAGTCGGTGGCTTGGCTGTTCTATTTGTTGTTTTTTATTGCCACCGACTTCCGAAACTAAAGTGGTGTGTTCTGTTTTAAAGTTATTTTTCACTTTTTGGTTTTTGAAGGCGGTTGTCTTTTTTGTAAAAAACCTTTTTTAATATTTTTTTAAGTAAGTAAGTAATTAAATAATTTGTTTACAGATTCTTTGTACGGATGATTCTAATACTATTCGATCATATTATTGTATATAATTCTAATGACTTTTCAAAGAAAGGCAATTACGCGTTTTTTCAATATCCATCAATATTACTAGGAAACTGAAAGTAGAAAGAGAATAAAATTATTAATATGAGTCTGGAATCGTCAAACCGCCTTGAGCAATCGTGGTGTCCCAAGCTCGTGCCTTCTCTATATGAGGCCTTTACCCTTCAGTGAGACAATAAAAGGCTGGCATTATTATTACCATTACACCTTTACCTACAAAAGGTAAGTAAGCTGTGTGGTGCCGCAAATAGCACCACCCCATTTCTACACTTGGCCAGAGGACAGCAGCGTCCTTCTGAGTACCATAACACCTACTGCGATCGCCAACACGCAACGGCCAAGCGTGACGATTACGGCTGACCAAAAGGTTGACATGATGATAATGACAAAAAGTTGGTTATCACAATGTAAACCAGGTCGAACATAGAAAAGCGTGCCCCTACAGAACTTTGTTCCTATTTTCCACATAATAATTCAAAACGGAAGTTAAGCAAGTGCGAGTTAAGTGAATCGATTGTATATAATGGTAATCGTGGGCCTGGGGGAAAAGACTTTCCAATCCTGTATCTATCATGTAACCATTACAATGCATGCACCTACAATTCATATAGAAAGTGTTCTGCTAACGTCGTAAACGCTAAGAGTGGCGACTTGGGAAATATTTTAGAAAATAATATGAAAATATTACTGGATTCTGTACTGTAGAATCCAGTAAGATTTTACACTAGTAAAATTGGCCAATCTATTGTAATTTTTTTGGCATTTCACAGCTTGGTGGAACATTTAAAAATTTTGTGAGTGTGTAAATCAGAATCCGGTTTCTGCATTAAACATTGTCAAATCTGGTCATTCTAAATGATTTTGAGTATCAATTTAGAATTCATTTTTCAGTGAACCGGTTCATCTTAGGCAAACGTGTTCCAACTTAGGCCGCATTATTACTTACGATCAGGTGAATTGCGGTCAAACGCAAGCCTATTTAATAGTAAAAAAAAAAAAAAACTTAGGAAAATTATGAAAAATTTGCCAAATTTTATATAAGTCGGATTCCAATTGTTCCGCATCAAAGAAATATTCATTATTTAGACATTATTTTAGTCGAAGACACCGTTTACATAAATATTGACGCCCTTACAAATATCTGGTATTTTGAGCATTCGCATGCGAACAAACGATATATTCGATATATCGAATAGGGGGGAAATTCTAGTAACTAATAGAAGCGTTCGCATTATAATCTCAAAATATCTCTGACAAAATGCATTTAACTTCCCAACATTTTTGCTTATGTTTACCTTCGAGAATTGGCTTTCTAGACTCGTCAGCCACAAATAGCAACATGCGTGCTCTTGATTAAATTATCGTGAGTCTTGTATCACATAATATGTGACACGAGAGATATCGACATGTTGATTGAGACGTATCTACTTGCGGTGACTAGAAAGACCGGTGGCAGGATGCTACTGGTTCATAGATAAGAACTTCAGGAAGTAGATCTATCAACCGTTTTGTGTGGCGAACTTCAAAGTTAATGTGAATGAATGACGAATTGAATGAGTGAATGAATGAATGATTGTATGAGTGAATGATTGAATGAATGAATTTTATTTTCATATACTTCGAAAAGTGAAGGTAGTAGTTGCAGCTGGTCATATGGTGGTTTGATATCCTCTTTATTATGTTGTGGAAAACGGTAATTAATCCAATGTGACACATTGACATTTTCCGGGAAGGATACAATGATGATGGTTTATTTGACAAGACTCGACTTGCATTGGGGAAATAATGATGAATTCATAAGGTAAATGGTGTTTATAGTATGATGTTTGAATGGCAGCTTGACGCTCAATAAACTGACATTACTGTAGATTTTTCGGAACGGATGGAAAAAACATTTCACATTTTCTTTGGTATTGATTCTTACTTTTTTCAACCTACTTCAAAAATATGGAGGTTCTCAAATCGTTTGTATGTTGTTTTTAAAGCAAAAAAATATACATGGATGATGTTTTAAGTTCCTCCAACCTTGTACTTTCAATCTCTGTTTTGACTGTGTTGCCGTTTCTGGATTTGGATGATGAGGAGGTACTAAAAAGCGAAAAATAAAAAGCTTTTTACAAAAAAGACAACCGCCTTCAATATCTTTAGTTTCGGAAGTCGGTGGCTTTGTTCTGTTTGATGTTTTGTATTACCACCGACTTCCGACTCTAAAGTTATATGTGTTCTGTGCTAAAGTTATTTATCACTTTTTAGATTTATAAGGCGGTTGTCTTTTTTGTAAAAAAAGCTTTTTTGTTTGACATAATGTTATGTGTGAAGACACTGGTCCCTATTTATGTAAATTTTATGTACATAAAACGTTATTATTATTAAAACAAAGTCAAAGCATTTATTTCAATTGGACACTACCTACTTTTGAAAGTCAACATTCTTAAAAAACGAAGAAGAGAATCTAGTTGCCTCTTGCTTATGTTAGTTTCGTATGAAGAAGAATGTGCAAGAAACTCCATATTTACTCTTAAAAATATAAATGTTTAACCACAAACACTAAACTAGTATTCGTGGTATCACTCATAGAAAGCTGGGTGCGGTGTATGTATCAGATCTAGGGAGTTGGCCTCGAGACATCCTGTACAATGTGTTGCCCATCTAATGACTGCGTCTATAACTTGTATCTAGTTTTGCATATTAGACCAGTCGCACAGTCGTATTAAGGTCGTTTTACACATAAACGTAGTTATACGTATATTATGTAGTAGAACTCTTTGTGAAGAAGTTTATGGGAAGTACTGCAATCATACATATTTCGGCCGCAAATCATCGTTACTATGATTCGTGTCCGATTTGAATGGTAGGTACCGGTCAAATGCTGTAACATTACAGCCTACATGCTCAACATTGCCTACATTCAAAACAGTTAAATTATTGCCGCTGAGAAATGATTTTGCTGTGTATGGTATTACTAAAAGCAAGTCGGCTATCTATATGGCAAAATAACATTTCTCAGCGGCGATAATTAAACTTTTTAGAATGTAGGCAATGTTAATGCATTTGACGGAATGGTTTTCAGTAAAATTTTTGGGTTTTAATATGGTTCTCTTCTCTTTCTGATTTTTTTTCTTTCTGAATGCCATCTCGCAGGTCAATCTAAAGGGTTGTTGGCTGCATAACCGGATTTTTCTCCGGTGCCTTAAAAGTGAGATCAAAAATACCTGTAAACTAAGCGACTACACGCTAAGGGCACCTGTGGTGTACGGGCATCGGCTTAGGACATGGCTGGAAGACGGCAGCAAAAGCACAGGCTGGATCGGCTCTCGATTATTTAGGGATGAATTTAAGATTGCAGGCTCAGAAGCGCGGGCTGGCACGAGCAAGGGTCGGAGTCGGGAAGGGCCGTACGGGATCGTCGCGGAGGGCCTCGGCAGCGAGGATGGAATGATTCTCTCTTCTTGTTATTTTCTGATTAATTTCATTACGGGACCCAAGACTGTTGTACCTAATGTTTCTCCGAGACTCGTCGAGCTTCACTGCATAGACGCTTTTCTGGTGATCGCCACTATAGATTCTGGCCTTGAGACGTTGCAGTGGTTTGAAAATAACTTGGCGGGGTTGTCCCATTAAAAAGAGGCACATAAGACATTTCTACTTTTATTTCTGGGATGGATCTGCAAGGATCTAGTATTGCAGATGTCTATACGCAGCGATTACCATTTAATATCAAGTAGGCCGTTGGTGTGTTTTTTTTTTTATATATAGGCTTGCGTTTGACCGCAACTCACCTGATCTTAAGTGATGATGCGGCCTAAGGTGGAGCACGTTTGCCTAGGATAAACCGGTTCACTAGTGCCTTGAAGATACCCAGATTATATGTATCGGGGAATAGAGAGGCGGGCAGTGAATTCCACAGTCTGGCAGTTCGCACAATAAATGTGAAAGCAAAGCGCTTGGTGCGAGATCGTGGAACTTCAACCATATAGCGGTGACGCTTCGCCGTATCCCTGCTCGTCCGGTGATGGAATGGGGATGGGGAAATTAAGTTGTTTAACATCCAATGGCATAAAAAAATGGGTGGATGCACACAGTTCGGCATTATTAATACAACGTTTCATAAAAGAATGAATGAATTGAATATGCCGACTTCATTAAGTGTATACCGACCCTTATACCAGTCATGGCGTTGAAAAAGGAAATTGTTGTAAAGACAGATAAGCCATTTAGCATTATTTATATCTCTTAGTGCAGTGTGGAGAATTAATTGGTTTCATTTATGGAGTAGTGAGTTTGTTAGAGATAAGCATCGAGAGGGATTTTTCTAGAACTCTTTGTTTTTAGTATTGCATTTCGAGTAAAATTGTGTAGGTAGTCAAACCCGCTGATTTATATTATGTAATTATTATTGTGTTTGTATTTTTTTTTAAGGTCCTTGAGTGGTGACCGCGACCTGAAAGGCGCAGTGTTAGTAGGCCTCCTACCTACCTATGGACCGACGATATCGTTAAGGTCGCAGGTAATCGGTGGATGCAAGCGGCCGGTTACTGCTCGTTGTGGCGTTCAATGGGGGAAGCCTTTGTTCAACATTTAACTCAACACAGATTTGACGTGAAATAAACAAAAAACGTTTAGGTAAAACCCATCTGCAGTGCTATTCTGTTGCAATTTCCCTCGGTGAACACCTAGGTGAAGTGAGCTGTCATCTGTCCCGATGCTAGGATGCTAGGGATTGACAAAGCACTACAATGATCGGGACGGATGACCGCTCACTTCACCTAGGTGTTCACCGAGGGAGATTGTAACAGAATAGACATACAGGGCTGCCAGTTTAAAATATAGCAATATTAAATCAGAAACAGGATCATGTGTATCACCTACCTATATGTTTATGTAAATAAAAAAAACAAAATTAATGTTGGTACGGTTGTCCTCTGTGCCATTGATCCGACCGTTATGAAACTTTGCGTGCCTCCAACACGCAAAGGTCTAGCAAAAAAAAATAAGGGAACAAAGTCACGGGCAGCAGTTAGTTATTATTATTATTACACATAAAACAAAGGCCTCGACTGTCTGTGTGAACGCGATAAACTCAAAAATTTTATACGATTTTCACCAATTTTATTTTCATAAGAAAGGTTCAATATCTGCATAACCTTTTCCCAAATATGTCATGGTTGGCCTCCAGTCTAACCGGATGCAGCTGAATAGAAGTGTTTTACATGGAGCGACTGTTTATCGGATCTCCACAACCCAGTTACTGGGTAACACGATACCCCTTGGTAAGATTGGTTGTTAGACTTTCTGGCTTCTGATTACACATAACAACTGCCAAAGATCTACGAATTACAACCGGGACCAGCAGCTTTACGTGCTTTTCGAGGCACTGAGGGAACTGGTTATGAAATGGATGCAGGTCACCCATCTACAGACCGACCGCGGCAATCGTAGCTTAACGTTTGACCGATCGATCTGCACGGCTTTAACTAAGCCACGAGCTCCTCTCATATTCTCGATTCTTATAGAATGTTAAGGTATATAATTCATGAAGGTTTTGTCACTACATGTTATAAAACAAAACCGCCGAGTCTTTCTGTCTCTTCTGACTAAATTTTTATACGGTTTTTACCAATGGGCGAAGTGATACATGAGTGAAAGTGGCTGAAATATGTTTTGAAGATTTGGGAACGAAAACATATAGTCTGGGAACTATGTAATAAGCGCATATGCTCTGCTACTTGAGCAAAACCGGGGCGAGTCGCTAGTGTACAATACGAAGAATACAAAGTAGTGTACTGCAGATGGATCTATCTTCGTTTGAAATCGCAACATCATTTAGACTGACAGCATAGCATGTCGGCGTACGCATGCGCGCTATTGTTGAGATGCAAAACTAAATAAATGTGGGATACGACGCTTGTGTTTTGTTTTACGCACGTGTGTTTGAATAATTGAGTGGTATTTCGAATTTTATTAAATAAAAAAGTTAGTTTTGCCATTTTCTTTATAGTCGACGTCAGCATTTGGTTCCACATAAGGTTGTGTATATCAAAAAGCAAAAATCGTCTCTATTTAACACAATCTAAGGGCCCATGGAATATTCATAATTAAATACAGTGTACACACCTTTCTAAGTTTAGCAACGAGCTATTAGCTCCAACTTTCTGACTAATTGATCGAGTAGAAACTCCTTGACAATCCAAAAGCGCTTGTACCCAAATGGTTACATTGAATGACTTTTATGGTTTGACTTTACACGAAACAAACTTTTTTTTTAAGTAATAACGTGGCCCCAGAACCCGCGACACGCTGCGCAGCAGCCAATCGCTCAGCCACTGCGCCAACAGTGTCCTCAAAAAAAATATTTTTTATAGATTACTCTTTTATAAATAACCTTTGGAAAAACGAACATCTTTGCGCACATTCGATCTGAATATTGCGAGATTTGGCCGCACCATCCCAGAAAGAGATACAATATACCAAAATAGATTGACACACGAAATCGATTTGGGACTCGAAATGTAAACATAAAGTACCTATACACAGGAAATCTTAAGTGTACTACGATTCCAGATCACACAAAAAAAGGACAATCAATTGACCAATTAGAAAAAATCACAAAACCTTAATAAATGAATCTCAAACTAAGACATCATTATCATTCATTGCAACTTGTTAACATTTCGCCGACAACGTTTAATTATAGCATAATATCCATCTTCTAATATCTTCAACAGAACCAGCTCCGTATCATGTCCAGGGATCGCGGCATCATTATGAATGACAGCACCTCGATCGCATGGCATTGACTGATGCTACATATCGCTTGTCGCGTGCGTATGAGCATTTATTATTCGCTTACGTACTATAGTAGGCTGTTCTATTTGCAAGGATATTGTTGGAGCGACTGTTTGATCCGACTGTTTGGTTGTTGGGAAATTAAATCTAGAACCCCACGAGATCAACGGGGCAGTCGTAATGTGAGTGTAATGAATGAATTGTTGGATTATATTAGAATAGTGTAAAAACAGTTCTTACGTTAGTGGAAATAACCTATACTTTCCTATCTCAGAAGTGAGATCATCATTCATCATCATCATCATGTCAACCTTTAGACGCACACTGCAGGGCATAGGTCTCCCCAATGTGGGTTCAGCCGTAATCGCCATGCTTGGCCGATGCATGTTGGCGATCACAGTAGGTGTTATAGTATTCAGAAGGACGCTGCTGCCGATCCTCCAGGTCAATAACCCTCTATCGCCTTCTACGACACAAAATTGGTTCATCCGTTTCATCGTGAAAGCGTATGTCTGGATTGTTGTTTTAATTTACCTCATCATTATGATGAACAGAGTCCTATCTACCTTGGTGGTCGTAGCTCCAGTGAAAAGAATCTGCTAAGAATAGGCGTCTTGTCTAAGAGTATCGCTCCGGTATCAAGCTCTTGATCTAACTGTCATTTTTTGGCATTACCATACATAGAAGTATCAATAACAGTAAAATTCATTTCATTATTTTTATCTCAACCATTACGTGTAATTTAGGCTTTCATACATATATAATTATTTATTACTAGCTTATGCCCGCGACTTCGTCCGCGTGATTATCGGTTATCATTCTTTTTCGCGCGGAACCCTATATCTTTTTCTAAAATAAAAGAAACCTAAGTTACTCCTTATAACATCAGCTATCTGCCAATGGAAGTACCGTAAAAAAAGTTCCAGCTGTTTCAGAGATTAGCCGAAAATAATAGACAGTCACAAATATAATTAAAAAAAAAAGTTTTTTTTTATATCGGTACATTTATACTTTCATATGCATTTAGTAAAAACCTGTTATTTTGACATTACAAACAGACAAATCAATATATTTATTTGTATTTATGTACAGATCTTTGATTTTTTGCACTTTTTGCTTCCTACGACCATTTATTATCCACCTACATACGTAGGATATATTTACGTAATTAATAGTTTTTATTTGTTTTTGTACTGTGTGGCTGTGGTTTAGAACATTGAATACGACCGGTAATGATAGCTTAGTACTGGCATAGAATAAGAAATTCGTATTAGAAGCGAAACTCATATTCTTTGCATATGTATTTGCTAGTAAGAATACTGGGCTCTTTTTCATTCAGGTATCTATACTAATATTATAAAGCTGAAGAGTTTGTTTGTTTGGTTGAACGCGCTAATCTCAGGATCTACTGGTTCGAATTGAAAAAATCTTTTTGTGTTTGATAGTCCATTTATCGAGGAAGGCTATAGGCCCATGCGAAGCCGGGTCGGGTTGTTAGTCAGCTAAAAAAGGTTTTTTACTCACTTACGTTGGAGTGAGAATACTGGTTTTTAGATAAGTTTTATGGAATATTGTTAAAAACCTTATTTATTATTGCTAGAACTTTAGCCAGACGCTTTAGAGATCGGAATTTTAGAGAGACAGGCTGGTAAACATTCAGTCATTCTAAAATGATGTAGGTCTAGCAACGAGATCTCAGTCTTTAATGATGCGTGCGGGGCGAGAGATTCGCTTCTATATATTTCTGGATTCTTATTCTAAGGTACTGGTAATGATGTTACGTTAAACATTTATTGGCTAACCGTTATTTTATTGATAGTTAGACTCGTATGTGGGCATGTAGTTTTTGCTAAACACATTTACCCGTTTTAAACTGCTTGGTTAGCCACACTCGTAAGCAACTCTTTTTTCTTTTTATGCTTTTGTTGTTATGAATGTTTAAGATTTTGGAGTTGAATGTATGTATGAATGAGATACCGTGCGGCGTGAACGCTCTTAAACATAAATGACCAGCTGCCCCTTAATCTATCAAAAAAGCCTCTAATTTTCTAACATTTTTTGACAATGGCTGTCGCTGAGATGGGGATGTTGACTAGGTTTTGAACATTTTTATCATCGTTTATTTAACTTACAATGTTAGTTTAGGTCAAAATTTCCAACTGAATTTTGAACCAGTTCTCGTAGTACGAATAAGCAAACATTTGGTATTCATGCGTAAACTTGATGGCAATGCAATATTATGGTGAGCTGAACCTGATGCTGCCAGGGTCACCTGTAGACAACCCAACTCCTCATTACAGCCGCCATATCATGCTAAGGCTTCTTTGATTTATCTTGAGAAGTACTTCTTAATAAAATCTTGAATAGAAAAATGTTTTTTTTAACGAAAACTTGTTAAAAACTAAAGTTAGCATTCTTAACAATGCCAATACTTACAATATTCGCCGTCTGGTGCCGGCTGCGAAGAACACCACCCCATTTCTTTTCGTGGGTGTCGTAGAAGGCGACTGAGGATCCAGAGGACGGACAGCAGCGTCCTTTTGAGTACCACAACACCTACAACGATTGCCAACATGCATCGGCCAAGCATGGCGATTACGGCTGAAACCCAACTTGAGGGTGACCTATGCCCAGAAGTGGGCATGTAAAGCTTGACATGATGATGACAATATTATTACTGGTTTCAATTCATTATTTGCAATAGTACCTACCAGTTGATGTTTAACATGTTGAACTTCATTAGTCATTAGACTACACAATACAAAGCAATGTACTACCGGCACAGTAGAACATTGGTATGTAACGTATGCAGCGGATTATTATTCACATACGTGTTCGAGTGGGCGGTAATGACGAATAAATTATTGGAGAATTTTGGTGTCGTGTCCCGGGTAGCCTTGTGCCAATAGTTGCTCTATTTGTATTGTTTGTTGAATAATCTTCTATTTTAAAGCTTGCTTTAATTTGTAAGGTTGTCCTCTTGCTTGTTCTCTATTTCTATCTCTTCTCTTGCTCTTGCGTGTTCTCTATTGTTATATGGGTCACAAATATAACCAGGGAAATAAAAGGTTTATATTTTTGTTGCCAGTTGAGGTACCTAGGATAGGAATGTACTACTAATATAAACAAGAAAGTTTGTGTGAATAGATAAATGCACGTTTGTTACTCTATCATAATTAAACGACTGAACGGAATTTGGCACACACCTGTATATGACATCTATAAGATATCTATTTATGTATGTGCATAGCCTTGTAAGTTTTTTTTTGTTTTGCTTCCATCACCCTTTGCTGACTGGTAGAGAATGCCGAAGGCATTAAATCCGCCTCTGTACCTTTTTACAGACGCCAGCACATCAAGTCATACCAAACTGTCAAATTTTCCCAATTGAATATGGTCCTTATTCTTTTGTGTTAAAGTTGAAAATCTGTCAAACAAATTTGACAGATTGTTCTAGCTTTATGTGCTGGCATCTGTTTATGAAGTATAAGTAACCAAGTAAGTATACATTGGTCTAGTACAACACATCAGATATTTTTTAACAATTTCCTGTGTTCCCCTGGAATAATTTAGGATTTAGTCTTGATTCAGAAGTCTACGAAAGAAAATTAGAGTGTAGAAGTGTGAAATAATAAAAGCAAGGTATTCGATTATATCTTCCCTGATGTTGCAAACCTTTCTCCATCTAATACTAGAGGAACATACACAACCTAAGCACATATCTCATCTCGCACAATCAGGTCCACAATCCATCAGACGATCGCGTCGACTCCGGCGCAATTATTCAAATCAGCTGCGCATTGTCACTGGCGATGCGATCGTGTGGCGTTAGCTAGCAACTGTTTTCGCTGATTTAGATAGGTATTATGTGGTTGGAATAAATCTTCATAATTTTTTTTTAGCTTGAATCGTTGAAATAATAATAATATGTGGGGTCATTTCACACATGGCTATCTGACCCCAAACTAGGGAGACCCTGTACTATGGGTGTCAGACAGCTGATAAACATACACAAATACATTTTAAATACATACATATATAGATAAACCACATTCAGTCACAAGGCAAACACAAGTGCTCATCACACAAATATTTACCCTGGGCGGGAATCGGACCCACAATCACACAAATATTGTGTACCTTACGTAAAATGATCAACGTAACAAGATAGAAGTACTTGTTTATCACCTCATGATGAGAACCACGTAGTCGTAGAGGATCAAAAAGAAAAGGTCATAAAAATATCTCATTCGCTCTTGCGCGTTAAATATGGAGTCAACAATTATTGTGCTGATAGTCGTGTCAGAAAACGGAAGGGCTCGCGGCTAAGAAAAAGCCGCACGGATTGATAGGTTAGGTTAAGTTACGGGTAATTCATACATACCGAGTTCCTTCCGTGCCCCGGAAAGCATGTAAAGCCGCTGGTGCGGACTTCTATTCGTTGATCTTTGGCAGTCGTTATGGGTAGTCAGAAGCGAGAAAGTCTGACATTGTCTGTGATCGTGTTACCCAGTAACTGGGTTGTGGAGGTCAGATAGGCAGTCGCTTCATTTAAAACACTGGTATTCAGCTGCATCCGGCTAGACTGGAAGCCTACTCCAATATAGTTGGGAAAGGGATGATAAGTCGTGTTAGAAATTGGTTTGAAAGCGAAAAGTTGTGACTAGCACCAAGAGAAACTATGGCTTAACAGCTGGGTCAAGAGACAGAAGTAGAACACGAATCTGTGTTACACATGATGACAGTATGACCTCTCATAACTCGAATTTTACTCTAAGGGTTGAGCGGTTGGCCTCGAGCCACAATGTGAATTTCAACTCCTTTGTGGTGAGAGTATCAACTGAACATCTTTCGACCTTCACGGAGGAGGAATTTTAAAGGTGTTGTGTTCCGGCGCTTCCGTGCGACACACGACGCCAACTTTACGTGTAAAATAGGATATATTTAATCATAATTGATAAGGTTTTAATATGTATTAATAAGATTATTTTCTGTATTTTATCTATGGGCCACAGTTGCCTGAAAATACAGTCATTATTATTATTAAGATTCTTCAAAAGCTACAAATCCACGACAAAGCGGCCTGATAGAAACAGGAGCTAAAATAAAAGGTATGTTAGTTGGAACAAAATGATTGTCCTCTAAATAGCAAAACAATGCTCACTCCTGTGAGGAAAACGTTATCTACACAAGGAAACGCGAACAATGATCCCGAATGGTATCGTTTCAGCAAAACATCTGGTTACAGGCAGTTAGTGGCGACGCGCGACGCGTGCGCACTATCTGATCACATGTCGCGTGTCGCGTAACTTCCCCACTACTGTCGCGCACAGATTGAGTTTAGGATTGCGCGTGCAGTCGTCGGTTAGGTAGGATGTTGCGGGTTAATTTTTTTTGGCTCGATTGCGGTGAAGTTTAAAAGGAGGGTTAAGTTTTGTTAATGGTGAGTTAAGTTGTGGCCAGTTTTTGGGTTGAAAATAATGCCTTTTTGCGGAAGATAGAAGTGGATGAAATGTGAAGAGGTGATGAAATGTGGCGTGTGTGTAACTGCTGATTGAAGATTAAATGGTTCCAACTTCCTAACCTCCTTCCTGAATAAAAATTAGATATGACACTTCTCTAATTTTTGTTACTTAGTTGTTTGGTCTGTACCTGTACCTTATCTCAGTCATTTTATTATTATTTATTAAGTAAGAAGTGGATGGTTGGATACTATCTCTCATCACTGCAACCATTTAATCTTCAGTCCCTAATGTGACTATAGTTTATACAATGGCGACCACAATTATTGAACCACCCAAAATACTTCTTACACTTTGTCATAAGTATACTTATAACCTTACATGTAAATCCCGATTCTGATCATTAAATACCTGGTAAAACTAGTATGAACAGTGTAGTGCAAGTACCACAATGTATAGAATATGCGCGCGCGCCGCTCGTGCCGCTAATCACCTGCCGTAGTATATCGCGATACAGAAGCAATCCGAGCTGAATAGATCCTGCACAATGGCGGCCAAATAAATAGCACCAGACAAAATGTTTCCTGAATTTAAATGTTATTATTTATGAACAGTATTTCCAAATACGACGTCTAGTGCAGTAGCAGAAGTAGTGCAGTAGAAGAGAATTAAAACCCCTATTATTTTCTTTTCGACGTGATAACGTCTTATAAATCGAAGAACACCGACTTCACGCACTAAAAAGTGTCACGTTCCGCCTGAGCTTGAGCATGCAAGCGAGAGCGCGGAACAAGCGAGAAGCGCGGAACAAGCGAGAAGCGCGGAACAAGCGCTAGAGAGGCACGATCGGCTCAAGCAATAAGCTCCGCCCACCTCGACGGAGCCATTATTTGCTTATGGTATATATGTTAGCCATTATGTTTCTTTATAACGTTATCACGTAAAATTATTGTCCGTAAACCGACTTTACAAACAACCATTTTTTTTTATGTTTCATATTTTGTATAGTTGTAGATTTTGACCAAGCAGGTTACACAAAGGTCCCAGTCATAAAAAGAGCAGCGTTTATTACAACGCACTGATTTGTATCAAAAAATGATAAAATATGCATACGATACTGTACATTTCTGTCAATTAATATTATTTTCAATATTTCTAGCAATGTCTTTTAGTAAAACCTATATTATGCAAAAACTATCATAATAAAAACACTTACACGTCCGGCCATAATTATTATATCACCCGCAAGTGCTGCCATTACGACCGTCGATAGACTAATATGCTCTTATGAACTTATTTATTCATATAAATCTTCATACAAACGGCTTCATTAACTTAAACAGGTAATGTATTTAAATGTATAAGTTAATTTGGCCGCCAGCAAACGCATTTATCTGCGTGTGTTACAGTTATAGTTATAAATAAGGCATCGCGGGGTCTAAAACATTACTCATGAGCTGAGCTTGGCGGCGCCCGCAACGTCATATATTGCCGACTGGACTGGATATCTCTTGTATATTATGCTGTATACTTATTTATGGATGTATTTGTATATATATTGGTATGTGGATTTGATGAAAGATTCGCTGATATGTGAGATAGATTTGGTGATACTTTTTCTTTTGTTTAAACAGTGTTATTTGACTGCCGCGTTGGTGACGTGGTAGCAAGCGCGACCACATGTGTGGGTTGTGAGATTCGATTCCCCAAAGGGCTGATTCACGTAATTTTATGACGCGTCAATGAAGTTGTAGTGCAGTTGAGTGATTAACGGTATTCTTGTAATCTTTGAACTGGGCGTAAGCTGCGCGTGAACTGCACGTCAACTGTACGACAACCAAACTGATATACCTGCTGCCTGCCGCTGATACCTACTAGATTTGGTGTAGCCACATGAGAGAAAAAATATTACTCACTAAATAATCGAATAGAATCGATTATATTTCAATGAATAGAATATTAAAATAATACCCTAGTATAGATATTAGTGCTTTTTAACGGTAATTTTGGGACTTCAAACGAATAGTAGACTACCGATCATGTTGCGTTCCGAAGCACGCACCAAAGACGCGCAACAGTAGAATCGTATTATCTATGAGTAGAATGTCGTTATCGCGCTCGCGTGACGCGAACTTGACGCGAGCGCGTTTGACAGCGGTAAAGAATACGAAAAGCGTTGTTTTGATCGAAACTTAACTGCAACTGAACTGCAAAAGCACCGCTTTAGTTACGTGAATTAGGCCACAGGTCGTGCAAAGTGCTATTGGTTTTGTTCATGGAACTGTGAAACCATATTTACAAAGGACTGCCACAGATAATTGCAAATGAATGCATAAGTAATTTAGTTGCTACCATTCATCGATGTGCTTGTTCTTTCATTTCAACCCTTCAAGTTCAAGATTGATTGATAAAATTTGAGAAAATAAATGCGAGCTACGTATACAAGCTCGATTTATACAAGGAATAAAAAATTGCTGTTCCATACAAAAGTGCAATATCTACACAGGATTTTCTTTTTAAATAACTGACTAAACATTTCTTCTTTTGGCGTATAGAACCATGATCTGAATCCATGGTAAAAGTATTAATCGCGATGTCCTGCCATCGTTTCATCCAAACATTTTCCATACCTACAATTCAAATAAAGCTGAGCATAGATTGATTACCCAGATAAACATAACACACTCACATCGACAATTACAAAATAGGAATACTCTGCAGTCCATACATGGCAAGACGGGTTAAGGAAACTCGCACTAAGTATTTATAATCTGGACTATGCCTAACTTCAAGATAATAAAAGTCAAGTATAGAACTCGTATTCCGCATTAAGTCATTCAAGCTCTCGTATACATATGAGCATTATAATAACCTCTTTACTGAGATAAGTGTAACGACCGCGATAAGCAGAGATAGTGAGTGTTTCAATATTTTATGTATTTCTATTATTAGATCTGTGAGAAGATAATCCTGTATCTTTAGTATTATTAGTCCTTGAAATGGGTTTGTCTTTATTTGTTAGTATTATGTATGACACAACAGATTTTTTATTTTTAACAAAACGAAGAAAAAGTTTTTTAAAGAAAGAATCATGACAGGATTTACACAAAAAAAAATAAGATGTTGCAATTCTACTTCTTATATTCTTGGGTACCTAAAGAGTATCTTCAGGCATTTACAATATCTTTTAAACCCTGCTCACTATTTCAGACGCAACGGCGACTGACAGTAACAGTGACACTGACAACCGCCGTTTCGCAGTTCTTACCTTGAAATTGCATCGTTTTGTGGGAAATAATATCACAATTATTGTTTTTTTTTTCCACACACTTGTCACATCACTTGTCTGCCCATTTTATAGATCCGTTAACGTCGCTTGTCACTTTTTTTTTTATAAGCACATAATGGGCATCGAGATGAAACGAAAAAGTGTTATTAGCATTTCGTCATATTTTAATTATGCTTGGGTTTAAAAATATGCGACGTATATCAATCTACTCCTGGTAATGTTTTCTTCACATTGGAAAATATTTTAAACAATCTGAACATTTTTTTTTCATACAAATGAATGTATGGATCTCGCCATGATTAGCCTACCTAAGTAGTAGTTCCAGGGATTATCCAGAACGAACCTTAACTTTAATTTATAAAAATAATGAAGTAAAGCAATCATAGGTTTTACACAAACAGTTCATGCAATAAAAAATATTCAAATAGACAATCTCATAACAAAAAAAATATCGTAACGGGAACTGGCGACGTGAAGAAAAATAAAATATATATTTGTAAAATCTGACATCAGTCGACGCCGCAGAATAAGCTAGTACTAAAAAGCTAATATTAATAAACTATGTGGAACATCGTAATACAGTTAAAACTTACATAGTAACTGTAATCCTAGGATTTTACGATCGCCAGTCACTTCTCAAAGGATTTAATGTGATATTCGTTTCGTTTAATGCTTAGTACATCGATGTTATTTGCATAATTTACGAGGATATCAGCTCTGATGGAGTGGATCTAGTTGGAAGCGTCATGTTATTAAGGGGACACTTCTAGGTAATGTGCTAATATTTAGATCAGGGGTGTGATTCTGTAAGACCTCATGCTTAACTTCGAATCTGAATCCGCTGTGAGTTTCTTGATTGGCATTCTAAAGACTCGGTTGAAAATTCGAATTTACACTAGCGCCACCCTTGCGAGCGTGTCAGCGAGTTGAACTAAATTGACAGGGAGATTTTGACAGATAAAGTATGAGATGACGTTAGAAGTGGTATTCTGTAAGGTAATTTCCCCGTCACTTCGACGCTCACTTCGCACTCGAACCCGATTCAAAGTGTCAAATATATCAAGGTCATTTTGAACTTTATGCGAAGTGAGAGTGAATAGAGATGTGAGATGCGAGTTGTTGTTTCAATTTTACAGAATCGACCTACAGAGGGCTTTGTTTGAGTTTTTATTCGAACTCGATCGCCTAATGTCGATTTGTATGGAATAATTCTGATTAATTCCTATTGTTCCTATTGTTGGAGTTTTATGCCCATTTTTCTCCATACGAGACTACCTTTTCGAAGGGGCAACTAGAATTAACTTATCATTTTTTTTATGACGTTGTAAAGTGCCTTTTAACGGTCTAATTGAAATAAATGATTTGACTTTGGCCACTAGATTGCGCTGTTCCAGTTTAAAAACCCAATTGGAGTTCACGTTAACGCGATCGAGTTCGAATAAAAAAGCTCACACTATCTCTGGTGACGGTAGTGGAAGTAAGTCATTGGGTCATGGAATTAAAATATTTTACCATAGAGAGCGAATAGATTTTTCTTAAACTGGCCAGTGATAGAAAGTGACTGTTGTGAAATGGCAAGTAATTAAAAAAAATATTTTAAGCTTGTGTTGATCCACTGCAGCTGCAGGGAAAGGCCTCCTTTCCGATCTTCTCTGTGCTGAGCTAGTGTGAACCAATTTCTTTAAGCTTCAAGTTCATCCCACCATATTTGTGTGGGATGCCACAATGTCGCAGAACGTTTTCCGGGACCCACATTCTGAAATCACAACAGAAAAATGTTAAGATAATTAATGGTTAGAATTACAACGTTTTTATTTTGAGTATAACTAAAAACTTTGCTTCTCAATAGTAGTGCCAAAATTATTCTTTCTTACTACTGTTATAAACATTAAACAATATATCGAAAAAAAAACTGTATCTCTGAAAACCCGATTTATTTCGAATTATTGTAAAATTAGATTTTTAGTTACTTTGAAATCAATAAATAGTTAGTCAATTGACTTAGCAAAATAGTGTTGTCACATTTTACTATTTCATGCCAAATTTATGGGGAAATCGCGTTTTGACAGTTCATGAAAAGTTTGTCAATCGATCATTAGTGTCAAGTACCCAATTTTGAAGTTTACACAGATCGAGCAGGAGCTGATATTGTGTACCTACGAAGGCCATACAATTAGACAATACTACCGAGTTTTTGTACGCACTCGACCGCATTAATGTAGGAAAACCTCAATCTGCACTGAAACTGAAACAAGTGGCAACAATAGGAAACATAATTAATTATTCCATACAAATTGACATGCGAACGTAAACTCGATCGAATAGGTTAAAAAACTCACACACGGTCCTCTGAAAAAGAAAAACTTAGAAGGTACATGTGAAAAAGTCAAAATTAACTGTTTAAGGTCTGCCAATCTTTTTACACATATAGCCTTTGGATCCAATACAACAATATCTTCACAGTAATGTTGGGATTTTGGGCTCTTGGCCTAAAAAAATATCAATTTAAAACAAACCCCGCAAAAAGCATGCACAAAACACAACCTGTCCATATTAAATTCCACTACCGAACACACATAACGACAAACTTACACGATTCAACATAAAGTAATAAACAGCAACAAAGTACCAGGAGATCATAGGTTTTATGAGGTTTAATTGTGTGTACGAGCGTAGTCATATAATGGACGCGGCAGGACTCCTGGGCAACGGTGCAGCGAGTTATGGCCGATATATAGCAGCGGGTAGTCGACGACACGCGGCCGTGTGTTCCACCAACGTGTGCTCTACAAGAATAGGAAAGTAATGGAGTAGACTGATTCCGTGCTCATAATAAACAAAATAAAAATTAAATAGCCGAATATGTTATTACTGGTTCGATTGATTTAGCTGTATTTTTCGTTGTGTTTGTAATGGTTAGAAAAAAAAAAATTAAAGTTTTTTTTTTAATCTACCGGAAAAATCGGAAATATGGATGGTGGTGGTGGTGGTGGTGGTATGGATGGTGGTATGGTGGTGGTGGAGACAATTATTGTGCGAAGCCGGGTTTTATGAGGTTAAATTGTGTGTACGAGTGTAGTCACTTATTGAATGCGGCAGTACTTCTGGGTGCAGCGAGCTATGGCCGATTTACATATAGCAGCAGACCGTGTGTTCTACTGACATGGGTAGAAAAGTAATGGAGTGGACTGAATCATTAATGATATTGATGAGATATTTTTGCTCATTTATTGAAAAATTTGGCTAAGTGAGAACCAACTCGAAGGGTTTCGCAAAACACATTTGAAACACCTCTTCTTGAATCATCTTGACATCTTGTAATTTCGACCTTCATTATTTTTTTTGTTAAAACAGCCATAACAACATTTCAAGTATCTACCGATTAGGGTTCATAACTTAGTGATTGAGCAAAAAATGCTAAAAACAATAGGTCTCTTGTATGGTTTTTACACACGGTGTGTTAGTACTTATAATTACACACGAAAAGTGCGTTTCTTGTACGAAGAGTCCTCATACAAGGTAGGTTTACGTGGTAGGTTTACGTGTGTGGTATGGAACTCTTTGTGTTTCAGACTGACTTGCACTTGGCCAGACAGGGATGAATAGCAACGGGTAGTCGTCGACACGCGGTGTGTTTCACCGACGTATGCTCTACAAGAATAGGAAACTAGTGGAGTAGACTGGTTCTGAACTGTGTACTGAAAACACTGGATCGGTCTGTATCTCATCATTTACCGTTTGGTCGGCTTCCAGTCTAACAGGATACAAATAGGTACCAGTATTTTAGATTTAGCGCCTATCTGACGAAGTGGAAAATATGTTTTTTCTTACTCCTCCGCTATTCTTTCCTGATTAATTTCGTTGCGGGATCCAAGACAGTTGAATCGTTTCTCTGGGACTCGTCGAGCTTCATTGCTTTGGCGCTGTTCTGGTGGTTGCCACCGTTGGTCGCCGCTTTTCTGGCTTTAGGAATTGCAGTGGCTTGGGAATAGTGTGGCGGGCTTGCCTATCTGAGCTCCACAACCCAGTTACTGGGTGGCACAATACCACTTGGTAAGACTGCTTGTCAGACTTTCTGGCTTCTAAGTAATCGTAACGACTGTCAAAGATCTAAGAATGACAACCTTAACCAACGGCTTTACGTGCTTTCCGAGACACGGAGGCGGTCTTGGTATGAAATGGATGATCACCACCATTTGCTGTCCCATTATAACTAGTTTGAAAAACTCCATTCCCCCCTCCCCAACACACAAATCACCCACACATACACCCCTATTCACCCACAGATACACATTCACCCAAATACCTACTGACCATACTAGCACCAACAATTTTTTTTTTTTTTTGTAATTTCCTGCACTTTCTTTTGTACAAGTATATAACTTAAATGTAAGCATTACCAAATGGGGTGGAGTCCTGTTGTCCTGAAATACAGACCTCACGTCTAGTTTACGCACCAGTCTCCCACAGTATAATTATAACCTTTGTCTTTTGTAATAATACCTCTCTAATGTACCTATATTGTAGTGAAAAATAAATCATTATTATTGTTATTATCTAGGGACTAAACAGTACGTCTTTAACTTAGCCACGGGCCCCTCACCCCACATGTACAGTCAACAGCAAAAGAAGATGATCAAAATCAAAAATTCAATACTAATTTACTAACACTAATTTATATAATTTATTACTAGTTTATGTATTAAAAGTATGTGATTGTCACACACATACTTTTGAATCACTTCGACGCCACACAGTTCTGATGCGAACTCCGTTCATTAGTATTGAACTTCTGATTTTGATCATCTACTTTTGCTGTTGACTGTACTAAGTAGTCACATTTTTAGGGTTCCGTACCTCAAAAGGAAAAAACGGAACCCTTATAGGATCACTTTGTTGTCTGTCTGTCTGTCTGTCTGTCTGTCTGTTGAAATTAAAACCATATACTCAAGTCTACGGTCCCTCGATGCTGTAAAAAAATCAACCATCTATGTTAACGTAAAAAAAAGATACGGCCGTTTATGTCGCAAAAAAACGCATTCATATTAATATTAAGTAGATTAAAGTATGGTAGTATAGAAGTATGGATATACCTACAAATATGTACGGAACCCTCGGTGGGCGAGTCCGACTCGCACTTGTCCGGTTTTTTTAAAATCAATTCATCTCTTCAAAATAGATACAAGCGAGTCCTAGTCCTCTCCTCTGCACGCATAGTCCGCGCGGAGAATGCGGCAGGCTACACCCAATCAGACAATGGTTGATTTAGCTGCTACTACCGCGTCCGTTACGCCGTCCTACGCACCTTGCGGGCTCTGTCGCCTGTCTCCAGCGAGATATAGCCCGCCGCACGATATGTTAAATTGGACACACGCCTTCTAGCATTAACGTTTCTTGTGTGTCAGTACTGTTATAATATAGGAGCTTACAGTAACGGCGTAGGTATCTGTTGCGTGTTTTCTTTGTTCCTGTTCGGTTATGGTTGGTTAAGGTGCTTGAGAGTGGTTCTAGATTTGGTTGGTATGTTATTTATGGAATTGGGCTAGGTTTTGTGTTGCAATAGCGTTTGTTCTTTCTGACAAATGCGTTGGGATGGTGAGTATTTCGTATTCAGTTTTAAGTGTCTCTGATGCAGCAAAAAACCTCTCCACTTACTGGGCCCGAATAGTATAAATTATTATTAATCTTAGTAGATTAATCGAGAAGAATTGAGAAGAGGTCGTAGGCTATTTTTTATTTTATATGGTAAAATAAAAATAGCCTTACGACCTCTTCTCAGACCTACCAAATATATACAAAAGAAAAACATAATAATCGGTCAAGCCGTTTCGGAGAAGTCCGACAACAAACACTATGACACGAGGTTTTATATATTAGATTTATTTATTTAGCATTAGATGTCTCATCGATATGAAAGGAAGAAGAAATGACCAATGGTCTTTAAAAGTAATGTTTCAATTTTGCTGTTTCTACTATCACGAACATTATGCACGCGTTGTGTATTTTTTTCTAGCGTGAGACAGCAAAAAGAGCTTTTTTTTTGGGATAAGTTCTTTAATTTTTTGCAGTGTTTTGGGAACAGAGAGGCCTGTTCCTAAACCAGTGCAATTCCTGAAAGCTAGAATCAACAGTAGCGACCACCAGGATAGCGTCAAGGTACTAAAGTTCGAGTCCCAGAGTATCGATTCAACTGTTTTGGATTCCGCAGCGAAATTAATCAAAAAAAAGAACAGCGGTGGAATAAGAAAGCTAATAATATAAAATACACTTTATTTCGAGTCTCTGCAGCACTTATCTCTCAATAAATGCACGCAGATAAGAAAGCAAGTAATACATATATGCTGCATTCCTCAATCAAATGCATGTAAATTATTCATTTTACCTCAGAAAGCATATAAAAAGCTACTCAGTAACATTGAATGAATATTCAAGTGTCTAGTAAAAACGACCATTTCAATTAAAACTAGGAAGCTTATAGGCGCGGCTAGAACACAATGAGATAAGATCTGTTATGAAATGTTACACATTTATCGGGATTTACAGTCCGGCGACACCGTAGCCACAAAAGTGTTGCCAAGGAATAAGTCGTATAGAAATAATAACCCTTTAGTTTAGCACATCATGGAGTTAGTTCTTTTGTAGCTTCCTTTAATAAATAATAATAATATTTTTATTTCGGAATAAAATTCCATAAAAGTACAGATCTGTTAGCATGTGACCTTGTTGTAATTATTTTGGATGTTTAATACTAAATAGAGATAAAGTCTATTTTACGCATAAGTTTGGGAGGACTTAGAGCTGTTATTGCTGGTTAGTAAAATAACACATTTGGCGTATTAACTAAGTTTGACGTAAACAATTTTAATAAAATAAAAAATAAAAGAAATATATTATATTGTATACGCTCACAGCTGCGCCAAATAGGCCCACTTCAGCAAAAATGTCAGATCGAATGATTGACAGTCTTGAAATCGTTAGTAGATGCCAGATATTCGCAATAGTTCTTAAATGCATCTGTAAAAAATTGTAGTACCTCATCATCTGCCTAGCCTGTTCCCAACTATGTTGGGGTCGGCTTCCAGTCTAACCGGATGCAGCTGAATACCAGTGTTTTACATGGAGCGACTGCCTATCGGACCTCCACAACCCAGTTAATGGGTAACACGATACCCCTTGGTAAGACTGGTTATCAGACTTTCTGGCTTCTGACTACCTATAACGACTGCCAAAGATCTACAAATGACAGCCGGGACCTACAGCTTTACGTGCTTTCCGAAGCATGGAAGGAACTCGATATGAAAGGAATGGTCACCCATCCACAAACCGACCGCGGCTAGCGTAGCTTAGCCTGTGACCGATCGATCTGTACGGCTTTAACTTAGCCGTACAGATCGATTTACAGCCTTACTTAAATAATTGTAGTACCTACGTGTGTCAAAGTCAAATCATGGCACTTTTGATCGTCATAAATGAGAAATTGAATCTAGTTGCCCCTTCCAAAAGGTCTGATTGGAACTACCCATTTAGTTTTAGTGATCAGCAACTTTTTGTCGTTGTGTTGTGGCTGTAAATGTGGCACGTCTGAAACTGTCAAGTGAATAAGCCTGTGTGTCGCTAACGCCGCGCCCCGGCGCCGCTCGTACAAATCCCTTAATTAAGTGCAAACCGATGGAAAATGTTATGGTTGTGTAAAGCGAATGTACACCGGCCGTGTAAAATCTGTTTTAGTAATTATTGATACGATAACACTGAGTTCTAAATAGGGTTTCCTGTATTCAAGTTGTTGTTTAATTAACATGATTAGGTGTTTGGATTTGTTATCAAAATAATAACATTATACTAGGTGTAAAAGACACATCACATAACGATTAATTGATTAATCAGACGAACTTACCTTAAGTGAAGTCCGATTACAATTTTATGAATGGTGATCTGAAATATAATTGATAACAGAGTAGTCTCTCATTCGCTAGTCTTTGGCATCGCGCTTTAGAGAAAATAAAAAACTTTTCTCTATGGAATGGCAACCCTGATTTGACACTTTTTTAGATAGCGTTGTTGAAATGGCCCATTCGACAAGGGGCTGTTGATTCAAAACAGGATGGGCTGGGAGGGTAATTATATTTCAGATCACCATTCATAAAATTGTAATCGGACTTCACTTAAGGTAAGTTCGTCTGATTAATCAATTTTATTTCATGGTGATCTGAAATATAATTGATAACAGAGTAGCTGTTTAGAGTACTAAGTCGACATGGGCTATTATTTTTATTTAAAGTAGATAAGATAGCCATTTAAGAATCAACTTTAATTGAAATTAAATTAGACATATCTTTCAGCAGTTTCAGGAGTTTTAATATTATTCATATTTTTACAATCAATCTTAATCAAATGATTGATATTCATGAATCAATGATACCGATCATAAACAAATAAGAACAAATTAGACAAGGAAATGTATTATATATTATTATGATTGCCCCATTTCTTTAGTCATACTAACTATCTATAACACTGTTCATTTTTTATGAAATAATCAATAGGTAAAAAATCTTTAAAAATTAGGTAAACAAAAAAGAAAAAAGTTAGAAGTAGAGACAGCATTAATAAAGCTGTCATGTGCGACATTAGCACCCTACATGACATCATAAAACCTTGCAAATGTAAAAGAGCTGTCTGACCAACCAGCAGTTTTCTAATCACATCTAATGATACTCCTGCTTGTTGGGCAGAAGATGAGGCTGCTTGCCGAGTGCTATGAGTAGTGAATAATTCAGTATTGACCCCTCTTTCCTTCATGACTGATTTGATCCATCTGCTAATATTATTTGTTTGGATGCTCTCTTATAAGATTACCTACTAGTTAAAAGCAAATAATATATTTTTCATCATTCCTGATGGTTGATGTTTGTTCAACAAATGTTTGTAAAGTTCTAGCTGGACAAATTACAGGGTTCTGGACGAAGAATAGTAGTTTAATCAATGTTTCAGTTTTGAACGAGATTGATGTTTTTAGAAGATCAGTATGTTATTGTAGATCAAGTTTTGTGACATGGATAAAACTTTTATGTTTATTACTGATACAGTCTGCACCCTATGAGCGGTGGCAAGAGCCATGAAAATGACAAGCTTTTTCAAATTTAAATTCGCATTATCGGACCAATTAGTTAGTAGTCTTAGCACTATTGACGCATACTTGCGCCAAGCTAGTTTTATTCTATACAGGCCTTTAAGAAACGCCAACCGTGGTAGTCACTGCCAATTTTTTTTTTTTTTTTTTTTTTTTGACTTAACAGAAAAAAAGTGAAGATCTAGTAGTAGATATTTAACAGGCTATAGCCTACATCTCATTTAAGTATTTAAGTGAGGTAGTGTATTACATACGGTATTGAAGCTGTGTAAATGTCTACCCCGAGGGTCTCGCAGAATGACCATCAGCTTTTATAGGTTGTATTGTATTGCTTGAGTGTACCAGTGTACCTGGTGAAATGGATGATACAAAATATTTGGTGAGCTTTCTGAGTATCAGAAGATGCTCGCTGCAGATCTGATTGCTCAATGGGTGTTCTGTGCTGAAAGGAGGTAGTAATAATTTGCTGTTAGGTTTAAATAATACTGGTTTTGTAACCATCAACATTTTTGCCAATGGGTAACACGGCTGACAAGTTCACAGTGGATACACTAAGATTCCCTTAGCTTTGTCGTTTTTTATCTTTTGCAGATATTTTGTAATTAAAGCGAAAGGAAAAAATACTTGCTTTAGTTTAGTGTGAAGAAATCTATTTGAAATGCATATGTCATGACACATACATATCTTTTACATTTCACATTAATTCTGGTTGCAAATAAATCAACATTAGGCTTGCCTGACCTTGATAATACCTACTCAGTATCAATGTTAGTATTTCTTGATTCCTCATCTGCCAAATTATCTTTAATTTTTATATATAATACAATAAATTAAGTATCTTTACATTAATAGATTTAACGTCGCATCAATCCCATATCTTCCTATTAACAGCAATGAGATGTGGGAATTGAACAGTACCCATCTTTGTTAATACTTGCAATGGTGGTAGTGTTGTCAATCTAAACAAGAATATCACAATTATTTTTCCATTTTGCAAAGCATTTCAGACTAAAACAAGCTTCCATCAATAAAATTATAATTGGTTTATGAAACATTTTTGTTCCATTTGTACCATATGCCTCCAACACACCATTGCAATGAGCGCCTCAACCTGATAGAGAAGTATCAAGCATCTGTACATATACACATGTAAATCAAATTTTCTTGGTCCAATGTGTTTCCTTTTATGCATTATGTTATCCCTTCACCATTGAAGTTCCAACCATACCGCCATAGGTGATGTCGTAAAAGCATCATAATTGTCTTTTGATTTGATCAATGCTAAGTATTGCACACATTCCATTTGTTTTGTATGTGCCAAACCATATGGCATAACCATATGATGTTATGTGCCCAGTATTTTTTTTTTTTTTTTTTTTTTTTTTTTAAATCTTTTGCTTTGCATTTTTAAATTTTAGGATTTTTTTATTAAATTACTAACACTTGATTTAAAGTTTTTAAATCATAATCTTAATTACATTTCTTTTCTCCAATGGTAGCTCAAGGTATACTGATGTGGGATTTATCATGAATCCAAGAAATTTGCAATATTTACTAGATACAGTGTTGATTTTTTCAACAATAACAACAAGTTAGCAAAAAAAAAAAAAAACATCACTTAAAAGCAACACTTCAAGATATTGTTGTTTTCATGTTTTGTAAACAATCATTATATGTTCAGCCCATACATAAAATATCATCCATATATGTTGTGGATAGGAAGCCTAAATTTCTTAGATAACCACTGGTTTTAATAATTTGGTGAACACACTGGGTGCCGTACACACTCCATACAAATCAGAAAATAGAGGTACTTTCTATGTTCATATGCTATAGGCAGGTACTAATAGACATGATTCCTTAAGGTCTATGGTGCAGATATAATAATCATTATCAATTAACCTTATTGCATTTATAGTATCCACCACATTAAAATGGCTAACCTTTATGAACTTGTACAACCTTTATGAATTTAATATAAATCTTTGTTTACCATTAGGTTTAGGTATAAGGAAAACATTTTTGGAATGTGTTCCCCCTTTGTATGACAGCATGGTGGTATAGCCCCTAACTGTAGAATGGTTGGTTCATAAGTAGGAATTTTCTATTTGATAAATAGTTTTTAGGGACAGGTTTTTTGTAAGGATTTGACATGAAAGGAATATGATATCCTTTAACTCATTGCAATGTAATTGTCAATGACATCCAACAAGCAAAATAGTTTTAAAATGACCAGCATGTACCTTATTCATTTCCCGTTGTTTTTGTAGTGGCCATCCCGGGTTCTCTCGGAACGCTGTGGGTTGAAGGTTGTCTTGTAGTGCAATGGCTGTGTGTGAGTCGGTAATGCACGTTGTGCCATCGCCTTGGTTGGTGGGAGCTGATACATTTGTTGGGGTGGACCACTCCTTAATTCTTTTTGATAGGTTCTCTCCATAGAGAAATTCATTTCTTGTTGTATTCTGGGTAATTTCTAGAAACTGTTTATATAAGTGGGGAGCCACTAGTGTACCCCTTGTTTTAGTTTATTGATGATGCAGGTCACCCATTAATTATGAGGCTTCACTCAGTGATTTGAGCATAGTTATTTTGTTTTTTGTGTTGTTGATTAGGTATATTAGACATGATTTTGCCTTTTATGGTAGGAGCAGTACTTATTGTCTTTGCTGAGCAATGCACTTGTCTCTAGTTTTCCCAATTTCAGAGATCACTGCTTCTACTTCTTCATTCAAGTTCGGGGCATCCAGAAGTTGACAAATATCAGCCAAGATATAAAACTAAAATTTCTTCATTCTCCGTCTTGGCCTATCTAGCCATTAGTCAGAATATAATTCCAGCGTTTGCAAATTTCAGTGTTAATTTTTCATTAAATTTCTTATTATTTATTTATTCCTTTATTTTAGGCTTTTCAATAATGAGTAATTAAACAATAATTATTTTCTTACTCTTTACCCCAGAGCTTGTAATAGTTGTTCATTTTACTCCTCCGGTGAACCCAAATGTTTAACCTCTGGGACCTGGACATTTTGAGTCTCAGGCTGATTCTCAAGAGTTAAGTTTAAGGCATGATTTCACTCTGATTGCTGATTACATTTGAAATGTGAGAATACCTTATGGTTTCTCAAGAACATTTTGATTGCAAGAAACCGTATCTCGTACCGTTTAATGCACATGTGATGTCCCATACATGCTGGTTTTTGAGCAAAATAGGTATCTCGTACCTACAATAGAATTCTGTTGGTTTACCAAAGTTGGTATCTCGTACCAAAGTTGATCTTCGTGTTTAAAGTATCTCGTACTAACACGGTATATGCTCGTTAATCTTAGCCAGGCAGGAACGTTTCTTGATTTCGTTGCACCTAAAATCAAATGAGCTTACCTTCGATTTTCGGAATATCGGTGCACAAGCTCCGTTCACAGTCGCTGCTGCGCCAATTACTTAGGCCTGCAGCAGCGCGGGAGTTCACTATCGCATCTCCGACGGCGATGCTTCAACTTTTTGTTGTATTTGCATATTTTTCTTAAAAGTTTCTCTTCCGAAACCATTTTTCATGCGATGCCGGTAAACGCGCGAAAAAGAAGTGTCAAATCAGGGTTGCCATTCCATAGAGAAAAGTTTTTTATTTTCTCTAAAGCGCGATGCCAAAGACTAGCGAATGAGAGACTACTCTGTTATCAATTATATTTCAGATCACCATGAAATAAAATTACACAGTATATCTCACAAAACATATTGCTGGTTACTGGTTTTTACTTTTTGTGTGAAGGTTTAGAGACTTTAGCATAAACGCGTTCGTAAACGTCTTGCACATAATTATTTATTTTTTCATATTTAGGGTTGATACTTATTATGATTGTCATATAAAATTAAACCAAATGAATAATAGGATACTCGTGTTTTTCTTTCGATAATCTACTCCAGTCGAATAGGTTCTATAGGGTAAGTGACCAAAAATGTTTAGTAAATATTTTGAGCGCTAAGAATATTTGCGAACCCATAACAACAATTGAACATACTCTATATTATTCTACTTACTATACCTATATCCCAACTACAAAGTTTCCGGACCACAGCAAAGGATTACTGATCTACATGAAGCACTTTGATACGAGTCTACGCAATTACGATACACCCGCATGTGGTATCGAAGACTTGATTGTACCTACCTGGTAACTCTTTGTAGTAGATTAGTTTGTGTATGTGGTATCTTTGTAGTTTGAAGATTATCAGGGTTCAGATTCAAGGGTACGAAGGAAGGTTATTTATTTTAGGTAATTGTGAGTTATCTTTTAGTCATCTTCGTATTCAAGCTTCTACAAGTGATAACATTGGCAAGCACCTACTATACACCCTGTGCTTGCCCAGCATATATCAAATTGTAGTAGTTTTCAATATGTCGTAAAAAAAAGTCACACAAAGTGTGTGACTTTTCAACCGACTTCAAAAAGAAGGAGGTTCTCAATTCGTCTGTGTGTGTTTTTTTTTGTATATTTGTTACGCTATTTCTCCGGCAAATGTAAAGCGACTTCAAAAATTCTTATTTTGATGGATAGGGTATGCCACAAGGGTGGCCCCATATAAATTTAATCGAAATTTATTCAGCACTTTTTGAAAAAATCGACAAGAACAGCTCTGTCAGGATAACGGCCCTTGCTTCGAAAAATCCAACCGTTAGCTTCTAGCACTAACTTGAATGGTAAATTATTTGCTGTGTGTGTGATCCGTGCTGTTATATTGAGCGACCTTATCGCGGCGATACCCACACTTTCATCATCATCATGATATTAGCCTATATTTTGTCGTCCACTGCTGAAGGTAGGCCTCCCCTAAAAATCGCCAACCAATCCGGTCTGGGGCAGCCCTCATCCATCCGCTGCCAGCCACCATCTTCACCTGCTACATTCAATAAAAACTTTAGGAATAAATGTCAACGAGACGAGAAATGGATGATACTGCAAATCTATCGCAGCGATACACTCACGTCACTCACCCTTAGAGATGGCACCTAAATACTACTATTAGGTACTCTGTAATGATAAGATACAATGGATAATTGATGCGTACAATTAAACTATTGAAATGTCAATTAGTATTGTACTCAACTTACTAAGAACCGTATAGAATATTGTATTCTAGGTATGTAGAATATAGCCTCATTAGATGGTCGATATTGTACGAGTATGACATATCAACATTCAGCTTTATTTTAGTTCCCAGGTTGTATTTAGGGCGACTGATAATTAGTGTACGATACTTAAACACGTGATTGTGTTCATGATAACAAACAACTTTCCCAAAGAAAAAATGTTTTTTGTACTGGTTCACTGTTATCACAATAACACAACAGCCATATAAAATTAACGCTCGCGCACGCCTGTGACCTAAAGTGAACCAGTACATAAAACATTTTTTCTTCGGGAAAGTTGTTTGTTGTCATGAACACAATCCCGTGTTTAAGTATCGTACACTAATTACTAGTCGCCCTATATAGTAACCACTAGTAAATTACCAGTTATAAATAGTGAGTCGTCAGGAATCAAAGTGTGGATTGGACAATTACGATACCTATACAATAAAAAACACTTTAAAATAGTAGATATTTCATTCAGAAAATGTTCTCTCTTACTTTCTTTAAGAAATTCAATTTAACTATCTTTGTATAAAATTAGATACTTTGTCACTACATGTTATAGATGAAAGTTGAGTATTTATATTTATGTTCGTTAGGGCTAATATCCGGAACGATATTAAGCTGTATCCGGTTAGACTGGAAGCTGTCCCCAACATAGTGGCTAAGTAGATAATATCTGCAAATATAAAATATAATAATAGTAGCAAAGTAGCTCTTTTCTCCACTAAAAGTTACACGGCCGTTTATCGTCGATTCATGTTCCAAATTCAAATCTCATTACTGCCCGCTAACAAGTCTAGTGGAGAAAAGAGTTACTTTGCTCCCGCTTATAGAGGAACAAAACGACACTTTTCGAATAGAAGGGATGAAAAATATTTTTTCAATTATGTATTTGAACAAGGATGTGGTACAAATGTGCAAACATAATAATATAATGTATACCTTTTTTAACGAAACAAGCGTTTTTTTTTTACATTTTATTGTTTTTTGTTTCTCAAATGAAATAAGTTTGACGGTTGAACATGAGAAAAAGAAATTCTCAGTAGTTCGACGGTCGAACTATTGAGAAAAATAATTCTCACTAGTTCGACGATCAACTAGTGAGAACAAATCGGTTTAACCATAAATTTTTCGAGGAAAACGCTTGGTGTATCTTTATTCCGGGTTTATTAATAGGAGGGAGGTCGCTGTCAAAATAAAATTCTAAATATATTTCTCCGTACAGATATCCCACCACTGGTCCATTCTAATATTATAATGTAGGTATAAAATAAACGACAGTATTTAACCTAGTTTTAAAATCGCATCATTATTCAGGCGAGTCGTTCGACAGGTATGTATGGAATCGACGGGGAGATAGATATATCCACAGCACAGATTTGTGACTTCATTCCAACACAGACTTATGTGACGGCTGTGACGGGTGAGATGTGACGCGGGCACACGCTCAAAGAGACTAGAGGGAGTGTACACTTGACAGAGCAGGTCGTTGCGAAACGGCCATAGTTATTAAAACACTATAACTTTTGCTTCTAACTTTTTAGAACTCATGTCAATTTATTATAATCCGTGGTTTTTTTATATTTTCGTATAGGCTTGCGTTTGGCTGCAACTCACCTGATCTTAAGTGATAATACGGCCTAAGGTGGAACACGCTTGCCTAGGAAACGTATTTGGCAACTGGGCTTTCGCCATTTGTAAACTTCCCTTTGTGCCCTTTGTCCCTATGTGTTGTCCTTAGTTGATAATGAGGGAAGTGGAAAATATCTGTTTTTTTTTCTCTTACTCCTTCGCTGTTCTTTTCTGATTTATTTCTTTGCGGGATCCAAGACAGTTGAAATGTTTCTCCGGGACTCGTCGAGCTTCATTGCTTGGGCGCTTTTCTGGTGGTCAGTACTGTTGATTCTGTATAGAGTCATGTATACATGACAAACCAAAACGTTCGCCACGGTGACGACTACACGACAAACTTCTACGTAATTCCATAGAGTAACGCGTAGGTTGACGCAGCGGGTATGGTTTAGCTTGTTGACGTGGCAGTCAAATGTTATATACTGATTAAGTTTATGAGGAATAAACAAAATAGAAAGAATGTCTCAGATGTAACAAAATACTAAATTCTTCTTATGAGCCTTGAAAGAGGTGACGTAGAAATATCAAATAGAATGGCGTTTATAAATATTTAGAGGTAAAGTGAAGAAGATTCAATTCCTCTTTATTTCGCTGCACAAAACTTCAAAGAGTATCTAGACCCACAGACAATGTACCCTCTCCTCAATACCGAACACCCAACTCTCGCTATTGAAATTCAAATCTTACTCGATAACAATAAAGTTTATATTCATTTGGTGTTCCAAACAAGGCTCTACGAGTCAGTCTGTCTGTCCCAGGTTGATGTGTAGCTAGTGCGTGTTACAGACTCCATTAGAGACGGGAATTATGGTCTGCTGTCGTGTTAAGCTATGCCTGGGGAATGTTGTGGCGACCACCTCCATTTTTATTTAATAATGAATTGATTTCCAGTCGATGGATTGTGGATTTGAAATTGTTTTTGAATTCTCTCAATTCACTGCTTTGTAAGGTTGCGTAACATTGTTTCTTTGTTTGGTTTGGATTGTGTGTATTTTATTTTGATGTTGTTTATTAAATGGAGGTTCTATTCAATCAATGGGTCAATAGGTCGGTTTTCATTTCTCGAGTGTTATACAGGCTGAAATTTAATTCTGTAGGATTTTTTCTGAGGTTGACAGTACTCTTTTTAAGCAACTTTCACTATGGGACAAACTAGGAAATTTGAAAAAAAAACCTCCTGTTTCGTTTTGTTCTACATTATGATCATGTTACAGTGTTTTTTTTGTAGGAACAGCTGATTTTTTTAGGATTCTGTGAAAACACTTTTTTGTGAGCTATATTGTATTTTGGTACATGCGTTATCATCATCATCATCAGCCGAAAGACGTCCACTGTTGAACAAATGCCTCCCCCATGAGGATTTGCCATAATCCCCACGCTTGGCAGGCGTCTTCTCTTAGTCGCCTTCGACGACCCCCTTCGGGATGAAATGGGTGGGTGCTATTCTAGCCCGGACACCCCACGGGGGACTCCACAGTCCAGCAATAACGAATAATGGTGTCGGCAATATCCTGTAAAATATTTATAACCTGCCTTCTCATTTGAACGTGACTGAGATGATAGGTAAATCTAATATAAAAAACCGGACAAGTGCGAGTCGGACTCGCCCACCGAGGGTTCCGTACATATTTGTAGGTACATATCCATGCTTCTATACTAATGCATACCTACTATCCATATTTTAGTCTACTTAATATTATAAATGCGTTTTTTGCGACATAAACGGCCATATCTTTTTTTCACGTTAAAGTCAAATCATTTATTTCAATTAGACCATTAAAAAGGCACTTTTGAACGTCATAATAAAAAAATATAAAGTTGATTCTAGTTGCCCATTCCAAAAGGTAGCTTCGTATGGAGAAGAATGGGCAAGAAACTCCATACTCACTCTTTTAAAAAAAAATGTGTACAATATTTTGCATTTACAGTTTTCAGTTATATAACTATACGTGAATACGGTGGACCTTGCATAAAAACACTATATTGAAGTATGTACAAAGTATTACAAGATAAAGAATGACAGCTAAGTTGTATACATAGATACATAGTGTTCACATATTATTATTTACAATTATTGTAAAAGTAGACAACCACATTTCAACAAACTATGAACCAGTGTGTGACCCAAATCAAGAATTAAATATAATGTATATACTAAGTATAAATTAAGTAATTTTAATTAGCAATCCGTTTGATTTTGTCTAGACTGTAGATTGTCCTATGGAGCCCGGACCAGCATGTTTCCAAGCATTCTTATCATGGATATAATCCTCTAAACTGTAATATGCTTGTTTACAGAGTGTACTTTTAATATATGTTTTAAATTTTCTTTCATTTAGTTGCAATATATCACTAGGAATTTTGTTATAACACTTAACACAGAACCCCATAAAAGATTTATGAACTTTAGACAATCTAAAATATGGTTGAGCTATTTTGTCTTTTAACATAGAGGGTTTATTTTTTACAGCATCAAGGGACCGTAGACTTAAATATATGGTTTTAATTTTAACTCGATACGTCCACGCGTTCTCGAGATAAAGAGTCTTGACAGACAGACAGACAGACTGACAGACCGACAGACAGACAGACGGACAACAAAGTGATCCTATAAGGGTTCCGTTTTTTCCTTTTGAGGTACGGAACCCTAAAAAGGATTTAGCATTGAAATTAACAAGTATTCATACCTTCTTAACGACATATTTCCCTATCCACCTTCACAATTTCAGCCATGCTTAAAATGACATAGTTCTGATGACTGAGATCTTAAACCATTTGTTTTCACATAAGCGCTTAGTACACAGCAAATCTAATTTAGTTAAGTTAGGTCATAAAATGCGTAAGTATTTGGGTCAGTAGTTTTATTATACTTGTCGTAACAAAAGCTGTTATGTGCACTGTTGTTATATGCTGATTTATTTCGCTTGAGTTTCCTTGCATGAGGCAAATATGCTCGGAGTTGCGAAATAAGAATATATTAAGGACAGAAGTTAGTTGTATGATGTAATTGTTAGTCGTATAACCGGTCTATTCTGTTTATAACTTTCTTGGTGACTTTAGGTGAAGTGAATTTGAAGTGAGCTGTCATTCAGCCAGCAGTGTTATTCTGTAAAAATCTTCCTCGGATTAGAGCGAGTTGTCAATCCCTAGAATAAGGTGGAGTAGTAGCCTTATCATAATCACAGCAGTGAGCTGTCACTTTACTATTCCACCGTATTCTCAATCTTTGACCTAAATTTACCGAGGTCGATTTTTACAGAATTCCTATACAGGTTTCGCTTTTGGGTTTCTTTTGTTTATCGTCTAGGTTGTGCGTTTAAATCTGGGGACCAGTTTATCCAAGTTGCAAATAATAATATAAAAATATGGAATAAATAATAATATGTGAACACTATGTATCTATGTATACAACTTAGCTGTCATTCTTTATCTTGTAATACTTTGTACATACTTCAATATAGTGATTTTATGCAAGGTCCATCGTATTCACGTATAGTTATATAACTGTAAACTGTAAATGCAAAATATTGTACACATTTATTTTTAAAAGAGTAAGTATGGAGTTTCTTGCCCATTCTTCTCTATACGAAACTACCTTTTGGAATGGGCAACTAGAATCAACTTTATATTTTTTTATTATGACGTTCAAAAGTGCCTTTTTATTGGTCTAATTGAAATAAATGTGACTTAGACTTTGACTTTGCTTCGTAAAATAAATAAAACTTAATGTTTGTTTACCACCAGTAGAAACAAAGAAGATTACGAAATTGGGCAAGCGACACCTAAATAATGAAGAATATTCTCATTTACGAGGATTTAATAATATACTCGTGTCCTGACCCCATTTTCAAATTAGTTTCACAAATTATAATATGATTCAACATCAGAGACGAGGTGCACAAAAGTCGTGATTTTATAAACGTTGCCAAATTATACAGTGGTGGAAATGTGCCTAATTCTAGAGAATACAGTGCGCAGGAGTTTTCTATTAGCAAATGCGGTTTAAGGGTTCGGCTATGTTGGAATAAATATGGGAGAAAAAAATTGAAACTTCAATCGTGAAATAGAGAGAGAGAGCAAGACAGCTGTGGGGATTAATGATATTATTGACAAGAACAATGCTTCAAAAAATGAGACAACTGAAGAACATGTCGTTACTGATAACATAAGTACAATTGAGGATACTCCTATAATTTTGTTACACACACAAAGAGAGTTGCATCTCCTGTTTTTGAAACATGTAGGTCATAATCCTTTAGAATAGCTCTGCAAAATTTACTCCAAGCTAACGAATCTCTTTTCCATCAGTTACTACAGGTGTACAAACGACAGTAACCAATAAAGATGCAAACGTAAATCACAATCATGTAAATGTACATCTATTTACTTTAACTCAATTGCCATGTCAATCAAGGAATATAAGCAAATGTTTCCACCTCCATCAATAATATTTCCGACCACGATATTGTTTGCGTCTACAGTTTCTAATTGTGCAACTTAATTTCTGTCAAAACGTTAAGTACTTATGTTGAACGTTAAATGCGCGTGGGCAGCAGTCAGGTGGTTACAGATGTGTGATCTATATTGCTTTGGTCCGGATTTAATTCTGGATTTATGGGTTTTGTCTGATTTAGTGCTCATTTTGTAATGAGGAGAACATTCGATTGTTTTAAAGGTTAGGGATTATCATTATTGCGTCTTAGACAGATTTGAAGCCAATTGAAGTTTATCAGCTCTTGAAATTGCATGTGCAAAAAGTGGAAGATGATTTTAGTGGAAATTTTAAAATTATGTTTATGCCAAATTAGTTCCATAGAATTAATTCTTTCTTTTTTTAAATTAAGTACTCTTGCTATGGCATTTTATTCGTAAAAATTTGTGGTTTATTAATAATTTCTTAGAGAGACTTTAACAAAGTTTTATTTTACTGACTCAAGCAGAGTTTTAGATTTCAAAAAAACTTTACTATTATTATCATATACTTTTGATATTGATCTATTTTAACACATAGTATAATTTATTGCGAATTTGTGTTCCTGTGGGATAATTTAGAACTTTAGCCTAATTCCGAAGTCGAAGCAGAAGCTAGTTATTACTAAATTTCAGCACTGAACTCCAATTACTCTATCAACGCTCCCCGCTCCTCTCATGACCCTATCCCCAGTCAACCAGTATTGCTCGCTAGGACGACATTCCTTAGGTGACCGCAGGCACACGCTCACTAGAAATTAATCACAATTATGTGACAGCGCAGCTCGACGCAGCAATCTCTTACTTGGGAGACACAGCTTGTGTGAACATGTTATATTTAGATTTTGTTCCGTCATACACAATCAAGGACATTAATTTGATATATGGTCAGGAAATTCGGAATTGCTCCGCAATGCTCGGTGCTTTAACGTCGTCCGGTTTAGAATTGCACGGCAAGGATATTGAATTGGAATATCGGATTTAATTTATGAATTGCTCTTATTGCATGAAGCCTTTCATTTGCGCAGGTTTCTGCGCTTTAGAAGAAGGTTGTTACTAACAATGAATTGATGTTATCGATCAAGGACGATGGCGTTGCTCCATTATATTTTTATAACGGATTAGTTCGCATTATTCATTTATGAGTCTGCCATATTGCATAATGCAATCCAAAAAATATTTGATTACAAATAAAGTGCAATTTTAAAAAGTGTTGTATTTCATAAGAATGAAATAGATGTAGATTACCGTACTACAAACTATATATTCAAATAACTTAAAGAAAAAAAAAGAAAAAAAACCATCAATGAATTAGTTAAATCGCATACAACCATCCTTATATATATACTGCTTTGTAAGAAGGTTGCATCTAACAATGAAATAGATTTCGATCAAGGATGATGTTGCTACTCCATTTGCACAATTCCCTGATGATAAATTATGTATTGAACCTCCAATCTTCAGCACAGATTTCAACTTCAATACAAATCTTGTACCTAAAAGTATTGTAGAAAATCTAACGACACATTCACCTCTTATCTCATTCGACAGTTGAAAAGCCTTTGTATTAAGTTAGGGGCTAATAAATAAACTTTGATCTGTCGAAGAGGTCACCTGCACCCGGGCAAAAGTTATCGCTGAAGGAATTCGTTTATAGCAATAGTAATATAAATCAATAGAAAGTTTCCATTTGGGAGAAGATATAAGGAGTGAAGAAAAGCAATTTAAGCAATGTTTTGGTGACGATAGAGATAAGGTTCTAGTAATAATAAGGGCTTAAATGAATTATTAAATTGGAGCTGATCATTATCAGCCATTACTAGTGGCAGTGTTTGCTGTGAAGCTTTGAATTCAATTTAAGTAGTATTCTAAACTACACAAGGCTATTTTAGTTGTGACAAGTGTAAGGTGACAATAAATATGACCCAAACTTATCAATAATGCTTTGTAACTAACTCAGTATTTGCAAAACTTCAACGAGCCAATCTATTTGACGGGGCTCATTACAATCTCAGTTCTATAATATAGGTATTTAGGAGTAGTAATTGCTTTGTTTCCAAATATAATTAAAAGTAATATAGTCACCAAAATATATTATGTTGTTCCTTAGCAAAATATATATAGACGACGAGAGATTATCTTTTTCTAGGTTTTCTTGTAGTAAGACCTTACCGACCAAATTAAAATTTTGCTCGCTAGAAAAAACAAAGCAAAACCTCCTATATATTTCCCCATATTTTTCCAGTTTCCACATAAACTAGGAGTTCAGGACCACCTCGGTGGGGTTCGTTACACATATATCATTGGTTCGATAGCATCAGTCGCTTCCAAGTCTGAACAATGTGCTACCGTTCGACGTACACTGGCTTCAAATTGACTTTTATTGGCAGATATCTGATAGCTTTTAGACGGTACACTTATATTTTGTTGTTGATATTTGTAGTTAGTGTGGCGTCTTTAAGTGACTTAGGTTCTTAGTTCAGGGCCGTTTATATTGCTTCAAATATTTCTTTCAGACAGAGTCGTGTTTACTTCCTCGTTCTCTTTTGTCTAATAGAGTTCTGTTTTGAAATGAGACAAACTTAATAATACCTCCAAACCCATTTGTCTAAACTGTTTTTCAATTATCGAAAAACTTTTATATCATGGCTCAAGACAGTTTGAGTTTGTCATGCCTTCATATTTATTCTTCTATTGATCTATTTGACGATTGAAAATCGACCATAAAATTTATAGTCACGTCAATCATGTTCACTAGTTATAACAACGAAATACATACGATATTAATTTGAAAAAACACCTTTGCCGATCCCATCAACTATTAAAGACCTTACATAAATACACGAAACAAAAGACCTCTATCTATCATTGCAATTTCAAACCTACAAATTAGTAGTAAAACACGTTCAAAGCTATAATTTAGGGTTACAAACAGCTTCCAGGGTGTTTTCAATAGGTCCTCGATTACTTCGGCTCAACGGGCGAATAATTGGAAACCCAGTATTGAACGAATTCATAAACAATCACGCCTACGCCCCCGATTTACGGCTTTATCATTAGTTGGAGAGCGTTGGATCCATGTTGTAGCTGAAAAAGGATTGATTCGTCTGTCCGTGTTTATTGTAGGTACCATCAATTGCGGAATATTTCTTATTTTTACTTGAAGTGAGGTCGCTTTTTTCTTGCGCATGTTTGGGGTATCCTATAGAAATGATGTCCGTGTAACATAAAGAATTAAAACACTCTTTGGCAAAGTATGCTTCCTATGGTTGTATTTTCTAGAATAGGTAGGTTATTAGAATTTTGGAAAAAGGATTGATTCGTCTGTACGTGTTGATATCACCATTGACTATGGAATACGCGAGCTTTTTTGTCTTGCATAGTCTTTGGAGTCATTCTGTATAGCCTGATTAAATACGTACGGCATTTTGATTGGTCGCAATTTTTTTTTGTTAAAAAGCGATTAATGGTTTCACAAACTTTCAAGTTAAAAATCTTAGGAAATAATTAATAGTTTTTAATTATTAAACGATTAATAAACTAAACTTAAAATACTCTCCATTCGTTTTAAGTTTAATTAAAATTAGTTCATTCATTCCAAGATTTTGCACAAATGACAATGCCAGATCCTGCCCCACCCATGTACAGAAAAGTAAATTAATGAAAATCATTGTAATGAATATAGAACCTTTCTATAAGTAAATTGTTTTTCTTTAGAACTTGCGGATTACGGAATACATCCACAAAATACATACTCATTTTACCTAAAATACAATTTAACCTATAATCAATGTCATTATTGTTTTTAGATTTAAACGGAAACCGCAAGTTCTACAGTCACTAGGATTAATCTTTAGTTATCAGCAAGAAATAAACAGTAAGATGCTACAAATTGCACATGACTTTTATTGAGTGGGGCAAAGTTCTATAGAGTTTCTGGCATTGTCCTTTGTATGAGACATCATACACGGTCTTAAAATGTATTTTAACATATTATTTGTTCGTTTCTTTTCTGCTGTTGGTGTCACTTCTGCATTGGAGAGGGACTAAAGCAGGTTCGTTTGTAGTATTTGTAACTTTGATAATGCTGACACCACCATCGTCATCTTTCATAATAAATAGTTGCTAAGTGATGTTCATCAAAATCATCTTTTTAAGGCGACGACTGCTGCATTCCAATTTGAAAACATTATCTTAAAACAGTTTAAACACAGTACTACAAAATCCTCTGCACAGCAAAGTTTAGCTTCTGACGGTAAAACTTTCATTACATAGTACTAAGCTATCATGACTTCCGTCCAAGCAAAGCCAAGATCTCAACTAGTGTAAAATAAGTGGAACATGGAATTATCTTGCAATATCCGTGTTAGAAACTATATTATATCATCCTATGCAGGGCCGTACTACCAACCTGTATTAGGTCTGTAACACAATAAGAGAAAGATGGTAAACGATTGAAAAACGAATTGTTACGGCGAAAATAGAAATGTTAAAAAAAAGATGAGGAAAAAACTAGTGATGACGTGCTGTGAGTTCCGGATTTGCGAAAAACTGCGTTACGAAATGGTTAATCGATTTTATTGTTATTGTTTTGTTTGTTTAACTTCTTGCCAATAACACCTATTGCGTTGTTTCGCAATGGATCTCCATCCTCAACACCATGAACAAGTACCTAATTAACTGATTTCAAAGTAGATTTTGTAATCAGTTTTGCATTTTGAAAAATCTGGAATTTATTCGTGATTTCACCTGTGGCACCGGTGAATTAGTCCACCTTTTCCAAATGTTTAGTATGTTCCAATTGGTATATCTGCGATCAAACCCGATTTTAGGATGAACTAGTTTCGCCTAGGCCAAACCAGTTCTCCCTACACGCTATAGGACAAACCAGTATAGCCTAGGCCAAACTCGTTCATCCTGATACCGATAGGATAAACCAGTTTAAGGGCGCGTGTTCGATTTAGCGCAACTCAAAATCTAAACGATTGCTAGAACGGCGTAGCAGCATTGACACACACTAGAACAATACAATGGTCTGTTTGTGTGCATCAGATAAAAAAATACGCACGAAATAAGCACGAATCATTGAAATTGATCGGCAAATGACAGCGCGCGATGTTTTACAGTGCTTTTTTAAATAATTGTCTAAAATAAATGAGTTCGTATAACGGACTGAAATTCTGTATATTAAACACAACCTTTATTTTCATAAAATAAATATATCAGTTATGTTTTTATTCAAATACTGGTGAAAAAAAATTTACAAAGTCATCCGATTTTGTACTTTTTCAACATTGTTTTCTATTATATAATAGTAGTATTTTCGTAATTTTGGCTCTGTAGTACACTTTAAAACTGTATATCCTTTTGGAAAAACGCATAAAACATAATATTTTGGCATACAGTAATGGTTGTATTGGTCCTGAAAGTTAACTCTGACGTCGATTTTCGTAAAACGCTATGAAAGGATTGTCTTCGCTTTAAAAAACCATCGTTAAAAATTATACTTTTACTCTGTAGCTGTCTAAATCAAGACTTAATCTTTCTAAAACTGATAATTGTCTTTAAATAATCTGCTCACAACATTACGATATTGCTCTGTGAAAAACGCGAAAACATGAAGTTTTCGTCACGAATCGAATACGCGCTCTTAACCTATAGGTCGAATCGGTTTATCCTAGTTAGAATTGACATGCTTTACGATAAACTGGTACGTCTGAACTAACTAAAAACCGTTCGTCCCGGTTGTCATATCTTTGACAGTCGTTAGGAGTAGTCAGAAGCCAGAAAGTTTGACAACCAGTCTCACTAAGGGGTATCGTGTTACCCAGTAACTGGGGTGTGGAGGTCAGACCGGCAGTCGCTTCATGTAAAACACTGGTATTCAGCTGCATCTGGTTAGACTGGAAGCCGACCCCAATGTAGTTGGGAAATGGGTAGGTAGATGATGATCTGATAATGATGAACTGATGATAATGAGACACCAAACACTGAAACAACCTATTGATAGGTAGAATTAAACGATAAGATTTTTGCAGGGTCGGAAACGTGCGTGTGATGCCTCTAGTATTGTAAGCGGCCATAGGGTGTGATGGGATGGACCGTGTACCAGTTTGCATCTGTGGTATATAAAAAAAAAGTTATATAATAAACATGATATTTTGCGTAGACAATTAACGATAGGTTTTGTGAAATCACTTTTTTATTCTCTCATTTTAACTACGCGAGCACATGATTCAAGTTTTTCATTTACACATCACGAGATCAAATATTACCTTGCTCCCAGTACACCCCGGTACTTCTAAACAATACGTGTATATAGCATAGTATTAGTTTGATAACAATACACACCTCTGGGCTACAGATTGCTTTGAAAGTGGATTTCATTAGAACATACGGTTACTGGGTACTAGAACTCTGTGTTATTAAATTATATAGGTCGAAAGGTTAGTGCTTACGTCATGTTTATAGTACGGGAGTATGTTTTAGAAAGTGTTTGAAGGATGTTTTAGTGTAATAAAAATATATGTAATGTAGTGGGCTGCAATATTGTAAATATGAGCCCATATTGTTGTTATTTGTATATTGTAGCTGTTTAATGTCCCATAATAAATAAAATAAAATATAATTATAGTATGGAGTGTTTTTATGCTCGGGTCCATATTTTTGTCTCTCACCTTATCACTTTAGTTTGATTTTATTAAAGATGAAGATCCGTCTATCGATGACGTAACAATTTTTAATATGTTATAGTTTGTATTAACAGTATCTAATTGTTAGAACAAAAACTGTTGAATTGGATACATGTCACGTATAATTTTAATTATTTTTTGTATTGATCAAAGTAGCTCTTCTTTTTATAGAAGTTTAGTGATGTAAACGTAATAAGTGCTATTTTATTATACAGGTAATCTCCCTCAGTTAACTTAGATAATTGAGCTTTCATACCAACATCACACTTCGGACACTTCATACAAAACTTGCAAAATAATTACCTATTACTACTACAAAACCAAATGACGTCTATACACGTGCAAATGTGTGCGTGAATTTTAGTAGGGTTGAATCAGTTGGATGTCGTGGCGTACAAAATGGCGCGAAAAGTGCAGCGCTTTGCGTCGGGTGAACCGAACGACGACGGAACTACCCGAACGTTTCGAGCATTATTATGAAGTGACCTTGTCCGAGCGTTCAATTATTTATTTCTTAAAGAAATAAAATAAATGATATTTGATTTTGAATACTCGGATTTGTAATGACATAAACGTAATATTATAATATTTATTATGTAAAGAGGTTTATTTATTCATCAATAATGGTAAATTAAGGTACCTACCTACCTAATTACAAAATATGGAATTCACGATCGCCCCGTACCATTACGCGGCAACGCAATTTTTTTTTTCATTTTTTTCGGTACCTGTCCATGTCCATACATGTTAAGTTCAAAAGTATTAAAAATAAAAATTAAGAATTAATTAAAATATTACAATAATTACAATGGGGCGACGCGACAAGGTTAGTGCGTAGGCGACTACTTTTCAATTCAAAGAATGAATAGAACGTGAAAGAAAGGGACATAAGTACATAACTAAGACAATAAAGAGAGAAAGCAATATTAATAGCTGGTAATGTTGATACGTTATTATTACGGAAGTTTTAATTGTATTATTATAAAACGACGAAAACTTGGAAAATAAATGAATCATCGAGATTAAAAGTAATAAATAAAACTTAAAACAAAATAAATCGCAAAATTGTGTGTTTGTGTCAGCAGTACCTACAGCGCTGCAGTTCTTACGATTTTGAGCGCCCTGGCTAAAGAGTCGGCGGTTAGCCCCTCCTAGTGCGGGGTGAGGGTGCGGTATCTGATGTAGCGCGGGGAAGGGAGTGTCCCTTCTGTACGTAGTACTATTAAGTATTCTGTGCCAACATACTAGGGATTGACAACACAACTCACGCAATTTGACCCAGAGAGGGATATTTCTAGTATCCAAACTTTACCAACATGAAATAATACAGGTTTGAAAGAATTAAAGTACTATTATTAAAAAAAATGTCTTCACCCTAATGAAATAGTTAACACAAATACATTATTTCATACTGATTAAACTTACGTTTACATCATCTATGCAAACGTAAGTTTAATCAGTTAAATGAATGTTTGTCACGGTGATCACGAAACATTCGTGTGTGGATCTTATATCAGTACCAAATAAATTTTACAGATCAAAAATTGCAAAAACACCTTTAACAGGTACCGTTTAAGGTCCAATATGCGCCAACAAATATTTCCTTATAAGAATCTTGTCACATCTTGCAAAAATATAACTTTCATCCCATATTAATTACTTCAACCCTTACATAGAATAGAATAAGGTTAGAATTTGAATGGTTTTCGGTTTATTGGCTGCACAATTTTATTTGTCATGGTGGTACACGTTCCTGTGACGTGTATATTTATCGGCGCCGGCGCAGCGCGTCCAAACACGGGCACTTCGCGCGAATGTGACCTAGATGTAACAGGTGCGGTTTGGCTGAGACGAATTTAAGAAGATAATGGATGCCTTTGTTGATTCAGTATCAAAGATTTGAGTCCTTTTAAATCCTTAAGCAGATATAACCAATCATATTAATGCTGAGATGTTGTTATGAGATATCAGAGATAATATGAAGATAATTATATTACTAATCTACAGGCATTCCAGTTGATTAAAAGATAGAGTAGATTAATATTCAAGAGTAAAGTCATCTAATCAATTTTCGCATTACCAGGGTCACACATATCGAATGGTTATTCACTTGATATGCCTTGTTTTTTATTGGCACGTCGTGTTTTACTATTTAACACAGGTATTTCCTGCCTAAAAGGATGTCTCAAATACTGGCTAAGAAGTACAAAACTCGTTATAGGTAGTAAACGCAGTCGGGTAAAAATAAAATGATTTATATTTGTGATTTCATCCCTCAAGTCAGTCTATTTAAACACAAAATTCGCGTGATATAGTCCGCGTTCTCGCTATTGGCGATCACGAGTCCCGTGTTCGCTTATTAACGCTACAGGGGCGATATATCACGCCTCATACGGACGTCGCCTCACATACACACCATGAAATGTCGTAGAAGAGACAATGAAGGAGATTCAAGAAATATATAGAAGTAATAATAAAATGGTACTATAAAATGGCGCTGAATCTTATTAATATTGATCCTAGACCTTCAATCGTTATTAATCTTTACCCAATTTTACCTGTGTGGTGCCGGCCGCAAATAGCACCTTTCCACTTATACCCGTGGGTGTCGTAGAAAGCGACAAATGGATATTGAGCAGAGGTTGGGCAACAGCGTCCTGATGAGAATCATAACACCTACTGCGACTGCCACCATGCACTGGCCAAGCATGGCGATTACGACTCGAAGCAGACCTATGCCCAGCAGTGGGCGTCTAGAAGTTGACATGAATGAAGCTAGACACGCCAAGAAATATAGAGTGGCTAACAATTTCAAAGTGCTGGTACCTAAGATATGCGCAGTATTAGACCATTCGTGTGACATAAGTCGCATTCTCGCTATTGGCAATCACGAGTCCCGTGTTCGCTTATTAACGCTACAGGGGCGATATATCACGCCTCATACGGACGTCGTCTCATATACACTCTATGAAATGTTGTAGAAGTGGCAATGGCATGGCAGGAGAATTGCACGGAAGGGTTGAGAGATAGCAATGGGATGCAGAAGGGTTAAAGAGGGTTAAAGAAATCTTCTAATCATATGAAATTAAAAAAGTATTAACGTGGACGAGAAGAGACAAGCATCAGACAATCATTGCAGAAAGGTGAGCACTTAACATCAGGTAGGCCTCCAACTGGTTTCCTATGTAATGTCAAAAATATAATTAATAAATGCATACAAATACTTTAGAATAGATAACAACCAACTACCAAATATGCAACGTTATATCTTAACAAGTAAGTGTCATCAAGCCTCCTTCCTGTCCGATGCATTGAACCTGCTACAATCCAGCACAGAATCTACAACACACCGTCCCTCCTACAATAGCATCTTTCCCGGATACTTGACCATACAAGTTCAAAGCTACTATTTGTCCATTCTATGAATCGCTAGCTACTAGAAATCGCACAGCATTGTATCGCTAGTAGGAAGTGATTTATTTAGAGCGAGCGCCGACTATATATCTGGAGATCGTGAGGCGTCTCGTACAGCCGCTGACCATTTACAGGTTCAGTGGATATTGGCGAGTACTTTGTTCGTATGGGCATTTTGTTATTTAGCCTAGTTTTGGGTGCGTGGTGTCATTTGTATAGTTTGTTTGTTTATGGCTCAGATTATGATACAAAAGGCAGATAGACCGTACGAAACACTGCGAGTGAAGCGAAAATAGCAAATACAAATTCAAAACCGAATACCCACAATCACGTTATTGTATTCGCTTTTGAATATGTATTTGTTTTTTTAACAATGCGGCGTTTCGTGCTATACTGACTCGTGTCAGTACAGCACGAAGAGCGTTGTAGGTATTCGCTTTTAAATTTGTATTTGCTTTTTTTTCTTCACTCTCAATGTTCCGCGCGGTCTATCTGCGTTTTGTTTCATAATCTGAGATTTATGGGCTACGATTCTAGGATTCTAGATGAAAGGTTCATTAAAAATATATATTACTAGCGATCCGCCCTGGCTTCGCATAGGTGCACATGTTTTTATTGAGATTTATGTAAAAAAACTTCCATGCTTTCCGACTTTTCCGGTGGACTTTCCAAAAAATTACTTACCATACATACTTACTTTGTCGGCATATAGGTACACATATCAGTCGTTTCTCAAATTAAGATCTTTCATACATGCGTCAATTGATTTGTATTTATATAGCTTTTTTGCAAATAATAAAGAATATGTCCAAGCAAGAACAATTATTAAATTTTCAACTTAGGAAACAACCAAGTCCATACAATCAAGACTGACAATCGAATACAGAGGAGACTAAAATAAAGACAGTTTATTGAGGGCTCTAATATAACGATATACAGTTTTCGTAGTCTTGTAATAATAAACAAAGTATAAGATATTATTATAATAATAACAGCCGGGTATCATCCTGCGTAACTTACTAGTAAACTAAAAGCAACAGGTAATTCTATTGCTTCAGGGTGATCTAGTGGGAACTAGTTAGTAGCCTTATACATTGTTTCTTCTAAACCCTTTAGGCCCACTTGCGCAAAAATTTAACTTAAAGTTAGTTGCTAACACAAGATATATTAATGAGTCTTAAAACCAGAATTAAGTATACACAAAACTTAAAATAATATTATGTACAATACAAAATTGGGAGGGAGCATAGGACGTCAAAAAACTCATCCACATCATTGTCAACGGACACGTGCTAAAATATCATGTGTAAAAACTTGTTATTTGTTCCCCATAAACCTGAAAGTTGTGAACATACTCATTATTATGAACATCTTTTACTGTGACATCAATCCTCAAATGATCCATTTATTTGTGTTCGTATTACATTGCAAAATGTCTAATCAGTTGTTATTTTTCGCTATTTCCAGGTTGTTCCAATAATTATCATGGGCCGGTGTTAGCAGTTGGCTCGGAGTTGAAAGGTTACACTGGTTGACGCAAACGGACCTTACTGTGGTATTGTATTATTATGTAGCTTCATATTCTATCAATGTATTCAGAAGGTGTATATTTTTATCTATTTTGATCTTCATATCGAATAATATTTTGGGTTTTTCTTTTCATGTTTATGTACGCCATGTTTGTGTATTTTTGACATATCATTAAGTATCATCGTCATTGTGAAATGCGACAACTTTTACTATCACCAACCTTTTTCGTGTGCTATTTTTGTATAGCTGGTGACTTCTCTCTCTTACATATCTTTTTCAAGTTACCCTATGCTGGACTTTTTTAGCCTTCTGCTCCAAGATCTTGCTAGCTGGGTTCATCAAATCCTTCATTACTTACCTAGTCTGGATCATCTCTGAGTGGTTACAGCCTCCTTTGTTACATTTTCACATCTAGTGACAAAAAAGATAAAAGAAACCTCTTAACTTTGTATACAGGTACTTACTTCTTTGAATCCTACAAAGTAGTCCACATTAGCTGGAGGAACACAGTTGCATAAAGCCTTATCTACAAACGTATTCATTTCAGTGATGTTCTTGTTTTTATGTCCTTTATCAACTTTCTAGAACGTTCGGCGATCGTAAACGTTTACATAGTCTGTTACGAGTTTTATTTCTCATATCTGGTGGGGGAAGACGATGTATGATTTTAATAGAGATAACTTGTATTTTCTTCTTTCTTTTCTTTTTTTGTCATGATTATTTACAACAAACTAGGCTTTGCGACTTCTTTCTGTGTTGGTCGATTTTCACAAACGCAAGCAAAGTCATGAATTAAAAAGTAGCATATGTCTTTATCGAGACCTTTTTATCTGTCAAATTTCATTACGAATGGTTCAGTGGTATTGCCCTGATGACGCATTAAACAGACAGAGTTACTTTCGCAGTTATAATATCACATAGTTTAGATACGGCGATGATCAACCTTATGGGGTCAAGAAAACAAAAGAAACAGGGTACCATTCATAAACTTACATATTGGTTTGTCACGTCTATCAAACTGCTTTGAAATGCTGACTGATATCTCATATAAATAAATAAATAAATAAATATCTTGGGACAACTCACACACGGTCATCTGGTCCCAAGCTAAGCAGAGCTTGTGTTATGGTAACCAGACAACTGATATACATACTTATATAATTTATAAATACATACATATTATAGATAAACACCCAGACACAGAACAAACACTCATGCTCATCACACAAAGTTTGTCCTGGGTGGGAATCGAACCCACGACCTCCGGCTTAGCAGTCAGGGTCAGTGACCACTAGACCAACAGGCCCGTCGACCACCATATGACCACCACGAGACGGATTGAAAGAGAAAAACGATTTTAGCTCAAAACAAAATGCTTTGCTTTCAAAGAGGGTGCCTAAAATAGACTTTCTCAGTAATCAAATTTAGGCCCAGGTCGTGTTTTTTTTTTTTTTTTTTTTTTTTTAATGCTTCTTCTTCTTCGTATCGCTGGCACGACAGTCTTTTAAATTTCTTTGGCCCAAATTCAGCCACTTCCACGGCGTCGTCGGTGGCAGCGCATAATTCACCCCGATCGCATGCTTTGGGGCACAAAGGACATGACATCAGGTGCGGCATGGTTTGCAACTCGGCGCCACATGCGCACCCTGCTGCTGCTCTGTCGAGGTAGTCCCATTTTGCGAGATTGGCGTTACACCTTCCCACTTGGGTCCTTAAACGGTTCAGGGACACAAGGCACCCTTTATTCGGTGCGCAACTACCAACGCAGCGTTTAAAAAGCAGACACAGCTTCCTAAAATCGGCAGTTCCTTTGTCAGGAGACCCGGCTCATGCCCGCTGCAAACTGTGGCAGGACACTTTTCCCCCACCCACTCAATATCTACCACCAAGCGAGCATCTACCCGCAGGGTCTAACCTTCCGTGGTTCATCTGGAAGTCTTTGGGTTGAAATGATGATAATGATGATGAAGTTTAGGCAAAACACTAACACAAAATTAAGACGCCATGATCCCAAGTTAAACGGATCCTTCAATCATTTAGCCCACCACACGTGAATCCATTCCACAACCCCACAAGTTGCGATTAAACAATCACGAATTTAATTAATAAACAGTACCGTAAAGGTTCAATAACCAGTGCGGTTCGGGTGCGCACGCGCGCAATATGGCCGCCAACGTGACTAGTCGAGGCTTCTATTAAAATACCTGCCACTTCAAGACGAGAGTGTGTTATCAATATCTGCGCGAGAGACGTTATTGTAGTGCCTGAGCTATTTTGTTGCAAATTTACAGTTCTTGTTTGTGCACCCGCCTAGTTGTGCTACTGGCAAAGAACTACTTTAAAGTTCGTTTTCTACTGAAAAATAGAAGATGTCGTTAATTAAGATTTATTTAATCAAATTATGTACACATTCTTAGTAATGCCATCTTTTTGTAATGAAATGAAATTAAAATGAAATCTTAGTAATGAAATACATCACTTGTTCAATCAATCGATGATTTAGATTATAAAAAATAAAGAAATAAATAATTTTATTGGCACGAAATTTGTTGGCAGCAGCATAGACCAAGCTACCGCTCACCATAATTCGGTACATTGGGAGACTGCACCACAGTGTTGGCTTTCAGTGGTCACCTAAAATGATAGCATTGTATTACCCACCTTTTACCCACCCAAGTACCTGTTTCCCCATGTTTTTCTTCACAACCTCCAAGCCTAGATATCGATAAGCCATATATCTATTAGATTGAAGCTACTAATCAACGCTTCTCACGTAGCTTGGGTGTGCCACAATATGAGTGCGGTCAATAATTACAGTTAAGCAGGCCCGGATTCCAGTACGATTAATATGCAATTAAGCTGCCACACGATACCATGTTGTATCATAGAATATGTATGGAGATGTTATAGATTATTAATTAAAGGCTTCTTGTTTTAAAGCTTGTAGTTGCTGGCGGAAATTAGAAGCTTCGTTGGTAATTTACTGCACACACAAATCTACTTGGCCCATATCTGCTAAGCTTGATGTCTTCGCTTCGTTTCCGAGGTCATCCAAAGTGTTCTTGAGGTTTTAGATCAATTTCTTAGTAGCGGCCTGGCGTCTGGATTTGTGCCGGTTGATGGCACAGGCTTGACACCAATAACCGGAGACTAATTTACTGCACACACAAATCTACTTGGTCCATATCGGTTGCTACCACTACTGCTGAGATTGAGGTCTTGGCTTCGTTTCTGAGGTCATCCAAAGTATTGTTGAGGTTTAAGATCAGTTCTTAGTAGCAGCCTGGTGTCTGGATTTTTGCTGGTTGATGGCATAGGTTTGACCTCATTAACCTGAGACTAATTTACTGCACACACAAATCTACTTGGTCCATATGGGTTGCTACCGCTACCGCTAAGCTTGAGGTCTTGGCTTCGTTTCTGAGGTCATCAAAAGTGTTGTTGAGGTTTTAGATCAGTTTCTTAGTAGCAGCCTGGTGTCTGGATTTGTGCCGGTTGATTGCATAGGTAAAACCCCAATAACCTAGGACTCTAACATATCTGCCGAAATGTGGATATTCCTGTGCCTAAATCTTCGAGAAAAACCAGAGAGAGGTTCCACTTGGTCGCGACTACGCAAGATTTCATAGTTGTGATCAAAATATTTTTATTTGACATGCATCGGCTAAATATGGCGGTTTTATCCCCTCCCCTTTGGGGGAGACCTATGCCCAGCAGTGGGCGTCTAAAAGTAGACGATCTAAATATGTCTTATGTCATTTCGTTTGTGCATTTTTTGAGATCCTGTGGAGCCCAGTTACCACATCATATCTTCTCGGTGAATTTAGATGAAGTACCAGCAAATCGTCAGACCTGTATAAAAGTGGAAGCCGCAACTTCATACAGTCAAATGAGTTTGAATGAATCATTTGCCTGTGTTTTCTAACCGTTATCCGAATCATTGCTTCGTTGATCAGACTGAAAGTCATTATGTTGGGGGTTTTAATGGAGAAGCTTTAAATTTTCCATTTTCTGCTGACTTCCCATACTACATCTTCTTTCATCCGTCTTGAAATGTCAAGGTTTAGGTACAGACGCCAGCACATCAAGCAACCCGAAACTGTAAATTTTTCCCAATCAACTTTGAACCGTATGCTTTAGCGATAAAGTCTAAAATCTATTAAAGAAATTTGACAGATTGTAGTAGCTTGATGTGCTGGCGTCTGTACATTAATTATTTACCTCCTTGCACTACTCCAAAAAGAGCATTGTTAAGAAAATGAGCAAGCGACCCCGCAACTCTTATAACAGTGTGAATAAAGCAACCAGCTTCCTTATTACAATCAATAAACTTAAATGCCTTACGACTAGATATAATCTCAACAAAAACCCAGTTTCTGAGATAGCGATCGCGTAAACAATCGGTGCCGGTCGTCAAGCGATGAAGCTGCTGAGTGGCCGGTATTATTTATAGCCTATTATCAGTTAATATGGGCTTGCATGCGCTGTAAAGCGATGAGTGCGCTTGATTGGGGATGGTGTGTGTGTGTGTTGGAATGCAGGCATTGGATGCCTTATATGGTTCTTGCATTTTCACTTCTGTGTTGAGATAGTTCTGTTTTCAAAGGGATATTTAGATCGGTAAGTTAAGAATACTTTCTATAGGCAATATGTGTAAAAATACTAGGTTATATTTATTGTTTTTTAACCCCCGACGAAAAAGAGGGGTGTTATATGATTTATTTTACCCTCATAAATGAAATTGACAAAGTACTACTGTATAAGAGGCAATTTTATTGAATTCGAGCAACGTTCTAACACAAAGTACGTAAGGCTGCGGCGCGCCCGAGCAGAGACACCACTCAGAACAAACCGCCATTTTTGTCACGCACACATAGACATTACTTTTATAGGCATTCTCAAGCAGTTTCAAGCAGACATCAGTCTCGACTGTCACGTGTTGTCAAAATGAATAAATGAGAGACATTGACATTTCATGACGAACAGGAAATTTTTGTTATAAAAAAATGCGAAGAGTTCCTACCAGTGCCAATTAATTTTCATATTATTACAAATAAAACCTACAGAGTCAATACAGTAGCAGCCCTAGTGAGTTTGGCAAGATTAGGTAATTATTTTTGAAGATGGCGGGAGCGGTCCTTCTGTAATCTCTATATTTTGTGGTCCTAATGTCAGTCTCGATCTGTCAAAAATGCCTCATAATGTTATGACACTTGCTTTTAAATGTTTTTGATTATGTAAACATTTATGCACTCGGTACACGGTAAGCTGAGACTTTGAGCATCAGACGTGTAAGCGTCAGATGACGTCACCGTAAGACTTGTTGTTCATGTATGCGTGAGACTGGTATTGATAGAAGCTCACACACATGTTAACACATCAATTCTCGTGAGAACCTTGGCACTCATTAAATTTGTTTTTAATTTCTTCAATTGGCCTTCTAGTGTTGATAAGTCAATCAGTAGAACTTATGCAGGTAACGTTAATGCAGAGGACAGAATGTTGACATAAGCCCCTTTCAAGTTGGATCCTACTCTACAGAGCTGAGTTAAGATTGGCACAACTCTAGTATCTATCAAATAGAAAATTCATTAATACCTCAAATAAAAAACTAACACCCACTTTTATCTATACATCACTTCATAAAGCCAAGAGTACACTACACAAAAAGCGCTTAAAACCAGCTCAAAATGGCCGATACAACAGATTTATGTGCCAGTATTACACGTTCGCTGCGGGCCCCCGGGCGCGGGTTGAGTTAGTGGCCGATTCAGGCTGCTGTCGTGTGCACTATGCTTAATGAGAGCAGATACGTCTGGGTGTGGTTGTAACGGTATTGTAATTGTGACTTTTACATCGCTACTATGAGCTTTGATATGTTTATTAATTGATAGGTGCTTGAAGCTTTTGGATGTTGTCTTTTAAACCTGTACACCTGATTGTACCTGTTCTAGTATAGCATTTTTATACATCGTATTCAAGTGTAATATATTTTTCCTAAATACAAAATATAGTAAAACATATATTTTGAAATAGTAAGTATTGAGTTTCTTGCCCATTTTTCTCCATATGATACTAACACTGTTGGAAGGGACGAACTTTGAAAAGTCCTATGTTCTAAAAAAAACCGGACAAGTGCGAGTCGGACTCGCGCACCGAGGTTTCAAATTTGTAGGTACATATTAATACTAATATTATAAATGAGAAAGTAACTCTGTCTGTTACGTTTCCTCGATGAAACGGCTGAACCGATTTTGATGAAATTTGGTATGAAAATAGCTTGAACTCTAGGAAAGCACAAAGGGTACTTTTTAATCCGGGACTTCGTCTGCATCCGCGATAACCGACATTCACACGGACCAAATCGCGGACAAAAGATCGTTATTAATAAAGAATATTTTTTTATGATTTAATTGCAAATGTATAGTTTTCAGACTTGTCCCTGTATTTATCTTATAAGACGATATGACTTGCCAAATTTCATAATTGTAGGTCAACGGAAAGTACCCTATAAATTTTGATTCCCTTGAAAGTATCGAAATAAACGACCGTATCTTTTTTTCACGTTAACTTAGAAGTTTGATTTTTTAACAGCTTCAAAGGATTGTGTGCCTTAGTACATGGTTTTAATTTCAACTCGATTCCTCTACCCATTCCCGAGATAAAGGGTCTTGACCGACAGACAGATAGACAGACGGATATTAACAAAGTGATCCTATAAGGGTTCCGTTTTTTTCTTTTGAGGTACGGAACCCTAAAACACTAAAATAGTGTCTGGCACTACTTTCTAAACCCTTTATTTAATCTGTGATTGGAAACAGAATAAAATCATCAAAAAACTTTTTCAGACGCAAATCATTAAGGGGAATCCTTACATCATGCTCCAAATAAAAGTAGTTTAGTTTGAACTTGGTCAATAAATAATTAAACTAGAAATTTTGCTATCTATGCTTGTTCTGAGTCAGTTTTCCATCAAATTACTTATTTAAAAAATGCGATGCAATAATGGTTTCAAGATGCTGTTTGGGCCACTCTTCTGCTGCTTCACTTCGTGGCGATCAAATGCAAGTGTCCAGCGTCCTTGCTACTCAGAGTGCGTGCCAGCACCAACAGTCTACTGTGTATCATTGCAAACAAAGTAGGTTGTCTTATTTTACAGTCCTTATGTCAGCTGCATGTACCGGATAATTCTAACATAGTTTTTATAAGTTATATTGTTATGAACATAATTGTATATATTATCTATTATTATTATATATTTTCATCACATCGCCAAGCGGCTGGTCGACTTTTCACGTGGCCCAAAGGCTGGTCTATTTCTTTGACCCAAGGTCAAAGAATCAACGTGGCAATACTGCCCGTTGACAGCGATGTGGACGAGTTTTTTGATGCCCTTTGAGCTCCTCTGCCTTTTTCTTGGAATTGTACATATTATTGTTATTTACATTTTTAAGATTTGTTTATAATTAAAATTGTAATTTAATATTAATAAATCGTGTCAAAAACTGGTCAAAAATGTTGTATATTATTATAAGGAATTAAGTTCTGAAATAAATGAATCATTATTATCATTATTTAACAAAAATAAAATTATTAAGAGAAATATATCCAATTAATTGCCGACTTATGGAGTGCCTTCCTAATGAGAGCAATAAGTCAAGGGTGTAGCCTAACGGTGATTGTAACTGTGCCTTATATCGCAACTATGAGATTTATGACATGTTTACTGGTAACTTAGCCATTATGTTGTGTACACTGCCTTAAACACAAGTAGCCGCCGAAGCGGCCGTGCCGGTCTCATCATCTGCCTTGCCTATTTATTTCAATATCCTCTAAGGTGTAGGGTATGGGGTCAACTTGGGCGCTGTAGTAACTGGGCTATTGTCTGAATAAAATACAAAATACAGAATAGCAATAAAGCTCATTCATATAGACAGAAAATTAAAACACAAGTGATCATATCACTTTGCGTAAGTTTTGAGATCGAATGCGAGGAAACTGTTACTGTTTCGTTGTTTGCCTGACAGAAGATTTACTTTTATATATCTAATTTAAATATACGCGAAATAATAGGTATTATTATTATCTGGTATTATTTGCGGGCCTGTTGGTCTAGTGGTCACTGACCCTGACTGCTAAGCCGGAGGTCGTGGGTTCGATTCCCTCCCAGGACAAACTTTGTGTGATGAGCATGATTGTTTGTTCTGTGTCTGGGTGTTTATCTATAATATGTATGTATTTATAAATTATATAAGTATGTATATCAGTTGTCTGGTTACCATAACACAAGCTCTGCTTAGCTTGGGACCAGATGACCGTGTGTGAGTTGTCCCAAGATTTATTTATTTATTTATTTTATTTATCTTCAAGGCATGAGTGAACCGGTTCATCCTAGACAAGCGTGCCCCACCGTAGGTCGTACCATCACTGAAGATCAGGTGAGTTGCGGCCAAAAAAAAAAAAAAAGAAAGAAATAAACAAATGCAAGCCTGTTAGAATAAATACAAAAGAATAAAAACAAAAGACGTTGCATTATTATCTTTTTAGAATTTCAGGTAATAAATAGCTAAGAGTATATTTCGTCCATTTCGTATTTCCTTAAAAATTGTGCTTTTTAGTTAGGATTTAAAAAACGGAACTTGTAAACGACTTTCGTTGCTGATCATAGAGCTTTTCTTTGTTACAACATTATCAACACTACCGACACTACGTTATTGAACAACATGTCCTGGGTAGTCACCTCAGCCATTGGTATCTATTATCAAATTCGTAAAGTGTTGGCCCGGCATTTATAGAAAAGAGTGGCAAATTACCTTAGACAGGAGGTTACTAAAATTACATCGAAGTATAGGTAATATTAGAAGGTCCCAAAAATCTAGCCTATTATTACTTACCAGAGATGATCTGTCGATCTCTCTCCAGGACTCTCTGAGGTTCTTAAATGATATTTAGGCCTATCAGTAATCCGGTAAACCACTGTTTCTATGCTAATCATATAAACACACACCAGCCACCAAGGTATATTTCTAGACCATTATAAGAAAGAAAACCAAAAATAATTTAATCTAGTTGCCCCTTCCAAAAAGTAGTTTTATATGGAGAAGAAGGGGCGAGAAACTTCATAAGTTGAAGTAATGATTTACTTGCTAGTTACTAATCATATAATTTTACATTACGTTTTACTTTTCTTTAAGATTCATGGTTTCCATCTTCTCCATATTTTATTAATTCACGTGTCTTCTGTCTCTTGGATTCATCGTGCGTAAATCAGATAGAATGTCGCAACCAGAAACCCGCAAATAAAGTATTAATACCACGTCACTCACCCACGTGAAGCAGCGTGACAACGACGTCACGCGTGACACAAACCATCCATCACGCCGCATGCCAACAGGAAAACATAACACATTTGCGTACACCACCACCCGTAACACTCAGAAATAAAATTTATATTCCTGTGACGTAGTTGTAGCAATACGTTTGTTATGGAATATGTTACCAACGTTCACATGCGGTTGAATTTGAATTTCGAGCAAAGAAAAAGTTCGAAATTCGAATTTTGCAACGGCAAAAATAAAGGTTGTTCGAAATTCGAATTTTTCGTCACACGTAAGTACAGGAGGTTGTCGAAACGGAAAATTGCGATATAACTTTATTTTTTAGGATGAGATTGACGACTTAAGTAGGTGAGTCGTGATATATTCCGTGATACGCGCTTATCTCGTTACGTTTATTGGCGAGAAGGTTTGCGGGATTATTATGTTTTGGGAATATGAGGTGGTGAGTTTGAAGACGTTTTTTGGCAGCTTGAGGGATGAAGTAGTAAATTAAATTGTATGTTTGAGATTTTACATTGGATATTTTAGTCTGTGTGTACTAAATACTGGCATTTACTACCAACTTACCTAGTGACCGGGTTTGAAACTTAGCATCAATAAACATGTTGCAGTTGATCTTGTGTGTACACAACTTTTTATCTAGGCAGAATCAATATAAGACTTATTTTCGGATGTGTTCTAAAATTCTAAATATCTACACAAACAGCAAAACAGATTTTTATACGTTCTCGACTTTCGCAAATTCTAGTACAATAATAAAATGAACTGCGTACCTACCTGTCGAATTTCCAAGCATTCAAGCGAATCCAAGCATTGGAAATACACTCTTCACTCTCCTGTTTGTCATATTTTTTACAAAATATATCACCTTACATCTTTACCTCATACCCCAATAAACAATTACGTCATCACCCCAAATCAGAAACGTAATGACGTAAGCACCAAGAAAATTGTCTCGAGACAATCCAACAAGGAGTCGATGGAACCTATAACTCGTACACACCCCGGTATTGATTAAAAAAGCAACATAAATTAGCGAATTCGAGGGGTAAACGGGGGGTGAAGGGAGGTTGTTGTCAAAAAACTTTTATAAGTGTTTATGTGTACGTACCCACCCCCCTCACCCCGCGCAGGGAGTGCCCCGCGCCGCTGACACCCTTTCGCGCATACCCACATTCGTATAAAACACCCGGTACAGGAGATGGGAAAACTGGATTTCGGCTTGTATTGGTTTTGGGATTTTTTATGATTAGTAAGGATGAAAATATGTATAAAATGCGTAAATAGGTAAGCAATACTTGTCATGTGTATTAAGGTTCTAAAAATGTACTACTGGTAAAACTTGGGAGGTAATCTTTTTAAAACTTTTGTAATAATTGTCTGAAAAAATCCTGATACGTAAATAAAACTGTTACAAAAATTCTAAATAACTAATTTAAAATTATGCTTTTAAACGAATTATAATATTCTTACATGATATAAAAACTTTAGTCGTATAAAAAGCAAACAAAAACTTGAAATAATAGATTATTAAAGGAACATAATAAGCTCCCACAGTCCGTCAATACCCCACATTGCTACCAAACATCCCTTTTCCGCCTACACCGTTGCCTAACCACTTTTCCTCTCGACTGTACGCTGACATACAAGTACATGTAAATTAAACACCACCGCACACAGACACGCACACAAATAAAAACGTAAAGAAACACCGCGGAGAGGAAGAATGTATTAAGAAAGCGCGAAAGGGACGCCCTTCTAATTAACACCCCGTGCGAGAAAGAGACGGGGCCATACGACACGCTAATTAAGAATACAAGAAGAAAGACGCGTTTTATGTACCGCCGCGGAAAACTGTCAATGTGTGAGTGAAGTTTATGTGTGTGTCGACGATTTTCCATTTGGAACGCGCATGTGTAAGTGTTGTGTTATTAACTCATTATGTGAAGAGTTAGTAAGTACATAAGCGTTATTTACTGGTTAATTGAAAGCGGTTTTCTCCGATAAGAGCCTGGTAAAGACAGCGGTATCGAGACATTTTCTATTTGATTTTAATATGTCTCCTCTCGGTATTACGTAAAAATAATGCGATGGCAAAAAGTTTCGGCTCTGAACTTTTAGTTTGTGTAAAGTTATTACTTTGTTGAAATTGATATTTTATTTTTGGAGTTCAAAGCGCTACTTGGCTTCGTAAAATACGTTTTGTAGTATGATGTGACCTTTTTGGTTTTATTTAGAACAACAACTATCTAACACAAATAAAGCGACCTTTTTGGTATTATTTAGAGTAAGTAGGTAACACATTTTTGGAAATCAACTTTGAGCAAATATTTTAAACAATAACAATACCTACCTACCCATTTACTTGTTCAAAATACAAGAAAGATGCTCTAGAAGTTGATCTATTGGTCAATAAAACATCAGGCTAAAAAACATTTTGTATGTACTTTTTTAGAATTGTAACTTGAAGTTTGTTTCCAATTTTGTGCTGAAAATATATGTCATATTAAAATTGGTTAGGAACTAAACGATTGAAGGTTAAATATTCCAATTAAAAAGAAAATAATATTTTTATACTCCTTCAACAAGCACTATATAAACTTTATAAAATAAACAACAGTCCCTCTTAAAAAAGTTTGTCAGATTTTTTCGAAGGATCTTATTTATCTTTGGAAGATCCGGTCCTTTGATATTATGAGGGTCATGGTCAGCCAATAATGGTTTAAGCGGCTACTGAAGGACGCAAGGACGTCTTCCGGTGAGGACTTAATGATGTAAAGGGATTTTTGGGGAGCAATAGGGGTGAATAGAAAAGGGATTTAAGGGGGTGAAAGTAGAAAATGAATTGGTTTTGGTTGTTTTATTATATTTAATTTTACGATTCTGAATTATGCTTAATTTAATGTCAGATTATAACAATTACCTATTTAAGTAATATCCATGAAATAATGTAATGGGTACTTGCAAAAAGGTTTTGATTGTAAGGCAGCGTATGAATTCCAACCCGAAGATTTCATAATTCTTATACCTTCTGTAAGTTCCAGACATCACGCAAATTAGAAACAAATCATCTTTCAAAACCAAAGACACAGTCAAATCATTGATATCAATTAGACCATTTTTAATACCTATATTAAAAAGGAAAGAAAAAGGAATTGAATCTAAGTACCCCTTTAAAAAGGTGGTTTCGATGAGCAAGAAACATCAAACCCTTGTCACCTTGTGAATCCAGTAGCTCAATTAAGTAATACAAAACTCACATCATCATCACTTCAGCCGAAAGACGTCCACTGCTAGTCATAGGCCTCCCCCAAAAGGCCACCCTTTTGCCTTAATCGCCACGCTTGGCAGGCGGGTTGACGATCGCAGTATGGTTGTTACAAAGGCACAGAGAACACTGCTGCCCATTTTCTGGTGAGTCCCTTAGTCGCCTCTTACGACACCCACGGGAAGATATGGGATGGTGCCATTCTTTACGTCCAACGCCATACGGACGGAATACAAAACTGGATTGACAAAAGATAAAGATTTTTAACGGAGACCCAAAACCTAAGTACAGTTTTGTTATAGGGACAAATCCAAGGAGTATTATATCTAATTTAGGAAATAATGTTCTCAAGTAATGAAAGTTGATAATGATGATTACTAACGTTAAAGTCCTTTTATTACTGCGCAAAAGTGCTGCCATTTTATAGCAGGATTTTCGTTTTAAGATAACTGTTGCTGATACAATATACACGTCCGTCTCTACTAGGTAGGTTGTAACTTTTCCAGTAGTAACGACAGTGACTGTAGGTTCTTAGGTCTGTAAGAAGAATTACTACTACCTATCACCTGCCTAGCCTATCCCATCTATGTTGGGGTCGCCTTTCAGTCTAATTGGATGCAGTTGAATACCAGTGGTTTTCATGGAGAGATTGCATATCTGACCTCCACAACCCAGTTGCTGGGTAACACGATACCTTTTGGTTAGACTGGTTGTCAGGTTTTCTAGCTTCTGACTACCTATAACGACTGTCAAAGATCTACGAATTACAGCCGGCTTTTCATGACGTACTTTCCGAAGTACGGAGTGGTGTTGGTATGAAGTAAAAGTCAAAGCATTTATTTCAGGCACTTTTGAATGTCAAAGAGTCAGTTAGTCGGAAAAATGAAGCTAGTTGCTCGTTCCAAAACGTAGCGTAGGTCTCTATGGAGAAGAACGAGCAAGAAACTCCACGGACACTATCTATTTAAATCAAGTTTTTACAAAATACTGATCTACATTATTCACGTTGCTTCTATCTGTGAAATCAATGCAGGTAAAGACCAATACAATGCATTAACCAATACAATGAAATGTCAGGTCTCCCATCCACGTGCTGACCGCAGCAAGCGTAGCTTATCCATCATGACCGGTCGAGCGTTACGGCTTTTATTTACCCACGAGCTATAAGTATTAGAATTAGTACCACTAACCATATCCGTGTGGTGTCGGACGTAGAGAATAGCACCATCCCATATGTTCCCGTGGGTGTCGTAAGAGGCGACTAAGGGACTCACCAGAGAATGGGCAGCAGCGTTCTCTGTGCCTTTGTAACAACCATACTGCGATCGCCAATCCGCCTGCCAAGCGTGGCGATTATGGCAAAACCCCCCCTTGGGGAGGCCTATGTCCAGCAGTGGACGTCTTTCGGCTGAAATGATGATGATGATAAACCATACCGGTTTCTAGTGTCACGCAGCACTTACTTAAAGAGATAATTACGTAGGTAAAATACGGAGTGCATACTGTTGAGAAATAAATAACTTATGACTTATTATCATCTGCCTAGCCTTTTCCCAACTATATTGGGGTCGGCTTCCAGTCTTACTGGATGCAGCTGAATACCAGTGTTTTACATGGAGCGACTGCAGACTTATAACTTAATAATAGTAATTCATATTCTAATTAAAATCCATACTTTATTAATATTACTCGTATAAATGCGAAAATAACTCTGTCTGTTACGCTTTCACGATGAAACAGCTGAACCGATATTGATGAAATTTGGTATGAATATAGCTTAAACGTCTGGAAAGGACATTGGCTACTTATTAATCCGTGACTTCGTCGGCATCCGCGATAACCGACATTCACGCGGACGAAGTCGCGGGCAAAAGCTAGTATTTTATAATTATACGGGTAATACGAGACCACCAATCAATTGACATACTTTTTATGAGCTGTCAAAAAGCTATTCCCCGTTGATTTTGTATGTCAATAGGGTACTATGACTTCACTTATTTGTCAACTCAATTGATTAACTATTTATTGATATCAAAGCAAAACTAACAATTTTACAGTAAATTAAAAATGAATTGGGTATACAGGGTTAAAATTAAGTATTAAAAAAAAAAATAAGAAAAGAGAAGAGAAGAGAGAAGAACAGAACAGTCACAGAACACAGACAGTTTAGACCAGGGGTGGGCAAACAGTCGATCGCGGTCGACCGGTCAATCGCCAGCAGTTTTAGGGTCGATCGCGCGCGTACTGTAAGTAACCTAAAAGGTACCTACCTAAAAGTTTACAAAGCCCTGCCCGGCAATTAAAATGTGTGCGTCAAAGAAAATAAACCTTAACATTTCAACAAGAAATAGGAAGAAAGTACGCCGTATTCACCTATAGTTAATACACTAAACTTATATTAAAATGGCAGAGATCCTGGTGTCCTGAAATACAGACCTAGAACCTAATTTAGGCACCAGTCTCCCACAATATTAAATAACAAATACATATATACATGTTGCCTTAAGTCACAATAATATATTATGTACGTAACTACAATAAATTCCTCTATATTTTTTTTTTGCTTGAGAGTCGATCGCTTTTCGCCCAATTTTATTGTTGTAGATCGCCGATGGTGTAAGTCTGCCCACCGCTGGTTTAGACAGACAGACAGTTTAGAGAAGTCTTCGAATTTTTGGTTACTTTTTATTTGGAATTATAATACTTATTGGCCTTTTGATCGTCACGTTTAAAAAGCAACGCGCCCTCCGTGACAAGCTACAAATTCATCCTTCCTATTATTGGTATTGGTTGTGTTGACTGCCCCGTTGGTCTCGTGGTCGCAAGCGCGATTGCTGAGCGTGGGGTCCTGAGTGCGATTCCCAGGTCGGGCAAAGTGTTATTGGGTTTTTCTATTAAGAATTTCTCAGTTTAACAGCCCGGAGTTTGGAAGTTGGCGGTGTAACACCCCTGTGCCTCGGAAAGCACGTAAAGCCGTTGGTCCTGCGCCTGATCTCTCTCCGGTCGTGTCGGATTGTCCTCCCACCGGACTATGAGAGTGGGGGAAGAAGGAGTGCATCTGTGTTATAATATCTTCTGCGTACTTGGCTGATCTCCATTGAGATTGGCCGCCGTGACCGAAATCCGGTCGGAAGATTACATCTTACATCTTACATTAGTTGTGTTAAATAAAACAATTGTCAAAAGGTGACATTTGACAGCTCCGGTCTCCTGTCACGAGAGACGCCAAGACTCTCGCTTGTGGGTGACTTAGCGCTCGACATTGCATAATTTAATTCCGCCGAGCCCGTTCCATCATCGGACCACAAGACGTACGGCGATGCGCCACCGGTACATGGTGGACATCCCACCCACACGCACAAAACGATTTGGGAACACATTCATTGTGCGTACTGCTAAGGAGTGGAATTCCCTGCCTGAGTCTGTGTTTCCTGATAGCTACAACCCGGGAGTCTTTAAGTCAAGAGTGAATAGGTTACTTCTAGGCAAGCGTGCTCCATCTTAGACCGCATCATCGCTTCCCATCAGGTGAGATAGAGGTCATACGTATGCCTATCAAATGATAAAAAAAAAATATATATATATACCATCATATAGCGTGGCGACGCGTCGCCACGGCATGCGTCACCACGCCAGAAATCGGTTTTACGTGCGGCTATAGATGTTTCACATCAAAATAAAAAAATGAGCTATGTTAATTTTTCACATGTAAAAGCAATTTAGTTAAATATTTTACGAAATTGCTTCTACATGTGAAAGATTAACATAGCTCAAACTTTTTTTTTTCTATGTATTCGTTTTTCGATACTGAGTAAGTACACGAAATTTGTAAGGTTAATTTTTTAACACCTTACGATTGTGTTCCCGTGATTTAATTTAGGACTTCGGCTATATTTCAAAGTCTACGCAGACGTATTTGCAAGCAGGAGCTAATAAATCATAATTATTATTATTCAATTCAATGACGACACGGTTGGCGCAGTGGCTGAGCGATCGACTGCTGCGCAGCGTGTTGCGGGTTCGATTCCCGCCCAGGGTAAACATTGTGTGATGAGCACTTGTGTTTGCCTTGTGTCTGGGTGTTGTTTATCTATATATGTACGTATATACAAAAAAAAATGTATTTGTGTATGTATATCAGCTGTCTGACACCCATTAAGTACAGGGTCTCCCTAGTTTGGGGTCAGATGGCCGTGTGTGAAAATGTCCCCACATATTATATATATTATATTATTATATAATTAAATAGGTACACAGTAAACCAAATAATCTCAGTTCAAAACCTCAACACAAAGGCATCAACCACATCTCACAGTAATTGCTCCAAGATCTCGATGTAAGCCTCCACAAAAGCCTAATGATGCGTTCTGTACTAACCGAAGATAAGACATATCGCCTTTTGATCACCTACCGACATCAAGAAAACCTTATCGCACTCACTGTAGGTTTATTTGTTTTAAGCTTTCAATGCGAACGAATGAAACGGGCTGTGTATTGAATTACAAAAGAAAATACTAAGTGTAATTTTTAATCAAAAGAAATTCAACTTTTGTTGAATAAAATAAAGTTGAATTTACATTGAAGGTTATCTAAAGATATACAGGATGAGTATGCCTGTCTTGCTCTCGGAAAAAGCTTGCAAGAAAGCAAAGAATGGTGGAATAAAGGGGAAGGGACAAGAAGGAGATATGTCTCAACGGCGGTGATGAATTAAATTTTTTAGGGGGTGTTTCAGGGGGGCAACTTTGCCCCTTTCATTGGCGCGTCTTCATCCAGTTATTCGTTTCTTTAATTTGTGTTAATTTTTTTTGCTTTGTTAATGTGTATCGCGTTTTCTGGTTTTCGTGCCTTTGTTTACTTTGTGTGTAAAGAGTATTAATGTAATATGACTTGTGCCTAGATTGGTCCTTATTTCAGGAACGTGTACTTTTATATACAACACATCATTTTTAGTATCACAAAGCTGTGTACGTAATTTTATATTTTTAATGTTGCCTGGAACAGCAAAAATAATAGAATGTAAAAAGTTTGTTTAAGAACACTAAACTTTTTGTTCGTAATAATCTATCAACTATTATGTGTATTAGTAGTAATTACGCGAACTTTCTGTTTGTTTTAAAATCTAAAAAGCTCACCTGTATGAGATACAAGTGAGATACTTGTGAGATACACTCACAAGTACAAGACACACTAGGAGTGACTTGTAAGTCTCAAAAGGAATTTTCGATGTCTTTGATCTTTGTTTACAATACAATTACGTGACGTCCAATTGAATGACACTTCGAGTATAATCATAATATTATTCATAACTATTTCATATGTATCACTATTTTGTATTTTGATTACTCTACTGAATAGATTTTTAATCACTGTAATTACCATAGCTACGGCATTTGTATTTTACTATTCTTACCAAGTTACCAATATTTATACAAATTTTATTGCAAAATTTGACTACTTAAAAATGCCGTCTTTGACTACTTAAAAATGCCGTCTTTGATTTAGCCCTTCATGCTCGAAGTTTATTAAAAACTTGGCCATCAAACAGCTTTTCCCCTATAACGCGCACTTCAAAACCGCTTAGCCCTATAAAGCATACTTCTTAAAAGAGAAATCGATGACGTCACATTAATTTCCTCTGTATCCGACAACCCCCATGTGTGCATGCAAGCTTAGCACGTATGCACGCACTCTCGACTATTCGAATAGAAGAAAAAAAACTCGAATCGATAACGCAAAACAAAAGCAGAACCCTTCGTAAAATGCTAAAATCGATGCGAAGAAGTGTCATTAAAGAACCCCCAAAAATTAAAACCCCCTGTTTGTGTACGCACACACGCGCATGTTAATATGACTAATAGATGCGCACACACATGTAAAAAAGTTAATGAACTATTCACGGTAGGATGTGCGATTTTGTATTGAGTTGAATTTTTATGGTGCGGGAGTTTGAATTTGGAATAAAATTTGTGATCGTGTTTTGTTTATTTTTTTGTTTGTTTAATGTACTCTATGGAGTTATGATAATTATTATATTATTCTTTATTTTGTGTTCTTAATTTGACTATAGCTCTTATTTCCCTGTCTTCCATGATGTGTTCTTTTGTTTCGTTGGTTTAGTGTACTAATTATATTCTGTGTTTTGATAAGTGAATCGTAATATCGTAAAAAAGACTTAGAATTTAATCGTTGCCGTCATTTAATCCTAATTTTAGTAAATTGATAAACATATTTAATTACTGAATTTTTAATAATTTTATTTTTTATCGAAATAATGTTCGGCCAGAGCAAAAAAGGGGCTCAAATCGACTGTAAAGGTTTGCGTGGGCAATTTAAACAGTGGTCCTACAAGCAGTGACCCAAACAAAAGTAGGACGTCGAGTGACACTTGACGTTTGACAAACAAAATGTTTCAGGATTTTATAATTTATGAAGTTACGTAAATCAAGGAGAAAGAGGTACAATAAAAAATGCAAGTAAACGCTACTTATACTAATAGTAGATATTAATTAGCATTTTTCAATAGAAACATTAGAAGGGATCCAATTTGAATGCAGGGATTGAATACTTACTATACAGGATGGGGATGGCAACAGCACAAAAAAGGATCATGGTAGGATTTGATAATTTGGTGTAATTGTTTTTATTGAGCATTAATAATATTAAATTATGACGCCAAACTTGCCGCTCTTCTCACAAGTTAGAAAACCAATATTTCATATGGTGTTTTATTTCGGTTACATTTATATGCTCTTTATTTTTGAAAAAGATGAAAAAGCTCCTTTAAAACGAAAGGTAGCACAAAAGCCACTGATAGTGCCTCGCAATCGTTTAAAACTTTGTAACACAAACTGCCATTATATGGCGATTAAGCTATATAATAAGCTACCGGAAAAATTGAGAAATCTCAATGATTTAGAATTCAGTAGAACTTTATCTAATTGGCTATGTGACAGATGTTTTTATTCAATTGAGGACTTTAATAATTTGAAATCTTTTTGACATTATATTACTGTATTTGACATATATGTAATAACTTAGATAATATATATATATTTTTTCTGAATTTGCGTATTGGCATTATATTACTGTATTTGACATATAAACTTAGATATTTTTTTTTCTGTATTTGCGTATTAACTTGTAGCTATTAAGTAGTATTAATTGATATTGTATTCTTTTTTTTTTTATAACTATTTAACAATGTTATGGAGGAGACTACTAGGAGACTACTTTTATTGTTGATCTGAACCGATAACTGTTGGTCCTTGTACTTCACTTAAAAATTTGCACGACTGGAAAGTCGAATATAGTGAAACCTTATAATTATCAATTTTACCATTATACAATGTACCTATATTCTAGCAAATAAAGCATTCATTCATTCATTTATTCATTCATTCATTCATTCATTCATTCATTTAGTTTATAAGTTTTTTTTTAAATTCGTTTTTAGGATTTATTTGACAGTTTCAAAATATTCTAATGAACTAGTGTTACCAGTATTTTATTTTTTTGTCGTATCGTCGTCCCCATCCTGTATAAGTAGGTATTGACGAAGGGGACATAGGGATTAGTAAAAACCATAAGGATCGATCGATCATTGTTCAGCTACGCTTGCCGCGGTCCGTCCGTGGATGGGTGACATCCATTTCATACCGAGAATTCTCCGTACCTCGGAAAGCACGTAAAACCGTCATTCGTAGATCTTTGACATTCAATAAGGTAGTCAGAATCCAGAATATCTGACGTGCAGTCTTACCAAGGGGTTTCGTGTTACCCAGTAATTAGGTTGTGAAGGCCAGACAGGCCATCAATCCATGTAAAACTGGTATTTAGCTGTATCTGGTTACACTGGAAGCCAACCCCAACCCCAAAAGGCTAGGCAGATCGCACAATACCACGACACGGTTGGCGTAGTGGCTCAGCGATTGACTGCTGCGCTGCGTGTCCCGGGTTCTATTTCCGCACGGTGAAAATATTTGTATGACCCGCAGATAGTTGTCCTGGGTCTGGGTTGTTGGTGTATGTGAGTTTATATATTTGTAAACGCACCCACGACACAAATCTCAGCAAATTGTCACTCAAGTGCAAATTGCGCATTTACACGGCGTGCATGATCGTCCCATCATGACTTACGCCTGTGCTGTATTCGCATACACGAAACCATACCGTCTCCATAGGATGCAGACCCTCCAAAACCGTTTCTTGCGAAGAATCACAGGAGCCCCTTTTTACCTTCGCAACGAGACCCTCCATCTCTATTTAAAAATACCCACCATCCAGCAGTTCATGAAACGCTCCGCCAAGCGCTTCTTCGATACTGCTGAGAAACATTCTAACCCTTTGATCGTATCGGCCGCCCGGTACACTCTCTCTCAAATTAGTAAGACTCGACGACCGAGACATACTCTGACCGACCCTGACGATGCTATTACTCTCCTCCAGGAGAGAAATGAGGTCACCAGTACAGTAAACAAACACAGACACAGACCGCCGTCATTCCGTCCTCGCCGCCGAGGCCCGCCGCGACGACCCCGTACGTCCCCTCCCCGTCCTTTGCTCGTGCCAGCCCGCGCCGCTGAGCCAGTAGCTTTAAATTCGTTCCTAAATAATGGAAATCCGATCCAGCCTGTCCCTTTGCTGTCCTCTCCCAGCGACGCCCTAAGCCGAGGCTCGTACCCCACAGGGGGTGCCCTTAGCGTGTAGTCGCCTAGTTTGTAAGCTATTTTGCCCTGGCTGGAGGCCCTAAAAATAATATTCTTTAAGGCACCACAGGAAAGTCCGGTTAAGCAGCCGACAACCTCCTAGGTTGACTTGCGTGACGCCAATCCCAAAAAAAAAGTATAAACGACAAAAATCTGCAGTGTTTACACAGTCTCCTTTGAATAGCATGATATTGTTAGATAGGTAAGCGACAACACATGTAAATGGGAAATAAAACCTATTGCACATTTTTTTTCTTTTTAGGGTTTTTTTTGGGGTTTTTATCTAAACAGATATGTCAACCCCATCGTGCCTCTTAAAATTATATAAATTTAACACTAAATATTTAACTCTTAAACTATACTAATCAACTACTAGTTGATCAATATGTAAGACTCTTGGTGATAAATATGGGAGTCATAGGTCAAGGACTGTTATTAAACGGCATAATTTTTTGGCACCTTCTGAAGTGGGTTGAGATAAAATTTATTAAATTAATCCCACGTTAAACTTATTTAAATCTAATTCTGTCAACAATGACTCCCCTTGCACGCCTGTTCCGGATACAGTCTATCACCAAATAACTGTACCTAAGTTGATTATAATTATGACTAACTTTTGCAATGCATTTCATCGTAAGCCCGCTGTAACTAATTAATTATCTACAAGCTCTAGTACTAAACAACACAGTGTTACATCCGAACCCTAATAAAAAATAAATAAAAACGCAACCTAAATAAAAGATTCCGTCCAAGATTCTGCCGCAAATTAAAGTCACAACCGAACTTTGCCAAAAAATGTAAACATGTATGTAGACATATACAAATGTAAACGTATACAACGCAAGGCGGCGATGAGTTTTAAAGTTTTTAAGGGTTCGCCGAAGATTGCGTGTCTTGATTACCGCCCCCCCTCGGGAGGGGGGGTACCTCCACACACGGCTAGGGCCGAAAACACCGCTGCCCTCCCTTTTTTAAGGAGGGTAAATTAAAAGTGTTATGTGTGGGTGGTGATTCTTGATACTTTAAGACAGTTTAAGATATTCCTTATCTTTTTTTGCAGCATTAGATATTATGCCGGTGCTTAGTCGGTAATGGGAACACATTCAATTTTAAGATCATGATTGTGTCGGTAATTGTAATTAATTTGGATTTTGGACGTTATTGAACAGGTCATTTAATTTTGGTTCATTATTTTAAATGTTTTTTTTTATACTTACATGTACTTATGTAAGAAGGTTATACATACAAGTTTTGCTTATAATTATTACTTGAAAAGGTTGTAATCTACATAATATTATTATATGACATCTGCATTTTCTACGTCTTTATCATTAAAGCGACTAAGTACCTATTCACGTATCTGATGAACATATCCACCCTGTAACTTGTTCCTTACTTTTGAGTCTCAGGTTTGGATAGTTTCTCTATAAGATGTTGATAATAACAACAAGAATGGACTGTAACGGTCTGAGGTCATTGGGTGACTAATATTATGTAGTATTAGACGTGTGTATAAGATTAATAAGTAAATGTAAAGTATCAAGACTTGTTCGACAAAGTGGAGACATGTGCAAGACAGTCGTCGTTCGCTCGTTCATTTGCAAACGATTGTAATTCGTATCTATGTCGTACTCGTACCATGATATCTATCTCGTGCTGCGATATTACTGAAATGTTACGCAGTTACATGTTTAATGTTTATGGTGGGATTTTTATGTAGACTCGTTTGCGTTAAATTGCTTTTTATTTATTGTTATTTTCTTGGGAATGGCAATGCGTGTCAGTGATGCTTTTTTCTTTAATTTAGGTGTATATGACCTAATTTTACCGATTAAATAAAACACCTACCTAATTTATAATGCTAATTGAGTATACCTACAGTATGTAATTAAATTGAGTAAACCTATACTTAAAAAATATGCGTAATTTTCTTGAAGCCAAACATTTTCGACTTTCATTTAAACATCGAACACGCTTCTAATCGGGAACTTTACAAAACACGTCACCCCTCTAAAAATTAAAAACAAAACACTCGCATAAAGGCGCACACACACCGACGAAGCTCACCTAATTATCGGCGCGGAGGGACTTTGCATAAGAAAGTATTGCTGCGTTTTACGACGCGTGTCGTGCCTCACCCCCCACGGCCCAGATAAAAAATCTCCCATTTCCTTAATTCGTTTATCGGGGCTGGCGAGGCTTTGTCTCCGATCGATGAACGCCTCCAAATGAGCGCGAAACGTGACGCGCGTGTGTATTAAGCTTAAGGTGACGGTTTTAAGACGCAATTTTTATGTAAGAATTTTGTTATTATGCAGATTGGGCACGAGTTTTTTAGTCATTTTTCATAATGTTGAGATTTGATCATCTTTGTTCAAAATAGAATGAATAGAACTTCGTCTAATTAAAGTAATCAATATTTAGAAAAAAAATATTTTCGATGTTTATAGTGACTAGATCCTGACATTACTAAAACTTGAAAAAAATGAGCCGTCACGGGACGCCTGGCAGATGCGAAACATCGACATTATTTTGTAAAAGTAATATGCAGAAAAGAACAGATTGTGATAGGAACTAAATATGTCATAATGATAAAATAAAATATTACGTTTTTTTTTCCAGATAACGATGACTATTTATTGAATAAACATTTATTTTCATTAAATACAAAAATTTACGAATTTATTTCAAATCGTGACTACTTAATTCGTTTAATCAGTGACTTCGGTAATCGCACAGTCGATTGCGATTGGCGACGCGTCGCCACACCGTACACACTACTGCATATAGACTGTATATATATACCATCATATAGCGTGGCGACGCGTCGCCACGGCATGCGTCGCCACGCCAGAAATCGGTTTTACGTGCGGCTATAGATGTTTCACATCAACAAAAAACAAGTAAAATTAAATTAAAAGGCACGCGCGAACAAACTAAAGCAATCAGCCGTCCCCTAAAACACGCCACAAAAGTCAATAAATTAAGCCAAGGAACACATGTATCGGCCCCCCGTTACCAACGATAACTTAGTAATTAAGAAAGGCATTAATCATTGCATGGGACAGAGTCAGTCTGATTGCGAATGTGACAAACTGGCATAAGTCATGCGTTCGGGCACAGTCGTGGGTGCTATGCCTTAGTGCCGCGATAGGCGAGATCGAACGTTCGAATGAAGCGATTGGCTTTTGTTTTGTCTGATTTAACAAACAAATGAATGTTCTGACGTCTTGCATGAAGCTTTTAAATATAGAAGAAATTTCGCCCTATTTGATTTGCTCGTAAGGCTGCAAAAAGAAGTATTATTATTTAGGTATATTTGTCACGGTGGAGCTCGCACTACTAGTTACCAGTGCTGCCGTGGTCGAGCAGCAGTCGGGCAGTGTGCACCTTTCCCTTGCTGCCAACCACTCTTACGAGGGCTGTGGAAAGCAAAACATTCGGAAGAGTAGTATACTGCTGAATATTAGTTAAACCAGCGAACTTATTGACGAGAATAGCTGGCTCAGGAGTAGAAGTTGTTTATGCCTCATGTGAATAAAGCAGAGTACTTACTGTATTTTTTCTTGCAATATTTGCAAGGTACAAGATTGCACCTTGATCCTACGTGCCCTTATCGCAGACAATCAGGACAGACCTTTGCTTCCTTGGCCTGTTGCATACGAGCTTCAACACACAGGACTCTAAAGGTATCACAATTGCATAAAACTTGTAAGTTGACTTTGATGCAACACCGTGTCTTGAAAACGTCATTATAGTTTGACACACTAAAATGGCGATGTCAATGCAGAAAATACATACTCTAACTTCATTTATAAGTTAGATGAGTGCTGTGAGAAGCAACACTAACAGTGAACATGAATTGTTGCGTTCACAGATATTTCAAATCTGTACCATTCAATAGTATGTAATGAAGTTTGCAGTATATTTGAATAAGTCTGATGTAATATCGTTTTATGTATACAAATGTCGTATATTTCACGTGTGGGGAGGTAATGTTGATATTTATGAGTGAAATGTTTTAGCGGCTATCGGATTCAAATAGGGTAAAGATGACAATGTTTCTACTGTATATGAACGTCATTATTTAGAAGGTAAGAGTAGTTTAATAAAAAATGCAAAAAAAACGAAATTTACAATTATTAAAATGTTTGTTTTATTATTTTCCTATTTTACTTTCAAAGACAGCTTTGCAAAATTATATATTTTATATGGTCCAACATCTTACAGTCGCCAGACCTACAGTATTTTAGAATGACTTAAATGACAATGCCAGATCCTGCCCCACCCATGTAAGGAAAAGTAACACATGTACAGAAAAAGTAAATTAATGAAAATAATTGTAATGAATATAGAACCTTTCTATACTAAATTGTTTTTCTTTAGAACTTGCGGATTACGAAATACCTACCCACAGAATACAAAGTATTTTTACCTATAATACAATTTAACCTATAATCAATGTCATTATTGTTTTTAGATTTAAACGGAAACCGCAAGTTCTACAGTCACTAAGACTAATGTTTAGTTATCAGCAATAAATAAACAGTAAGATGCTACATATTGCACATGACTTTTACTGAGTGGGGCAAAGTTCTATAGAGTTTCTGGCTTTGTCCTTTGAGGATAGGGAGAGGATTATAATGTCGCTAAAAAGGTATGCGTACTAGCTAGCTTCAATGTTGGACTCGTTCTTCAAGGATCAGGTATAAAAGGTATCTGTACCTTTTATACCTGATCCTTGAAGAACGAGCCTCTGGGTCAGCACATCAAGGTACTACAACCTGCCAAATTTCTTTGATAGGTTTTTAACTTTATCACAAAATAAAAAGGTTAATATTAAATTAGGAAAAATTGACAGTTTGGTATGGCTTGATGTACTGGTGTCTGTACCTTACTCACGTTCAAGTGAGACAACTAATTTCAATATATGTTTTAAAGAATATTGTTAAAAGCCATTAGATATTTGTTATTGCCAGACACTTTCCGTGGGCCTAATTTCAGTCAGAACTTTAGTTGTAGGTACCTTTTAACAACATATCTAAAGGGGAATGGTATGTAGGGACTACAGGCAATAATGCTAGAGATGCAAAACGCAATGTTCACCGTGCATACAGTTTGGCGGCCAGTCGTTTGTGTGTGTCAAACTATGTAAACAACGTTGGGTACTTGATTTGTTACCAGTGAAATAGACTTTTATAACGTACTCGTGCATTTCATTTATTCTCCTCTTTCCAACCACCTAAAGTAAAGTCAACACCAGTCTATAATACATTTTAGTGAAAAACCTTGCTTTTCTAATACCTCCATCTTAAAATTAGTGGCAACAAAACAAATACGTTGTTAACACGGTTTTGTATATCAGAAAGTCACCGTCACACCTCATGCTTCAGCGTTTCAAACATTTACTTTTTAATATACCAAACGTTACGCGAAAAATTGGGGCATCGTTCGCACCTCAAAGAAAAAATCGGGAGCTTGATTCACCAGCTTACTTCTGCAGTCATCATGATCTTTATTCTTTGGCGTGTAAGGTTTAAACTTGTATGACTTGGGTTGGTGATTTTGATGTGAATTAACATGAGGGAGTGGACGTGACATTTATTGTTTGACAGCCATCGATCTGCCCTTTGCTATGCGAGGCGTGAAGCAGCCAAAGTTCATGGGGTATTCCTCTTCTTCCCTGAGTAATGGGGGCTTCGGAATTGCAGGTGTGGTGTGTGGAAGAGGTGTTTGAATTAAAAAGTGGAGCAGCTTTGTCTAGCTTCTCAAACATTTATGAAGACTGTGTGCTTTGAGCGTTTCGCTTCAACGCCTTATTTGGGAGTCGGGTGGAAAATTTTGGTAGGGTTTAACGTCAGTGGACGTCAGTGTCGAATTATTTAAGACTGGAAATCAGGTATACTATAAAATATATCCTATGCCACTTAGCAATTGTGTGGCTTTCAGTTAGTGACAGATTTTTGTAATTGGCTCGGGAGTTCCAGAGATTACCTCTGACAAACTAAAAAAAAAACAAAATTTGTCTCTTTATAATATTAGTACAGATCATAACTTGGAAGAAACTTAATCAGCCAATTAACTGCCACACTCAGAGACGTCACTCAATAATAATGAATCGTTAACGTTAATTGACTACCATAACCTGGCACATGTCATTAAAATTCACTCAATCTGTCATATTTTTGACCGACAGCGTTCCAAGTTATGTTGGTCAATTAAAGTTAATGATTCATTATTATTAAGTGACGTCTCTGAGTATTTTTTTTTTTTATCTGATAGGCATACGTTTGACCACTATCTCGCCTGATGGGAAGCGATGATGCGGTCTAAGATGGAGTACGCTTGCCTAGAAGTAACCTATTCACTCTTGACTTACTCCCAGTATGGCAGTACGAGTAAGTCTCTATTCGGTGATTAATATGTCAGGTATGCAGACGACCAAGGGCTGTGAATTAGTAAAATGATTTAACAACGATTTGATAGTCTTATACAAAAAGACATTTGATTACAACGCATTTGGATAACTCATTTGTAAACATTTTTCAAAAATCTCAACATTCGAAACACAAATAATGTGTGAACATTCCTCAAAAATCTCAACGTACGAAATTCAAATCTCATTCAATGGAACAGCCATGGCGTACAGTGTCACATGTTTACAAAATCCGCGGTGGATTATCTAATTTGCCTGCGGATGTCGTCGACAGAATGATGGGAGACTATAGAATCCCCATCGATCCCCTTATACGATTTGAATGTGTTGTACTTAATGATACACGGAATTTATTTTACAGGAGGGAAGATACAGATCCTGTTTTTTAGGTAAGTAGTGTTTTTTGAGATAATAGTTTTGAAGTTAGTTTTGACAGTCAAATTATCAATAACAATTGCGTATAAAACTTATCTTTGACATCAATAACTTCGATAAAGGAAAATATCGTGAAGAAACCGGAATTTATTTTGAAGCTGAAGAGTTTGTTGTTGTGAATGCGCTAATCTCCAAAATTACTGGTTCGATTATGCATAGGCAGCTACATTGTCCCTGAGTGCAATATCATTACTGATACATATTATAAATGTGCTTATTATACCGATTTTGATGAAATTTGGTTTAGATTAAGCTTGAATCCCAAGAAATGATATAGACTACTTATTGATTCACCACTTCATCTGCATTCGCAGTAACTGCACATTCATGCGGACGAGGTCGCCAACATAACTTAGGTTTATTGTAAAATAAAATGGAGATCCGTCAGAAATATCATGCGGTGGAAATCGCTCGGATAATATAGTATAATTGAGAACTTGTGTACTATGCTGGGGGCCAAGTCTGCTATTTTTATAATTTCGTCATTCCAACACGATCCAATTGTCATTTTGCTATAATTTATATGTTCGTAATCTGCTAAATTCATAATGGTCGATCATTGACTGCACAATGACGTTCTAATGGTAGTAGGTCACTGATCAAAGGAACTGTCAAAATTTTAACAGCTATGTTATTCTGTAAGAACTCACTCCAGTTCTCACTTCTGATTCCGCAGTGAAAACTGTTTTAGGTATACTGTAATTCGATAAAAACTACGCTAGCGCCACTGAGTACCAACTTAGGTGAAGCGAACTATTATTACGTTACTATTTTAGTGAATACTAAATACTTTTCACTTCAGGTAAGTGAAATCGAAAATGAGATAGGATTCGAATTCGCCGGTGAATTCTTACAGAATCGCACTGCCGATTACCGCCTGTCACTCATTCGTTGTCATTTTGTACGATATTACCATTCTATATCATTTCTTTCAATGGCGTGTCAGTGGTTGACCATTGGAAAGTCATAATGACGCCATTATACTAGTAGATTATCAAACTTGTCAAAATCAACAATTATGTAATCAATGATAGACCATTCTGACACTATTGTAATAGCAGACTTGAGGCCCTGGTCGAAAGCATTTGACAAAACGTTTAGTAAACCATATAAATTTGTTCTAGAAAGTGTTTTGAAATTAGGCGATCAAGCCAATGGTTGGCCTGTCACTCGTATAGTACAACGTTGACTAATCAATATAGATTTCATTCGGTTTCTCCATTTAATTTTTTATAAGTTTCGGCTTCCCACACACCAAACTACACAGTCATAGTTTACGATCTGGTACTGTAAGGCTTATATCACGCCCCGTAAGCCTTACAGCACCTTTGTCAGCAGTTTGTATTATAATTGTGGAAGGTAGCTGTATCAACTAAAACCTTTAAATTTAGAACGGAATTGTAATATCTAAAATCTTCTTCAAATTCAAAACTTTCAATTGCTCCTGTAAAAAGATATCGCAACGCAACGACTTGTTTCTTTATAATTCGATATTACTCTCTCATCTTTAATTAATCTTAGCGTCACAATAGTATTATGTTTTCAAACAAAAATTCACCCTTTAAGAAAACAACCCTTTCTAAAGTAACAGTGGCGTCGTTTGAATTATTTTACAGGGAGAATTATTCACATTTTACTCTATTGGAGGAGATAATATTCTGTTCCTAGTAGAGGTTCTACTTACACTTTCTATTTTCTTCCTAACGAGGATAGAGAGGCTCGTGGCAAAAGACGCTTGCCGCGGTCAGTTAGTGGATGAGTGACAGAGACCTCTATGTGCTTGGGAAAGCACGTAAAGCTGTTCGTCCCGGCTGTCATTCGTAGATCTTTGACAGTCATGCGTAGTCAGATACCAGAAATCTAACAACCAGTTTTACTAAAGTGGACAGACTTTGAAGATTAAATGATTTGGATCGCTCATCGCCTACATCGTTTTCACATAAATAGCAACAAGAATAATGGATTTTTGAAAAACTTGATTAAAAACAGTGTCCGTGGAGGTTCTTGCTCGTTCTTCTCCATAGAGACCTACCCTTGGTTTTGGAACGAGCAACTAGCTTCAACTTTCTAACTAACTAACTGAGTCTTTGACAATACAAAAGTGCCTATAAATGGTTTAATTGAAATAAATGCTTTGACTTTGACTTTGAGACGGGCAGTTGCTCCATGTAAAACACTGGTATCAGCAGCTGTACAGGCGATCCCGACATACTTAGTTGGGTATAAGCTATGCAGATAATGATGATTTTCTTCATAAGTGAAGATTTATTTAGTTTATCTTTTCTCATCTTAAGTTAACTACTGTACAGGAACTTATTTTCCCACACTTAACTTTGTATACTTACGTCCAACTATGAATCTAAATGCGATGGGAGATATGACGTACTCGCATGCAGTTACTGCACCAATTCCACATTCAAAAATTATAAGAAAAACAAATGACTATCTAAAATAAGTGTTCTTTTACAATGTCTTGCATCTCTCTCCTTTCCTGTTCATCCTTGTCTATTCTCCTGTTTACAACCACCTTATCGAACTTTACATGATAAAAAGTGTCAACTCATCCAAATGAATGTGCTTATAACGTGTGAAAACACCACCCTCTCGCCTCGGGCTTCAATTGTATCGACACATTGTTATGCCGCGAACTTGATTCACAATGGTATTTGATGATCAGAGAACATTTAAGAGTTTTCGATCCTTTGGGAGCTGAATTTGGAGTTTGAAAATGTTGTTAATGGATAAACGCTTACCGTATGAGTTGTGTTTTTTCTAGGACTACTTCAACAGTTTTTAAACTGAGGTTTATTGCATTCATGTGTTTTTATGGTATGGTATAACGGGCTAGTGTCTTCAACTCCACGTCTCAGGGTGGGAAGTAAATCATTCGATCCACCCCAGCTCCTTGACAAAGATTAGCAGCGTCTTGACGTACATACTGTTTATCTCCAATAGGTTCCCTGGGTTATCAAAGTACTTTACCCTGTTTGAAGTGTCCTCAGAAGCATGTGGGCTGCTTTCTCATCTGCCCCTATGCAGGCTCTGCACAGTGGGCTGTTTTATGCATGTGTTACATTTAAGGTAAGTTCCAACATGAGACCCAGCAAGAACACGGCACAAATTTATAAATAGCTTTTTTTGAGTACTTAATCTCTATCTTGCGCTAGTAGTGTGATAGTTGTTTGACAGTGACAGAATAATGCTAGCCAAAGAACGTGCTAAGTAAAATTTATTAACTCAGCCTAAGATTCAAACATATTGGGTAGAGCTTTAGTTAGTTTTAGGTGTAATATCCACTAATGTCACTTAAGTACCTTTTTATCATTGTCTAACGACCTTAGATTCTTCACATGACTTCACATGTTTCGTCCTGAAAATTAATGTTGAACATTAAACCAAAACATAAACCTTTTACTGGCACTTTTGAATTGTCAGGGAATTAGTCAATCAGAAAGTTGAAGCTAATTACCTGCATTAGCTTTCGAAATTAGGTAGGTACTGGTGAGTTACAAACTGAAGGGCTCGTGGCTAAGTAAAAGCCGCAAGGGTCGGTCATGGTTAAGCAACGCTTGCTGCGGTCGATTTGTGGATGGGTGACCATCCATTTCAAACTGAGGTCTGAGTACGTAAAACGGTTGGTCCCGGCTGACACGCGTAGATCTTTGACAGTCGTTATGTGTAGTCAGAAGCCAGAAAGTCTGATAATTACCAAGGGGTATCGTGTTACCCAGTAACTGGGTTGTGGAGGTCAGACAGGCCGTCGCTCCATATAAAACACTGGTATTCAGCTGTATCTGGTTAGACTGGAAGCCGACCCCAGCATAGTTAGGAAAAGGCTAGGCTTACATCTAATATTACCCACACAAACATCATGACTGGTAAGTATGAGTATGTATTTTGTTGGGCAAGACCGACTTTGCAAGATAAGGATTCACAACCAAAACAAACCACGAAAATTTTTAATCAATTTACGTATTCATACCAAATTGGTCCCCATATTCTCCACAAAAAAATTAATAAATTTCACCTGAAATACACTTACCTAAGTAATAATCTCCGCTCACATCCCTACATAATTTAAACAGAAAAATGGAAAAAGAATCTCTAAGAAACGCACGAAGACTCCCTCATATATGCGTACCCATACTTAGTGAGTTACACCCCAAATTAATAGCATCCTAACAAAAAACTTCCCCCTGTCTTATGAGGGGGGAAGGTGGGTGGTTCATTTGCATATATGTCCCCCCGGCACCCTAAGGAATGGCGAGGATGTATTTTTAATTTCATTCTTATCCCTGTGCTTAAATCATGAGAGCGGCCATGCGTGCGAGGGTCTCCCCTGCCCCCCCTTGGCCTACCCTGGCCTCGTGCCTCCCCCCCTGCGGCCGTTAGCTTGCGTCATACGTCGCTAACCACGTACAGTAAAAAGAAAAGAAATCTTAATAAGTTTGTTAGGGTGCGCTAGTGTTGAGTGGATATGACTCTTAATGAATTCAGGACGGTTCTCTGTTGAAGGTTTTGTGTTTGATTTCACAGTCATAGTGTAGTAACTCTGTTAGATATTATGTGGAAGTATTGTTTGAAAAATAGTTTAGGTTAGTTAAATAATAATGTAATTGCGTTAAATTAACAAAATTGTTACATTAATTGAGCAAAAGTAGTAAAATCAGTTTCTTTTTGAGCTACTTGATGAACAATAGGGTATTTTACCAAATTAAATTAATTAGTCCGTCAGATAGACTTCCAAAAAATATTGGACACGCGTTTTTTCTTTTTTCACGTAAACAAAAAATGACGACGATACAGTGCGTCGAAAACTCGTGTGACATCACTATGTCAGTACACTTTTACCGGCGAAGTGACGTCACAAACCCCCACTCATGATCTTTGATGCGTTTTATCTTCGTCAGTTTTTATTGATTTGATAAAACAAAAAGTACGTATCCAATATTTTTCGGTAATCTAACTGACGGACTAATTCGATTTTTTTGGTAAAATACCCTATTTTAACGTAAATTTAAGAATCAGTTTTGCGTATCGATTATTTTAGGTTTGGTCCGACATTAAAAGTGGTTCATAAGTACAATACTAGAATAAGTACAATACTACGGTAGTACTAATATTTATACTGTGACGATATCCTGTTTTTGGGTTTTCAGTTCATTACACTCGTGTACTGGTAAGTATTCGGTGACATACTACAAAAAGAAATAAATAAATGTTGTTATAATTGACGACGACGATAGACTGCCTCGAGTAAATCTCTCCGTGTGGTATTAGACTTTTGTGGAAAAACCAAATAAAACTCAGCCGCTAATTAGGAAAACCGCATCCATACAAATCGGACGTCATAAGCAGCCACCTAAAAAAACAAGCGTCGTCATTTTGGTGAGCAAATTTCGTGGAAGTTTCCCGTTCTTCCTTCTCTATACTATATCTTTTGTATGTATGTGTGTGTGTTGACATTACGCGTCGCGTCGCACTTGTGTGACATTTGGCACAAGCGCCAAAATGTAAGGTTTTTTTTAAGTTGGTACATAGTTGTATTGTCATTTGTTTTGAGCACCTTGATGATTTGGATGTTATGGTTTGGATTTTTGGATGGTCTACTGTAAAGGCTGGTCGAACACATTGACTAAATGTTTCGTCTAAACACTTTGGATTCGTTCTAGAACCTTTTCGCATGTAGAAACGTAGGTCTTATTTTAATATCAAGGCATTGTTTAGCCTAGCGCCGTGAGAGACCGACGTACTCTTTAGATAATATAAAGTATCCTCTCGCATTGCACTCTTTAATTAAAAGTACCCCCAATAAAACACACAGGATGCCATGATCCATTACTCATCACGGTCTGAACTCTTACAGTAGGTACTTACTCAATGGATATTTTTGGAATAAGTACGAAGAATATCTGAAGGCCAATAATTATTCTTACGACACGGTTGGCGCAGTGGTTGAGCGATCGACTGCTGCGCTGCATGTCGCGGGTTCGATTCCTGCACGGAATAAATATTTGTATGGCCTACAGGTAGTAGTTGCAGGCTGTATGTGTATGTGAGTTTATATGTTTGTAAACGCATCCACGACACAGGAGTAATTCCTAGTGTGAGGCAAAGTTTAAAAAAAAAGAAAGAAAACTGAACTACGTTTGTAATCTACTTGCAATTACATCCCAGCAACTATCAAATGTAGGTAAAATACAGGCATTTTTGACAGATATATGGCCAAATACTTACATAAGCTACTAATGTTAAGATGGCCGTTAAGTCTCATCCTGTCACTGTCATTTTGACATAAAGTGATAGAGACAACACGTAGCGTTTGAGTATTTGGCCACGAGACTATGATTTTAATTTATTTTAATTTATAATTTATTTCAGACTAGGTTGTCCATAGATTGTTAGTAATATACAGAGACTTAAGAACTACGTTAGTAATACACAAAAAACAACAACAAACTATAGTAATTATCCTGTATGTAGGCGAATCCAAAACTTCCATACAGGGGGCCAAGTCTGCTATTTTTATAATTTCGTCATTCCAACACGATCCCATTGTCATTTTGCTAAAAGTTCGTAATCTGCTAAATTCATAATGGTCGATCATTGGTCGGTCGAATTAAACGCAATGACAGCACAATGACGTTATAATGGTAAGTCACTGATCAAAGGAACTGTCAAAATTTTTGCAGATTACCGCCAGAGTCAGTCATTCAGTTGTCATTTTGTACGAGATTACCATTCTATATCATTTCTTTCAATGGCATGTCAGTGGTTGACCATTGGAAAGTCATAATGACGGCATTATATTAGTAGATTACCATACTTGTCAAAATCAACAATTATGAAATCAATGATAGACCATTCTGACACTATTGTAATAGCAGACTTGAGGTCCTGGACTCTCAGTGTGATCTGCAACTACCCTCAGGTAGCTGTTGGAACTGTCTCTGACCCTGCGCATCAGCGATGCAGGTCGATGGCAGGTTGATGTAGTCTTCTAATTTATAATATGCTTGTCTACACAGTGTGCGTTTAATACATGTTTTAAATTGTCTAATTAAAAGCAATGACTGCACAATGACGTTCTAATGGTAAGTCACTGATCAAAGGAACTGTCAAAATTTTTGCAGATTACCGCCAGAGTCAGTCATTCAGTTGTCATTTTGTACGAGATTACCATTCTATATCATTTCTTTCAATGGCATGTCAGTGGTTGACCATTGGAAAGTCATAATGACGGCATTATATTAGTAGATTACCATACTTGTCAAAATCAACAATTATGAAATCAATGATAGACCATTCTGACACTATTGTAATAGCAGACTTGAGGTCCTGGACTCTCAGTGTGATCTGCAACTACCCTCAGGTAGCTGTTGGAACTGTCTCTGACCCTGCGCATCAGCGATGCAGGTCTTTTTTTAATTATGGCTTAATATCCATCCACTCAGGATTTAATGCGATCATTTCTGATAGTTACTAGTATTTCCCCTTAGTTCTTATTGGAATCAAAAAGTATAGTCATTAGCTTAATTCTTGATACTTAGGTTCCTTTTGGTTACTGCGACTTTAAAATATCTATTGTGTTTAAAATGATGACGCTTAGTACCTAAATTAGCTCTAGATTATCGTTTAATAGAGTTCTGGTAATGATGAACAATTCATAATTTTAATTTGACGACACGGTTGGCGCAGTTGCTGAGCGATCGACTGCTGCGCAGCGTGTTGCGGGTTCGATTCCCGCCCAGGGTAAACATTTGTGTGATGAGCACTTGTGTTTGCCTTGTGTCTGGGTGTTGTTTATCTATATATGTATGTATTTAAAAAAAAATATATGTATTTGTGTATGTATATCAGCTGTCTGACACCCATAGTCCAGGTTCTTCCTAGTTTGGGGTCAGATGGCCGTGTGTGAAAATGTCCCCACATATTATTATTATTATAATAACCAAGCAATCATTTTCATAACAATAGAACCCACGATCATGTTTGAACCCACTAGTAACATTATAAGCAAGCTGGTTTTTTTATTAAATAAAGACTGTCTCTCTATACAAGTAGCCATTTTAAATACTCAATATTATGATTATTGTTTAATGTTGGTAGATAAGTAGGCAGGTACTTTAGGTGAACAGACCAAACAATCCTACAGAACAGGGGGCCAAGTCTGCTATTTTTATAATAAAATTCCCATTGTCATTTTGCTAAAAGTTCAGTAATCTGCTAAATTCATAATGGTCGATAATTGGTCGGTCGAATTCAAAGTCAAAGTCAAAGTCAAAGCATTTATTTCAATTAAACCATTTACAGGCACTTTTGAATTGTCAAGGAGTCGGTCAGTTAGTCAGAAAGTTGAAGCTAGTTGCTCGTTCCGAAACGTAGGTAGGTCTCTATGGAGAAGAACGAGCAAGAAACTCCACGGACACTCTTTTAAAATCAGGCTTTTACAAAATACTGCTTACATTATTCTTGTTGCTTCTATATGTGAAAACAATGAAGGTAATCTAGAAATACAAAATATAAAAACTAATCAAGATAAAAACCATGGCAGTTAAGAGTTGACCAATCTCTACTGATAGCGCCCGTTCACGAACATGACGTGTGAATCAGCACCATTCAGCTCAACCATTTTGGAGGGAGCTGAATGATCCAACACTCGCGCCACCATCAGCGAGACATTCGAGTGAGCATGACAATTCTCTCAACCGCCATGCTCATTTATGTCAAACACATAATAATTTACTTAATATATGGCTCCATGGTACTCACATTTACAAAATTAAAATAATGCTCCTAAATTATAGAAAACTAAGGTTTTCAATGTTTCTAAAATGTCGAAAAAGTAATTAAAATATATTTTTGTATAATAATAACTATACTCGTTACTCATGTCAATAAAAAAAAGGGGCAGGAAACAACATTCCTCCAATTAGGAAATTCCCTAAACTGCCTGTGGAGCAGGACTAGCATTTAGCCAAGCATTTTTATCATTGATGTAGTCTTCTAATTTATAATATGCTTGTCTACACAGTGTGCGTTTAATACATGTTTTAAATTGTCTAATTAAAAGCAATGACTGCACAATGACGTTCTAATGGTAAGTCACTGATCAAAGGAACTGTCAAAATTTTAGCAATTCAGTTGTCATTTGGTACGACATTAACATTCTATATCATTTCTTTCAATGGTGTGTCAGTGGTTGACCAATGGAAAGTCATAATGACGCCATTATATTAGTAGATTACCAAACTTGTCAAAATCAACAATTATGAAATCAATGATAGACCATTCTGACACTATTGTAATAGCTGACTTGAGGCCCAGGTCAGATAGCAACACTAACAAACCTCATTTTTGGAAACAGATTGACAATGGGCTACCTGACTTGATAAAGAAACCGTTCTACTTTTTTACTAAATAGACTCAGATTATGAAAAGGCAGATAGACCGTGCAAAACACTGAGAGTGAAACCAAAAAAGCAAATACAAATTCTAAAGCGAATACCTACAATCTCGTGTTTATATTCGCTTTTGTATTTTTATGTTTTTTTTTTTAACGATGCAGCGTTTCGTTCTATACTGACTCGTATCAGTACAGCACGAATCGCGTTGTAGATATCCGATTTTGAATTTGTATTTGCTTCTTTGGCTTTACTCTCGGTGTCCTGCGCGGTCTACCTATTTTCTTGAAAATATCCTTAGCTTAGAATCCTAACCGAGGTACAAAAACTTTCAATACTTTTACCTCGCAATCCTCCACTTACCGTCTTAACTCCAACTTACACCCTTTGTACTTACCCATCAGAATTACTCTTGCACCAATAAATTATAATAAGCATTAACCTCCATTTCCCCTTTAAGAAACTTGCTAAACTCAATTACTAACAAAGAAAATTCGACCCAACTCTCGAACTTTGACATTCCAGAAAAAAAAAATGGAAGATAATGCAGAAACCCCGAAACCATAATCGCATCAGCAAACCAGAATTGTTCCCGTTAATTATTGATAGAATGAAACTTTTATCAAAACTTCAGGAACAGAAGCCGAAATTATTTGAAAGCAAGCAAGCCCTTCATAATGCTTGCGAAAATATTAAAACAAAGCCAAGGTGGCCGCCCTGCCTTCCACGGACAGGCCAACTTGGCGAATTATATAGAGTTGTATCTTAGACTTCAATTTGTCCTTTTTTGTTTTTTTTTTTTGTCCTTTTTTTTGTCTCTACTCTTTATATTTTATTTGTATGTATGTATGTAAGTATTTATTATTTTATTATTATAAATAAGTTTCGTTACGCCTACCATGTGTTGTCTCAGCATCACCCTAAGGTAGACTGGTAGAAAATGTCTAAGGCATTAAGTCCGCCTTTGTACAGTGTTTTTTTATGTACATCAAAATTTAATAAATAAATAAAAATTACCTGTACTTTCCTTCTGTCCACGAATAGTTTGAGATTTGAGAAGAATAGGACAAGCTACGTTGATGAGATAAGCCTGTTAGCAAAAAAGCTGATATTACTGAGTAAGCTATCTAGGATCATAGAGATGGTGAACAGTAGCAAGATGACAATCATAGGAACTGTAAACTGTATCAGTAGACCACTCCTACCTCAACCTAGTTCAACCTAGTTTGAACGCGTTCGAATGGTCGAGATCAGTAGTTGACACTCAATACTGTGGCAGCCTTGACTTTAAAAAAACACCAGTTTCTGCCAGTTTTTTTTATGTCCTGAGCTTAAGGAAGCTCAGGACGTGAAATGAGCTTTCCACCATGAATTTTCCATGGAGCATGAAAAAAGGGTGACAAAAGGTTTTTTCAGAGTCGGAAATGCGCGTGTGATTCTGTGTGCGTGACTCTGGGCCATACGCACACGCCTGTTTGCCACTTTAGTAGTACAAAATTGTAATAGCTTTTTTTAATTCAATCTCTGCATTCACAATTACGTACATAAAGTCTTCCAAATTGCATAACAGTTTGTCGGCAGTTATTCTGGAAGCATTATACATTTTTTTTTTCTTTACATTTATTACATCGGCGTGTGCTAATAAAATTAAAAAAACTTATTACATTTGAGATCAGACCATCTCATATTTTTATACCCATGAGCAGTTGCCATTGTCTTAAGTAGGTACCACCAACTCTATAGAAATACCGCGAGAATCCACGAAGACGCCTGGGTGGTGATTAATACGACGCATCTCCCCCAACGGTTTAATCGCTGGCTGGCAACATTTTTACCCAATTTTTGGGTGAGTACCCACCTCACCCCCACGGCCACCCCTTTCTTTCGTTAAGATAAATTATCCTGCGATCAGGATGAGAGTGTAGGTTCAAATTGCCGCCTTTAAAATTCGGCGTTCGGCCTTAATATTTATGCCGAAATTAGTGTCCTGCCCCTGGCTTTACGTGACTTTTTGGATGGTTTAGAGGCCGTTCTTTGTTTTGATTGGAAATGGCTTTAACAGGATAACTTTCACATTTTGCTGGTATGTACATACTACCTATTTGTTGTTAACGGTGTCGACATGAGCCTGCGATTATTTAATCATTCGAATAGTCTTTTGAATTTTAAAAATCGAATTGTGTGCGGTCACTTTTAGCGATGTCGAGGCGCGATTATTTCATATTTCGAATTGTTGAACTCAATTACTAAAATCGAATTTTGGAATTGTGTGTGTTTGAGAGTGAAGTCAGCATTTCAGAATGACACTATTGACGAGAAGGGTTGTCTGTTTTTTGTTATCTCTGGAATTTCTGGAAAATTTGTAGATACTTTTAGAAAGCTACTCTATTGCTACGTTTTATGGTCTAAACTTGACTTCCACGCGAATGAATTCGTGGGTCAAACCTATATCATTTTTATATAAGTAGCACTTTGCCTGCGACTTTTTCGTGTGAATTTTCTTAAGAACTCCTAGTTTTTTAATAAACAAAGGGCGGGTTGCTTCAACTATAGGTACATTACTTACCGGTAATAGTCAAAAATGGCGATAACTATCCTCAAATCAAAAAAATGGGTTGTTTCACGTCAAAAAGTTACTATTACCATAACCGACCAGTCAACGTAATTTTTTTGTCAAACAGCTACTTCAAACATCAAAATATTATGGAAGCTCTTTTTGAATAACTTTAACTGACGGATTTTTATGTCATGAAACAACCCGTTACATTTGACGTACGTTAAACATCTCACGTCGTAGTAACTTTTTAACCGTCCGCAAGTAACTTTAATGGACTGTTTGAAACAACCCGCCCTAAATAATAGTCATTTAGTCAATGTTACTCAGGGATAATGTAGCTTTCGATGGGTGAAAGAATTTTTGAAATCAGACCGGTGGTTTTTGAGTTAAATTGTAACAAACAAACAAGTCTTTCAATGTCCCCACATATTATTATCTGCAATATTTTTTTCCGGTAATAATATCTCCAGAATTAACTATTAAGTTATTTTATTGTGTAAGTAACTATAGGTATAATTTCCACTATCTTCCACTTCCACGTACTCTGATATTATGCTGCTTTGAAAAATGGGAGTGAGTAGAAATTCCACATTGGTCTAGGAGTTCTATAAAAAATAATTTCAATGTTTTTCCCCTTTTCATAGAATGTAAATTGGTACAGAGGCCAGCACAACAAGCTACAACAATCTGTCAAATTTCTTTGATAGATGTACAACTTTATTACAAATCAGTAAGGTTCATATACAATTGGGAAAATTTTGACAGTTTGGTATGACTTGTGGTTTATGTTAGGTAGTTTTAACACTGAAACTAAAATGAATTATTTATTATTATTTATTTATTCAAATACTTACACTCATTACACTATGTCCAACTAAGTCAAACAAGACACATCTATTAGACCTCTTCGGTCAGTAGTATTAGCATGCTGGCCTGCAATTTAGTTAACGCACTATTTTACATTTACTGTTGAATCTGTAATTGTATTGAGTTTTTTTTATTAGCCTATGCTGTTCCACTGCTAGGCAAGGCCTCCCCAAGTCCTTCCAGGAAGTTTTTTCCAGCGCCACCTCGAAGCAGCCCTTGTCCTACGCGTCCAGGACATTTCGCCACTTCTTTCTGGGCCATCCTCAGCAACGCCGCCCATCTTCAGGCATCCATTGCTTGGAGACATTTACCCAGCGGTCACTCTGTATGCGGCTGACGTGACCCGCCCAATCCCACATAAGCCTGGCAACCTTTTGAGTATAGTAACTTCTATTTCATGTAATATATTAAAACATTACATAACTTCTTCCCTTCAGACTCTTTCTCAAATAAATCATATAACTCTAGTTCGGTGCGTCGTCGTTACGCAAAGCGGGACAAATTCAATAATTTATTATTAGAAGTCCTCATTGTTTCAGCATTAAAACATTTAAGCGCCGATTGTTTTGCCCGTTTATTTGTTATTATTTCAACTTTGCCACCGTTCGGGTTCGTGCTAACGATTTCTTTGATATTTGACTAAAGAATCGCTTTTGCTTCAAAATTATATTTTCTATTGTTGAAAATGTGGTGCGTATCAAAGAGAATGTAATACGATATGAATGCTGTTGTATGAATGGTACAGTCGACATCATTGTGCACCTAGGTATTTTGAAATTGATAATATAATACACGATACAATTACCAGGGGCATTAATTACAATGTCAAACATTTATCATCCGTGATTCAAGGCGCGCCAGGGTTAAAAATTTTATCCGGTTAAAGTTTATAAAAATAATCAACTGTCAAATCAAAAAAATAGGCTTCTTTACGGTATGGTTCTGCTTCTTGTCGACTCGGTGTTTTTTTGATGTGAAACATCTATAGCCGCACGTAAAACCGATTTCTGGCGTGGCGACGAATGCCGTGGCGACGCGTCGCCACGCTATATGATGGTATATATATACAGTCTATATGCAGTAGTGTGTACGGTGTGGCGACGCGTCGCCATGCGCAATCGACTATGCGATTACCGAAGTCACTGATTAAACGAATTAAGTAGTCACGATTTGAAATAAATTCGTAAATTTTTGTATTTAATGAAAATAAATTTTTATTCAATAAATGGTCATCGTTATCTGGAAAAAAAATCGTAATATTTTATTTTATCATTATGACATATTTAGTTCCTATCACAATCTGTTCTTTTCTGCATATTACTTTTACAAAATAATGTCGATGTTTCACATCTGCCAGGCGTCCCGTGACGGCTCATTTTTTTTGTTAGACTACTTGGGCCGTACTAGGTTTATTGCAGTATTAGTGGCGTTTTAATGTGCTCTAAGTTGTAAGTGTAGGGAACTGTAGTAGGTATGTGGGCCACCGCCTGGTTAGGAGTATCGCACTCACAATTTTATTTATAACCATTTATTATTTTACACTTTATTATAACAATTAATTCTTTTATTTCAATTACCAATTTCTTAAAAATCATCATCATCTGTCTAATCTTTTATCCAACTATACTCCATTTATAATAGCATTAGCAAAAAGAGGCTCATAGAAGTAGGAATGCAAAACATTTTGTTTCAAAGATAAGTTAAAACAATTTTGATTAAACTGCTTTTAACATAATTTTGATAAATAGATGTAAGATAGTACTAAATAAATATGAACATATAATAATATAAACAGAATAAAAGTTCTTTAAAGATTAGGTAACAATCTAAATTTGGTAGAATTACAGTGAAACGAATAACGTTCCAGGTATTGTGCATCCCTGCTTCTGTTAGATTTTTAGCATTGACATTGTAATTTTAAATTGGAATTAAATATACAACTTAATGAAAGACACATAATTTTACAAGATAAATTATTAAAATGATTATCACGCGACAGCTACTGTAAAAATAGATTATAATAAATTCGGTGTTTATCATAACTTTAACAGGTTTATTATACTTTTGTTACAAAGTATGTATTAAAAAGAACCTTTTTTTAACTTCTGTCTAATGCTATTGTAAATGGAGTATAAGTATGGTGGCGTCGGCTTCCAGTCTAACCGGATGCAGTTGAATACCAGTGTTTTACACCAGGCAACTGCCTATCTTACTTCCACAACCCTGTTACTGGGTGACACGATAACCCTTAAAAAGACTGGCTGTCAGACTTTTGGGCTACAGAGTTCCCGTAACGACTGAGGACGATTCATTACTTAAAAACGGCAACTCTTGATCACCAAACACTTCTGTTATTTCGGACAATGGCAATTTGCTTGTGACATCGACTGTACACGGCTTGTATTGACAAAATTATAACAATCGTTAATGTTTATAAGGTAATAAGTATAGTCAAGAAAATGCAAATGTCGCAAGCAAAATTTTATAGGCGTAGAGACAATAAACTATGTTGGACACACTTCAATGACCAGAGAATTACTGACTCTAAGACTATCTCGGTATTTGAATGGAGTAACAGATACTTTGGGCTTAAAACTTAAGGTGAAATATTGAAGAGGTATTATTAGTGCGAAACAATGTATTCAAAGTTGTTGAAACTAACTGTAAAAGTGATTGCATTAAAAAGTCAAAGTATTTATTTAAATTAAACCATTAAAAGGCACTTTTGAACGTCGTGAAAATTGAATCTAGTCGCCCCTTCCAAAAGGTAGATTCGTATGGAGAAGAATGGACAGGAAACTCCATACTTACGAAGTTCCTTACCGCGCGTTGCGAAAGGGGGCTAGACGGAAAAAATTAAGACTAAAAGTTGTAACGACACTTTTTGCTATAGTTGTCAAGCCGTGCGGCGTGCGCGTGTTTCTCTGTCTCTCTCTCTCTCTCTCTCTCTGTTTCTCATAGAAAGCAAGCCGTTTCGCCAATTTTCGTTAAGTTTATATTACATTAGGTATATTTGTTAATAATAAAAAAATATTATTATAACTTAAAAAAAAAAATATTACAATTCCTTCACTAATTCATCGAAAGGAACTTCGTTCCATCCGGGTGTCCCTTGACACCTCTCAAGTGTTTTTTACAATATTTTGTGTAAGTACAGGAATCATTTAATTCTACGTGAATACGATGTCTCTTGTTTAAAAACCACTATATTGGAGTATGTACAAAGTATGACAAGTTAAGAAAAGACAGCATACATAACTATATTTACATTGAAAATAATTGGAATTGAAACAATTGATCTTTACAATTTTTGTACACGCTAGAGCTGTGTTTCTGGTACATTTTTTTTTTTTTTTTTTTTTTTTTTATCATTTGATAGGCATACGTTTGACCACTATCTCACCTGATGGGAAGCGATGATGCGGTCTAAGATGGAGCACGCTTGCCTAGAAGTAACCTATTCACTATTGACTTAAAGACTCCCGGGTTGTAGCATGGTAGACATCCCACCCATACGCACAAAATGTTTTGGGAACACATTCATTGTGCGTACTGCTAAGGAGTGAAATTCCCTGCCCGAGTCTGAGCTACAACCTGGGAGTCTTTAAGTCAAGAGTGAATAGGTTACTTCTAGGCAAGCGTGCAACATCTTAGACCGCATCATCGCTTCCCATCAGGTGAGATAGTGGTCAAACGTATGCCTATCATAGTAAATAAAAAACTGTGTCGCAACTATCCGCGAAGACAGTGATCCAAATAACATCTGATCTCATATAACATCTATTACGGGGCGACTAAGCTCCGCGGCTTATGCTGTTAGAAAGATAAGACAGTTAACAGATGTAGAAACTGCGCGTTTGGTCTATTTTGGCTACTTTCACAGCATTATGTCGTATGGTATTTTACTGTGGGGTCGGGCTGCTGACATTGAATCCGTTTTTATTTTACAAAAAAGAGCTGTCAGAGCCATTTATAATCTACGTCGCCGCAAATCTCTTAGGGAACTATTTAAAAATATTAATATAATGACAGTGCCTTGCCAATTTATTTATGAAAATATTATGTATGTAAGAAAAAACTTACATATGTTTAATAAAGTAAGTGATAGACATGACTTTAATACTAGAAACAAGGACAAAATAGCTCAACCATATTTTAGATTATCTAAAGTCCATACATCTTTTATGGGGTACTGTGTTAAGTGCTGCAACAAAATTCCTAGTGATATATTACAACTAAGTGAAACAAAATTTAAATCATATATTAAAAGTACACTCTGTAAAAAAGCTTACTATAATCTAGAGGACCATATTCAAGATAAGAATGCTTGGAAACATGCTGGTCTAGCTCCATAGGACGATCGACAGTCTAGACAAAATCGAACCGATTGCTAATTTAAAATACCTAATTTCATACTTAGTATAAATATGTACATTTATATATATTTGACTCTTTTTTATACACTGCTCAGGCTCACATACTGATTCATTGTTTGTTAAAATATAAGGAGTGGTCGTCTACTGTTTCAACATTTGTAATAATACTGTGCATCTATGCACAGTATTATTATGCAAGGTACATCGTATTCACGTATAATTATATAATTCCTGTAAATGCAAATATTGTTAACATCGTTTTTAAAAGAGTAAGTATGGAGTTTCTTGCCCATTCTTCTCCATACAAAACTACCTTTTGGAATGGGCACCTAGAATCAATTTTTTTTTTTTTCTCATTTGACGTTCAAAAGTGCCTTATAATGGTCTAATTGAAATAAATGATTTGACTTTGACTTTGACCAAATATAAATTTTGGAAATGGATCATTCGGCTCCCTTCAAAATGGTTGAGCTGAATGATGCTGATAGGTACACGCGTCATGTCCGAGAACGGGCGCTGTCAGTAGAGATTGGTCAACTCCATCTGCCATGACTTGATTCATCTTGATTTTTTCTTTATGTTTTGTATTGATTTTTACCTGCATTGTTTTCACATATAGAAGCAACTAGGATAATGTAACCAGTATTTTGTAAAAACTTGATTTAAAAGTGTGTCCGTGAAGTTTCTTGCTCGTTCTTCTCCATAGAGACCTACCTACGTTTTGGAACGAGCAACTAGCTTTAACTCTCAGACTAACTGAACGACTCCTTGACAATTCAAAAGTGCCTGTAAACGGTTTAATTTAAATAAATGCTTTGGCTTTGAATCACTTTCCCTGCGGCTTCGTACCCGTCCCGGATCCCTATTGTATTTAATAATAAAATATAGCCTAACATAGGCTATATCATAATTAAGCTATCATAGGCTATTCTTTTACAGGTTTTTGAAATTGGACCAGTAATTTTTGAATTTGTTTGTTACAAACATGCAAACTTCTTTCTCTTTATAATAAAAACAAAATCGTTTATTTCAGAGTATTTAAATGTCCATATTTTATTAGTGTAGATTAAGATACATACTCCTTAAAATGACAGTCATACTAAAATTGGGTCTTTCTGGGGACTTTGGGATCTTAGTCTATGCAGCTAAAGAGTGAAAACAATTCTCATTGTGAAATAAAAAGTCACCGTCACTTAGTATTCAAAGGGGCACGCGGTGTACAAACAGGGGCATACAGGGGTATACAAGGGTGAGCTGTTTGCTGTGACATGTGGGAACTTGCACGTCCCACACGTCAACCTTAATGAATGTTCACCGCGTTCTGGTGCAGATTTTTCCGAGTTTTTTTAGTGATTTTTTGGTCGCACAAGAAGTATTGCAGGAGGGATTTCAAATGAATGGTTCTTTAAATATATATAAAACCTGAGGATATTTACGTAGGAATGGAAGATGATGATGCATAATTTGTAAAAGTGTAAGATGTCTAAGTGTGAGTGAGAGAGATGATTTATGCTAAAGAAGACTGGGATTCTATTAAATGGGGTTTTTAGAGAAGAAAGATTGAGTTGACAGATGTCAGAGAACGGATGGAGAAAAGATAAGTAAGACGAAGACGCAAAATTAAAAGACGATGATTTTAGATACTAATTTTTGAAGAAGAATAAACTAATAGTAATATTGGAAGTGTTTCCTTGATCTCAGACTGCCATTTCACTTTTTTTTTCAAAATACTAATAATATGTTTTAAGAGCGCGTATTCGATTCGTGACGAAAACTTCATGTTTTTGCGTTTTGCCCAGAGCAATATCGTAATTATGTGAGCAAATTATTTAAAGACAATTTACAGTTTTAGAAAGATTAAGTCTTGATTTAGACAGCTACAGAGTAAAAGTATAATTTTTAATTATGGTTTTTTAAAGCGAAGACAATTCTTTCGTACGAAAATAGACGTCAGAGTCAACTTTCAGGACGAATACGACCATTACAATATGCCAAAATATTTTGTTTAATGCGTTTTTCCAACAGTATATACAGTCATGAAGACAGCTACAGAGATTACAAAAATATTACTATTATGTATTAAAAAACAATGTTGAAAAAGTAGAAAATCGGTTCACTTTGACAATTTTTTTTCACCAGTATTTGTATAAAAACATAACTGATATATTTATTTTATATAAAGTAAATGTTATGCTTAATATACAGAATATTTTTCAGTCCGTTATACGAGCTCATTTATTTTAGGCAATTATTTTAAATAGCACTGTAAAACATCGCGCGCTGTCGTTTGCCGATCAATTTCAATGATTCGTGCTTATTTCGTGCATATTTTTTTTTCTGATGCATCTAAACAGACCATTGTATTGTACTAGTGTGTGTCAATGCTGCTACGCCGTTCTAGCAATCGTTTAGATTTTGAGTTGCGCTAAATCGAATACGCGCCCTTAAGCGAAAAAGTAACATTACTTTTTCGCTTAAGGGCGCGTTGGCCATTTGAAGATTGTTTTTTCGTTCTCTTCAAATTTCTTCTATTTTAACAACGTGTGATATTGAACTTATAAAATTGATAAATATAGTCTTTTGCTTAAAGGCTTGAAGCAGTTTTAATTGTCATTAAATAAGACAATACTTTGGATTCTAATGGATGTACAGAGTTTTTTTTTATGTAACTATTATAACACGCGTCTCTAACTCAAAACGCGCTTCGGTGCGCGGTCGCAGTACTAGCCAGCTACCTACCGGCCGCCCGGCCGGGCGCCGCGCATGCGCCCAAACTCTCGCGCCGCCGCCGGTGGCGTCCCGCGCGCTCCCGCCGAGCGAGTCGCGCGCGCCCGCTTCAACGCGAACACATATTTAGTCCATTCCGCGGATCTCGTTCGCTCCCGCCAATTTTGTAAAGTGATAAATTTAAGTCCTATTCTACAATAAGTTAAAATCGTACAAGTTGTTATTGTGTGTCGATATTAAACTGTTTTCGGGTCATAGTACTTTGTCGTTTTACTGAATAGGTAGAAGCCCACGCCATCATCTCATCTCATCTACTATAGTGACGCCCAACTCGCGGCCATGTTTGTGTAAAACAGCGGCAAATCGAACCCCGTGAAGTGCAGTACCTAACATACCTATTCAGTGAATAAAAAGACATTATCATGCCACGAACGACGCGTGCAACCCGAGCACCGATCGACCGCAAAGCGGAAGAACAAGGAAGCGACGCGGACGGTTACTCCGACGCGGACTCAGTGGTGGAGCCGCGCGCCGGTGCTGGCGCCGCTACCACCCACGCACGCGACTCAACCGACGCGGCCGAGGAGATGCGCGCCCAGGGGGGCGCCGCCTTCGACCACACGCTCGGCGGGGCCCACACCGGCGCGCCCGCCGCAGCGCTCAACACCGAGCGACTGCTGTCCACCATGATGGAGTCGTTCGCCAGGATGCAGGCGGAGACCAATCGCACGCTAATGGAAACCCTACGATCTTTACATCATGGCGACCAGAGGAATCCAGTCGCGTCGACATCGGCGGCATCGCCCACGGCGAACGCGCCCGCGATCTCCGGCGGTAACTTTTCAATGTGTACCGCGAGGTTCGACGGGCAGTCACGCGACCCCGAGGTACTGGAGGCCTTTATCGATGCAGTCGAAGTTTACAAGGAGTGCACCGACGTGACCGACGAGCACGCGCTACGCGGTCTCTCCATGTTGCTGAGCGGCGACGCGGCGGTGTGGTGGCGCGGCGCCCGGGCCTGCGCCGGCTCGTGGCCGGACGCGCTCGCGCGCCTGCGCGCCGCCTACGGCGTGCAAAAGCCCGCGTACAGGATACTGCGCGAGGTATTCTTGTGCGAACAAAGTGAGTGTGAACGCGCCGAAGTTTTTATATCAAAGGTACGATCTTTATTAGTTCAATTACCCTATGTTGTGCCAAGCGTGATGATAGTGGATATTGTGTACGGATTATTACATCGTCGAATACGTAAACGTTTGTCACGAGACACTATTAGCGATATCGATCATTTGTTAGAGAGAGCGAGACTCGTAGAAGATTCGATAACGGAATTAAAAAACTCGATCGTTTCCGCGAATAACCAAAATATACCTACGGCTCCCGACCGCGGTACTACGAGTCCGAGCGCAACCATGAGTTCCAAACTCTCCTCTAACTCGAACGAAACCTCGAAACATAATCGCATTAGATGTTCGTTTTGCAAAGCGTTCGGTCACATCGCTAACGAATGTCGTAAGGCCAATAAAGTCGATAATCCCAACACATCTAATAAAGTAGATACTAGCGATGGTAAAGGTGTTAGTCCGATACGTTGTTATGGATGCGGCCAGCCAGGGGTGGTCAAGTCGAAGTGTGAAACTTGCTCGATTACACCCGCGCCCGCTAAGCCTACTGATTTTAATGTCGTGAAAGGTGATTTCTTTGCGATATCCACGTCACATCCTTTGATAACAATAGGCGTTGTAGGTAAAGAAGGTGTTGCGATAGTCGATACCGGGGCTACTCACAGTGTTGCTAGCCCGTTATTATATACGTTGTTAGTGAATAACGGCGTTCAATTCCAAGAGACGGAACGTTACGTCGGGCTCGCTGATGGCTCGTGTCATAGGAAAATGGTGAAGACTGCTACTGTACCTATCACCTTAAATAGTCGAAGAGTCGACACCGAGTTCATGGTGTTACCTGGCGATGACACCAGGACACTTTTAGGTCGTGATTTTATTGTTAACGCGGCTATTGTTTTAGACATAGCCCAGGAGTCATGGCATTTTGCAGATAGTCCAGGAGACAGGTTCCCTTTCGTGCAATCTTATGTATTGAACAGCGCGGCCGTGATGCAAGCAGAGGTTTGTGGTGTATCACTGCGCCAAGATGAAGGTATGAGCTGGTCACCGGAGCACAGGGTCGCACTCAACGAGCAAGGCAGAGTCGCCCAGTTCGCTTCGGTTGAACCTCCTACAGACTACGCTGTTCGTAAGATAAAGGTAAGTGAGACACAGAAACCTTTGGCGTCTCCTCCCTACAGATTACCGACGCCTCGGAACGTGAAGCATCTGAAATGTTTCCTGCAGACCTGCAGCTGGTTCAGGCGCTTTGTCCCTAACTACGCAGAGGTTGCCAAGCCGTTGACAGCGCTGCTGAAAAAGGTAAGTACATGGAAATGGGGCCCGGAGCAGCAGGCAGCTTTCGAGAAGATCAAGCAACTGCTGGTATCGGCGCCAATCCTACGTCAGGCTGATGCGACGTTACCCTTCGTCCTCAGAACTGATAGCAGTCAGTATGCTCTCGGGGCGGTTCTCCTCCAGGGGGAGGGGACCGACGAGCAGCCAATAGAATATGCCAGTCGCCTCTTGTCTGCGGCTGAAAAAAAATACAGCACGACGGAGAGGGAGGCTCTGGCCGTCGTCTGGGCAGTTTCTAACTTCAGAGGTTATATAGATGGCTCTGAAGTCTTCATCAAGTCAGACCATCAGCCGCTTAGGTGGCTGATGAGAATGAAGTCTCCGAGCGGTCGCCTAGCAAAGTGGGCCCAGATCCTTCAGGAGTATAACCTAAAAATGGAATCACCAGGTAAGCCCAATGTTGTAGCCGACACTCTGTCGCGTCCGTCATGCGCCGAAGATGCCGATTGTGACCTGTGCTGCGCTGCAATCGGCATGCCCTCTCGCAATCTGAAGGACCTGCGTGAGAACCAAATAAAGGATCCGGAGGTCAGTAAGATCGTTGATGCTCTGGAATCAGACGGTCCCTCTAGGGGGAGGGTATGGGCAAACAAAGGGCAGACGTGTAATTTTATGCCTCGCCGTGACGGGCCATTTAAGGTCCAGGCTGTGGTCAGTCCCACCACGTACATACGCGAGCGCCTCAGTGCTGGCACGGTGCTAGGCAAGTATCATGCCTCCGTACTTACTCCCTTCGTTGGTCGCATCCAAGCTCCTGTACAGGAGAAACGTAAGAAGGGGAGGCCTCGTAGAAGCTAACCCAAACGCGAGGACGTTCGTTAGGGTTAGAGGGGGAGACTATAACACGCGTCTCTAACTCAAAACGCGCTTCGGTGCGCGGTCGCAGTACTAGCCAGCTACCTACCGGCCGCCCGGCCGGGCGCCGCGCATGCGCCCAAACTCTCGCGCCGCCGCCGGTGGCGTCCCGCGCGCTCCCGCCGAGCGAGTCGCGCGCGCCCGCTTCAACGCGAACACATATTTAGTCCATTCCGCGGATCTCGTTCGCTCCCGCCAATTTTGTAAAGTGATAAATTTAAGTCCTATTCTACAATAAGTTAAAATCGTACAAGTTGTTATTGTGTGTCGATATTAAACTGTTTTCGGGTCATAGTACTTTGTCGTTTTACTGAATAGGTAGAAGCCCACGCCATCATCTCATCTCATCTACTATACTATTTATTTAAACAATTTTATATCGTATCGAAATCTTACACTACACATAATCTACTATCTTATAATCATTAGTACAGTATCATTTTGAAAAACATTAAAATCAATTATCAATATTATAATTTAAGTATTAGAAGTCAAGTTCAAAGTAGTTTCTACTACGCCAAGCTAAAAAACAAAATAATAAAACGCAGGATTAAATAATTAGGGTTGTACGCTATGGCTATTAAAATGGCCAAGTCCAAACAACACTAGAAACTTCCGGTCACCGAGCCCAATAACAAAGAGTCATCGGCTGCCAATTAGTGGTGGAGCGCTATTTGAGTACTGCTCCCGCAAAAATACCAGTACCAGTTCCAGTCTCAACTTGTTTACGTATTATATGGTATTTAATTTGTTAATAGGGACTTAGTTAGTATTTATTTGAGATACTTGTGAATGACAACGTTTCGGAGAAGTAGTTTCAAAAGCTGTGTTTATTTCTACTGCCAACATTGCTGAGTTCCAATTTTAAAAGGTATCAGGACACTAATGACATAAGAATCGAATTTTGAAAAAAATAAATGGGATTTCTCTCGGTGTAAAGGTGACGGCCTATTCGACAATTTAAAAAATGAAAAATATTAAGTGCCTACACATGCCTACAGGTAAACTTAATTTTTGACGATCATGACGTGTCATCAAACTAAATCGAGAACTAAATGGAACGAACGACATCGTATTATTCAATTCAAATCCGTAAAAAAACTGATATATTTCTTATTGATCTTCAAAACATAACATGTCGAGTCAAAACATAACATGAGAATTATGATGAACAACTATCTGTTTGAACTTGGCAGCTATTTAATAATATAGTACGGTATCATCAGCATCATATCAGCCTATTACCGTCCATTGCTGAACATAGGCCTCCCCCGGAGATCGCTAACTAACCAGTATATTATAAAAAATCGCTAATAGGTAATCTTTATTTCTCTAAACACAGCAAGATAAAAAGGCATTTAGCGTAGTACCATTACAGCAAACACTTTTTCCAAACCACTCTCACTTTCAGATCATTACGCTCGCGTGTCTCAATCTACATGCAAACGGTCGATGTCCTCTGTAGACCTCATTACGAGTCATCCCACATCCTTAATGAGAGACGCACTAATTACGAGAAACACGGAAAAATCCAATCACACACACACACGCTTGAAACCCCTAAAGAAATAAGCTAAGGACCCTCAGTGATGTGTGTGTTGATATTGTGAAGTCTTAAAAATGGGAGGACGAAGGAATCTTTTAAAGGGTAGGACTTAAGCCCGCCTGCCCCCCTCGTCTTGCCCCCTTTTTTAAGGGTGTCGTGCGCGCAAACGCGTTGTACAGCCTACTGGCTCTTATTGTTCATTGTTGGCTCGATATTTGAATGACGATCAAGGTGAGGGTAGGTACATGTTGTTTTACGAGATTAAGTTTTGTTTTAATTATTGGTCATTTACGTTGTCTAACTTTATCTTAATGACAATCTCAGATGAGAACACTGCGAGTGAAGCCACAAAAGCAAATACAAATTCAATAACGAGTACCCACAATCACGTGATTGTATTCGCTTTTGAATTTTTATTTGTTTTTTTTAACAATGCTTCGCTTCGTGCTGTACTGACTCGTGTTAGTACAGCGCGAAGCAAATTGCAGGTATTCGTTTTTTAATTTGTATTTGCTTTTGTGGCTTCACTCTCAGTGTTCCGCACGGTCTATCTGCCTTTTATTTGATAATCTGAGATGACAATGATTTCGGTGAAGAAAAACATAGTGGGGAAACTGGACCTTTTTAAGAATGAATATCTGAAATCGCTTTAGAGTGGAGACAGCGTGGGACGCGATATAAAGAAAGTGGCTGGCAGCGGATGGATGCTGGTTGCCCGAGACCAGGTTGGTTGGCGATCTCTGGGGGAGGCCTCTGTTCAGCAGTGGACGGCAATACGCTGGAATGATGATGATCTGAAATCGCCAATCCGTCTTGAGCAAGTTTGGTGATCAATGCTCCTACCTTCTCCGTATGAGAAGACAGCCTTTGCTCTGCAACAGGATTATAATAGACTGGTTATTGGTTGTGTGTGAATATCTGTTGTACGTATAGGAGATATTAATGTTATTATGTTTTCCCTCTCTTGTATAATGTGGCATTTTTCAGTGTGGCAGTAAGTACTTTTATAGGTAGGTAAAGTTAACATTAAATAATAGCAAAATCAAAGAAAACAAATACAAAAAGAATGTCTAGGGCTAGTAAAGATCAGGGCAAATAGAGCTGTTTCATTAATGAATTGAAATAATACAGTTGCCGTTCGGAGTTACATATTGATGGTTTTCAACCTTATTTTGATGTTTTGTTTTTATTTCTTATCAATTCATAAATGAAAACGTCTGTGCATATTGCTACGCTACGGTTACACAGACATTTAAGCGACAGTGTCAAAATTCAACCAAATAAAGTAGGATGGCCTTTGACGAATACAAAGTTGCCCGTTTTTATAGTTTATTTTTATTTTATTTGTATTTGTTTTCTACAACATGTATCCACTTGTTTTAGTTTAAGTCTTGTTGTGTAATGTGCGTCACTTTCTCGTGAATAAATGGTTTTTCTTTCTTTCTTTCAAAAACCTAAATCGGCTTGACATGCTAACATTACTTTTCTACCATTAAAAAATATAAATAATAAATCACAGCGAAGCCAACATGAAAAGTCAAAAAGTCGTATGCCATTCCTCCTTTGTTTAAACTTACAGACTGTAAGCAACGATATTCATTTGTCATGTGAAAGTACTCACCTCACTGCAGAAATTACAAAACAGCAAAACGGTACTATAAACGAAAATTTAGAACTTCTGCAATCTAAATCACTAGATAATAATCGTAAGTACACAGTTTTCGATGCAAAAATTCCAACAAAACTTTCAATACAAAAGACTATTTTAGCCTTGCATCCATATAAAACGTTCAACTATATTATTTACGTACCATCATTGTCACGCACGTGACATTGCGGTTCCATTAAAGAACTATATCAGGACCACCTTACATCTACCATCTCGTAACTTGAAGCTAGGCAAAACCAAACTCTTTCCCTCCAACATAAGAATGCATGTTTAGTTTTCCAAGTGAACCGTTAGCTGGGTAGTAATACAGCTTCATAATGACATTTATTAGAAGTCGTATTTGGTACATGCTAATAATTAAAATCCATGCACGAAGGCTTTGTACCACACCGTACCATGTTACTTACGTTTAGCATAATATTAAGCTTTCAAATTATTGGTTTTGTTAAAAATTATTTGGAATATGTTCTTTTGTAAATTGGTATTATTCAAAGGTTTTCTGATGTAGAAGTTTTGGCTTGCGTGATATTCTGTCATGTATTGTGTAACTTTGTAAATTGAATATTGGTTGTTTTGTATTTTATTGGATTCCGTCCCATGTCTTGATATAGCTTTATGGAAGAATGATGATGAATTGGTTGTTTTACGGTAATTTACTTATTAGTTCTTTATTAATGTTGTGTTTTATAAACTTGTTTTCTTTCCTGATACCGGCTAGGATTAGGATATTTATTGCTATATTTACTCTTAGGCTTTCTAAGTCTAGTCCGATGCCTTCCTTTTCATTATCAACCTTTTTCTTTAACATTCTGACAAGACTTGGACGTATAAAAAATATAAGTCTGATATCGCCAATTCGCCTTGGGCAAGTGTGATGGTCAATGCCTTCTTCGTATGAAAAAAGGCCTTTGCCATAGTGGGTCAATAATAGACTGTCATTATTATTATCATCTACTTTTTCCATATCAATTACTAAAGATACTTCTGACCCTAGAAACACAGTATTTGTCTCGACATTTTCTTCTAAAAGTCGTTTCCTGCTAATTGCAACATCATAAGCATAATTTTATTCAAGCATGTAGACGAAGCACGCGTCTTCAGAAGGAGGGTGAATACCAAGTGTACGCCTTAATATGTATTAATGTGTGGCCAATGGCACGGAACGCGCATGGCAAGCAGTTTGTTTGACTTTTTAATTTTCTGCAGGAGAAGTTTGTAAACACCCTGTTTACTTGACGGGTGAAATTGGAAACAAGGATGGAAGGAATTATTATGGTTTTTTATTAGTAATTAGATTAAACGTGAACGGGCGCTGTCAGTTGAGATTGGTCAACTCTTAACTGCCATGGCTTTTATCTATTTATCTTGATTCTAATTTTTAAACGCATTGTATTGGTATATACTTGCATTGTTTTCACATATAGAAGCAACATAAATAGTATAATCAGTATTTCGTAAGAACTTGATTTAAAAGAGTGTCCGTGGAGTTACCTACTTGCTCCTTTTTCTCAATAGTGATCTAACTAACTGACTCTTTGACAATTCGAAAGTGCCTGTAACTGGTTTAATTCAAATAAATGCTTTGACCTTGACTAAAAATCAGGATATGGTATATTGAGTTGCAAAGATATAAAATTATAGAACCGAATTAAGATGATAATGAGGCACTTTTGGGTGGAGATTATGAGCATGCTCACGCTGTTTAATATTAAGAAGATTAAACAGATATGTTTTAAAACAGTTGAGACTATGAAAGCTGCAACTTTCCAAGTGCGTATAAACTTAACTTCTCTGGATGAGAAGAGGTATTTGCCCTGCAGTGGGACAACACCTATAATCGGTGGCATTTTTTCATTAAACAACATCTGTTCACGTCTATGGTGAATAAAGAGTCAGTATGATAATAGTGACGATATATAAAAAACATCGTTGAGTATAATCTTTTGAGAAAATAAAAATGCCTAAAACCGTATATAATGTGGAGATATTGAAAATATACATATTAATTCTCAGTGGTTATTGAACGATTCAGATCGGCCTACATCCAAATAACCTAACATTTCTTTGTCGAAAAACAAAATCCATTTCCTACGACAAAACCGCTAAGTTTACGCAAGTCTGCCAATAAAACTTGGCTGGCGGATACTTGGTCCATCTCCACCCGTGACGTGCCTCCCATAAACCAAAAGTGACGTCCCTAATGCGATCGCTCCTCTAATTATATCCGAAATTTCCAAAAATTCGAGACGTCACCCCCCCTCTTCTCCTTTTTAACCCATTAGCTGAAACTTTGGGCGAACTCGCACTTTTCAAACTGCCAAGAGACGCGTCAAAGAATAAATTAATAGCGGAGGATTTTCTTTTTCTTTGTGTTTTAGTAAATATTCTGGTTAGGTCTACTGTTTGGTTGAAGTTCGTAAGAGACCCATCAAAAAAAACAGTGACTGTTTTGTTCGGTAATAAAACAAATGAATTTCTTCAAATTCATTTGTTTTATTACCAAAATAATTGAATAGATAATAACAATAATAAGTTTTTATTTTTGTTTCACAAAGGTATTAGGTATCCCGTAAGAGATTACGATAACGACTGTGCTAGTCAAAATCAAAGTCAAAGAAAGCATTTACTTCAATTAAACCATTGCCATCCAACGTGGCAATGCCGCCAGTCTCTTGGGCACATTCCCAGTTGACGACGATGTTGGGGATTTTTTTGATGCCTTATTGTCTTAGCTTTTCTTTTTGTTTTTAATAGTTATAGGTTTTCCTTTTTTATTTTTAAATGTAAATATTGTATATTGAGATATTAAATTAAACCATTTACAGGCACTTTTCAAATGACAAGAAGTCGTCAGTAAAATGTTGAAGCTACTTGCCCCTTCCAAAACGTAGATCAGATATATAAATTGTGTCACAGTCGACTGCACCTTCTTATAGAGAATATTATTAGTAGGACCTTCTTGGATAATTCTGTAGCTGCATCATATTCACAATACCCAAGCGACGTGTCTGTCTATTCCTAACTAAGACAGCATATTGGAATTACGTCATAATCCTGCGCTAGTTGGAATTTGGTTACAGCAGCAGCCAATTCCTTTAATCCATTATCGATTCCCGCAACTTGGTATATAACTTCGATTAAGAGATTTGTATTGAATTTTCGCTATTTGTTGAATTTTCTGTTGAATTCTTTGCATCTTCTATGAAAATTATCTTAAAAGTCTGAGGTTTTGAAGCTAGACTTTTTAGGAAATCACAATCTGTGCTTTATATATTTTCCGAAGATACCTTCATTTTCGCCTGTGCCTTTAGTTTCGAAAGTCGGTGGCAATACAAAACCACAGACAGAACAAAGCCACCGACTTCCGAAACTAAAGCCATGTGTGTTCTGTGCTAAAGTTATTTATCACTTTTTAGTTTTTTTAGATGGCGGTTCTCTTTTTTTCAAAAAAGTTTTTATTTACCACTTTTTAGTGCCTCCTTATCAGCCAAATCCATTAAGAGCGCTCATCCCGTCTTTCCCATACAAACGGTCGTACGCAATTACGGCGTTATATATAACAAATTATTTTCCAAATATTTTTAACACAGAGGTATCTTGTGGTTTAAATGTAGGTTTGTAAGAAGCCAAAAATAAACTTTTTTGAGAAACAAATTCAGTAAACACGTCCGAAAATCAGCTTCTTTGCACAATTTTATCTGAACTTTGGCCGTTCATAATGCAGTCATACATTGAAAAAGTAAAAAATCAGCTGCATGGAAACCTTGTACATATAATCATCATCATCATCATTTCAGCCGAAAGACGTCCACTGCTGGACATAGGCCTCCCCCAAGTGGCGCCACATTGACCGGTCCCGTGCGACTCGCATCCAGCGGATCCCCGCAACCTTTACCAGGCCATCGGTCCACCTAGTGGGAGGCCTTCCAACGCAACGTCTTCCGGTTCGCGGTCGCCACTCCAGAACTTTTCGGCCCCATCGGACATCTGTTCTGCGAGCAATGTGCCCTGCCCACTGCCACTTAAGTTTGGCAATTCTTCGGGCTACGTCGGTAACCTTGGTTCTCTTACACACACATAATGGAGATTCTAAATTACAAACATTTTTACCAAAATATTGTACTGTTTTTTCAAAAACACGTATGTCCTGGAACAAGTTTTGTGAAATTTCCGCGCGCCAATTTTCCCGTGATGTTATCGCGTTCTCACTCACTCGTTTGTTTTCGAGCTTTCCGTTGGGTGAAACAAAAAATGTTTCAATCACGCTCGCGTTAAAGTTCGTTGGATGGGGATGGGCGCTCTTAAGGAACGGAAACACAATTACAACAGAGATTGAAAGTCCTACAAACATGGAAAGATGGAAGAAACGAAAACGTCTTCTCGGTTTTTGTTGTTTTTTTCAAAAAGTGCTGAATAAATTTAAATTTGTTGTATACTAAAACCTTCTCCAGAATGTAACAAACACTTTTCTGAAAACCGCATCAAAATCGGTTCTGCCAAACGGGAGATAATCGCGGACAAACATACATATATACATACAAACATACGGGTCGAACTGATAACCTCCTATTTTTTTTGAAGTCGGTTAGTAAAATAATTCACGTGGATGAAGTAGCGGGCTAAAGCTAGTTCGATTACAATTATTATTCAGGCAAAATTCCATGTAAAATGAGTTGTCCTCTCAGAGGCATCGAGCTCGTAGGTACAATATAGAAGTACTGTCCCATCGCACGCAATTCCCGACAAAAAATAGTCATTTTCTTGATTCTTTCACGCGTCACTGAAGTCGTTCACGATAGCGTTAACTTAGACTCCTTTAGATAAAAGCGTTTACCACTTAATTTTCAACCTTATCTAAGCGTAGTAAAGTGTTAAATACAATGATAAAGTTTCGAAGTATAGGGTGTTAGTACTTGACTGATAAGAAGTGGAAATTAAGACTGTGAGTAATGATTACAGATTTACATACTAAACTAATTTATATGTAATAGCTTTATCTGTTCTTTTATATATTTCCCCTTTTACAAATAATGCGTAAGTAGAAATGCTAACATAGGTAGGTATTATAAAGGTTAAATGCATATGACAAGCAGGTTGAAAGCAGACTAAATGTTTCGTGTAAAAACTCTAGATTCGTTTTAGAAAGTATTTTGAAATTAGAAGAATTATGCTTATTTTTATAACAAGGTGATGTTTGGCCTGTCACTCTCGGAGTGTTAACGTTGACTGATCAATATCACAGTAAGGTAATTTCATTCGGTTTCCCTCTTTGATTTATAACGACCTCCGACTCTCAGTACACCTTACCACACATAGAATATTACGATCCGGTACCGTAAGGCTCAGCAGGGTCTGAAGTCTTACAGCACCTACTAGTCAATCAAATATCTATGATTCGCAGAAAAGTTTGCATAGGACGACAAGACATGTCATTACTATATAACATTTATTTTGTTTGATTGTTATTTACCTTAAATTGAGTGTGGAGTATAAAGAAAACGATCGACGACGACGTTATTATAGATCACTATTCAGTATTATGTATATACATCTGTAACATCTGTTAGCAGACCAAAGGAAATAAATAAAAAAGTTTCAGTAATGGTATATTGAAGCTAATTCTTGTTACTATTGACCAAAGGAACTATTAGTTAATCTGTGCTATTGACACAAGATATTATTGCGTTAATATAGTAAAAATATATTGTCAAAAATTATAAAACATACTCTAGAATAAAAATGATACTAGGTATTTTATGAACTGCTCTTCAAATAACCTAATCCTTAATGTTTGACTGGCTAAGAGACTAACTCTCTCTCTCTACCCTTTGCGTAATAGGCAAATAAGAAGCCATACAAAATCTACTTTTAATTTTTACAAAAATTAATGTAATTAACTTAATGTATAAAAATTTCAAAGAAAACTAAATTTCTTAATTATTTTATTTATAAGACTAGTAGCTAGCCCAAGATTTCGTCAAATATAGGTAGGTACAATAAATCATGTTTATAACACTCGAGTGGAGCTTTTTATCAGCGAAAGATTTATTGTAATCAGACCAGTCATCATCATCGTCGTCATGGCACCTATAGACGCCCACAGCTGGGCATAGGTCTTCCCCGAGGAGGGGTTCAGCCGTAATCGCCGTGCTTGACCGATGTCGGCGATCGCAATAGGTGTTATGGTACTCAGAAGGACGCTGCTGTCCATCTTCTCGTCAATATCCCTCTGTCGCCTTTTACGACACCCACGGGTAGAAACGGACTGGTGCTATTCGCGGTCAGCAACACACGGTTTTATCAGACCAGCTATGTTATTCTGTAAGAACTCACTCCAGTTCTCACGTCTGATTCCGCGGTGAAAACTGTTTTAGGTATACTGTAATTCGATAACTACTACGCTAGCGCCACTGAGTGCCAACTTAGAGAACTATTATTACGTTACTATTTTAGCGAATACCTAATACTTTTCACTTCAGGTAAGTGAAATCGGAAATGAGATAGGATTCGAATTCGCGGGTGAATTCTTACAGAATCGCACTGCAGGCCTGTAAACAAAATCGCTTTTCTGTTAGCGTTAACGCCAACGGAAAAATCAAATTGTATGCAGTTGACATATTTGCATCACGTGACATCTGGTAAGCAAATGTCAACTCCATACAATTTGACTTTTCCATTGGTGTTAACGCTAACAGAAAGGGATTTTGTCTACAGGCCCAGTACTTTCAGAAATGACCTCATACAAAGTTACAATTTATTGTACCTCTTTATGATATTAGTAAAGAAACACAAAACTACACGTTATCCCAAAAAAACCTTATCAAAATACCAACAAGTCAAATTGTATGGAGTTGACGTTTGCTTACCAGATGTCACGTGATGCCTCAAAAAAGCCTTACCAAAAAACCATAGAACAAATAAAGCATATTTAAGCAAGATACACTAAAAATAAAACAACGCATACATACATTAACAAAACACACGGCTATTAGAATTATAATGCCGGGCACACACGCGGCGCTCAACGTGCTCCATGCACATAGGTGCCGCTGACAGCTCTGAGGAAGACAGATTGTTGAGACAGTCTCACTGTTGTGTAGTGTGGAGACAGACTTGGGAATGGGAGTTTTTTTTAAAGGCAGTTCATATTACTCAATTCTCAATCATTTATTGCACACCACAATGTATGCTTAGGTAGTTAGTTAACATTGTAAAAGGCACGATAAAGGACCCTAACAGGCACAAAAAAAAGATTATTATCATTCCATCACGCAAGACACATACGCAGTAACTACTGGGCCAAAGTCTTTACGCAATGGGTGCCTGGTCAAAAAGAGGTAGCGGGATATAGACCACTAAACGCACTCTGCGTGTGTTGGGTCGACACGGTACAAAAAAGTTTCTGTTAAAATTTTGGAGAGTCTTTGCCTATCCTAAATTTTGACAGGTACTTATTATTTAAAAAGCACCCATTGCGTGAAGACCTTGTAGTTAAATATAAGCTGCTTAAAAAAAGAATCATTGTAAGTTTTGCACTCATGTTGCAATCCAATATGACTGTTTGCCTTAAATATAACTTGGCCAAAACCACTACAATTAAATTCCTTTATGCACAAAAAAATACTTTCAACCCATTAATCTCCTAAACCACTACACCAAAATCAATAAACCCACATTGTTATCTAACACATAACCTAAACAATTTGAATGACCTTCTCCTCGCTCAAGAGCCCTTATAAAATGCTACTCCATGCTTGATAAGCACTTCCTTAAATGATTGTCCGGGACACGCGTGTTCTATCGCGTATCTACGCGAGTGGATACCCCTACCATTGTTTTGACGGCGTGTTGTCGGTTTTACCTGTAATTAATGTAAAATTGCTTGTTAATTTAGTAGGTATAGTCTTTATAACACTTTTATAGAAAGAAAGAAAGAAAGAAAAATGCGTTTATTGGCATGACTATAAAAATTAAATACACCTTAAAACTATGAAATACAAAAAACAACGATGATGAATGCCAAAAGGGCCTCAGCTCAGCATAATGTCAGATGACAACACAAAGTGCGCTACCTGACGCTGATTTTCAGCTGCAGCCCACGAGTGCCATACACTAGAATATTAAATACAGGGAGGTGTGTGTCCGTTTAATAAAATAAAGGAGAAAATTAAAAGTGATACTACTCATATTAAAGAATAAACGTTGCGAGATGTACTAAAATAAATAAATAAATACCCATTATCTGTAATGCATTAAAAAATTGAAAATATTTAAACAAAACATATAACATTGGTAAAAGTGATTATAACTCTTATTAAGACAGTCTCATCCACGGCCGTATAATTAACATCTCGAATGTCTTATGTTACACAGTTCGACATAAGTAGCGGAGGTTTGACCTTTACATTTTTCGCCCGACAGTCGTCGAGTTAAATTAATGACGATTTTCACATACACAGTCAAGTGTGTATGCAACTGTTTAGGGATATGGTGACCAAAGAGTCAGTGACAGTAAAAACAAAAATGCTAGCCTATTATGGGAAAGGCCTCCCTCATACACACTTAAGGCACACCCGTGACACTCCATAGAAACGAAACGATATAATTGCCTACACTAATACTAAAATAACTGACTGTACAAATACGTGCGTGTGTGTGCGTGTCTACGCGACGCTCGAACAAAAACGCAGTTCCCAGAGCAGTCGTTCGACGCGGGGAGAGGTGAGGAACGGTTTCAAAGGGAGGCGGAGCGTGTCGCTACTGTACTACGGTACGGTACTACTACTACTACGGTAAAGCCTTAACCACTGGCACAGTATAAATATTAGTACTACCGTACAGTACAGACACGCCACGCCTCCCTCCGAAACACTGCTCCTCAACTCTTTCCGCTTCGAACGTGCTCTCGAAACTGCTATTAGTGCTGCGGTGCATAGACACACACACACATGCACGTATTTGTATAATCTGTTATTTTGATAGTAGTGTAGGTAATTAAAATGTTTTGTTTGTATGGAGTGTCGTAGGTGGGCCACTGGACCATCATGAAATCAGCATCGGAGCTCATAAACTACGTAGGTACAAAAAAGGATGGAGTTTATTTATTGCCAGTGATTATTCCTTACCTATGTTTAAAAATTATAATAAAAATTGAAATAGAGATTGTTTTTTTCCAAATTTAAAAACATCTATAGAATCATTCTAGTTACAATGACTACCTACATTTTGATTATGTCAATTTCATTATGTCCCATCGATTCAATATTATTAGCATATCGGTAACAAAATATTGGTCTGTTCGGCTTGGTATCTTTATTATGCCGATTGACAAAATAACTTAGTTTACTTTACGACTGTCTTAGGTTATTGGTTGAACGGGAATACTGAATTTGTACCTTCAGATAGACATAATCGTTAAAATTGATATAACCACTTTGGGAACGATAAAGAGAGGGTCATGCAGGAAAACTCTAGATTTAAACAAAGTTCAAAAATTGTATAAAACATGTCTTTGTATTGGATGAATAGAAATCTACATTATTTACAAAGAAATGAGTAGGTACTTCTTGTTCTTTCTGAAATGCACTATAAAACTGTAAAAAAATAGAAAAAACCCTTCCGCCCTCTTCTCTAAACTAATTTTACCCCTCACTAAGACTAGCTGTCTGGGTCGAGTCAGATTTTCTGGCTTCTGAGTACCCGTAACGACAGTCATCGATCTACGAATGACAGCCGGGACGAAATTCGCGGCGACGCGCGACGCGTATTTTTACCGATTTCAAAAAAGAGGAGGTTATCAATTCGGATGTTTGTATTTCTTTTTTTTTTATGTATGTTCGGGCATAACTCTGTCATATATAGACGGTATTGCAAAATTCTTTTTTTGTTCGAAAGGGGTTTCTTTCAAAATGGTCCCAAATAAATTTTACCAAAGTTGATCCAGCCCTTTTTGAGAAAATCAACAAAATCCCAAAAATAATACTAAGATGACGTTTTAGTTTCTTCAATCTTTGGAGGACTTACAATCTTTTTAAATGTGTCGCCGTTTATTAATGGATTTGGATATTACGACAATACTAAAAAGCGAAAACTAAACAGTTTTTTCAAAAAAAAAAGAAAACTGCCTTTAAAAACTAAAAAGTGATAAATAACTTTAGCACAGAACACACTTACTTTACTTTCGGAAGTCGGTGGCAATAGAAAACAACAAACACAAAGCCACCGCCACCGACTTCCGAAAGTAAAGTAAGTGTGTTCTGTGCTAAAGTTATTTATCCCTTTTTGTTTTTGAAGGCGGTTTTCTTTTTTGGATAAAACTTTTTTTGTTATTTACTATGTATGTCGACACATCACTTTTTAGGGAGCTACCCGATTCCAATGTTTCTTTTTTTAAAGTCACAGTTTGTTACAAGTAAAGGATTCGCGTCGGGATTGAAGAGTAGAACTCACACGCCCCGTAGTAGGGGCAAATGATGAATTATGGGTGATGCATCTTGTTAATTGTTGGTCGCCTTGTTATCTGAAATTAGTTACCTCAGCCTGTTTGTGAGCTTGTATTAATGTAGCTTTAGGAGCTGATATGAAATGTTTAGAATATGTAGTTTATTTTGGACAACTAGCTTTAAGACCACATGTTAGTAAGTATTTTTATATACCTACTTACCTCTATTGAGCAAATAAATACTGACTTTAAAATATAATTGTGAATTAGGATTTTGTTTTTTTTTTACGTCAAATCGTACTTACAACGTTATATAAATTAATAATTAATCAAAATCAAGTTGTATTCCGTGGTTTAGTTGTTGCATAACTGATATTGAAACTGTGAAGTTATGTGGTTAGAACTCTATTATAAAAGCAAATAGGTAATTACCGACAATCCTTTTTTATTTTTTCAAACAAGTCGATAGTCTACTTGATGTCACCTGTAATAGCAGCCTCGGAGATGTGTTGCCATCTTAGAGGCCAAAATGAAACGACTCATCATCATCAGCCGAAAGACGTCTACTGTTGAACATAGGCCTCCCGCATAGAACGCCGCATCGAGTGACAACCTGCCACTTGCATCCACCCGCGACCTTGACGATGTCGTCGGTCCATTTGGTGGGAGGCCTACCAACGCTGCGTCTTCCGGTTCGTGGTCGCCACTCAAGAACCTTTCTTGCCCATCGGTTATCGGTTCTTCGGGCGATGTGGCCTGCCCATTGCCACTTGCACTTGCATATTCTGAAAGCTATGTCGGTGACCTTAGTCAGAAATGTCTCATGTATCTGTATTACACCGGCTACACATACCGTTCAAACCAGGACACCGTAATGCAGCTTTGCGACAGAAAGAACCATGGTAGGAATGGTACAAAAAAAAAATGTTTAGAGACGTTGAAATTCTAATTCTTATATTCTTGGGTACCTAAAGAGTATCTTCAGGCATTTACAATATTTTTATAACCCCGCAAAATGAAGTGAATAGTTTAACGAAAAGCTCATTATTTCAGAACGAAGCGGCGACTGACAGTAATAGTGACACTGACAGGCGCCGTTTCGCAGTTCTTACTCTGAAATTGCGTCGTTTTATGGGAAATAATATCACAAATAATGATTATTTTTTTCCACACACTTATCACATCATTTGTCTGCCAATTTAATAGATTCGTTAACGACGCTTGTCACTTTTTAAAAAAAATACAAAATAGGCATCGCGATGAATTGAAAAAGTGTTATTTTCATTTTGTAATATTTTAATTATGCGGGGGTTTAAAAATATGGTAAGTATATCAATCTACTCCAGCACGCGTAGCATGAACACGCTATGAATAAGAAAGAATAGACATACTGACAGGAAGAATAGACAAACGGTACTAACTTGTCTATTTTTGCTGTCAGTAGGTATGTCTATTCTTCCGTAGACATAGCGTGGTCATGCTACGCGTGCTGGTAATGTATTCTTCACATTGGAAAATATTTTAAACCCTCTAAATTATTTATTTTTTTCATACAAATGAATGTATGGATCTCGACATGATTCTTTATAACATGATGATAGTAGACTTTCTGGTGGATAGAATTCGCAATGAAGTCATTCACCAGAGAACTAAAGTCACTGACGTCGCGCGTCGATTTAGCACGCTGAAGTGGCAGTGGGCCGGCCACGTCTGCATTCGGACAAACGGTAGATGGAGCAGACACACTCTAGAGTGGAGACCGCGTTTGGGCAAGCGTAGTGTGGGATTTCCTGCGACACGACGGACCGACTATTAAAAGAAGGTGTCGCCCAAGACCGAGTTGGTTGGCGATCTCTGGAGGAGGCCTACGTTCAGCAGTTGACGGCAATAGGCTGATATGATTGAGTAGACGAGCTCTTTAACAAAAACACCTTTCTCCCAAAAAAAGCCGAGAAGTTTCTACAAAAATGGAGGCGCCCCCAACTAAAGTCCCCTCTAAACATAGCTAACATTTGATACAAGGTACATTACGGTTTCTTAAACCGTAGCGACAGAATCGTAAGACAATGAGAACCAAAGTGAAAATGTAACGAATATTAATAAATGAGTGGACGGAACCGGTCGACCTTGTGAATCCAAGTAAAAAAAGGATTTGTAAAACTCTTTTAAGTCAAGTTTAGGGTGCGTTTTTCTGATCAAAATATTGGTTAAGTAAAATTGTTAAGGGGTATAATAATATTATGAGGGGATTGCAAAAGGCTAAGTAAAAGCCATACGGGTCGATTGGACAAGGTTAAGCTACGCTTGCCGCGGTCGGTCTGTGGATGGGTGACCATCCATTTGATACCGGGACCCCTCCATGCCTCGGAAAGCACGTAAAGCCGTTGTTCTCGTCTGTCATGCGTAGATCTTTGATAGTCTTTATGACAGCCAGTCTTATCAAGGGGTATCATGTTACCCGGTAACTGCGTTGTTGGCAACACTGGTATTCAGCTGCATACGGTTAGACTGGAAGCAGTCCCCATCATAGTTGAGAAGCTAATAGAGATGATGGCATAATAATATTAATAAGAAATACATTTGATTGTTTGTAATCTCTGGTAGTATTTCCGAAATATCAAGTTTATCTTCATCCTCAAAGAAAATTTATTTAAGTGTATCTACCTACCTACCTACCTATTAACATTACATAATAAATTATTATTCTCAGTAACAGTTACGTAACTACACTGTTTAAGACATCGGATTTTTTTAAATTTACTAATTGTATATAAAACCTTTATTTTGTTTCTAAGTTAATTAATGTAATTGGTATTGTACCGTTTTAATTAACTATAAATAAATAAGAATAAAATAAATAAATCGGCTGTTTTGTAAATCTAAGGAAAAAAGAAATCCATCACAAAACCAAGAATTATTATATCACATATCGAGTTAAGTGTAAATATTCTATCTACTAACTATTGTACATATGAGCCTACTTATGAGACTATGTTCTAAACATTTAAATTAAAGTCACATTGAACACACCTTTATAAAGCGAACACAAAAAACATGAAATATACCAACGAACGGACGAAACATTCGAAAATCGGTTCAAACAATTATTTTTTGCTCGAAATACGAGACTTAACGAAATTCAAATCGCTTAGGAGAGGAGAATTATAGAAAAAGCTCTGCGCATCTTCAAAGGTGGGTCGCAACCCTTTCGGGTGGGTAGAGGGGGGGTGGAGGCGGTGGTACGCACTGTAATATAGAAAACTTGTGTTAGCCCAGTTCCGCGCCTTTGTAACATCATTTCGGCTGCCGGTAGACAGTGACCGAATAGTCTTGATCGTTTTCTTTGTTGTTTTGGATATCGTTTATTAGGTTTCAATGTGTGAAATTTGTAATATTAATAAAGAAGAGAACTAAGTTATAATTTAAATACTATTAAAGAATAAGTTTGGTTAAGAAATCAAAATTTCTTATTTAGATTCAACAGTACCGTAAAATACTGTAACATTGCCGTTATAGCTCAACAGTGCTTAAATTCTAAAAAGTTAAATTATGCTGCTGATTTATGTTTTTTTGTTATATAGATAACCGACTTGCTTTCACTAACACCATAGACAGCAAAAAACATTTATCAGCGGCAATAATTTAACTTGTTACAGCATTTTACTACTCAACAGTAAAGTTTTAACGAGTAGCGAAGAAGAACGAACTTATTTAAGAAGGTTCCCTCGGCACAGCAGATACCCACATTATTTTATAATACCTACATAGTACCTGTATGCACAAATAGGTGTATTTGATTTGATTGGCTTGATTGAACCAAGCTAAGCTATTAGACAACAAATTGATAGAAAACAACGTTCGAAAACCGTTTCAATCATTAGTATTTTGCGATTGCATCGACACAAAATACCAGTAATAAAATAAAATTTCCATTTATTTCAAATATTTATTAAAAAAAACAAAAGTCTTAAAATAATACCACAACACTGAAACAATAATTACCTAAGTATCAAACCCGTTGAATCCACGTCCAGTTTTATAATTTAAGAAGAAGAAACAGGCCATAAGAAATAAATGTAAAGAAGAAACGGTTGGACCCCGAAAGGGTTAAAAAGGGGTGCGAAACACCCCCACCTGTACGTACACGATGGATGTACGTAATAGAATTTTAAAAGGGGTAATGTTTGTTCATTGGAAATAAGTTTTTGGAAGAAAGAATCTGTTTTCTTTGTGAGGTTTTCTTTTGTTTTTTCTAGCGACAAATGATACAGTGGAATAGGACTAGTGTGTGGGCCAATTTTAATTGTTTTTTTTATAATGTCTTAGGAAATTCTTGGAAAAACCTCGTATTAAGAGATAGAAATAAAATAGTGTGGTACAAAATACTGACAGTGTTATTTAACTTAAAAACGTATACAGTGGCAAAATATCAATACCTACAAACAATAGATATTAACCACCAACACGCGTAGCATGACCACGCCATGTCTACGGAAGAATAGACATACTGACAGCAAGATTAGACAAGTCAGTACAGTTTGTCTATTCTTCCTGTCAGTATGTCTATTCTTCCGTAGACATAGCGTGGTCATGCTTCGCGTGCGAGTGTACTATCGAGGTCTACCAATTTAATTCTACACATTATCACAAAATCAACATGGTGTCTATTTTTTCCTCTTTCCCTCCCTACTGACCTAGAAATGCAATATTGTGTTGTGTTTATTTTGTCACTAGGTATATTAGGTACTGGACCTCGAAACAAAAGACATAAAGTCAATTATATTAAAAGTAATTCTTTCACCAACCTACCCTTACTGTCATACAAATATTTCTATATCACTTACTGTGACAAGACAGTGCGTTACGATTGCCCATTCATTTAACCCAAGAAAGTTTGACCAAAGAACGTTCGTCCGAATGATCGTTTGCCATATGAACTGTTGCTCGAAAAATGTTCGCTTGACACAGCAGATACCAACACTATTTTGTAACACCTATACTGTACCCTCAGATTATAGATAGACCGTGCGAAACAATTGAGTGAAGCCACAAAAGCAAATACAAATTCAATAACGAATACCTACAATCTCGTGATTGTATTCACTTTTGATTTTTTATTTGTATTAGTATTTGTTTTTTAACAATGCTTCGCTTCGTGCTGTATTGACTCGTGTCAGTACAGCGCGAAGCGAATTTGTAGGTATTCGTTTTTGAATTTGTATTTGCTTTTGTGGCTTCACTCGCAGTGTTTCGCACGGTCTATCTGCCTTTTGTTTCATAATCTGAGACTGTACCCATGTCCACAATTAATTTGAATAACGTTTGACCAAAGAACGTTCGTTCGAATGATCGTTTGCCGAATGAACAGTTGCTCGAAAAATATTCACTTGACACAGCAGATACCGATACTATTTTGTAACACCTATACTGTACGCATGTCCACAATTAATTTGAATAAAGTTGGCACCAAATATTTTTGTGGGAGTTTTTATTTACTTCGTATAAATCTAAAGCAGCATGTATTTGGGCGTAGCTCTCGGCCCTTTGTTTCATGAGCGTCTTAGATTTTCTTACTCTAAATTGTTTTTGAGACACGTATTGATTGCTCGAAAGCGAGAATTTGCTTTGCTTTGTTTTGTTTGAAGAAATGTAGGCATTGTTAACGGGAGGGTTTAATTATTTTTACTTTAATGATTTTAATACTGCTTGGGGCCGTAGGGGACGATATAAATTGGTCTATTGTGGTATACACAGTTGTACCTTAGCGAGTATTTTTAGAAACTAATTATTTTGATTTACCTTTACAGATGTTCGAAATATACAACTTTAATATACAACAATGAAGCAGACAGATTATATAGATCATCATGTCAACCTTTAGACGGCTACTGCTAGGCATAAGTCTCCACAAAGGGGGGGTTTAGCCGTAATCGCCATGCTTAGTCGATGCATGTTGGCGATCGCAGTAGGTAATAATAATAATAATATGTAGGGACATTTTCACACACGGCCATCTGACCCCAAACTAGAGAGACCCTGTACTATGAGTGTCAGACAGCTGATATACATACACAAATTTAATACATTTGTTTTTTGTAAATACATACATATATAGATAAACAACACCTAGACACAAGGCAAACACAAGTGCTCATTACACAAATGTTTACCCTGGGGGGGAATCGAACCCGCAACACGCTGCGCAGCGGTCGATCGCTCAGCCACTGCGCCAACCGTGTCGTCACGTGTCACGTGTCGTGTCGTGTCGTGGTGTCATTTTATTTTACTCAGAAAAACGCTGCTGCCCATCTTCTGGTCCATATCCCGCTGTCGCTTTCTACGACACCCACGGGTAGAAATGGGGTGGTGCTATTCGCGGCCGGCACCACACGCCGCATTATAAATAAGACTTGAGAACTGGTACGCAGCCCTTAAACATACTCGTATCTGCTAGCTCTTTCTTTCTTCTCCTTTTTTTCTTTTCCGTTAATCCGTTAAGTTTTATTTTGTAATAGATAGGAGAAAGGACAATGCCCACTAATCTATTATGCAGGAATCGCAAATGTTCATCCCACTACTATACTGTACAGTCACAAGCATAAATATGTATACTGACTGCAAAATTCAAAAGGAATTTTCTCGTGAAATAATTATTTCAACTTTTAGATAAAACCTATATATAGTAGTTTTGGGATCAAAAATATCCTATTCGTAACCCAATTTTCAATCGCATTTCAATAAAAAGTTTAGGAGAAAATCAATTTAGAATGAGACCAACTGTTTACATGTTTTTGCTTGTGACTGTAAAATTGTACATACACAGTACCTGTGGGCCAAGTCTGCTATTTTTATAATATCGTCATTCCAACACGATCCCATTGTCATTTTGCCAAAAGTTCGTAATCTGCTAAATCCATAATGGTGGATCATTGGTCGGTCAATGGTCTCGTAATAGAATTGTGTTATAATGACATTGTCAACAAATTTGAACATTTATTCATGCCAGATTTCATTTATATATATTTTAACACATTATTTATAAGTGTTATAGCAATCTGAAGTAGTAAGAAATTCGTAAACTAAGTCAGTCATTAATTTGTCATTATGTACGAGATTACCATTCTATATCATTTCTTTCAATGGAGTGTCATTGGTTGACCATTGGAAAGTCATAATGACGCCTTTATATTAGTTGAGTACCAAACTTGTCAAAATTAACAATTATGAAATCAATGATAGACCAATCTGACACTATTGTAATAGCAGACTTGAGGCCCTGTTCGACATGTTCCACATGGAGACAGTGGAATCTACACAGTAGCAGAGTACGTATCATAGTTGCATCTCATAGTTCTTCTTGGAATTGGGTACTTGTCACCACCAATCAAGTGACATACTTTTTATGAGCTGTCAAAACGAGATTCCTCCATAGATTTTGTATGACAATAGCGGCCTATGACGTCACTAATTTACCAACTCAATTGACTAACTATTAATTGATTTCAAAGCAAATTAAAATCGAATTTTACAGTTAATTGAAAATTAATCGGGTTTTCCGAGCTAAAATAAAGTGTACTTTAATATAAGTTGTATTTTGGAATTATTGGTTAATGGTGTCAACAACCCAATTGTTTCATCCTCATCATCATCATCTGCCTAGCCTTTTTCCAAATATGTTGGTGTCGGCTTTCAGTCTAACTGGTTGCAGCTGAAGATCAGTGTTTTACATGAAACGACTGCCCATTTGACCTCCACAGCCCAGTTACTGGGTAACACGATACCCATTGGAAAGATTGGTTGTCAGATTTTATAGCTACTCACTACCTATAACGACTGTCAAAGATCAACGAATGACAGCAGGGAACAACGGCTTTTAAATATGTTTTCCAAAGCACGGAGATTCATCTTAATATTGAAATTATTTCAGCAAAGGATTGAATTCTGTAAAATAACTCAACTACTTAATTTGTTACAGGCAAAGGCACACGAAAATAACGGTATTCATAATAAATGGTACGAAATTCAAGACGATTATAAATGTCTGACGACATTTTAATTCAAAAGGGGTGTTATTTTTTAACGAGAACGGGTTAAGATGGTGGTTTAAATTACATCTTTAATTTTAGCTTACATTGTAGTATTGCAATATTTCAACATTTGACAGCAATTTAAATGTCTTTTAGTCCGTACCGGATTATAAAGTACTAAATAAGAGGAAAATTGCGAGGATTTATGCTACTTCTACACTTCAAATTTGTTCGGATGAAGAGGTAGAATTTTAATCCTCTTAAGTACTTATTTGTTTATTTATACGTCATGCAAAAAGGTACAAGGGCGGACTTAATGCCTTAGGCATTCTCTACCAGTCCACCAAGAATGATGAAGAGATAACATGGCAGGCATTGTCATGGCACTTATAAACATTGTTTCCAGTTAAAACAAAATTCTTGCATGCAATGTGTTGCGGCTACAGAAGAAACAAAAAAAAGACATTGGCGCGAAATCTTTATAATTTTTCTCCAATTGCAAATTGAATTGGTAGTGACCGTAATTAATTTCTCGCAATCGTAGTGAAAAGTATAGTGTAACACACGGCGCTAAAACCCATTAAAAATCGGTTTCTATTTACTCCCTCGCTAAAGCTCGGGAGTAAAACTACATCGTATATAATGGGTCATTTTAGCTCCTTGTATAACAATCTACTATTTACTAACAACTGTCATTGGTATATGGACTCTGTTGTCTGAAATATTTTTATTAATGTAATAATGTTTAAGCAGATGTTTATCATTACTTAACCTATAGAAATCATCACCTGCTTAGCCTTTTCCCAATTAGGTATGTTGTGTTCGGCTTTCAGTCTAACCAGATGCAGCTGAAAACCAGTATTTTATATGAAAAGTCTGCCTATCTCATCTACACAATATTGACTGGGTAACACGTCTTGGTAAGAGTACCTCTTGGTTAGAGTGGTTGTCAGACTTTCTGGCTTCTAACTACCCGTATAACGACTGTCAAAGATCTACGAACGACAGCCGGGACGCAACATTTAAAAGTAAAAGAGTAAAAAGACATTTCTTTTGTTTTTTAACCGACGTCAAAAAGGAGGAGGTTATCAATTCGAATGTTTATATATAGGTATATTTTTTTTATGTATGTTCGGGCATAACTGTCACATATAGACGGATTTGCAAAATTCTTTTTTTGATCGAAAGGGGTTTATTCCGAAAATCAACAAATTCCCGAAAAAAATACTTGGATGACGTTTTAGTTTCTTCAATCACTGGAGGACTTACAATCTCTTTTAAGAGTGTTGCCGTTTCATAATAAATTTGGATGTTAAGGCATCACTAAAAAGCGAAAAATAAAAAGTATTTACAAAAAAAGAAAACCGCCTTCTAAAACTACACTACATACAAAACAACAAACACAAAGCCACCGCCACCAACTTACGAAAGTAAAGTAATGTGTGTTCTGTGCTAAAGTTATTTGTCACTTTTTAGTTTTTGAAGGCGGTTTTCTTTTTTTTGAAAAAACTTTTTCAATAAACTAAACGAGCTAATTAATGACCTCGTCATAAAATTTAATTACGTCCAATCAATTTAATGATTGAATAAGACCGCAAGAACATGCTGGATGCAAGCATTTGGAATTCTGTAGGGGAGGCCTATGCCCAGCTGTGGACGTCCGATGGCTGATATGAAGATTTAATTAGACAAATAAATTACGATATTACCCAGCAATGACAGTTCAAATAACGATCTAAACTTATGCTTACAAATACTTTTGAAAATAAGAGAATTTTTCACATGAATTAGTTTGTTTTGCCAAAACTAATCCTAATGTTCTGTTAATACAACGGTATCCATACCCTTCAAAGCGGGACATAGCTAGGCTGCTTTGTGTCAGGAATTGATATAGTGGTAGTATATCCCCCAGACGAAATTTGTCGCAAAAAGCTCTGATACTGAAGAAGAAGTACCTAAAACTTATTTTTACACCTATTGGTAGCTTAAGCCTTTTGATATCATACCCATTAAACAGGTAAATATTAGAATATCGTAACACAAATTGGCAAACGGCGGAAGACAACTATGGTTACAACCCTTTTAGGCTTAACAAGTACCCACACAACAGCAACTTAAGACAGCTTAAGAAAACAAGCGAAAATCGAAAAAACAAAAGTCTCCAATCGAAATTCAATACCAATTAAAATGCCCCACCCTTTCGCCTTCAAGATAGTATTTAAATTAAGGAATATCCCATTGAGTCGTCCCGAGCGACTCATTTAAATTAAGCTTTTTGAAAAAGTCTCATATCTTCTTTACCAGGGGCGCACCGGTACATCAAAGGGGTGGGAACGGGGTAAGGTATTTTTCTTGGAGGGACGGGGGGTGGGCAAAAATGCGTAGCGACTCACACATCAATGCGTAAGTATTTACCGAACGCACACAGACATGGACGGTTGTATGTAAAACACTTTAAGAAGCGTCGAAGAAATGCGAGAAGCTTAGCGGGTACAGGGTGTGGTGCTTTTTGTTATGGACTTCGGACGGGTGGATCTTGAGAAAAATTGCCCGTAATTTTATGCACACCTACCCTTTTTTAAGATTTCGGTGTACTTACCTTTGTTTTTAAAGTAGCAGGACGGGTCAGATAGATATGGTAGATTTTCAAGTAGAAACATGGCCATGGACCTGAAACTTAACTTAGTTTAAAAAAAAGTATCGAAGATTTCTGAACACTAATAATTTTGATTTACCAAGTTTGATATGAGTTAATTGTTGTGTATTGAAGATTACCTTAGCTTGTGAGAGGATAAGTGTAAAATAATGCTCACCGTGATGAATAGGAAATTATGATACGGTTAGTTCAATGAATCCTAATGATGTTAGAGTTGTTAGTGACCAGTTAATTTTTCCTGAAATTCGTTTCTCTCTCATTGAATTCAAAGAGCATATAAATAATATATACATTAGAAAATATTTGTATGTTTCTTTCCAATTTTTCCTCCCATTGCACTGGAGAGTAGTGTTGTATCCATCATAATATAGATGTGGTAATTGGCAACGCATATATTTAAATTTTTGAAGTGAAAAAAAGACCTTTTTTTTCTTTGCCGATATATTTTCTTCACAAAACATCACCCTGTCCAGCGGGGGTAAAAGCGAAAGGGTTGTGGGGGCGATCGCCTCCCTGAGACGGGGGTGTCCGCCGCCTTCTTACAACCTTTTTACACAGGGGGGTGCAGAGTAATAGCCTACAGAGACTTTGTATGCGTAGATCGAGAATTTCCTCTTGTAGATTTTTAATGAATATTTCGGTGGTATATCATTATCATTTAAATGAAAAATGTTGTTTTTCTTGAAAAATACTTTAACTTTTAAAGTGTGTGAAAATAAAGGATTATGTTTTCTTTTTAATCTTTCTCTTAAAAATGGATCACAGATTTATTTAAAAAAAAAAAACAAAGAAAGAGTAGGCCAAAATTAACCAGAAATAATATGTCTAGACAGTAAGATTCAGAGCTCTAATTTAAAAATTAGTGTGTAGCATTTAGATCGGCCACTAATACCGCAACAGCCTCTTATGCAGAACGCAAGAAAGTGTGTGCAGTTGATTTGATCACAGTGTGATTCATCATGTTCCAACTGTAAGCTTGCAATTATCTTTTGTTTCTTTGTTGTAGTGTATTTGTAAAATAAGTAAATTATTCAAGTGTTCTAGGGATGTGATGTTACCATAAATAACACGATTATCGGGATGGCCTTTCCCAGCTACATTTTCAACTAACAATCCGTCCCTACCACAAATCTATCTGTACACTCGCCTCCACAACACTTTTCCAGTATAATTTTATCATAAGATTTCCACCACAGCCTCTGTCCCAAAAACTGGCTGTCGCCAAGAATGTTGTATTAGCGGAGCGTCGCAGGGGGGTGAGGTCGTAGGACGGGCGGGAGGGGGTGTAATTGCAAAATAAAATTAGCCGGAACGGGTACGTGCTCAATTTTCGCCTCCCGGCACTGATTTGTTTTCGCTCTCGTCTATGTACGGGTGCCTCGGATTCTTAACTGCTCTGTGCCCGCGTTTTCTTAGCCTATATATTATTGATCCGACGTTACTCTCTGCCATATTGTTTCTTATGCTCGCTACGCTACAAACTCTTCTCACTATTTATGCTTTTCCAATACCTTCACAAAAGGCAAACGGAGCAAACCTTTCAACTGCGGCCAATTACTATGACGCAAGTCTACAAGTCAAGTGACATTTTGATAACGTCAGTATTTGCATTTAATTTTATTTTCGAGAGCAAACTCTAATTAGTTGACAGAAACGGGCACTGAAAATCCTTCTGGCGATAAAAAAAATCCCTCCGGTCGTGATTTCATCCGCGAGAATGTTTAAAAAGGCGTCTAAAACTTTCGGGGCCGGACTGCGGAGTCAATGGCTTTTTTATTTTCGCGTTTTCTTTCTTTTCCGGTTGAACTTTTCCAAAGTTTTATTTTGAGGAAGTTCCACGAGTGTCAGTTTGGCGTTCGCCTCGCAATTTTCCGCGGTTTGCGTCGATAATTGCGGACGCAGGTGGGAATATTATTTTCTTTTTTTTTTTTACTCCCGGCCGTCTGTTTAATTTCTATCGCCGGTGGCGTTTATTACTATTTCTTTGGTTGGTCAAGTTATCTGTGCATTTCAGTGGTTGGTCGGTGAGGTCGGGTGTGTCATGTGACGTCACACGCATGGCCGGTGCGCAAATAAAGTCGTCAACACTCGAACGCGACCGGCTATTTCCCTTTTAACGTGAGCCTATCTCCACCCATTTACTGACACATGGCACATGTGACACGCCTACCGCAGCGCACGCCCACCGAGCATGTGGCATACATACTCGAGCATGTATGTGCCCCAGTTACGTGACGACGCGCGACGTATGTTCGACACATGGGCGTGTGTGGTGCAGTGCGCAGCCGCTGGGCGGAGCCTCCCCCCTGTTCACGTTAACGTGACGTCGTTCACGGGTTCACGTTACTGCTGTGTGCGCCAACGTGACAGCTATTTATTTCAATGCCTCCGTCGCGGGCGTCTCGGCTCTAACGATAAATGAGTTATAATTTATTTTTACTAGAAAAAGGAAGGGTAAGGGAGCCTGAGCTTGTAATTAATGGTGAAATTGGCTATTCCGAGTATTCGGGATCCGGTAATGAGGTGAGATTGAGATTAAAACTCGGCTAAATGAGCTCCGTAAAGGATTAAGGGCGGAAAAATTGTGAGTTATAAAGCCACATCCGACGGCCGACGATGAAACTTTGATAGTTACGCTTTTTCTTTTTAAATTATTAATGAACTGGAATTTTCGTCTGGTTTTAGTCTATTAGTATTTCAGTATACAGTTTATTACAGGGTAATGAATGAGTAGTCTCCTTGAAAGACGAAATAGTGTCTACTTTTCAGTTTCAAAGCATATATAGGAGATTTTCTATCGTTCACATCACAAAATTGGTACGTGACTGACTTTCAGAGGACAATGAGCATAATTGAACAATTGTTCGTTTCCAGGAGTATTCGAGGATTGTTAATGTTCAATCCTGCCAGAATTTTGTTACATAGACAGCGCTTTCGTCAGCGTTAGGTAGGTAATTGGTTTCTGGTAACTAGGTAAAGTTTGGTTTGTAGCTCCAATATACCATGGTTCATCTCACAGCTTGTGTTACTCGCTATTAGTAGATTAAGTAGGTACTGTAGACTGGTTGGTTTAACCTTATTTTATTAGTTAGGTATACCTATGAACTCAGTTCTAAATTAGATTACATATTATGCATTTCGACAATCCGCACGTGGGCTGTGATTTAGGTTTAGCATAAAATGTAATAAGCTCAATATACAAAGTAATATAACTATGTTTCTATCAAGTACATTGAACCCCTGATACTGTGAACACGTCAGAATGAAGAGTAAAAGAGGAATGGTATCCGTGCCTCGCAAAGCCAGTAAAGCCGTTGTTCCCGGCTGTCATTGGCAGATCTCTGACTGTCGTTATGGGTAAGCAGAAAGTCTAATAACCAGTCTTACGAAGGGGTATCGTGATAACCAGTAACTGGGTAGAAGAGATCAGACAGGCAGTTGCCTTATGTTAAACACTAGTATTCAGATGTATCCGGTTAGGCTGGAAGTCGAGACCCTAACGTAGTTGGCAGTAGGCTAGGCAGATAATGATTGGTGAGTGAACAGGCAGGGGAATTCCTCGTAAAGTATGTAGGTAAGTAAAATCGCTAACACGCTGTAACTTTGAAAGAAATTATCAACGTTACGCTACTTTAACTTTAATTTAAGTTCTGATTTTATTTGTTGTTAATTTATCATAACACAAAGTATGCATTTTCTTACCTGAAACACAGGTTCAACCAAATTCAGACAAATATGCAACTGTGTTCTATTTTAAATGGTAAAATATTTATTGTAAAATATGGCTTATTATTAAATAAACGAATATTATTATTAACTTTAAATTATACTAGCTTTTGCGTGCGACTTCGTCCGCGTGAATGTCAGTTATCGCGGATGCAGACGAAGTCGCGGATTAAGAAGTAGCCTATGTCCGTTCTACCCCACATTTCATCAAAATCGGAGCAGTTTCATCGTGAAAACGTAACAGTTTGGATGGATAAGGTAGATAGGAAAAGATTATTATTATTGGTTGAATCAACCAACATAAATAAAAAGCCCTAGCACAAAATACAAAGAAAACAATTGAATTCGGACGCATAAGCGTTCCTTATACAAAATATTATTCAAAAACTGCCTCACAGAAAAATCTTAGCCGCCAAAATGAAAATCCAAAAAAAAAAACATACAAAGATACTCCCGAATCCAAGATTAGTGTCGATTCAGCGGAGCTTACAAACATGAGTTATGTAAATCACTGCTTCTACCGAACTTCCACTGAAATATGTAAATCAACTCCTTGCTTAACGGAACAGATCCTGAATTATTTTCAGTCATGAACCATTGTGTGTTTTGGTGTTAACTGGTTTTGACCTTGGTTAAGGCTTTGGTTAATCAATGCTATGTTGTTGATGTTTACCAATATCGTACAGTCAGTTTTGCACTGTTGAAATTTTGTGAATAGATACGAGGCACCAAAGACAGCAGTGTTTATAAAAAATAGCTCAGCTATGTGTGTTAAAATTTATAATAGGTTACAATCTGACACTTAGGATCTTCCTCTATCAAAATTTAGAAAAAAGCCTAAAAGAGCTACTTCTTAATAAAATGATTAACTCAATTAATGAATGAATGGTTACAGGAATGATATTTTATTTTATTTTTATAAAGTCAAAAGTGAAAGTCAAATCATTTATTTCAATTAGACAATATAGGGCACTTTTGAACGACAAATGAGAAAAAAATTGATTCTAGTTGCCCATTCCAAAAGGTAGTTTTGTATGGAGAAGAATGGGCAAGAAACTCCATACTTACTCTTTTTAAAAACGATGTTAACAATATTTGAATTTACAGGAATTATATAATTATACGTGAATACGATGTACTTTGCATGAAAACACTATTTTAAAGTGTGTACAAAGTATCACAGATTAAGGAATGACAGCTAAGTTATGTACATAGATACATAGTGTTCACATATTATAAATGTTGAAACAGTAGACGACCACTCCTTATATTTTAACAAACAACGAATCAGTATGTGAACCTGAGCAGTGTATAAGTACAAAAAAGAGTAAAATATATATATGTACGTATTTATACTAAGTATGAAATTCGGTAGTTTAAATTAGCAATCAGTTCGATTTTGTCTAGACTGTCGACTGTCCTATGGAGCTAGACCAGCATGTTTCCAAGCATTCTTATCTTGAATATAGTCCTCTAAATTATAATAAGCTTGTTTACAGAGTGTACTTTTAATACATATATGTTTTAAATTTTGTTTCACTTAATTGTAGTATATCACTAGGAATTTTGTTGTAGCACTTAACACAGTACCCCATAAACGATGTATAGACTTTAGATAATCTAAAATATGGTTGTCTAAAATGTGGTCTAAAATATAGTATACCTGTATGTAAGAAATGTGACATTATTTAACGTAAAAAACTAACTTTCTACTATTGACAATCAGCCTTATAAATCTCAGAGGCGTGTATTGTTTCTGATTAAATACCCATCCCTTTTTATATTACTTACTTTTTTTTTAAGTTTCACGTACCATAATAAGGCTAAAAAGAATATAAGAACAAATAATGTAACATGTTAAACCACCTACTGTACTTACTCTATTTAAATGAGAATAAATGAATTTGAATTATAATTTGGGGAATATGTGTTTGTACACACAGCGTCATCAACTGGTTACCACTCACGAATTAAAATTCCTACAAAAAAGGGGGTAACCAGTTAGTGACGATGTCCGTACCTATGCGTATGCCACTGCTGCCCAGCTGGGCTGGACTGGGCTGGGCTGGACTGGGCTGGGCTGGACTGGGCTGGGCTGGACTGGGCTGGGCTGGACTGGGCTGGGCTCTCAACGCTCTCAAGTCCGATCTAAGAAGTGTCTAGTAATGGACCTCGGAAAGTGTCTGGCAATAATGTATGTTGGTTTATAATAATGCCCTGAAAAAAATGTATTTCACAATTGGTTGGTTGGCGATCTCTGGGGGAGGCCTACATGATGATACAATTTTAAGAATAGACAGAGGGATGATATGTCGTTAAGAAAATGTATCATTTTAGCCATGTTAAAATGACAGAGGTTTGGTTTGGATTTTGTTTGGTTTCAGTGGGATCTCTGTTCATTTTTAAAGATATTAGAGAAATGTAGGATATAACTAAGCACGCATTGTAGTTGGTTGAAATAACGACTACTATGAAAGCTTAACGTGGGGATATTATATATCGTGCTTATTTTTGATCTTTGAACTTATTTGTAGCTTGTAATCAGTAGTGCTATTCGTTTTATGGTAAACGGAGGTAACTATTTTATTAATACCAGCTTGAATTTTCGTACTGCAGGGCACAGGCCTTTTTTTATGAGACAAGCTGCCACACTGTTTTCAAACCACTGTAACTCCTAAAAGCAAGAATCGACAAACTCCTGAAAGCAAGAATCAACAAACTCCCGAAAGCAAGAATCAACAAACTCCCGAAAGCAAGAATCAACAGTGGCGACCACCACAAAAGCGTCGAAGCAATTAAAATTGGTGAGTCTCACAAAAACATAACCACTGTCTTGGCTTTGCAACAAAAATAATCAGAAAATAATAGCGGAGGAGTAAGAGAGGCAGGTGGCAAAGGCCTCTCTATTCTTCTTTAAACTCTCTCTATTAAGGGCTATTTTGGACCAATTTTTTGTCGAAGGAGTCTAGATCATTCCGCCATCTTCGCCTGGGTATGCCAACTTTGTTGCTGGACAAAATATTTTACTAATACCGTATGACTACCGGCAATTTAGCAGTAGCATACAAGTCACACACTCTACTAATTTAAGTACTACACATACAGTATTAATCATATTTAAATTAAATTCATAATATCACAAATAAAACACCGTTTTTTTACATTACAATCTTATGTATAGATCTATAAAACTACAATCCATGGTAAATTCAACCTAATTTTATAATCGAAAAGGGTCATTAAAAATGTTGATAGTCGCCATTGTAATATTGTCCACGCATGCTGACAAATGATCGCACAGCGGGCGTAGGGTGACCATTAAACACCGTCAAAGAAGCACGTGGGTAGTGTTCCAGGAATTCAAGTAGTATGCTTGACTGATGGACTGTCCGCAGTCTTCGCATTGTGTGGTCACTGTTGATTTAATACAGTGTGTTTGGACTTATTTGGAGTCATTGATTTTTTTTTGAGGAATAATGGAATTTTGTTTGTGAAAACAATGGTCCTTATTTGGGAGGTAATCGCTTTGGATTGTTATTGTGTCAAAACCACCACCAGGATCCTTTTTATTGAATTATTTAAATTATTAAGCCAGATTAAATTTAAAGCTCTAATGCAACCTGCACTTGTAAATCAAATTCAAAGTTAAAACATTTATTTCCAAAAGGCATTATTGAACGACAGAATTAACAAGATAAATAAAAAAGAATTGAATCTAGTTGTCTTTTCTAAAAGGTAAGATACTAAATAAAATGTATTATTTAATACCTAACTACTACGTTGCGTTAGTAGTAAGTTTTCTTTAGACCTAGTATTAGCTGATTTTACATCCATTCCGTATTTACATTAATATTGTGCCTATAATTTGGATTTAAAAATCTAAAGTGTTCAACGACTTCTGTTGCCGACCTGATAAACTGACCTTTAAGTGACTGGTAATTTTTCGGCATTTCGCAACTTTGAACTGAAACTCTGAAACTTTTGAATTTGGAAGTTACGTTTAGTAAACCAATGACAGCTGTTGGAATATTTTATTGAATAAATAAAATACACACCTCACACTTCTTAGTACACTTTGGAGTGTAAGTAATAGGACACCATGTGTAAGTAATGCATATGGATCACAGTATAAGTGATTAAATAGTTTTAAATATACAGAGGCAACCGCACGCGCACGCACGAGATTATGGTGTGTTACTGTTTCGTTATATTTTGTTTGGGAAATGTTTTTACTTATAGCAGTAGGTACTACTGCTATAAGAGTTCAGACCGTACCTACTGAAGTCTTTACGATACCGGGTCGTGGTATGTTCTCGAGTTCTGGCGAGTTATGATGTACTAGGAGTCAGAGGTTATTTTAAATGAAAGAGGAGGAAGGAAACCGAGAGAATAACTGGAGACATACCACAAGCTCTTAACGCTATCGAAACACGGTCCATTTTAGAACCTTCTGTATTTTGTTTTCGTCAATTTAGGTCCTAAAATGGATCGCGTTAAGAGCTCGTGTTAGGTCTCCTGTATTGAATAAAAAGCACGTCGGCTTCTGACGGCGCGCGCCAGGATAAACATTGCCTTCATATAAAAATTAGTTTAACGCTTCTAAATTTGAAATACTTTTAAGAACAAATCCAGAGTGTTCAGACGAGACATTTAGTCAAGTGGTTTCGACCAGTATGCCATATGCATGCAACCTTTACAGAACTAAGCTAATTAAACGAACTTTTGTAATGTGAATAATTATTTTCATCAGTTAACAAATACAGGGACGCGGTTAAAAAATATAAAAAAAAACTTAAAAAATATATTAACCCTCTGAAATAAAGAAATAAATATTTTCCACACACAAGATTAAATATTCCTAAAAATGCGCAGACATCTTGAATATTCGCGATTGGGTTTGTCGTTGTAACCACACTAAACTTATGCACAATGGGTGTCATTTAAAAGTAACAACATTTAAGTAAACTGATCATGGCCTATAACACACTTAATATTTCATATTTGTCATGATTATGGTTGTAAAATTGTATATAATATATCAATGTAAAATTTTAACTAGATAGGTACTTGATAATTATATAGGAATCAACATAGTCTAGAATTAGATGGATATTAGACATTTTCCAAGATCTATTAAAAACCTCACGCCATATTGATTCATCCTTTAAAAAACCTTTTAAAGAATGAAATAAGAAATCCTAAAATATGGTTCAAGAAATGACATAAAAACCAACAAGAACTTATCAACCCCAATAACTTTTGCACCAAACAGAAGCAAACCCAACACCATACCACAGCAATTTATCAGCGGCGTCACGGCACATTAGGCGTGTCCAAACGAATCATGTAAGATACCGCGATACCGATACCAGATACCAGATCACGTGATAAGACATGCACGGTGTTTGTTGTACAATTTATTGGGTACTACCACTGTTTACTGTGGCTGGTTATAAAATGATATATTACTTGATCCCCAAGTCATATTATAACGGGTGTCAAAATCCTAGACCTGTTCTTCCCATAAATTAAAGAATTAAAGAATTAAAGAATTAAAGAATTTATTAAGCACAAGTTTACAGAATTAGTAAGCACAAAATAAATCTAAAAAAAAAAAAGATTGGCTTATAAAGCAGAGTTTGTGTTGTGTGCAATGGGAGTAGCCCTAGACCCCACACTAGGATACCCTGTGTCGTGGGGTCTAGTATCCTCGTAGTTGGTGAGACATAAAGTGCACATAGTGGTTTACAGTTGGGTTTTGATTAGCTAACATAATAATATTAAGCAAAGGTGTCGCAACTTAAGTAGTTACTAATTCAAACTTAACTTAGGTATAAGATTAAAAGCTGTAAGTATGTGTGGTGTATATGTGTGTGGATGTTTGATATGTGTATGAGTTATTATGATTGTGTTATAATGTGTGTGATGTGGGTGAATGTAAAGTGATATGATTCTATGACTGTAAGGGTGTGTTTGCGTATGTTTATGTGTAGGATGTGTTGTGTGTGGGTGAGTTAATGCAGGAGATTTATAACAAGGGAATCAGGAGAGCTTCAGTCTTGACATAGTCCAGAGCTGATAGCCACTTTATAATTTTAATTTTACAACTATGTTTGGAGCAACCGAGTAAGTCCAGGATTTTGTTTAGTTTTTGGTAGATATAAGGACCGACGTATCTAGGGGATCTTTGGGCGAACTTTGTACGAGTCGAGGGTATGTCCCATTTAATCTGTCTGCATGATCTTGATGATTCAATTTGGGTGAACAGTGCCTGTCGATGAAAGCGTAATGCTATAGACAGCACAAAAAGTTGTCTAACCCTAAGAACGCTACATTCTTGGTACAGACTGTCGGTGGGATATCGATAAGGCTTTCCAAAAGCAACCTTGAGGATGGCCCTTTGAGTTCGTTCAAGTTTTATCAAGTGGCTCTTTGCTGCTGTACCCCATATCCCTATACAGTAATTTAAGATAGATTGGCACAGTGCAAAGTACACACACCTAAGGGTACTGTGGTCAGCTATGTTCCTAAGTTTTTTAAAAATGAACATTAATTTCCGGATCCTTGCAGAGACAGCATCTATTTGTTTGATCCAGGATAATTTATTGTCTATCAAAACGCCAAGGTATTTAATGTAGTCAACCTGTTCAATCTCGACACATTGGCAAGTGTTACTGCTAGGGTTCCTACAGGAGTGGAGTTTGACTTGGAGAGGCTTTTCAGTTTCATACCGCTTGGATGTTTTGAATGCTATGTATTTAGTCTTGCTAGCATTTAAAGTTAGTAGATTTCGCTGCAGCCAGTCCATTACTTCAGCTAGACCCCTCTGAGTTGCATCAACGACCTCAGTCCAATTTTTACTATGGAATACAATAGCGGTGTCATCCGCGAAAGTAAGTACCTTTGCATTCTCTACTGCTAAATCACAAAGGTCGTTGATGTAGACTAAGAAGAGAGTTGGTCCGAGCACACTTCCCTGCGGTACACCATAGTGGACTTCAGCATACTCGCTTATCGCTTCACCTTCTTTAGCTTTTATTCGTTGCAGTCGGTTTGAAAGGTAAGAATGAAACCAATTCTGTGCCAAACCCCGTATTCCCATTAACGCTAGCTTTCGTAGGAGTATTGGCCTAGATACTGTGTCGAAAGCCTTAGCCATATCTATGAACACACCAACGCATTTATGACCAGAATCTACCCTTTCAGTGATGTGGTCAACAAGTGTTATTACTGCTTCTTCGGTTGACATTTTTTGCCGAAAACCATATTGGTTATGAGACAGCAGTTTTTCTTTCTCCAGATATTGTTGCAACCGGTTATTAGCCAGTTTTTCAAGAATTTTAGACACTGAAGATAACAAGGAGATGGGTCTGTAGTTAGTAACTTGAAGTGGGTCACCAGATTTGAAGATAGGGCAAACATTGGCTATTTTGAGACAGTCTGGAAAGATACCAGTAGACATGCTAAGATTAAATAAGTGGGCTAATACAGGAGCAAGAGTCAATTTACACTGTTTTAAAATTGCATTATTGATCATATCATTGCCTGGGGCTGAGCATTTTTTTAGGTTATCAATAATTTTTATTATTTCTTTCGGATCAGTGGGGGTAAGAAAGAAGGAATTTCCGGGAGTGTTGTTCAGTTTTATGTCGTCTGCTAGTTGCTCCTCAGTTACTTTTAGCTTTGATAGGATGGCATCAGCCAAGTTTTTGCCGACTGTACTAAAAAACTCATTGGCGGAGTTTACTGATTCTGCGGGATCATCCAAAATTTTGGTAATATCTGCATTTGTTTTGGAAGTCTTTTTGGTATAACAAATTTCCGTAACACTTTGCCAAAGTTTCTTAATGTTGCCTTTATTTTTTATGAGCATTTCTCGATTGTATTCTTCATTGACTTTTTTGATAATGTCGTTACAATAATTTCTGTACTTTTTATATTCCTGTTGAGTTGTGATATTATCGGGACTTTTCCTGGCATTGTAGTGCAGTAGGTCTCTCTTACGGACACATTTCAGTAGACCTGAAGTCATCCACGGCTTACGCATTACTTCTGAACTACGGACTTTTATTTTTGAGCTAGAGCCCTGAATTTTTTGTGTCATTATGTTGATGAATCGATTTGTGGCATCATTAACGTCTAACTCATTTGTTATGTCTGACCAGTCCGTCTCCGTTATCATTTTTGAAAGTACCTTATAGTCAATTTTGTTGTAGTATTTGGGAATCTTCACGGGGTTCGAGGTTTTGCTAATGCCAGTAATTACTGTGTCGTGGTCGGAAATGTCAGAATCACAAACAACGACGCAGACTGGCGACTTGGTTTTAAGTAGCATATGGTCTAGGCAGCTAGGTCCTCTCGTAGGAAAGTGGTGACCAGATACATAGCCGCTATATGCAGTTAGGTTAAGATATTCGTTAGCTCTTGAGTCCGTAGTATTCACTCTGATATCAACGTTTATGTCGCCGGCTATAATGCAGGTGCTACTTTTAGCCAGATTCATTACCTTTTCAAGTGACTCCAGGAAGCAAGAAATATTTTGGATGGAGGGTGAGCGATAGATAGCGATGATACTATAATCCGTTCCGATATCAATGAGGAGGCAGTTAGCATCTTGAAATTTAGGTTCTCGTACTTGTATAGTTAGGCCACACTTTGATAATACAATTATACCATCATTTTTATTTAAATATTCTTTGGAGGCGTGACAGTCATAATTAGGCAGTGTTATGGTGCTGAAGTTAGAATCTAGCCAGCATTCCGTCAATATGATAATGTCAGGTAAAAATCCTAGTCTTGATAAAAATATAGAAAAATAATCAAAGTTCTTACGAATGCTTCTAATATTCTGGCATAAGAGAGTCAAAAGATTATTGGGGTTACCTAGCTTGATCATAGTATCTTCTGGAGTGGAAATACGGAAGCAATCAACAAAAGAAGTGTTATCAATATTTCTTAAAAGTTCACTATCCATAATATGGGCAAATTAAAAGGGCCACACAAAGGATTATCGGCGACTTGGTTTTATCGGCTTTTGATTTGGCTTCACAGAGTAATAATAATTGTTTGCTACAAAAACAGTCGTCACGTGCGTAGTCTAGACAGAACAATATTTTATGAATATACAATAAGCACATAGAGAAACAGTACATTGGCAAGAAAACTATGAAAAGGTAAAAACTCACCCTGTTAGAGCTGGTAAAAGTAGTGGTGATGTCTTGAGTATGTGTGAGGGAGTAAGTGTTTAAAGGTTTGTGAGAATTAGTCATGTGTGTTTGGTAGGATAAAAAAGTACAAATAGAATTAAGAATTAACTTAGCGAATAAGGACACAGCATTTATGAGAGAGCTACAGCATTTCAGTAAGTACAGGCTCTGATCAGTACAGCTAGTGACTAGTCATTTATCCTGTTTGTCGTGTTTGAGTTTAAGCTCGTGAAGTTGTGCTTCTGACGTAATCCGTATATAAGGATGTCCTTCTTCTTTGCGGAGATACACTTGCCCATTCGATGTCCAGCAGTGTTCATATTGGGCATATTTAGCAACGTCGCGTGCCAGGAAGTGAAAGCGTTTCATCTTAGCCGTAAGGTGTTCTGATATAAATATCGGTAACTTTTCTCCATCAAGACCCAAGTGGCTAGTGTTAAGCCGGTTGGAGAAGATCTTGTTGAAGTTTTTGGTTTTTCCTAAGAAGTTGCTTTTTGTTAGTGTGTCAGCAAATTCTATAATGATAGTGGATTTAGTGTCGGTAGATTTACTCGGAGCTCTAAACGTGTCGCGGACTTCTGCCTTCGATATCTCACAACCAAGCGATTTAAACAATTTTTGAGCCATATCATACAGGCCGACCTTAGTTTCTTTTTGTATTTTTGGCACATTTCTGATCTCAATCGACGTTTTAATAGTGCTTCGTTCCAGTTGGTCTATTTTTTCATCTAGTTTTGATAAGTATTTGTTAATTTCTTTTTTCTCAAGTTCCATATTATAAATTTTGTTTTCTAAATCACCTAATTGGTTGCCAAAGGCTTCAATGGATTTTCTTATTTCAGCGCTGTTTGTTTGGATGCCATCGTTTTGGTTTTTCACTTCCCTGATGTGGTCCTCAAGGGCATCGAGTCTAGCGTTTTGGCTTGACATCATGGCATTAACTTTTGACAGTATTTCATCAAGCTTTGACTCGTAAGCCTCCTCGTGGGGGGTATCCATTTGATGTCGGCGACGTTTGCTTCTTTGGGTCACGTTCGGTGAGCATTCCAGCACTTCTAAATCTCGCTCACTTTGGGTTAAAGCTGTAATATCTGATTCTGAGAGAGACTTTTCATGTTGTGGAGGCGTCCGCATCATTGCTTTTTCTAAGACTTGTGGCACTTGAAAACAGGACACTAATAAATGCCCACTTGATAACTCAAATATTCTTATGACACAACCGCACACTAAAAAAGGCCCACGATTGAAGCTCGCGAGAAGAATGTCGTAAGCGCCGTGTATTTCGCGGCGCTTGCGCGTTTACTCGCACAGCAAGTTGGTAAAGATCTGGCGGTAGGTCGGACAATTATTATTGTTTAGATGGAATAAACACCAATTTTACTGCTGAAATATGCACTTTTTAACACTTATTTTTTATCCAGATTTATTGCAATATACTATGTACATATGGTATTTGCTTTTATTGGCAGTTTTGATCACTTTTAACACGCGAACTTAATATTATTTCGAGGAGCAACAACAAATAGATACTTTGCGCACGGTGGCCGAAATGCAAAAAAAAAATCTGGACCATACCTGAGAACCTCCTGAATGTCGGTTATCGTGAATGCAGACGAAAGATTTACACGAGACACAATGGTTTTTTAATTCTGTCTGTAAAATATTATGGCATACGAGGGGCTAAGAAGTAGCCTATGTTCTTCCCTAAGGTTCCAGTTATCTCCATATCAAATTTCATCAAAATCGGTTCGGCTGTTTCATCGTAAAAGCGTAACAGATAGCGTTACTTTCGCATTTATGATAGAAATATGGATATGGATTAAAGACCCAATTCTTTTAAAAGAAGTTTTAAATGTTTAAATTAAACATGGTATGAGTTTCAAAATTTGCAAAGACGAGCTCTTTACATTCCATATTAAAGTATGTACAGTCAGCTAAAGAGATAGGTATGCAGGTCATCGGAAATGGTTGAAGTTTACTTAGAAGCCGAAGGATGTTTTTGAATGAAATTTAATTAAATCATTGGATGATGATGAAATGATAATTCTCTATTATTTTTATTTTATTTTATTCAAAACATCCATCGGTTTCTGAGTAAACTTTAACTAGATCTGACGACCCTGCATACCTATCTCTTTTGTTGACTGCACCCTGCGCCTGTATGTAGACCCGGGTCTCGGAAGCACGAAAAACCGTTAAGCCCGACTACATCTGTAGATCTTTGACAGTCACTACGGGTAGTCAGAAGCTCTCTCGTCTAACAACAAGTCTTACCTCGCTTATCGTGTTACGTAGTGACTGGTATGTAGAGGTCAGAAAGGCAGTCGCTCCACCTCCCGCTTAGACCTGAGCCTGATCTCTCCCCGGTCGTGTCGGGTTGCCCTCCCATCGGACCATAAGAGTGAGGGCGTAGGAAGTGCGCATAAGGTCAAAGTCAAAGCATTTCTTTCAATTAAACCATTTACAGGCACTTTTGAATTGTCAAGAAGTCGATCAGTTAGTCAGAGAGTTGAAGCTAGTTGCTCGTTCCAAAACGTAGGTAGGTCTCTATGGAGAAGAACGAGCAAGAAACTTCACGGACACTATTTTAAAACAAGTTTTTTGCAAAGTACTGGTTACATTATTCTTGTTTCTTCTATATGTGAAAACTATGAAGGTAATCTAGCAATACAAAACATAAAAAAGAAGCAAGATAAAGTCCATGGCAGACAAGAGCTGACCAATCTCTACTGATAGCGCCCGTTTACGAACATGACGCGTGAATCAGCCTGGTATTCAACTGTATCCGCTTTGACTGGAAACCAAAGACATGGACATGTAAAGTCAAAGATCTATGAATGTCAGCCGGGACCTACGGGTTTAATCCTTTCTGAGGCATAGACACCTTTTACGTAAAGTCCTTTATCCCATCTGCCTCAAGGCCTGCCAACCGGTTCGTCCTCAACCGGTAAACCACAAAGTCTAAAGCTTAAAAGTAGCGGTTTTTCCAGTTTATTTCTAACAAAGACATGGTATGGGTATAGACCATTCATCATAGGAGATCGGAATCGCCTCCTATCTGTGAGATCAGCGCGCTCGTGATTAGTATTGTGAACATTATTCTAATAAACGATTTATGGGGTAGCATGTTAGGTTAACTGAAATTATGGAATTATAAAATAATCTAAAAGAACTTTTGAAGAAGAGAATAATCTCTGTTTTTTCGTAATATTGTCCTATTAGCTTCTAACTCATGTTATAGTTCCATATTTTGTAGAGATATGAAGAAAAAAAGTTTAAAAAGTAGAACTTACATTTAGAAAGAAAATTAAGATTTTATTATAATGATCAGATTATGAGATGTTTCAGACTTAAGTTATTTTAGCTTGGCTAAAATTTGGAGGATAGGTACAGGAATATGTTGTTAAGAAGTCAGGCAATAACTGTCTAACTGTAAAGCTCTACGCTGAGCTATTTAAGCTATACGCTGACCCAAAGGGAAAATCTTCCACAAGAAGTTCAACTACTTAGTGTAAGCCCAAAAAAATATATATATTATGTAACAAACAAACTTACAAATACTTTATAATGACGACGTATATCCGACCAGCTGCAAGTGTGCTAGTGTGCAAGTGAATGGCGTAAGGACTAAGGACCTTTTAACCGACTGCGCCGAACAAGGTGGTGTGCGATGCTATCGGTTATCGAACGCTATGGAATCACATGGGCCTCGGGCAGATATTGTTTGTGTGCTCGTATTTATAGTCCAGGATAAGGAGGTATCACTTTTGATTTCCATTTGATATAAAATGGTTTTAAAACTGACTTCTTCAATCCATACTTTAATATTATAAATGCGAAACTAAGTCTGTCTGTTACGCTTTCACAATGAAACGGCTAAACCAATTTTGATGAAATTTGGTATGAAGATAGCTTGAACCCTGGGGAAGGACATAGTCTACTTTTAAATTCGCAACTTTGTCTGCACCCACTATAACCGACATTCACGCGGACGAAGTCGCGGGTAAAAGCTAGTATGGGTTATATAGACATTCGTCGGGCAGAGTCCACCAGACACCACACCCGTCTGGTCGGAGGATCTCGTCTTGGATGAAGGATGAAGAACTTTTCACTGTACCGTACACCTTTGCCTCACACTCACCTTTGCCCCACACTCCGGACAATACATGTGTGATTGGTTAATTATTAATGACTAAGGTCTATTACCCATAGATGAAAATACTATGCTGGTCCGGTGGAGTTTTAAAAATGGATAAAATAAAAAATTTAAATATCCGTTGTTAAAGTCACTAAAATACATGAGACACTTAGTGAGAACCGTTTGCGCTGGTACGGACATGTGATGAGGCGAGATGATGACCGTGACCTTCAAAAGAGTCATGAATAGTGAAGAAAGAAAAAGAGGGCGTGGGCGATCACCAGTAACCTGGCTACAAACCATCAAAATCGATCTGCTAGCGAGCGGCATAACCCGCCAGACAAGCCACAACCGTACCGTATGGCGCAGAAATACTAGCAGGATTGACCCCAAATAAATTGGGATCAAAGCCAGGATAAAGAAGAAGATGAGATAGGAGGATTTATTTAGTAAAAACACCATGATCAGCTTCTTCCCAATAAGTCATACGATATGTCCAGAAGTTCAAATACTGAGTAGGTATCTAAGTTACAAAATTATTTTCCATTTTCCTTTTTTATAATAAAAGATTGATCAACAAAGAAAGCTACCTCCTATCAGATAACACAAAGAGACATTTTAGATACAAAAAATATTCACGGTACCAATACGGACGAATTAAATAAATTACCCATTACAACCAGCCGGCACTATGAATACGGCGAAAGTACAAAACGGTAACTACAGCATCTAATCCAGTGTGTATTATAAGGCAGTGAGGAGAGTGAGAATTACTGCCTTCAGGACATCGGCCATATTACGCAACCGAACAGATGTTCGAAAATAACAGATGTGGCGTTTGTTCAACGAGTTTAGCTGTTGAAGCGACGGAGGGTTTGACTGTACAGAAAGTTCGTAAGACCTAGCCACACGAGAGTGGACAACTTGCAGTTGCAATCAGATACATGCATCAGTATTTTATTTAACTTTCTTTTATATTTTATTTGCTTCTAGTTGATGTAAAAATTGAAGGGGGTGGAGCTATTTGGGAGACCTATGCAAAGCTGTTAGGCGTAAATATCAACAATATATTTAATTAAAACTGAACTTGGAAGCATCTTAATGTTTATTTTTAGGGAAAAGCACTGTCAGATATTCATTTGTCTAGTTCAGACACTGAGATGTCTTGTCGATTTTTCATATCATCATATTATTATTATCTGTGTGTGTGTTGTGTGCGTGTGACGTGTGTGTGTGCGTTTTTTTTTAATTGAATATTTGTTATTATTATTTGTATAGACGGGTTCACATCAAAGCGGGTAGCTAGTGAGCTGTCAGTGACTATCATAAGGCAGGAGGACAGATCACCTCAAGCTCACTTCACCAAAATTTCTACGGGGAAGATTTTTACGGACTAGATAATTATGTTTTTTTCTAAATGACGTTAAACCACATGTTGCCTGATTTATTTATGTTTCAGATTGGCCACAGTGACCAATTCTGTCAGGATTTTTTTTATACTTTATCTAAGTATTGCTATTTCATCCATACTAATTCATACCTACTCAATACTTAATATTATAAATACGAAAGTTATTGAATCGATTTTAAGATAGCTTAAACTTTGGGGAAGGATATAGGCTACTCTTTAATCTGCAACTTCGTCTGCATCCACGAGTACCGACCAATATAGAGGACGAGGACCAACGCGAAAAAAAACAGCTGTTCCATACATTTTGGCAGAGTACCTATTGCACTTCTGTATAGAACAGCTGATTATTTTTTCGCGCTGTTTGAGTTGACTCCATAATGAAAGTTGTTCAGGTTCGTGGTCTGGGCCACTCCTTAAAAATTTGGTAATGAATTCAATTTCATCCTGTAGAGGTAAAGTTGTTTATTGTTTGTAAGAAGCTATATCTGGGAGTACTGGCCTGGGTACAAACATTCTTTCACTGACAGAAAATCACACTACTGCCGACTGCCATAAGACTATATTTTATGACAAATCGATATCCAAGCGGACTAAATTGCGGGCAGATATTTCAGCCAGGACCAATTTGCTGGCTAAAACCCCTCTGACTCGAGCAATTCGCACCATCAACTTTATTCATGTTGAAATGGATATATTCACATGTCACTGGAGTGAACTCGCAAAAGGACTATTGTTTACAATTTGCTGCAAACAGTGTTTTTTAGGATCTTGAATATATGTACTTATTTTGTGTTTTAATTTTAATTTTGAGTGTATGACTTGGCTATCGCCTTAGGTAAGGATAGTTTTAAGGTATTTAAATAAATAAATAAATAAATATTTAAAATATGTGTAAGCATTGTACACTGTATGTTATGTACGTAGCCTGATGTACGAGTATGTGTACGCCGCCTAATGAGCATGACGTTGCACACGAAGAATGACAATGACAGCACACTCGGGATAGAGAATTTAAGCCTGCTCGTGAAGTAATTTATTTCTCATTGTATAAAAGTAATAAAGAAGTAAAGTTCATAAAATAGCTAGTTTAACTAAGTAAAGTAATACAGCGTCGACCTACTAAAATATTGGAAGTAAAAAACCTTTAATTGACGATTTTTCTATTTTTAGGTTAGTAGGCCAGAATTCACGATGTGTAAATATTTGATCACAATTAATTTGAGTATTTTAATTTCATAATAACATTAAACTTTTCTATTTTTAGATAAATCAAATTGTGCGTTATTTACTCCCGTATCATCTTACATATGTATACAACTTCTTCCAAAGTTTATCTCGGTAATGTCACATCTATTCTCTTCGTACAACAGGGCTTGTCTATATAAATTGGTACTTACACTATATTGTTGAACAGGTGTTCATACTTCCTTACTGCCGTCATTACGTTATGCCGCTCACAGTACACGTGTGAGAACGTTTTATTGAAACCATTATATTAATATTGTTCGAAGGGATTTGTAATTAGACGCCTGTGGGAGCCATGGAACAGCCTGAAGGAATTTAAACTTTACCTCTTTTCATGGGTATTTATAAATAACGGTTCTTAAACTTTAGGTGGCTTAAACCGTCGTTCAGCAAGCTATACTTTGGCATAGGAAAAATCTCTGAGAAGGAAGTGAATCCACGACCAGCAGAGCAGATTGAAAAGTCTATTGTTCAGAATATAAAATACAATCAGTGTACCCAAATAGTTTCTTCCGTAAAGGATTTCAATTCACAAACTATAGTAGTAGTAGTAACTATAGTAGTAATAGTAGCGTAGAACACAATAGTGCAACATCAGCACAACTTTAACAAACTTTCAATGATTAAAGACTTTCTATTCAACAGTAACCATACACCACATAAAGATAAGAACATTTAATTGCTTCCATTAACATTGCACCTTACGCGGCTAAGTAAAACCTCTTTCGTAAACGTCAAACTTATCAGTAAATGCCACGCCAATCTAATCACGAGACACGATTTAAAAATGGAACTCGAGAGATTCAAAGTAAGGAAGATTTATTTCATGTCCCATCGTGCATATGAATTATCTATGGGCCGTGACTGATCGAACACTATTCCATTTTTAAAACATACGGAAGCTTAAGAACCTGGCGTGGAGGCATCAATCGCGCGCAATTTATTACTCGACCGAGCGTAGGAGGCAACTAAATATTGAGCGTAAGCAACTGCCGCTTGGATTTTAAAACTTCCAAGCTATAATAGTCGAGATTAAGAGCATTGTTGCCTCGGGAGGCGCATAGAATAAACGCTTATTAGAATTTATACTCAGCTAGTTTACCTCGAGCACGCGTTTGATATAGCGCTCGTTTTTTAGAACACCCCAAGACTATCATCGCTTTTATTAGCCTAGGAAATATGGGAGCGCTTTCTACGTCATGAGCCAGGCTTGTTAGTCGTTCGCTCCGGGCTCCCGAACAGAAAATAGGATAATTCGCTAATGTAATTCGTGCTGTCGACGAGATATCAGCCGCTGGTGACTCTGTATCTATGCTTACGCGGTCTGGTTAATGGTCAGTGTTCTAAATAATAGTCAAGGTTGTTCGGTAGCGAACGGTGTAATAGGTGGGTATCTTAGGGCGGAGTTGGATAGCCGCTCAGTAGTTGCGAAATATTCACTAGGAATTCGCGCAAGTGGGGGACACGTTTGAACGCACCTTTGCGTTTTAAACACAGCAATTGGTCCGGTATTTGACAGGTTGATATATGTGTAACGGTTTTGGATATAACTGATTCAATACAATTGTATCATTAAACTGTTAATTTAATAGCGATATCGTATTTCACGTAATTACGTTTGTTTAGTGTTTTGTATTGATTTTAGGACACTACTTACCTATATGTGTGTGTGAATAGTGTTCATTGCTGCGTCGCATATTTGGTTGGCAAATAGAACGTGCTTAAGATTTACATATCGGTTTGCAAGCGACAAGTTATTGTAGCTTTTAAATGCATCGGACATAGATATAGACCTTCATTTACATATCTTGTTGTAGTCAGACTTCCTGTGATAAAGTTCACTACTGACACAATATCTACTTCTACCGACCATGACCCGTTGAGCTCGTGGTCCTGGGCTCGATGCCCAGGTTGAACAAAGTGTTACTGGGTTTTTTAAATAGAAATTTCTCAGTAACAGCTCGGAGTTTGAAAGTTGGTAGTGTGACACTCAGTCCCGACTGTCACCCGAATATCTTTGACACTCGTTACGGATAATCAGAAGCCCGGCAGTCCGACAACCTGTCTTAGAAAGGGATATCGTGTTACCCAGTAACTGGGTTGTGGAAATCAGATAGGCAGTCGCTACACCGTTGGACCTGTGCCTGATCTATCCCCGGTCGTGTCGGATTGCCGTCTCATCGGAACATGAGAGTGAGGGAAGAGGGAGTGAAACAACAAAGAGGGAGGGAGACATTGGCAGAGTAATGAGCCTACCGTACGCTTATTTCAAAAGGACAAGTAGTTTGCATTAGGCAATTTATGCACAGTCTTGTGTATATTTTCATACCGTGGCATACTGTTATACTTTTGTTTTTATACTGTAAAACTGAGGTAATTTAAATCCAATAAATACGAAAGCCTGTTCACTAAACCAGATCAATATTCAATATCAGCTTTCGTTTTTATTAGTTACACTTCGTTGCATTCAATTATAATGTCATCATCTGCCGGAGGCTTTCCCCGACTATATTGGGGTCGGCTTTCAGTCTAACTGGATGCATCTGAATACCAGTATTTCACATGGAACGATTGCTTATCTGACCTCCACAACCCAGTTACTGGGTAACACTATACCCCTTGGTCAAAAAAAAAATAGACTCTGTCATTTCTTAACTTGTAATAATAATAAAAGCTCCCACCTCTATCTTGCCTTAATTGGCCGGTTAGAGTGGAAACTCGCGAGAGCATTCGTGCTCGGGGTAAGGAAGTATTCCAGTAAGACGCTGGTAGGGATCTTGACCGTACTTCCGGGATTGTCCTGATAGCCGTGGAATACCTCTCCACTCCTCTAGCACCTCAAGATATGTTGCCCCCTTATCGCTGCGTCACTTCGTGCTAGCGACTGTTTCAGGGGGCTCATTTAGTGAGTGTGCAAGTCACCCCCTGCTATTTTATCCATGTATACAAACATTGATTCGGCAGGGGCCATAGTCACTTCATAGTTCCAGGTAACCAAGTCACTTTAGCAACCCATACCCATAGTCCAGTACTGTTAGTTTCCATGTCCTGTAATAGTCCTGCACCAACCGGGTGTTGTCCTTGGGTGCACTTGCATAGTGCATACAGGGATAATCGTCGGTTGATGTCTTATTTCATATAAAGCTACCTAAGGGGCCTCTGCGAGTTGGCTTCGGCTCCTCGTACGCCTTACAAAGGCCCGGGACCTCTGGGTCCTGAGATACATAAAGTATATAAAATATAATAATAATAAATCGTTTGCGTAAAACATGGTATAAAATGGTGGTATAAAAAAGAAAAGGCACAAACATGTTTGGCTAAGTAGGTTTAACATAGCATGCAAAATTTTAAGGTCCCACGATTATGACTAAATAGCTAAATGTTATAAGGATTTGGACTAACATTTCTTATCCATAAATTCACTTAAATTGTAAAAGCAGCATTCACCACTTATACAATTGAATTTTTAACAATCTAGGCATACTCTAATATAGTCGTTTTTACGCAAAGTACATCGTATTCACGTATTACTGTAACTAGTCAAATATTGTTATCAATCATTTTAAAAAAGTATGGAATTTCATGCCCATTCTTCTCCATACGAAACTACCTTTCAATTCTACAATTCAATTCTACAATTCAATTTCTCTTTTATGACGTTCAAAAGTGCCTTTTTAATAGTCTAATTGAAGTAAATGATTTGACTTTGACTTTAAGACTGGTTGTCTGCCTTTCTGGTTGACTGCCGGCTGTTACAGATCAACGACTGACAGCCGGGACCAACGGCTTTCCGAAGTACGAATCAATCATAATGTGGTTTAGTTACGTTAAATGTTGTACAATCAATATTAACTCTTAATTTACTACTGTTGACATGTAACTAACAATGTAATGTAATGATACAGGTTCGCTTAAGGCTAAGAGTTATTCAATTAAGTGATTATTTTGATTGTACCTATACAGTTGCGGTTTTTGTTTAAGGCAAACAGCTTTAGTGTGCTTTTTAAATAATTTGTTTTATTAAAGTTAAAGTGTAGGCCATGTCTGCAGATGGACAAACAGTAGATGGAGCAGACACGCTTTAGAGTGGAGACCGCGTTTAAGCAAGGGTGGTGTGGGACAGCACGATGTATCGACCATTTGAAGAAAGTGGGTGGAGGCAGGCGGATATGGGCTGCTCAAGACCATGTTGGTTGTCGATCTCTGGGCGAGGCCTACGTTCAGCAGTGGACAGCAATAGGCTGATATGATGATGATGATGAAAGTAAAAGTCAAATTATTTATTTAAATTAGATCATAACCCTCGAATGAAAAATTTATGCTACATATCGAGTGCGCGTAAGGTGCTGCCACAAAATATAAAGGGTACAGAAGGACCGCTCCCGCCATCTTCAAAAGTAATTACTTAAACTTGCCAGACTCGCTAGGGCTGTTTTTTTTATTAGTGACAATATGAAATTTTATTGACACTGGAACTCTTTGCATTTTATTTTTACATTTTTTTACTGTTCGTCATGACATGTCAATGTCTCTCATTTATTCATTTAGACAAAACGTGACAGTCGAGACTGATGTCTGCTTGAAACTGCTTGAGATTGCCTATAAACGTAATGCCAATGTGTGCGTGAGTAAAATGGCGGTTTGTTCTGAGTGGTCTATCTGCTTGGGCGTACTTTGTGGTGCTGTGATTGGTTGATTGAAATATTAACAGACAATCACAGCACGGGACTACCCAAGTACGCAGGAGACCGAAAGTCGTTATACGGTAGCGTAAGACAGACAGAACAGTTAGTGTGTAAGTGTGTGTGCTACCGCGAGGTGCACTTCTTTTGACGACACGGTTGGCGCAGTGGCTGAGCGATCGACTGCTGCGCAGCGTGTTGCGGGTTCGATTTCCGCCCAGGGTAAATATTTGTGTGATGAGCACTTGTGTTTGCCTTGTGTCTGGGTGTTGTTTATCTATATATGTATGTATTTAAAATATATTTGTGTATGTATATCAGCTGTCTGACACCCATAGTACAGGGTCTCCCTAGTTTGGGGTCAGATGGCCGTGTGTGAAATGTCCCCACATATTATTATTATTACTTCCTCTTCCTTCACTCTAATAGTCCAATGGGACGGCTGAAAATTCCAGGCTGCTCTACTGGCAAATTCCTGATGGGAAAACGAGGTAAATAACCAAAGACAAGTGCACTCCCTCTTCCCTCTCTCTGATAGTCTGATAGGATGGCAATCCGATACAACCAGTATTATCTATGCCATTTAAATCTAACTCTTACTTTTAAGCAGTGCCTTAACTGAACGACATAACAACCGCCATGCTTATTACGAATGTACTCATTATGCGGTGGAATGTCTGACATACGTGTATTTATACTAACTATGGCTTGCAAGTGTGTCACGACACTGTTCTAGCCACTTTTAGTTTCGTTTGAAATCGATATGATAGAAATCGATTTTGTTTAGAGTGGTTGAAAATATGTGAGCGAATGTTTCCCATTGTTTTATTATTATACTTTCTGTCTTCGTCAGGAAGCCAACCCCAACATAGTTAGTATAATATAAAATATATGAGGACATCACACATACGGCAATCTGACCCCAAACTATTCAGACTCTGTAGGTACTATGGGTGTCAGACAGCTGATATACATACAAAAAAAAACCAAACACAAGGCAAATACAAGTGCTCATCACACAAATGCTTGCCCTATGCGGGATTCAAACCCGCGACCCTAGGCTGTGCGTTGGGGTCAGATACACTACCACCTAGACTACGAAGCTGAGTTGGTAAAAAGCTAGGCAGATGTTGACGATGATATTTTACTAGATTCCGTCGGTGGCTTTGCCCATGTAGAATTAGTACTTCCCAAGCTTCTCGGATGGCAGGAGTTACCTAGCACCTATTGTTAATTATGTTATTTGTTTACTATGCAGTTGCCATGTTATCTCTTCAACACCCTTGGTTGACTGGTAGAGCATGCCTAAGGCATTAAGTCCGCCTTTGCACCTTTGTACATCAAGTATAAATAAGTAATAAATATTTTGATCAAATTACACAATGTCTTTAAAAATTATAGCCTGACGCATACCTAAATATCCATTCATTTATCCATTTACACGTCACCCCTTTCTGGTCCGATCACAGCAACGGCGTCCATCGTCAGGCACCCATTGCATTAATAAACAATGGAAATCTTTGCATCACAATATTTCACTGGGTACCTATATCTAGATACTACGGAAGTAACATCACCCGCAATTACTTTAAAAACCATTTACATGCATATATCGTGTCGTACCTAACAAGTACCACTAACATCCTACACTAAATCAAGCAAGCCTATAATTTCATATTAAATACTACCCTACATGTATAATTACTGTGACTTGTAATAGTCGGTTCAAATAGGCGATTATCACGTGACATCGACTGATAATTTATATTGGTGAGCGTGCGACATACATGTAGACTGCAGTAAGGCTGGAGACGGCTTGGTCCCTTTAGGATTTTCTTTTATGGAAACGACTCGGTGTTGACCCTGACATAAAAGCCGACATGTGTCCTGGGCGCTGTCAAAGTGACTATTTTACACCTTTGCTGTTCTTTTCTGATTAAATTTGGGGTGCAAGGCAGTTGAATCATTTCTCCAGGACTCATCGAGCTTCAATGCCTCGGCACTTTTCTGGAGGACGCCGACGCTGGTTCGGTCTTTCAGAAGTTTGCAGTGGTTGTTTATAAATGCAACTATGGATAATGCAAAATGGCCAACTCAACGAATGTTCTCAATATGATACTGGCAGAATACTCGACTACGGCTCAATTTTATTAAAAAAAAAACATGATCATATTTTTTTCTACAAAGATATTATGTGATTTTTATGTTATTCATTGAAGCGGTTATTAATAAGCCTTGGTTTTTTGAACGAAATTTTTTTGACGACAAATGACAGCGCGCTAGTGAATTTTACAAATTAATTTAAGGTAACTTTCGTTTGAGAAACCGGAGATAACAGACCTATGTGAATACATTCTGTTATATCAGTTCGTCATGACAGAATGTCATGATCGAACTAATAAAGAAAATTCTAGTAATATTAAATGCCTCTTCCTGTTTATATACCCTCCACGATGAAATACACGACACGCCAAACGGACGTAAACACTTCTAATCGATTATAATCGATTCCATGTCCTCAGGGATGTTCCCTTTGCATATGTTAAAGAGTATTAGAGCAATTTTCTCGAGAACTCGATTTGCAAGCCACAATGACATATTGAGGGGTGCATAGAGTATAACTACTATTAAAAACCAGTGGCACCGTTAGAGAAAAGTTCTTGGCTGGTCGGTTTTGATGGAATGTGTCATCGGGAGGCCTACGGCTACAATTATGGGCGGCTGTCTGTCTTACCGTCGATGATTTAAAGCGGCTGATAGTCCGCTCAGGGCGGGTTTTTAACATAAACTTTAAGTTAAACGGATCATGAGTAAACACTGTTACGTTTGCGTGGTGTAATCGGGTGGTTTGTGATGTTGGTGCAATTTTTCGTTGTGTTGTTGGTGAAGAGCGAAAATGGAGGTAAACAATAGATCGTTTTGATGTACAGTGCCTTCAACTCAATAACCAATGAAACAACACATCGTCGTTAAGCGAAAAAAGTTGAGCGTTAAAAATATTACTTATGCGGAATTTATACACATTTATCTTTTTACGAAATTTTTGTAATTTAGTTTGTTTTTATTCTTTTTCTCTCTTTACAATGCAAACAGTTAATTATATGTGTACAACTTCACTCACGGGAACACGTTCCGCTTAGAAGCTAATATAAATTGTGTTAATAAGAGCGAGGGCCCTGGTACCCTTAACACAAGTTAGATCTTAATTTGGGTACCAGAGTTAAACTAAACTAGCATCTAAATAGTCTTCTATGTAATGCTTGTGTTTTTCTGTGTGTATTTAATTGCAAATAAATATATTATTATTTATTATTATTTATTTAATTGCATTGCATAAGTAATATTTTTAAATACCGCGAAAGTACATTTTCGCTGATTTAACTTAAGGTCAAAATTTGCGGCATTTAAAAATGTTAGTTTCGCGGAATTTCAGTCCCAACGACGATATCAACCTTTTATGGGACAACCCCGCCTCACTATTTTCAACCACTGCAAGACGTTCAACAAAATTAACAGTGGCAACCACCAGAGAAACATCGAGGTAATGAATCTCGACGAGTCCCGGAGAAACGATTCCACTGACTTAGATCCTGCATCAAAATAGTCAAAAAAGAACATTGCTGGGTTAAAAAAAGAAACATAATTTCCTCTTCACTCCAAGCAGGACACAGAACAAAGCTAGGCCAACAGGCATAAAGGGACGATCTTTCGAAGTGTAGTTCTATATCTTCAGTTGCGGTAACATGTTACAACGAACAGCAAAACCAGTTAACTTTTATTACCCACTAAACTCATCCAACAGGTACTAAAAGAACATTTTATATCAGAAGCTGTTCCATCCAATTGATACCTATTGGATCACCTCTATGAATACCCACCGGTCCATACATTACAAGTCCCAAGATTTATACCACACGGTATCTAATACCCAATAATTTATAGTACGTCACACATTTCACATGAAAATTATATTGAGCGCAAACTTTAATTTACCAGTTCCGAGATAGTATCGATATATCGGTATATCGATGCAATTACCGGTTGAATCGGTACTGATTTATACGATAATGATGGGACACTGGCTTCTATTCACATGGTTGCGGAACTTGGTAGTCATGTGTTGCTGTAATTATGAGGTGAGGTTGAAATACGAAATGCCTTTGCGGTTGGAGTGTTATTCTGTATTTGAATTTTAGTTTGACTTATCTTAGGATTGTACCTACTCTCCTTCCAATTTTCTCTATCCAGGAGTATTTACAGGGAGAGTATAGAGGCCTTGGCCCTGTAGTCGGAAAATTCAAGCCGAAAAAAAATGCTTGGATTACTTTCTGAGTATTGTCGTAGAATTTCATAAATATCACAGCAAATTGTTTTGTTCACTTCCAGTGACCTTTACTGCTGTCTTTTGCCTTGGTCGAAGGCTAAGCTATGCCGTCCAATGTGGCAAATGGTCAGTGTCTTGGGCACATTTCCAGTTGACGGCGATACGTAGGAATTGCTTGATCCTTTTTATTTTAGTTTTTTAGTTTAATTGTATTTATTGTGTAAATATTTTACATAAATTAATTGAAAACATCTCATCATTCTGTTAGAGCCAGTAATACAACCTTTTCACTTTCAGTTGAATTTCGTTTTCATTTGGAATAATATTTGCAACTGATCAGAATGTCGTATCACAATCAACTTCGCAATGAAATGCCTTCTTATTATAATTATTCTGTTAAACAGTGTGTTGTTTTATCTTTTCAATGGGGAACCGATCACTTTTCCGAATTACTTTTGTCCGATTTTCACTTTACCGAAAACTATTGACCGACGTCTTTTTTGCTATAATATAGCAAATAAAGCATATTATGCTTTATTTGACATATTTTTAGATCATCGAAGTATCGTGTGTCATAGGTATTATTTTACCGAACTATGTTTCTCCGATTTACAAAATAACTTTTTCCTATTGGCCGAAGCCTCTTTTGAACTATTTTCATTTGCTAAATAATTTATTTGCCATATTTTCACCCCGTCAAAACAACATTTTACGGAATACCACAAATATATAGCCGGTTACTTGGTAGTATTTTCAATATTAAATTAAAATAGTGTAATAAAAAGTCAATATGTTACAAAATTGAGTGACAGAAACGAATCTTGTCTGCCCTACACCTAGAGTGTCATTTAAAAACGCGTAGGCGCGGAGGGGTGGGGCGGCCCGCGAGCTGAGGAGCAGGCGGTTAAAACCATCTGCGACGATGAGCTCGCGTGGGGCCGCCCGAACCCCGTAGCGCCGGAGCTGTAACAGAAACAATGCTTGCTGCATGTTGCATGCCTGCTTGCATGTTTCATGCTTGTTTGCACGCTGCTTGCTTGCTTGCATGCTGCATGCTTGTTTGCATGCTGCATGCCTGCTTGCATGCTTGAAGCAAGAATCTTTGTTTGCAAGCTTCTTACTGGGACCACCTATTTTATTAAGTGCCATTACATTTAAATCATTAATGAAACAAAATAGTAGGAAACTAATCTGAAATTAGCTCTCTATAACACCAATGTAAAAAATACATTAGTTTTGAAAGTTCTTTCAAATATTTAATTTCACTCAAATTGTCTTTAATTTTCAAAAGTTTTTGACTTTTCGTTTCTTTAACGAAGTATTTTTTTTCTTGTGGAGTACTGGTTATACCGAAAACTATTGACCCAAAATCGATTGACTCAATATCAGACATATTTACTTCTAGGCGTTTGGTGAAAATTGGTACTTAATTAAAACAGTGGTATAACGAATGTTCGAACAAATGTTATTTCGGCTAAGTGTAACTTCGGTAAAAAGTTTTTCGACCAAATGAAACGTCGAAGCAACGAAAAAAATCGAATTGATAATAGGTGAACTGATACAGTGGCAGACGTGACTTCGATGAAGTAAAAAATACGAAACGAGAAACGTTGAAAAGTTTTAGGTGAAATGAAATTCGGTCAATTATTTTTCGACCTTATGATAGGTAACCTTTCAATGTTACTATTACACTAGTCAGAAGCTTCTACTATCACTAAACATCACACAACAAATCAATTTAAACTGTTAACAATAAAAAGAGGTTTCATTCCAAAAAAATCAATTCACCGTTCTGTATTCAAATTGCCGGCGGCCATTTTGATTAATATCTAGCTACAAAATGGCGTATTAGTCACAAATCACCTGAGACTTTCATATAAATTACGCAGCACGCGTGTGTATGGTGTGTTAGTGTCAAGAATTATTAAATTGAATTTGATGGGATTTTCTGTGAATTATAGTTTCGGACTGGTTTCGTTATTAAGTGGTTTTTAGATAGGATGTCAAATTATGAGTTTTTGTATACGTATGGTCTTTAAGTTATCAGTTATCAATTTTATAGATTTTGTTTTAAAGATTACGTTTATAAACGTAGCGTAAACGTAACGTAACGTAAATTGCAGCGCACATTTTTAAAAATGTTTATATGCGTTTTAATATAGTGTCATAATTTACTCTTCTTTTAATTTATTAAAACAGACACACACACTTCCTTTCCCTGTTGTTTTGATATTCTAGTGTATGGCACTCTTGGGCTGCTGCTAGAAACCAGTATCAGGTGGCGCACTTCGACGGACCATCTGACACCATGCTGAGGTGAGGCCCTTTTAGCATTACACTCACGGTTTTCTGTTTTTTATAGTTTTAATGTGTATCTTATTTGTAAAGTATGTAATGCCAATAAATGCATTTTCGTTCTTTTTCGTCCATTCTTTCTTTCGTTACAGTAGCTAAATGGTATTTATTATTTTTTACATATATTCTGGTATTTTTTAGCTTTCTAAAAAGAAACAAAGTGACACCCTCGGCGGTTATAGTCTCATTCAAATTTCATACAACCATCTTGTAATGGTCAGATCATTTGAGAAACATAGGTTTAAAGTCCGTGTTAGCCTTTTGAAGAAATAACCACTCAGATTTCAGTGGACCTACCCAGTGACAGTGCACGTAAGGCATTCAGCTATTTAGTGTTATAGTCTTTTTAGTGGTCAGAGTATCTGGTAAGTATGACTAGAGGATGAATCTAAAATAATACCCCGTTGGCAGCAAAATACTTTACCAGATTAAAGAGAAGGTATTTTAAAACGACCAGACAGTTGCAATATTTAAGAAATAATTATATTTGTCATGTTACTTAAATCTAATTAGGTGTAGTATCGGAATTTGCTATTATCATTCTGTGTTTTATGCGACAAGACCACTCAATGCGAAGTAAAAATGCTAAACAAAATTAATTGGGTTTTTTTCTATTCAAGAACAGAGACAATTATTTACAACCTTCAAAAATACAGACATCAAACGTAAGGTCAACTTCCCAACCTTTATGACCTATCACGGCTGGAAATTAGGTCGTTATGAGGTATTAAGGCACAACAAAAGCACAAAGTAAAGTGAGAATAGCCCGTAAGTGTTGTCGGCAATCTCCTTCGTAATGAGCCGTTTGCTGTGGTCTATGTCGTGTGATCTACGATTATGTCCAATCTGTATGCCAAACATATGGAATGCTTGAAATTATATCTGTTGAAATGTGAAGCAATAACTACCTACCTCTTCGAATGCTGAATGATTCTTCGAAATGTTTGGCACAATACATATATACCTACAATATTTACATTTTTATTATTAAGATACACAAAAAAGAACAAAACAATTCTAACAGATAATAAAAAAAAATTGCCAACGTGAATCTCCGCGTCTTGATAATGTGCCCAATAAAACTGGTAGCATTACCACGTTGGATGGCAATTTAATGCTTAGCTTCTAGCTGCGGTAGAAACCAGCTCTTGGGTCACAGGAACCGCCAGCCAATCTTTTGACATAATTATCTTTTAAAAAGAAGATGGGCATTCGAACTTCCTCTGTGTCTCGGAAAGCATGTAAAACCGGGTGTTATTCGTAGATCTTTGACATTAGTAACTGCGGGATGTGGAGGTCAGACAGGCAATCGCTTCATGTAAAAAAAAATTAACAAAAAAGACAACTGCCTTCAAAAAGTAAATAATAACTTTCAATTCGCAAGTCGGTGGCTTTGGTTTTGCATGTTGTTTTGTATTGCCACCGAATTGCGAATTGAAAGTTATTTTTTACTTTTTGAAGGCGGTATTCCTATTTGTAAAAAAAAAAAATTATCGCTTTTTAGTGCCTACTTCTCATCATAGAAATTAATTACGAAACGGTGACACCAAAAAATATCTGTCATCCCTTAATTTTCAACCCTTAGGGGTGGAATATTTTCTTGAAATTTATATGGGACCAAATTTGAGTTATATACACTATCAATTAAAAAAAGAATAATCGAAATCGAACTACACTGAAAAAAGTTATGCGTGGTCAAACATAAAAATAAATATTTAAAAAATAAAAAAATGTTCATAATATTAAAACTACTGGGCCAAACAATGTTAAATTTTTATGGGACCAAATGGCAACTATTCCGCATCATCATCAGAGTAATCGATGTACAGTACGCAAAGGAGATAAGTATCCATGTCGCCGGAAACAGTTGAAGTTTACTTAGGAACCGATAGGTTTTTATGAATAAAATAAAATACAATTTATAGAGAATAAACAGTTCAATGATTTAATAAAATTTCATTTGAAAGCCCGCATTGGTTTCTAAGAAATCTTCAACTATTCCCGACGACATGGATACTTATCTCCTTTGCGTACTGTACATACATACAAAAAAAAAACAACCGAATTGAGAACCTCCTCCTTTTTGAAGTAGGTTAAAAAACATTGAGAATAAATATAATGACCACCAAAAATAGTAAATGATAACCAAATCTTAGTCACCAAATGACCACCAAAAATAGTAAATGATAACCAAATCTTAGTCACCAAATGACCACCAAAAATAGTAAATGATAACCAAATCTTAGTCACCAAATGACCACCAAGAATAGTAAATGAGCACCAAATCATAGTCACCAAATGACCACCAAAAATAGTAAATGATCACCAAATATTTCGACCCTTGAGTCCCCCCTGGGGCGGATCCGACATGGTTAGGTTAGGTTAGAACTGTGACCCCCTACCAAAACCAAATCGCTTTTTACAGTCAAACTCATACCTACATTTCTACAATACTTTGGTTAAATGTTGGTGATCATTTACTATTTTTGGAGGTTATTTACTATATCTGGAGGTTCGTTAAACATTAAAATGAGGTTAAATGTTGGTGATCATTTACTATTTTTGGAGGTCATTTACTATATCTGAGGATTCGTTAAATATAAGCCAAAAATATTGGTACCTATTCAGCTACATCTAGTTACACTGGAGGCCAACCCCAATATAGTTGAGAAAAGGTTAGTCAGATGACTTGACACTTAATAAGGTTATTTGTAAAACGAACTAGGTATTTCAACAAAATTTTACGAACCATGACAAATTAATCACATCATTCACTTAGACCATATAATTTACAGTTTCACAATACTAATTTGTACTGAACGGGACAAGATTACTAGATTTTAAGTTTTTGCCTAAAACCAATTAGATGCGACGCGACGAAGACATTTTGTAACATAACAATAATGATTATTTCGTAAGAAAAGTTGGTAGTAATTTAATTTGAATGAAAATGTGACCAATCTGGTAAATGAGACCTTTTTGTTGCGTCTTTTAATAAATTACCGATTATTTATTATCATGCATTAAAGTACAAAGACGGACTTAATGCTATATCAGCAGGTACACACGGTGGAACAGACATTATGATACAAACTCCTTCCATTTAACATTTACCTTCACCGGTTATAAAAAATAAAAACAGACCACAAATGTTTGACCGTGTGGTTGCAGTTTCGTATGGAACCGCAGATGTTTTTTTTTTTATTTACGCTGTAGCTGTGTAGGTCTAGTACCATGATCCATACCGTGAATCCTTAACTAAAATTTTCATAGAGAATTAAGTAGACTACTAAGTTCTCTTATTACCGACTTCGTGACCGCATTTTGTTAATTCCCTTTTACAATAGGAAGTTTTTGACATGCTCTGCACTGACCTATCTATAGATCTAGTGAGAGAACAATCTAAACGACGCCATTTTTCGTTTGTTTCTTTAATAACACAGATTATATCTATTTTAAAAGCAATATTAATTTACCAGTTCTACCAAAAATCAAGTCCTACTCAACATAAAAACAAAAAAACACTATTAGAATAGCGGAACTAGGAATTAAACTCATTAAATAATTTAAGCTTTAGCTTAGCCCTCATGCTCTCTCCTAATTTTGCTGTCCCCGACAGGGTCCATATTGATCAACTCCTTGTTATACCACCTATTTAATACATATGAAATGCAATAAAGAATTTTAATTTGAATTTGACATTTCTATTTATCGCCAAGACGACTCAATATAATTTTGCACAATTTTGCACAGTCTAACACCTTACTCCTACGCAAAACAACATTGCACAACATTAAAGAGGAAATTAACGTCAAAATCGATAGCGTGTAACACTAGATATCACTACTGAGTAATTTAAGGGACCAACACGCACTCAGTCCGCTTTCTACGTAACCGTGCGAATCATGGCTTTCTACCTCCGGTAATCTATAACTGGATTATTGGAAAACATATTGAACAATAACAAAACGGTAGTCTGAACACGATTCTGACTATTGGACTGAGAAGGACTTAGTTTCGGAGATTCAATGGAAGTGGCTTAGAATTGAGTTTTCACATCGGAGGTCAACAAAATCCCGTACAACTTTGCCCAAATATGTGCCTCGAGGTACACGTGCATCAAAGCGTAGAGAAAAAATAGAGGAATTCGAAAATAATTATTTTTTATTTATTTTATTTTTTATTTTTATTTTTTTTATTTGGCTCACCAACAATTGGATTCACTTATACAAATATATGAGATACATCCAATATGCTTATAGACTAGTGTACCAATCTCTTACAGGTAAGCACATCATGTACTACTTATTTGTCGATTGGTATTAAAAAATACAAAAAAACAATAATACATAAATATTGGGTATTGGGCGCCTACTTAAAATTCGATGAGTTTTTATACTCGCCGAACATAAGCATGTTTACGATTGAGATCGAAATTAAGCCAAAATTGTAGAATTCAATTTAAAATCAAAATACATAATTGTACTTTTATTCATAAATCATTTTTAGTTAATTATTAAAATTTAACCTAATAACCTGTAATACAATTAAAACATGTGGTAACTATGAAAGCACGATTGCGTTTTATTTGGTTGTCGCTCGGGTTGACATTTCGTAAAATGTCATTTTGTTTTGTTTTTGTTGACTCTTCACACATGTCATTCCGTTCATTTCTGCGTTTGACAGAAGAAAGAAGAAACTTTACACTTTTTTTTAAATAAGTAAGGTGGTTATTTGATAGAGTGCTAAAATGGCGTCATTTTTATTACCATAAAAGTTATTTTATTCTCTTCCCCGGGCAACTATATGAATAATTTAAGACTGCAATATTATTCAGTGTAATCTAGTGTATTTTATGTCACTAAGTGTACCTTCTGTACTAAATTGGGCGGTACGATTGGGGCAGTGATTGACCGATCGGCTGTTGCGCTGCGTGTCGCCGTTTCGATTCACGCGCATAACAAATGATTACTTTACTAGATCTGGAGGTTCGATAAATATAAGCCTTTTATTATAGGCTAGTATTATAACACAGGCTAAAAAGTTTTAAATTAACTTTGAAAGTCAAAAAGAATCAAACCTAGATAGGTTTGATTCTTGATGAGATATCTATCTCATCCAGTTGTCTACTATTTCTGTGACAATATTATTTCCAATTGATCGTGAGACGTGACGCTCGTGGAAGTGAAACCCTCTTTTGTAATGAGCGATTATGAGTAACGATTCTCGATTTTTTTTGCATCGAAATACAATATCGATTGCGAAATTCGCGACGAATTCGAGATTAAGTTTTTCCATCCGAAAATAAATGTTTATTAGGCCAGTATTTGACTGGTATTCTTTTTTCTATCCGTTGTTTCGTCATTGCATTTTGTCACGAAATAGAAATTCTTTCAATAAAATGGAACCGTTTAGGTATATTAATAGTTGAGTTGTGTAAAAAATGTGGTTCTAAATAAATGGAAAGTTTTATTTTAACTTTTATTAATAAAATTGCTATTAAGCCCGTCACAGACGTAGCTAAAATATGTATTAATATAATTCATTGCCCGGCATATTACGATATATTTTCTATAGTAATCTTTGAGTGACTACAAATGCAGCTATAATATAATTATATATTTATTACGTCACCAAAATATGTGGACCTGGAAGGCATATTAATATATATATCAAAAATGTGAAACAAACAACGACTGCAGACGTAATAAGGGCGAAAATATATTATTATATTATAGCTACGTATATTAAGAGCACCCAACCCGTCATGTTTCCCATACAAACGCTCGTACGCGATTACGGCGTTATTACAAATTATTTTCTAAATATTTTTAACACACAGGAATCTTGTGGCTTAAATCTAGGTTTGTATGAAGCCAATAATAAACTTTTTTGAGAAACAAATTCAGTAGACACATCCGAAAATCAGCTTTTTTGCACAATTTTATCTAAATTTTGGCCGTTCATAGCACTCATACATTGAAAAACTAAAAAAACAGCTTCATAGAAACCTTGCAAATGTAATGGAGATTCTAAATAACAAACATTTTTACCAAAAACTTGTAAAGCTTTTTCAGAAACACGTATGTCCTGGAACAAGTTTTGTGAAATTTCCGCGTGCAAATTTTCTTGTAATGTTATCGCGTTCTCATCTCACTCACTCGTTTGATTTCGAGCTTTGCGTTGGTTGAAACAAATAAAAAATTCAGTCATGCTCGCGTTGAAGTTCGTTCGATGGGGATGGGCGCTCTTAATACATATTATTATAGCTACGTATGTGACGTCAACCTTTTCCAAACTATGTTTGAGTTGGCTTCCAGTCTAAGTAAATGCGGCTCAACAACAGTGTTTTACATGGAGTGACTGCCTGTCAGACTTCCACAGTCCAGGGCGGATCTCTTTAAAAAAAAAAACAATTTTGTTCTTTTTAGTGCCTCCTTATCACCCAAATTCATTAAGACACGGCAACACAGTTGAAACAGAGATTGAAAGTCCTCCAAAGATAGAAAGATGGAAGAAACGAAAACGACTTCTCGGTTTTTGTTTTTTTCAAAAATCACTGAATTAATTTCTGTTTGTTGTATACTAAAACCTTCTCCAGAATGTAACAAACAGTTTTCTGAAAACCGCATCAAAATCGGTTCAGCCAAACGGGAGATAATCGCAGACAAACATATATACATACACACATACAAACATACCGGTCGAACTGAGAACCCCCTTTTTTATTAAGTCGGTTAAAAAAAACATGTGCGGTCGGGGGAACGAACGAAAAGGAACGAAGTTCCTTAGTGCTCATTTGTTTTTTGTAGTAGGCTCGATACACGCACCCATACACACACGCATTTCGTTACGTGATGATGATTGCCACGGAACAGATAAATAGAGTCAATGCAAAGCCCCATGTAAATACAAAACTCACTTATCAGAGAACCAACCACACATCACCCTTATCATCCATCTCAAAACATTCACGTAGATCCACACGACCATTACGACTCTATTTATCTGTTCCGTGATGATTGCTACTAATTCGCAGTACCCGTAGGAACTTCGTTCCAAAAGGATTCCGCACCACGCATATCGAAAATACCGACCGTACCTACCGATCTATGTGTGCGTCGGTCCGGCGTACTATAGGTGCTTCACTTTCGATATGCGTGGCGCGGAGTTCTTCTTTTTTTCTAGTCCGTGGTTCGTGTCTTCTCTAAATGAGAAGAGGCATTTGCCCTTAACAATAATAGGCTGATATTATTACATGAAGGTAGCTATGCTTTACCGATACGTTCCCTTTCATGACCGTTTTATTGGCCGTTAAAGTTTATTATCATTATTTCCTTCAAGTTGTAAACCCATATGAGTTTTAATGTTGCTCACCGCTTACTTCGTGCTCACCGCCACTAGCTCGATAAATCTATTCACTTTACAAGCACCTAACGCCATCTATGATCGACAATCGCAAACAAAATCAAATTGAGAACTGTAAAATTTAAAACTAATCTATAAAAAATAACCGCCTTCAAAGACTAAAATGTGATAAATAACTATGGCACAGAACACACGAATGACTTTAGTGTCGGAAGTTGGTGGCTTTGTTCTGTTTGTTGTTTTGTACTGCCACCGACTTCCGAAACTAAAGTCATGTGTGTTCTGTGCTAAAGTTATTTATCACATTTTAGTTTTTGAAGGCCGTTGTGTTTTTTGTTAAAAAGCTTTTCATTTCTCGCTTTTTAGTACCTCCTTATCATCCAAATCTATTAAAAAACGGCAACACAGTCAAAACAGAGATTGAAAGTACAAGATTGGAGAAACTTAAAACATCATCTATGTATATTTTTTTGCTTTCTATAATTTTTTTCAAAAAGTACTGAATCAATATCGGTAAAAATATGGGACCCACCCCTGAGGCACGCACACCCTGTCCATAAAAAAAAGAATTTTCAAAATCGCTCCATATTTGCCGGAGAAATCGCGTAACAAATATACAAAAAAAAACATCCAGTCGAATTGAGAACCTCCATCTTTTTGAAGTCGGTTGAAAACAAGGTTTCAAATAAAAAGGTCTAAATCTAGACATCATGACAATGTGTCAAGTGGAACGTGTCAATTTGTCGACCACTGTAACTGGTTGACAAACAACGGTTGCGCGGGAGTCGATCGTTTATGAATCGATTGCCTTGTTCGGATCGCTGTAATGGTCGTGTGGATCTACGTGGATGTTTTGAGATGGATGATAAGGGTGATGTGTGGTTGGTTCTCTGATAAAGTGAGTTTACGTGGTGGGGCTTTGCATTGATGCTTGATAATAATAAATAAATATAAAACGTTTATTTTCTTTACACAAGTTATGTACTGAATGCTAATATTTAAGAATAGTGCACGAACAAGGAGCTAACTTTGTGAGAGACTCATGCCTGAAGTAGATTTTAATACAACCTGTATTTTCAGGTCACCAGGCAGTGACTGATTTAAAGTTACAGTAATTTATAAGGACATACTATTTGTGAGATTGTATGTAGGAGGTTTTCTTCGAAACTGCTTCTCCGATTACAACAGTTCTTTCACTGATAGTAAGCTACACTACTTCCAAGTATCATATGATTATTTAAAGGTATATTTGACTTTCGTGCAGACAACGTCGCAGGCAGGAAGAAGCAAGTTTATTTTATATAGTACTAGCTACCCGCCCCTGCTTCGCTCAGGTGCAATGTAGATTAAACTATACGTATAAACCTTCCTCTTTAATCACTCGCGGTTTTCATCAATAGATATATTGATGAAAACCGCATCAAAAATTCTGTAGTTTAAAAGATCTAAACGTACAGACAGCGGTAGCGACTTTGTTTCATACTATGTAAAGAAGTCATTCTGTTGTTGGATTTGACATTTTGTAAAAACGCCTTTTTTTTCTTTCCTGTCCCACTGCTGGGCAAAAGCCTCCCCCAACTCATTCCAGGTACTCTTGTCCAGCGCCACCTCGAACTTGCACCCGTGGTCCAGGTATTTCGCCTTTCGGGGCAGTCCTTGGGGAAGCCGTCCATCTTCTGGCACCAATCAAAGCTCATGTCTGAGCAGACATGAGCTTTTAGAGCAGAGCAGTCTTATTATGAGATAAAGACTGCTCTGCAGTGCGGCATTAAGGGGCTTAAATTATCTCTGTATATTATAAAACAAAGTCCTCTGCCGCGTCTGTCCGGATAGACAGACGCGGCGGTTTATCTGTTTGCAATAAACTCATAAACTACTGAATGGATTTTCATGCAATTTTTCGCGTGATTCATGAGAAAGTTTTAGGTGTATAATTTGTTATAAATATGACGATAATTACCCGTGTGAAGCCGGGGCAGGTCATTAGTTATTATTATACTAATAGAAAACACAAACATCATAAATGTAACACAAATAGTCATTCAACTTTCATCATTACATTAGAAAACTTTAATTCCTAGTTACACTAATCGTTCTCTACTGTTACTAGATCTTATATCCACATTATACAACATATGTTTACAATGATATATAATCTTGTAATGCGCTTATACTTTTGTAATGATAGCCACTGGACATGTGCGCCGGCTTAGGGTGGAATTTGCTACCTGTGGGGGGAGAGTGGGGTTAGTAGTAGCAGGCTAATTTTAGCTTAATTTCACTCGGTCGAAAATATACTTATGTTCGGTGAGTATAAGAACTCATCTAATTTACACACAATACGAGATGAAAATAAATGAATATAAAATTCTCTATATATCACTGATTCCTTAAACTCTGAAAAGAGAGTTGCTTTGGTATAAAATTATTATTATTTGCAAAGAATTCATACCTACACTCACATGAAGTACTGGGTCTATCAACGGGTTTTTCAGTATAGTTGCAATTGTTTTATGTGTTTTTATTTATTTATTTTATTATTTATGTACACACAGTAGACACCACAGGAAAAGACATAACACAATTAAACACACAACAATACACACACACATACATACACACACACATTAAACACTTAATACTTTTATTTTTTCACAACGTTAGTCTAAGTTACGTTAGTAATCTTCCTCGACTTGTTCCATGTTACTTGTAGTGATGCAATAAGTTTCTTCTTCCTTACTATCTTGTTAACCGTCATGCTATTAGTGACTCCCCTTGCTTTCATTTTATCATTCTTCACACAACCCATTCATCATTTCGTTGGCCTTGTTTTTGATTTCCTCTCCATCCATCCACATTTAAATTCACAACATAAAACAAAATAGGAAAATTTTCGTCTTAAAAAAATACCTACTAAAGTTAACTTAATGACTTCTTACACAATTAAATTCTCCTTCAACATTTTCATAAAGAGCAAATTCAACAAACAACCTCCTGAAAATGTCACATTGTTTATTCGAGCACCCAACATGTTCATTGTTCCATTCAACCCCCCTCTCCTCGTCGGTTACCACTTGACACACTTCTCGGTATAATTGTAGCAATTTACTAGCGTATAACTGGCGACCGACGGTCCGACTTGGACACGTCAAAACATATCGACATAACGCCTTGTGCAACGAGAGCCTTGATTGAGCCATTCACATATAATCAGTAGTACATTTATGCCAGTTTCACTCACCGTTCGAATACGCAAATGTCCCTTAAGGCCTTGTGTTGCGTGTTTTGTAGGGGAGATTGGGTATAGTCGTATGTGAAGTATTAAGCCTAAACTGTTCGCCAAAAGGATTATCTCAAGGGCTCCAACTTACTGCGACCTTTTTTTTATCACAACGCTGCGCTGCTGTGGACCGGTGGTGAATTGCAGAATACTTCTCACCTTTGCTTCTAGGTGATGGCATTGTGATATCACGTTCAAGACCTCTGAATTGTTTCATTTACGTCTTATAAGTATAATAATATCTGAAATTTTGAGGATAGATATAAGAATATGTTGTGAAGAAGGTATCAGGTAAATAAGTACTTTACTCAGTTATGCTAAAATGTCGTAGCTTTAGCGACTCTAGGATCTTAACCCATGAGGTTCGACGTCCCACTTTAAGAAGACTTGATGATTGCAAGATCTGAGGTAAACAACTGCTGGTACTGTCACTTCCTCAAACTTGAATACAAAAGTTTCAAGTACTTTACGTGACCAGAGGGTTGATCTGTTCTTGGGTCAAAGAATTAATATTGTATGTACGGTCGAACAAGCTAATTGGTTTACAGGCAAAATTATTCATCTTTCTACTACAATAATTGAATATTTTTGCCTGTAAACCAATTAGCTTGTTCAACTGTACTAGTATCTCCCCCCCCCCCCCACCCTTCGACTTATGGTAGTGGTAGAACAGTGAGGGTTTTGTGTACACCGACATAACCCTCCATTCTCCTCTGACGGTGGACATCTATGAGGATTTCTCCATAGAAAAAAAAATGGTACAAGTTTCAGATCGGAAAATCGAAAACCTAGAATATCAGTTTCACCAGACACAGTTACCGATAATAAAGTGTTTCATTGAAGTTAAGTTACAAAAAAAACTTGACAAAATTAATTTCGTTGTGTGTTTAGAAAGAAGTGTTAGCGTTTTAAGTTAGTAATTGTTGTGATAATATTACCCCTACTATGTGACAATCAGGGAAATAAATAACGACAGAGTGAAAAAAGTTCTCTGGTAAAACCAGAAGACATTTATACGAACTAGTGGTCGGTCAAGGGTTCAAAATATTTGCATTCCAATGCGAAAATATTTTTTCAAGAATTGATTTTAGGTTCCTGCTCTTCTGCTCCACACAAAATTTATCAATGCCAAACTTCAGACGCCTTGGTAAGCGAAACATTTTAAAAAAGGCTACTCCGTTTTCTCTTTAGAACCACGTACCTGGATTTTTTTTTATAGAAGTGTAAATAAAAAAAGTGCTATTTGAAATTATTTTTTAATTTTGAATGGATAAGAAAATGAAGAATACACCGTTATTAAAAAAAAATATAGCGTAAAAAGCTTAGTCATTGGTACCTACGACTAGATAGATTAGTCAGATAGACTAGATTGTTTTTTTTTTTTTAATACCTTAGTAAGACTTTGATAACAACTGTTAAGTATTTTGAGCAGTAAAAAATGTGAGTTCAGTTATTTCTACGATTGACCAGATTTGAAACCAATCTTCGAGAAATCGAACGAAAATAAAAACACAAATAGGTGACTAACGCGTAAGTTGCAGTGATTGGCTGATGATAGTTCAGTCAACGAATTGCAGCTCCTTACGTTTACAAGTTTAACAATTTTTTACATAATTTTTGTTTCTGAGAAACCGGGTGTGAATAACTCGATCATCTCTCACTCAACTTGTAACCGACAAGATTCCGACAACCACTAGTACCTTCACACGAACGATGCGTAACGCGGTGGCTCGACAAAGCTCATTTCATGCTCCATTGTGGGATCTTGTGAAAGCAATCAGTCGCCACGACTTTTTTGTCGGTAATAATTACCGTCGCCTATGTTCTAGTTAACTTTGGTAGGGGAATGCAACTGGCGATCGGAAAATGTTCTAGTCGAATGATCGTCGCGATTGCGAGACGTAATGGCGTCTCGAATAATCGGGCAAACCAGCATGATGGTTGAATAAAGATGGTGAGTAGAGAGATAATGGTACTTATATCATTATTAATTGCTAATCAGTTACTGCTAGCCTTCGCTTCGAAAAAATGTTGCACGAAAATAGGAATAAAAAGTATCCTATGTCCTAATCCAGGTCATGTTCTACCCCAATGTGTGCCCAATTTCATCCAAATCCAGTAAGCCATTAAAGAGTGATGGTTCAACAAACATACAAACTTTCTCATTTATACGAATGCTGACGTATACAACATCACTGATGTTCACTGTAGCGATACTTTTCAGCAGACACATTCACTAAGAAACGTGTAGCAAGCCAGTACAAATAATAATGAAAATGTAACGTAACGAAACATGCCAATTCTTCAAAAAATATAAATAATCTCGAAGTTAGATTTGTCAAAACTCTTTTATAGAACTTAACGGTCCGATGACCCCATAACAGATTTATAAAAGCATTTATTATGATGACAATGTCAGATGATTAAAACTTAATTATAAAACGTAAAAGGTCTTTATTAACAGTTATGCAAGAATAACAGCCTAGGTTTTATTGAATATCTATTTCTGCTATTTATTGAGCAAGTGTAAGAGGTTTTGGCGAATTTGTCAAAGCGGAACGGCGAAACGATTTGTGATTTCATGTCATGTTTTACATGACACTGAAATGTAACATGTTTCTGATATATCTGCCAAACATGATTTATCATCATCATCTCACCTCACCCCTCCCCATCCCTTATCCCATGTTACTTGGGTTCGGCGCAACATGTTTTCTCCTTCCAACCGTCATGCTTTCACTGACTCCTTTTTCATTCATATCATTCTTCACACAATTCATCCATCTTTTCTATGGCCTTCCTTTTCCTCTGCATCAATCCACACTTATATTCATACTCTTTTAGTAACATGTATTTCATCCCTTCTCTTCACATGCCCGTATCTGCCGAACTGCTTATGTTCCTATCCTAAAATCGATCCCTAGCCGGTCTATTCTGAAAATATATTCCTAGGTTAATTGTAATGTGAGATGGAGGTGAGTTGTACGGTATTCTATAAAAAAATCCTTCAGCAATTTAAGAGGAAATGGACGGTCAAACTGTACCATTAGATGTTATGACACTTCATCTTAAGCTCACTTAAACTACATGACTACATTCACAGACGGAGATTGTTACAGCACTGTGAGAATAGCAGTACTGTTAAAAGTTTTTATCAATTATGAGAATTCACTCCATTACAACATCAATAGGTATTGCGTCGTTATATGGATTTAGAAACTAGGGGAAGTTAAAATTCATAAAGTCTGACAACCAGTCTTACCAAAAAGTATTGTGTTACCCAGTAACTGGGTTGTGGAGGTCAGATAGGCAGTCGCTCCATGTAAAACACAGGTATTCAGCTGGATTCGGTTAGATTGGAAGCCGACCCCAACATAGTTGGGAAAAGCCAGGCAGATGATGATGGTGAGGTACCGATATAGAGACACGAGTATTTGAGATGCTCCTTCGGCATTCTGTGGTCGACAATGGGAACACATTCTAGATTGAGAACAACGGATTAACTCACTGTGTTGCCGGGTTCGTCCGACTACTTTCGACATGGCATACGGCCACACAACCCGGCAACACAGTGAGTTAATCCGTTGTTCTCAATCTATAATGTATAACAAAACTCACGTTTCGTTTAATGAAGACAATGGGAACAATTACGGTATATTTAAAGAATGTTTTAGTGTAAATAACTGTTGCTGACGCAGGCAAATATGGTGGAATGAAGTTTGACGCTTTCAGGCAGGATTGCTCCACATTAGCTCAGGATAGAGACGATTGGAAAGGGAAAAGAGGAGAGACAAAACAGGTTTAAAAGAAAACAATAAATAAACGGTTTGGAACTGTCTCCGTAATATTTCTTCACAAAGAATTAGAAAAAAAAAAAACAATCGATGTCGTATTCAGTTTTGCAATATAGAAATGGTTTGGCACTTTGTCGCCATATGCAAAAAGTATCGGTAAACCTAAGTGATTGTTGATTAAAATGTTTTGTCAAAAGATCTATTATTAGATGAATTGCAATACATTTAGGAAGTGAAACCTGGTGTGTATGCATTGTTATGTATGCAAGTGAAATCTTGTCAGTTGTTTGGTAAATAAATATTAGTTTTTGTGAGGGCGTTGACCTGGCTACAAGTGTCGCCGATTGTTTGGTTACGTCATTCTGTAAGTTATTTATTTTTAGGTTACCTAACGTTACATTGTTTTTATGTTTTATTTTTTATTTTTATGAGTGTATTTTCGCAATGTATGATGTAAAAATCTTCCTCGTTGAATTTAAGGAAAGTGAACTTAAATTAAACTGACATTTTTTACAAAATAGACCGACTGATTCAATATAATTTTATTGCTTTAATACCTACCTATTTACTCTAAGTAGATACTTACATTAAAAAATAACAGTATCCAAAAAAAATATTAATGAAACAGAAAGATGTGCCATCCCAACTAATTTAACCCTGCGTATGCGACAGCGGTCCAACGGACCATCGCATCGCCTCGGTTTTTGAAAACTCTCTATTTCCTTTAATCGTGTACTATTGGACTTCCCTATCGAATAATGAGTCTACTAAATATTTAGGAGCTGGTCCGTCCAAACAAAGTCCATGAACAAAACAAATGTTGCAAGGCAACATACTTGAAGTACTTACCGATTTTAGCAGTCGGTACTGCAGCATGCAAGCAGGCATGCAGCATGCAAGCAGACATGCAGCGCTCAGACCGTGCTGAGCCCTTACGGTACCCGATCCAATATATATTTACTGTGTTAAAGGATGATCGAAAGAAAATCAAAGAGGGATATTGTCGTAATAACTGTATTATAAAATAGAACGTCGGCCTCTGAAACCGCTAGGCTAAACAATGCCTTGATTAAAAAAATAAGAATAACGTAATTCTACAATCGAAAAGCTTTAGACGAAACATTTAGTCAATGGTTTCGACCAGCATGCCATATAAATGCATGCAACCTTTACAGTACCTACGTAAAAAAAACTTTAATGAAACAAAAAAAACCGCCATCTTTATTAGTTAACCGTGAGGATGCGACGGCGACGTTGGCCCAATGATCCATTGCATCGGTTTACAAGAGCTCTCCATTGCCTCTAATCGTGTAATAGACTTCCCACGAAAACCATCAGTTTTTGCGTCCAAATGCTTCGGATCTTACCACATGGATACTGACAACCGTTTCGTTTTTATTTCAATGAAAGTCCCGTAGTTACTTGCGCTGATGTTGAATCATTTTAATTGGAAATGACTTAGAGGTGTTTGAATTGAATATTTTTCTATTGATTCAAATAAATAGGAAAAAGCAGTGATGCTTGTTTATAATGGAAGAGAGCTATCATGAATAACGGTGAGATTAAAAAAATACTCGATAAAACGTGATAAATAAATGAGTAAAATAACAACACACGTGCAAACATTCAATTCAATAAAATGGTAGGCATAATTCAAAAGCAATTTCCTCTTAGACCTTTGATTCAATATATTTTAAGTAGGTATGCATAATAAGGATTATATTATGCATGTGCATACACATATAAATCATTCATCATCATCATTTCAGCCGCAAGACGTCCACTGCTGGACATAGGCCTCCCCAAGGGTGGGGGGGGGTTTGCCATAATCGCCACGCTTGGCAAGCGGGTTGGCAATCGCAGTATGGTTGTTACAAAGGCACAGAGAACGCTGCTGCCCATTCTCTGGTGAGTCCCTTAGTCGCCTCTTACGACACCCACGGGAAGATATGGGATGGTGCTATTCTTTACGTCCGACACCACACGGACTATAAATCATTATATACTTGAAATCCGAATTCAACAACGAAATTGCCCTTTTTTTTAGCCGAGGGTTATAATTTTTACATAATGTCAGTACCATACTAGTGATCGCAATGCCCGTAAATCACAGTTATTTCATTATACATCATACATTGATACATGAATATAAGATAGAAAATAACGTTTCCTTCGATGTCTTCCATTTATACTGTATCCCGCAAAATCTCTAATCCCACTAATAAATCACTCGCTACAAATAATTTCTCGTTACTCAGACCGCATCTGTGTACGGAGCGTTACATTGAAGCAGTTGCTACGACGGACTTACTTCTCAAAGAAAACTACGACATTCGCTTATAAAAACGATCCCAACAGCCAATTTATACCCTACTGCCGCAGCCACACGGTTGAATTCACGTTGGATAAAAAAGTGTGATAGATCAAAATGGAATTAAAAAACTAATCGAAAATGAATGCACGTCGCCTCAGACGGACGAGAAAGGAAAGCACGTATTTGTCGCGGTTCCGTAGGAAAAAAAATCTTATTTCATTCATAAAATGAGTCGCATTCAGAACTAACGTTTTTTTTTTAATTCTCCGTCGGACCGCGTTATTCATCGGGCCGGTTGATCAACGTGAAATGATGTCAAAACTAACTTTTTTTAGGGTTCTTTACATTTAACACACTGTTCACACTCGAGTGGTTCCGTCACGGATACGGATTTTCATAGTTCGGTTCCCAAGCTTGAGTTGATCTTATTTTATAGTGACCTCACATTTTTATTGGAGGGTTTTATTTTAATCCTAACATACGTGATAGTTTTAGATTAGTTTTACATACAATTACGCCTATATTCCCGTATTGCCATGATGGCCCAATGATCAATGCACCAAGCTCTAATGCACAAGGTTGCAGTTTCTATGACGGGTAAATACAAATGTCACATTCGTTGGAATGTAATATTTCCAATTCATGTGTACTTTATAACAATAATAATAATCATTTAATTCAGGTAACATTCGTAACTATATTACATTACGTGTTAGTATAATAACTTATGCATAAGTTAGTTACATCACTTCACTGTGCGATCGTGTGGCACTTGTCCGCGGAAGCGACGGAAAACGACATCCTTCGGCCAAAAGTCCTCCACCATGACGAGCTGCAGATAACACGTTGGTAACCGCACCACAAACGCCCTGAAGTTGACGTTGCGATGCGAATCCAACAGCTGCACTCTCGGCGTGTAGTTGGTCTTTCGGCGCACGTACTCGACGATGTCCTCCGCCGTAGTGGTATAGTGGAGGCGAGAGATGTACACCGGCGGTTGATAAGTTTATCTTGGAAATATTAAAGGTTGTCTACACTTGTGTACAAGTGTGCACAGGTTCATGCTGCGCGCTTTTCTGTTGTTTCTGGCTTGCAGGAGTTGCAGTGGTTTGAGAATAGTGTGGAGCCAATCTTGTCTCTCCCAGCGACCTCGGCTCTAAGCCGAGGCCCGTGCCTCACAGGGGGCGCCCATAGCGTGTAGACGCATAGTTAATAAGCTGTTTGCCCTGACGACAAACACAGACACAGACCGCCGTCATTCCGTCCTTGTCGCCGTGGCCCGCCGCGACGACCCTGTACGTCTTCTCCCCGACCCTTGCTAGTGCCAGCCCGCGCCGCTGAGCCTGTAGCTTTAAATTCGTCCCTAAATAATGGAAATCCGATCCAGCCTGTCCCTTTGCTGTCCTCCCCCAGCGACGCCATAAGCCGAGGTTCGTGCCCCACAGGGGGTGCCCATAGCGTGTAGTCGCTTAGTTAATAAGTATAGTATGCCCTGACTGGAGGCCTTTAATTTACCTTTAAGGCATCACAGAAAAGTTAAGCTGCCGACAACCTCCTAGGTTGACCTGCGAGATGCCATATCGAAAAAAGAAACAATCTTATGGAGTCCTGGTTACTCGAATAAAGAAAATTCTATTCTATTCTATAAGGGATTTATACATATAACGTTAACGTTATTTAAGGTTGTATGAATGCCGAACCGAATCGCCCGACCCGCTTAGCAACCCTAACTAGTCAATAAAGCAAACTCGCGCGCGACACCTATCTTAAAAGGTGTGAACGTAAAATACAAAGTGTCTTGTAAACTCGCTAATAACGTTCTCTATGTGAAGAAATAGCTTCAATATTTTATCGTGTATTTGAAATTCGAATATCGCTTCAGGGTAAACTGATATTGGGTTGATCGAATGTTATGGTAGTATAAAATTGTGCAATATCAAACGCCAAACATTTATACCTCCCAGAAGTAAATTTTTCATTGGTTATGTTACCCCTCATGTGAGGACCTAATGACTGCGTAAACGGATCACTACGCTTGCTCAAGGTGAATTGGTGATTCCAGACTTAGGTATATAAATTAAAATAGGTTTCCTCACGATGTTTTTCTTCACCGATGTCAGTGAACACAAAAAAAAAATATAATAATAATATAATATAATATAATATGTGGGGACATTTTCACACACGGCCATCTGACCCCAAACTAGGGAGACCCTGTACTATGGGTGTCAGACAGCTGATATACATACACAAATACATTATTTGTAAATACATAAAAATGTAAATTTTTTTACAAATAATAACCCTGTTTGTTTGGCGTTTTATCCGTTAGCTGCTACGTTGGGTACAGCGGAGGTTTGACCTTAAATGTTTTTACCTGCAGAGTATGTGTTGATATAGTACCATTTTATTCAAGTTATTTCGAGAAAAGCTTTAGACATGATCATTTTTTATTGTGCTGTACCTAGATATCATCTTTCTTTCAATAATTTTAGGAGCATAATTAATTAAGTAATTTTGCGTGTGTTTCGGTTTTTCTTGAACATCACTGACATCAGGAAGAAAAACATCGTGAGGAAACCTGGAACTTCATATCATAATTTAATATCGGTCTGAGATCACAGCAAATTGTGCAGATCAATGCTCTCAAATACATAAAAAATTAACAACTACCAACTACGACTACAATTCTTTAATTCCAAATTCTATCTAAAAACATGTCATTTACCCCCCTTCTCCTTCATCCATTCAATCATTCCACCCACGTTTCATACAAAATCCAAAGCCAAATTCACTCCACACAATTAACATGGCGACCTCACACAGTCACAAAAACGCTAACAATATCTCAGCGATTCGCGCACGTAGCAAAGAGAACAAGACTAGACTTTACATAAACGGCGAAACTTTCGAACGTAACGCAATCATGATCACGACTCGATCCTTTGTGCGGATCGATACGATCCATCGATCTATGCGTCGCGCCGTGTACGCATGCATTATGTACTCGCATTTTTAGGGACGGTTGCACCGTTAAGGTCAGTTGTGGCGGTTAAAATATTTCTGATGGAGATTTTTTGTTTGTTTTCTAGATGTGAAACGTGTGTCTCTGTCCCATTCGCGAAGTAGGTATCACATTACTTCGTGGTCCATCAATAGACCACGCCTCTTTGGATTTTTGGAAGCTGATCAATTTCACTATGTATTCTAATGGCGATTTGGTGGTACCCCTAGTTAAATGTTTTTATGTCGTTTGTGCCACGTTCAGAGATATAATCTTTGTAGAGCTTTTTCTTTCATGACATATTTTGAATATTGTTAATATGACTCTTACTTTTACTATTGGGATGTCGTATTGTACGCAAATATGTTTATCTACATTAGTACAAGTTCTGCGAAAAAATCAGTTTTTATAATGATGAAGTCATCATCTTTCTTTATTGCGAAGAAAATAACGCATTATCTTCACGGTGGAAACGACAAAGTGACACAACTTCTACCATTCATACAGTACCTACACGATGCTAAACCCACCAGAGATAACATTTTTCATCAGCCAATAAGCAGTGTATAAAAATATTTTTTCCTCAAACTTTAATCTCTATTTAAACCTTCACTTAACCCCACGGTGGCACCGACCAGGTACTATGCCCAGAAACCCGATAGGCATCTAGCAATGGGATCGTTAGTTAGTGCAACTTGAAAGCTATTGCGGGCATTTTGCTTGAAATTAACAATTATGGTCTTACACTCGATTTGTATGTTCCAATGACCACATAGCGACGTGAAAGGGGAGCCTGGAATAAGTTGTAGTCAGCAAAGATTTATTCTGAACCGTATTTTAAGGGCATTTTCTATGTTGAAGTAATGGGATTACGATGTACGTATATTTGATTCGTGGTGTTAGTAAACTATCTTTTAGTGTTATGGGTATTTGAATCATGGTGGCTGATGGTATGAAATGTGTTGTATGATATAAAAGTCAGCTTATATTAGTATTGTTGACTGTATTTAGAATAGAATACTTACTATTTTATAACTAAGTAGTTTCGAGAGTGTTTACAATTAAAACCCCAAATTGTGATGTTTTTTTAATTTTGTTTAATTCAATTACACTTAAAAAAATGATAATGAGATTATGTCCAATTTTGTAAATTGCTCTACACTTCCTGATATTGATAAATTAAGATGAGATTAGGTAAGTATTAGAAAGTATAGAATTTTGTAGATTCTTTATTTTCCAATACTTAAATGTTTTTAAACATCAAATAAATAAATATCTATCACATTACTATATACAGGTCTACACCGCTATATCGCCAACAAAAAACAAACGTATCGCGCGCCCAAAACCGCACGCTTGAATTCACCAAAAACCTGCAGTAGGGGCGAAAATAGACTAACATGCTTAAAAAACATACAAACAACCCTTACCGTACTTTCGAATCAGCATAATTACGCGAGTCGAACGCAATTTGTAAGCAAACAAGGTAATCGTTGGATGTGAATTCACGTACAAATAGGCGTCCATTAAAATGTAGCAGTGTTGGACACCGGAAGAGCGGGTCGCACACGGACTGCACGAATCGACAACCTTCGACATCACACAACGTTTAGTGATGTGGTTTATCGATATCGATTTTGTTTTGTTTGACAGATTTAATCTGGAACCTAGAGGAAGGCCGAAGAATAGATGGATGGATTGTGTAAAGAATGGTATTAAAGAGATGAGAGTCAGTGATATTTTAGAGGTATGAGGAACAGAGTGTAAAGTTCTTCATCCTCTATTGAAAAGGGAGGATCCTCCGACCAGACGGGTGTTTTGTCAGGTGGGCTACTGCCCGACGGTTGTAGTCGGGATTTTGTATACATCCTAATGTCGCGGCCAAAAGCTAGAGGAAAACTGAAGAAGAGATGGATAGAAAGTGAACAATGATAATATGAAAGAGAACGGAGTCAGTGACATGATGACGATGGAAGGGTTGGAAGAAGAAAACGCTGTCACTCGTAGATCTTTGGTAGTCATTATGGGTAGTCAGAAGTCAGAAAGTCTGACAACCAGTCTCACTAAGAGGTATCGTGTTACTGGACGTGTAAAACACTGGTATTCAGCTGCAACCATTTAGACTGGAAGCCGATCCCAACATAATTGGAAAAGGTTACATTTTGAAAAGTGTAATACTGGTAGGGGGTTCTGGGGTTTGAAAGATGATGATGAGAGCACCTCAAGAAGTCCAGTGAAACTCAGGGAATGTTCTTGCGCCAGAGATTGCTGTCTTCTCTGTCAAGGGTCAAAAGAAAAATATAGCAGAGCACGAAATAGGGGCACAGATTCAAGTCATTAGACTATACCTGTTGACTGTGTTTCCTCCCCTTTATAATAAGCTCTTGTATTTAATTAAATAAATGAATGTCTAATTGTCATGGGTTTGTTGAGAAGCTCTTTTTTTGGTAAAATTCTTAACTTACTTAGCTAACCTTTGCTACCTAAGTTTGAGAATGTAATTTAAACAACGGGTCAAACTCTCAATTTTTTAAATACTTAACGTGTTACAATCAACAGAGACTGAACAGCACTATGGTAAAGCCGTCGTTCGTTTAAGAAACGATAATAAACTAAAAATGAACAACGATAGAGTTGAAAATGGGGTAGTACTCTTACACGCGTAAGAGTGATGTAATATCTCTGTTTGTTTGTAGGGTTTTACAACTTCGATTGATTATTCATTAGCAATATATGACATAACTAGCGTATTTCAAAGGAGGCAAAAACATAAATATTTTTTTCAAAATATGTAATGATTTATAAATGGCTTGAAATTGTATCCAGAATTCATAGGTTTAAGAACAGTTTACCAGTAACCACACTTAATAAACTATAAACTTACTAATCTGTTATGATTACTACCCGGCTTCATTAACAAGAAAAAAAATCCGGAAATAAACTTTCCCTTAAAAAGAGACTTCCAAGTCTCCAACCATTTAAGCGTGGGAAGTTAAATCTCATCTTAGGAGCTAGGTAATTATCCTGGCGACACTCCAAACTGTCTCGCTCATTTCAATTAGCTCTCTTAAATATTCAATGTCTTTAAAATAGGCTGCGATTCCACGCCGCTACTGGAGCTAGTTCAGAAGTTTCATTAAAACCGGGGTTAATTGTTGACTTCAGTAGAAATGCTTTCGGTTTTATTTTTACGACGTCACTCGGCTTTTACGAGTTATGAAGAACAAGTTCGTTGCTTCCGATTTTGACAATAAAGACCGTGATTTGATGGCGTTAATTTTTAATGGTTTTTGAATTTTAATTATGGTTTTAGGGTTAGCGATGTGATTTTTAGACTTGGGTTTGAAATATAAAATGTTTTATGTGCAGAGTTAAATTTTGGAATCGTAAATCTTGACCTAGTTAAAACGAATTTCATTGGATTTAACACTACATATCACTATTAAGCAGAAGTTAAGGAAAATGTGGATCTGCTACAATTACGAAACCCACCAAAAGTCAGGCTCATACGATCACTTGTCTTCCCCATTTTTCTTTACGCGTCAGAAAAAGGGAAGATAGATGCTCAGGAGATGTGGTTTGTCATCGGTAGAACAGTCGTCTTTGGACATGTATCTAGGCGGGATAGCGACTCCACCGAGTGGCTGGTCGTACAGGGAAAAATGGGGGGAGTGAGATCACGTGGCAGATCACCTATGCGATGATCAAAAGTGAAATCCGCAGTAGGAAAACGCGTATCTGACTGCGCCAGACAATCTGTTAACAGGGAAAGATGGCCGAAGATCATGCGGAGAGTGTGTCCGCCTTTACCACCGACGTAGATGCCTCGACAGAGAAGAACTAGAAGAGAATCACTATTACAATATATCACTATACTTAACGACATATTATAAACTAGCTTTTGTCCGCTGCTTCGCCCGCGTGAATGTCGGTTATGGTGGATGCTGACGAAGTTTTGGATTAAAAAGTAAATCCTTCCACTGAAGGGTTCAAGCCATACCAAATTTCATTAAAATCGGTTTAACCATTTCATCATGAAAACGTCACAGACAGAGTTACTTTCGCATTTATAATACTATTAGTATGAATTAAAGTTGGTTTGTGTTCGTTCGGTGAAACCTCCAGAACTACGGCTCCAGTTCTGTAAATTCATTCGCTAATAGGAAGCTATATTATCCCTAAGTGCTATATTTTATTAATAATTCCTCAAAATTAACGATTAAAATCACATGTCTAGCTTATCTAATAAAGGAACACACAGAACCAAACGTTATTCCAATTAACAATTCGCATACGTAACATGACTAATCACAAACACATCTCGAATACTCACATCTCGATATCATGTACAATAATCGATAACGTCGTATCGATGTTTCCGCATCGACACATTGGTGCGCGCGGAATGCGTCGGGGCGCATCCCTACGCACACGGACTGATGATCATTGCTGGCGCATGCGCTCTATAAATAATATGTTGTAAAACGATTTTCGATAGATTAATCTGAATCGTGAGCACGGTCGTGCGCCGGCGGCCACAAGAGGGATCTATTGTAGATCGATGCTGATTTAGGAATGGTTAGACGGTACGGGAAGAGTTGTCGTATTGATTGCGAATTACTTACCTATAGTGGTAGATTAATTTATTGATGTTAGTTCTTGATTTGCATTTATGCTGCTTTGTTTCTTGCTCGTTCTTTTCCATAGAGACCTACCTACGTTTTGGAACGAGCAACTAGCTTCAACTTTCTGACTAACTGACCGACTCCTTGACAATTCAAAAGTGCCTGTAAATGGTTTAATTGAAATAAATGCTTTGACTTTGACTTTGACTTGATTTATGTATTGCATACAGACAGAGGACAAGATTCCTAAAAAAAATCCTTAGATTAGGTAGTACAAAATAATTAAGAGATTATAATTGTTTGTTTAAAATGTGCCCGAGGCTTCTTTCGTGTGATTGAATAAAAGTAACCTAAATTACACCTTAAAACATCTACAACTATCTGCCAGTGAAAGTCTGTCAAAATCGGTGCAGCCGTATCAGACATTAGCGAGAACAAACCAAACAGAGAGACCGACAAAAAAATTAAAAATTGTCTTTTTTGTTATTAGTACTGTGTAAACATTCAAATGCATTCAGTAAAATGCTGTTGTTTAACCATTACAAACAGACACTTCAATTTAATTTATATTTATAGATCTATAGATAATAATTATACCACCCTCTCAAATTAATGCTAAAACTTCTCATCCTAACAGAAAATCGTGACCTCTATCGTCTTCATTGATTTTCTTCCTCACAGTAAGATTAAGCCATCAACACAAGATGTATTGGACTTGCTTGAAGCTAGTTCTGTAACTTAAAGTTCTAACTTGATAAGATGGACTTCAAAGTGTAAACTAAGTCGTGATTACACGAAGGGTACTGACTAGAGTCGACTCATGGTGCGCCTGACTTTACCTCACGAAGATTATGAATCCTGGAAACTATTTATTGCTATTTGTTTTTCCTTCATGTAACTATAACTTTTGCCCGCGACTTTGTCCGTGCGAGAATTTTTTTACGGAGCTCTAAGGAGAATGTAGCTTCATATTAGCGATAGAGTTTTTAGAATCGGAGTAGTAGTTCCGGAGAAAAGAGCGTTCAAACAAAATAACAAACAAACAAACTCTTCAGCTTTATAATATTAGTATAGATAGTAACGTTATCCTTTACAGATCATTCAATAAAAGCTATAATGAAGGTCAGTATTTTTATAAAATTGTAAAAATATGTAAATATTTGCATGCCGGATGCTAAATAATATGGCTGAACTTTGATATATCATATTACTATTGTGTGTTACCCATATTTGCAAAATAAAATTATGTTCTATTAATGTCTGGGTTAACCAATCACGGCACAGCGCTACTGCCAGGCCTACTGCTGCGTTCTACGGGAAATATATCGGCAGCAGGTGTGAGAATAGCTTCTTTACGTAATTATTAGCATTTACCTACAGTGTGAAGGTTTGTAGAAAGATAAAGTTTTTGCAAAAAGCAGTCTTATTTAATGTCACAATCTCAATTATTTATCTTATTCCTATCTGATAGATGCATAGCCCTATGTCACTCCGCACGCGTGTGTCCGCTGTACATAAATGTTCTGTATCCTGTGGGACATTCCCACACACTACACTCGATCGGGACGCACGAAGTTGAACGAGTAGGTACGTCTCGAGAAATGGGAGACATTTATCATATTAATGCTATAAAAAGGGTAAGTTTTGCTGGGTATGAGGATTTTGTTACCTATATGGGCCCTTTCAATTTATGTGTTTGGTGCTGCTGCGATGCCGGAGCAGTCCGGGTGTCGGAAAGATGACTTTTTCCATACAGCTGACACGTGACGTTTGTCGTCCTGCCGTCGTGCGTTCGCGGTACCGGTGTTGCACGGCGCTTTCGACGTGTCAACTGTATGACAACAGACAACCGTCCGTGTGCAGTCCGACATCCGCACTGCTCCGGTATTGCAGCAGTCCGGCACAAAATTAAAGTACTGGTAGTACTAGTTCATAAGAATATTTTGATTTAAGGGGTCATTCTTTTGGACAGGTTTTTCAAGCGGCTTTACTTAAAAATAATAGAAATCGAAAAGTTAGTAAGCCATTTTTTTTTTTCGCGCATACCTTAGATCCTCCCCTAACTGGGATACTGATTATTATTCAATTATCTTTATAATTAAATATCATTAAAAAATAAAATACCCCCATTCTTTGATTTTCGTGGAGTGTCCCAAGCCCCGATCTGGTCACTTAGTAAATTATATATAAAACTAAACGCTACATACTTACCAAAAAAATAACACTAATTCCTAAGAAGTTTACAATGCTGTGAAAAATTAGACCATCATTCTAGAAGAACTACATTTCCTAAAAAAAAATTAAATTTATCTGTCCCGAGGTAATTGCTGATTTACGTGGATTATTATAATTTCACTAGCACATCTCTAAATTCGCGGCCTGATGATGCGTCATCATAATTCTAGTTACAACTAGTCGCGCTTCGACGGCCGGGCAGAGTTCGTGAATGATGGTGCGTCGAGTTTTCAAAAAATAGATGGTAAGAACTTCGTTGCGTGGGTTTGGTTTCTCAAAACTTTGATTTGCGTGGTACATATCTCCGGTGTCTATGAATTTATTTATTTCATAAAATATTGTAGTGAACAAATATAAGGTAACGTAACTTATAATCAAAACACAATGTATTTGCTTAAAAGGTTTTTGTATATTTTAAGCATAAAGGATTTATTTTGATTTCCGTGGTTGTGATTTGCGTGGTTTACGTGGTAGTTACGACCCACGCAGATCAATTTTTGACCTTGCAAATGAAATTACTTTGAGTTTTGTACTACTTATAAAGTTATGAAATGTTTTTTATTACTTTAGTTAAATATAAATTCCTTTAAATCAAACTTAAAATGTTATATTCGATGGGTTTCTGACTTTATAAGTACTTAATCATATTAAGAATAGAACAATAGAAATTGATAACTGGCAGAGAATGCCTTAAGCCATTAAGTTCGCGTTTGTATATTAATCGTGCATAAATAAATAAATAAATAAAACAAATGAAAATAGCGTAAGATTAGCAACCTATATTCATGTTTAGAAAAATGATAACGGATTATTAACATTTTAGACCAAAAATGCCATTAACAAGAGAAGAAAAATTAGAGAGACTGAAGTTATCCGAAAGAATAAGAAGAGAGAGGCTAATAAAGAGTTCAAGGTCAAAAACCGGGCGAGATATTATAATAAAATAACTTCTTTTCAATATGAAGTAACAATAAGTAACTCATTTGAAAAAGTTAAATTAAAATTTTCATTTTCGTGGGGTGTTTTGTGATTTGCGTGGCCTCAATTTTTTTAACCTCGATTATCTCTGTAAGTATATCGCTCTCTGAGGTGCCTTTTCTAAAAAATAATAATTTTACGCATATTTTATGAATCTGATACCAATTAAAAGAAAAAATTGAATTTGAAAATTGCCACGAAAATCACCAAAGAATGCCTTATTCGAAGAACTACCCTAAGTTACTAGTTTATAACTGTTACTTTCAAAATATTCAGAGCTAGTACAATACGGTCAACGTAACTTGGCGCGTCTGAAGTTAGCCGATTAGCTGCGCAGTAGACAATTTCGTTCCTAAAAGTTCCATTGCGCAGCCAAACAGCTAACTTCAGACGCGCCAAGTTACGTTGACCGTATTGTACCTATTACTAATAGTGCTTTAATTTTTTGGCGTATGGTCGTCTCCACATTGTATTATGAGGATATGTGTGATTAGCCTTATCAGTGGGTGAGAGATTGGCCTCTAAGCTTTAGGCCTCAGATTCCATTTTAACTTGTGATAAATTATTGATTGGCTACTACAGAAGGAGGTTTTGTAAAGACAACAACAATACAGTAGTGCTATTCTGATACAATCTCCCTCGGAGAACATCTAGGTGAAGTGAGCTGTGATCTGTCCCGATGCTAAGGATTGACAAAGCAGACTTGCGCTTGCTTATTCAATTAAAATAATTTGAAAAAAGCAAATTATTTTAATTGAATAATTTATATTAACAGCTATTATTCTGAAAAAGAAGTTATGTTCTGTGACCTGAATTTATATTAACAGCTATTATTCTGAAAAAGAAGTTATGTTCTGTGACCTGCAGTGCTATTCTGTTACAATCTCCCTCGGTGAACACCTAGGTGAAGTGAGCTATCATCCGTCAGTCTGCTTATTTACGCTTATTTTTAACTAAAGGGTTGGGCAGAAATGAACCTTAATAGTACACCGTGGGGTGTACTATCAAGGTAAATTTTTGCCTGTCGTCCACAGTTCACCCGTTATATTTAGTGAAAAACAAATGAAAATCAAATAAAAGGTACAAAGAACAGAGTATTTATTTCAAGATATTTTTCGACAGTATATTAAATGACTACACAAAACAACAGCCAGTAAATAATATTCATATAGGAAAATGCATCTTTTCACATGAAAAATTCACTTTACACTTTCTTAAATGCAAACTTTAAGCCCCATAAAACTTTTCAAGCGTGCTTCACATAAGTTTTACGTTCAATACTATAACTTTACCAACTTTGTTCTGCACTCCCAAAAAATTGAATACAACCTTATCCCATCTCCATAAGGTCTGATACTGTCTGACTTCTCCTAGATATAGGTGAATGTGTAAGTTTCTATGGGTCTAAAGAGGCGTTAAAATGTAAGTTGCTCGTATTGCGAATAACTATAAAGAGTTGGTCGTGTGCGAAGGTTTTATCTATGCCTTTTAGACTGCGTTTTATGATAAGCAAAGTGTCTGTGAACAGATTTACGTTTTCTCTATATTTTTCCTTTTTATATTTACACATACCTACAATTTAAACCCTAAACTTTTAAATGCTATAAATACATTACAGTTAAAAGACGCACCGATAATACCTGGAAGAGGTATTGGGCCATAAAAGACCTCATCTTCCAAGGTTCGACGACGAGTACATTCTTTCTATCCTCACATATGGTTCTCGCGGTTCACCAGAGAGCTATGGAACGGAGTATTCCGGGAGAAGACTTCAAGATCGGGTTAGAAAAACTAATATCCGTATTTCACTAAAATAGTTGACGTAACTCGGAAAGCGGTAACACTGAAGTGTAATTGGGCTGGACACATCTGCCGCATATCAGATAATCATTGGGCCAAATGCACTAACCAATGGGTCCCTTTACATGGCAACGACGCGGCAGGTCCAGGTGGAAATAGAGGACTGATCTAGACTCTCAAATAGCCATTAATTAGTCCATTGGTTCTGGCAAGGTGCAAGGAACAGAGCTTGCAGAATATGATGCTAAAGTGTCTCCTAACTCTTATTCTTTGCCGCAGAATTATCAGCCTCTTAAAGTACGTCGGACAGTGACTGACCGAATTGGTGAGAAGCCGTTACCGCCGAATACTAATACTACTGCAGTATCTGACCGCACCCCATGATATGGTTCGCTGAGAATGGCCGGGCTTTAACAGAAGCACAATCATTAAGGTACAATCATACCAAGCATAGTAAACAATACATACTTACACAACCAATAAACTCACTATCATACACCAATCAATACTTAATTACATGCACAAAACCCAACAATGCACATTCGCACATTTGCGAGATCGAACCTGACTGATAGCCAGAGGAACGCAATAACACTAATGCGTCCCGTGAAATGACACACGATGGCAATTACTGATAGCTTCGGTGAATGTTAGTGAATGACAATGTACTGAACTGGGGTCTTATTATGGAAACTATGACCGTTTTAGCAAAACGAGTTCCTTTGGTTCGAATTTTAAAACATCGAATCAGGCTTTGTATTTCGAACTTTATTCCGACTGCAGAATAGTTATTGGATGATCTGCATTGTGTTAACACAATAACGTATTATTTTTTTTGGGACAAGCTCACCACACTTTTACCAAACCACTGCAATTCGTGAACACTGCCAGAAAAGCTCCAAAGCAATGAAGGTCGACGAGTCCAGGAGAAACGATTCAACTGTCTTGGATCCTGCAACGTACTCATTGTTAACATACCTACTAACGCAGACGATTCTAGTGCAAATTTGCTGATATTCCAACAATGACACAGCTGTTATCGTGTCCTGCATGCTCTTATGCCAGAACGCTTGAAGAATTAATGGGCGCCTAATGGCGTAAAACTCGTAGCTAAGTTTTAGGCTCTGAATATAGACTGCCAACAGCACGCTAACAAGAGTGCCTAGTATTCAGTGGGACAGCAAAAATATGGGATAGCTCACCTCAAATGTTAAGAATAGACTGGCATGGAATAGACACTGATGCTCGCTTGACTCTTCTTCAAAATTATATACATACAGGTGGGTTGTTATCACTGAATGGTTTTCCAACTAATATAATACAGAAAAACGAAACAATAGTTAAAATATCGAACGATATACAGAATACGCTACACTTTCGACACATATGTGACAAGATCTCATTGTTCCGTGCAAGCGCTCTAAGATCGCGAGCCGAACGGTGCGGTATCTGATCCAGGCATACATTTGTACTAAAGTCCATTTAATTTAAGTAGGTCGCGTGGGCCGCAAATGTCAGGTGTTACAGATATTATTTCGTTTCTTTGATTTTTAGTGATAGTATGTACAACTTCTCGTATACATTTGATTTTAATTGGACAAGTCTTGCTAGTCAGTCTACCCTGATGAAGAGTAGCATGTTTACTTAAAGTTATGGGAAAAATTACCAGAGTATGGGCAGCAGCGTCCTTCTGAGCGTACTAAGATCGCCAACATGCATCGTTCAAGCATGGCGACTAAGGCTAAACCCGCCTTGGAGAAGACCTTTGTCTAGTAGTGGGCGTCTAAAGGTTGACATGATGATGGTGATGATGATCAGGATAAAGTGTTGATTAGTATTATTTTAAAGTTGAACTTTATAGTAGAAGGACCAGGAGGTTTGTCTTTTATGATGGAAATCAATTTCCGAACTTAAAAATGAACTCAGATTTGCTTAGTTAATTTTAAGAAAAGTAAACTTCATAAAACATAGCTAATAGATACAATCCACACTTTATAGCATTATGTTTACACATGCTATATTTACTTTTTATAAACATGCAATCATTCTTCATATTTGCTGTCTAAATATTATAATAATACTTGTTTTTATACTTTAAATATACTTACAATCTTTATGCTCGTCTCGTCTTTCTCTCTCTCTCTCTCTTTATAATGTGTGTCTCAGATCATAGTTCCCTTAGTTTTACTTACATTATATTCCATCGAGCATAAAGCTGGTGAAATGTATTTTAATTCCCTTTTTATAAATCTGGAAAATAAATAATGTTTTGTTATGACACGTTTGTCAATGACAGTTGTCAATCTTGACAATTGTCAGTAATTCTTTTAATAAGTTTACGGCTTAAATAACTTAAAACCTTCAAATTGATGTCGAATATATGTGTGTATTGCTGTATTTTATACTAAACAGCTGGACACCCGCTAATGTATCTGGTGTTCTTTAAAATCTTATAAGCACTAATTAAATAAAAATAACTGGCAGTCTACAATAATTGAGTCTGGCCGGTACTATAATACCCCGCTATATGACCAATACGGGCGTTCTAGAAATGGAATTCATACTTGGAAAGTATTATGAATTTCGGAATAGCGGACAGGAAAGAAACCTGTCAAATGGGTGAGTCTAGATCTCGCTGTCGCTTAAGTAACATGCTGATTTACTTATACTTCACTAACTTAAAGTCTACCGGTCCACAACCAAAAGTCGGTAACGGTCCTGAGTCGTGCCGTCGTGCCGTCGTGCTGTTGCGTGCTGCTGCTCCCAGGGCGGGTCTTACTGTTAAGATCCCCGCCGTCCCAAAGCTAGGAGCCGATCGCGGCAGTCTTATCTTCGGCCGATCCTGTTTGCCGGCCAGGCTGTGGAACCAGGAGCCTGGAAATCTCTGCCTAACTTAGTGCGTCTAGGTTAGTGCTTTATAATTCTCTGTTTTTGATACTCATCGCATTAAAATCTTTCTTGTGAGAGCTATTAAATTCTAACGTACAATTCTACATAGCTTATTATAAAAGAACTAAATTTGTTACAACTTCCACACAAAAATTACAAATGCAAAACTAACTCAGCCTGTCTATCTGTCTGTCTGTCTGTAACTTAATCACAGCAAAACCACTGAATCGACTATAATGAATGATAAAAAAAATGGCTTGGGAATTAGGTAAGGTCTCTTACTTTGCCCTTCTCATACTTCTGATTTTGTTCATTCTTCCTTTCATATTCAGGCCATTCTTCTTTGGAATGCGCTTCCCCTCGATATCAAGACGGCCAGCAGTCTGTTTATTTATTTTCAGCACAAACAAGCAGTTATCTCATGAACCTCCTTTTTTTGTTTTTTTTTGTTTCCTAGAATAATTGATGTATGTGTAGTTTATATATTTTCACCTTTTAGTTATTATTTTTTTGTTATCCACTTGCCATGTTATCTCTTCACAACCCTTGGTTGTCTTTTAGAGAATACCTAAGGCATTAAGTCCGCTTTTGTTCCTTTGTGCTTGAAGTACAAATAAATAAATATGGACATAGGCTACTTTTTAATCCGTGACTTTGTCTGCGTTCACGATAACCGACATTCACACGAATAAAGTCGCGAACAAAAGTCAGTACGTTCATTATTATCAATACAGCCATTTACTGACATAATATAATGTATGTGTAACAGTTTACAAATACAAACCGTTAGCATACTCCACTTGCATACAAAGTTAGACCTAATTACTTTCCTAAGTTATACCGCCGGGTTTAATTGCAATTGCATTCAATTAATATTACAATACCATTGTTTACAATTACAGGTCGCACCCCGGGCGATTGTAATACATTAAATGATACCTTTCTACAGGATGTATTGAATTTGAGTTTATTTTTGGGTATTTTTATAGAGGATACATAAGCTGTGAGGTTTTGAAACTATTTAAAATACATGAAAAGCTCTTGTAGCTTTTTAGCTAGATACTTAAGTTACGTATTGCATTTTTGTTTATTTTTTTATCATTCGTTGTATTCTTAAGAGTGGCTATTGTACTGTTAGAAATAAATGTAAAAATAAAATTGTAAGACTATTTCTTCGACAATTCTTCCAATCTTCTTAATTTCGGTTTCTTTTTACTTCTTCTTATCTCTTCGCCACCCTTGGTTGATTGGTAGAGAATGTCTAAGGCATTAAGTCCACCTTTGTACCTTTGTGCATGAACTACGAACAAATAAATAATAATTCTTTGCGATTTTTAATAAAAAAAAACCACAGCCATAGCTGCTGTATAATGCCGTTGTAGATACTCATTTTCTTAAATATTTCTCATAATTATATCCGTACAGTCATACCAGTATTTTGTAAAAACTTGATTTAAAAAAGGGTTCGTGGACTTTCTTGCTCGTTCTTCTCCATAGAGACCTACCCTACGTTTTGGAACGAGCAACTAGCTTCAACTTTCTGACTAACTGACCGACTCCTTGACAATTCAAAACTGCCTGTAAATGGTTTAATTGAAATAAATGCTTTGACCATGTCTTTGACCAATATCTTAATACTCTTTAATAGGTTCGTATATTTTTGACCTTATGTAGAATCCCATTCTAAAAATACATCCTGTATATCGTAACACCGGTATATATTCGTGTGAGGCAACTTGGTATCAAAAGAGTATGTTATAGCATTCAATTAAAAAGTAATATGTATCACATGTTACAAAAAGCCTTGGAGCCGTTTAGTAATACTTTTTTTTTGTTCACGTATGTGGAGCAGTAGCGTATTAAATGTTTTTGTCTTGTTGTACTAACAATAAGCCACTCTGTCGCTTTCTGTTTCGTAATAGGTGATTGTGTATCAAGGGAATTGCTAAAGGGCTGGCAAATAATTATAGTATGTTAGATACTCTTTATTTCCATCTACTTTGTAGAGATGCATAGACGTTTGTACAGTAAAAGGCGAAACTCGACTTACCGACCTTCTATTATGGATTTATTTCTGTTTTTCTTACTATTTTACAAAACTGATGAAAAACAATACACATGCAATAATTATACGTCATAATAAACGTCTAAATTAAATCTACATAATGTGAATCCAGCAGCATTTTAAGTGAGACTATTAATTAAGTAATTACAAACTTAGGTGGCTTAAAACAAATTACAGATTTAAGAAAAAAAAATGTTTTACATTTAATTAAAACAATGTTATGAAAATGTATTCGTAAAATATTTTTTAAGATTTTATTTATTTATGAATGGAAGATCTGTCTACTCCTTTTTATACATCGTACAAAAGAGAAATGCTACAAAGCACCTTCTAAATATTTATTTTTGTAGCAAATTGTGATAAAAACCCAGCTAACCGGATTAACAACATTACATAAACATTTGCAAAATATTTTTTTTAGGTGCACATAATTATTACCTTCATAAATTAGCTACAGTTAAATACCAATAGAACTAATAAGGTTTAGTAGAAGCTTTGACAATTCAGAAACACATCATAATATACCAACTTATGGGCAATATTGATGGTAAATGGTCTGCAACATAAGCTGAAGCGGGTTAATTGTCGTTTGATTTTAGACGTTTTTGGAAGTATGTCTACATGTTTTATTAAGTAAAGTATATAGTGATAAATTGTATTATCTCTGCTTAGTTTCTATAAACTTCTTGGCGATTGGTCGGTTTTTTTGTTTTCGCTAGAAGAATAAAAGGTAAGAAATCTGAAAAGTACACTGTATTAAATGCACGTATTTATATATGACTAGGTAGGTATTCATATATAAATAGGTGCATTGACCAAATTACCAAATTATTCATATGTCTGAGAAATAAAATAAGTTGCAGTTTGACAGCTATTGAATGGAACACATATTAAATTGTCATACATTATGACTGTTTCATGCTCAGATACTAGATCAAGTAATTTATTAAACATAAATAATCTGAGTGTTGCAAAATCATCCCATAAACTAGTTGTTTTTAACAGACTGAACAGTAAACTTACGTTTGCCTGATTATAGTCAAATGCGTGCCCACTTTTACATGTGGCTCAAAACATAACTGGGATAAAAGGATACACAAAATGCGTCTGGGCGAAAAATTACCCTCTACAGCCCTTTACTTGCCCCACACAAAATGACGAATGCTCGCCCCTGGCCGGTCCGCGACACCATACATCATGCATCAGGTAATTGTTGCCTCCAGTTCCTATGGACCTAGCCTTAAGGTCCTGGGTGATTAATCTAGCACTAGAAGTGGATTGGAAGCCATTACTGATTTGATAGAGTTATGGCTGGTCTGTATGGTACTTAGATGGGGGATAGGCACTTAGAGAAGTCTTTGAATTACATACGTGTTTATGTCTCGACATATATAGATAAAAGCTACTCGATACATACGAAAAACGCCAAATACAGAAAGAAAAACCACCTTCCTAATCTATACTTTTAACCCTTTACTCTCTGATTACCTAAAACGCAGTCTGCCAATTTCGCGTTATGCCAAAATGTCATTTAAAATAAGTGTTGGGACTAAGTATGTTTTTGTCTATGTCGCAATTGGTCTACTCCTCATATTGCCCATTTAGCGATAAGACTATGTCGCAGTAAACGTATTTCTCACTATGGTAATTTAGCGATATGACTAGGTCGCAATAAACCTAATACACATTATGGGAATTAAGCGATAGACATTCGCGAGCTGCAGCAACTTATTATAGAACTTACTATAGAACTTATTTTAGAACTTATTATAGAACTTATTATAGAACGTATTATAGAACTTATTATAGAATTTATAATAGAACTTATTATAGAACTTATTATAGAACTTATTATAGAACTTATTATAGAACTTATTATAGAATTCATTATATAACTTATTATAGAACTTATTATAGAACTCATTATAGAACTTATTATAGAACTTATTACAGAACTTATTATAGAACTTATTATATAACTTATTATAGAAGTTGTTATCGAACTTATTACCGAACTTATTATTAAACTTATTATAGAACTTATTATAAAACTTATTATAGAACTTGTTATTGAGCTTATTATCGAACTTATTATTAAACTTATTATAGAACTTATTATTAAACTTATTATAGAATTATGGATTTAGTTTTGAGCGCTGCCCCACACTAGGAATTTCTCCTGTATCGTGGGTGCGTTTACAAATATTAAACTCACGTACACAAACAGTTATTTCCAAGTGCACAGCGGCCAGCATATCAAGCTACAACAATCTGTCAAATTTCTTTGATAGATTTTCATCTTTATCACAAGAAAATAAGGTTCATATTCAGTTGGGAAAATTTGACAGTTTGGTATGACTTGATGTGCTGGCTTCTGTACATAGGCTTTGTTTTGTGTGCTTTATCATTTAAACTAGTCTGTAAGACAATAGAAGGCCAGTAACAATATAGCTATTTCTACAAACAATAAAGTACCTTCTTGCTCTCAAAAAGTTAAGTTGCAAAAACAGCAGAATACCTTAAAATTATTTCATCAAAATATTCAAGGTATTTCTTCCAAATTATTAGAAATTGAACTGTTTTTAGAAAAAACCATGTTTGACATTGTTTGTTTTACTGAACATTGGTTAAAAGATTACCAGATGCTAATTAATTATGAAAACTATAGTGTAGGCAGTTGTTTTAATCGTGACGCTATGTCCCGTGGAGGGTCATTAATCTTAATAAAAAATTGTTTGAAATATAAACAACGGAATGACATTGTTAGCCTATCGGTTGAACATTGCATTGAACTATCCTGTGTCGAGCTGGATAAGCATAGTATAGTGTGCGTGTACAGACCTGGGATATTCCTAAACTATTCTTTATTTGAGTCGGTAATGGAAGATGTCCTAGCCAAACTTGCAACTTGTAGCAAATCTGCAATTATTTGTGGTGATTTTAATATTAATATCTTACAAGATAATTTGAATAGTTGTCGATTATTAAACCTATTTAAATCATTTAATTTGTCGAACGTTTTTATGGAACCTACTAGAGTAACTCCAACGACTGCTACCTGTATCGATAATATTTTTTGTGATTGTGATTATTTAGATAAAGCCATTGTTAATTATCTGCCATCGGATCATAGCGGTCAAACGGTAACTTATATGTTTAAAATGCCTTTAACAAAAGTACAGGAAAAGTAGAGAAAGGCTTTTTGAGTTGTATGGCCTTAAGCCTTATATTAACACCGAAACATTTAATAAGTATGATTCGACTTATTCTAAAACTTTTAAAATTGCTTGTAAAGCAGCTAAAGCCTTATACATTAGCAACAAAGGTAAATCAGCTGATGATAAAATTAAGACTGTTTGGAAAATAATTAATAATTAAACAAACAGGAACAAAAAACATAATACTGATTACACTCTGGAGACTTCCCGTGGTCTCTTAAGTACTAATAAAGAAGTTGCTCAGGAATTTGCAACATTCTTTACCGATATTCCTATTAAAACTACTGAAACTTTAGGTTCTTCGCCCTCACTTGCTTTGAACTTACTAAGTTCGAATGTTTCAGCATGTCCCACGGAATTTAAATTTAAACATATTAACCCTGCAATCGTTATTAAAGCTTTTAAACAACTCAAGATCAAGGGTACTGAAGATTTATGGGGGATGTCTACTAATGTTTGTAAATCAATTATTGAGACAGTGGCGCCCTATTTAGCTTTCATTTTTAATTTGTGTGTAGACCAAGGGGTTTTCCCGGATCTAATGAAGTTCAGCAAATTTGTACCACTTTTTAAATCCGGCGACTGTAAAGACTCTAATAATTACAGACCCGTTTCGGTTTTGCCGGTTTTTAGCAAAGTGTTTGAAAAAGTAATGCTTGATCAAATGCTCAGTCATTTTAACTGTCACAAAATTTTACATGATTAACAGTATGGTTTCACCAAAGGACGTTGCACTACTGACGCCGGTGTCACCTTAATCAAGCATATATTTAAGGCTTGGGAGGATTCTCAAGATGCTATTGGTATCTTTTGCGACCTCTCCAAAGCATTTGATTGCGTGAATCACGAAACACTACTCTTAAAACATGAGCATTACGGACTGGGTAAACTAGCGCTTAGCTTAGAAAAATCATATTTGACTGATAGACTGCAACAAGTTCAAGTAAACGGTGTAAATTCATCGGGCTTAAAAGTAAAAATGGGGGTACCGCAGGGCTCAATATTGGGTCCGTTCCTCTTTTTAGTTTATATAAACGATTTACCTTATTTACTGAAAAATCAACCACAAATGGTGTTATTTGCTGATGATACTTCCTTGATATATAGAGTTAATAGACGGGCACAGCACCATGACGACGTAAATGACGCTATGCTTAAGGTTCATAATTGGTTTACTGTAAATAATTTAGTATTAAATGAGAAGAAAACTAAATGTATAAGATTCGCTTTACCGAATGTTAAAAGTAGTGAATGTAACGTTGTATTGAATAAGGATATACTTGAATTCGTCGAAAAGACTGTTTTCCTAGGGATTACGCTTGACTCAAAGCTGCAATGGGGTCCTCACTTAACATCTCATGCAGGGCGGTTGAGTTCGGCCGCTTACGCTGTCAGAAAAATCCGGCATTTGACAGACGTGGATACCGCTAGGCTAGTATATTTTAGTTATTTTCATAGCATCATGTCCTACGGTATCTTGCTTTGGGGGCGGGCTGCAGATATTGATTCTATTTTTATTCTGCAAAAGCGGGCTGTCAGAGCCATATATAATCTCAGCAGTCGCAAGTCTCTAAGAGAATTGTTTAAACAGATTAACATCTTGACGGTACCTTGTCAATACATATACGAAAACATTATGCATGTTCGAAAAAACCTTCATCTTTTTAATAAAGTAAGTGACAGACATAGTGTTTATACTAGAAATAGGAACAAATTAGATCAGCCAAGATTCAGATTGTCAAAAGTTCATACTTCTTTTATGGGGTACTGTGTAAAATTTTATAATAAAATACCTCTTGATATTCTACAACTAAATGAAAGACAATTTAAAACATGTATTAAACGCACACTGTGTAGACAAGCATATTATAAATTAGAAGACTACATCAATGATAAAAATGCTTGGCTAAATGCTGGTCCTGCTCCACAGGCAGTTTAGGGAATTTCCTAACTGGAGGAATGTTGTTTCCTACCCCTTTTTTTTATTGACATGAGTAACGAGTATCGTTATTAGACACCACGTGGTCCCCTAAGCTCTAACATAGAAGTAGCGCATGAATTTGTGAATTTCTTTACCAACATACCAATTAAAACCACGGAAGCTTTAAATTCTTCACCTGGCATTCCAATTGCCTTTTTAAAAGCGAACGTACCAGGCTGCCCGGTAGAATTTCAATTTAAACATATTAACCCCGTGACAGTTTTAAAAGCTTTTCGGCAAATCAAGATAAAATTTACTGAGGATCTGCGGGGTATGTCTATTAAAGTTTGTACGTCTATAATTGAGACAATAGCGCAATAGGCTTTAATATTTAATATGTGCGTAGACCAAGGAGTTTTCCCGGATCTAATGAAGTTTAGTAAGGTTATACCTCTTTTCAAATCCGGTGACAGTAAAGACACTAATAATTATAGACCCGTGTCCGTGCTGCCGGCTTTCAGCAAGGTTTTTGAAAGGATTATGCTTAATCAGATGCTTAATCATTTTAACACTAATGGCATTTTACACGATCAACAGTATGGTTTCACCAAAGGACGTTGTACGACTGACGCTGGTGTCACTTTATTAAAACACATATTTACTGCGTGGGAAGAGGCGCAAGATGCCATAGGATTTTTTTGTGACCTCTCCAAGGCATTTGATTGCGTAAATCATGACACACTACTTTTGAAACTTGAGCATTACGGACTAGGTAGACTTGCGCTTAGTTTAGTAAAATCTTATTTGATTAATAGGCAGCAGCAAGTCCAAATAAATGGGGTGAATTCACATGGTTTAAAGGTAGAAATGGGGGCTCCACAAGGCTCAATTTTGGGTCCTTTCCACTTTTTAGTGTATATTAATGATCTTCTTCATCTGTTGAAAAACCAACCACAAATGGTGTTATTTGCTGATGACACTTCTTTAATATTTAAGATAGACAGACGAGCCCAGAACCTAGACCACGTAAATAGCGCCATACTGCAAGTCCAAAATTGGTTCACGGCGAATAATTTAGTATTGAATGAAAAAAAAACGAAGTGCATCAGATTTTCTTTACCAAATGTCAAAAGTAATGACTGTGACATAGTTTTGAATAATGAAAAGCTGGAATTCGTTGATAAAACTGTTTTCCTGGGGATCACGCTCGACTCAAGGCTACAATGGGGTCCTCATTTAACATCTCTCGCTGGACGGATAAGCTCGGCAGCATATGCTGTCAGAAAAATCCGGCAATTTACTGATGTGGATACCGCGAGACTGGTCTACTTTAGTAATTTTCATAGTATAATGTCTTACGATATTTTACTGTGGGGACGAGCTGCAGACATCGAGTCTATTTTTATTCTGCAGAAAAGAGCCATCAGAGCCATTTACAATCTCCGTATGCGCGATTCTCTAAGGGAACTGTTTAAGAAAATTAACATAATGACGGCCTTGTCAATACATCTATGAAAACATAATGTACGCTAGAAAAAATCTGCATCTTTTTAGTAAAAGGGGTGAAAGACATAATTATAACACTAGAAATAGGGACCAACTAGTTCAACCGAGTTTCAGACTGGCTAAAGTAGATACTTCTTTCATAGGGTACTGTTTAAAATGTTACAATAAAATACCTCCCCACATTGTTCAACTAAATGAGGCAAAATTTAAGTCTTATATAAAACGCACACTATGCAGCCGAGCATATTATTCATTGGGTGAATACATCACTGATAAAAATGCTTGGCTGGATGCTGGTCTAGCTCCACAGTCATAAGGGTTCATAGATTCATTGATTAGCATTTTTAATTATTTTTGGAGCTGCTGAAGATATAGATCAACATTATCTTTGCATTGTATAAACTCAATGTGTTAGTATTATATAATTTTTCATAGCACATACATGTGAGCACTATGTTATTTAAAGCTACCATTTACGAGGTATGTCTTTCATTGACTTGAATGTGCCCTGGCGGTTAGGAGTATGTCATGCTCACTGGAATGTCTCGCTGACGGTGGCGCGCGTGTTGGATCATTCGGTTCCCTTCAAAATGGTTGAGTCAAATGATGCCGATCCGTGCGTCATGTTCGTGAACGGGCGCCGTTAGTTGGGACTGGTCATCACTTAGCTGCCTCGGTTATTCTAATTTTATTTTGAATTGTTTATTATGATTATATTTTTATCTAAACCTCTTTTAACGTACACGACTTGTTACATTGTTCTCACGTTGTACCCTAGATTCAATATGAATGATGTAACCGAAATTTGTAACATATTATTGATTTTAAAAGAGTGTTGTTCATGGAGTTTCTTGCTCGTTCTTCTCCATAGAAACCTACTGTTTGGAACGAGCAACTAGCTTCAACTTTCTGACTGACTGACTCTGACAATTCAAAAGTACCTGTAAATGGTTTATTTGAAATAAATGATTTTGAGTTTGAGTTTGAGTTTGAGTTTCTTACTCCTTCATGCCGACGAAGTCACGGGTGGAAGAAGTTCTTTTTTAAATTACAACATAAGGCCATGATGGTGTATGATTTGCTAGTGAATAAGTAGCATTAAGGAATGTATTTTAGATTAAGGTATGATGGAACTGGCGTGAACGTGTGTTCTAAAGTTTATTTTTCTTAGCACAAATAAAGATTGAAAAAATAATTACAATATGGTTTTCCGGATAGGTACTTAGGAAAACACATCGCTCTCTACAAATATACTCCAGCCATATTGTGAACAATACGAAATTAAACTCAATGATATTTATTTATTTATTTATTTATTTATTCAATTGATCTTACGAGCTAACAGATTTGACATCCAAAACGCTCATACGATTAGGTTACTTACAATTCAATTCAATTATAACTTAATTACACATGCTCGTCACATTATACAATAGAATATTATAAAATAGCAATATAATGTCAGTCTATAAATAATAATAACAATAAATTACAACGATGAATAAAATAAAATGTCAGTTTAGTGTCAATTTAAAAAAAAAAAAAAAAACATAAAAAATCGTACTAAATGATAATATCTTGTAGATAAAGTAAGGGCAGTATCTAGAGTTGTGGTTAATCAATTTAAATTTTATATTTCGGTTTTCAAATCCTTTTTTCCCTATCTATTTATTATCCCATATAAATCAACCAATAAAAGATTTCACTTGACACCCACGAGACATGCGTTAAGGGCAAATTATTTCGACTAGAAAAAGATAAATAAAGCTTCCCCTTTGCCGAATAAACGGCAATAAATCGACATGCCCTTATGTCAACAGCGTATTAGTGAATACTGAAACACCAACACAACATGAACTCTCAAATTCTAAACACATTTTACGCACAGAGTTCAACTTATGCCAGACGTGTTAAGCCCTCAGATTTGTCGCGGGTAAATCACGCGAAAAATCCGACGATAAACGTCTATATCCGCTTTTCCCACACATTTTCGCGTTTCCCTCTCTCATGTGCTCACTTAATATGATGGTGTTTGCCCTTTCTCCCCCATGCTACTAAGTGAAACATCCACCAAACCAAACTAAACCTTATTTTCATACAGTACAGAGTACAACTTCCCGTGCATCCATTAAAATAAAAATGCACGTTCTTTTTTTCAGAAATTCAACACATGACATCACTTGATTCTAAACGCAGCCAGAATAGGGTTGACTTTCCTTTGAGAGTAAAGTTGGCTTATAAGCAGTTTTTCTTTGAAAGAAGAAACTCGGGTGACATTGTTACACAGTGTATTGCACATTATTGGTGATTGAATGGCGTACTTAACTGGTTGAGGCGACAACTTTGATAAGGTGCCCCCGTGTGGATAACATGGGAACGAGGAAGTTAGACATAAATTGTATTGGCGTAATATGTTGTGGTAAATTCGATACATTTTTATGGGTGTTCGTGTATTACACACCTAATATTGAATATCCGCGTATTTGAATAGATGGCAATTGGGGGTTACATGATGTAATATGGAAGACATATTTTATTAAAACTTTATTGTATTTTGAGACACATCAGGTCAGGTTTTATCAAATGAACAGATTAAACATTCAATTTTTGAAGTTTAAAGTCAATTTTAATTACTTTTGTAAGTTTTTCTAATTTAAAACGTCATTGTATCTTTTATTCTATGTGAAAAACTTACCTGCAGCTGAAGAGTTGTATCAAAGTAGTCGCATTTGCGTTTTCACAGTATTTTTTAATAATAATATTAACAATAAAATCTTTTAATTCAAGTCATAGGCCCATAGTGAATTCATTACAGTATTTTTTTTTAAACTGTGCTACGAAGGTTTTGGTGCAGGTACGTAACTATGTTAACCTTCAAAGAAATAATTTAATCTCAAGCGTTAACAAAGGTGTTACAGTAAAAGTTTGAAATTGCTCATCCACCTTAAGATAGCGTTGTGACCTAAGCTCGTACCTCCTCTGTATGAGAAGAGGCCTCGTAGTAGTAGTAGTAGTATTTTTGAAGCCGCCATCTTGGATTTACATTTTGACCTCACTATTGACTTTAGCACCCTCGAAAACGACGAAAATGACACCCATGACAAATAAATTTTATAAAAATTACAGCCGCCATCTTGGATTCAGATTTTGACCTCACTATCGGTTTTGGCACCCACGAAAACTATGAAAACGATACCCATGACTAAAAATTTTTTTTTTTTTGTAGCTGCCATCTTAGATTTACATTTTGACCTCACTATTGGCTTTAGCACCCTCGAAAAATACGAAAATGACACCCATGACAAGTAAATTAAAAAAAAATGGCAGCCGCCATCTTGGATTTACATTTTGACCAGAAGGAGGGTAAGATAACCAGCCAAATTCAAACCGCTGAACGCGTGAAAAAAGTTTGTTACAATAAAACACATCAATTTTACAGACATCAAGAGTGGCAACCTTAACGCTCCAATGGAGCGTAGGTAATTATTTCAACAAATAGGCCTAGTTTCCATACTGTTCATATCTTTATACTGTGGTAATAGGCTGGAATTATAAAGTCATCATCCCCATCTGCCTAGTCTTTTTCCGACTAAGTTAGGGTCGGCCTCGGACTAGAAAAAAAAAGAAGAACTCCACGCCCCGCAACAAAAGTGAAGCACCTAAAGTACGCCGGACCGAGACGCACACATAGATTGGTACGGTCGGTAGTCGGTACTCTCGGCGCGGAATCCTTTTTTTTACCAGCTTTTTATTAGCTTCACCTGTATGTTTGTAACCGACTTCTTTGGGAGCGATTTTGACCCACTTTAAACGGCCAGATTTCGTTCAAACTTTGTAGATTTATCGAGGACCGATGACAATACACTAATTTGATAAAATTAAAAAAAAAAAAACAAAAAAAGAAAACATAAGTCGTTCAAAATTAGTTGCCGAAAAAACAGCTATTACATACTAGGAAGGTACTGCACAAGCGCCCCTGGTAGAATAAATGTACATAATATTTATAGATATAGATATAACCAAACTAAAAAGTAAAAAATAAATAATAGTTTAAAAAAACTAAAAACACGCTTTTTATAGAAAACCAAACTAAAAAATAGAAAATAATTTTTAATAAATTATTTTATTTAAAAAAAAGCGTGGGGTGCATGGTATCAATAGTTATAAATATTTTATTGACAGATATGAGTAGAGTGATTATCATTTTGGTAATATCTTAAAAAGAACCTACGCTTTTTATTTTCTAGTCCGTGACTCTGATGTAAATGTGTGCGTGAGGCATGTTTGTACAAACGGTCTGGCTTACTTAGGGTGCTTCACTTTCGATATGCGTGGCGCGGGGTCCATCTTTTTTTGTCTAGTCCGTGGGGTCGGCTTACATTCTAAACAAATGCAGATAAATACTAGTGTTGTGGGTAGCGTCTGCCTATCTGACCCCCACAACCCAGTTATTAGGTAACACGATACTCCTTGGTTAACTGGCTGTCAGATTATCGGGCTTCTGACTACCCATAACGACTGTCAAAGATCTACGTGAGACCTTATATCCAAACTTTATCGGTTACAGTACTGTAAAGGTTGCATGCGTTCTGCATGCAGGTTGAAATCATTAACTATAAGATTTATGTTGGAATACTCTGGAACGTTCTTGAAATATAAGTGTAAGAGCAGTTGAGTTGTGATTTTAAGTCACAGGGACTGATAGACCAGACTCTGTCAGAGACAGACGTAAGAATACAATACAGAGCTATACATAATTAAGTTCTTTTAATTGAAGTATTCCTATAGCATGCTTACATTATAACACACCACGATATATCCCGGTACCCGTAAGAAACCCGACAGAGGGCTTCTCCCTCTTACCCTCTTACTGTACAGTACGCAAAAGAGATAAGTATCCATGTCGTCGGGAATAGTTGAAGATTTCTTAGAAACCAATGGGGGCTTTCAAATGAAATTGTATTTAATCATTGAACTGTTTATTCTCTATAAATTGTATTTTATTTTATTCATAAAAACCTATCGGTTTCTAAGTAAACCTCAACTGTTTCCGGCGACATAGATACTTATCTCCTTTGGTGACCGTACATGTCTATGTACAGTCACCAAAGGAGATAAGTAACCAGGGTGGTCGGATTTAGTCGAAGTTTACTTAGAATCCGATGGCTGTTTCTGAATAAAATTAAATAAAAAAAATAACAGTCAATAAACAGTTACATCAAATTAAATTTCATCCGAAAACATTCATCGGTTTCTAAGTCAACTTAAACTATTTCAGAAGTCCTGGACACTTATCCCCTTTTACCCGACTACGGCAAAGCCAAAAGAGGGTTATGATTTTGACAGGCTATGTATGTATGTATGTATGTATGTATGTATGTATGTATGTATGTATGTATGTATGTATGTATGTTCATCTGTTCGCTCATAGCTCCTAAACCACTTATCAGAACTGAACAAATGGGGTATCGTTAGAAGCGTCTTGATTGTCCGCTGGTTATAGGCTATATGACGTGTCACCGAATCCAATGTGGCGCCCTCTGGCGGACAAACAAACCAAGATTAAAAAAAAAAATGAAGACAAGCATACCGTGTTTGGTATCATTGGAAAGGGGTTCACTAGTACTATTCAAATATATAATATTTAGTTGTGACTTGTCACAAATTATTTAAAAAAAGAAAAGATTACCAAATAAATTAAGATACGCATACCGTGTTTAGTATCATTAGAAAGGGGTCCCCTAGTACCTTTTAAATATATAATACTTAGCTGTGACTCCAAAATGGATTAAATAAAAAAAAAAAGTTTAAAAACTAAAACCCGACTACAACAAAAAGTGATCTAAAAAGTACGAAACAAGAAAATATTTCACACAGAAATCAAGACATAGGTACAAAATGGTCAAGGTAAGCCGTGGTTGCATGCCATTATAATTAATGTTCATCGCACTCTTATGGGATACAGGCATGCAACCACGGCTTACCTTGACCATTTTGTACCTATGTCTTGATTTCTGTGTGAAATATTTTCTTGTTTTGGAGACTGTACCCTTATACATAATGTGTATGCTCAACGATTTGATATTTACCTACTTACCTGTAGCAATTTCTAACTTAATCAGGTATAACAAATTGCGGTTTAGTATCAATAAATAGTAATTTAATACATACCAATAGTGCAATCTATTGTAGACCGCAGTCTGCTGCACATAGATTCAATTGTACGATATCCATATAATTATATTTCTTTCCATTTCAAATAATAAATAGGTGTTTGGTAATAAACAGAAAGTTAATTCTACTAACTGATAGGAATGTTCGCATTCTAATCCCCGTCTTACGGCCAAATACTCAAACTCTATTTTAAGATTAAGCCGGTTTAAGTCTCGTTCCAAGTCCCATAAGTCCCATATCTTCCCGTGGGTGTCGTAAGAGGTGACTAAGGAACTAACCAGAGAATGGGCAGCAGCGTTCTCGGTGCCTTTGTAACAACCGTACTTACTGCGATCGCCAACCCACCTGCCAATCGTGGCGATTATGGCAAAACCCCCCCAGTGGACGTCTTTCGGCTGAAATGATGATGATGATGATGAAGTCTCGTACTACTGTCACTTCGACATAAAGAGATAGAGACAGCACGAGACTTAACGGCATCTTAAAATTGAGTAGCGTTTGAGTATTTGGCCATTAAGCTGTCAAAAATGTCTCTATTTTAATACCAAAATTTTTGACATTGATTGTCGTTAAGATGACATGAGGGTTTAAAATATTTTCTAATGTGGCGAATACATCACCAGGAGTAGATTGATATGGTTAGCATATTTTTAAACCGCCGCATAATTAAAATATTACGAAATGAAAATAACACTTTTTCGTTTCATCTCGATGCCCATTTTCGGTTTATAAAAAGAAGAAAGTGACAAGCGACGTTACCGGTACGTCTATTCTGTTACAATCTCCCTCAGTGAACACCTAGGTGAAGTGAGCTGTCATCCGTCCCGATCATTGTAGTGCTTTGTCAACCCCTAGCATCCTAGCATCGGGACGAATGACAGCTCACTTCACCTAGGTGTTCACCGAGGGAGATTGTAACAGAATAGCACTGCTGGATCTATAAAATTGGCAGACAAGTGATGTGACAAGTGTGTGGAAAAAAATAATCATTATTTGTGATATTATTTTCCATAAAACGATGCAATTTCAGTGTAAGAACTGCTAAACGGCGGTTGTCAGTGTCACTGTTACTGTCAGTCGCCGTTTCGTTCTGAAATAATGAGCTTTTCGTTAAACTATTAACTTTTTTTTCGGGGTTTTAAAAATATTCTAAATGCCTGAAGATACTCTTTAAGTACCCAAGAACATAAGCATTAGAATTTCAACTTCTCTAAACATCTTAATTTTTTTTTTCTTATCCTGACGTGATTCCTTTCTAAGAAAACAATTTAGTCCTGAAAATCTGATTAATTTTCAATTTAATGTAAAATTTGATTTTTAAAGCCTTTGAAATAATTAAATAGTCTTTTATGTTGATAAATAACTAACTGAAAGTAAAGAAACCTTTTGGTGCCGGAGATATATGGAATGTCAAATTCCTAACTGTTTTTTTTAAAACCTACTTGTTACTAACTATACTTTCGATTCCCCTACGACCCCTGGTCCCAAACCATCACTTGCACCCATAGATTTTACGTGCGTTACATTTCTAACATTTTCTTTTTAATATTCTAATAGGCTAGCGTAAACATTACCATTAATAGGCCGCGAATAGAACCCACCCCATTTCTACCCGTGGGTGTCGTAGAAGGCGACAGAGGGATATTGACCAGAGGATGGACAGCAGCGTCCTTCTGAGTACCATAACACCTACTGCTATCGCCAACATGCATCGGCCAAGCATGTCGATTACGGCTGAACCCTTTCTTGAGGAAGACCTATGCCCAGCAGTGGGCGTCTAAAGATTGACATGATGATGGTGATGAAATATTACCAGTGATAAATGTATTGGGAAAAATGAAGAGTCTTTGACAGCAAATACGAAGGGTATAAATATAATGATCACCAAAAAATACTTTAGGATCTTAGGCTCCCTTACCAAAAAAATATACTAAAGTCACCAAATCTTAGTGTGCAAAATAACCAAAATCTTTTTGACCCCCTGCGGCGGATCCGACATCGTTAGGTTAGGTTAGAACTGTGACCCCCTACGCACGAGGCGAGCGAGCGGAGCGAGCGTGCCGCGGCAACGGCCGCCGAGTGCCAGAACCAAATAGCTTTTTACAGTCAAACTCCTACATTTCTACAATACTTTAGGAAACACCATTTTGGTGACCATTTACTATTTTTGGTTTTATTTTATTTACTATAAAAAAACGACTACTACTACTATTATTGGTGATTATTTAGTAGATCTGGAGGTTCGTTAAACATATGCCAAATACAAATGCATTTGCTAACTGGCATACTTTATTTTAACACAGTAAAATTTTAAGTAACCCAAAAGTAACCTACATTATTAGTACATAAAATTAATCAAAGAAAAGAAAGTGCCAAATTGGTCCATGTACCCATTAACCACAAAACATACTTTTTGTACATATCATTCAGTTGTAACATGTACAATTTTATTAGATACAAAACTGTACACAATTGAATTTTTGTTATAACAAGTCCAGCTTATAGCTCGAAGTACACAGATGTACAAATTAACACGTTCCAGGCGCCATATTGGTTTGGAAGCGCATACGCAGCGAAAGTGTGGTTGAGGAGATTATACACTTATTCGAAAGGTCGCAGCGATCTTATTATTATATCAGACAGGCAAACAGCTTACTAGATTGTAGTTAAACAGTCAACGTTACCTATGGACATTTCAAATTCTACGGTCGTTCTAAATACTATGTCATCGCAGAATCATAGCTGAAATGCCTCGTCGTACTTCGGTAGCCATATCCTTCAAACTAAGACCAGTTCTAACATTTTACGCAAACCCAAACTGGTTTAAATTTCCTGCTTTCCTTCACAAAGGTTTTAGTCTATAATACAGATGAAGATGCTTCTTCTGTGACCGATTGAAGGTAGGTATTGTTTGACATAATATGCCAGACCAAGGTCAAACTGACAAGTTACCGCCACTGGGTCTGACAGAACAGCACTACTTGATCCGTACACGGTCTACGGTGATAGGTGAGGGCTGGTAGGAGACATTTGGTTTGATGTCCAGCATGTCCCTTTGCTGCCCTCTTCCAGTGACGCCCTAAGCCGAGGCCCATACCCCACAGGGCGTGGAGTCGCTTAGCTTATAACTTTTTGTCCCTGTCTACAGGTTATAAATTGACTTTTAAGGCACCACAATAAAGTCCGATAAAGCAGTCGACCATTTCCTAGGCAGACCTACGAGCTGCCATTCCAAAATAAAGGCATTCGGTTCGATTCGGAATGTCAAACCGATTGTGCCGACCTGCTTATGTGTCTAGCGATCCTAAAACGCTGCGATTGGCAAGTACAATATAAACTCCTCATAATCCAGAGCAGTTAATTTCCCCATTCGATTAATAGCAACACGCCGCAATAACGTGAACACGGTGTCCCGCTGTTGGGCGTGCCAGTCGCAATACACTTATTAGTATTGTAACACAAAATCACATATCATTGTGACGTGACGTATCGATCGTGTGTGCTGTCATTTGTTTCTGTTAATGCGAACACGATTGGTTAATTGATTTTGTTTGGTTGATAGCGTGCGGAAACTTATTTGGTTTTATTTGTAGAAGTTTTATATCATCATCTGCCTAACCTTTTCCGTTGAGCGATTGACTGTTGCGCTGCGTGTCGAACGTTCGGTTCCCGCACGGAACAAATATTTGTATGGCCTACAGATCTGGATCTCACTTTTTGTGTATGTGAGAGTTTATATGTCTGTAAACGCACCCACGGGTTTTACCGGACATATAAACTCGGTTTCGATACGGGCTCCGTACTATTATCTATACAACATTAGACATCAAGCAAAAAAGGGCAAAAAAATCGCGTTTGTTGGATGGGAGCCCCCCTTAAAAAAATATTTTAATTTGTTTTTAGTATTTGTTGTTATAGCGGCAACAGAAATACATAATTTGTGAAAATTTCAACTGTCTAGCTATCGCGGTTCTTGAGACACAGCCTGGTGACAAACAGACAGACGGACAGACAGCGCAGTCTTAGTGATAGCAATAGGGTCCCGTTTTTACCCTTTGGGTACGGAACCCTAAAACGAAAGCATAAAGAGCTATACTGGGGTTGAGTTCTAGTTTAACCAGATGCAGCTGAATACCAGTGTTTTACATGGAGTGACTGCCTATCTGAACCTCCGCAACCAAATGACTGGGTAACACCACAGAGCACATAAGGTAACACAATACCCCTTGGTAAGACTGGTTGTTAGACTTTCTGGTTTCTGACAATCCATAACGACTGTCATAGGTCTACGAATTGGTGATTTTCGACTTAAAATAAAACTAGTTTTGCCCGCGACTTCTGCGTGAATTTTAGTTAGCGCGGATGCAGACGAAATTGTGGATTAAAAAGTAGCCTATGTCCTTCCCCAAGCTTTTAGCTATCTTAATGCAAAATTTCATCTTTCATATAAATCGGTTCAGACGTTTCGTCGTGAAAATGTAACAGACAGAGTTACTTTCGCATTTATAATATTAGTACGGATATTAGTTCAGGTTTCCTTATGGTCTTTTTTCCTTCAACGATATCAGTGATGTTCAAAATAAAGTTATCTAGAAAGTACCTACTATTATGAATTGAAAACTTCACGTTTTAAACCTCATGCATAAGAGGCAGAGCCTTAACTACTGGCACAGTGGCACGACATTCATTAACTTTTCTAGAAGCTTGCCTAGAAATATCCTATTTTGCTACTGTCATATCTACCGGTCTATCCTGTAAATAAACCCCTCGGTGAGTTTAGGTGCAAAGGATTGACTGCTCATTCACCGAGGCAATTTTTAGAGAATAGCACTGCTGGTAAAAATAACATCCATACATTTTACAGCTGATGCACACTTGATAAGCTGATAGTAGGTATCAAAATGGAGGAAGAAGAACATTGTTTCTAAAAGCTTTATTCATTCCTAAAACAGCAGTTCATCACTTATCACTTTATTTCTCGTTTCAGAACAACACCTTTCTCAAAACCCACACATTTATCAAAACGGTTTCTTATGTGACGTCATTCTCACTTTCTCAATCACAACATAAACAATTATAACACACAACAGTAATAGCTAAACAGATTTCCATTAAGCGCAACAACTCGCGGACCCGTTGTGCGGAACAAATGCCAAAGCGCTTAGCGTATCTCAAGCCATAATCTAAGGCAGTGGTCGAATGCGCTGCAGCGCTGTGATGCAATTACGAATTAAATAATTTTGAATGTGAGCGTTCTGTTTTCGAATGCATTGTTTTGAATTTAAATGTTCTAGATTTAAATAAGGTTGTTTTATGATCGCTGGATGAGTTCAAAGGTCAATAATATTGTCGCAATTAAAAACTTTGTTACAAAACAGACAACCGCCTTTAAAAACTAAAAAGAGATCAACGACTAGCACAGAACACATATATTATGATTTTATTTTCGGAAGTCGGTGGCTTTTATTCTGTTTGTCGTTGTGTATTGCCACATACACACATACATATCTACATACACTTACAACATATATTTTTTTATGGAAGCCCTAATCGATTATCATGTGAATATATAGCAGTTCCAATAAAATTACAAACAAACGCGTAGAATAATGATAACATTCATTTTTAGAGGCAAAAACAAAACGATCAAAATCTAGTTGCAATCTCATATCAGTGACAATGTCAAAATAATGTAATTTTTGACAGATCACTGAAAATATGGTAAAGATTTTTTTTTTCTGGCTCCGTACGTTTTGTGCATTTAGCCAATTTCAAGTTATTTATTTACAGGGTAGGGAATAAAGGACGGGAAACGGAAATAAAATTAATAATTAGGAGTATTACGATTTAAATAAGATCAGTATTTATGAAATAAGGTAAAGAAAAACCAAAGTAATAAAGGAAGAAGGCAATGAGAACTAAATTACTTACAACTTTATATTATTTACAGTAATAAATGAGACTATACATGAAAGCTATTAGTACAAAGTAATGAAAGTATAGAAGTAGAAAAAGGAATACGGAAGGACACAAGGTTACTAAAAAAGGAAAAATGTTCATATAAGGGACAGGAGAAGAAAATATGGTTTAAATCGCCAACGTCAGTGTCACACTGGCAAATGGGGTCGTCGATGATATGAAGTTTGGCAAAACAAAAGGAGAGCAAACGTGACCTAGTCTCATCCGTATTAAAATAGAAGTCTCCATCTTAACAAACTTTGCCTTGCCAAACCACGCTTTTTCCTTACACCGGGTTGAATAAGAGAATAATAATGTTCTTTAAATTGGCTGCCTGCATCCCACGCTACCTTCCAGGTGTCCCGAAGTCGGTGTCGAAAATCTTCGGTAGGGTCATGAAAGATTTTAATTTGGCATCAACCAACGACGAATTTAATTTAATTTTCGAACATTTAAAAAACAATGCATACTATTTCAATCGTGGTCCAAGTGTCCTGCGACAAGTTTCACATTACTTAAAGGTCTTAGTCGTGCGAACTGTCTCCGAGAGTCATTATTTGTGAATAAAATAACACCTATATAATATCTACATCGTTTTATTTAAATATGTTAGTTCAGTACTATCAGAAATGTAGGTAGTTTATAGATAATGAGTAAATACATCTCCAAAACATTGAATTGGCACACGCACACACACACACACACACATCATACATCACACACACACATCACTGACACACACATCAACACACACACGCATATGAGTTTGTACATCATATTCTTGCTGTCGTTATCCCATGTTCCTATCTCGGGGTCGGCGCAACACCTTTTCTTTCATTATTATCATTCTTCACACAATCCATCCATCTTTTCTTCAGCCTTCTTTTTCCTCTCCACCCATCCACATTTATATTTATAACTCTTTTAGTCACTTGCGTTTCATCCCTTCTCTTCACATGTCTGTACCACGACAAACAATTCCTTTTGAATAAAAAAAAATTAAAAGGACCAGCTTAAAAACATCTATGAAATATTTCATCCAATCATCGATCACCGTTATAAACAGTTCCTAAGAGTCAAATCAAGCCACTGGTACAAATAAAAAATGTATTAACCTCTAGTACTCGCATGGTCCAAATCAAAGGTCACATCATTATAATTTGTAGACTACGTGACCGTTCAAGATGGCCGCCTATCTCGACTGATTCGAAATTTGAATTCTCTTGTCGTAATAAAATCATGCACGTATGGCGGCTGGCAATTGTTTGTGGCCTTTTTTTCTTTATTGTGTTGCAAAGGCAGTTTGTGATTTTGATAGTGTAAAGTTCAGCATAGTGTTGTTACTATTCTATTTTTAAATTGCAAATATTGAAATGTGGATAGAATAATGTGTAGTTACTGTAGAAAAGTTTGTATAGCGTTTAAATTGCAGTAGTTGTCACTTTATCAATCTCCTTCGGTGAACTTATGTGAAGTTAGATTGAGGTGAGCTGAGATGTCAATCTTTAGTGTCGGTGGGATTGCTGCTCAATTAACCTAAATTAGATACATTTAGGTTAATTGAGCAGCCATCCCATCCCAATTGAGGAAGATTTTTATACAAAAGATCGACTGGTCTACCATAATAATTTATGATTTCATCATTCAGAACATACCTGGCATACAGGCACCTGAGAAAAGGACGGCAAGAGATAAAAACTAAGTTATAGGTGTCAAATTAGTATTTCCCTTAAAATTCGCCGCGTTCTGAAATGACAAATATAATTGTATGAACATTTTAGATGTTAATGTTGATGTGATATTAATAAGTAATATCTGTCACTTTCTTATTTTATTGGAGAGAAAGAGATCTAAAGAGCTTAAAATAAGTTTATCTCGTACATTACAGAATTAATAATAATAATAATATGTTGGGACATTTTCACACACAGCCATCTGACCCCAAACTAGGGAGACCCTGTACTATGGGTGTTAGACAGCTGATATACATACACACATACATTTTTTTTTTGTAAATACGTACTTATATAGATAAGCAACACCCAGACACAAGGCAAACACAAGTGCTCATCAATTGGCACCGATGTGTAGCTTGCACCTAGAATCCTAGGTTGATCTCATTGCTCATTGATAAATGACCCAAGTTCCCCCACCTGTGCAATGTTGATCTACTTTTAAGTCGTGACCAGAACAAGGCAACAAGTGTCAAACGCCATTGTGGTTTAACACCGCACAACTTCATAGCGCGTATATAGGTACTTTAGAAGCATTAGAACTAAAAGTTTTCAAAAAGGTTTACTTTGTGGTTTTATGCGGGATGGAATCCTTTATGGGAATTTAAGACTATTACTATTTGAAAAAAGGAAAAAGGCTTTTCTTTTTCCAGTTACAAACCTATAGATTTACCTAGCTTGTCTATTCTGTGAAAATCTTCTTCCGTGAATTTACAGTACAGTGAGCTTGAGATGAACTATCATGCTAGATTGACTATATTCCTGACAATTTAAGAAGTCGGATTTGACATCATCATTATCATTTCAGCCGATAGACATCCACTGTTGGACATAGGCCTCCACCAAAGGGGGGGTTTTGCCATAATCGCCACGCTTGGCAGGCGGGTTGGCGATCGCAGTATGGTTGTTACAAAGGCACAGAGAATGCTGCTGCCCATTCTCTGGTGAGTCCCTTAGTCGCCTCTTACGACACCCACGGGAAGATATAGGATGGTGCTATTCTTTACGTCCGACACCATACGAATTTGACATATCATATTTCAATATTAATAATCGTGCTTTTGAGTGCATTTTTTTAATATAAAGTTAAATTTGATGCTTATGAATTATATTCGTTGTTATAGTGTATGGGTAACATAGTAATTAATTAGGATTATGAATTTGATTGTTTTATTTCTTACGCAGGTTGCCGCTAGTTATGGGGTTCTATGTGGGAGGTCAATGTTGAACAGTGACGTCTTTCGGTTGATGATAACTTAGGGCGGGTTGTTTCAAACAGTCGGTTGACGTTACATACGGACGGTTAAAAAGTTACTATGACGTGCAATGTTTAACGTACGTTAAATGTACCGGGTTGCTTCATGACATAAAAATCCGTCAGTTAAAGTTATTCAAAAAGAGATTCCATAATATTTTGATGTTTGTTTTTTTGACAAAATTACGATGACTGGTCGGTTATGGTAATAGTAATTTTTTGACGTATGAATTTGTAAAACAACCCAGTTTTTTGATTTGACGATAGTTAGCGCCATTTTTTACTATTACCGGTCAGTAATGGTTAGTTGAAGCAACCCGCCCTTAGATGTCCATACAAAGTTCGGAAAAAGAAACGTCAATTCGGACTTCTTAGATTGTCAGGAGATTAATTATGCCATTAGCATTAGTCAATTTAGCATGATAGCTCATCTAAATTCAACGAAGTTTGTGCCGCTGAAATCTATAGGTAACAGCTGATTTGACACTTCCTGTTGTACTTCAAAAGGAGCTTCAAGACATTTCTTTTTTTTTAACGCTTACCCGCACTGGGAATTACTCCTGTATCGTGCGTGCGTTTATGAGTGTACAAACATTTAAACTCACATACACAAACAGCCAGACCCGGAATAAATATTTGTTCCGTTCGGGAATCGAATCCGTGAAGTGCAACGCAGCTACTAATCGCTTAGCCATTGCGCCAACCATGTCTTCAAAATGACTTATCTTTACTGTTACATTTGGGTATGAAAAAGGATACTTAAGTAGGTAAATCCAGAATACTCTATTCGACCTCCACGCAAGCAACCTTGCCGATTGACGTCTTTTATGTAGGTACAGCAAACTAACCTTATTTTTTTTGTTTAGCCCACACTGTCCCACTCATGTCTCACTGCTATGCCAACGTCTCCCCAAGTCCTTTCAACTAAACTATATTAAAACTAATCCAGTTTAAACAACTAACATTTAAAACACCACATGTGAACATACCCTAGATCGGGATTTATCGAAACAATCTAACTTCGAACTTCTAATTAGTAAGGCTGATAGCAATTTGCACCATGCCAGTTGCGACACAATACATACGTACATACGAAATGTCAGGCCGATACAAGCTGTTAGCACTCGCAGGACTAATTAAACGCGTTTGCTTAGAACAATAGGTTTAGAATTGGACTTTAGGATATAGGAACATAGATCGGATGATATGTAAAAGGTTTTGTTTGAAATTCTTGTTAGTGTTCTAGTGTTCACTTGCATGCGTCAAATATTTTACAATGGGGCCAATTCTGTATGTCTATTCTGTTACAATCTCCCTCGGTGAACACCTAGGTGAAGTGAGCTGTCATCCGTCCATCTGCTTTGTCAATTCCTAGCGCGATCCCTAGAATCTGGACGGATGACAGCTCACTTCACCTAGGTGTTTACCGAGGGAGATTGTAACAGAATAGCACAGCTGTTGTGTACGATCTGAACTTAATTTAAGCTTTTTATATCTCTTTTTCTCCAATAAAGAAGAAAGATACAGACATTAAGGCTGCTCTCTCGAAAAAAGCATGCAAGCAAGTTTGCATCTGCATTTACAGAGAAATTACATCTGAAAAAAAAATATTGTTAGTAATCTACATGATAATATACTTAATACGTAATTTGGTTTAGCCACAATTTTTCTATCAGTTTCACATAATAAGAAAAAAAAAATGTCAAATCGCCTCCAAATCATTGAGAACCATTTTACTCCTTAAACTCTTATCAAAAGAGTATTAAAAAAATATCTACTGCTTTGAAAATGAGTTACTTTTTACAAATATGTATTATTTTTATTACAATAAATTAAAAATGCGTTCGATTAAAGACTGCGTCTACTTCACTCCCGCACCCGTCCACAAATTCAGTGCGGGCCAAATGCTCAAGGTTATTGGCATGTATACAAGCCTTAATACGAGCTGTTAATTTAAGTAGATCTAACACGGCAAAATTCTAGCAAAAAATCTAATTTGACATCTGTAACTTAGTTCTTATCTGTCGCTGTCCTTTTCTTCAGCGGCTTGGTAGTAAGAGATGCGAATTGTCTAACTTTAGTTTAGTTTGTGAACAAGGGATTCGGCACCAATATTTTGTAAAAATTATGTATATGTGTAAAAATCAGTCGTCTTTGACCATAAGTGAAAAAGGGTACTCCTTATACCTGAAATCCGGCCTAAGGCGAGTCGGACTCGCATACAAAGAGTAATGTTCCATCACCTGTCCAACCTTTTCCCATTTATCTTCCAGTCTAACCGAATACAGCAGCATATTACTGTTTGAAGCGATTGTCAATCTGATCTCCACAACCCAGTAACTGGGCAACACGATACCTCTTGGTAAGATTGGTTGTCAGATTTTCTACCTTCTCTGATCAGATTTTCTACCTACTACCAATAACGATTGTCAAAGATCTAGGATCCAGCACGACCCAACGGCTTTACGAGCTTTGCACGGATTTTAAAGCAGAGTGGAGAGTTCCCGTAATTATAAGAACGTTGCATTCTAATCTCTCAATCTGTCGTAACCACCTCCAATCTACATTTTTGACAAGATTAAGATTGCATTGGCAGGGCTAGGAAACATACTTATCATAAGTTATGTATGTGTACATGTGTATGTAAATGAAACAGTAAACACACACTGTTTATTGGTCGATTTGAAAGTGATACGATTATGCTAAACCTTATCGTCCACGCCCTCCAATCAAACGGTGGACAAAATGTATGCGGCCTGTCCGATTATAGATACCTACATGTTTCACTCATGAGTAGGACTTGTTTAGTGCCTCCACATACTGGTCTCCTAGGTCGACCATATTGTTGTTAGGTTCTTCCATTAGAACATTAATCAGTAGCAGCCCGAAACTCGGTGGTTTGAGACACGCTGTGCTTTGGAAAGCACTAAAAGCCGATGATCCTACCTGTTATTGGTAGATCTTTGGCAGTCATTACGAGTACTCAGAAACCCGAAAGTCTGACAACCAGTATTATCAAGGGGTATCGTGTGACCCAGTGACTGGGTTGTGGAGGTCAGTAGGCAGTCGCTCCAAGTAAGATACTGTTATTCAGCTGTTTTCGATTAGACTGGATGTTGACCCCAATATAAATAGAAAATGGTTAGGCAGTTGATGCCATACTGGGTCATCAGTGGCTGCGACGGATACCAAGAAAATGTGTGAAATATTTTGTTCACAATTCGTGGCGGCCAATGGCGACCCAGTGTCGTCCCAGTGTCGTTCGATTATTGTCATTCAGGAACTATTTGGTTGAAAACCAACATCAAGTAGGTATGCGCATCTTTTTTCATAAAGTAAATGCGTAAACTTTTTAGCAGGAGTATGAGGTTTTGAGGCACATTTTTGTGTTTTAGTTAGGTATATAAAAAACGTTGTTAACATATGTAATTACAAAAGCAAACTTGCACCTAATTATTACTCCTTAGGGTATTCGTTTCTTAGTTTTATAGTTATAGGTTTGTTCGTGTAAATATTGTACATACTAACGTAATAAACAATAATGTAAAAAAAAACTTAACCGCATACCTACCAAACCATAGGTACCTACTAGAACGTCACGCATTATTAGTGGTAGTTTTAAAACATATTCTGTTCATTATTATAGTTACGAAGATACCCTACCAACTCCATAATAATCAAAGATGAAATCCATGTATTGAATCCGATACGAAAGTTTTCTAAATAAGTAGGTAGTATAGTACGAAATACGGTCACCGACGTGCCCTCACCGGCGCATTACCGGACATTATGGCAGACAAAACAGAGAATTACCACAATAATATGTTATTATTGTGGGACACAAGTTATCTGATCCGTATTATTTATCTGTGCTCGGTATGTGCATGACAATTTTATAGATTATTTCAATGGCCATGCATAGAGATTGCAGTATATGCGAAAATATCAGATGCTTAGAATCTTTTATCTTGTTTTCTTTTATTTTACTGTCTCGATTGTTTTGATTCATTGAATGGCAATGTGGTGAAAGAACGTAATAAGTATATAGGTAGGTTTTTTATATTATTATTGGGACAAGCACGCCACACTATTTCGAAACCACTACACCTTCTGAAAGACAGAAAAATAAAGCAATAAAAAAAATGTTGTGAACAATGATTGGAAAACGATTTGTTTTATTGTTCCGATATGATAATTTAGGCTGGCAGCAGTTTTCATTTATTTTCGATCGATCCCAGTTTTTAATCCCCATCCCACAAAACATTATTACGTATTTCCTTTGGATCCCAAAATTAAAAAAATGCAAGATAATTACATTTTGTGACACTTAAAAAAGATAATCAGAGTTATCAGAAACAATTGATATTGATATTGAAGACATAAATTGAAAATCAAAGGCATTTTTGCTCTCAAATATTTTACACCTTGTAAGTAGTTAAATGTAACATTTTCCTATATACTATAATATTGCAATAATCCGTGTGCTGTGCGATCTCTCCTTTTGTCTGGGACACGCGCTAACCGAACTGCGCCTGCGCCGACGACGGTACACTCCAGTGTTTTATTGTTGCATATGCGCTCATAAATTGTATAGGCTTGTATCTTTTTATCGTTTAATAATTGTGATGAATTGTTACTATCTTGAGATGAAAAACCTGTAACATGTGTGGTCTCATAGTTTAAGTTGACCGTATGTTATGGTTTGATAATTAAGATAAAATCGATGGCGTCTTGAAGTCATCTACAGTGAGTGCTATTCTGTAAAAATCTCTGTGAAACAACTGATTGCGTATATGTTATGTACTGTTTATTTTTAAACTAACTAATATTTTTTTTTACAACTTAAACATAAATCCGTAATTAAATATACAAAATGTATTAGTAATGATTAATAAGATCTAAAGAACAAGGACCAAGGACCTGGATCCAAAGACCAAGAACCAAGGACAGGGCTTCGAAACTCGCTTCTGTTACCAAACATCGACATGAATTGAATCGTCAATCACCCATCACTAACGTACTTATTCCACCGATCACTTATGCACCCAACCTAACATCGGCTTGTTTGCTTGTCAAATAGGGGTGCGCTAATTTGTGGCAAGCTATTTCGGGACGTTATATCGATGTTTGGGACATTAACTCCTAATACTGTTTGTGTTGTTGATTCATGGGTTTTGTGAAGTATGTTGTGTAGCTTTTTTTGGCTGCCATTTAGGTCAAAAAATATGATGATGGAAGAATTAATGTTTGTGACTCTTTCACGTTTAAACTGTTGAACCTGTGCACACATGTAGATATTGATCTAGATTAATACATAGAATATTTTTTATCCGATTTTGTGTTCCCGTCGAATAATTTAGCATCACAGGGGAGGTGAGACCCGTTAGAATACAGCAGGTCAAGGCCTGTCGGGGGAACGGTGAATGCTTACGCGAAACCCGCACCCCCGACCCAGCCCCGGATCTACGATTTTCTCGAACCGGGGCAAAACCTTGATAGTGGCGCCCCCTCTCGTAAGATTTTGAGAAAAACTGTTATAACTGCCAATGAGTAGCATTTTTGTGACCATTTGTTAAAATAATAATCGTTTAATAAATTTAAACTTTTTATTAGGTAACTAATATAACTTTCATTTGTGATAACAGAAACACAGAAAAAATTGATGTGACGGGGATTCCCCTGGCAGAAAGATCACGGACACTACGCACGCTTTAAAAAAATTACTTGATCTGTTATGATGCGTTCATAAATCACTAAGTATGTGTTCAAAAACTAATTGGGCGTATGGAAATAGAAAAGTTTGTTTTTCAAACATTTGATATTAAGATTCGATTACTTGATAAAAACCTATGAGATTGTAGGAAAAGAGGCTTTATTTGTTCGATACTTCGAATTCTTGTCTCAAGGATTTGGCGCCCCCATGAAACTGCCGCCCGGGGCAAGTGCCCCGGTTTGCCCCCCCTTAGATCCGGGGCTGCCCCGACCATGGGCAGAAGTAGAACACCGCAGTGGTTTTACCCGGTAAGAGTCCGGCATGCCCCCCCCCCATCACTCCATGGAAGTCCATGAAGATTTCTACCGTGCAAAAAAAAAGGATAATTTAGCATCTACGCAGACGTAGTCGCAGGCAGCAGCTAGTTACTAAATAACATTGCATTCTAAACATTTGTAGGCAACTACAATTCTACAGCGATTGTACACTAGTCTCAAAAGTGAGCACGTCTAATGTAACTACTGCAATAATTCAGACTTGTCGCGTATACCCGCCGCGTTTTGTCCCGTCTGTTGCGACACCCGTTGAAATGCGACTATTTGTCGCCAGATATCGCGACATGCGTTATTATTTATACATGCTATACGCGAATTTATGACTTTTGTATGGAGAGTGAGATATTTTAATATTTAGTGTTTTGTTAGGATTATAATCGGGTAGGTTTAGTTTGAAAGTTACGTATGTAGCGTGGGTTGGACTGATTTACATGTGCCTCTGATTTCCTGATATTACACCATAAATGGTTACTTATAAATATTTATCTCCGAAACCAAATCCCAAAAAAAACAATCTTGAGTCAAACCTGAAACGTGTCTGATGTAAATACATCCTCAAGATGTAAGTACCAAAAACAAATCTTATCGATCATTTATATCGATAAACAGGTCTTTAACCCCAACACTATCATCAACTACAATCACTATTTACTCTCAAATCTAAACATTAATAGGAGCAACGCATCTTAAAGATTCCCACGTAAATAAAACAAAATAAAAAAAGAAGCACTTATGAGATAGATGGTCATTAATTTGTCCTGTATCTTGAAACAATGGAGCTAAGAGCTGTGCATCCTAACTGATAATGTGTAACGGGTTTTATGTACAGGATGGTGAAAAATGTGAAATGTAGAGGAGTTACCTTTGAGAAACATGAGAAAGGCAAATAAAATAATGAAAATTTAGACAACGTAGAATGATGAAGAAAGAGAACAAGATGATATCTAAGTCATCATTCTCAATTCGACACGTATAATGTTTTTTTTTTTCACTAATTTTCTACCCTTTGGGGGTTGAACCCTAAGGGTAGAAAATTAAGAGATGACAGATTTTTTTTTGTGTCACCGTTTCGAAATTAACTTGTATGCTAAAAAGTAGGCACTAAAAAGAGAAAAAAAAAACTTTTTTACTAAAATGACAACCGCCTTCAAAAAGCAAATAATAAGTTTAAATTCGCAAGTCGGTGGCAATACAAAATATCAAACGGTACCATAACGGTACTAAAATCGCCGACTTGCCAATTTACAGTTATTTTTTGCTTTATAAAGGCGATTGTCTTTTTTTTTTTTTAGTTTTTTTTCTTTCATTAAGTTCTGTCTACCGTCATTACATCGCTGATTTCCGTCTCTTTCATATCATTATCAAATAATCGATTCATCTTTTCTTTCACCTTCCTCCTACTCTTCATCCATCCATTACAAAAAACTTTTTTATTCACCTTCCTAAAAAATAGAAATCCCAGTCGACCAGTAGGTCGATTCTGTAAAATTCAAACAACAACTCGCATCTCACATCGCTATTCACTCACTTCGCATATGGTTCAAAATGACCTTGATATATTTGACACTTTGAATCGGATTCGAGTGCGAAGTGAGCGTCAAAGTGACGGGGAAATTACCTTACAGAATGCCACTTCCTACGTCATCGCATACTTTATCTGTCAAAATCTCCCTGTCAACTTAGTTCAACTCGCTGACACGCTCGCAAGGGTGGCACTAATGTATATTCGAATTATGTATCGTGTTCTTAGAATGCCAATCAAGAAACTCACTGCGGATTCCGATTCGAAGTTTAGAATGAGGTCTTACAGAATCACACCCCAGTTCTTAAATAGCAATGAGTATGTTTGGTAATTTTTGTTTTATTTTAACTAGAAATAAAATAATGATATAGACTCAGGCGGCCATATTAAGTCTGATAAAAAACAACATCCTATACGCACCTCATCCGTTGATATGATCTAAAGCCGTCTTGTCACTCGTCACCACGTCGCTACCAGCGCCATGTACAATAATTGATGCTGGTAACTGTCTCGTGAACGGGGGCATTTATAAACAGCGATTATGAGAGTGTGATGTTTGAGATTTTTTTGTTTTTGTTTTTAGTAACGAGTCAAAGGTATTTGTAATTGATTATAATAGTTTGTTACTTTTTTGTTAGAGTCTAAAATTGCTGCGGTCAGTACCTCACTATAAAATACTGCAAGATATCCAGCCAGGTCACTTGAGCATTACGCGGACTCCTTTTTTTTTTTTCAAATAAATGTCACGTGATCATTAGTTTTGGGTGACGAAACAGTAGGATCTTGATCAATAACCCGGAACTAAAACAAAGATTTCGTTGTTTAATGAAACCCTTCAGTATTAATACTTACTTTGACAACACGGTTGGCGCAGTGGTTGAGCGATCGACTGCTGCGCTGCGTGTCGCGGGTTCGACTCCCGCACGGAACAAATATTTGTATGGCCTACAGACAGTTGTTCCGGGTCTGGCTGTTTTGGGTATGTGAGTTTATATGTTTGTTTACGCACCCACGACACAGGAGTAATGAATAGTGTGAGGCAACGTTTCATAAAAAATAATAATAATATAAACAAACATGAATACAAGAAGATAAGGAACAATCAGGGAATATTTATTAAAATTTAAAGTAAATTAAACAAACAGGACCCCTTTCCAAGCGTCAAATACACTAGATTGTATTGTCTTCTAGAAAATTGTGTAACACTTGTCTGTGTGTCATTTGAATTTAAAAAAGAGAACCTGATTTTCACATCGCAATTATTGATGTACAATTAATTATTTGTTCAAATAAGGTTAACCATGTGAGAAAACAACACAAATTTTCCATTCCTTCCTTTCCTTCCCTGAAAATAATATTATTACTAGCTGACCCGACATACGTTGTCCTGTCCCTATCTACCTACTTACCTGCCTATCTACCTACCCTACCTACCTACCCTACATACCCTGCCTACCCTACCTACACTAATTGCGGCAGTCCGCCAAAAATTGAAGAATACGTCATCAAAATTTTTTGGTGAAGAAATTTATACGTCATCTATGTAATTTTTTTGTATTTGTTGATTTTTTTAATGTTTCGCGCAACTTTCTTAGTTTTTTTTCTTTCATATTCTTCTTCTCCTTACAATAACAAACACAACAACAAAAAAATTGGCGAAATTGGTATTTTTATTATATTATAGATGTTTAAAAAAATCCTGGCTGACACATGTGAATCTCACTTATAAGGATGATCATGCGATGTACTATCGTGGTCACGCCCGCCTGACCACCACTAAGTTCATTTTTGCTTGCACTCAAAAGATGAAAGCGCTCCCTACCCCGCCCCGTTGACTTCGCAGGCGCCAAGGGAATTTTTTTTTAACTAAGCAGGCGCGAAAGTCCGCGATGGTACATGCGAACTACAACTGACGAATCCTACATAGGACATACACAAAATCCCGACAAGAACCGTCGGGCACCAGCCCATCATCCACAACACTCGTCTGGTTGGAGGATCCTCGATATTCAAAGAAGGATGAAGAAATTTCAACTCTTTTCCTCATACCTTTAAAGTCGCACCAAAATAACCTATAACTACTTAAGTACTTACTCCTAATCAGTCTTAAAGCTCTATTTATAAACTATTTATAAATAAACAGTTGATAGATAAAGCATTTTAAGTAACAGATAAGTGCGTGATGATCGATTGTGGGAACATTCGAGATGGGCTGGTGACAGTAAGTTACATTTACGTTGGGACCGCTTGATCTTTGCTTAGCGTATGCGCATGAGCTTGATAGCATCTGTAGTTGGATGCAGCGGTTTTGATACTTGCATTGTTGTTTGTTTTGAAGTGTTTGTGACAAATTAATATTACCATACGATTCAGATGCTATTTGCTGTTCGAAAGTCAAAATAACAACATTGAAAAAAAATTAAAATACCTATAGGTTGTATTTGCATAAGTAACAACAGATGATACCGATAGAAATAGCACCGGAAGACGCAAGGTTGGTAGGCCCCCACAAGGACCACAAGGCCCTCACAAGGTCGGTGAGCTAGTAAGAGTTGCGAAAGCGAAAGGTTCAGGGCCAGTTCATTTAGAAAATCTTGGGGAGACTCCTAGTGATAATAAAATTTCAAAAGTGCCTGTAAGTGGTTTAATTGAAATAAATGGAGTTTGTGTCAAGGCAGCGATGTGTGTGATTGAAATTCAACTACCTACCCTACCTACCTACCAATCCTCGCAGCAGTAGACATCTTCTGGTTGACATGACGATGATGATGTTAAGGAGTAACAGTCACAAAAGTACCCACGAGTTACGATCGAGGTAAATCTCAAAGGGAATTTTATAATATAAGTTTGTTTTATTTGATTGTACAATAAAAAGGTTCTTTATCTACCATTTTTGATATCCTTTTCAATATACTCGCATTCACAAGCTAAAAAAACCAAGACAGCACAAAACAAAACAAAATTGCAACACAATATATTATCAAGACCTCACGAGCACGCTATACAATCGAAATGCCTCTCCCATACATTACTCTGACATACATTATAATATAATCCATATAATCACATTTCTCATAATAACGTCATTAGAATTAGTGCTGTACCTACGACGTGTGCGGTCGGGTTAAGTAACTAGGCTCGGAGATGTGCGGTGTGGTCCAATTTGTTGACTTTTGCGATGAAGACACAAATTATTTAATAATGTTAATTTGTTAATAATGTTACATAATAAACCCGTTCCGTTCGACCTGTCCGTTTGACCCGTTCTTATAATGAATTTGGTCACTCTGCGGCACGATGGACCGACGCGATGATTTGAAAAAGGTGGCTGGCAGTAGATGAATTTGGGCTGCACAAGACTGGGTTGGTTGGTGATCTCTGGGGGCGGCCTACGTGGACGTCAATGGGCTGATATGATGATGATGAATGAGTTTTGTAATACATACATCCTGCTGTTTATAGGGTTTTTGTAAAATAATAAAGTGTAAATGTAGTGATAAGCGCTTTGGTAGTGACGTAATAAAAAACAATATTTTTGCCGTATCTCAGTCTACATACTTTTGCAATTAGTTGGAACGGTGAATCTCCATTTTACTGAATTCTAATGCTAAACCACTTACTGTGAGCCGGGTTGGTTTGTTTGCGATTAGAGGGGCGTACAACAGTCTAATAAGCAATATTGGAAACTGTTTGTCTACGTTAAGATGGGACAAACGAAGACCCAAAAACTTAGGACAAGGTTTGGTTTAGGTTTAGTTAGGAAAAGTTTTTAGGGAAATAAATTATTTTGACTTTGGTTATTGATTCAATACAAAGGTACAATTCAAACTTACTTTTAGTACACTGCACATCTTTCAGGACCTGAAAGTATTAATGGATATAAACAATATTTATTATGGGACCTAATCAAAACCATGCAAAAAAAAATTGCCATTCCTAACATTTTGTTGTGTAGAGCATTTTTACAACAGGTGATTTTATTTTTCAGGGTACCATAATATTTTTTTTTCGTATTCACAAGTAGGTTTTATTTTTTTAGAATACGATGTCCCACTTCTCGTGGAGCTCGTGGCTAAGTTAAAGCCGTACAGATCGCCCGGTCAATGGTTAAGCTACGCTAGCTGCAGTCGGTCTGTGGATGGGTGACCATCCCTTTCATACCGAGTTCCCTCCGTGCCTCGGAAAGCACGTAAAGCCGTTGGTCCCGGTTGTCATTTGTAGATTTTTGGCAGTCGTTATGGGTAGTCAGAAGCCAGAAAGTCTGACAAACAGTCTTACCAAGGGGTATCGTGTTGCCCAGTAACTGGGTTGTGGAGGTCCGATAGGCAGTCGCTCCATGTAAAACACTGATATTCTTCAGCTGCATTCGGTTAGACTGGAAGCCGACCCCAATATAGTTGGGAAAAGGCTAGGCCTCCCCTAAGGCCTTCCAGGAACTTTTATCCATCGCCATCTCGAATCAGCCCTCGTGGTACCTACGCGTCTCGCCTCCTCGTTCTGGGCCGTCCTTGGCGACACCGCCCATCTTCAGACAAGTACTTTTATTCCCTAAAAACTGCGTAGTAAGTTAAAATGTTGCTTGTATTCTTTCACAGCTATCCTCTCTCGCTTACCAATTACACCATACCAAAAAGCTCCCAAAAGTCACGAATATCCAACGTGTGTGGAGCGTTAAACGACGTCTTATTACTACGTGTAAGCAGAGGTTAAGGGGTCGGCCTGATGTCATGAATGAACAGTGGAAGCTCGTGTCTCCAACACTGAGTAGAATATTTTATAGGCTCATTATAAGATCGACGTGTGGTTGTGGTTTTTAAAACTAGGCAGAGTTGTCATACATTCACATGTTGTCACTTAGTTTGCTATTGCCGCTAAGCATCGCCTTACTAGTCTCAGCATTCTCAATACAACGTTATCAGTTGGTAATGAGAACTAACTTTTGCCCTCGACCTCGTCCGCGTGAATGTCGGTTATCGCTTCTTCAAGGTTCAAGCTACCTTCGTGAAAGTGTCGATCAAAGTGAAAACGTACACACAGACAGAGTTTCTTTCGCATGTCTAATATTAGTATGGATGTCATACTGAATGCGACGACCCGCTTATGCGTATACCCTAATGGGCCACGAATCTAGACTGCAAAAAAAGCATAATATTGGTACAAACCTCAATAACACTTTGCCTGACTTTGAATTTGAACCCAGACGTCACACTCAGCAGGCGTACTAAGTTCGAGCAATACTATGAACTAGTGTTAATCTTTAGATGAACCAACAACTTACTTTACAATATTATGTATCTTAATCTTATTTATTTCTTAATGTACGAACTGTTTAAAATGTCTTAATGTGCTGGGTCTTGAGAGAGATACCCTTTTTTTCCGGGGTCGAAAATCCTCATAAATGTCTTCCGCCCTGGGGCAGGTGGAGGGGTCTGTCAGCCTATTACTGATTACAAGCCACCCTGGTGTTCCATCTTACACCTACGTCGGGAGTTGCGGGAACTGGAGATACTTCCGTAACCGCCGACTGGTGCCGACAGGCTTCTGCGGGCCACCTCGGGTGAGTTTAGATACCTAGTTCAAGATCATTGAAATTTTCTATTTGATTCTCAATAGCAGAACAAAGGTTCTGCTATTGAGAATTTATGTTGACATTTTACAGCTCTTGAATGCGTTCAAATGTACTGATCACATTCAGATTAATTGGTGCAATTTGGTCTTTTGTGAAATAGTCAGGGATATGAAATTTCGGATCTGGATAAGGGTATCTGTACCGGTTACAGATACGAAATCATTTCAGATTATCTGATAGTTTCGGATTGGTTAAGTTACGGATATTAGATTTTTAAGGAATTGCAAACGGGAAAAAAAAAATTGCCCGGCCTAGCCTTTGTATAATTGTCGGCTAGGCCGGGCGCAAAACGTGTTTCGTTTAGATTACACTTCTATCCGAAAAGTTTCATAACAGATTCACTTACGGTTTCAAATAGATTTTTATTTTGGATATCCAGTAGCATCGGTTATGGTTGCAGAGCTTCATCACATTCCTTTTTTGGTACAGCCGGACTCTCTTTTATCCCATGATACATGTGGTTGGCGCAACAAGCTTTCTTCTTCCATCTCGATCCATCCTCTTCCATGTGTTTGACATAAATGAACACGGCGTTTGAGAGAATTTTCATGCTCACTCAAATGTCTCGCTGATGGTGGCGCGTGTGTTGGATCATTCAGCTCCCTCCAAAATTTTTGAGCTGTATGATACTGATTCACGCGTCATGTTAGTGAACGGGCGCTGTCAGTAGAGATCGGTCAACTCTTAACTGCCATGGTTTTTATCTTGATTATTTTTTATATTTTGTATTGCTAGATTACCTTTATTGTTTTCACATAGAAGCAACAAGAATAATGTAAGCAGTATTTTGTAAAAACTTGATTTTAAAAGAGTGTCCGTGGAGTTTCTTGCTCGTTCTTCTCTATAGAGACCTCCCTACGTTTTGGAACGAGCAACTAGCTTCAACTTTCTGACTAACTGACCGACACCTTGACAATTCAAAAGTGCCTTCTGTTTCAAATAATTCTTCACACACTACATCCATCTTTTCTCCAGGCTTCTTCTTCCTCTCCACACACACACACACACATCGTACATCACACACACACACACACATGTGTTTGTACATCATATTCTTGCTGTCGTTATCCCATGTTCCTATCTCGGGGTCGGCGCAACACCTTTTCTTTCATAATTATTATTCTTCACACAATCCATCCATCTTTTCTTCCTTCTCTTTTAGCCTTCTTCTTCTTTTAGCCTTCTTCTTCCTCTCCACCCATCCACATTTATATTTACAACCCTTTAGTCACATACGTTTCATTCTTCCACTTTACATGTCCATACCTCGACAAACGATTCCCTCTAAACTTACAGACAACAGACAGTAATGACATATCGAGTTTAAAGATTGTAGTTAAAGATAACATAGGTTGCTGGCACAGAATGGTGACTTTTACAACTGACTTAGAATGCTGCGCAATGATACTCTCAACGTGGTCTAATCGATTTGTCATCAAGATCAGATGATACAGACTGGTTTAATAATAATATATTATGTTAGAAGATGATTTATCATAAACTGATACAGATAGAATAGGATCTGCAGTTAGTTGAGAAATAATTTATACTATTTCTAGCTTTTGCCCGCGACTTCGTCCGCGTGAATGTCGGTTATCGTGGATTAAAAAGTAGCCTATGTCCTTCTCCAGGGTTCAAGCTATTTTCATGCCAAATTTCATCAAAATCGGTTTTGCTGTTTCATCGTGAATGTGTAACAGACAGAGTTACTTTCGCATTTATAATATTAAACTATTAAATATGGAAAGTATGGATAAAGTAATAAAGTTTAGAAGTATGGATTTTTATTAAGAAGGTATTGATCTGGAAGTTCTATTCCGATTACAAAGATTATTGGACTGATAGAAAGCTACCTTATCGCGGAGTATGTTTTATGACATAGCTTCCCCGATTCTAATGATTAAACATATTCTTTTGTCATCTAATACTTCATGGTCATCATCTGCCTAGCCTGTTCTCAACTATGTTTGGTTTGGCTTCTAGTGTAACCCGATGCAGCAGAATACCAGTGTTTTACAAGGTGCGACTGCCTATCTGACCCCTACAACTCAGTTACTGGGTAACACGATATCCTTTAGTAAGACTGGTTGTAAGACTTTCTGACTTCTAACAGCTGTCGAAGATCCCATAACAACTGCCGAAGTCAATAAATTAAAGTGATGTCAAAAAATTATCTATTCCGCAGTTCAAATCTAAACAACACAAGTTTCTAGTTCATATGTGTTATTATAATGTTAAAGAGTATTTTATAATTTTTGACATTTTATAATTTTTGACATTGTATAATTTTTGACATTGTATAATTTTTGACTTTGTTTAAATTTCGAACATTTTCTAAATCGTCTGTATTATTATTATTTTTATTTTAACTGAGTTTCAGAAAATTACTGCTTATTTTATCTATAATATTGTGATTGGTAGACTATATTACTTAAGTTTGCACGCCTCGTTAGGTTATAATGCAGTGTATTTTCTATACTTTTATAAAACCTTACAAACACGTATTATGCAAATAAATGATTTGATTTGATTTGAAGATCTAATACTTGAATTATAGTATTCTGTAATATTTTTATTTTATTTTATTTTAAAAGAGCGTTAATACAATTTCTGGCTCGTCTATGGCAACCTACTTTAAAGATCGAACCATCTAGCTTCAATTTTCTGACTGACCGACTCCCTGACAATTGAAAAGTTTCTGTAAGTGGTTTATTTGAAACTAGCTTTTGCACACGACTTCGTACGCGTGAATGTCGGTTATTGCGGATGCAGATAAAGTCGCCGATAAAAAAATAGCCTATGTCCTTCCCCAGGGCTTAAGCTATTTTGATACCAAATTTCATTTTAATGGATTTAGCCGTTTCAACGTGAAAGCGTAACAAACAGAGTTATTTTCGTATTTAAAATATTAGTATGAATATAAATTATTTAAGTTTGAACTTGACTTGTGCTTTTTTTGTATGAACTCCTGGAAGACCGCTGTCTTCTGGGTTTATTATAATGATTTTGCTTAATGTTAGTTTTCAGGTATGATTTGAGTTTTTACTGTGCCATGAAATCAGAGGTTTTTAAAGGGGTAGGGCTTCCCCTAACCCTATTTTTCCATAGACATCTTTAAATTAATTACTACCTACTTGTTTTGAAAAATTAACTAGATTAAAATTTTCTAATATGACGTTCAAAAGTGCTTTTTAAAGGTCTAATTGAAATAAATGATTTGACCATGAAGCGGTCTACTCTTAGTTCAACATTAAAAGTTAAAGTCAAAACAAAAGTTAAATGATTTACGTAATTAAGATGATTAAAAGGCACTCACTCAGTACAATTGAATATGCAACTGTAAAGTGTATTCAGTCATTAGTCATTCAGTTACTTGATCTTGTAACTGCGCCGTACGTCAGACATTCGACTCTCAATCAAAAAGCTCTCAACTCCACATGCATATTTAAAACGAACCACACATAGTTACCGATAAACAACCCAAACTGAAAATATACTCAACCCTACCGATGTCGTCGACAAAATAAATAAACCCTTCAGCGACCACATAAAATGAAGTCAATTTTCCTCAACCGTGTCCCGGCGAATTTTCGCGAGCGAGCGAAAATGTCCCGGTTTGGCCTATACCTACGTGTGTTCCATGGGCACCGTAGGGGTGACGTAGACACGTTATATGGGTTGTCGTATGAACTCAACAGGTGGCTGCCCGTAGGGTTAAACGGTGCACGCAGTATGTTATGAAAAGTGCTCTACATGTGTGTGTATTTTTCCATGTGTGATTTTCCAAGTCGATGCTACGCATCACCGATATCAAGAGAAACAAAACAAGTCAGCTTTTGGATGAATTGCATAATCATTTCAAAGGGTTATATTAATAAAGACCTATTTACTCGGTGCAATTTTGTTGCCTGTTTAGTGCAATAAGTTGAAACAACAATGAAAGTTGCACTGTCTGAAAAATGTTTAGACGATGCAAATAAATGGTTGCATCAATATCAATGTATACTACAGGTGCAAAACTTGCTTTGTATTAATAAGGCTTTATGGTTATACAAGAACACACTACTTTTGAAATTCACCGAAAATAAATCGAATTAAATAAAGTGAACACGAAGAGTAAAGAAAATTAATATCCTACTAATGATTCCTTCTCCTGATACTATCCGTCATATTTATAGGAACTGTATTGGCTCTTTCTCCGCTCTATAATGAGAATTCTCTGAATTAATAAATTAGAAGAAACCTGCAAAGTTTGTGGAAATAACTTGATTGTTAGTACAGCGCAGCAAATTGATATTTTTTTGTGTTTATTTCTAGCGCAATCGTGTTAATTTATTGCTTTAAGATTTAATTATGAAAAGAAATCTGAGACATAGCTGGTAAATTATTCGAGAAAATATAGTTTTCCTAATACCAAAAACTTGCATCGTAAACATAATTATGTAGATAACAAGTCAAAACCACACGTACAACAATTAGGTATCTAAAAAAAAATTGAGTAGAGCATCTTCCAAATCCTACACGGAAAATGTTTTCTCATATGTCGGGAAAACCCGAGGCCAACGTGTAGGGGCCCATGGCAGGCAATTTACGTCGTACTTTTGTTTTACGGGGCCCACACTGAATAAATTTCAGACTACCCTCTTTCGAGAGCATTATAGTGAGCTCATGAATGTGATATGGATTTATAGGCTCATGTGAGTGAGGTTTTATTTTGTGCTGTTTTTATGGAAAAAAATGAAAGAGTGTTCAGTTGTGTGATTCAATTTATGTTGGTTCTGTGTTTTGTGTCTTCATTTTGTTTATGTTCGATATTGGTTTGTTTTTTATTTGTTTGGTAGATGTTTAATTGTTTAGTTCAATTGGAAGTTATTGATGTTTTGAAGTTGTGCACTCATGTAGATTTTTTAATTACTTTATTTTCGTTATCATCTTAGTGGTTTTGTATAGTCGTAATTTCCTGACGCATCCAGAATATTTTCGGAAATTATTTTTTTAATACATATAGTATAGGTTAAAACTTGATAATAAAGGTAATAAAATGCACTAGTCATAACTTAACTAAAATAAAAAACTATTGATTGGTGCCCCTGTAGCCACAGCGTTTATAAAAAAACATCGCTCTTGAGGTACTTTTAAAGTATTTTAGGTGGGTAAAATAATGATGACAGTCCGTTTGCCAACGGAGAAAATCACACATTACTGAATCAAAAATGTTTACCGTAAATAATATCTCTATAATACACACACAAAAACGTTTATTTCCACAACCTCAAAGCTCATGTATCTAAAGATTTGTAAACCAGTAAACACATCGTTGAACACATTACTGAAAACACTTCAGCACAGAATTAATTAACGTACCACAACTACGTACGCAGATACGTTTAACAGAACGTTTAGAGTTACGTAAAGGTTTACCGTTACATTAACGTTTACAATTTCGTAAACGTTTAGCGTAATGTGTGATAAGTGATAATACGAGGGGAAACCAGAATCCCATGGGAAGATAACGTTACCCTATAAGTACGTTCTGCGGGAGTTTCATGGCGTTGATGTGTGTAATGGGATGTTGGGAGGTTTTACGTAGTAAGTGAAATGTCACATAATTTTTACCCGACTACGGCAAAGCCAAAGGAGGGTTATGATTTTGACAGGCTATGTATGTATGTATGTATGTATGTATGTATGTATGTATGTATGTTCATCTGTTCGCTCATAGCTCCTAAACCACTTATCAGAACTGAACAAATGAGGTATCGTTAGGAGCGTCTTGATTGTCCGCTGGTTATAGGCTATATGACGTGTCACCGAATCCAATGTGGCGCCCTCTGGCGGACAAAAAAAACAAGATTTAAAAAAAAATAAAGACAAGCATACCGTGTTTGGTATCATTGGAAAGGGGTTCACTAGTACTATTCAAATATATAATATTTAGTTGGTACTTGTCGCAAATTATTTAAAAAAAGGTAAGATTACCAAATAAATTAAGATACGCATACCGTGTTTAGTATCATTAGAAAGGGGTTCACTAGTACCTTGTAAATATACCTATAATACTTAGCTGTGACTCCAAAATGGTTTAAATAAAAAAAAATAAGTTTAAAAACTAAAACCCGACTACAACAAAAAGTGATCTAAAAAGTACGAAACAAGAAAATATTTCACACAGAAATCAAGACATAGGTACAAAATGGTCAAGGTAACCCGTGGTTGCATGCCATTATAATTCATGTTCCTCGCACTCTTATGGGATACACTTTTTGTTGTAGTCGGGTTTTAGTTTTTAAACTTATTTTTTATTAGGTGACATTTTATTGCTGATGTATAGGGATAGATAGAGATTTTTTTAATACGATTTTTACTTTTTTGTCTTATTTCTTATAATAATAAATTGTTTGTTTTCATAAAACATGGTATAAAGACGGAAAACGTTGCGTTGGATGGCCTCCCACTAGGTGGACCGATGACCTGGTGAAGGTTGCGGGGATCCGCTGGATGCGAGTCAAGGGACCGTCAATGTGGCGACATTTGCAGTGGACGTCTTTCGACTGAAATGATGATGATGATGATGAAGATGATGGTATAAAATGGTGGTATAAAAAGGAAAAGGCACAAACACGTTTAGCTAAGTATGACATGGCATGCAAAATTTTAAGGTCACACGATAATGACTTTTAAGCAAAATGTTATAAGGATTTAGGCTCAGATTTCTTATCAATAAATTCAATTATATTATAGACTAGCTTTAGCCCGCGAATGCAGACGAAGTCCCGAATTAAAAAGTAACCTATGTCCTTTCCCAGAGTTCAAGCTATTTTCATACCAAATTTTATCAGAATCGGTTCATCCGTTTCATCGTGAAAGCGTAACAGACAGAGTTATTTTCGCATTTATAATATTTTTTTTTTAAAGAACGTTGCCCCACACTAGGAATTACTCCTGTGTCGTGGGTGCGTTTACAAACATATAAACTGACATACACAAACAGGCAGACCCGGAACAACTATCTGTAGGCCATACAAATATTTATTCCGTGCGGGAGTCGAACCCGCGACACGCAGCGCAGCAGTCAATCGCTCAACCACTGCGCCAACCGTGTCGTCGATATTAGTAAGGAAGTAAGGATTCCCCCAGAGATCGCCAACCTACCCAGTCTTGGGCAACCCGCACCCATCCGCTGACAGCCTTCTTTAAATCGTCGGTCCATCGTTGGTTGGCGATCTCTGGGGGAGGCCTACGTTCAGCAGTGGACGGCTGATTCGATAATGACGATGATAAAAGATTATTTTATGCTTGATATACTCGGTAGAAAGGAGCGATATGGTGGGGGAGGGGGTAAAAGGAGGAGCTGGTGGTCTCGCGATCAGTCATGCTTAAGCTACACTTCATCATCTATTTCATACTGAAACATTTCCGCGCCTCGGAAAGTACGAAAAACCGTCGGGTACAGCTGTCTGTGATCTATGACACTCTTTATGGATAAGAAGCTAAGAAGTCTGACAACCAGTCTTTCCAACAGATTTCATGTTACCCAGTAACTGGGTTGTGGAGGTCAGATAGGCAGTCGCTCCATGTAAAACACTGGTATTCAGCTGCATCCGGTTGACTGGAAGCCGACCCCAACATAGTTGAGAAAAGGCTAGGTAGATGATGATGACCTTAAAATGAGCCTAGCATGTAAACTACCACAAATACACATGCCTCCTTCATCTATTCTCAAAATTTAAACCATGTTAAAATGAAATATGGTCAAATAAACCACATACACATGCCTCCTTCATCTATTCTCAAAATTTAAACCATGTTAAAATGAAATATGGTCAAATAAACCACATACACATGCCTCCTTCATCTATTCTCAAAATTTAAACCATGTTAAAATGAAATATGGTCAAATAAACCACATACACATGCCTCCTTCATCTATTCTCAAATTTTAAACCATGTTAAAATGAAATATGGTCAAATAAACCACATACACATGCCTCCTTCATCTATTCTCAAATTTTAAACCATGTTAAAATGAAATATGGTCAAATAAACCACATACACATGCCTCCTTCATCTATTCTCAAATTTTAAACCATGTTAAAATGAAATATGGTCAAATAATTTGACCATATTTATTAGTAGTTTACATATCAAATGCTACTCAATTTTAGTCGCGCGGCTTACGGTTCGCGCGCACGTGTGACAGAGCCGCCGCTTCGCATCGCATCGCATCGCGTTGGATTCGCGTGTCACCACATCGGGTCGCTTCGCAATCGCGTTCGCTTTGAACCGTTTACGTAAGACGCCGCGTTACAGTCACTTTGACATAAAGTGATAGAGACAGTACGACACTTAACGACATTTTAGAAATGAGTAGCGTTTGAGTTTTGGCCATAAGTCTGACAACTATTATAAAATAGCTTCACTACACAAGATAATATATTAAGTAATCGTAACAGAATACTAAGTAGTCCTTTACTTAAGCTTCCTACAAACGATCAAGGAAGTATTTCACATAGTAGCAGCGCATGCGCATACCATGCATTACAGCTATCGACACACGCCACTAATGACAAGTAGGATTATACTACATGAATTGTTCATTAATCTGGTCCGTATGTGCCCGTAATGGGTACGGTATGCATCGTAAGGTATCCGCTGGTAGGAAATTACTTACGGATGTCGGTTGTGGATTGTCTGAAAATCCTATGTTTAAATAGTGCTTTTCCTATTGTTTATTATTTTAAATAATAACTTGTATGAATTATTCCTACATTTAAAGCACATTTCGAGTTCCAATTTCATGTATAACTAGGTAACTTTCTAGACTACCATTTGATGTGTTTCTATTTTTAACCGACTTCAAAAAGGAGGAGGTTCTTAATTAATTTGACGGTATGGTTTTTTTTTTTGGTGGTTTCTTATATACGCGATTTCTCCGGCAAATGTAAATCGGTTTTGAAAAACCTTTTTAATGGACAGGGTATGCCCCAGGGGTGGTCCCATATGAATTTTATCAGAATTGACTCAGCGCTTTTTGAAATAATCAACAAATATCTACCAAGAAAATATACACAGATGACGTTTTGATTTCTTCAATCTTTGGATGACTTACAATCTCTGTTTTAACTGGATGCACTAAAAAGCCAAAAAAAAAATATTTTCTGTAATTTTTATTTTCAAAGATACTGTCGTGACATTACCTAACTATTATTCTAAGTTGGGATACCTCCAGACACTTTAGTATAGTATTTATTAAAAAAACCTTTATAGGTTTTTAAATGATTATTCATTGAATTTGCAATGATGAGACAATAAAAAATCAATTTAAACCTGTAAAGAAACTTACATTTCTTTTTGAACTGCTGAAAAAGCACTAACATTATAGACTTATGACTTTATTCCCTGATGAAACAGGTTAACTTATCCGTGAGATACTTCAGTACAAATTGTCTCTTTTTTCTTATTTATCTCCAAAATATAGTGCAACTACCCAGAAAAACTGCTTGTGTAAAAGTTCTCTGGACTTCAAATCTACATCTCGCACAAGTCCGACGATTATTACTGTATGTTTCTAATCGGTATCCAAGTATCACATTCGTTCTGCTTGCAGTTTCCATTGCCCATTTAGGAATTGAATATGTACGATCCTTACATAGCGTCTAGCCCTTTTGAGCACTGACCACACTGGAGAGGATTACTTGCAACCATGGTCGCGATCGTGGTCAAATACTGCAGTTGTATTCAAAGTCAAAGCATTTATTTAAATGAAACCATTTAGATGCACTTTTGAAGAAATCGGTTAGTTAGTCAGAAAGTTGAAGCTAGTGGTTCGTTCCAAAACGTAGGTAGTTATAGAGAAGAATGAGCAAGAAACTCCACCGACACTCTTTTAAATCAAGTTTTAACAAAACATCATCATTTTAAGAGATTAAAATGGGTGTTTGTTAAGAGTCTATTTTATATCAGTTTAACTTTATAATAATGAACCAATATAATTTGAATGTAAAGTGATGGCCTTAAACACAGGGTTGTACTCGTAGTAACCTAGCTCGGGCGGCATCATAACTTGCACCAGTTAGGTATATAACTATTTTAGTCTTAGTTTATTTTTAGGCAATATATTTGTATGGAAAAATGTACACTTTTTTGTAAACGATACTTCATAAATAAATTATTATTGTTATTTTATTATTATTATTATTTACCTAGCCTTTTCCCCGCTACATTGGGGTCGGCTTCCAGTCTAACCGGCTAAAGTTTTAACAAAATACGGGTTACATTATTCTTGTTATATGTGTTTGTGAAGAGATAAAACATTTAAAAAAAATAGATAAATAAAACCCATGACAGATAAGAGACGAGCAATTCCAACTGACAGCGCCCGTTCACAAACACGACACGGGAATATTTGTATGGTTTGGTCCACACCAAGTTTATATTTGACGGCATGGTTGGCGCAATGGTGAGCGATTGACTGCTGCGCTGCGTGTCGCGGGTTCGATCCCCGCACGGAACAAATATTTGTATGGCCTACAGATAGTTGTTTCGGGTCTCGCTGTTTGTGTATGTGAGTTTATATGTTTGTAAACGCACCCACGACACAGGAGAAAATCCAAGTGTGGAGAAAAGTTAAAAAAAAAAAAATATTTGACTGTCTCCGCTTGCGCAACTACTATGTATGGCGGTCTCGGTTCGATTCTAGATCAAGAAAAAAGTATAAATGGGTTTTTTCCGTAGACAGAGAAGGCACTATAGACTGCTGGTCATCTTCTATCTCGCTTACACAATACAAAGAAAAATATAGACAAGATGGTTGTAAAGAAAAGAGACAGAACTTAATATTTTTTGTCCCTCATCGCGTGCCGCGTTTTTGGTTCATGTGCTAAACAAAGTCGTCACATATTCCTGCAAAATGGTACGGTGCAGTGTTCTTAGTTGTGCTTTTCTGTCCCTTTCAGCGACACGCTGAGCAATAGTCTAGTGTTCTATGTCTATGGTTTTTCATTAGGAATTTCTCAGCAGCAGCACGGATTTTTGAAGTTGGTGGTGTGATACACCCGTGGCTCGGGGTGTTAGTCCTGCGCCTGATCCCTCCCCTGTCGTGTCGGATTGCCATCCAATCGTACTTTGTGAGTGAGGGAAGAGGGAGTGCCACCTGTATTTTACTTTTACACTATAATATCTTCTGCGTAATTGGGTACTTGACACCACCAATCAATTGACATACTTTTTATGAGCTGTCAAAACGACATTCCTCCATAGGTTTCGTATGACAATAGCGGCCTGTGACGTCACTTATTTACGAACTCAATTGACTAACTATTAATTGATTTCAAAGCAACTTAAAATCGAATTTTACAGTTATTTGAAAATTAATCGGGTTTTCGGGGCTAAAATAAAGTGTATTTTAAGATAAGTTGTATTTTGGAATTATTGGTTAATGGTGTCAACAACCCAATTGGCTAGTCTCGATTGACCGAAATTCTGTCATAGTCATCTTGAACATCAATTATGTGAAACATCCCGAGGAAATCTGGACTAAAAATAAATATGAACAAATCTGAAATCACCAATCTGTCTTGATCAAGGCATGGTGAGTAATGGCAATGCTTTCTCTGCTTGAGAAGACGCCTTGTCTGTTTAGACAATAATAATAATAGGCTATTATTTTCAATAGTTTTTACAAAGCCCTGGTTTAATTTTAAAACTAACAAGGCCAATCCTTATGAGTAAACAAACACAAACAAAAACAAAACAAATATCTCAAAACTTCCTTTGCTGATCGTACATAAACCGCTATTCGCTGTCTAATCTCGTACGGCAAGTTATTTGCGTGTTTCTATCTCACGCACGCACTGCTCGCTTGTTTTGCTGACGCTACTACCATACGCGTCTCTTGCTATCTGTACCGCGTAGAAAACAGATAGTAATACCCTTTCTAAAACACTTAGTACTAATTTACATTTGTTGGAACTTAGTTTTATGGTTTAAGAGTAAAGAAAGCATGTATACAAGGTGTAAAGTAAAAAGTAAGAAAAAATTCGCTGATACATACAGATTTTCTTGAGATCTATTTATGGATGGATCTAAATCGTGATCTAAATATATATTTCGATCAGGGTTTTTTTCGAGATTAGTCCCATAGTAAAAGTGGTTCCTTTTCAGGTTTTCAGTTAATTCAATTACACTTTGCGTATTATATTAGCACGAGAACAAAATATGTAGTTACCCTTTTTCAAAGAAAATTATGCGTCCCAAGGAAAATTATGCCTACTCTCCTTGCTGGCTTTAATGTGTATATCGATGGTAAATTTTACCATCGATACACACATTAAATGAAGGAAAAGTGCAGACTGCTTAAATAATAAAAAAATGACCGACGAATTTCGATCACTTGGCGACCACAACCATAAAAAAAAATTAAAAAACAAAATTTGATCTAAATCGGTTCAGCATAGTTTGACCGTCAAAGCGTAAAATTTTGCTTTATAATATTATTATGTTATATGTACTGAGATAATGAGTTTTGATTTCTTTGATGAACACAATGCTTTCAGATTTACGGTCTTAGCCAAATTATTTCTGATTCGTTTTATAGACGTGGTGTTTAGAAATTATGATTTTGGAGAATACGGTTTTATCCATCAAACAAATCGCCACACAGCGCATCGTCGATAGTGTTCTCCTAAAACAAAAATGTTCTCTAGGACTTATAAGCACACATCTACACTCGCGGAGGCCTCATCGATTGCTGTTTCTCTAACCAAAGATACCAAGCATGACTAGTTGTTACGTTGTATCGTTTCTACATATCTTTTATTTTTAAGTATTTATAAAATGTAGACTAAATTTCTAACTAAATGTAAATGTAGGTTTCTTTGCATTGATGTCATCTGTTAATTTTCATTTTTACCAATCTGCACATGTAACACGTACCAGAATCATTTTTAAGTTTAGGGGATCGAAACTGTGTCTCCTTAACACAGGCTACTTCGTAGCCTAGCTAAGAGGACAGAGCTTCACCCACCATATTGTAGACTTAATTTCTGTGTTACCTATTATTTAAGAAAACAATTATGCGTGTAAATCTACAATCTGTTTTTTGAAATAAATAAATTATTATTATTATTATTATACATTTAACCTTATTATTATTTAACGTTTTTTTTTTTTTTTTTTTTTATTTATAAAACAAAATATTCAATGCAGCTTCTAAGAAGCAGACGGACAGACAGTGGAAGGAGCAGACACGATTTAGAGTGGGGACCGCGTTTGGCAAGCGTAGTGTGGGACGACCTGCGGCACGATGGACCGACGATTTGAAGAAGGCTGGCAGCGAATGGGTGCGGGCTGCCCTAGACCAATGTCCCAATACCAGTGGTTGGCGATCTCTGAAGGAGCCCTAAGTTCAGCAGTGGACGGCAATAGGCTGATATGTAATACATTTATAAAACCAAAAAAAAAAAATGCAACACTATACGACAGAGCTCTCAGATAGTTAATATTTTGTTTCAAAATATTAGAAACGATTTAAAATATGACACAGGTCAGTAGCAGTTAAGTAAATGCACATTGTGCACAAACTTACATCATATCACTTATGCAGACACCTATTGCAATGACTATAGGGTTCAATTTCATATAAATAATGGTGTTAAATGATATTAGTATTGTAAATAGCATTGCTTAAAGTACACCTAAGTTGTTGGACTGTGCAATCAGATGACTGGACAATGCAGCGACTAAAAAATATGTTGAGTGGTTATTGTCACCAAACATATTAATAAATTTGTTGTGTGTCTATTTCAGCGTAATGAAACATAATATTCCGATCTATTTGCTGTCATGTTTTTAGTTTAACTACGAAACATTTTTTTCGTTAAAAGAACTATGAGAACGTAGATCTAGAAAATAAATAACATTAAAAAAAAGATACATACACACATACTCCAACATTGGCCTAGCCTTTTCCCAAATATGTTGGAATCGGCTTCCAGTCTAACCGGATGCAGCTGAATACCAGCGTTTTAAATATAGCGACTGCCTATTGGACCTCTAGAACCTAGTTACTGGGTAACACGATACCCCTTGATACACACATACTTACAAATTATTAATAACTAGCTTTTGCCCGCGACTTCGTTCTCGTGAATGTTGGTTATAGTGGATGCAGACCAAATTTTTGATTAAAAAAGTAGCATATGTCCTTCCTCACGGTTCAAGCCATTTTCGTATCAAATTTCATCAAAATCGGTTCAGACATTTCATCGTGAAAGCGTAACAGACAGAGTTACTTTCGCATTTATAATATTAAATAGTATGGATTAAGTGTGGAAGTATGGATAAAAGCTGCAAGACTATGAAATGTGAAAAAAATACTTTCCCTTTTTGGCAACTGTCATTGTGTTTTCGTCCATTACCAAAATCTTTACCACCAACACCGACTCCACCACACCACAATTCTCGCACAGAGCTACTGATAAATCGGCACAAGTCTGCGCACATTACAATTAGACCGAATCTGTAAGGACATAAATAATGTAGACGTTTAATAAGTGATCCCAGCATACTTGCATACAACAGTCCCGTTTTGATTGTTCCTGATATGGCATGAATCAGACTTATTGCTTTGATTGCAGCTGAAAACTTGCTCGAAAGAATGTAGAATGGTAGTTTGCGAATGTTTGTCTGAGAAAAGCTGTTATTAATGTCAGTTTCAAGAGAACTATACCGACAGCATGCTTCGTACAAAACGTACAGTGTAGGCAGTCATATTTTGGTCAATGAGTAATCAAACTCGTAATGAAACGCATGTGACCAAAATGGCTGCGTACGGTCACAGCTAGTATTGCCAGGTCCGATTCGTTTAATATCGGTGCAGAAAGTAAAACAAATCGGGAGTTAGGATTTTAGATCGGGGCATTAAAAAAACAAGGTCTTTTAAAACTAAGATTGAATTTATTACATTTTGCAACTGATATAACTACTGAGTCTGAATTTAAGTTTATAATAATAGTCAGACCTGCTGGACTAGTAGAAATTACAAAATATTACAATAAAATCGTAATCAATAATTAGTATGTAGTGGGTATTAATTATTGACGCTGATAATACAATAATTTAATTTATCATCAACAGTAATTTAAATTTTATTGAAATCATATTTTTCGTTAGATTTTGCCTTTACGGTGGCCTTGTTTTTTATAACATATTTATGAAATTCACTGAAAGTCATGCTAAAGTTGGCTTTAATATTATTTTCTGTTTTTGAAATTACATACTACATCAAAACAAAGTTAGCGTTAGTGAGGCATGCTATTTTGAGCCCATTGTCGCACTCGACTTAGTGATGTAGTAGTGCGTATTTTTTTTTATTTTTGCTAATAATTAAGGTATTTTTATAAATTTACTAATTTATCGGGACATTTAATGTCCCAATCAGGTGCTAATCGGGACGCGTCCCCAGACCCCTAAAAATCGGGAAGTCCCGCGCATATCGGGACATCTGGCAACGCTACAGCTGCCATAACTGTCCATGAGTCTTTTAAATAACATCTCTTTGTCATAGAAGCTACAAACAGCCCACTGTGCAGAGCCTGCATGGGGTTAGACGAGACAGCAGCCTGTGTGCTTCTGAACTGCCCTACGGTCGCATCAAACCGGGCAAAGTAATTCGATAACCCAGGTAACCTGCGGAAGATCACCAGTAACGTCAAAGCGATGCCGGCCTTTCTCGAGGAGCTGCGGTGGATCGAATGATTTACTCACCCACCTGTACGCAATATACGCGCTGATTTCTGTATGATTACAAGCAAAGAAGCGGCCAAAGGAGTTAACATGTTTGGTCACGTCAAAGTTAGTGCAAGATAAGACAGCTCAAGACGTTTATTGGTGGAAACATGAGTGTTACATACAGGTACGCTGGTAGAAGGAGCGGGGTGGGTAGGACTTATAACTGTTACATTCTGCATATAACACCGCTCCCAATTATTTCATTGTACCCAATATGGTATGAATCAATTACTGTGTAGATTCCAATGTGTAAACTATTTAGCTATAAATTATTAAGCCCCACAAATGATAAATACGTTTAATTTTCAGGTGACCAACTAATCGTAACAAGTTATTACGAAGGTTGATTTAGTTAAACGGTAGTCTTGTAATTATTTTCTTGGCATTAATTTACATTAGTTGTTGTTAAATACTGGGTAGTCAGACCAGAGTGAATTGGTATCACTTTTGGTTGGGTCTTATTTGGGAAGAATTTTATTGTTAACAGAAAAGACTTATTAATATTGGATAAGTCTCTAGTTGCCTTAAACAAACTTTGAAAGTATTACAGTCTTGTTTAAATACAATATACACCTGCTTAGCTATAGATACATGTATCATCAATTAAAATTTATAATAAAATACCAAACGACATAAAAGACGAACAAAATTAAAAAATATTTATTAAACGGCTCAGAAAACTATTAGTGGAAAAATGCTATTATTCATTAAATGATTTTTTTAATGACGATACCAAATTGGGATGATACTGAATATTATTTTATTATACATGTATTGCATTGTAGCTTGTAAATGATTTTTGAATTGATTTTAATTTGTGACATTATTTATTTTAAATGAACTGTGATTAATCTCTAATTAATATATTATATTTTTGTATTTTGAATTTTTGTCCTACTTCTCATATTTAATTTTATTATATTGTTGTGCCCGACACCCTGTCGGGCACAACAATATAATTCAATGTGAACCATTTTATCATTATTATTAAGACCTTGTGAACACATGTGAAATGCAATAAACATTTGAATTTTAATTTGAATCAATTGATATGCGAAACAGGAAAAAGTCATATCAGCAGTCATGGCGTTTTCAAAACTAAAAAAAAAAATGAATAAAAGCTTCCACATCAATAACTTATCAAAAATCATTATTTAGAGAAAGGTGTTTGAGGTAGGATATATCTGAATTACAGATCACATAGCTCTCTTATTTAACACATGTTATTTAACAAAGGCAGAGTACCTAATAAACAAACTATAAATGAAGTTGGTCAAAGCTAATTTTGGTGCCAAAATAAGCCTTCAGTAAACTCCAGTTAGGTACTGTTAAAATCTTTAAATTAATAATGTGAATATTGGGAATATTTAGGTACCTCAAGGTCGAAATCTGGCGTAATAAATTATTACAGTGATTTCATGTCTAATTTTAGACCTACTGTGAGGTTACTGAACAAACATAATAACGTTGACAAATTATCTAGTTATGTTTCGCTGTAGGCTATTACTAACAACATACCTTTCAACTTACTTGCCAAATTGTAGTGAAATACATGTTTCAAATGATATTGTGCAATTGTGGCTGAACTGTAAACTCTACAAGTCATAAGTATTATTATTATACACCGTCTTCGAAACCAGAACACAAAGATATTTTAAATGAAATTGCACCTTGATGCTCTTAACTTAAGGTCGTTAACAGTACGTCTTCAACTAAGCCCTTAGCCTAAGCCGTCATTCACTTCTATCTTGTATAAAAAAAATCCTTAAGTGCCATCTCTGTATAAAAAAAATATGTCATGAATATCAACGAAATCGTTTTCATAGACCCACTTGTTCCAAGCCAGGGTTATATTTTAAAACAGAGTTAGTTGCGGGACACCATTCAACGATAAATTCCAAGACAGAACTTCTCTAAAACACTAGGTTTTAGCTCTAATAATTCGATTAATTTTTAATTTACTGTTTAATTCGATTTTGAGTAGCTTTTGAATCAATAGTTTGTTAATTGAGTTGGCAAATGACTCCACTAAAAGAGACGCCAGATATATACATTTTTGACATATTAAAATTCGATCGTTCCTAAAAAAAATTTGCATTGTGCACTTATAGCCCTTAATACGGTAGCTTTAGCCCTTAGTATGTCTCCTAGTTAGAGGCAGGGTTTAATTTTTTCTTGTACATTATAGATTTTCTGTAAACTATGAATATGATAACTTATGAATAAATAACCATTTATGTTTATTTTATCTCCAATACCTCTGAGTTAAACCTGTGTTATGTAATACCTACTTAGGATAAATAAATAATAATGATTATTATTTTGGAATGTGATATTTTTTCTCAACTCTTTGGCCGGTTCCAGCTGCATTTACGGGCCGGAGCCAAGTGAATGCAGCGTTATTATTATTATCTTTAATCCGTGTACAAATAAGTCCACAATAATATAAAAACTAAGGACATAGGTACACTTAGCATGTGACTGTCCGGTCTACCGCGTACAACCTTCGACACGGTTTGATGCCTACAAGTATGGCTAATGACACGGAAAATGTTCTGTTAAGATGTGGTAGGTTGTACTCGTAAAAAAAAAGACCAAGTGTGAGCCGGGCTCACAAATTAAGGGTCCTGTTCAATATAGACGTCGAGCAAAAAATACTGGGCAAGTGCGAGTCGGACTCGCACACGAAGTGTTCCGTACATGTCTATACAAAATTAGACATCGAGCAAAAATACGGAAAAAAATCCCGTTTGTTGTATGGGTGCCCCCCTCAAATATTTATTTTATTCTGTTTTCCGTATTTGTTATTATAGCGTTTCAACTGTTTAGCTATCACGGTTCATGAGATACGAGGGCGGCACTGAAAATTTCGGGAATCAAGGAAGTGACACAACATTACTATTTAAAAATGTATTTATTGCTTTTCGAAGTATTCTCCGCGAAATTTGACACATTTTTTCCATACGATGGAACCAATTATTGAAGCAACCATTCCAATCGGAAGTTGGGGTTTCCAAAATGGCCGTTTTGTAGGCGTCCACAGCTTCTTCAGGTGATGAAAATCTCTGACCACACAATTTATTCTTTATTTTAGGGAAAGTATAGAAATCATTAGGGCTTAGGTCGGGGCTGTACGGCGGATGGTCTAATAATTCTATGTTTTCTTGCTAAAAACTCTTTTGTTCTGTGCGCGGTGTGCGAACTCGCATTGTCGTGATGGAGGATGATGCGGCGGTTGCAGTTCTCTTTACGGAGTTGAGAAACGACCTGTGGCAAACAAATGCTAGCATACTATTCTGCATTAACCGTTCTTTGTCCCTCAAGAGGAATAGTCGCAACATGGCCGGTTTTGGAGACAAACGTGGCCAGCATTTTTTTTGCAACACTACGTGAACGAACAGTTTTTGTTGGCTTTAACTCATTTTCGAACACCCAAACTCGTGACTGGTTTTTTGTTTCGGGTTTGTACGCGTATATTCAGGATTCGTCACCTGATACGATGTTGTATACAGCATTTGAGGATCCTGCGTGGAATTTTTCGAGAGTTGTGACGCACCAAGTAACGCGAGCCGCTTTTTGCTTTTCACAAAGCGAATGCGGTATCCATCGGGAAAACAACTTTTTTACACCTAATTATTCATGCAAGATTATTTGTATTTAACTCATGCCAATGTCTAAAGTTGCCTGAATTTCGCGGTATGTCACATGTCGATCTTCCTCAATCAGCTTACGCACAGCATCAACGTTTTCTTGGGTGACTGCAGTTTTTGGACGACCTTGACGGGGATCATCACTAAGCTTGACACGTCCACGTTGAAATTCAGCAAACCAGCGATAAATTGTGGTTTTGGATGGGGCTTCATCACCAAATGCAGAAATCATCCGGTCATCACACTGTTTTTGTGATAAACCACTTCGAAAGTCATAATAAAGGTGTCCCCTTGTTTCGCATACAGAAATTTCATAGAATTTCGTTTCCCAGAAAATGTTTAACATATATTTGGTTCTCGTATTTTTATTTCGACTATTATTGTTTCAACTGTTGTGTTCAACTTCAATGAAAAATATTTCACAGAAACACAATTCAATGAATTTTTAATCACATTTTTTTGTTTAACAAACTTATCAAAAAGTAGAATTCTTTTTTAACGAATATTGTTTGTTTGTTGTATTTTTCCATGGAATTTATTTCAACGAAAATGTATAGATATAAATAGACAAAAACAAAAACGTTATCTTAAAACGACAATATGTTGTGCTACCAAAGTTAATGACAGAAACGAATCGCTGCGAAACCGACTTCACGTAGTCTTGTCTGCCCAACCCCTAGAGTGTAATTTAAATCTGCGTAGGCGTGGAGGGGCGAGGCGGCACGCGAGCTGAGGAGCAGGTGGTTTTAACCAATAAGCCGAAGCTGCGGTGGTGAGCGTGAATACCATCTGCGATGATAAGCTCGCGTGGGACCGCCGGAACCCCGCAACGCCGGAGCCGTGACAGAAACTATGCATGCTGCATTTTGCAAGCTCGCTTGCATGATGCATGCTTGCTTGCATGATGCATGCTTGCTTACATGCTGCATGCTTGTTTGCACGCTGCATGCTTGTTTGCACGCTGCATGCTTGCTTGCATGCTGCATACTTGCTTGTACGCTGCGTGCTTGCTTGCATGCTGCATGGTTGCTTGCACGCACGCGCAGTAAGTTTGGTTAGAACTGAGAGTCCCATTCTTGGGAATAAATTTTATATTAAATAAAAAATATAAGGATAAAGAATATTTGATTTGTTATTCTATGATATGATAATTCCGAAAATAAACTTTATGTGAAACAAAAATCAATGATTTGAAAATCTTGGAAGTAAGTATTCTGCGTATTGATTATTCTATGAAACGATATTATTAGAAAAAAAATATTTGAAACGAAATTCAACAGCAGCCAGCAGCAGCAGTCAGCTATGAAACAACGTACAACCCATAATAAATCATCGCTCTTGAATTTTCTCAAGTCAATTCCATTTTCTCAACGACTAAACAAGTTTGACAAAACCTTGTGACAAGACCGATAATCTTTTTTTAAATAAATAAATGGTATTCGATTTTTAAAACCAAGGAGTTTTCAATTAAAAAGATTTTAATATGACAGGAACAGTGGAAATATTCCATTCCCGATACTTTTAGTGCAGCCCGGTATAGCCTGGTGACAGACAGCCAGACAGACGGACAGTGGAGTCTTAGTAATAGGGTTCCGTTTTTTCCTTTTAAAGTACGGAACCCTAAAAACGGCAAAAAATACACGTTTCATATTGTGTGAGGCTCCTTTATCTTATTTTATTTTTTGATGGAGGAGCTCGTGGAAGTAAAAGCCATACAGATCGATCGGTGAAAGGTTAAGTTACGCATGCCGCGGTCAAACGGTGGATGGATGACCATCCATTTTATACCGAGTTCCCTCCGTGCCTACGAATGCATGTAAAGCCGTTGGTCCCGGCTCATTGGTGGTCATTCGTATATCTTTGGCAGTCGTTATGGGTATTCAGAATCCAGAAAGTCTGACAACCATTCTTGCCTAGGGGTACCGTGTTACCCAGTAGCTGGGTTGCGAAGGTCAGACAGGCAGTATCTTAAAACACTGTCATTCAGCTGCATCCAGTTAGCATAGCATAGTTGGGAAAAGGTCAGGGATCCCCCTAGCCTTTTTATAACCATCATCATCTGATGATGGTTATTATTTTGTGATGGGGCGAGATGATGATTATAATATAATCAGTAATATGATTAAAAAAGTCGAAATAAAAAAAATTATAGTTTAAAAAAACTAAAAACACGCTTTTTATAGAAAACCAAACCAAAAAAATTGAAATTAAATTTTAATAAATTATTTTATTTTAAAAAAAGCGTGGGGTGCATGGTGTCAATAGTTATAAATATTTTATTGACAGATATGAGTAGAGTGATTATCATTTTATAAATATCTTAAAAAGCACCCCACGCTTTTTTTTTAAATAAAATAATTTAGTAAATAAAATAGTTTGGTTTTCCATAAAAAGCGTGTTTTTAGTTTTTTAAACTATTATTTATTTTTTACTTTTTAGTTTGGTTATATCTATATCTATAAATATTATGTACATTTATTCTACCAGGGGCGTTTGTGCAGTACCTTCCTAGTATATAATAGCTGTTCTTTTGTTTTTTTTGTTTCTTTTTAATAATTTTATCAAATTAGTGTATTGTCATCGGTCCTCGATAAACTTACAAAGTTTGAACGAAATCTGGCCGTTTAAAGTGGGTCAAAATCGCGCCCAAAGAAGTCGGTTACAAACAAATAAAATAAAATAAATAAATAAATAAATATCTTGGGACAACTCACACACGGTCATCTGGTCCCAAGCTAAGCAGAGCTTGCAAACATACAAACATACAAGTGAAGCTAATAAAAAGCGTATAAAAAGAAAAAAGAGGCCGTAGACAACCACCCATAACCTGGCTACAAATAAATAAAAACGACATGCTAGCGCAGGCCGCAGGAGAACCAGAGTCACCGTCAGAAAAAACTATGGCCTATCTCAAGTGACAGTGGGATGGGCACATTGCCCATAGAACCGATGAGCGATGGGGCACATAGGTCTTGGAGTGGTGGTCGCACACCGGTAGACGGAGAATCGGTCGCTTGATCCAGGTCGTCGGTCCACCTTGTGGGGCAAGGTCAGCACGACCAGGTCCAAGCCGCGGGAAGTCAGACTGACACAGGTGGAGGTCTATGCCCAACAGTGGGGGTCTGAAGGTTAACATAATGATGATGATGCTAGCGATCAGCTCAACCAAACAGACAACTCATAGCAGAGTATTAGGAGGGCTGACCCCAAATAAATTGAGATAATAGCCAAGGAAAGAAGATTTTAATTTTATTATAATGTCGGTCATGTCACGTACCTATATACTTATAGCAGTTCAAATTAACAGCCCTGTGGTGGAAGAGAGACAGACGGACGGAAGGACGAGCGAGAGCAATGAGGCTCCGTTTGGGTCCTATAGATAAGAAACGTTAAAAATGGGTTTCATATTGTTACTCCTTTAATATTGTTAAGGGTATAAGATTGTTAGTATGTGAGCTTCAAAAACGTATAAAGAACTCTTCTAGTGCTAATCATTATCGTCTGCCTAGCCTTTTCCCAACTATATTGGGGTCGGCTTCCAGTCTAACCGGATGCAGCTGAATACCATTGTTATACATGAGCGACTGCTTATCTGACCCACCCAGTTACTGGGTATCACGATACACCTTGGTAAGACTGGTTGTCAGACTCTTCTAGTGCTAATATTTTCTAATATAAAAAGAAAATAGAATCTGTAAGAAAACTATTCTTAAATTACTATTGTAAGATTCTGGAAAGTTCTGCTTCGTCGAATTTTACGGCTACAATTCATAAAAATTAGAGCATGATTTTGTTAACACATGGCTTTTTTACGAACCTGGGACATAAGTTTTCTCCGTAACGTTTGCTCCAACAAAACACATTTATTTACTCCAAACATTGCAGTCTCGAATTGTGTCAACATAAATGTGTAATTGATATAAAGTAAACAGCAAAGTGTGCATTGAGTCGCGCATTAACGCATTTAACATAAAAATCTTTTTTAATTCACACGTTTTTAGTCCTCCGTGTCCGTATTCTTTTTTACGATTTATGTTGTTTTAAAAGAAACAACATGATGATGAAATTTTTATGAATTACATTTTTTATATATCAAACACAGTACGCAAATAAGGCATGTTTGGCGCAGCAATCTCATCTCTATATCTCTCTCTCTTCTTCTTAGTCGAAGAGTAAACTCATGACAGAGTGGTCGTGGTCATGGCTGGTCACTCACAACTGCGGTCCCTGCCTTCATAGTCCTTTTCCACCGGTCTCTATTGGCTGGCATGGTGAGTACATTCTGCCAAAGAAATGTTGGTGACAGATTTAATGAAGTCCGTCCATCGAATCATCTCAGCGACAATCAATGTCAAAAAAAATTAGGGACATTTTTGACAGATCGAAACTGAGATTAAAATACGAACGTTTCCTTAAGTTACTTATAGTATTACCCCCCTGTGCTTTGTATTATTGAAAGATGTGGATAAAAATGACCATTCTCAGGAATAGCCACTGATCCGACAAGTCTGTGACAGTACAATAACATATCAATTATATCACACACGTCACACCTGCCACCTTATAAGTGGTCTACCGACATTTCTACAAGAGACACAATGACAAACGACGTCAGACATCAGAATAAGTAGGCGAACCGTGTAGTCCGACGCGTCTGTTTGAATGGGAGGCGCATTAACGCTCGGCATTCATCAACCGACTAATGACACGTCCGCACGTCACACTGGTGGAGTGCAAGTCATGAGAGGTTTTTTTTATCGGAATGGCATTTCGCAGGTTGAAGGAGGTGGTCGGCTGCACTTTCCTGTGGTGCCTTTGTGGTGATTTTAAGGCCTCCAGCTAAGGTAAAAGACTTATAAACTAAGCGACTACACGCTAAGGCCACCACCTGTGGGGTACATGCCTCGACTTAGGGCGATGGTAGTGGGCAGCAAAGGTTGTCCCTTAGCTGCCCGCTGGATGCTGGATCGGATTTGCATTAATTAGGGATGAATTTAAAGCCACAGCCTCAGCGGCGCGAGCTTTTATGGGCAAGGGTCGGGGAGGGGGTCATTAGAGGAAGTATGTTCGCTAGTCTGTCCGCAATATCTGTGGATCATTTTGAACAGGGCTAAGCTAAGCCTGAAGCCAATCGAGCGGGAAGATGGAACTCGAAATTCCAAGGTCATTTTGTTACCTTACCAACGTGACCTCGACAAAATTGTTTAAAAGTTCCTTTGCAGTACCAGGGTTTTATTCTTTTTGTGTTGGATAGTCCATTTATCGAGGAAGGCTATAGGCCCATGCGAAGCCGGGTCGGGTCGCTAGTAATGTGATAAAAGATCAAATCACTTGCTTTGTTTTGCGATAGATTCTGGCCGGCCCGGCTTCGCATGGGCCTATAGCATAGGTGGCCTATAGCCTTCCTCGATAAATGGACTATCCAACACAAAAATATTTTTTCAATTCGAACCAGTAGATCCTGAGATTAGCGCGTTCAACCAAACAAACAAACAAACTCTTCAGCTTTATAATATTAGTATAGATGATTAGACATTACTTTAATTTTTGTTGTAGTTTAATCAATCACAGAACAGAGACTGCAGGCTGCCAAATTAACGATGAAGGTCAAAATAATAAAAAATACTTAGTACTTTTTTAAAAGTTGTCTCTACCTCTTATGACTTGAAACACGTCATGACGGATGGGAATATTAAAACATTACATATTTTCCTTTCATTCTTTCTTTTTTCTGCGATGGCGTTTTCAGGTCTACGCTTCGCCTGAATAAAATCTACAGATGGTATACATTATAAATTGCATCATAGTAAAGTGTTTTACGTAAAACTCAGGTAAGGAACACTGAATAATTCAAAAAGAGCAAGATGTAGGTACTGTAAAGGCTGCATACGTTAATTATGCTTACTTGTCGAAAGCATTTGAGTAATTTAATGCTTCTTAAAACTCTGAATTTGTACTGGAAGCGGCTTATATCAAGACGAGGTTTGGTCTGGCTCTCACGGTGTGCTGACGTGCTCTAAGGAATACAAGTATTTTCATTCGGTTTCTCTCTTTTTGTAAGAAGTCGGATGGACTTCTCACACACCAGACTACACAACCATAACATACCTAATTCACGACCTGGTACCGTGAAGCGTCCCCATAAGCCTTGCAGTACCAACCTAATGATGTCAAATTAAATTGACCTGTTTTTTCGGTAGTTGAGACACCAAGATTAGCGTTTTCGGCAAGTAGCGAAAAGGATACATCTGGCCATTTAAAGATGGAGTTTGAGTATTTTCTATGTATAACACTACTGAGACATATTTTCGAGTCAGGGTTGACAGGCTTGACCGCAAATCCGTTTTTAGCTGACGTCTCTTAACTGTAAACTATAAACCTGCCACAGCTTCAAGTTGGTTGTCTGAATGTACGTGGTTCGAGACCGACACAGGACACAGGTGGTCTTTGGAGGAGACCTATGCCCAACAGTGGGGGTCTAATGGTTGAGATGACGACAATGACGATCCATCCATCCATCTTTCCATTCAGAAGTAGGATAGGAACTAGGATTTATATATTTTTTCATAATCAGTTAATCACTGATGCTGACTGATGACTGCAGAGCCGCTAGTCAGCTTACCCTGGTCCACTCCTCCACTTATCAAAACCTGTACAAATCTTCACTAACATAATATTATTCTAAAATAGACTCAAGTACTGAACACTATTTCTATGGCCGCCTGCGGACATTGTAGTAGCTCAATTCAATTTAGTATTATAACTTGCGTAGGTTGAACGGGAGATTAAGGCGCAATATACACTATAGAGCCAGTATCATTCCGTGTCATAATATTATGACAAGGTTCAAGGAAGTGGGCAGCAAAACACTACGTGATAGCATTATACGATATCTATCTTTGCTCATCTTTTGCTGTTACGGATCTTTGTGAAGGTCAAATTGATCAGAAGAACGATTAAAAGCCGATCATGTCAACGAAGAGGCTAAGTTAAAAAAAAAACAGCCAATTGTCAGTCGTACTTGCACACAAAGGGTTCTGTAGCATTCTACTACAATATTTAACACTACAAACAACAAAAAAAAACACATTTCTTGTTATAGCGGCCATAGTAAAAACACATTTCTTGTTATAGCAGGCATAGAAAAAAACACATTTCTTGTTATAGCAGGCATAGAAAAAAACACAATTCTTGTTATAGCAGGCATAGAAAAAAACACAATTCTTGTTATAGCAGGCATAGAAAAAAACACAATTCTTGTTATAGCAGGCATAGAAAAAAACACATTTCTTGTTATAGCAGGCATAGAAAAAAACACAATTCTTGTTATAGCAGGCATAGAAAAAAAACACATTTCTTGTTATAGCAGGCATAGAAAAAAACACAATTCTTGTTATAGCAGGCATAGAAAAAAACACAATTCTTGTTATAGCAGGCATAGAAAAAAACACATTTCTTGTTATAGCAGGCATAGAAAAAAACACAATTCTTGTTATAGCAGGCATAGAAAAAAACACATTTCTTGTTATAGCAGGCATAGAAAAAAACACAATTCTTGTTATAGCAGGCATAGAAAAAAACACATTTCTTGTTATAGCAGGCATAGAAAAAAACACAATTCTTGTTATAGCAGGCATAGAAAAAAAACACATTTCTTGTTAAAGCGGCTATAGCAATACACACCCTGTAAAAAAAATGACAATCTATTACAGTCTAAAAGATACAGCACAAGCTGTGACGGACGGATGGACACAGCGGTTCCTTTGGTGAACCCTAAAAACTCTAAAAATGGATTTTCCACCAGTCACATTTTCCTGGAGATAATCATATCTGGAAGATACACGACCTTGTTAGTTTTATTTATGGATGTTGCAAAGAGTTACTAAGAGATGTTGTCGATGACATGAGTCTCTCCTTATCTTCCAAAAATTCGTGGAACCTGTTATCCTCCCTGTTATCCGAAAATAGTTACCATGGAACCTGTTATTGCGCATTGTTCTCCTATTATATTATCACTATCAGCATGCCAAGAATAAAATACTCTCGTGCATAAAATACATTCGCACCTCAAAAAACGTGTCAACATCCTAGCCCTGTTTCCACCCTAGAAAAAATATTCGTAAAACTCGACGAAAATTTCTGCAAAAAATTCTTCTACCAGCTTAGACTCGAGAAAAGCTCTAGACACGCTATATTTCACACTAGCGCCTTTTTTAAGAGGGTATTCATGCACACGTAACACCTGGAGTGGCGTAAAGGGGCTATTACCCGCCCATTACGGGCATTATGACTATGTCGTGCGTAATAGCCCGGGCTGTGAAATAATGTGTGGAAAAAACTGTGTTGCACTGAATGGAATGAATGAGTATGGTGTGTTTCATTTGTTTTTTGTGAGCGTGTGTTTGTGTGGCCGGTTTTCTTTCAATGTGTGGGTGAGAGTGTAATGTGGCGGTAATAGACGTGTGTATTTTGTAGTCTTTGGATCTTTAGGTATTTGACTTGTAATGCGTTGGCACTTGCGGTAAATGGATCCAGTCTTGTGACACCTTTTTAGGCATTTCCTGCAGTCCTGCCACTACTGACCCTGCTTTATGTATATCTATTGGCATAAAAAAAAATCTTTTCTTGCACGTGTTAGCATGTGTCAGCCAGCCAATTATTAGCCAGTGTAGCCAATTTAGTTGAAGATCTTTTGATAGATTTTCTCACCTTTACCTTTTCTTGTGTTACCGTGAGTAAATCACAATAGCTGAAGACGTTTTCATAAAATTTGCCTGGCTTCGTCAGACATACCTAACATATCAATGTTATTTAGGGACGTAAGAAATTAAACTCGATGATTTTTTAGATAGGATAAGAGTCCTAATAAAGTTTGAATTTCGAATGGAATTTTGATCTACTTGTATTTACAATTAATGACTATCCTAGATACTTGTATTGTTCTTTTATTGTATCTAGAAATCTTTGGGTTTAGTCACGTATTGACCAAAATCTTATCTAGGAAGCACAGTATCAGAAAAATTCTCTGATAGGACTTAATATATAGGTAAAAACCTTGGTTCTCAATTACAACTGGCTTATCCAACAGACATCTATGTAGTACAATCTTGGGAAGTCACAAATAATGAAATTCTACAGTTCCTAACGATAATAAACCAAGTAGAGTAGATACACTGATAAACGCAAACCTCCTAACTGTCAGATTTTAAAACGCGCCCAAATCCAGGTAATACATTACAAATACCTTCTATATCATTCGCTGACCAATCATATACAAATCAGGGTTATCATTTTACCCATAAATAAGGGAACTAGATCTGAAACATAATCACTGTTCACCATAACCGGTATTTATCACATGAACTTACAATGTTTATGTTATGTACTGAGTGTTACAACTATTTCTGCCAAGTGCTTGAGGTGGTTGAAAGTGTGGGGCAGTAGTTGAAGTCTGTGCAAAGTCAAAGTCAAAGCACATAATTAGGCAGTTGACACCATTAATGAACAATCCCAAAACACAACTTCTGTAAAAAACGCTGAAAACCCAATTAACTTTCGAATAACTGTAAAATTGATTTTTCGCCAATAGAGTTGGCAAAAAATAAGTAACGTCACATTTTACTATTGTCATAATAATTAATGGAGTTATCACGTTTTGACAGATCATAAAAAGTATGTCAACTTATTAGTCGTCAAGTCAAGTACCAAATTCAATTTTCAGCCGACTTCAATACAAAACAAGAAATAGAACAGCAAAGCCACCGACTTTCGAAAGTAAAGTCATGTGTGTTCTGTATTAAAGTTATTTTTCACTTTGTGGTTTTTGAAGACGGAACCAGAGAATGGGCAGCAGCGTTGTCTGTGCCTTTGTAACAACCATTCTGCGATCGCCAACCCGCCTGCCAAGCGTGGCGATTATGGCAAATCCCCCCCTTGGGGAGGCCTATGTCCAGCAGTGGACGTCTTTCGGCTGTAATGATGATGATGATGATGACATGGAGCAACTGGCTGTCTGTACTCCACAACCCAGTTACTGGGTAACATGAAACCCCTTGGAAGATAGATAAGCCAGAAAGCCTGACCACCGGTCTTACACTTTTTGTTACACTTTCTGGCCTCTGCCTAGCCATAATGACTGACCAAGATCTACGGATGATGAACGATTTTTCGTGCTTTCCGAGGCACGGTGGGTACTCGGTATGAAATGGATGGCCACCTTAACACGGACTGACCGCGGCAAGTGTAACTTAACCTATGGTTTCAGCTTTTACTTAGTCTGTTATTGTTTTATCGAAAGGCAAATACCTATTGTCATACTAAGAACGCATGACCATTGAACACCATGCTTGCTCAAGGGTAATCTCTGGCGAAAATCAGATTTGTTTTTTGGGATTCGTCTATAGATAAGGCAGTATACCTGCCAAACTTCAACTACTGCATGTCACCTGCTTAGTGCTCGTAGGCAAGGCGTTAAGATATCGTATCTCGGACGCTAATGCAGTACTAACTCATGTGCACGCGCCGTTACCATGGCGCAACTCTGACTTACAGCCACAACAGATATTTAGTTTGTTTTGCTTTTCTCGCTTTTGTTAGCAAATGTAAAATAATATGCGCCTTTTTGTTTTACGGCTCGTGAAGCTGAATTTAGAGACTTACCGTTCAGGCCAGCATATCGCAGTCCACTTCTAAATGCAAGCTTATCGAAAGTTGCGTCAGAACACTTGGTGCTTTGGTTTTCGCTTTCAGTTCCTCATGTCTCTTCATGTTTCTGAATAAGAGGCTACTTTAAAATTGTTTGTACTGGGATACCTCAGGATAGCCAGTTCAGAGATTAATAATATCGGCAGCTATAGGTTAGCGGCAGGATATGCTGTGTTCAGTTCAGTAAGATCATTATCAACATTAGATGGAGTATACATCAGTTCGAAGAAACACAATCGTGCTAATTTGAGATCTGTAGGATTTTTTATAATTTCTACGTATTTATTCTGATGCAGTACAAGCACAAAATTTTTTCTAGATACTGGTAAAAAGTTTAAAAGAATAGCACGTATCAGAACACCCAATCTCTGAAACCCACGTTAAACGAAACCGAAATCCAATAGCAAAATTACAAACAGTCAATAAAACTATGTTGTGACTTACAAAATCGATCTGCAGTTTCAACACACACTGCTCATACATATCTTGGCACAAGATAGACAACGAGACAACGAGACAACGAGACAGATCACTGACAAATTTATGTGTCGGATAATCTTATCAAATCGGGCACCATACGGCTTTATTGCTCTAGTGTATGGAGGCGAGGGCTTGCGTTGTTTATTATTGCCCCGCCGTATATTAGGTAAGGCAATATTTGATGTTTGGCAATGTTGGGATATGTGTTTTGTGTAGGTCTGATAGCTGCGAGGTCATCGTGTATGGGGGTGTATTGTTTAAGGTCCAATTGATTTGTAAATGTTCATGCTGCAGTAGAATAACTTTTGCAAAGGAGAAGTTCCTTCTCCAAATCAATTAATGGTTTTATCTTCTACACCTCAAATGACGTAAGATGGTCAGTTATTTGGGCATAATTAGCTCAATTGTTTTGATATTGGATTGGATTGGCTTACCAAAGGATAAATGTGTTACCCAGTGATTGAGTTGTGAAGTACAGTTAGGCAGTCGCTCCATGAAAAACACTGGTACTGGAAACCGAACCCAACATAGTTGAGAAAAAGGCTAGGCAGATGATGATCTCAATTGGACTGAGATTCCAGACACATCCACATTCCAGAAACATGCAAAGAATGGGTGAAATTTTGAGAATAGACATATTCCATGTTTTTAAGAAGCATAGGAGTACTAATTAGTTTCAATGCTGGAACCATTTAAGGTATCAGATTATTCTTCATTATCATCATCACATCAGCCTATTGTTGTCCATTGCTGAACGTAGGCTTCCCCCAGAGATCGCCAACCAGCCCCGTCTTTGGGCAGGCCACATCCATCCGATACCAGCCACATTCTCCAAATCGTCGATCCTTCAGTGCCTTATTCACTTACGTTCAAGTCTGACCTTTGGTTTTAAATATTATATATTACAGGATAATGTTGTGAAAAAAAAAACCATTAAAAGTTTCAATCGAAACATGTTTTATAAATAAAACAAAATGACCCTCTGTCCAACGACACAAAATTGTCGCGGAACCGGTCAAAAACCGTACAAAATTTATTACTACGCGTTCTCCTTTAGGCTTTAACCGTCTTTATTTAAATACACTTTAAGGTGAACACAAAAATTCGCGTTAAACCGTGAAGTGATACAGAATAGTGTAGTGAAAATAAAGTCCCGAATAAACTATCACATACAACGTTTAATCTTGTTTCCTACAAGCCCCTTTGTGTGTAAGGGTTATGTTAGGGTGATAGGAGAAGCGGGAAACGTTTAATGTAAGCTTTACAATCATAAAGTATTGGTCGAATTTATTGGAGTTGCTGGAAGTGACAAATCGTCAAACCCTTAAAAATAATTAAACCTATGTATTTCCTTGCATCTGGTTGTTGTTTATCTATATACGTATGTAGGTATTTAAAAAATGTATTTGTGTATGTAGGTATATCAGTTGTCTGACACCCATAGCACAGGGTCTCCCTAGTTTGGGGTCAGATGGCCGTGTGTGAAATGTCCCCACATATTATTATTGTTATATTATTATTTCGTGTGTATGTAATGTAAAATCAAAAATAAAATAAAGTCATAGTTATTACTTGAAATGCTAAAAAGCAGTGCAACGAATTTTTCCTGTCTATTTAGATACACAACACAAACACGTACTGTTAGTGATGCGTTTGTGTACCCTCAAGTTTACCTCAAAAGTACAAAATAGTAAGAGACAGGCCTCATTTTATTGATACCTACGTGTACAAAATTTTATAAGTACTAGCCGTTTGCCGCTGAAAATTTTATCTTTGTACACCTGGATGTGCTTCCTGAAATCATAACGGTTGACAGAACGGGATGGAACAAGAAAACGTGTTGCGCCCGACCGGTGACCCCAAGTAACATGAGACAAGGGTAGGAAAATGATGATGACCAAAAAGGTGCTTTTTGATGATAAAAAAATCGATCAGTCATATCAGAGAAACGCTACCTCCCCACATCCCGCTACATCGGTACACTGTAACCTCACTCTAACCGCCACGTTGTGACGACACGCCGCACTAAATCAGTAACCCGATACGGTAGTATCTGTACGTGTCGGGGGTTCGTGTCCCGTGCAGACCTGTCGCGGTGACGTGATTACTTCACGCCGCGCTGGTACAAGCAGTTGTGTAACGCGATCGCGAATGTAGGTGATGCTGGAGAAAGTTATAGGGACCTATACGATTTTAAAGTGTTTTCATTGGGAAGAGTAGGTACTGTACAGGTTGTATGCATGTGGCATGTTGGTCGAAACCATTGTCTAAATGTTTCGTTTAAATACGCTTTGAATTCATTCTAGAACCTTTTCGGATTTAGAAGCGTAAGGCCGTTTGTCCACCGCCGCCGTCACTGGACCGTCACCGAGAACGAGATTATTTCGGGCCGAGTTTATGATGACGTGACGGCAATCGTTTGTCCACCGCGCCGATATATCGGGGGCTCAGTCCTACAGCTTTGTCGTGGGTGGTAGTCGCGTTTTCCTTTTTAATAGAAATAAAACAAACTAGAAGGGTGGCTAGTTTCAACCGGCGCCGATCTACTCGAAACTCGGCGGCCGGGATGACGGTGCTCGGGTGACGGACTTGCGGTGGACAAGCGGCTATAGTAGTCTATGTATCAGTACTTCGGCACCGTCATCTCGTTCTCGTTGACGTTCCGGTGACGGCGGCGGTGGACAAACGGCCTTAGTCTTATTTTTACAACAAGGTATTGTTTGACGTGCTCTTTATTTAATATAGAAGTGCTAAATTGCTTTTCCGTGTTTAATTCCAAGAACCTCATCTAACACAGTAAATTCATACATCGATCAGGTGTAAATAATGATTGTGAATCAAATTAAACAAAAAAAACAATGCACATACAAACATAGTCCTATTATTGTATCACAAAAGGCGTCTCTTGTAGCAATAGAATTAAAAATCTGAATCTGAATTAGATTCTGTGATAATCCCTGTCACCTCACAATGCTGTTTGGCATATCACCTCACTTTCAGATCACCTACATTCACCGAGAGACATTTTTACAGAACAGCACCGCTGTTTCGCCAAGAGTCTTGAATGTTGCAAAAATAACATCTAGTCAAATCAGTGGCATAATTGCCATTCCTTCATAACACAAAATACGTAACCAGAAAGCTGTATAAGTGAATTAAACGCGAACGCGCCATGCATTAGTGTATAATCGCCGAACACGCTGGTCGTGGAGTGATCGCGTCTCTCGTATATCGGATAAACGACGTCGTTACACAAAGCTAGTGTCGCCGAAACCATACCTTTGTAGAGCGCGTAAAAGGTTTTGATAGTTGCTTCAAAATAAAATCTGATGTGTATTATGAATTTGTTTAAATTGAATTTGTTTGAATTTGAAATGAATTTTAAAAATTATAATGACATAATGTTTACCTAATTCATTTGCTTACCTCAATTTTGTACGCCATCTATTGACAAAACATAATGAGCATATTTTTTTCTTTTGTGATCATACAAAATAAATCATTGATTGATTTAGCAGTTAATTTCATCTGGGTTAAAAAAAAATCATGTTATTTTTTCCTAAAAAAAAAGAACTATATCTTTGGTTGGGATAAACTTACCAAAAAGTACTAACACAAAGAGGATTGCACAGTTATTTTTTTTTGCAAAAGAGCAAGGTGTGAATCTCGGAAGAACACGGTCACCGACGTTTGATGTCAAGAACGTGTCTTATAGAAAACTTTCGTGCGAACTTTGTTTGCACGATCTAACATCGTGACATCATGTTGGACGTATTATTATGATTATGACGATGCAGCAATAATTCGTATAGCAAAACTTGTAATGGCAGAAGACAGTCGGCTGCTGAAAAGTCAAAATAATTATTAAATGTAAGCAAACTTTATTGAAGACCTCGTGGCTAAGTTAAAGCCGCGGTCGGTCTGTGGATGGGCGACCATCCCTATCATACCGAGTACCCTCCGTGCCTCGGAAAGCACATACAGCTTTGTGCTTTTCGTTGGTCCTGGGTGTTATTTGTAGATGTTTGGCACTCATTATGGATAGTCAGAAGCCAGAAAGTCTGACAACCAGTCTTACCAAGAGGTATCGTGTTATCCAGTAACTGGGTTGTGGAGGTCCGACAGGCAGTCGCTTCATGTAAAGCACTGGTATTCAGCTGCATCCAGTTAGACTGGAAGCCAACGCCAATATAGTAGAGAAAAGGCTAGGCAGATGATGATGAAACTTTATTGATATTCATTTCATTTCCGATTTGAAGGTTTATTTATTTATTTATTTATTTATTAGGTTAGCCAACACTGTTATATACACTATTACATTTGTGGAGTACGATTTTACAAAAAATACATTTGTAAGTGTAATAACTACTTAATGGCTAACACAACATGCACACAAAAAAAAAACGGATAACATTCATTATTAAACGATTTTAAATTAAACAGTACAACATGAAGTATTGATTAATAAAATAATAAAAACAGGATCATATTAATTAAAACAAGTAAATTAATTAATTAAATCTTAAGATTATTATACAATTACGATGATTGAATTTTATTTTATTTTAAACAGCCCTCAGAACACAAATGAATAATTGATTTAATAAATTTCCCGATACTGTCATGGTGTATATCGATTACGTCACTGCAGCTGTTAATTATCTTGCATAATCGGGGAATAGCCGAGTTTGCACCAAGGACGGTTCTACGCAGAGGTGGATAAAGGGGAGTAACATTACCACGTGGGAGTCTGGTAGGGGCGCGGAATCTAAAAAGGCCAAGCAATGTTAGGCAGTCAATTTTATTTCTGATCAGTTTGTAAAAGAATAATGCGTCTGTAATATTAGCTCTAGTCGATAGTGGCAGCATCCTGAAATATCGCAATCGGGTGTGGTAGGACGGCAAGCATTTAGATTTACCCTGTGAAAATGCAAGGTGCCACAAAAAGCGCTTTTGGACTCGCTCCAATCGTAACATGTGTGTAGCGTAGTGTGGTCTCCAGACAACACTGCAATACTCCAAGATACTGCGAACCAAACTATTGTACAACATGATTTTAGTGCTACTTTGATTAAAACTTCTGGTATTCCTTATAACAAACCCTAACATTTTTGAAGCCTTTGTTATTATTTGTTCCATGTGTGGTATAAATGTTAGTTTATCATCGAACAGGACTCCTAGATCTTTAATTTTGTCCACCTTATTTATTTTCTTGTTATCAACCATGTATTCGGAACGTATATGATTCATCTTTCTGGAGAAACTTATGTAATAACACTTTTTAATGATCAGTTCCATTCGATTGTAGGTACACCATTTAAATAGTCTATCTAGATCTTCTTGCAAAAGTATAGCGTTGTGTGATGATTCGATACATCTAGCAAATTTTAAATCGTCGGCGTATAGAAAGCAATTCGAATACTGAAGGTTGTAGGTAGCAGTATAATTAAAGACACATGAGACATTTCAATTTTGTTTCTGAGATAGCAACCCATCTGCGAGGCCTCTGGTCTTACAAATATCTATAGACACTGACCACTTCACATTATGTAGATATACCTAATAGATAGACCTAGATAACGTAAGAGCAACTACTTCGCGTGCCTACTTTCGTGCCTAGCTTATGTACAAAAATCTTAAGTAAAAAAATAAAGCAAAGGTGTCCTTCCATCGGTAAGTCATTTTGTAATTAATATTATGCGTAATTAATTTAAAAAACCATTATTTTTAATCTAATACCCTTAGTAATACCTGGTAATACCAAATTTAAGAAAAACAAAACATTGTGACGTCATAATAGGTAGTCAAAAAATAGCACGCTTGGTTTTCATACAGATCGTGATACTTAATTGCGTTATGGGTCTATCTATATCTGTGATGTAGGCCGTCGGCGTGTTTGCTCAATAACATGAAAAATAATCTGTGGTCCACGGACTAGAAAAAAAAGAAGCACTCCGCGCAATGCATATCGAAAGTGAAGCACCAGAAGTACCGATCGATGCACACATAGATCAGTACGGTCGGTACTTTTTTCTAGTCCGAGACTATAACGCCGTGTGGTGCCAGCCGCAAATAGCACCACCCCATTTCTACCCGTGGGTGTCGTAGAAAGCGACTGAGGGATATTGACCAGAGAATGAGCAGCAGCATCCTTGTGAGTACTATAACATCTACTGCGATCGCCAACATGCATCGGCCAAGCATGGCGATTACGGCTGAACCCCATTTGAAGGAGACAATGCCCAGCAGTGGGCGTCTTAAGGTTGATAAAGAAGAAGAGAAAAAGAAAACTATGATTTAAATGTGTGCGTGAGGCATGTTTGTACAAATGGTACGGCTTAGTTAGGGTGTTTCACTTTCGATAGGAGTGGCGCGCAGTCCTTTTTTTTTCTAGTCCGTGCTGTGGTCATATACATGGAAGCTAAGCAGAGTCAGAGAGAGCAGGTCCTGGTTTAATGTCTAGGTGGGTAAAGGGTTGTTGGGTCTTTCATCGGAAATTTCTCAGTAGCAACTTGGAGTCTCATATTTGGAAATAAAACAGCAACAACAGTAACTATATACTTAGCATGATTGCGAGTCACTTCGACTGTGTTTATGGGAGTCGCTGCAGTGCCATTTTGCGTGGGCTGTCTCACTGGTGACTCACCTTTACTTGTATTTTTTGTTTTATTTTGGTTCAGTGCTTACTAGTATTGTCGTAATTTTGACTTGATAACGTCTTATAAATCGATGAACACCGGCTGCACGCATGAAAAAGTGTCACGTTCCGCCTAAGCCTGAGCGTGCAAGCGAGAGCGTGGAGCGAGAGGCATGATCGGCCCAGGCAATAAGCTCCGCCCACCTCGACGGCAGCCATTATTTGCTTATGTTATATATGTTAGCCATTATGTTTCTTTATGACGTTATCACGTTAAACTATCGTCCGTAAACCGACTTTACAGACTACCAATTTTTTTTTACTAAACCATGTTTTTGAGTCATGGATAGTTAAAGAACACGATCGTTCAACTCGAGTTTCAAGTATCAAAACGTTAATATCCACAAACAAAATGGCGTCAGCACAGCGTTGTCAGTGCACACATTACGTGTGACATACTGTGTTATTGTGTACAACGGCCGACTTAGTCGAGTATTAAAGGAAATTATTTGACTAGAATTAGGACGAAACGGCCTTAACGCCCACTGCATGATGTCTGCAAAGGGATTATGAATATTTATTGGTTATAACTTTAATGTTTGATATATTGGATAGGAATTGGTTGGGATTATTTTTGCAGGAAAATGCGTGGTAGTGAACGCATATAATTAGGAAATATGTTTAGTTTTGGCTCAGAAAATAATAGCTTTGTTTTTGTTTATTTATAAGGCGAATTAGAAATGGACTGTAAAATATAATATATAAAAACCAAACATAACACAGACGAACACGATGATGATTAGTGATTCGGGTATACATACTATGCACTTGATACTCGAGGTAGGTATTGTAAAAGTTGCAATCAAATGCAATCCTGCTGAAAAGTTTTAGAAGATTGACAATGATCAAGCAAATTTCAGGAGGAATTAAAATTTTAAATAAAAATGCCCTGCCTATAATATTGTACCACTGTAGTCGTATGTAAGATGCATTTAACTACATTATTCTAACAAAGATGGCGATTGTTTTTTTTTCTTGAGACTAAATGTCTCCATTGGTAATTTGATTCCACTCCACAGACCATCCAATCCCAATTGAACCCAATAATGAACCGATTACACAAATTATCGCCCATACGCCGACCCCCCCAAACAAATTAGCAACACTACCCATCACATATCATTCGGACGATCGTGATCATCGCTAATTGCCCAAGCCGACCGCGATCCGATCACGAAGGCACATCATACACATTAATCATAGACATATTGATAAACAATTGCCCTACCTTAAATGAGGGGTCAACGCTGACTCTACAGCTAAACTTTTTGAAGACCATATTGGTTGAGCTAAACAAATTTCAACCTTAACTTGATTGCATATAGTTAATATTCCTTTGTTTAAAATGACAGTTACCACTTTTGGGAATAGAGTTCCAGGATTGATTTTTCCGTTGCTATTGGTCGTGAATTTAAATCTTATTAAGTGAAAGTTAAGGTTTGATTTCGGGTAGGTCGTATTGTTTCATAGATGAGGCATGTTGTCGGCGATGCTTTGTCGCGAGCCGACAAAGGGGGCACGTGGGAACGTGCGCGTGCGCCTTCTTCCTGCTAACAGAATAGTGCTGTAATGTATGGTTGTTGTGTTATTGTTGATCGATTTTAGTCGATTATTTTTTAACATATATTATTATACTACTACTTTGGCGTGTTTAGATGATGCAAGTGCTCGATTCACGTACGAACATATCGCGGAAATGACTATAATTTTTCAAATGGATTGGATTGGATTTTCCATGGATTGAATGGACAAAAACACCAGGTGATCAGACGTGGAAGTCCGTAATTTTTTTGATTAAAATTACTTCCAATTTTAATAAAAAAAATTACGAACTTCCACGTCTGATCATCTGCTTTTTGTTGTTTGTTTGTGTTGTTTTGGTAAGATTCAATTTTATTTTTTTTACCAAGAATTTAAAAACCATCGATTCGAAAAGAAGAACAAGAAGAACCAAGAATATATCATCTGCCTAACCTTTTCTAACTACGCGGGGGTTGGCTTCCAGTCTGACCAGATGCTACTCAAAATTCCATTTAACATGAAGCGACTGGTCTGACCTCCAAAACCCAGTAACTGAGCAACACCGTACCTTGTGGTAAGGGTGATTGTTAGACTTTCGGCACAGTATAATATTAGTACTACCGTACAGTACCGTCTTGCCCCGCCTGCCTCCGAAACACTGTTCCTCACCTCTTCCCGCGTCGAACGTTTGTCTCGAAACTGCTTTTAGTTCGAGCGGCGCGTAGATACACACACACACACGCACATATTTGCATAGTTTGTTTTTTTCCAATCTGCACATGTAACACGTACCAGAGTCACCTAGCTAGGAGGACAAAGCTTCACCCACCATATTGTAGACTAAAATTATATTATTATTAATTTTAGTAATAATATGTGGGGACATTTTCACACACGGCCATCTGACCCCAAACTAGGGAGACCCTGTACTATGGGTGTCAGACAGCTGATATACATACACAAATACATTTTTTTTTGTAAATACATACATATATAGATAAATAACACCCAGACACAAGGTAAACACAAGGCAACATGTTTACCCTGGGCGGAAACCGAACCCGCAACACGCTGCGCAGCAGTCGATCGCTCAGCCACAGCGCCAACCGTGTCGTTAAATAAATAAATTATTACTATTATTTTGGTAGTAGTGTAGGTAATTAAATCGGTTTCTTTGTATGGAGTGTCGTAGGTATGCTTTCGGGCTTCTGACTACCTGAAAAGACTAATTAGCAACCTAGACAGTATCCTTCAAAAAAAAAAACAAAGTATCGATTAACATTCGGGTTTCCCTTCCCACAACACCATTCAATAACTAATCACCAACATCACCAATTACAATAGTAACGTGATACAGTTACAATCAAACTAATTGTTTGAACCACACAATGGTACCACAGTGGGTACTGTTAGTGGTGAGCAAACTTTGTAACCCCACGTGGTATGCAGTTGGAGGTGGTTGACTTTTATAGGAGAACTAGCTGTGTCGGCGGCTTTGCTCACGTGGACCTAAATGTAATGAGTTCTTCATGAAAAAAATCTTTAGATGCTCACTGCTGGGCATAAGTCCAAGAAGGGTTCAGCCAAAATCGCCCCGATGCATGTTGGCGATCGCAGTAGGTGTTATGGTACTCAGAAGGACGTTGCTGCCTATCCTCTGGTCAATACCGACGGGTAGTAATGGGGTGGTGCTATTCGCCACCGGTATCACACTGAAATCGGTGGCTTTGGTTTTGTTCGTTTCATTGCAGAAAATACAATAAAACCAGTGAACGGAAATAAAACAGACAGCGACTTCTGAAAGTAGAGTACTTTGTAGTTACTACTACTTTGTAGTTAAAGTATATATAATTATTAATTTAGTTCAAAGACTTTATTCATATATACACTCAACAATGAAGCCCTCTCAGATACAATCATTCACCTTAGCACATTACACAAAGAGAGGATAATTACTAACTAATTAAGTAATATTTAATATTATTGTAAAATGCTAGCACTTAAGTAACCAGGGCCTCAAGTCTGCTATTACAATAGTATCAGAATGTTCTATCATTGATTTCATAATTGTTGATTTTGACAAGTTTGGTAATCTACTAATATAATAGCGTCATTATGACTTTCCATTGGTCAACCACTGACACGCCATTAAAAGAAATGTTATAGAATGGTAATCTCGTACAAAATGACAAATGAATAACTGACAAGCGGTAATCTGCTAAAATTTTTACAGTTCCTTTGATCAGTGACTTAACATTAGAACGTCATTGTGCAGTCATTGCTTTTAACTCGACCGACCAATGATCGACCATTATGAATTTAGCAGATTACGAACTTTTAGCAAAATGACAATGGGATCGTGTTGGAATGACGAAAATATAAAAATAGCAGACTTGGCCCCCTGATCGAATGTTACTCGAGGGGGCTGGCGCTGTAAGCCGAAATACAGGTTCCTTCTAGTTTGGCTTCAGTTGCTAAAACTTTTGTGTACAAAATACTGTTATATCTTAGCATCTATCTGTAAATCTTAATAAGTACTTTTTTTTGTGGATTAAAGATTATTATTATTATTATTCATATCAATGGGTGATACATTGCTTGTCGTAAATAAAAATTCGAAAATGAAAATTAAAACCCTGATGTAGGTTTACCTACAGGTGTTAAATAAAACGATGGAGAAAGTAAAATGTACTGTATTGCAGGCAGACGAAATCATAGTGCGGAAATGAGTAAACAGCCACGTTTTCGCTTTGACTATCCCCACAATGAAACATCCAAAAATAAAACAATCGACTTTACAAAAGCACACACTCAATTAACCTTTAAAATAAAACCAAAAATAAAAGTAAATTCCCGTACGGACCCCACATGCATTCCGTTTCGCAAGTCATACTCAAATGAGTCGATCCTATTAACGATATAAATAGCCGAAGATATAATCATTGGTTCGGGAGCGTTCGGTTCCTGGAAGTGACTTCAATTTGATTGGAGAATTTTTTTTTTAGTTAAAAATTAGATCTCTTTTTGCAAAGCTTTTGTGCTGTAAGGTGGATAATTATGAATCATCTTATAAGTTACCATATTTTTTTTTGGATTTTTATAAGTATCAAAGAAGTCATCACCATGATTAGATTGAAAACGACTTATTCATTTTCTTATTCCAAGTTAAGATGTCACCATAAAACTATTAAAAATAAAAACCTTTTCGGTTTAGACTAATCGAAATCTTGGATAAAGACGTCCGGTGCACACGGTAAGAAAAGATGTCACCTTACCAGGGTAGTCCATGTGGTGTCGGGCTTAAAGAATAGCACCATCCCATATCTTCCCGTGGGTATCGTAAGAGGCGAGGAACTTACCAGAGAATGGGCAGCAGCGTTCTCTGTGCCTTTGTAAAAAAAAACCGCGCATCCTTTGTAACAACCATACTGCGATCGTCAATCCGCCTGCCAAGCGTGGCGATTATGGCAAAACCTCCCCTTAGGAAAGCCTATGTCCAGCTGTGGACGTCTTTAGGCTGAAATGATGAATGATGATACCAGGGTATCAAACACAAATAAAAACTAAGGGCCGCTTGTTTGCATGCAAAATTAAAAGTAGGTATTGAGCAACCAACCGGGTCAAAAAGGCCAGTAAAGCGACAAAAATATTTTTTACTTTATCAAGAGAACAAAGCACGTAGCACATCCAGCATCCCTACATCAAAAATATCGACAGCATTGTATGCTGTATCAAAAATGCCTGCTCTAACGGAACCATATCGATGTGGATCCCTTTGTTACAATAAATTGAATGTTGCGAAAATATGGCAGTATATCTAGTTATAATTTTATTGGTTTCGTGGTATGTGGTAATGTAAGGTCAGAGGTAATATAATATTACAGAATGCAGGTTAAAATTGTATGGGATAAGTTCAACTGTGTAACTCAATGGACTACCGATTGTTAAAATCAATCGTTCATAGAATTTCGTTTCCCAGAAAATGTTTAACATAATATTTGGTTCTCGTATTTTTATTTCGACTATTATTGTTTCAAAGACGTTTTACTTCATTGAAAAATATTTCACAGAATCACAATTCAATGAATTTTTAATCACATTTTTTTATTTATCAAACTTATCAAAAAGTAGAATTCTTTTTTAACGAATATTGTTTGTTTGTTGTACTTTTCCATGGAATTTATTTCAACGAAAATGTGTAGATATAAATAGACAAAAACAAAAATGTTGTCTTCAATATGTTGTGCTAAGTTAATGACAGAAACGAATCGCTGCGAAACCGACTCCAAGTAGTCTTGTCTGCCCTACCCTAGAGTGTAATTTAAATCTGCGTGGCATGTTCTGGACTCCATCGACAAAGGCTGGTCTCATATAGCCCTTAATAAAGAGAGTTGGAAGTAGAGTGGAGAGGCCTTTGATCTGCAGTGGGAAAATCCAGGCTGAAAATAATAATAATAACCGATGTGGAAAAAAGGTTTTCGAGTGGCGACCACGAACCGGAACACGCAGCGTCGGTAGGCCTCCCACCAGATGGACCGACGACATCGTTAAGGTCGCGGGTAACCGGTGGATGCAAGCGGCAGGTTTCCGCTCGTTGTGGCGTTCTATGGGGGAGGCCTTTGTTCAGCAGGGGACGTCTTCCGGCTGATGATGATGATGATGAATAGGTACAAAAATATCTTAGTATTTTAAGATAAGCTAAAGACACTAATATTCTACTTTTACTACTACGATAGAGGCTGTCGGAATAGTCATCTTAAAACATTTCTCAATGATACCCGTCCCTACCAAAGACACAGGGTGTCATTAAATTCAATACTACTCATGTATTGAACACAATAACACGTCGTCAATAGCATCTGTAATAGTATACTTAAATGTATCATTCTTACTTCCCGCTGTATTACTGTGAGGGCTAGCGGGAGCTTTCGAATGTTCGACAGTTTTGTAGTGATACAGCGAATTATCGACAACTGTTTTCCGAACACTATTATGTGTTTCAAAGTCAAAGCATTTATTGGCGCGATTTTTGGTAAAAATATTTAGTTGTAGTCGCTTAGTTATAGTCCTTTTCAGGCTACACTATTAATTTAAATAAATTGTATTAGAAGATAAATGAAATATTGCATACAATACAATTATAATAATTTAATAATCATTAGATAGGAGTTACGTCATAAATATATACAGGCTTTTAATTTGACCGTTCGCTGCATTTTTTGGTCAGAGCTTAATTATTAAATGTCTTTCTTGACATGTCCACTGCCCAAATTGAAGATTACTCCATTATCAAGCGGTGATTTGCCTGAAATATAGAAGACTCGAATATCAGTTACCTACGTAACCTATAAGTTTCACTTAGTGTACCAAAATATTATGATAACAGAAAAGACTGATAATTATAATATATTTACATTACTTTTACCAGCAGCATTTCAAGACCAATAAACAGATTGTTCGCGTAGGCGATTCGCGAAACCAACAATAGCTATCGAAAATCACAGCGACATCCGCCAACCCTCAACAATGAAGCTCACAACACGTGCTTAACGTAATCTATATAATTATACGAGAAACGGTAATCTATGTCTCAGATGATACTGCGCACGCGTCTAACAATACGGTATCGTTGTAATGTATAATCTGTGTAATAAGTAGATATGTTAGATTGTCCGGGCCTTTTTAGTTGTTGAGTGTTTTGTAGGGTTTTTAGAAAAGAGGTTTGAAAAATTTCCTAATTTCCATAATATTATACCGTTCCTGAAACTGGAACGAATGCACAACCTATGAAATAGATGTTGGTCGATTTGAAATAAGTACCAAAAAAGTAAAAAATAAAATAATAATGAGACTGCCCTTCACCAATGCGTTCAACTTTTTTTTTAAATTAATTATTAACATAGGTAGGTACACCAGAATAATAGTCAGTAGTTCCAAATTCAAAATTTTTAACTGGCAGCAATTAAAAATTGTACAGACCGTGTGCACTCTAAATTCAAAGTGTACATTATTAATTTTGAGTAGCGAATTTACACGAAGCGACGCGAACTTGCACGAGCAAAACTTTGTTAAATGCATTCGATTCGAAATTCGTAATACAATACCGTTTTTCGATTGGTCTCAAATTGGGTGCAATTAAAAAGTTTTCGATTGTGGCAGTTTGGTATCGTGTTTATGGTTTAAGCTGTCTAGTGTGTGTATGCTATGTCGTACAATTATCTTCATATTTTTCAGGGTTGGTGCTGAAACTTAAATTGATGAAATATCTTTCAAGGTGACCAAAAAAATATATCGTTTTATGTAAAACCGGTAAGATAGATATTCAGCAATCCTATCATAGGTGTTACGAATACTGTAAATTATAACCTACCCTATTCTGCCCTAGTACATAGGTACTACTATAGAGTATAACTGGCTGGTGTCCGCAACTTCATCTCTCAGCGCGTATTTTGCGTACAGGTGGGAAGTAAATCAACCGATCCACCCCAGCTCCTCGGAAAAGGCCAGCAGCGCCTTGACGTTCCTGGCGGTCTCTTGTACCTGGATTCGCAACCGAAGTACTTTGCCCTATATGAAGCGACCTCAGGCCAGTTCTAAAGCACATGGACTGCTGTCTCATCTTCCTCCATACCGAATATTCCCGATCGGTAACACCCCATCGTCAACACTGTTAACGATCGGGATAAAAAAGTTTCAATCGTTCACAGTGTGTACGAACGGGATTTATTTTCGATTATTTAAATTATTCCCGTTCATTAACACCCCGTCAAAATATTATTATTGTAATTACTGTAAAACATATACATAGGTATTTGATTTTTTGTGTTGCAAAATTCCTGGTACGCTGATTTCATAGTAAAAAACAAGTACCTATTTTGTGATTTTGATGTCAACAGTGTTAACGACAGGGATGTTACTGAACGGGAATAATTGAAATAATTGAAAAAAGGTCCCGTTCGTGCACACTGTGAACGATCGAAACTTTTTTTTCCCGATCGTCAACAGTGTTGACGACGGGGTGTTACCGATCGGGAATATTCGCCCCATACAGGCTTTGCACAGTGGGCTGTCTGTCACTCCTATGACAAATAGATGTTTATTAAAAGACCCATGGCCGATTATGGTGGCTGTGATCATACGCAGCTATCGTTTGGTATACTAGTACTACGCTAACCAATGTTTTTATTTTCAACTTGTATTGTCCCAGTTCTGAGCAAAGGTCTCCTCCACAGTGTTCCACTCCACCAACGAGTTGCTTACTGTGACCCATCTCCCATGAACATGATCACATCATCATCATGCCAACTTTAAGATGCCCTATGCTGAGCATAGGTCTTCCCCTAGGGGGAGTTAAGCCGTGCGGCACCGGCCGCGAAAAGCACTACCCCATTTTCTACCCGTGGGTGTCGTAGACAGAGGGATATTGACCAGAGGATGGGCAGCAGCGTTCTTCTGAGTACCATAACACCTAATGTGATCGCAAACATACATCGCCCAAGCATGGCGATTACGGCTGAACATGAACATCTCTAAGTTATTACAAACTAAATGCTTTGTTAAAAAAAAGTAGGTACCGTAATCCGAATAATGTACTAAGATATGACCAATATTTACGGCCACTAATTACCTACGAAACTTTTTCCTATTCAAACCTTTTCCAACATAACTATAACAAAAATGACACTCATAAAAATCATGTCATCCTCTTTTACGTTACCTCATTACGCCACACTGTGATTCTATGACGCAATATTATACCTCACGTAAATGTTAGAAGAAAATTATAAAAATAAAAACAAAGTTTATTTTTATCAATGCCTGTAGGACGCTACCCTTTTCAACCTCGATTCAGTGAATAGTCATTCATCCGGCTGGTTTCTGAAAGAATTTTGTAAACCGTCAATTTATGTTAATATTTTGGTTGTGAAAAATTCAATTTCTTTTGTCTATTACTTTGGAAATTGTTTATTAATTTTACTTAGAAGGTAAGTTGATTAAAATACCTTTAATTTTTAGTCATTAAGACTACGTTAAATATCTTTAATAAAAGACATCGAAAATTGTGCAATGCAGGTAGGTTTACGTGTAGAAACCATCATTATCTACTGAAAGTCGACAACAATACCATAAGGAAATAAAGAAAATTAGTTATCAACAAGAGAGAACGACTAGCATCACTATTTTGCAACTTATAGGGCATTTATCAATAAACCATAAGTATTTTATAATTCAAGACATAATTATCTTCCTCTATTTACCGTAACTTGAAACCGCCTTAATAAAGTAATCAAACCCAAACACGCACTCAATCACTCCCTTCTCTCATTTTAACTCACACAGTAATACGTTACATATTAACACATACACAATAACATCGAGTGTTTACTCAACCCGCCAAATTACACGCAAGCGGAAAAACAATTGACGGTTCAAATAACAAACAAAAAGAACGAATCGTTTACGTAAACAAAATATACGAACGTGTAGGTTCGGCGCAAAAAACTGCTGACAACTGACAGCCCGCCATTTTTGATTTCAATATGGCTGCCGCTGCAACGCTCTATGCAGTCAGCGTTTTTGTGAACGTATTTGCTTAATCGGTTCAGGTTTATTTCGTTTTTATTTAGTGCGAATGTAGGTAAAATTGAGAGCAAAATGGTTTGAGTTAAATTGTTATAGAATCTATTTTTTTATCAAAAAGCTGGGATCTAACGACATGTTATCTAATCATATAACTATTAAATCTAACATTGCACTGTGGCTAAAAATACTCATTTCGTTTTCTATCCTTACAACAGTTCGATCGTGCGGTATTTCAAACTTCGAACTCTAGTATAAGTATAGAATCTTGTCAAATCCTTTGCTTTTCGTGATACCCTCATATACCAAGTCAGTAAAAGCAGATGTGGTCGCTAAGATCAGTTACGTATTACAAGCTATGCAATACTACGTCAATTACCAATTCCCATTGGTGATTTTCAGTAGGTAAAAATATCGTTGAATTTCCAGATGGATAGAAATAAGAAAAACACAAAATAAAAAATGGATCGATTGGAATTTCATATACCTAAGCAAAATAGCTTTCACTAATAAAAATGCTCAGTTCTGCCAACAAAAGCCAAACTAATTCAAAATACCAAATATGTTTAATAATAATAAATAGGTACAAAAGTACAACATTTCTACATCGAAAATGTATGCTTAGAATGAAGAGATCTTTTTCTAAATCATTAAAATGGGCGGGATGATTTTGGCAAAATTCTAAGCATAAAACATTAAATAGGTATACTATAAACGCTATAATTTACTCTAAGCTTAAAATGTAACATTAAATAGGTATACTATAAACGCTATAAATTTTAATACCATAGCATAGCAACGCACAATTCAACAGTTAAGACACAAACCTTATCAAAACTATAGACCGAAGTAACATTAAGATTTAAGTAAGGGACAGTGGAAAGTAGAATCACTTCGCAATTACAGACTGACAAATGTAAGGATATTAGGCACACATGTGCCACCAAGTTCCCGGGATCCCGGCGCGGCATCCCGGACTCCCCACCCTAGGTCCCGGGCGGTGGAGGCACCCCACTATGTTAGAATGTAGTTTTGAATTGATTTAGTTCAGTGTTTAGAGCTTAAATTTTATTTCAATGAATTTGAAAAGATGATGCAGCATTTTGTCGGTGCTGTTTAGATACAGATATGTAAGAAGGTCTGTACTTTGATAGTAAGGGTATAAATATAATGATCACCAAAAAATACTTTAGGATCTTAAGCTCCCTTTCCAAAAAAATATACTAAATTATACCAAATGTACTAAATGGTCACCAAATCATAGTGAGCAAAATAACCAAAATCTTTTTGACCCTCCTGGGGCGGATCCGACATGGTTAGGTTAGGTTAGAACTGTGACCCCCTACGCCCCCTATGCCAGAATCAAATCGCTTTTTACAGTCAAACTCATACATTTCTACAATACTTTAGGAAACACCATTTTGGTGACCATTTACTATTTTAGGTTTAATTTTATTTACTACTAGCTTCTGCCCGCGGCTTCGCCCGCATAAAAGAACGATTATCCCAAAGGAACATATTACCGGGATAAAAAGTATCCTATATGTTAATCCAGGAAATGCTCTATCTATGTGCCAATTTTCATGCAAATCTATTCAACGGTTTGAGCGTGATTGAGTAACAAACATCCAAACATCTTCACAAACTTTCGCATTTATAATATTAGTAGGATTATTGGTGATCATTTAGTAGATCTGGAGGTTCGTTAAACATAAGCCTTATAGTAATAGTAATGACGTTGGTAGATTTAGTTATACTTGCTTTTAGTACAATGATAATAAATAAACTGTTAAATAAATAAAAAAATAAGGAAATACCTACCTAATAATAGTAATAATACCAGCCCATATTTATCCCAATCCAGGGTAAAACCTCTCATACACAGAAGACACAAACATTGTTCACCACGCTTGCTCTAATCGGATTGTCGATTTCAGTCTTTTATTAATTATGGACGAATAATGCCTGGAAGAGTTAGCTGAGGAGCTCGTGGCTAAGTTAAAGCCGTACAGATCGCTCGGTCAAAGGTTACCATGCCTTTCATACCGAGTTCCCTCCGTGCCTCGGAAAGCACGTAAAGCCGTTGGTCCCGGCTGTCATTTAGATCTTTGGCAGTCGTTATGGGTAGTCAGAAGCCAGAAAGTTTGACAACCAGTCTTACCAACGGGTATCGTGTTACCCAGTAACTGGGTTGTGGAGGTCCGATAGGCAGTCGCTCCATGTAACACTGGTATTCAGCTGCATCCTGTTAGACTGGAAGCCGACACCAATATAGTTGGGAAAAGGCTAGGCAGATGATGATGAATGCCTGTAAGAGTTACTGGTCCATGAAAGAGCTATTTAATGGTGATTTACCTATTACCCCTTAAAACGCAAGCTAATGGACATGTGCATTCTCCCAATCTTGACTTATGGTGCACAGACTTGGTCTTAGATGAACATCCAGAAGTCCAAACTCAAGGTTTGTCAACGAGCGATGGAGTGCAGCATACTTAATGTTAAACTTATAGACCACGAAACACCACACTGCGTTAAAGAACGCAAATTGTCGACGTAGGTCAAAAAGCCTCTAAACTGATATGGGACTGGGCGGGGCATGTCTGCCGGATCGGGCTAAGCTGTGGGCCCGCATATCGCAAGACTAGAGCCCTGACATAGTCAGGCGGGGTCGCGGTAGACCAAGGAGAAGATGGCGGGACGCCTTGGATGGCTTCCTCGCGAATTGGCGGGATGAGGCACAGCATCAAGAGAAATGGGAGGGAATGGGGGGAGGCCTTTGCTCAGAGTGGGACAGCAACGGCAAATATAAATAAATATATAAGTCCAGGTTTCCTCTTAATTATTTCCTTCCCCGAAGTCTCCAAGATAAACTTAGAGAAATAAATTAATTGAAAAAAACACATTAGTTCTTCCTCGGAAGGTAATTCTCTAAAAAAACTTGTTCTAATAACCACAAACCAAGAACCTATGCTATTTCTCTATTATTTATTATTACCATAGAAAAATAATTCAACTACTAAAACATTCAGAGAGGACATTATTAAGAATCTCTAAATCATTATGCAAATAACATTAGAAAGCACACACATCCCTATATCATCATTAATCTGGCGAATGTTACGGAAACCGTATCTGATTGAATCAGGCAGGTAACCAGAACCTATGGCCTGTGATCCAGTATAAGCAGCAAAGGTTCAGGGGTCTACTTAAGATTGGTATTGCGTTGATTCGCCGTTGCAGCGCTAGCAATAAGTGAGGAACTTTCATGCGCCCACGCAACGCCTACGGTGTTAGCCTATCTATGACATGTGGTGAGACCATAGTGGTAGAAGGTGGCTGGGTTATATTCTATTGTGTTTTAATGAAGCGGTTTCGGTTTGCGAGCGGTATCTCATACGAACATCAAGTTCAAAATCTTGAAAATACATGAACCGATTTTGATAAAACTTGTTACGTTTTAGGGCGGGTTGTTTCAACTAACCATATATAACCATAGTCAAAAATGACGCTAACTATCGTCAAATCAAAAAAATGGGTTGTTTCACATAATCATAAGTCAAAAAGTTACTATTACCATAACCGATCAGTCATCGTAATTTTGAGTTGTCAAACAGCTACTTCAAACATCAAAATATTTTGGAATCTCTTTTTGAATAACTTTAACTGGCGGATTTTTATGTCATGAAACAACCCGTTACGATTAACGTACGTTAAACATCGCACGTCATAGTAACTTTTTAACCGTCCGTATGTAACGTTAACCGACTATTTGAAACAACCCGCCCTAAGTTGAGAAATTAAAAAAATATAGCTTTTTAGCTTACCCGCGACTTTCAAATAATATTTAATACTAGCTTATGCCCGCGACTTCGTTCGCGTGGAAGTCGTAAACAATTATTACTTGAGTACTCAATAGCAATTATAAATTCTAACTCGTTGTCCCATACACACTTTGCCCCCGTTTTTCACCCCCTTAGGGGTAGAATTTCGGAAAATCCTTTCTTATTGGATACCTACGTCATACAAAAAATACACCCTCCAAGCTTTAGGTGTCTAAGATCAGTGATTTAGGCTGTGCGTTGATCCGTCAGTATGTCATTCAGGACAAAGAATTTTTATAATATTTAATATAATATAATATGTGGGTACATTTCACACATGGACATCTGACCCCAAACTAGGGAGAGACCCAGCTGATACAAATACATCTTTGAATACATACATAATATAGATAAACAACACCCAGACAAATATACTATTAATTAGAATATCTTAAGACACTCCGCAAAAGTGCAGATTTTTATCAAATTTTTTGTTGTCGGACTTGGAGTTCCAGAGATCACCTCTTACACACAAAGAAAAAAATATTTATCTCTTCATAATATTATTAGTATAAATGTTAAAACTCTAAATGTTTCAGTATACAATTGCATTGTTCTTAAAATGATTCCAATACAAAAGTCTCACTAAAACCTGGTCCTTACATGAACCTAGGACCATATTTACGGCACAAAGGGCGTAGAATGATGTCCATACAGCGTGGAGCAACGTGTGAACATCTGGCACACTTCCGCCTTTATACTTGTCTCATTATGCAAGGCTTGACCGGACTGCCATAATACCTATTTAAGATGTTTAATGTTTGTACTGTGTTTCAGCTTTAGGAGTCTATAAATGGAAAATAAAGTTAAGAGCTTAAGGACCAACTTTTTGATATTTATCGAACTGTTTGATTGATATATAGGAAGTTCAATTCTCATAATAACGTTCAAAATATAGCCGCAATCTCTACAATTTCAAAGTCTTGTCAAAAATGCAGGTCAATTAGAGGAATTTTTGACACATTGCCACTGAAGTACCTACACGATAGTGGCAAAACTGTTTGCCACAAATGTCATTATTTATGAGCTGAAGTTCAACAACAGATTTCTATAGGAAACGAACACTTTAAGTGTGGGTGATACTAATTAATAATGCTCACTATCATCATCTGCCTTGCTTTTAGCCAACTATGTTAGGGTCGTTAGAGGCTTTCAGTCTATTCGGATGCAGCTGAATACCAGTATTTTACATGGAGTGTCGACTCCAGTAGGAAACATAACACCAATTGATAAGACTGGTTGAAAGACTTTATGTCACTATTAGTATCACCCATTGATATGAATGAAGCATTCAAACTTAATTAATGTTATTTTCGATCGACTTTGCGTTACGTTTACTCCGTGCCCTAGTGCTAGGCACTTTAATTGGACGAGGCTGCTCATATGGATGGAGACAAGAATGTACCCCTGCATTTCAGGTTTAGGCATACTGTTAATGGTAGCAGTATGCCTAACCTGGAAAGCATGAGCTATACATTCTTGTGTCTTTTATTTATGAAAAGGCTAGTAAAGCCTTTTCCAGCGCCTTTGCCCTCGTAAATGTCGGTTATCGCAGATGCAGATGAAGTCGTGGATTTAAAAGTAGCCTATACTTACTTAATAGCGTATCCTTTCGTGTAGCTCAAGCTTAATCTGTACCAAATTTCATCAGAAACGATTGAAATGCAGTTTTGCCTAGAAAAAATTACAAACATACAAACTCACTTTGCATAATATATTATTCTATAATAAATTATTATGTACTTTATTTAATCCTGGATACGTATGTTTAATACAACCACAGCATATTATACATACATCAAACATTGGCATTCAGTAGTACTTAAAGCAATGTATTATTTCTAATGTATACCTACGACAATTTAATAGGTACACCGACATGTATAACCTTCATAAATACACAAGACACACACAACATAAGACACACACACATACACACATAGCACAGGACATCACACACACACACACTTAGTACATAAGATAGGACATAAAAGTAAAAGCAAAGCCTTTACCGGAGACACGCAGAACATAGACAGTAATCACTTCAAAACTTCTCAATTCTCAAATATTATCCTAAAATTCCTAAGATCCACACATGCTAGCATAACAATCGTCCTAACATAACTTGGCAATATCTTAGGAGGCCATTAAGTTTTCAATAAGCGAGGAAGGGCCACATATTGCAGAATATTCGTGCTCTATTATAATTTTGATACGGGTAAGGGATCGCCAGTAGGAATTAACTTATCACACTGGTACCGCATCTGCATACCTTCAACATTTATGTAGGGGACGGATTTGGATGCTCAAAGATTTTGTAAATTCGTTTAGATTTTTTTTGTTGCTTTAACTTTCAGGATACTATTATATAGTTTGTGTGAAATGCTTTAATAATATTAGAGGCTTTTTACACACAAAAGCTTTTGAATCTGTAGAACTTCAACATCGTAAATAAACCAGGACTTATCATTAATATAAGTATGAAATCGGTAACCCGCCTCGAGCAAGCGTGGTGATCAAATCTCGTGCCTTCTCTGTATTAGAAGAGGTATTTGTCCTGCAGTCAGTGAGACAATTAAAAGCTGGAATTATTATTATTATTTATTATTAGAAGTTAACAGCGACAGTTGATTTGAGTTGACAGCGATGCGGAAGAATATTGTTATGTCACTTTGTTTTAGTTTTTCATTAAATTGTTTTCTTGTTTAATGCGTATGTCAATACTGTATACCTAATTATATCATAAAGAAATAGCTTTATGCTTATGCATAGAATATTTTTGAAACTACTATAAATAACTTCAAAACTTTTTGTTCCTTGTGCCTGATTTTCAATTTAAAAGAGATTGTATTTTAAATTGAAAACCAGGCACAAGGAACAAAAAGCTTTGAAGTTATTTTAGAACTTACCACTGATAGTAATTATTTTAACAGTCTATTTACTCTGCTATACTTATTTAGCCCCATTAATTTTACAAACTTAATAAAATAGGCTAAAAAACTAACTAGGTACCTAAAAATGTAAGTAGTTACTTTACCATTGTAGGAGAATTATTAAAATTTAATTTAACAAAATTCAGAGTACGTCCCTGGCACCACCCCGGTCTGGACACGGGGAGCTAAGACACATATCTCAGACGGGGCTGCAAGAAATGCCCACACCCCAATATGTAGATTTGTACCTCTCCCAGGCGGTGGTCATTATTCTACTGCGATTAATAGAGTTGATACTTTTAGACAACAAACCTATAGGAGATTATTTTTCTATTTGTAAGTTTCTTTGATAATTTAGCAAATAATAATAATAATAACTATTACATTGAAATAAATGAAAGAAAATCACAATAGTATTTGCTTATGAGTATAATAGTGTCCGCTTCATAAGAAAAATTACATCAGAAATTGTTAACCGAATAATTAGATTATAACTCAATACTGACATGCTGTGCCTTAATCTCTCTATGTGTTAGTCATATTTTGTAATTTTTAAAAATGTTTTCTCTAATAAAATATACTCTCAAAGGAAGATGAAGTGGCATCTTTATTAATCACAATTTTATTTATAGTTACCCACCAAATTGTTGTTTAAGATAAAGCCATAAAATCACGCCAATGAAACCAAATTAACACTCAATTACCAAGTATCAAAACCAAACTCGTCGACCCGCGGCCGAGCATACCTCTACCCAATCAGCACGTAGAAGGGAATGTTTTGTCTGCTTCGAACCGGGTTATTACCAAGTGTGCCGTGTGACGATGCCTCGTGCCTCTACCTCGTACCTCGACGGCATATGCCTCGAATATCCTTCATTGCGGACGACATGTTTCGATTAAGACAACCCTCTTAGCTTAGGAGATAGGATGGTTGAATAATGTGTGGCAAGTTAATCTGTATGTTATTTAGTTTAGGTAAGATTTGGTTCACAATACCTGACTTTATCTGTGGTTTTTGTTTTAGCCAGTACGTACCAAATGCCTATATTAGACCAAAAATACCTCCCAACTAGAACGAAGTTTGCAGTAGAAATATATTCGCGGGACTTTCGAGCTTTGTTTAAAGAGGCGAGGAAAAAAAAAATTAAGCTTTTTCATACACTTGGTTCAGGTTCATGTGCCTAATTTTCGTTCTAGGTAAAAAGTGAGAAAGAGTAGGTAGGTATTAACTGCAATCTGCTATATAATTACTACAATTTTGGGATCGGCACTGTTAGAAACTGCTAGAAACTATAATGTTTGTTTTACGTTAATTAATTCCTACTGTAAATAAATAAAACCAAAAAACTTGCTTTTGACATACAAAATCTAAACTTTCTACTGATTTTTGAAATGTTACATTTAGATATTTTGTTATAAGTATCAAGAATCACTTTTTCACACACACTCAAAAGCCATTCCACTAAAACCGAAAAGACGGACACATTTTCACACCAATTATAAACTAAGAAACAGATACTCCCAAAATTGGATTCCCTAGCTCCCTGACTAGACTATCGTCTCAAGACATAGCAGGGTAGTTGTCTAACACAGACGCCAATGATATAATAATTTGAGCACTGCGATTGTCGTATGTGCGTCTAAGGGAATTATTAATGCCGCTCTGGCCCCGATGGGTAAGGATTGAAAACGGGCTTATTTAAATAGTAACGTAGACCGGACTTCAGGTTAGAACCTTTGATTCAACTAAGGTACTGAAGTAGAAAATTGACTTAAGATTTCAAACGTGTTTGTGTTGGTGAAATGTATGATGTAGGTACTTGCTTATGTGTTTGTAATTTTGTATTGTATAGCGGTCAAATAATATACTTGTTCGACTTGATCGTCTTGATAACATTTTTGGATCCTTAGCTTAGCTTAGCTTAGTTTTTTTGGTAGCAAATGAAAATCTTTTTTTTTTCATGAATTTTCACAAAGAGTTTTGCAAGGAGGCTTCACATCACTAGTTTTTAAGTAAGAATATTTGTTACAATAGTAAAAACATTTCCTTTGTTTTTTTAGTTCAAAAGCAGTTTCATGTTTGTATTGTACAGAGGCCACATCAAGCTACCCCAATCTGGTAAATGTCTGATAGTTTTTCAACTTTATTACGAAAGAAGGTTCACATTTAAATGGGAAAATTTGACAATATTCAAACAGAAATGGTTTGTATTGGATTTGATTACTTTATGACAAATTGCAGATCCATATAGTAATCCATCCATTCCTTTAACATTGATTGTCGTTGAGATGACATTGTGACAACATTTTGAGCGTTTTTAATTAGTAGAATTGGCGTCTTCATTTTTTTTGGGACAAGCCAACCGCGCTATTCTATGTCTTGGATCCCGCAACGAAATTAATCAGAAAAGAACAGCGCAGTGGTAAGAAAAAAAGAAACTTATTTCCTTAAACATACTTTCCTCAAAATCAAGCAGGAGACAGAACAGAACTTCAGTCTTCTGATTGCACCCACACATACCTAATACAACAATGCTGTGTGACCTACATTTTGTACTCTACACTCACTATTATCTTCTGCACGTCCTTTGTAAGTCCCACGTATTTTTTATAATATTCCAAAACATTTATAATTTGTATGCAACATTCGTCAGCCCTCAAGTCTTGTCGCGCGGTAGCCGGACAATGAAATATTTGCTCATTAGCCCGTCTACTGATTAATTGGGCGTCTTAACGAGAGGTGGGGTCACAGTGATCGCTGGTGAGATGGTTTAAGTACCAAAGTAAACTTTCCTGTATTGTTAAAGATTAAAATTGTAGAAGTGGTTATGAATGTAGTTATTATAATTAAACAGTAATAGAAAAATAATAGAGAAAAATTAATACAGTAGTTTTTTAAGTATTATACTTAGTATTTTAATTTAAATTCTAGTATAATCTTAGTTTCAGATTTTTTTTCTATCTTTGTGTTATATTATTTCAACCATGCTCCTTGACTTGTTTGTCAATTGTATAAGTTCGTGACTTACTATGTGTTATACCTGATATTTAATATTATATACAAAAGCTGTTGGTAAACCTTATTATTAAATAACTTCAAAAGAAATTATGGAATTTATTTTAATAATAGTAATAATAACTTTATTTCGGGTGGCATATACATATACCCATATACCTATAAACCTTAAACTCCCTTCCCATCCTTAATGAATGTTGATGTAATGGCTTGGAATTTTTTTTTTGTAAGTCGTTTTCTTGTAACTTTAATCTTTTTTATTCTCTTGATCGTTCGGAAAACTCATTGAGTCATAATATCATTGTTTAACTTATTGTGTCTGCTAATTGGACAGTTGACCTCTCATAAGCTTGTGCCTTTTCCATTATGTTTAGCATAACTTAATATTTTTTTTTGACGTAAACAATGATTTTAAATTATTGTTTATTACTTAAGATGCATAGTTTTTTGAGCACTTGTCCCATTGAGAGCGACATAATAATCTTATTATTATTAAATATACGAATCTTATCCATCGCTAACACTGGAACCCTTGAGCAAGCCTGTCAGCTCTTAACTTAGCCATTGTATTGTTTATACGGCAGATATAATGTGTTTTGTCGGTAGCTGTGATACGGAGCTAAAGCCCAGTAAATGGATGCACCAAGAATGTGGATAACTTAGTGCATAATCTTATACATGAGACAACACGTTGCCAAGGAAACATGGTTTAAGGTTTAGAAAATAGGGTGCGAGAGGCTGTTTGGTGTAATTGTACCATTGACATAATGGAATAGAGAATTTGTAAGCAAGACACTGACTTGAATGCCTTTTTGGCCGAAAGGTGACGTAGGTGCATCGAAGTTTTCGAGGTCGGATACGCGACACCACGCAACGAAACATGGCGCCGACGTAACGTGTACCTATAGTTTTATTTGATAAGGTTGTTTGAAATGTATTAGTATATTTTTATATTTATTATTAGAGGAGGTCAACTGTCTAATTAGCAGACACAATAGTTAAACAATTGACGCGAATCTCCTGGAGATTTCGTTACAGATAAGAGGATATTTTTATTTTTATTTCATATCGTTTTCATACCCTCCGTGCCTCGGAAAGCACGTAAAGCTGTTGGTCCCGGCTGTCATTTGTAGATCTTTGGCAGTCGTTATGGGTAGTCAGAAGCCAGAAAGTCTGACAACCAGTCTTACTAAGAAGTATCGTGTTACCCGGTCACTGGGTTGTGGAGGTCCGATAGGCAGTCGCTCCATGTAAAATACTGGTACTCAGCTGCATCCGGTTAGACTGGAAGCTGACCCCAACGCAGTTGGGAAAAGGCAAGGCAGATGATGGAGTTTATTATTGTTTAAGATTATTCTGTGTATGTTTTCTATGGGTCTCAGTTGCCTGACAATAAATTGTTTATTATTATTATATAGTTTGTAAGTAAGACACTATTCTTACTGCTCGTTGGTCTCGTGGTCGCAAGTACGAGTAGGTAGGTACTGAGCATAGGGTTCCTGGTTCGATTCCCAGGTCAAACAAAGTGTTATTGGATTTTCCATGAGAAATCCCGGGAGTTGGTAGTGTGACACCCCCGTGCCTCGGCAAGCACGTAAAGACGTTGATCCTGACTGTCATTCGTAAATTTTTGACAATTGTTACGGGTCATCAGAAGCTCAAACGTCTGATAGCCAGTTCTACCAAGAGGTATCGTGTTACCCAGTAACTGGGTATGTCAGATAGGCAGGTGTTCCATGTGAAAAACCGGTATTCATGCAGATGAAAACCGGTTTTTATGGTCGGATTCAAGTCTAAACGGATGCAGATCCGTTTAGACTGGAATCCGACCATAATATAGTTGGGAAAAGGCTAGGCAGATGATGAAGTGAGACACTGACTGTGCATGTAAAACTGCGTGCCATAAACGGTTGAAAGAAAAAAAAAACTAGACAAGTGCGAGTCGGACTCGCTCACCGAGGGTCCTGTACAAATTTGTAGAGACATAATATATATCCATACTTACATATTAATATTATAAATGAGAAAGGAACTCTGTATGTTACGCTTCCATGATGAAACGGCTGATCCGATTTTGATGAAATTTGGTATGAAAATATCTTGAACCCTGGGAAAGCACATAGGGCACTTTTGAATCCGGGACTTTGTCTGCATCCGCGATAACCGATATTCACACGGAACAAATCGCGGCCAAAAGCTCGTTATAAATAAAGAATATTTTGTTTTATGATTTAATTACGAATGTTTCGTTTTCAGACCTTTTCCTGTATTTTTAGTAGAAGACGATATAACTTGCCAAATTTTATAGTTCTAGGTCAACGTGAAGTACCCTATAAATTTTGATTCCCTTGAGAGTGTCGAAATATACGTTTTCTTGAGGAATAAACAACCGTAACTTTTTACACGTTAACTTAGAAGTTTGATTTTTTTCACAGCTTCAAGGGACTGTAGACTTTAGACCGTAGTTTTAATTTCAACTCGATCGAGGTCCACGCAATCCTGAGATAAAGGGTCTTGACAGACAGACGGACAACAAAGTTATCCCATAAGGGTTCCGTTTTTTTCCTTTCGAGGTACGGGACCCTAAAATCAGATGATCTATAGATGTACGTGTATGTTCGCATTAGCCGAAAAATATTTATGGAACGGAAGTTTATTTTTCACGATTTCAAAGTTGTTGCCGAAGTAAAAGTCATTAATTTTCATGAGTACTACATTTCCATAGAGTACATCCATCGTTTAACCAAACACCAAAACCAATTCCTAGATTATTTATTTTAAAAGTAATGGGCCTTCGGGGGCTAAAAGAATATGATTTAAATGTGCTTTTATTATATTATTATGAGTCTAAAGTCCATCGTATAACATGGTATCTATAGACTAAATAAAGCGCCAAATTATTCTTCCATTTCATAATCAAAATGGCCAACCGGAGGCCATTTTAAACCAAAAGGTAACTCATTAATAAACGTTTACCCGAAACACAAAACTGATAAACAAATATTTCCCTTTGCAAATCCACACGTAATTTAACCAAGAAGAACCCTCATTCTATCCTTTTCTTTTAAGTACAGAGAGAGAGAGAAAAGGCATCTTTATTGGTCTCACATGAACATAATTGTCGAATACAGATGTCGCAAACCCGACCGAGATTAATTCTAACAAGGGACGCACTATAATTATACGGGTTATGTGGTGGTCCAAGTTAAAACAGACAGTGTGCACTGAACATTGATGGCTAAACCTTCAAGGATGATATTAATCGGGTGATACGGACAGCATCATCAACTGGTACCTTCAATATAACCCCCCCCCCTCCTCTTATAAGGCATCCCCCCAATCATAGTGCATCCCTGTCCACACAATGTATGTATGTATGTATGTATGTATGTACACACAATTTTAGAGTTGCAATGAAATGAGTTCTACGCTTGTTTTTATGTGACATGCGATCAGCACTGTACATATTATTATGAGAATATCCAATCTAGTAAAAGCAAAGTGTATTATTTATACCTTCGAAACTCAGCCTATAAATGTACGCCAAAACTTGTGCGTCCGCGAGAGTTTTGGTCAATTTTGTGTTAACGGGCGCGGGCCTGTGAGACGAGTTTTCACACTTCGACATCTGGAGTGGACATCCGCTCCGTGCACCTGCACGAGTTTTTTGCGTACCTACGACCTAAGACTTATAACCGTTTATTAATTTATTTATTTAGGTTAGCCAACAATTGTTTACACAATACATTAACAATAATTTCTTAATAGTACATTTATAAGTGCAACAATTACTTACACGCGCAATTTATGGTTTTACATAATACCTAATAATATAAGTGTATACATTAATATACAGCAATATTTACAGTTATATAAACAATTATAATTCTTCCAATATACGTTTTTGATCAATATACTTTTATCGAGTTCATATGTCCGGAAAAATCGTAGTACTAACTTAGTATTGCATTCATTATTAGTAGCAGTATCACCGCTTCATTCTATCACTTGTACCACAATAACAATCCGTGTATTACACACGTAGGCGCCGATGGCGACAGATCACGTGATCGGCAATAATCCTCGCCGCGGCAGGCACACACGGCCACCTAATCTGGGGATGAATCCGCAAATATTGGCGAGGTGTTTGTGTTGCTGCCTAAATTATTGTTGTAGAATTTATTTTACGAAATGAGTTAAATTTTTGGTGTGAAATATTACTGTTTGTGATAGGGCGAAATGTAACATTGTCTTGCTTGGATGTATTCAATAGTAAAGGAATCGTGTACATTTAAAGTTAAGTTATAACATTTAAAACTAGTTTTTGGCAAAAAAAAGTAAGCTTGAACTATGAATTCCATTATCTCCTTACCCAGAAAGAAATTATGCAATGATGTGCAGAACATGGAACTACCGGCAAAGTCAAAGTCAAATTGTTCATTAAAATTAGACAAATTGTTCATTAAAATTAGACTAACATTTTTGAAAGTAATTTACAAGAAAAAGGAATTGAATCTTCTTCTCTTCTAAAAGGTAGTTTAAACAGACTTTAAAAAAAGGAGGAAGTTGTCAATTCGACACGTATATTTTTTTATTTTACTTTTTTTTACGTTTGACCACGTATAATTTTTTACATTTTGTAGTCCGATTTCGATGATTCTTTTTTTACTGGGTAGTGTATACCTTAAAGTTAAGTAGGTCCCATATCAATTTCATGGAAGTATTCCACCTCTAAGGGTGGAAAATTAAGCGATGAGTGTGCACTCCCACACGTGTAACACATTTTTAATTTTAGTTTTTAATTAATTTTTATTTTATATTTTTATTGTTTTTTTATTTAGTTTAATCTTATTTTGTTTTACATCTGGTTGGTAAACGCTCTCAATATTGTAGTTATAGATTTGTAAGGGGAGAAGCGAGACAGCCTCAACACAAGTAATTATGTTACTTACTGGCGCAACCTCAATGTATGCTGTAAATGCAACGTAATGATAATAAAAACTTTTTATTTTTACTAAATTTTTTTGGTCTTACCGTTTATTAATTACTTTGGATGATAAGAAGTAGGCACTAAAAATTAAAAAAATAAACGTTTTAACAAAAACTGAAACCTAAAAAATAACTTTAATTTTGTAAGTCGGTGGCAATACAAAACAGCAAACAAAAACAAAGCCTGCAAAATTAAAGTTACTTTTTACTTTTGAGTATTTGAAGGCGGTTGTCTTTTTGTTAAAAAGTGTTTGTATGAAGGAGAATAAGCAGTCTTTTAGGCCCATCATACTAACAATAATCCAATTACCAAACAAGTTTCACCCACACTACCTTTACAACTAAAAGTGGAGACACACCAAAGGTCTGTCCGTCCGTGTGATATGTAAATATATGATAATGTACCACCATTTCACAACTATGTCCTGAAACTACAGACCCATAACTTTACGTGTTTATACAGAGGCAGATGTGGGCCTAAAATTAATATGTTTTGACTCTATTATCATTACAGATGTGGTATTTGCATGATGTATTCAGGCTAGTTAATGTATTGGGTTGGATTTTGGATTTGATAAAGGTAGGTGATGATTGAGATATGGGATTGGGAAGGTTGTGTGTCGCTGTGGATATACTTGAGATGCGAAACCAGCAGTGCAATTCTGTAAGAATTCACTCGCGAATTCGAATCCTATCTCATTTCCGATTTCAGTTGGGTACTAGAAGTGAAAGTATTTGGTTTTCGATTAAATAGTAACGAAATAATAGTTCGCTTCACCTATGCCAGCACTTAGTAGCGCTAGCGTAGTTTTCATCGAGTTACAGACTACCTAAAACAGTTTTCACCGCGGAATCAGAAGTGAGATCTGAAGTGAGTTCTTACAGAATAACATAGCTGGGTTGTGTGTTCGTTACCGGGTAAGTATCAAAGCGATTTACTCACTCACACGCACTTTCTAAGCTTATCTGGACTTCTATCTCTTAAATCAATGGAGTAAGCCGGTGGGTTGTTTCGTCGCAAAGAAACCCGAACTTGAAGACTTATAATGAATATATTACTTAGTCTGAATTTGCCAATCCGCTTTGAGCAAGCGAGGTGATCAATGATTATACCTTATCTGTATAAGATGTCTATGATTTGCAGTGGGACAATTGTACGTATAAAGATAAGATAAGATAAGGTAAGATAAAGACTCATTTATTTGCAAAAACATGTGTAGATAATATACATGGTGTTTATTGTAGGTGTTACAGATTCTTTGGCACAACATGTTTGACCATGGCTGGTGTACAAATTTGGTCGAAAGACCATAAGATTTAAAAAAAAAATAAAAAAAGTCTATAATATAAAATAACAATTAACATTAAATAAAAAGAAAATATATCAAAAATTAATTAGTAAATAATATATTCATGCAATTCAAAATCAATTTAATAAATTCAGTCAGTTACATTACAAGCGATTTGTCATTTAAAAATTCATTGACATTATAGTAGCCTTTCCTGTCAGTATTTTTTTTAATGTTTTCTTAAACTGGCCAGTATTTAATTTTTTTTACACAGATAGGGATATTGTTATAAATTATTGGTGCTCTACATACAACGCTTTTATACAGTAGTGCTGTCTTAGCTGGCTGAACACGAAGTTTACTATTATCCCTGCGATTTCGTATTACAAGGTCCGATATACGAGGAAACAAATGGGGGTTATTTCTCACAAATAAGGCGATTTCTAAGATATACAATGACGGCAGTGTGAGGATTTTATGCTTTGTAAAAAGAGGCTTACAGCTCTCAGTACTTTGGACACCGAACATGGCACGTATACATCGCTTTTGCATTTTAAATGCCATATCTTTATTTGATGAGTTGCCCCAGAAGATAATGCCATATCTTAGGACAGATTCAACAAGTCCATAATAAGCCGATAGTAACACATTTGTGTTGATAGTTGGAGCAAATTGGTACAAAGCATATGCTTGACTACTTATTTTTTTACATAGTGCTTCAATGTGTTCTTTCCAGTTTAGTTTGCTGTTTATAATTAAGCCGAGAAAGCGGACATTAGATACTTCATTTATGGTGTAATTATCATGAATCAAATTTACATTTAATGGATTATGCAATCTAAAGTCTTCCTTTGGCTAATCTAGATGAAGGGAGTTTGTTGTCATTGCATGACAGCTCCACTTAAACTCTTAGAGGAAGATTTCATACATAATAGATATGATTCCCCAGCAGGTATACTCTACTTAAGTATTGTAGAGTTTGAGGCTTTATGTAATGAAGCCATAACTATTTAGTCTATGATTAGAACTTTCTGGATGCTTTAGAATATATTTGAATTATGTAGAATATAGCTTTCATACTATGACATGTTATGTCAGGGAGACCGACCGCTCGACTAAGAGCGAAGGTCGTGTAAATCTTACCTCTCGTTAATCTGATTAATATAATCTTCTACAAGTCGATCATATCTTTTATTCAACGTAGCTTAGACTCACGATAGTTCGCAAAAGCTACTAGTGTAACCCAAGTGTTACAAATTGGTGGAGTCGCCGGGTAGAAGTTTTTTTTCAGATGCGCAGAGCGAGTGCTCGCCCCCAGAGCGTTTAATATTCCAGCAGAGGTAGCTGGAAGGCCTATTAATAGGGCCAGATTGAAGATAGCTGTTAAAGCAGCGAAGAATTATACGCATAAGCGTTGGATGTCATTAAGGGCACTGCAGACGAGCGATTTTTCTTGCATCGCCTAAAAGAAGAACAGAGAAGTATCTGTGTCAATTTATTAAGTGTTGGTGTATAAATCGCGATGTATCGTTGTTCTGGTCGTGAATTGTTTCCGGGTGAGATTATGCCCTACTATCATGGCACTCAAGGTATGGAATTCGATGATTTTATCGAACAGTTTGAAGCGGTTGCCATCAGTAAAGAATGGCGTCAATGCGATTACTTAACAATGTTGCCATTCTTTTTGAAAGGCATTGCGTATGGTTTTTTCAAACATATACATATATATGAAAAGAACACCAGTTACACAGATATTTGCGACCAGATGAGGGAGGAATTCTCCGAGTGCGGGCCCGCTGTAGAGAAGCAACAACTCTTACAGCAGCAAGCCGTAATTCCAGTAGTGGAATCGGTGAAAGAAGTTAAGTCTGTGGATAGTAATGGTTCATTTTCCCAGAGAAATGAAAAAGATGGCTGCCAAGCAGGCAGTGTTGAAAAAGATGTGGTTGCTGTGTCTAGCTGTCCAGAGAGCAGCCTAGATGAAAATGAGGCACAGGAGTCGGTCTCGTCCCCTCTAGAACACGAGGAAGAGAAGGATGAATCGGGTCAGTCCGGTCCGATTATTTTATTAAGTAGAAATCTTTCAGAGGAATCTGATGTCGAGGTGCCGAAAGAAGAAGAAGTAGTTAATGTTTCGTACCAGCAGGTACAAGATAGTGTTGTCACTGACGTTCTGGAAGAGAACTTGGTGATAGTAGAATGCAAGACGAATGTTGAGGCATTCGTTGAGGTGGAAGAAAATGTTGTCGTCGAGTTGTCGCGAATTGATTGTGATGGTGGTCCGGTTGACCAAATTGTGTTACCAGAGAATATTGTTGTCAAGTCCTCGCGAGATATTGTGTATAATGTTGGTTTGGACAGCCAAAGTTTTATTAGAGCGAATAGTAAGGTCACGCGTGATGTGAAATTATATAATATGGTTCCGCAACCTGCTGTGATAAATAAATATATAACACGTATGAGTTTTAAATCCTAATTAATTTCGAAGCATAGTGAAATAAAAATAAAATATATTAATAAATATATAGGTCGAACTGAGAACCTCATTCCGTCGAAGTCGGTTAAAAATAATTTATTACGACTAGCTTTGATGAAGAAAATATTCGGTAGTATGAACTCTCCTTTAGGTAATCTTTATTATTGTCAATTTTTGAAAGATGATTTTATTTTAATTTTTATGGCTAGCTCTAAACAGTTTTGTATCATAATATTTTTTATGGATGCGATTGAATTGAAACTTCTTGTTTATAATAATTCTAGGTTGTGTATTATTTGTCATTTTATTAATTATTGGATGTTATACAGCATAGTTGCCATGGTTATTTAGGTCTGTCATGATGGACAGTTGATGCTAGGTGTATTGTTATGTATGTGATTAGAAATATTTCGACATGATAATAATGCGTGCTTTTTTGTATTTTCATATTTACTACGAGCTGAAGACTGATGGGTGAATGGTGCCCACATTTCTTGAAGTACAAAAACGTGTATCTTATTCTTTTTTTTACTTAGTAGATTGTTTGATGTAGTTAGCGTAGGACTCCTACAGGCCTCGTTCACTGACGTAGCCAATTACGCTAACAGAGTGTAATCTCTGCGTAAGCTGTCGATGACACGCATGGGTTATTAAGTGAACAAAGTTTGTTTCGAGTTTAGTCTCTTCTCATTTAATTGTAAACCTCGTATAGGAAGAAATATAGGTCACCAAGAAAGGAGGACATGGATTTGACCATATCATTTTGTTTAGCGGGATGCACTCTAACCTTTTCGAGAGGGTTTTGGTAGAGTGGGGTTTGGACATGATGGCATGAGCGTATTTGTTGTTCGTTAATTCTTTTAATTGATTACCCCATGCGTCATGGATTAAACCATCTCTACAGAGACATCCTCATTGTCATTTCCCTCTTTAGAGTAGGGACCTTCCGATAGGTTTAGGTAGGAATTAGGTTATTTAGTCAATTATTTTTGTTGAGTAGTAGACTAGTATTGGTGTCCAGAATGTTCAGTACATGAATAAAAGCTACTAGTCCCTTTTATTCATGAAGGGAGCGTAGCTGATGTAGAGTTTGAGGCTTTATGTAATGAAGCCATAACTATTTAGTCTATGATTAGAACTTTCTGGATGCTTTAGAATATATTTGAATTATGTAGAATATAGCTTTCATACTATGACATGTTATGTCAGGGCGACCGCTCGACTAAGAGCGAAGGTCGTGTAAATCTTACCTCTCGTTAATCTGATTAATATAATCTTCTACAAGTCGATCATATCTTTTATTCAACGTAGCTTAGACTCACGATAGTTCGCAAAAGCTACTAGTGTAACCCAAGTGTTACAGTATGTATATTTAAAAATAATCGCATTATAATTTAGTCGCAATCTGTCAATTTCTTCTTGCAGTTGAGAGCTGTGGGGTCGCCCATAACTGCGGCCCCTTCTTTCACGATCCTGTTCTACCGATCTATACTAATGGCGCTTGGCGAGCACATTCTGCCACTGGGATCTCGGTAAAAGATTTGATGGAGTCTGTCAAATATTCCTTTCATTTTAGACGTATTATTTGGGATTTCAATCACGGTGTTGATACAGTCCAAATTTTTCTTCGATCAATAAACAAATTCCAATACAAAAACCATTCCATCTTCAGAAGAGTAGCATTCCGTTCTCCTTACCAATAGAAATGCAAAAATAATACCCTGTGTAAACTATTACCAGTTGAACATTAAAGTCGACAGACACACATTTAAAACACATTAGTACGTCGCTATCATATATCAATAATATTGTGTCGCGGAAATTGAATCCGTCTAATATATTTGTACGTGGAGGTAAGAATGTTATAGCTTTGGAGTTGGTATATTTTATTTGAGCAAAGTTGAAGTCGAGTTTGTTTCAGTCAAATAGTCAGAAAGTTATAGCTGATCCACATTATGCGTAGAACGTAAAGAAGAGAAAGTGGATGAGTATTTGCGCACACATTTGCGCACTATCTCTTGCGTATTTGGCTAATTTGCATTGAGATTGACCTCTGTGGCCGAAATTTGTTCGGAAGAATATCGCAAATCTTTAGGGAAAAAAACTAGCAAGAAAATCCATGGACTCTCGTGGAGCGTTGAGGTGATAACTTGTTAAGAATGAGAGGTTAAATATTTTAAAAACTTGAACACGGAAAATGATTAACTGAATATTACCAAACATATTTAGTTATGCCAAAATAAAGCAACCCAAGACATTCGGATATTTAACGCTGATTAGTTTAATGACCTGTTGTCTGCTGCTGTTGCTGATTGAGTAAATAAGTACTGAATCAGCAACAACAGGTAGAGTACCTAATGTAACGCACTTGGCATTTTGAATTATTTATGTATGAGTACCTAATGTAACACACTTGGCATTTTAAATTAGTTTGACATAATTAGGTAGTGGAAGCCAGGCATGGTGATTACGGCCGGCGGCCCTTGGGAGGACCCTATGCCCAGCAGTGGGAGCCTAAAGGTTGACACGATGATGATGATAATGATGAATTAGTGTTATTATGAAATAATTATACAGATTTTCGATTGGCTTTTTTAATAATACCTCTATAAAGAAATCAAGAGCGCTTCACTTTTAAAGGGGAACGCCCGAAAAATGCCTGAAATGTACAGGAATTACTAATAGTCCTTAATTTTAGTTGAAATAAAATATGTATAATGAAATAATTCTCAAGTTTGTGTAGGTAGGGTGAAAATATAACAATTATTACAATATTTAACTTGTTAACCGTATAATTCATTCTTATTTTTATATTAAATGTCAGTGTTTATTGGGCACGAGTAAATGTCATTCAGCCTCTTCAAATAATCTATCACTAACTATTTTATAGAATAAATGCATATTTATCATTAATTTAATATAATTCGAGCTATAAGCACCGTAAATCGAATTAAAATAATATGTGCTTGTCAATATTAATTTGATTCAAATTATTTTGAAAATAGAAAGCGTATCGTAGGCTATATGAATCACTCCTTTGCCTAATTGACAGTTTGACATTACTGCATTTAATTGTTTTGATTGTTTACTTCATGGTTTTATGTTTGTGACTTGTATTACGTTCAAATTGCTTTTATGATAATTATTTTACGAGGACTTAGGCCATTTCTAATGATTTTGATTTTACTTCTGCACATGACACCCATTTTTTAACTCGGACTTAGATTAGGTTTTTTGACTGACTAGGTTTTTTGAACACGGACCTGAACCTGCTCTAAATGTGGTTAGAAACCTACACTGTGTTAATTAACTAGCTTGATATTGAAAGAATAACGCGTAAAGTCTTATCGGTGCAAAATGACAGGCATAACGTCACAAGCTGTAAGTATTGAGATTCCCTAGTATTTTTGCCTATTGAACGCAGTGATGAGCAACAATTAAATTATGTTTTATTATATCTATCCTCCTGTATAGTTTCTTGATGATATATTAGTTGTTTTTAATGATGAATAAAACATTAAAATGCTATTTTGATGTTTAATTAATGCATATTAATAGTTAATCTTGGCTTAACCTATATTTTAGAAAAACAATTGTAACTAGCTTCTGCCCACTATTTTGATAATTATTGAAATTGTAATAGATTTCCTACGATATGTAGTACAATTTGGCGTATATTTCATTGTTGTTCATTTCAGGCATTTTTTTGTATGGCCGATGGGCATACCCCTTTATTATGTCTTTATAATATCATTGTTAAAATATTGCCGTATCACAATCTTCGTAACTCCACAAATCGGCATCACACGTAACAAGTCCCCACATCTCACAGTATCGAGATTATTAATTCGGATATGAATCCGATAGCCGGCGGGATATAAGCATCGAGTTATCGTAATCGAGAATCGGTTCTTGATATATCGAGTAACTCGGTGTATGATTTACTTTAGTACAACGACGGATTTTTTACTCGCCTCGGGTTTTTTTATGATTAAAATGTGGGGAGGATACTGTGTCCGTTTTTGTTTTGTTTTGATATGGTATTAAATTAGACATTCTGTAGATAGACGATGATTAAATGAAACATTACTAACTGAATTGTTAATTAAAAGTAAGTAAGTATGGAGTTTCTTGCCCATTCTCTTCCATGCGAAGGGACCCTATGGAAAAGGAAACTAGATTCAATGTTGTATTCCTGTAAATGACATTAAAAAACGCGTAATATTCAAATTTAAATAAATAATTTTACATTTACTTTGACTTTGAAAATCCTTTTTGACTAGATACTGTACAGTGAGTTATATGTTTGTTAGTAAAAACAATAAACAATTGTATGTTATGTCATCGAATTCCAAATAAATTTAACCTTTGACTTTTGAAAAACAAAAACGTGCCTTCGGCGCCATGCTAGGAAATACTAGTCTATGATAGAAATGTAATTTTATAAAGTAGTAATTCGTCGTATAGTCGTGACCGTGTGCATTAGGAGCACAGTTTGGTTTGTCATTTATACATAATTGTGGCGGTCAAACGTTAAAGAAAGACTGGTAATACAAAAATTTCGACAAAAAAAAAAACACTAAACCTAGGTACCCACTTGTTTCGTAGTATATCACTTTTTTTTATAACGCAGAATACTTTAAGCCATCAAAACGTAACAACTTTGCATTCCGAAGATCAATACAGAACTTGAATACAATACACTCACCCAACTTATACCAATACGTCTGATAAACGCACAACTTTGCCGGATAAACTACATGTGGATTTGTCGGCGCTGTTGCCAAACTTGTAATCCGAGATCTTATTCTGAATGTAGACTGATATTGCTACGATATGTCAATGAATATAGAATAGGTTTCTCTGTCTGTCTGTCTGTTCGATGTAAACTCAAAAACTACTGAACGGATTTCTATGCGGTTTTCATTAATAGACAGAATGATTTACGAGGAAGATTCAGGTGTTTAATTGTTTAAGCTTTTGTGTAATTTGCTTTAACTTTGCTTAAAATTCATTTGCCTTGTCATTTTATTTTTTCATTTGAGGAGCTCGTGATCTAACGGTCAAGGTTAAGCTATACTTGCCGCGGTCAGTTTGTGGATGGGTGACCATTCATTTCATATCGAATTCCCTCCGTGCCTCGGAAAGTACGTAAAGCTGTTAAGTTCTGGCTGTTATTCGTAGATCTTTGACAGTTGTTTTGGGTAGTCAGAAGCCAGAAAGTCTGATAATCAGTCTTACCAAGGAGTACCGTTACCCAGTAACTGGGTTGTGGAGGTCCAATAATCAGTCCCTTCATATAAAATGCTGGTATTCAGCTGCATCCGGTTAGACTGGAAGCCGACCCCAACGTAGTTGATTAAACGCCTTATTCACCATCCTTCTTGCTGTACGTCCCGCCAAGGTCACCATGCAAAAGTACCGTGAAAAAAAAAACAATTAATAATAATTATTGACGTACAGCAAGCTTATTCACGGTCGTTTTGCATCGTGCATCGTGCATGACCTTGGCGGGACGTACAGCAAGAAGGATGGTGAGTAAGGTCCATTAGATTAGATTGACATTTTATTTGTTTACTTTTGAACCAATACAATAGGTACCAAAACTTTTAGTGTGAGCAAGCCTTTACATACACAGCTGATAGTCCGTTGCGCATTACAGAATCGGCTGACGATCGGAGAACGTCGCAAATCTCACGTATTTGATCGCTCGCTGCCTGATATACAAGTATTGTTACATATGGATTGCATATCTCTATCGAGTTGTTAATAAAAATCATTTATTTGCTACAAACATTTTGTAGTCTCGATATATTAATTTACATAGACCATTCCAGATAATTATATTTGATAATTTAGGCCGAATTGTTGGAATTGGATGAAATTGGAATTGTATGAATAATTTGTCGTTAATTATAAATTTCAAAAAGAACATCACTTTTGATGTCTACCAGGATTATTCGATTTTCGGACCAAAGCTAACTTTAAATCTTCATAGAGCTTTAATTTAGCTATTGATTAATTGATTATACGTATGCATTTAAACATTGGTTCACATTATTATGCCATTTTTCTCAATTACACACAGTGACAATGTCATTAAGGTGCCACTTTTAAGAATGTTCAGTCTCATTATGAACACCTTTGTAAACAAACCATGTTTCTGAAAAATAATTTTTCTATTCTTAATCCAGCAAAAATATTTCTTATTTTTCTATATTTTGAAATCTTATTCTATCACTGAATTTTAAAGTTTTTAATAATGAAACTAGACCTTCGGAAACGCGTGACCATGATCTTTATCAATATCACCATCGTTAACTCGTTTTTAATTTTATTTGTAACTAGCTTCTACCCGCGGCTTCGTCCGCGTGAAAAGAACTATTATCCCAAGGGAACATATTACCGGGATAAAAAGTATCCTATATGTTAATCCAGAAAATGTTCTATCTATGTGCCAATTTTCATGCAAATCTGTTCGACGGTTTGCGCGTGATTGAGTAACAAACATCCAAACCTCTTCGCACACTTTCGCATTTATAATATTATTATATATTACTAGCTGACCCGACAGACGTTGTCCTGTCCCGATCGACCTAATGGGGGATGAAAAAGGGGTGAAAAAATGGGATGAAAAATAGATGTTGGCCTATTCTCAGACCTACCCAATATGCACAAAAAATTTCATCAGAATCGGTCAAGCCGTTTCGGAGCAGTACGGGAACGAAAACTGTGACACGAGAATTTTATATATTAGATAGATATAGTAGGAAGGATTAATATTCATGTGAAGTTTTCAATTTAATAATTATGTACTTTCTAAGTTTATCTTGGACATGACAGATCGGTGAAGGAAAGCATCTTGAGTCAACCAATCAGCCAAGCGAGGTGATCAATGCTTGTGTCTTCTTTGTATGAGGAGATGCCTTCATCGAGTACAGGCTGGTAAGAATAAGAATAAGAATAAGAAATTTTATTAGCTCAAACATGTACAGTATACATACAGAATTAGGATAATACATGCATGCAAGATCTTAAATATGAGTGGGTCACGACATGTCTGCCACTTCTCATGGCGTGCTAATATTTTAGGAACAATTATTATTGAAACAAATCTTTTTAAATTTTACACTTATACATTTCAGTCACAGTTAAACCAAATTATATTCAATCATTTACATTATACAAATTTATTTATTATTTATTTATTTTCTATGACCAATAAATACACATTACAATGATCGGAATTTAAAGAAATCGAATAAAATAAATCATAGTAAGATTTACAATTACAATTTACATTATACAAGTTATTTTATTTATAATAATCACAATGAGTCGTTTAAAAATTCTGTAAAAAGCATATTATAGTATATAATATGCTTCTTGCGCCAAAAACAACTTCAATGATTGTTTGAGTTTAGGTACAGTTTGCTCTTTCCAACTTTTGGGCAATTTGTTGTAGATAATTGGTGCCATACAAAAAACACTCTTGCGCATAAGTGCAGTTTTTGATGTATGCACACAAAGCTTGCTATCATCGCGTCTATTTCTTGGAAATCTGTCTGCCATACGAGGAAACAAATGTGGATTTAATTTCACGAACATTGCTATTTCCAATATATATAGTGAAGGTAATGTTAATATATGATATTATTGGTTATAATAATAATAATATTTGGTTTAATTATTATTTGTAGAACAAACAGCTCTATAAACATACAATCGCCTAAGCACGCGATGTGTACAAATCAAATAGGCCTCGTCTTGGTAGCCAATCAACAATTTCAAGATGTTTGCTCGGAGTCTGTCTGAGCGTCTTGCAAGATGGCCGGGATTATGTGACGCTATTGTATCCACAGAAAACGTGAGGCATCTTGGAGTATCCTTTGAATTTGGTTAGAGGATATTTGTCGTACAATTGGTCGAGGTATTTGATGTTTCTGTGAATGTGAATTATGAACTACTAAGGCATAAGATCGTAGACTGATGTATTGTTTTGTAATTAGGTATGGATATATGCTAAGTCCGTAAGTCCGTCCGTCCGTCTTCCGTGTGGTGTCGGACGTAAAGAATAGCACCATCCCATATCTTCCCATGGGTGTCGTAAGAGGCGACTAAGGGACTTACCAGAGAATGGGCAGCAGCGTTCTCTATGCCTTTGTAAGAACCATACTGCGATCACCAACCCGCCTGCCAAGCGTGGCGATTATGGCAAAAGCCCCCCTTGGGAAGGCTTATGTTCAGCAGTGGACGTCAGCTGAAATGATGATGATGATGATAAAATAATAATAATATGCTAAGTATCGGTGAAAGGCTTAATATCAAGAATTCTTAAAGAAATATTAATTTTACTTATTATATTCAAATTATGAATGATAAAAATCGCGAAATGATGGTGACAAAAACTGCCTGACGATTTAAGATTCTGGAACACATAAAGTCTGTCAAAGCAACGCGTCGGCAAAAACTTTTTTTTTGGCAGTCATATTTTTTTTAATAATTACCTGTCTTTTTGCTACGGTTTACCCGTGTACGTGTACCTATACATAAACGACTTTATACTTTGTATGCCATTGTCTATGGTATAACACGTGGGACATTTTCATTCCCCTTACCTATAAAGTAACACTATAAAGTTATGTACATTATTCATGTTAAAATATATTTTATCTTTCAATAAATATGACCAAAACATATTACAAGTTGACGAATTATTTACACGAACTCTACAAGAGTACCTTCTAGAATTTTGTTCAACGATAATAATAATATTAAATGTATTTCATTGTCTCAAATAGTACTTACAAAGTGACAAAAAGTAGAAATATTTGTACAAATAATTTACTGCTGGTAATTAGAGAAGCCCCTGTGCCTGTTGGTACTTATAAACTAGTAACAGCATTTAAAAGGTGACACAGCAAAGCAATTCGATGACTTTACTTATGTTCCTAATTTAAATCCCCTTGGTTCTTCCTTACCTAGCCAATGTCGTGACGTAACACTAAATTCTAAAGAGTCATGTATTAAAGTCACAATAAATAATAACTACACTTAATAGCTAGTGTAGCATTACCTGTATGATCAAATTAAAGTGATGATTATAATAATTATTATGTGAGTTGTTAGCATCCGTTAAAGTCCTAAGCGTAATACTTGATATGATGAATAATTCAAATGTATTGGAGATTTTATCTCAAAAATTGTTGTACGGAAGAATATCATTATACCTTTAGGTTGGTATCATTAGGTACGAGGTGAATTGTAAGTTATGGTGGTGTACCTTGTACTTGGGTTTATTTTGCCAAAATTAACCAATTCGCGTTAAAATGTTTCCCATTTTTTGAAGTAATTGTATTGAGTTTAATATATATTAAGTATTAGAAGTATTATATTTAAAAGGAGAATCTGACTGACTGATATATAAGCGCACAGTCGAATCTACGATTTTCGTTGGATCCCAGTTTAATATTTTTGGCGTTGGATCCCACAACATATTATTACGTATTTTGTGTTAGATCCCAAATTGAAAAAATGCAAGTTAATTACGTGTTATTGTCCCGGTGAAATCCAAAAACTATTTGAAACTATACCCTGTTCACAATAAGATTGGACATTTACTCAAACCTTTTTTACAGTCCGTTAAACCGATTTTGACTTATATTGCGTTGGTAGCATGACAAATGGCAACTGCAGTAAACAGTTGTTATTGTAACCACTTTTTTGCCTCCAATGTCATCCTTAAGCCTACGGAATAGAAGTCAAAATCGGTTGAAGGGACTGTAAAAAAGGTTTGTGTTTATGTCTAATCTTATTGTGAACAGTTGTATATGCGATCTTTTAATGAAAGGCGAGTACTACAAATGAATATTTGGTAATTGAACCCTTAAGGGAATAAAAAGGGGAAGTTGTATGAAAAATCTTATATCTTAGGTTGAAACTTGGTATGAACGGTACGGTAAATGATTAAAAAGTTTTTTTTTAACTACACCTCTATGAAAACTTAGGGGGTATTGAGTTTGTAGGGAGGGGAAATGTAGGGAAGTACGAAACCTATGTGGACAAAGTTATGGGGGAAGTGCTAGTTTTAAAATCTTCAAAGCATAAGTTTTCGATATAGGCCATTGAACTGATAATACTGAAATTTTAAATGTAACATTTATTTAACATATTTAAATATTTTTCAGTAATTAATTAAATTACTTAAAGATTGAGGATGCCGTCGCTCCATATAAAACACTGGTATTCAGCTCTATCCGGTTAGATTGCAGCCGACCCCAACATAGTCAAAAAAAGGCTAGGCAGATGATGATGAAATTGCATATTTGCTCGTTTTGACAAAACTAAGATCAAATTGGTCAATGGCGTTGTTTAGAAACATATACGAACACAACCAGACGACATGTATGGCCAGTGGAAATGGAGGACATTAATACCTACTCAAACTCATTCTAAATTCAGTTTAAATCCAAACAAACATACCTAACTCCAGCTTTTATAACTTTAACGATTATAGCAATGACGCTGTTACATCTAAAACTACGACAACTATTTGGAGGATACTGGGCATATAAGTACTGGGTGTATAAATAAGGGAACAGAAATATTTATTTCTGTTGCCTTATTCATAGCCAGAGTATAATTACCCGGACTTAAAAAAATATCAGTCTTTATTGCACTTGGTCGATGCTTTCTTGCCAACACCTTGATGACTGGCAAAATTTTTAACATAACTTAGCACTGGTCGGTATACATAGTCGTTAAACAGGAAAATTTAAAGAAAATGTATATTTCCCACAAAGATTGCCAGAACGCTTGGTTCAGCATATTATACTTATACTATGCATGTTCCTTTATAACGTAATATGACCGCAAGGAATTATTTTCAGGCGGTTTGTGAATTTTAGACCAAAACCACAGAATACTTAATAGTACTACGTACAGAAGGGACACTCCCTTCCCCGCGCTATATCAGATACCGCACCCTCACCCCGCACTTGGAGAGGCTAACCGCCGACTCTTTAGCCAGGGCGCTCAAAATCGTAAGAACTGCAGCGCTGTAAGTACTGCTGACACAAACACACAATTTTGCGATTTATTTTGTTTTAAGTTTTATTTATTAGTTTTAATCTCGATGATTCATTTATTTTCCAAGTTTTCGTCGTTTTATAATAATACAATTAAAACTTCCGTACATACCTAATAATAACATACCAACATTACCAGCTATTAATATTGCTCTCTCTCTTTGTCTTTGTTATGTACTTATGTCCCTTTCTTTCACGTTCTATTCATTCTTGGAATTGAAAAGTAGTAGCGTAGGGTACGCACTAACTTTGTCGCGTCGCCCCATTGCGTTGCCGCGTAATGGTACGGGGCGATCGTGAATTCCATATTTTGTAATTAGGTACCTTAATTTACCATTATTGATGAATAAATAAACCTCTTTACATAATAAATATTACAATATTACTTTTATGTCATTACAAATCCGAGTATTCAAAATCAAATATCATTTATTTTATTTCTTTATGAAATAAATAATTGACCGCTCGGACAAGATCACTTCATAATAATGCTGGAAACGTTCGGGTAGTTCCGTCGTCGTTCGGTTCACCCGACGCAAAGCGCTGCACTTTGCGCGCCATTTTGTACGCCACGACATCCAACTGATTCAACCCTACTAAAATTCACGCACACATTTGCACGTGTACAGACGTCATTTGGTTTTGTAGTAGTAATAGGTAATTATTTTGCAAGTTTTGTATGAAGTGTCCGAGGTGTGCCAAAACATAGGAATAGACCGAGTGCTGGCTTAGTAGACGGTTCTTCCACAGTAATGAATGGACAGTGTAATGCACAAGTTGGCAACATGTAATTGTAAGGATAATTTTGTCAATAATTTTTGATAGTTCATTAATAAATCATTAAATCCATTTTATTGTTTTATTACAAAGAAATTAAGTATTTATTATATACAAAGCTTAGAAATAAATATAAACACATAATATGTACAATGCTCACAGGGCATCAAAAAACTCGTCCGCATCGCTCTCAATGGGACAAGTGCCCAAAATGCTAGCAGCATTACCACGTTGAATGGCAATGCTAATTCTTTGGCCCAAGAAAAGGCCAGCCCATTGGTCACGTGAGGAGTCGACCAGCCGCTTTGCAATGTCCCTAAAAACAAGGTGAGCACTCGGGCCCCATGGCCCTAATGTTTCGACCCCAAACGGCTCAAGCATATAACTTTCAAGAAGGTTGTTATATTTACGCCGTTTGAGGTTTTCCGCACCTGCAGCAGCCGCCCCAGCACAACACGACGTGCTAGGAAGATGGGATGGCGCAAGGGTGTCGACACAAGTTGCATCCCACACCAAAGGCCTACCCAACTTCCACGGCATTATGGTCATTCCATCTGGTCTCTTTCCATCGTCACGTGCCAAGCCATTAGGTTCTAACACAGCTGGCACGCCGGCGGAGGCAAGAGCACGACGGATGATGTCATTAATGCTGGCGTGCCGTGCTATTCGGCCGGCGCTCTTACAGCAGGAAAGGCCATGGTGACCGAGGCAGTCGACAACTGCACCGCATTGACAGCGATGCGGGGCCCCGCAAGGAGCGCCCAGACGTAGGCATGTAGCGAGCCGGAATGTAGAGTCACCAAGCATAGTACCTATGTTAGGTGACGGCAGTGCCTGAAGCCAGAGGCCCGACTCCCACTCACCCACAGCCAGCAAGCGGGCACGCTCAGCAGAATTGGTGGACGTATTAATGAGTTTATTCCGTACCAACCTGCAGAGCGGCTCATCCCACTGTCTCTGGGAAGATGGGTTCACGGGCCGAACCGTATTTGGGCAAGCCACTTTCCAGGCGTTCACCGCATCAGTCAAGCACGGCACTTCAAAGTCAACCAGTGACGAGGATAAGATTTTTGTGGTTAACTTTTCGGTGCTGTGGACGGAGGACAGGAACGCCGGCAAACTAACACTGGAAATTTTGCGGATCCCGAGACCACCAAAACGAATAGGTAGTGTGGCTTGTAGCCACGCTCGGTCATCCAGGGACACATTGAGAATTGAAGTGAGTGTATTTTTAATAATTTGATCAATTTTGTCCAAAAGGTGTGGCTGCTTCCATAAAGGTGAAGAGCGAAGGTAATACATAAAATTTGGGCCAAAACAACAATATTTGATGAGGATAAATGCCGAATGTAGATTAATTTTGGAGAGCCTATCCGAAATATCGTCAAATCGTCTAATTTTTTCGTCAAAAAGGTGCGAAACTATCTTCTAAAACTGGGGAACCTAGGAGGTGCAGTGAGCTTTTTTCTAAAATTTTGATTTCTGGAGCTATGGCATTAAATTTATCTAAAGCTGTTTGTTTGTTGGTAGAGTCGCAAAGAAAAATTTGACATTTGGAGGGATTCAGGTCTAGGCCAATAGATTGAAATTGCTGTTTCAGGAGTTGAAAATCTTTCAAAACGGTGTCTATATCACCTCCTAGAGTTCCGTCGTCCAAATACCATACGTTAAATTTGGAATTTAGTTTTTGTATTATAGGATGAATAGCCAAACTGAAAATAACTGGCCCAAGAGGATCACCTTGTTGACATCCGACTGCAGATTCCAAAACATTGTCCTTATAAAGCAATTTTGAAGGGTGCCTGTAACACTGCCACATAAAACCATAAATTTCGGGTAATTCTTTTTTGACTTCGGCCAACAAAGTGTCTCTATTGACGGAGTTGAAAGCGTTCTTAACGTGAACCTTAAGAATGACCTCACCTTTGTTTGATTTTAAAAAAGTGGAAAGGGCATGTACGGCAGCCTCGCAGCCCCCTCTGGAACCAAAGCCAAGCTGCAGGGGCTGAAACTTCTTGGTTAGGTTTTCGCTGTAAATTTTACAGCAAATTTTGGCTGCCATACGCCTGTAGGTGCACCCCACGGCGATAGGACGAATGCCGCCGTCTTTCTTGCGTAGGGCGCATAAGTTTGCCCCATACAAGACATCGACGACGGCATCGTTCACACCGCCGCAGAGCATAAGTTTAACCAGAGCTGCAAGCTCCTTCAACAGTAACTCACCAGCATCCCCGGCGGCTGAGCTCAACAGGTCCTTTAAGTGCTGTGAAGTTAAGCCGTCGAGGCCGCCAGCGGAACCACTCCGGAAGGAACCCACGGCTGCTAATAACTGGGGAGCTGAAATGTTAAAAAAATTCGAATCCAGATCGGGGAGTTCGGGAGGGTCGGGAAAGGCGAGACCATTCGCAGGCGCTGGGTGTTTACTCTCCAGAGCTGAAAGAGTTTCTGGAGAGTAAGGCGCCACCACATCGCTGCTGAATAATATCCTAGCAGCTCCCCTAATGTCACCTTCGCTCAACTTTGATTCCACAATACAACACACGCCTTTAGATGTGTGGTTATGCAATATAGGAAATTTTGAGTCTAAAATAAGGGTCGAATTGATGCAATTATCTTTAATTTGGTTTGTTAATGTCTTTTTGGTAGCCAAATTTTTTTGCACATGCAGAATCCTATAAGGGAAGGTAAGCAATTGCTCCCAGGCACTTTGAGAATTCTCCTGGGTCGCAAGACGAACACATTGCGCCAAATTTAATGCAACAGACCGTCTTGCGCCCCGGGGAACTCTCTTTAAAACGGGAGTAGAATTTTTTAATTTTGACAATATTTTCCAAAGTGTAATTTCAGAAGGTGTTGGGGAAGTGGCTGCAGGGCACAAAGGTACACTATGAGGTTTGTGAATCTTGCCATAGTGTATCCTCAGTCCCCGTTCACCTTTAAAAAAGCGTGCCTGTGAGCAATGGGGGCATCTCACCAGGGCATCCAACGATGTGGAAGGTTGACTAGCACTAATACCGGCGTCGCTACAGCCGGCTACAAACATAAATTATTAAAACTTAAAATTTAATGAATATAATAAACTTAAACACAAGCACAACAAAAGAAAACCAATTCAAAATTAATAGTCACAAAAAAAAACAAGAAAAACACCAAAATTCGTCACTTCACGTCAACTGTAGCGTAGACGCGCAGGGAGCCTGGGCTCACGCCGCCCAGTAACCAAAGCGCAAGCCCGGCAACTATTCGTCGGGCTGCGTCGCATCAATGCAGGCTTCGTGAACAACACAGTCGATTTTATCCGTTGTCACTTCCACATCATCGACTTTGGCAGCCTCGTCCAGCACTTCTCTCCCGAGCCAACTAGCCATTTGATCTGACCGAAGAACTTCGCGGCGTGTTTCGATACAAGGAAACCGTTCTGGTAATCAGCGTGGTCTGAACGACCGCTATTTGATTGCACCTTACGCGTTGTTTTTAATATTTATATATATAAACCATGTAATATAACAAAATAAATGATAGGACTATTGTTGAAATTTGCTGAAATGAATTTTTAAATAAATAAAATGTATAATGTCAGTCGGACACAACTTGACCAAGTTTAAGTTTTGTTTAAATCCAAACAAAACTTATAAATTGTAATAATGTCAGCCTTTCGGCCGTGTGAGTTTCTTGATGTTCTATGAGCTCCCAATAATATTTTAATTAATAGTTAATTAACACATTTTTTTTACACGGACCATACTGGTTAAGGGCGTGTATTCGATTTAGCACAACTCAAAATTTAAACGATTGCTAGAATGGCGTAGCAGCATTGACACACACTAGTACAATACAAAGGTCTGTTTGTGTGCATCAGACAAATAAAGACGCACAAAATAAGCACGAATCATTGCAATTGATCGGCAAACGACAGCGCGCGATGTTTTACGGTGCTTTTTAAAATAATTGTCTAAAATAAATGGGTTCGTATAACGGACTGAAAATTATTCTCTTATTAAGCATAACCTTTACTTTCATAAAATAAATAATATCAGTTAATGTTTTTATTCAAATACTGGTGAAAAAAAATTGTCAAAGTGAACCGATTTTGTATTTTTTCAACATACTTTTTTTAAAACATAATAGTAATATTTTCGTGATTTTGGCTCTGTAGTAGACTTTCTGTTGGAAAAACGCATAAAACATAATATTTTGGCATACTGTAATGGTTGTATTCGTCATGAAAGTTAATTCTGACGTCTATTTTCGTTAAAACCATAATTATAGGTAAGCTACTTAGACCAATTCTGCTTATTCTCCTCTACTATCAAAACGCCACACAATTTCAACAATGCAAGAGAATTGAGAGTACATTTCCTCAATGTTACATAGGAACAAATCAAGTGCTATAAACTAAACGTAACGTCACTGCGATTATCTCGGGTTTCTCACACACTGTCGCGGCCATTTGTTTAAATTACATTAGCGTGTGCATACTTTGGTTAGGATTGTTTTGTACTGAGACGCGATGGCGGTGCGATGAGTTCGTAGCTATGGATTGCAGTAGATCTTGTGCTGATATCTCTAGCGTTTCGAAACATCAGCTGATTAATTTTGTAATATATATTTTTTTTAATTTTGTAAAATTTTGCAAGTGAATGTAGATAAATTATTTCTTAAATAATTATGCAAATTTAACCTCTATTCCTGTAGTATTTTACTTTTTCTACTACACTACTAATATTTCTAACATTTTGGTGTGTATGTATTTGGATCACCACGTTTGTTGCATCGGACAATGAATGGACGTTTCAAAGAGTTTTAATTGAAAAAAAATATCTATCTTTAAATATATAAAAATCTCGTGTCACACTGTTTGTTATTGAACTCGTCCGAAACAGACAGACCGATTTTTATGGTTTTTTTTGTGTAGATATATTTTATTTGGCAAAACAACGTTTGCCGGGTCAGCTAGTTATAATATACATTTCGGAAAAAAATACAAGTCATTAATTTTCTTTTTTTACAACTGGAGTAATATATTTAAATTTTATAAATATACAATATTTACACGTACAATAAAAAAAGAAAAACCTATAACTATTACACAAAAAATAAACTAATATAGAAAGGCATCAAAAAATTACTTGATTAACTTAAAAACTAGTTAGCTATTATGAAAACCATACAATATAGAAGCATCTGCAGCCGAACTAGTGCAAACGTGTATCTCAGCTTAAAGCGCGAAACCTCCCAGATGGAAACCCGTAGGTCACACGTAATGACTCACTACAGAGAATATCCGTAGATCTTAAAAGCTAAAACAATAGCACAGCTTTCAGAGCCCACTGGCTCACAAACCTTCTCTCTTGTGTGAAGTGAACACGCGTGGGCGCGAGTTCGTGATGCGTGCGCGCAGATTAAATTGCATTAATGCAATATACTAACATACTTAAAGCTTAATCTTTTTGTTGTACATATTTTGCGCCTCGAATAAATTTGTTTAATTTATATGTCTCGTTGAAGTGTTTTGTTCGAAGATTTGTTTCCAAAATGAGTGTTTCTGGAAGCTAATATTTTATGCAGAGGACTACTTATTAAAGAATACCTCAATGGAAATAGTGAATTGAGAACTTTTATCCGGTGATAATTTGTATGTCGGATCAGTCAGGATTTAGTCCGTTAGATTCAGTCATCATGGGGGCAGAATATGGGTTTCGTGCAATGAAAACACACTGGGATAGGATACAGTACACGGCGTTTATTAAAACCACAATTTAGTACAATTAATTTAAAATAAACTCAGACACTATAATTAACGTAGACATAGGTTCACTTAGACATAGATATAGGCACTTCACTTCAACAACGAATCGTAGGTACAGTTTCGGGACGTATTAGCTCCGTTGCGATCAGACACTGGATTCTGAATGTCTTCTTCGCTGTCGGCTAAAAACATCACGACTCTGTAGTTCAGAAGCGCGCCAAAATGGTGGTGGTTGATCACGTGTTCTCAATAATGGCGGCTTGCGACTCGTTTGTTTCACGTTCATACTATTGACCGGATACGATATGTATAACAAATCAAAAAGTAGGTGAGCATAATTATATTTTATTAATACTTAAAATATGCTCTTCTATGCTGTTTTTTGTGCTTTATGAAATTGACATAGACGCGAACTGCGAGGACTGCTTTGAGGTGGTGCCAAACAATTAGGCCTAGCCAAGTTACAATCGTTTCGTATCGTATCTCTTTCTACAATAATTAACGCCTCGTCGTAATCCATTTTTTATTTTCGATCACGTGACTTATCGTTGAGATGACGTCATTCCCATACATTTGATTAGTTTTCTATTAGCGTTATCGATTGTAGATTGTCAATTTAGGTAATTTGGCTAGGGCCTAAGAACACTTTGAAAGAGACGAGAGAGGACTTTGTCCATCAGTGGGACATTATAGGCTAGTAAAAAAAAAAACAGAAACTCTGCACAGGAGTGTTTCCTTAAAGATGTATGCATTTTAGCCTAGCCAAGCTTCCTGGGAGGCAGCCCACGTTTAATGAAATTACCTAATAAATAACAATTAAACTTGTTCAATTTCAGCATCGTAATTTGTACTGTCACGACGCAGCACACATAATAAAGGAGTTGGGCGTATGTAACATACCTTCATAATCATTTATTCATTTATGAAGTGAAGTTTGTTTGTGACTTTGCACTTGTTTTTAAATAGTAACACCGTAATGGTAATGTGAATGAGATGACAACGATGATGACACAAAGTACTTTAGGCTGCGGCGCGCCCGAGCAGAGAGACCACTCAGAACAAACCGCCATTTTTAGCACGCACACATTGACATTACCTACGTTTATAGGCATTCTCAAGCAGTTTCAAGCAGACTTCAGTCTCGACTGTCACGTGTTGTCTAAATGAATAAATGAGAGGCATTGACATTTCATGACGAACAGGAAAATTTTATTATAAAAAAATTGCAAAGAGTTCCACCCAGTGTCAATAAAATTTCATATTGTCACAAATAAAACCTACAGAGTCAAAGCAGTAGCAGCCCTAGTGAGTCTGGCAAGTTTAGGTGATTATTTTTGAAGATGGCGGGTGCGGTCCTTCTGTACCCTTTATAATTTGTGATGATGATGTCTTTTAGAGGATATGTTGTGATTACAGTGTGTGTGGTACGTATGTACAGACAGCGACAACAACTGCGTACCCCCCACTCATTCAAATTTCTTCGGATAGGGGGTAAGCAGTTGATGACGCTGTCTGTACTTAGTTATTTTGTTAAAACCCACAGCATAATGTCTAAAATGCCTTTGTACTTGTATCAACTCTTCCTTAATTCAGTCAGTCTATACAGGAGTTGCGTTTGCGATTCGGCACGCTGTTGTTAGATTAGGCTGCTCACACACGACACTTACCTATTAAGGGGCGACCTGTCTGCAAACGTGTTTGTACCATGTTTGGACTGTCGCGCTCACAAGTGTTTTACAGACTTATGAAAACAATAAAAATCAAAACTCAATATGTGTAATGGAGTGTTAGCAGCTTCATTTAGTTTAGTTAGCCAATAGCAAACTGACAGTATTACTTATGGATAAAGAATAAAAATATTAAATTAGGAAATAATCTAAAAATCCTAAAATCTGAAATCGGTCCTTAACAAAAGTTAAGGACCGATGTTTGACCGTGACCTGTTAACACAGGATGAAATATGGGGTTTGACAAGTTTTGTACACAAAAAAATATACGTGACAAATTGAGAACCTCCTTTTTCAACCGACTTCAAAAAAGGAGGAGGTTATCAATTCGTCTGTATTTTTTTTTTTTTTTTTTTTTTTTTTATGTTTGTTACCTGATTTTTCGGGACTGGGTGAACCGATTTTGATGATTCTTTTTTTATTTGGAAGCTAGTGCTTCCCGTGTGGTCCCATTTTATTTTGGTCCAGTTCTGACCATGGCATCCATGAGAAAACCGTATAAGTCTTAAATTTGCATTAAGTATGTGCGCGATTTGTTACGCGATTTCTCCGGCAAACGTAAACCGATTTTGAAAATTCTTTTTTTTTTGGATAGGGTATGCTTCAAGGTTGGTCCCATATAAATTTTATCGAAATTGATTCAGCACTTTTTGAAAAATCAACAAATACCCAAAAATTTTACATATACGACGTTTTAGTTTCATCAATCTTTGTAGTAACTTTCAATCTCTTCTTAATAGATTTGGATGAGAAGGAGGTACTAAAAAGCGGAAAATAAAAAGCTTTTTACAAAAAAGACAACCGCCTTCAAAAAGTGATAAATAACTTTAGCACAGAACACACATTGACTTTAGTTTCGGAAGTCGGTGGCAATAAAAAACAACAAACAGAACAAAGCCACTGAATTTCGAAACTAAAGTCAATGTGTGTTCTGTGCTAAAGTTATTTATCACTTTTTGAAGGCGGTTGTCTTTTTTGTAAAAAGCTTTTTATTTTAAGTCGGTTGAAAATGACAATCTATTATTCTTTAGGTATTCTACATATAAAAGATTAAAAAGACCTACTATCAGTAATATGAGACCTTAAAAATAGTGGTTGGGCCGTTTAAAAAAATAACCATGTACGTAATTTCCATCATATTTATCAATGGTCTTTATTCCATTTTCGTAACTGTTTAAAATGTAGTCACGATATCTCCTCTCAGCGTCAATTAATGTCAAAAAGGTAGGTAAAGAAATAAAATAGAGCCATTTTTACTAATTGAGACTGAGAGAAGAATGCAAACAATTATTAGAATTTCCCCTTAGATTTAAACCTCCGCACAGCCGAATCGAACGGCTCCCTAAAAACATACCTCAAGAGGTTTCCGGCGACTGGGACTGCAATTAACTCGGACTACAGTCCCAGTTGCCGGATCCATTTAATTATAATAGTTTTCTTCCGGCGACTAGGACCACGCCTAAATTAATAAGAAAAATCTATTGTTCAAGTCCAAAACAGTACAGTCAAACGAAAAAATATGTAAAATAAAAAACAAAATATTTCAAAAACACCCTTTGACTACTTTATATATTTAATTATTACTTTAGTTTTTTTTTAGTTTGACTGTACTATTTTGGCTTGAACAATAGATTTCATTTATGCGTAGTCCCAGTCGCCGGAAGAAAAAGAAAAATATTAAAATTAAATGCTTTCGGCAACTGGGACTGTAATCCGAGTTAATTGCAGCTCCAGCCGCCGGAAGCCTCAAAACATAATTAAGTTTCTACATCAAAACTAGTGTACGCGACGATACAAAATCTGCACAAGCGCTCATATTAAACAGCGTAGTCACGCGCAATGGCGCGTAACCGATTGTCTTATTAATGTTTCGTACAGTTAACGCCGCCCACCTATCACAGTGTGGAGGCAATTGAGACTCCATTCATTAGCTCTTCTGTGGCCTTTAATAGTCTTTAATAGAGCTGACATAGTTGGAAACATGAGAACGTGTGTACCATCAAAGATTTTATCTCCATAATATTATCTAAACTGTACTTTTAGTTTGTTTGATCTTAATTATACTTCTTCTTCTTCTTAGCGTGTCGATAGCAAACACGGAAGTGTTTCATTTTTGTTTTTTGACGTGACAACGTCTTATAATTCGATAGAGCCGGCTGCACGCACGAAAAAACATGACGTCATGCGGCGTTACGGCGTTACATGACGTCATGCGGCGTTACCTCGCTCTGCGGCGTTACCTCGCTCTGAGGCGTTCCAAGTGAAAAGTGAATGTGGTGTCAATTGATTATATCAACGATAATTACAGCGATAAAGGTAATGATTCTTTCGCGTTGTCACGTTCAACTATTGTCAGTAAACCGACTTTACAGACAGCCAATTTTTTTTATCAATTGATAGGCATACGTTTGACCGCTATCTCACCTGATGGGAAGCGATGATGCGGTCTAAGATGGAGCACGCTTGCCTAGAAGTAACCTATTCACTCTTGACTTAAAGACTCCCAGGTTGTAGCTATCAGGAAACACAGACTCAGGCAGAGAATTTCACTCCTTAGCAATACGCACAATGAATGTGTTTTCAAAACGTTTTGTGCGTGTGGGTGGGATGTCCACCATATACCGGTGGCGCATCGCCGTACGTCTTGTGGTCCGATGATAGAACGGGCTCGGCGGAATTAAATTATGCAATTCTGTCCCACACTCGCTAAAATGCAACCGATAGAAAACCGATAGGCCAGCAACTCGGCGTCGATGCTCAAGAGTTTGGAGCTTTGACTCGACGAGCCAATCATGGCAAACGATCCTCTTGGTTCGTTTCTCAATTGACTCTAGGGCATCAAGCTGATATCTGGCATTCATGTGTGTGTATGTATGTGTAAATGTGCGAGTGTGTATGTGTGAGTTGTGTTTGTTCTTGTCAGATTTGGCCCAGAATTCAGCCACTATACTGAATTCGCAAGAAACATCATCACCTGCCCAGCCTTTTCCCATCTATGTTGGGGTCTACCAATATTTTAAATGGAGTGACCGCCTATCTGACTTTCATAACCCAGTTACTGGGTAACACGATACTCCTTGGGCAAACCTGCTTGTCAGATTTTCTGGCTTCTGACTGCACGTAACACTGTCATAGCAAAGTCGTTGGTCCCGGTTGTCATTCATAGCTTTGTATGAATGACAACCGGGGCCAACGGCTTTGCGTACTTTCCGAGACACGGAGGGGACTCGGTATGAAATCTAACGAATGAACAAATTAGTAAGAAACATAAATATTATTAATTTGGTAACGTCTTTTTCTTAGACAAACAACAAACAAATGACAAACTATAACTGCTGTAGCCCAGAACTTGGCCATTTTGACTGCGTTGTCGGTAGGCCATTAAATCTTTTTGCATGCAGTTGTTACACAGGGTAAGATGTGAAATGGGCGATCGTATAAGTCAAATCCCCACCTAAACATATTGTCTTGGCTCTGACTAACCTTACGTAAAGTTAATAGGCAATCAAGCCGTATCATAAAATAATATTCTGCAGCGATATTTTGTCAAAATCTCCAGAAGAGAATTTAGGTGACGTGAATTCCAGGTGAGCTGACAATTCACCTGTCGACTCAGTAAAATTCGACCTACCTCAATCTCGCTTCTGCTAAATATACTGAGAAGATTTTTGCAGAATAACAGCACCCGAAAAAAAGACATTGAAGACAATTCTAATAGGCTGTGTTTGACCGACCTGATCCTAAGTGATAGTGCTGCCTAAGATGGAACATGCTTGCCTAGAATAAACCGACTCACTCGTGGCTTGGAGATACCTAGATATTCTCAAAATTGCGATTCTGAAATCACGTAGATATGACAACTCAGACCTCTTGGATCATTAAAATATAGCATAAATAAAGGTAGAGAGAAAAGGATTATGCGCAAATGTGCATCCACGAGCGAGTCGTTTTGTTAGCTTCCTTTCAACTTTTTGTGCGGCGCGGCGCGGCAGTAACCTCGCTTCCTGTGACAATAAAATGCTCCTGCAACGAAGTTATACTGAACTAGATTTTGTCTGCTTCTTTGTCTGCTTGGAAGTCGAATATACCATAAAACATAGATTATGACACTAGGCAATAGCAATGCAGTAATGAATTCAGGCGGTGAGCGCAAGAGTATGGCCTGTCATTTCCAGACACAAAGCATTTTGACGACACGGTTGGCGCAGTGGCTGAGCGATCGACTGCTGCGCAGCGTGTTGCGGGTTCGATTCCCGCCCAGGGTAAACATTGGTGTGATGAGCACTTGTGTTTGCTTTGTGTCTGGGTGTTGTTAATCTATTTATGTATGTATTTACAAAAAAAAAAATGTACTTGTGTATGTATATCAGCTGTCTGACACCCATAGTACAGGGTCTCCCTAGTTTGGGGTTAGATGGCCGTGTGTGAAAAATGTCCCCACATATTATTAATTTTATTATTATTATTTTAAATTGTGTCTGGAAATGATAGGCCAATCTTGCGCTCACCGCCTGAATTCAGATCACTACTTTCAGAATGATTACCTTTTACAAACAAAATAATAATTTAACGTCTAAATAATATTAGGTATGGATGTAAATTGGTCGGAAGTATAAATAGATGGGGATTTATTTAAAAGGATTTTTTTTTTCGATCGTCTGTTAACTGTTATCTGAGGAATATATAATATGACAGTTTGACAGCTTTAGAAACTTTGTTAGCTTTAGTAGGAACTTTTGAACATCATTTACAAAAACAAGTTTTTACAAAAGCAATTTAATCAGGTTGCCTAATCTGTCAATAATCTTCCATCTTCAGTTGCCCCTTCACATGGTGGTTTCATAATAGAGAAGAATGAACAAGAAAAATACTTACCTACTCTTTCACAATAATATTTGTATACATTATAAAGGCGATGTATGTACCTTGAATACAACCGCAATACCAGAATAAGTACAACGAAAATAATTAAATAACACAACTTTGTTCAGTTCAAATGTAGTTTCGAAATAATTATTTTCAAAGCAAGCGTTTCCGCAGTTATCAGAGTAAAAGCAGGCTACAGATCCATCCTTTCCAAGGAGACCTATAACAAATTTTCATTTTTTCGCAGTTTTGAGTTATGAATTTTTAATGAGATTGCGAGAGAGATTAAGAGTCAGAAAGTCATTTCCCGGTAAAGGAGAGGAGCATGAAAAAAAAGGATTGCTTCAGTCGTAGCGTTTGTTAGCATCGGGCCACTAGGAAAGCGGAATAGTGGAGTAGAATGTAGCGGTTTTAACTCCCGACGAAATGAGGGGTGTCATAAGTTTGACGTTCGTATTTCTGCCTGTGGCATCGTATGTCTCTTAAACGGCTCAACTCTTTTGATTTAGTATTTATGTTGGATAGCAGACGGGGCTCATAAGGCTGCCCAACTAAAATGGGACTGGGCAGGACATGTCTGCCGCATGCCGTCGTTCGTCAAACCGTTCGTCGTTCGTTTCGTCAAACGTTCGTTTTGACAAACGATGGGCTCAGGTGACACAGAAGTCCTGAGACAGTAAGACGGGGTCGCGGCAGGCCACGAAGGAGATGGTGGAATGAACTGGATGGATTTCTCCAAAATTGGCGGGATGAAGCCCAGGATCGGGATAGATGGAAGGCTTGGAGGGAGACCTTTGCCCAGGAGTGGGACAGAATAGGCTAACAAAAAATAGAGAGAGTGTTTTTACTTATAATTCAAGTAACTCTGTTCAGCTGTTTGAAGACCATCAGTTATTATCTAGTTCATTAATGGATGTCAGCAACGAAACTTCATCAGACCTGTGGAAGGTCCATAGGTCTAACAAAGTTTTGTTTGTGTTGAGAGTTTTGTAAATTTCAAATTACTCCTAAAGTGCGCATTATTGCGCACTTTACTCTAGTAGACTAACATTTCCTACTTATAGTTACTTTTTACAGATTTTATGCTATGTGTGTCTTAAACAATGTCTTTCTTTTGTTAATTTTAAATATTTGTCAATATATATTGTCTTGGAAAGTGGTGTGATGACTTCGAGACATTTATGGGAGATTGGCCAGAAAAGGCAACACATAGGAGGACAAGAGTAAAAGGCGCTGGAGGAGACATTTGTCTAGCAGAAAGACAATAAACAAAGAATGAAAAAAAAACTCACTTTCTTTTTATACTTGATTTTGCTCGCAGCTATGTTTGTTTGTACATCAGCATCATCTGCCCAGCCTTTTCCCAACTATATTGGCGTCGGCTTCCAGTCTAATCAGATGCAGCTGAATACCAGCGTTTTACATGGAGCGACTGCTTATCGCACCTCCACAACCCAGTTACTGGGTAACACGATACCCCTTGGTGAGACTGGTTGTCAGGCTTTCTGGCTTCTGACTACCCTTAACGACTGCAAAAGATCTTCAAATGACAGCCGACACCAACGGCTTTAAGTGCCTTCCGAAGCACGGAGGGAACTCGGTTTGAAAGGGATGGGCACCCATCCACAGACCGACTGCGGCTAGCGTAGCTTAACCTTTGACCGATCGATCTGTACGGCTTTAACTTAGCAACGAGCTACTCCACCAGACGTATATGTTTCCTTAAATATTATTCTCCTGGATTGGTCCACCAATCCTCTTATTCTAAGGCTCCACATAGAACCCGTACCTACCTTCTCGAGGGCAATCCAGAACGTTTCAGATTCGGTTGTGTGCCGCTTAACCAATTTTTTGTTTTTTCTATTATATTTGTTTTTATTTTTCGGGTTATTATTTTAGTGCGCATCTCGTTAGGTTTCGCTGTAAACTGAAGAGCGTTGTTATACTTTGTAGGGGCTTAGTTGCGTGGAGCATGGTATTTTGCCATTGGTTTTTTTATCTGAAATTCTGGTGAAGGATGAAGAGGTTCTATGGTGGAAAATAGAAGTGGCAAGCTTTGTAGTCTTAAACATATTTGTGAAAAGGAAAACATTGGCATTTGACAAAGGCAAGATTTTTGTAGTTATTCTGACTAAAATAGACAATACATCAGTTCCTACAGACTGGTATTGTCTTGTTTTGCATAAAATCATTTGTACTATTATTGTTTTCCATAATCGTCCCCGTCATAATATTTACTTGCACTATTATCAATTATACTAATAACGTTTGTCATATCAACTTTAAGTCATAACTTTCATTTGCCATAAAATTAGTTGCTATAATAACATATGTTATAATCGTTACTTGACATAAGCAACATTTAATATAATTTAGAAACGTTTATTGTTTTGTACAAAAATTAATGTCATTAAGGCCACCCACTAACCAAATGATTTATTACAGTAATCTGCAATCTTTAGACAATTAAGTACACAACAATTAGTAAAAATCGAAACGGGTAGATTAGGTTAGGTTGTGACCACACAACGCGCGAAGGCGAGTGAGCGTAGCGAGTGTGCCGCGGCAGCGGCCGCCGAGCGCCTGATGTCCTCATTTGCGTAACAAATAATATTTAGACATTTGTTTTGGCTTAAATTAAATTCACATAATGTTACAAGGCTGTGCAAATCTATTGTCACGCTAAAGTATTGTCTTAAAAAAAACAATAAGTTGTGCTACAAAAGTTAGTGACAGAAACGAATCGCTGCAAAACCGACTCCACGTAGTCTTATCTGCCCTACACCTAGAGTGTAATCTAAGCCCCGCAGCGCCGGAGCCGTGACAGAAACCATGCCTGCTGCATGTTGCATGCTGCATGCTTGCTTGCATTCTGCATGCTTGCTTGCTGCATGCATGGTGTATGCTTGTTTACATGTTTGTGTGGTTACTGCATGCATGGTAAAAGTATGTTTTAATATCATTATTCGTAAATAAATTTATGCTTTAGAATGTTATGCTTAATCATTATTTATATACGTTATACGTAAATAATGTTAGTGCAAAAATATAATTAGGAGAAACAAATGTACGTTAAGTTATATTAGGTCTTAAAATTGTATGCAAATGGATAGACAAGGTTTATTTTTAGGTTTCCTTGTAATTAAAAAATCTGTATCTGTTATCATGATCATAAAATCAACATTGCAGGCGATTGTACTCGTACTGAACTAGTATTGTTGTACTAGTATGGGCAATGATAAAATGATGATGATGAAATGTTATGGAAAACGAAATTATTGAAAATAAAAATTATAGCAAATAAATTTATGGATTAACATTATTATGAAACTTGATCAATTATGACCAATGAAATTTGTGAAAATGATTTTATGTAATTTAACGATTATAGCAACTGAAGCATTATTTCTAATGAAATTATGGCAAATAAAATTATGGTTATAAAATTATGGCATTTTAAATTATGGCAAACATTAGTAAACCCTACAGACTACTGACGTGAAATACGATTATTCTATAATAGTGATTTCATAGAATATTTTACATCAATATTATCCCTCATTTCTCTTCTTCATTATTTTGGAATGTCCTAAAGTAGCAGACAGTCCAGTTTACTAAAATAAACCTTAGAAAACTATGCAAGTTTTTAGTTTAGAGCGAATAGACAGACGAACAGACTGGGGGACTTTGTTTTAAAACATAATAAAAGTGAAATATGTAGTGACTAACTTCTGCCCGCGACTTCTTCTACGTAAAACAAAGCCAAAGTATTGTTTAACAATAAATATATAATGTTTATTCGTACATTCACATCTACATTTATACAAGTACACAGTTACAAAAAGAAATATTGTAGGTACATAAAGACAAATTTTATGGCAAACTGCTGCCTCCTAAACTAGGCGAAGAGCCTGTGTCTTAGGAGCCAATGTTCCTCCAGATACAATAGTCACAACTGATATTTTCTGTAATGCAAGTACTTTAAAAAAAGCATAAAGTCAAACATTTTTGTACGTAATTGCTTAAGTTTTATACAGATAGTTCCTTAAGTTATAATTGTAATAAGATCGTCAGTTTCGTCGTACGTTAACCTCTGCAACCATTTGGTAATAAACATCAGAGTTATGCCAAAGTCCTAAATTATTTAACTGAAAGACATAAACGGGATAAGAATTATCGTATGTTTTAATCCAGATCAAATGTGTGGTCAATTTCAACAAATTCCCTTTATCCGCTTAAGCGATAAAGAGTACCTAACAAACATCCATTCATCCACCACACAAACTTTAGTGTTTACAAAGCACTAGCTTTTGCCCGCGACTTCGTCCGCGTGAATGTCGGCTACCGCGGATACAGACGAAATCGCACGATATACGCCGGCGACCTTGAGCGACCAGAGAATCGTATGCGCTGCGTCCAAAATCTCAAAGTTTAGTCGAAAAAATTAAATGAAAGATTGTATTCTTTAACTTAAAAAAGGCGTATATTTTATATTTTATTTTATTAGGATCTCCAACAAAGAATACACCTTACATGCTATATAATAAAGGACAAGAACATAAATCTATGTGCTTCCTCAATTAAAGGAGACCACATCATGCAATAGAAAACAAACAGTTAAGCTAAATAGGTAATGGATAATTTAGAATTTAAATAGAATAAAAATAAAGGTTAAAAAGCGAAGAAAGCATACTATAACATATTATGCTTACAGACAAATAAAACTAGAAAGCGCTAAAAAAAAAAAAAATTGCTAGTCGGGCAGTCCAACACTTACATTACATTTAACTGTGTACGAATTAGTGACTTATATTTACCCAGAGTATTAGAAAAGATGTCTATGTCTTCCGATGTGCATGATAAAGCATTGTACTGTTGGGTCATCCTGGAAACCTGTGAATGTTTACCCAGATTTGTTCGGTATCGTGGGGCTTTGAGTAATGGGCGAGGATAACGCGGGATTCTGGCAGGAACATTAACCTTAGCATCCTAGGGTAAGGAACAAATCTGGGTAAACATTCACAGGTTTCCAGGATGACCCAACAGTACAATGCTTTATCATGCACATCGTTGTTGCCATCGCAACCGGGGTGACTCGTCACCCCACTACTCGAAAAAAGTATCAATATTTTGATGGTGTTTTTTTTGTCCATTTCTAACGCTCGATCTATTCTCTAACAAGAGTGAATGCAATCAGTCGCACTGGTCAGCATGTCGCGGTAAGTTGTTGATCTTGTTATATGGACATTGCTGGGGTGAATTGTCACCCCTGTTGCTTATTACGTAAGTTATTTTTTTTTGTGATACTGAAATAAATGTTACGTTTTTATGGTAAGAATGACTTCGATTTCGGATAAGCACATTCAAAACTACTTGCAAGGGATTGCTGATGCTAGCTCGGATGATAAGTGCCGTTCGGAAGATAGTGACATCACCGAAAGTGATGATGATGTTTTGGTGCACTCGGAGGAGGAGGATTTTATTTTTAATTGCAAATATAATGACAACGATGATGTGCCGTTGGCAAAATCACGCACTAATGTGTCAAAAAGTAAAAACGGACCTCTTTGGCCATCAGTTCCACAATATTCAAGTGGAATACCAATGTGTTATAATGCGGTCAAAAACGGAACGAGATGCATTCATTACATACATTACATTTCATTACTTACATTACATTACATTCAGCAAATCCATTATTGATTCAATTCAGTTAGTTTTTTAATTATTGTGTCAATGTTGTTGGTATATCCATCATGAAATTACGCGACATGCTTCAAAATATAAAGATCAACACTATGCCAGAGATACTAGATGTTGGCCGCTTCGAATCTTCTATAGCATGCTAGATCAAGCTGGTATCAATTCTATGGTGATTTATATTGACGCTAAATATCCAAACACTCCTGCCAACCAGTTCCGGAGCAGTTATTTAGAGAAATTAGGATTACAATTGGCCGAACCGCACATGAAATCTCGTTTCAGTACAAATTTGCCGCGAGAATTAGGAGTCACTTTACGTGATATTCTAAATATAAACCAGGACCCTCCTGAAGGTGAGCCCCTGTAAAGTTGCAGAAAAAAGCAAGATGCACACTTTGCACACGAAAACGGGATAAAAAAGTAAGAACTTTTTGCCCAAAATGCCTTCTGCCCGCTTGCTCTGATCGCAAGGATATTTGTTTAACCTCTTTTTAATGCAAAAAAATACTAATACGAAATGATAGGTGCCATAATTAACACTATTTTTATATTTTTAATTGTATATGCCGTTGATCTTATAATAAATAAGTTTGATTATCTTACACATTGCCGTTATATTGATTTTAAAAAATTGTGGGGTCACCCCTGTTGCCATCTCTGTATGCAAAAAAAGTGTTGCCTGCCGAAGGTTAAGATTTATTCTGCTAAGAAGATCTGGACAGTCAATACTATTATTAAGAAGCTTGAACAGGAATGTTAAATCAGAGACTGTACGGCGAGATTTGAGAGGAATGATTTTAAAATAATTCAGCTTGTCTGCATAAGATCTCCAATTCCTAACTCTAAACCGAAAAGCTAGGTGACGGACAAGTCTCTTCTGGACTCTTTCTATTCGATCCGTGTGAACCTGGTATGTTGGATTCCAGACCGTGCTACAGTATTCCAACTGACTCCTCACATAGCTATTGTATAACAGAAGTGTAGTAGAAGGTTTTTTGAAATCTTTAGAAGATCGCAGTATAAATCCAAGAGCCCGATAAGCTGAGTTGAGAATTTTGTCAATGTGTTCTATAAATCTCAAACTGCTATCTAAATATACTCCCAAATCTCGGATAACTGTCACTTCATTTAATGTGTTTCCCTGAATATTGTAGCTAGACTGGATTTTATTCCGCTTTCTGGTAAATTTGATGTGATAACATTTGGTACAGTTTAGATACATTTTATTTCTCGTGCACCACTGACTTAAGTTATCTAAATCCGTTTGTAGAAAGTGAATGTCGGATTCAGTCCGAATTATGCGTGTCAACTTTAGATCATCTGCAAATAAGTATGGCGTAGTATATTTAAATACACATGAAATGTCATACACAAATATAATGAAGCAGAATGGCCCTAAATTGGACCCTTGTGGTACACCTGAGGTTGCAAAATAAAGGTCTGACTCATCATCCTCTATGACAACTAAAGCTGGCCTGTTATTAAGGTATGACCTACACCAATCTAATGTGGCACAGGTGATACCCAGGGACTGCAGTTTAATCAACAATAGTTCATGATTGACCTTGTCAAATGCCCTTGAGAAATCAGTATATATTGCATCTTCCTGTAGACCCTCATCAACTGCGGATGTTAACTCAGTGACATATAACAAGATTTGTGTTCGTAGACTTTTTAACCATGAAACCGTGCTGACTTAAGGTTAGGTAACTTTTAACCTAGTGGTAAAATGTCGGGTACACTAGTGATTCAAAGACCTAAATAGACCTAGTATACTAAAAGATAGATAATAAAATTGTCTGTAAGATAGAAAAAGTTTCGTTTCAATATATCCTGGTAGATTTTGTGTGATTATCAATGTTTTGTCCGCGTCAGACACAACTTCACGATTTATTCAAACTATTTAATATGAACTTTATCAAAAATATTCACATACTAAATGATTAAGAATGTTCTAGTTTAACATACATTTTTTCCAATCATTTACACTACACATTTTGAGGTGATTGTCAGTTTATAATCTGCAAAAGTCGCTTGTTAGCGCCTTAAAAAGTAGCCGATGTCCTTCCCCAGGGTTTACGCATCTTCATACCTTTCATCAAAAGCCGTTTCATCGTGAAAACATTCGCATGTATAATATTAGTATGGACAGTAGTAGGAAATAATAGGATATAATAATTATACTACAATCACAGACAGTACATTTATATTATACCTACACGGTCGCGCGTGTCGCGGTCCCCACAGAGGGAGATTAAGCATAAACCGTTTATAAATTAGAGCCGTCCCATCCATGTGTCGGAAGGATTTGCGTGTTTGTGAAATTAGGATTTAGATGCGTAGGTAGTAGTGCTGTATTGTTTTCAGCCGTGTTTTTTGAATAATGACGGTTGGCACGTGATATTTTAGGGTGGTTTTTGGGAATTGTGTTTTATGCCTATTTTGTGTGTTGTCCTGTCTACGGATTTACGTAGGCTAGACTGTTTTTTTTAAACCATTAATTTGTTTTATCATTATGTTGCAACAGTGTGTGAAGTTGTTGGAGCACTAATGTTGTAATGAGGCTATCATATCATTAGTGCTCCAATAACTCCTTGCATGACATTACGGATTCGATACTAGGAAAATATCAATTTGACTTTTCCAATTCATGTGTAGATATACAGACGCCAGCACATTAATTCATACCAAACAATTCAATTTTCCCAATTGAATATGAAGCTTAGGCTTTTGTAATAAAGTTGAATAACAAAAAATGATAAGGGAGAAATTTGACATATTTTTGTAGCTTGATGTGCTGGCCTCTGAAATTTCTAAATTAATTTCAGCTGCATCCAGTAAGACTGGAAGCCGACTCCAATATAGTTGGGAAAACGCTAGGCAGATGATGATCTTGGACATCATTGACATCGGTGAAGAAAAACATCGTGAGGAAACCTAGACTTATAAACACGTTGGCAGACAGTAACGGCCGCAGGCGTCTATGTAGCTAAAAGTGATACGACAGTACGCCACACGACGACCGATTTTCCATACTATCATAAAGAACGGCATATTGTTCTGTCACCACAGGTATAATTAAGGCTTTCGTACTGTCACTACACAATTTTCAAAAAATCGTCAAAGTTGGTACCTCCACGCACACATTCAGGTTTTTATGGTCCCCTTCCTACGCACACTACGCCCGTGGGCGTCGTAGTTGCATACGATCAGTCGAGTAGTGTGCCGCTGCGGTCGCTACATGTTTTCTTCTGATGATGGGGAGTACGGCTCGCAGAACGCCTTACGACGTTAATTACTTTCGCCTAGTTCCGTTCTGGTTCTGTCATAACATATAATTTTTTAACCATGCGTTGTGACACTACGCCCTTGGTTAATGTATGAAAATAAGTAGTGTCTCAGTAGCCGCAACCAGTGAGATAGTACTGTCTACCAACGTGTTAATGTAAGTCAGACATCGCCAATCGGCTCAGAGTAAGCGTGGTGATCAACCTTCGTGCCCTGATCAACCTTCGTGCCCTCTCTCTCCCTCTCACATGAGAAGAGGCCTTTGCCCTGCAGTGGGACCATTATAGGTTGGTATAATTTTTTTATATTCGAAAGTGGCTTCTTCTCTTTCAGAGGCACGAGCACGACTCTTGTTCAAGGCCCTACCCTAACCAAATAACCTTCAGCATTCGTTCCCTCTTCGCCACGCAAGTAATACAGTAACGAATACGCTCAGATTTCAGATTAAAATGTTTATAAAATCACATTTTGGGATTTAAAAAAATGAATAAATTTCCTATCCATTAGTGTCGCGAAAATCGAAACAATGGTTACTTGCCGAGGCGATGCGTGTTTTCATTAATTATTTCTCATTTCTGTGGTTTCGTTGTAGGAGATTAGTTAAATATTATACTCCGTAAACAAAAATAAGATATACCATTTTGGAGTCAACATTATGTAGAAATTTAATGTATTTTTTATATGTTGATATTTCTTTTGGATATACAGTATTTTGATCATCATCTGCCTAGCGTTTTCCCAACTATATTGGGGTCGGCTTCCAGTCTTAACGGATGCAGCTGAATACCAGTGCTTTACTTGGAGCGACTGCCTATCGGACCTCCCTCGGACAACCCAGTTACTGGGTTACACGATACCTCTTGGTAAGACTGGTTGTCACTGGCTTCTGACTACCCATAACGGCTGCTAAAGATCTACAAATGACAGCCGGGACCAACGGCTTTACGTGCGTTCCGAAGTACGGAGGGATCTCGGTATGAAAGGAATGGTCACCCATCTACAATCGAACCGCGGCTAGCGTAGCTTAACCTTTGACCGATCGATTGGTACGGCTTTAACTTAGCCTCAAGCTCCTCTCCTAAGTGATTTTTAAGATAAACATAGAAAGTACATATGACATTGAAAACATTAGTCTTTGATTGTTCCCGATTACGTACCCACACCCTCGTGCATGACAGACGGGTGTCTTAACCACTGAGCCATCACGACACATCTTCTTCAAATATTTTATAAAATTACCAATCCATTTTCGGCCCACACAAAAATATATAAGGAACAACATCCTACAATTTATTGACTGCATATTACTTACTAGAAAAATGATGACAAATATTTGTATAGATAGTGTATGAAAGGTGAATGGATTATGAATGTCGTAAATGAAACTAAAACGAATGGCCAGGTTGGCGCTATCCGTCATGTGCAGAGGGCATAGTGTGGATACGCCAAAAAATGGTTATTGAGAAGATATTTTTGGCCCTATCATGATTACTTGTAATTGTATGTTGTCACATAATATTATTATTGAAGTGTAAGTAATTGAAATGTAACTTCTTTACAGACGGGGGGTATTAGAAATTACTGTCATGAAAAAGCGTCACGGCTGCGTGGAGGGGGTAGACGATATATATCGTGTGGTGAGAGGCGGCAGTGGCTTGTCCGTTGAAGTTTCACTTCTACTATGTGTCCCAGCACACATTTCGATTTTTTTTAGACTGTATTAATTGATATGTTATGTATATAATTAATAGATATAAATATTTTGAAAATTTATTAAATTGAATAAGTTTTAATATTAATTGGTAAAAGTAGTACATACCCCTATAATAGAAACTACGTATAAGTTACTTAATTGATTCACCTATGTACTGAAAATACAAAAATTTGCTCATAATTATTCAGAAAAATCTAGCAAACAAGCGAATAAAGTGGACTGCTATTTATATTAATGCAGCCTACTTACTATCGAAGATTTTAAACGGTTGAAACTAAGATAACATCTTGATATTTCTTTATCCTACAGAAATAAAAAAATAGTTGATATCACAGCAGCGTTGTGTGTAAAACTCTGTCAAATATCAGAGCGTATCCACATTATTCTACCTACAACACATTCTAGGGTTCCCGCGTTCCTCACGCAAGGAGCCTTTTCATAATGTATCACTGAAAGCTCCATGTGTAGACTCCCTAATGAATCACCGCGAAATTGCATACAATTATAATGATAAACGTTATAAACTTAGTCACGAATGGGTTTTAGTAAAGGAAAATAAAAAAAAAGTAGTTGAAGTTGGTCGCAGTGCATAATTATATGTGTTGAAGGAAAGGTTTATTTTGAACTAGCTGTGCTGGCGCCTTCGCTTACAATGTAGAACAAATAGTGTGATAATCAACACTTTATAAAACCGTCAGACCAGATCACACCTGAGTTACCGGTGTACAGTACCTATTTAAAGAAAATATTCATGCATTTTAACAGCTTCTGATAATATTCTTAAGATAGTTAAATTAAGATTTTCCAAGTAAACTATATGAAGGTACAATACTACAAACAACTCTAGAAAAATATCTTCAATTGATATAGAAAAATCTTGAAATAAATCTTTATTTATTTTTTGCCTGTGGGTTACCACTGCAGGGTTATAGAGGGTAGAAGAAAGAAGCACTATGTCATTTCGGTCATGCAGCAAGTAAGGGTATTACCAGACCAATCGATCGATCGTCGATCGACGGCATTGATCGATGGTAGAATGGATTAGTCGATGTTGATCGATAGTTTCTACCAGACTAATCGATCGATTGTCGATCGATGGTAGAATGGATTAGTCGACGTTGATCGAGCTGCTTGATTATATTGTTAGTGATGGATTATAGCCGGAGTTAATCGATCAACGTCGACCGGGATGCCATCGACCGGCAATCGATCGATAAGTTAGTCGAACGATATCCGTCGATCAGTCAAAGCTACCACACCAAACGATTAATGTCGATCGATGTCGACCGATGGCATCGATCGATTGGTGTAGTAACACCCTAACAGTTCCAAAACCCGCCAAATGACGCTTGTGTAGGCACAAGGTATGGTATGAATGTAGCCACAGATCCGTGAATGTAGCAGTTGTTGACGGATTGAAGTATATATAGAACTAGCGACCTGACCCGGCTTCGCATGGGCCTATAGCCTTCCTCGATAAATGGACTATCCAACACAAAAATAATTTTTCAATTCAAACCCGTCGATTCTGAGATTAGCGCGTTCAACTAAACAAACAAACTCTTCAGCTTTATAATATTAGTATGGAAGTATAGATTAGAAAATTTTTACCCAGTCGCGATTGTAGCGCCACCCTTAAGTGGTACGTTTTAACGGATACTTTCATACATAGAGATAATGTTTCTTACCTCTACCACAGTACATATATAAATATGTATTAGTACTACCGTACAGTAGCGACACGCTCCGCCTCCCTCTGAAACCGTTCCTCACCTCGCCCCGCGTCGAACGACTGCTCTGGGAACTGCGTTTTTGTTCGAGCGGCGCATAGACACGTACACACACATGCACATATATGTACAGTCTGTTATCTTCGTAGTAGTGTAAGCAATTAAATCGTTCCGGTTCTATGGAATGTCGCGGGTGTGCCTCTACCCTCCATAACATATGCAGGCCAAAGACCGCAGTTTCTCCTTCCCAATCTTCGCAATGCTGCGCTAGTTAGGACCATTTCTGCATGTAAGCGAACAAGATTGGTCTCATCCCGCCAACTGCACCTTCTTCTGAAATAATTCTTATTCGCTTTATTTTTTTAATTAAAACAACTTACGTGCTTAGAGAAATCGGAATACTAAGAAATGTATTCTACACACTCTTAGCCCAAATCCCTTTTCATACCCGTGTAATGTACGACCGTCGGATCACGTGACCGGAGGGTGGTTACCGCAGACGTTTGAATTTCGAATGTTAATTTGAAATGCAAGGGTGTGACCGCGTGGAATACAATCCGGTGTAGTGGTAGTAATAAGGTAACATTGATTTATTATTATTTGATGTTATTATATCGATAGTGGGAATTTTAAATGTCGTAAGGACATACATACATTTGTATAAGTAACTAGGTATTTTATGTAGTGTTACTAGTGTCTACACGATTAGTTGGAAAAAGTACAACTGAAGTTTGGTTATTGGCAGAGGCTCCATATGCATCATTTAGTTCATTTTCCACACCGGTTTTAAAGTATTTTTATCTGAAGGGAGTTTTTATTTCGTGTTTATATTATAATGTCGGTGGCAGTGTCAGCGGCCTATTGTTTTATGTATACCGTCGCGCGTCGTATTTAAGAATTTTGTCATAGATGAACTTATATACTATTTTTTGTATATAGTGTAATTATAATTATATATGATTATAATAAATTATAGTTTTTATAGGTTCTTTAACAATCAAATTTACTGATAGTACTAATATCTTTACGTATATTATTATGATAAGAATATGCTAGCATACAGGAAATGAACATGACATCTTTCACACTGTCAGTAGAGCTATTCTGTTACAATCACCCTCGGTGAACACCTAGCTGAAGTGAGCTCTCATTCGTCCCGATGCTAGGGATCACGGGATTGACAAACAGATGGACGGATGACAGCTCACTTCACCTAGGTGTTCACCGAGGGAGATTGTAACAGAATAGAGATACAGAACATATTTTTAAGCATGTTTTATTCTGTGCACCCTGTGTTATAAACTGTTGATAAGAACATTGTTTTGTTTTAATTTTCAGCTGCTTGCTGTGGGCGAAGTATATGTTCCCTGAAAAGGAAAATGAATCCTTAAATTTTCAAAAACAACTGCATAAGGATTTCATAAGCTTAATTTATTTAGATGACACACATTTTTTTTATTACATCCCAAGAACAAACTCTTTAATCCGAAATTCAAAATATGTATAACTAATATTGCTACCTACAGTTAAAACACAATTAATGCGCAGCCTTATTAACCCCTCGCAGACATGTCATGTGAAATGAGGATTCCACTTACCGGCCATTAACAGAAGTAACCCTTTCAATGCGGTGCCATCGTTATGAGGTATCTACATAAATTGGTGACTACTGCCTTTCGCTAATGACCGGTATTGCATGAGCATTAGCGAATTAATATTCTATTTTTGAAATTGTAGGTTTGGAATTACACTGAAATCAAAATGTTTTTAATGATACTTATGGAACAAGGCAAGTAGGTTGTTATTTTTTCTTCAGATACTTTTTTTGAAAATTAGTTTATCATTTGTTTTTTCGATGGGTACTTTGTATGACTTTAATTTCTTTGTTCTAGGCAACAAGTTGCAGTTATTATTATTATTTATTTATTTATACTTCATGCACATAGGTACAAAGGCATGGCAAGGCATGTTTGTTTTCCCACGCAAATAAACTACACAATTGTTTTTTCCTGAAACTGCTACCTACTACTTAGGGCGGGTTGCTTCAACTTTACATTACCGATCGGTAATAGTCAAAAATGGCGCTAACTATCGTCAAATCAAAAAATGGGTTGTTTCACAAAATCGTACCTCAAAAATCTATTACCATAACCGACCAGTCAACGTAATTTTGAGTTGACAAACAGCTACTACCTAGCTAGAATTTAAAGCTCAATTCTAGTAGCCTAACTAGCTAGTAGAATTGAGCTTTAAATTCCTCCTCTAAATAATTTATTTTGCATTTCGGATTGTATGAAAGTACAATGTGATCCATATTCAATTTTATCAATGTATGTGAGTACAATATCTAATTAAATTCAGAATGTGGGTCAAACCGATGGCCTTACAGATGGTGCTGCTGCATCGATACCCGCTGTTTCAATTTTCGAACACGTTTCAAATTACGAACGCAGTTTGAATCTGTTAAGAGGATCATACACTGGATGGATCGACAAGTTCCTTTGTCAAAGAAGTATTGAGTTTTAGAGTATGTGTTGTAAAGAAATAATTTATATAAATGTGTGTTTATATTTTATTTGACTATCACGCGGACGAAGTAGCAGAAGCCAGTTTAGAAATACTTTACCTTCATAGTTTTTCAGTACTTACAATAGATAGACAGACTGAACTACCCAGGAAACTCACTCAAAGAAACTCTTAACTCATACTTTTTTTATGAGGCGTGTCAGAATGATTCAAAATTGGAATCTGTTAATGTAATGTGTAACCTCTCTAACGGCCACGCCTTTGACCTATCGTTAGCCAGTCACACTTTAGAGGTCAATATTTCAAATATCGAACGAATGAATTCGAAGAGAAATAAACGTTTTGATGTTCTGTGAATGAATCAATCAGTCGGAACTAATAATAAATTTGATGTAGTAGGTATTTCTGTTTGATTTTGTATTACGACTTTGAATTTAGCTGTAAATTAAATTAATAGTATAAATAATTGTTCATTTTGAATATCAGTAAGAAGTAGGACATTTTTTGGTAATTTATGTTCTAATATGTTTTCATATTATAGTCATACTAGTTTACATTACGTTCTAACCTGAAATAATCAAATTTGTCGTGAAGCATTATGGTTTATACTTCATTTTTTTTACTTTTGGGGTTATTACCTTAGCACAACAACAAAAAAAAGGAATTGAAAAGATTCGAATTTCAAAATGTCTGTGTTCGTAATTCAAAAGTTCTTCACACATCGTGACACCAACACGTTCATTAATCGCGGCTGTCCAATTAACACCTCCGTGGTTGGGTTGGGGGTTACACGCATTGATGACGTCACAGTTAAATCACGTACGTAGTGTTTTATTTATTGCTATTTAATTTTGTTTGGCTTAATGGGAACTTCAATTTGAACTAAGTAGATTTACTTAGTAATATTGACTTGTTTAAGAAAAAAACTAAGGCTACTACACTAAATGTGTTTTTGGTCTCCGTATGAGAAATGTAATCTTTTTTTTTAATTTCCTTTAGCATTCCAGAGTTACCTGAAGAGTCACCTGAACAAGCATAATGGAGTTTGACTGTTATTTTATTTATTTTGTTATTTTACTTCAAAACAGACTTAGGAATATAGAATTCACCTGCTGCACACAAAATAAAATAAGTAATCAATCAAAGATAATGCAATTTTTTTTAATAAATAGAGTGGAAAAAATAACCCTTCTATAATCTTCTAAAATCTACGTCTAATTCTGCAACCTTAACAAGACTACCATTAACCGAACACAAGCAGAGTGTCTTTCAAACAGTTCGTGTGACAGATTCCGTATTCATTAGGAATGTGTGTTCCACTGCACCACGTACTTAATTACAATCTGATCAACTTCCAGTTCCATTGACTTTATTGTTCGGGAAGGTCAATAGGGCTTTGATTATAAAGCAGTGATGGTTAAGAATGTTGCAAAATTGACGACAAAATGTTTGAATTTTTTGAATTACGAACACTAAGTTTGCAAATTGAAATTATTTTGGAGTTGAGGAACAGTGAACGAAATCTGTTAAATAACTATGTACCTACTCGTGTTTATTTTAATTGTCCATCATAACCTGACACCATATCTGATTACCTTTTAGAACACTTTTTGATTATATTTTCGTACAGAAAGAAAATGCTTGCTTTTTCGCAAAACAACAACGTAAGCCTCAGATTATGAAACAAAAGGCAGATAGACCGCGCGGAACATTGAGAATGAAGGCAAAAACGCAAATACAAATTCAAAAGCGAATACCTACAACGCGCTTCGTGCCCTACTGACACGAGTCACTATAGCATGAAACGTCGCATCGTTAATAAAAACAAATTAAAATGCAAATACAAATTGAAAAGCGAATACAATCACGAGATTGTAGGTATTCGCTTTTGAATATGTATTTGCTTTTTTGGCTTCACTCTCAGTGTTCCGCGCGGTCTATCTGCCTTTTGTTTCATAATCTGAGACGTAAGCATTATTATGTTACTTTGTTAGTTAGATGTGATTTTGTTTATAATTATTGAAAATAAATAACTACTGGCAAGTACTTTACTACGATAACACCAATAAAAGATAACAAATAAATAACATTATCACATCTTCCCCAAACTTTAAAATTTCCCTCCAGTAAGTTTTATACATGACGTGTAATATAAGCCATATCATTTTATAACTTTACAACTTTTCCCGTGAACCCCATTATTCCCGATAGTTGTCGATCACTTAACTACCCTTACGTGTGTAACAGCCCTAAGTTACGGAGTAGGAAAAGTTCAAAATTGTACCAACAGGGGGTGGTTGTTGAAAGCCTATTTAATTTAATCTGTTATCGGATTCATGTTAAGTTTACACGATTGGTTGTTGTTTTTAACCGACTTAAAAAAAAAGGACTTTCTCAGTTCGACCCGTATGTTTGTATGTATGTATGTTGGTCCGCGATTATCTGCCGTTTGTCTAAACCGATTTATATGCGGTTTTCAGAAAAGTGTTTGTTAAATTTTGGAGAAGGTTTTAATAGACAACATCTGCCTAGCCTTTTCTCAACTATATTGGGGTCGGCTTCCAGTCAAACGGGATGCAGCTGAATACCAGTGTTTTACATAGAGCGACTGCCTATCGGACCTCCACAACCCAGTTACTGGGTAACACGATACCCCTTGGTAAGACTGGTTGTCAGATTTTCTGGCTTCTGGCTTTTACGTGTTTTCCGAGGCACGGAGGGAACTCGGTATGAAAGGGATGGTCACCCATCCACAGACCGACCGCGGCTAGCCTAGCTTAACCTTTGACCGATCGATCTGTACGGCTTTAACTTAGCCACGAGCTCCTCCAGACAACAAATAGAAATTTATTCAGCGCTTTTTGAAAAAATCAACAAAAACCAAAAAGAAACTACATAGAAGACGTTTTCGTTTCTTCCATCTTTGGAGGACTTTCAATCTCTGTTTTAATGGATTTGAGTGATAAGAAGGCACTAAAACGTGGAAAAAAACAATGGTAAGGCGATTCGCACACTGCACCGCATTACGCAACGGGGTGCTGTAGTGCAGATGTACACCATCACGCAGATTTTTTCGCACAAACGTGCGAAGCCGCAGGATAATATACGGTGGCCCAAAGGTCTCATTTCACAGCAGCTTGCGGTGGTGATAGTACAGTTCAGAGCATTGTTTCCTATATTAAAAATGGTTATTAATGCAGAACTCATTCAGGATCTGATTATGAAACAAAAGGCAGATAGACCGTGCAGAACACTGAGAGTGAAGCCACCAAAGCAAATACAAATTCAAAAGATGATTGTATTCACTTTTAAATTTCTATTTGTATTTATTATTTTTAACAATGCAGCGTTTCGTACTGTACTGACTTGTGTCAGTAGTCATGAAGCGCGATTGAAGGTATTCGCTTTTGAATTTGTATTTGCTTTTATGGCTTCACTCTCAGTGTTCCGCACGGTCTATCTGTTTGTTTCATAATCTGAGTTTAGGATGTTGCAGTTATACTTATCGATTTTTTAGAAGAAATCGTGCCTATGGCAGTAGTAAATAAAAACGAGTATGCATTATTCTATAGTACCTGCCACCAACCACAAAACAACGTAAAAACAAAACACGTAAGAAATTAAATAACGCATAAAAAACATACAATTGAATTATTAAAAAATCTCAATCTAAAGCATAATCACACACAACACATAAACAGCACTAAAAAGAGCAAAACTACTCAAATCAATCACAATAAATCTATAAACAATCAAAATTATCGATTCCCGCCTACTTGGCCGCCCCAATAACCGAGTTCCACCAATTTGTACGCCACCTTCATATCGCACAGTTTCCGATGTATTTCCGACACAGTTTTCAAAATGGCGCACCTTTGCAGATAATAATATCGATTTAAGGATAAGATTTTAGTTGTACTTGTAAGTTTCGGTATAAAGTTAGATAAGTAGGTATACTCTTGAAAAAAAGCAAAACAATTCAATTAATTTATTCAACAACGATTTTTACATCGTGTCTGAATTTCTCTAACTAAATACATAAGAAACATCATACATGCAATCCATACACATAAACATCCAAATAACACACACACACACACATTAATACCTACATAAATATTAAAAAATAAGAGTTAAATAGGGGTGGTTTAGGAACTTCAGCTCTTGTGGGTTGAACGGTTTGCAAATAAGATTACATTTCTAAATCGACTAAAAAAAAAAGCTGGAATAATACAATAAAAACAGTGTCAAGTAATATTGAGGTTTTAATGTAATAATACAATAGCTATACTATAATAATAAGTAAGTACCTACTTAATACTGTTTATTATCATACCTTAGATCTTATTTATCAATCGTCAGAAAACTTTAATCAAATACGGCTGTATGTCTATTCTGTTACAATACCTATAATCTCCCTCGGTGAACACCTAGGTGAAGTGAGCTGTCATCCGTCCCGATGCAAGGGATTGACAAAGCAGACGGGCGGATGACAGCTCACTTCACCTAGGTGTTCACCGAGGGAGATTTTAACAGAATAGCACTACTGTTTCACATACTTTCAAAACAAAAGTAACTGTCATTTAAATTCTTCAAATAAAAGTTATTTTACGATTTCAATATCAGATCTTATTCCTAAAGAAATCATTCAATGGTAAAGTCAGAATCGTAGTTAAGAATTTCTTCTTCTTGGAATCAAGAACTCATTTTCAAGGAGATTCTAAGTCTTATTTATGTTTTCTTTCCTCTCTAGACTGTCTCTTAAGATTTTCTTCAAATAAACTACATCTCACGATATACATTACACATTTTTCCTCGCCACAATTTTACGTGAATGTTAAGTATAAAGAATGTCTCAAGGAACTGAAATTGCGCTCTCCGACAAGAAAATATCGCGTACAATAAAAGGGTAAAATAAAGAGAATAAAAAAAAAGTTGGATAGAAAACAAAAACAATTCAGTAAGTGCACCCATACACGGCATTGTCACACGTCAGACGGGTCATGCGATACAACCGCACAAAACGGGCACAAAACATCTATTGTGTTGTGAATGGGGTGCTTTATACGGCACGCGGAAACAAATTTTTTTAAGAACGCGTTCTTTTTTTGTTTTTGAAATGTGTCGTGGGCGGTTTGTGGTTCTGCTTATTTTCTTTTAGGTTTTAAATGGTGTTTGTTACAAAATGCGACCTCTTTTTATGCTTGTTGCGTTTCCTTTACTGAATTATTGTGTTGGTTTCTTAAGGCGTGTTGCTTTAACTATACATTACTGACCGGTAATAGTCAAAAATGGCGCTAACTATCGTCAAATAAAAAAAAATAGTTGTTTCATAAAATCGTACGTCTTAAAGTTACTATTACCATAATCGCCCAGTTGACGTAATTTTGTGTTGTCAAACAGCTACTTCAAACATCAAAATATTATGGAATCTCTTTTTGAATAACTTTAACAGACGGATTTTGATGTCATGAAACAACCTGTTACATATAACGTACGTTAAACATCTCACGTCATAGTAACTTTTTAACCCTTCGTATGTAACGTTAACCGACTGTTTGAAACAACCCTTAGTTTATACGTGCGATAATTATTTTTACGTTATCATAATATATTAAAGATTAGTATAGAAAAGCTCTAGCTGCTAGTGTAACTAGAAGCCTGACTAACACGAGGCTTGTTCTGGAAAATTCCTAACACTTAGAGACCAACATTTTCCTTGACAATATAGTTAATATCAACTGCACTACTTTTGCATTACAACCTAGACAAACTGCGCACTACTTGATTCTTTTCCTCAGAAAACAAAGACTAGCTTCAAGTGACACAGTCACCCATTTCTCCAATCTCAACAACGACGCAACAGTTTTCTTTTTCATGCAGACTTTTTCATGGTTTTACGTCATTTCACGTTTGTTACGGAACCCTAAATATACAGTGTGTTCTGGGCAACGTCGTGTGAATACTGTTAAGTGTATTGCTAGCGTGTGTTTTACCTTTTTTAATTTAAATAAATGCGTTCCGTTTTTATTTTGTATAAAATATCGGAACATGGATTGTTCTATTGTAAAAATTGTTACGTTTTGTTGAGATAATAAAAATGTGTGTGGAATGTAAGCCATGTGTTTTTTTTTTGTTGAAAATGTTTGCTTATCTTTTTTAGAGAGAATCGGGTGCGTTACATTACTTCGAAAAGTGTAACACTGAACACCACGACTCCGTATGTTTGCTTTTAAGAATCTAGTGACAATGTTTTTTTTTCGGTATCGCATCTCGCACGTCAACCTAGGAAGTTGTCGGATGCTTAACCGAACTTTCCTATGGTGCCTTAAAAGTGAATTTAAGGCCGCCAGCTGGAGCAAAAAACTTATAAACTAAGCGACTACATGCTTAGAGCAACCCCGGTACTGGCCTCGGCTTAGGGCGTCGCTGGGCGAGAGCAGCAAAGCGACAAGCTGGATCGGATCTCTTGTGACAACGTTTGCACTTTACCACGAAAAACTTATGACCGAAGTCACGCGACCTCGCACCAAACCTCTAACGAGAAAACATCGATAAATTAAGTTATTTGATTGTACTTAAACATAAGTAATAAGATCTAGATAAATTTTGGGGTCTAAATAATAGATTAAAAGAAAATATGCTTTCTCGTTAGAGGTTCGCAATACCTAAGTTTTTCAAAGAATCGTGCATTCGTTGTTACATGATAAGTTTTGTTGAGCTAGAGGTTTCTTTAAATTAGAACAAGATCTAACAACGCGAGTTTTGGCAATGTCATGAAGACAAAGTACAAACACTCAGAAGATCAACATTTTGACGACACCATTAACTGCTGAGCGATTGGCTGTTGCACCCAGTGTCGCAGGTTCGATAACCGCACTAAGCAGACATTTGTATGACCCACAGAAAGTGGGCTGTACTACACAAATAGATATAGTTCTTTGTATATATATGTGAGTTCATATGTATTTAAATGCACCCACGAAACAGAAAAAATGACTCTACCTCTAAGTTGTGATTGTGACAAACAAATATGCGACAAATGATATGGCGACAATACGATGTATCGGCCTTCAGGTAATGGTCGACGAACGTTAATGCGACACAACTTTACAACTGCTAGTGTGAGGCAGCGTTTAAAAAAACCCCGGAAGACACGCCCTTATTTCCCTTCATAAACAGCTTTAATAAAATATCCTAAATACAAACAACGTCCAACAAACTGATAATGGGTACATAGATAAATGCCAATATTAATTTCCTCGCGTTGTTTTGTTTACATTGCCGCTATTATAAAGGAGATCGTTCAATAAATCCCTACATACCTGTCAGTGTAGAAATAATATTGCGTATCAGTTCTATTTTGATGTGTCGGCTGAGTGGGTGTTGGCACGCGACTTTGGTGTATTCCTGTTTCGGTAACGTTAGTTTCTTTTTTGTTAAAAATATCGCTATCTGACAAAATGTTTTTAAAACAGCATTCTAATCAAGAAGGTTATAGGTAAAAGTGGAGGCAACACTCCGAACATCTAAGTGAAACCAACTGTGGGCAGACGCTCTCTTTCTAAATGCATACATAAAATAAAGAAAACACTTTTCACTGTCTCGTTCTTATGTATGCATTTAGAAAGAGAGCGTCTGCCCAAAGTTGGCTTCACTTAGGTATTTAGAGTGTTGCCTCCACTTTTACCTATAAGCTTCTTGATTCTAATCTCATTCAGTCTGTCAAAAATACCTCTATGTACCGAAATTTTTGACAAGATTTTGACAGTTATCGTTGCAGAGATGAGATTACGACTACATATATTTTAACTCCCGCGGGATGCCCGGGCTAGAATAGCACCCCCCCCCCCCCCAACCCGAATGCCCGAATTCCAAAATCTGGAAGTCGGGCAGCAGCGGCTTCCGTATACACAACAACTTCACTGCGATCTCCAAGACGGCTGCCAAGCGTGGGGATTATGGCAACCCCCCCCCCCCCCTCCCGCTTATGGGGGAAGCTTCCGTTCAACAGTGGACGTCTTCCGGCTGTTGATGATGATGATGATATTTTAAACGTTTTTATTTAGTAGCATCGACTTTCTGGACAATTATGACGAAACATTGCGCTTAAAAGGGAGTTAATGAAATGGAAATGAGTGATGTTGATCAGAAAACACGCCAATACCGTACTTTGCTGATGACAAGTGCCACTTCACCTGCAATATCAAGAGAAATACGTAGGTATTCCAGCTTTGCTTGGTAGAACTAAGGGTTGAAATGTTTCGTTTGCTTTTAATTTTATCGACCTCCATATCCTATATGTCGTATCCGGTCAATAGTATGAACGTGAAACGCAAAGACAATAAATAGTCTGTGGTGAAACAACGGATCGTAAGCGCGCCATTATTGAGAACACGTGATCAACCACCACCATTTTGGCGCGCTTCTATAGAGTCGTGATGTTTTCAGCCGACAGCGAGGAAGACATTCAGAATCCAGTGTCTGATCGCAACGGAGCTAATACGTCCCGAAACTGTACCTACGATTCGTTGTTGAAGTGAAGTGCCGATGTCTATGTCTAAGTGAACTGTCTATGTTAATTATAGTGTCTGAGTTTATTTAAAATTAATTGTGGTCAAATGTGGTTTTAATAAACGCCGTGTACTGTATCCTATACCCAGTGTGTTTGCATTGCACGAAACCCATATTCTGCCCACATGATGACTGAATCTAACGGACTAAATCCTGACTGATCCGACATATATATCAGCATAAGTAAGTACTTCTGATGCATATTATGCAGACTTTTGTGGTTTTTGGCAGAAGTAGGTACTTACTTATGTTGATAATAGTTTTTGAATGGTGAAGGTGCCGTGTGGTGCCGGCCGCGAATAGCACCACCCCATTTCTACCCGTGGGTGTCGTAGAAGGCGACAGAGGGATATTGACCAGAGTATGGGCAGCAGCGTCCTTCTGAGTACCATAACATGTACTGCGATCGCCAACATGCATCGGCCAAGCATGGCGATTACGGCTGAACCCCTTGAGGGAGACCTATACCCAGCAGTGGGCGTCTAAAGGTTGACATGATGAGTTCTCGAATAAGTCCGTTTTTAAATAAACACTTTTTTTTGACAGACAAGAAGTTCTACAAAAAAAGTTGCAATCAAGAAAATTATTCGACTTTTTTCTTAAATTTATTTAAAGATTCCCAAACAAAAATCTTCAAAATCAGTACAACATCACATAGAAGGACGCTCAAGGCGTGGCAATGGTGTCCATTACAGCTTAACTGATATCGACAGCTCAGCTTATGGTGCCGTCTCACGATTGTTTCATATATTGTTATACAAATGTTTCCAAGAAGGAAGTTATTTTCCGTATAATTGACAGATTTATACTAGGGTAGGACTTGAGGAATGTATTTATTGTAAAACTTCTTTTCTTTAATTCCTTTAGGTATTTATTTTACAATTGTAATCTAGATGGCGGGACGCCTTGGATAGCTTCTTCAGGAATTGGCGAGAGGAGGCTGCTTAACATCTGCAGAAACGGAGGGAATGAAGGAATGCCTTTGCACAGGATAGGGACAAAAGTGGAACGAAAGTGAAAAAAAATTAGAATTAAATATACAGTAGAACTATAGTTACAATCTCCCTCGGTGAACACCTAGGTGAAGTGAGCTGACATCTGTCCCGATGCTAGGGATTTACAAAGCACTAAGTATAAGTATTAGTACTACCGTACAGTAGTTACACGCTCCGCCTCCCTCTGAAACCGTTCCTCACCTCACCCCGCGTCGAACGACTAGCTCTGGAAATTGCGGTTTTTGTTCACGCGGCCCGTAGACACGCACACTCACGCACGTATCTGTATTGTCTATTATTTTAGTATTAGTGTAGGCAATTATATCGTTTCGTTTCTATGGAGTGGTGCGGGTGTGGCACTACTATCGGATGACAGCTCACTTCACCTAGGTGTTCACTGAAGGAGATTGTAACGGGAATAGCACTGCAGGTATGTGATCCATTGTGACATAGAATTTTACCATAGATTTATTCCATAATTCTAAATCCGCCAGGGATAATAATAATTAATAATAATAATAATTTATTTTCTTTCACAAGTTATGTACTACATCTAGTGCTTGAAGTGACCTTTTAGACAAAAATTGCCTGTGTTAGGACACTTCGCTCTTCCGAAGCTTAAAGTTACGTGGTGTACCAACAATTTTGAATCTTATTATAAACAAAAAGAAAAATAGCCAAATTTTGAATTTACATAATTAACAATAAAAAATAACAAAATCTGTATGTATACTGTAGCAGCTAATAAAAATCTTAGACATAGTTTTATAGATAACAGTAGTAATGAGGTGTGTGTTTTGTGGAACATAAGTGAGTGAGGTGTATGTGTGATGTATGTGTGTGAGTGAGTGTGGAGTGTAGGTATGTGTTTTTGTGAGTGGGTGGGTGTTCGTGTGGATGACAAAATTACGATGTGTGCTGCAAGAGGGCCTCGGTGTCCTCATAATGTAAATAGTTTAATCCATTTATTTATCTGTTTTTTGCATTCGTAGTATTTTTTAGTGTACAAGTGAAGTTCTTTGTTTAATTTGTTATATAGGTGGGGTGCACGTCTCTCATATTACATACTACAAAATCTGGTTTTAGCTTGTGGAATATGCGCCACAAGATCTTTTCTTCTTTTTGTTAGGTTGCCAGCATTATAAGGCAGTGTTTTGTGTTTTTTTAGGACAATTTGAGTAATATACAATTTTCTCACTGCGAGCAGATCACTAATTTCATAAAGTTGATGAGTGGGGTACCTTTTTCCCTTAAGATGCATTATTTTAATTAGAGCTCTTTGGGCTCGTTCTACTTCTATAAATTTGGACTTAGCTGCACCTCCCCATACAGGAATACAATACACCAAGACAGATTGCACTAAGGCGACATAGATTTCCTTCAATAGGTTTCTAGAAGAGTCTTTGCTACCAGTAGCCCCAGTTGGAACAATGTGTCTTAGTGTCCTGAATATCCAGCTCAATTTTCTGACCCTTCTCACGACCTGTGCAAGATGGGGGTACCATGATATTTTCTGGATGGATTTGGATGGGATGTTATTTTTTGTTGGCTATTAAAAAAAAGTCAGGGGTTTCATATCTTCAAACCGTAATGATATTGCACTTTAGTACAGAATAGCTGTTTTAAGTCGCACTTCGACCAATAAAAATCAAAACTTATAAATAGTAATAATAATAATATAAAGGCTCCCTGCCTTTATTTCAAATGGCTGGCATCATTTCTAAGTAATAGGTATGTAGATAGTAGGGTAGTTATATTGATCAAATATTGTTAGTTTACAGTTTTTTATTGTTAATTTAATATTTATTATTATAATATTTAATATTTTTTTTTATTTATTAAATAATGACAAATAATTACCTATTTAAACTTATCTTATGTATTACGAGAGTTTAAATTGTTCATAATGTTCAAATTCTATTTTAATTTGGTTAACAGGATTTTTTTATAAAATATTAACAACCTCAAAAAACTAAGAAAAAATCGCATATGTCTCGACAAATTGTAAGGTTTTCAGTTTTATTACGGTGTTAGTAATAATAATATAATCGTGCAAGGTTTATAGTGTATTACAAAATAATAACTCTGTATATTTTCAACCGACTTCAAAAAAGGAGGAGGTTATCAATTCGTCTGTATTTTTTTTTTGTTTTTATGTTTGTTACCTGATTTCTTTGGACTGGGTGAACCGATTTTGATGATTCTTTTTTTATTTAAAAGCTAGTGCTTCCCGTGTGGTCCCATTTTAATTTGGTATAAGTATAAGTCTTAAATTTGCATTAAGTATGTGCGCGATTTGTTACGCGATTTCTCCGGCAAATGTAAACCGATTTTGAAAATTCTTTTTTTTATGGATAGGGTATGCTGCAAGGGTAGACCCATATAAATTTTATCGAAATTGATTCAGCACTTTTTGAAAAATCAACAAGTACCCAAAAATTTTACATAGACGACGTTTTAGTTTCATCAATCTTTGTAGTAGTTAACTTTCAATGTCTTCTTAATAGATTTGGATGAGAAGGAGGTACTAAAAAGCGGAACGTAAAAAGCTTTTTACAAAAAAGACAACCGCCTTCAAAAACTAAAAAGTGAAAAATAACTTTAGCACAGAACACACATTGACTTTAGTTTCGGAAGTCGGTGGCAATACAAAACCACAAACAGAACAAAGCCACTGAATTTCGAAACTAAAGTCAATGTGTGTTCTGTGCTAAAGTTATTTTTCACTTTTTAGTTTTTGAAGGCGGTTGTCTTTTTTGTAAAAAGCTTTTTTGTTATGTCTACAGGGTCCACAATAATAACTGTGCTAGCTTAAAGCCATTGTATTTTAACTCTTTAAAACATTGTTGAATGCATTTAATGATATGAGTATGAGTATAAATAAGCAATGTAAGACAAAATATTACTCACACATTTCCCCCGTTACACAAAAACCAAAAGAAATGCTAACTGCGAAAGTATGCAGTAGGAAACAAAAAAAAAAGAACCCGCGATGCTGCGCGAAGCTGTCTTCTGAAGTATTTCATAAAGACAAGAGACTCGTCTCAAGTAGTGTGCAGGTTCCTCCGATTGTTTTCAAACTCGGAAACTCAGAAACGCGGAAATGGACAGGTAATAAAAAAATATAATTAGGTGGTACCTACTTTATTTTTTAACCGACTTCAAAAAGGAGGAGGTTATCAATTCGAATGTTTGTATTTTTTTTTATGTATGTTTGGGCATAACTCTATCATGTATAGACGGATTTGCAAAATTCTTTTTTTGTTCGATAGGTCCCATATAAATTTTATCAAAATTGATACAGCCCTTTTTGAGAAAATTAACAAATTCCCAAATAAATTACTTGGACGACGTTTTAGTTTCTTCAATCTTTGGAGGACTTACAATCTATTTTAAGTGTGTCGCCGTTTCTTAATGGATTTGGATGTTAGGGCAACACCAAAAAGCGAAAAATAAAAAGTTTTTTTCAAAAAAAAGAAAACCGCCTTCAAAAACTAAAAAGTGATAAATAACTTTAGCACAGAACACACATTACTTTACTTTCGGAAGTCGGTGGCAATACAAAACAACAAACACAAAGCTATCGCCACCGACTTCCAAAAGTAAAGTAATGTGTGTTCTGTGCTAAAGTTATTTATCAATTTTTAGTTTATGAAGGCGGTTTTCTTTTTTTTTTGAAAAAAACTTTTTATAGTTTCTTTTTAATTAATCCACGAGTTCTTATTGACATTTCATTTGTCATTTTATATTGTAATAAGTACTTTATGCAATACACATTGCATTTGAAATTCCTTCAAAATCGGTTTAGCCGTTTCATCGAGAAAGCGTAACAGAGTTTTTTTTTATTTTTTTATTTGCTTTTTGCGGCTGTGATATCACTGCGACCAGAGTTGGTCTATTGTGATCGCCGCTTGTATTGGTTAGAGATCGCCGCCAAACCCTGCAGCTGTTATGAACTGCAGTATCTGCTTTGGGGCGATCTCCATTAGTTCATCCGGGCTTAACAGGTATTTGCCCAGATGATTGTTGCGCTTGTGCATTAGTGCTCCGCATTCCCCCAGAAGGTGAAGTGGCGTTTCATCAGCCTCATTACAGCGTCTGCAGGTTTGCGTAGCACTTAACCCCAGGTGGAACATGTGCTTGTTTAAGCAACAATGTCCTGTAGTGGCTCTAGCTACAATGCGCAAGTTGTTCCTACTGAGTGCTAGGACTTGGTTACTAAGCCTTCTGTCATAGGCTTTGATAAGTGCTTTCGAGTGTAACATGCCCGGAGACTCCTTCCATAACTTTCTGGAAGCTTCGAGGCATGCTTTAATCAGGGTGCTCTGAGCTAGGCTTTTCGGTATACCACAGAAGGGCTCCGGACCCTGTTGCGTGATATGCGCCCCCGCCCTTGCAAGCTCATCGGCACGTTCATTGCCAATAATGCCTGCATGCCCAGGCACCCATCTTAATACTATTCTATTCTTATTGCCTAGAGAGTTGAGTTTAGCCATGCATTCCTCTACCAGTTTCGATGAGACTAAATTCGAGTCCAGCGCTAGTAGAGCAGCTTGGCTATCTGAATTAATGTGTAAGTGTAACAGAGTTACTTTCGCATTTATATTATTGGTATGGATATTCAAGTATGTATTATTGCTGTACGAAAATTAGTCTGAAACTAATTTTCGTCAACCATTGCGATAATTCAAAACGAAATCTAATTCATACACGTACTTACCTACCGATCAATAGACGATTAGGGTGAACTCGGGCCAAACGATCAACACAGCATAATGATATAAGTACAATATACGTACAAAACAATAAATAATATACTATGTTTATGCTATATTCGTATTTAACCGCGTCCTGTCTTAGCTCTTGCGACTTCATTTTACCTGAGACGGGATTTTTGCATGAGTAGCCTCCCACCCCCACTCTCCCTCTAGTGTTTTGATGCCATCGATAAAGTTGGACATTATTTTTATAATTTTTTTTTAGATGTTTAGACTGATAAGTGTAGACTTTGACGTATTCTTAGTACACCATTGATCATCATCATTTGCTATGTATTTTTCCAACTATGTTGGGGTTTGCTTCCAGTCTTGACGGATGCAGCTGCATACCAGTGTTTTACATGGACCGACTGCTTGTCTGACCTCCACAACCCAGTTACTGGGTAACTGGAAATGGTACTGGTGGAAATGGTGGAACTGGTATTCACTCACAGTTAAACTTCGTAAGCAGTTTTGTGGGGCAATGTACGTAGTTTTAAGAATTTTTTAAGTGAATAAAACATTCGTTCATTCATTCATTCATTCAACACGATACCCCTCGCTAAGACCAGTTGTCAGACATTCGACTTTCACATTTATTATCACTCATTGACATGAATACGACCTACGACACTTCATACAAACGAAACGACTTTATTACCTACACTACTACTAAAATAACAGACTGTACAAATACGTGGGTGTGTGTGCATGTCTGTGCGCCGCGAGAACTAAAAGCAGTTTCGAGAGCACGTTCGACGCGGGAAGAGGTGAGGAACAGTGTTTCGGAGGGAGGTGGGGCATGTCGCTACTGTACGGTAGTACTACAACCGGGACCAACGGTTTTATATGCTTTTCGAGGAATGGTGAGGTCTCGGTATTAAATGGATGGTCACCCATCTACGCACCGACCGCGGCAAGCATAGTTTAACCGTCACGACAGATCCTTCAGAACGACTTTTTCTTAGCCACGATTGATGAAAACTATGTAAACGATTGTGCAGACAAGTAGATACAGCTGATTACCATAGTTGATCGATTATTCAATAACGATTGAATCTGACAGTGAAATCAAGTGAAGTATGATTTGTTATCGATTGACATTATCGATCAATCAAATTGAACGACGATAATGTTGTTAACAATAATCTGAATTGTTGTTAGTTTGTTATTTATTGCCATCTTATTACGGCTAATCTATAGTAATATTGTAAAGCTGAAGAGTTTTTTGTTTTGAACGCGCTGTCTCCGAAACTACTGATACGTTTTTGAGAATTCTTTCGCTAGTAGGAAGCTACGTTATCCTTGTGTGCTATAATCATCATGCCCTTTAGACACCCACTGCTGGGCATAGATCTCCCTCCAAGGGAGGATCAGCCGTAATCGCCATGCTTTGCCGATGCATATTGGCGATCGCAGTAGGTGTTATTACGACAACCACGGGTAGAAATGGGGTGGTGCTATTCGCGGCGGGCACCCCACGGCTTTGTGCTAAAATAGGCTTTTAAAAAAGCTAATACTTACATATTTATGGTACATAATGAAATATGCTCCATCGCATTAGTTTTGACGGTTTTGCGCACACAGACACTAAACAATCTGACATATTTTTTTTTTACAATACGACTCCTACCAACTTACAAAACAATAGTGATGTCAATCACACCATCAAAAAATATCGTCAAAAAAATGTCATTTATTAAAACATCGATAAAATCTATCGACATAAAACATCGTACGCCCTCGTAAAACGTCTTCGGAGCACATTACTCGGTGAGATGCCGACCGCTGAAACCAAACCTATTTAACTTCACTTGAGTACGTACTGTGCAGTAATCCTGGCTTTAGATTAACTCTACCTCGTATTTTTTAAGTACCTAAGAAAACAATAATAATATTTTCTTTAACTTTTAGAATTTTAATGAACTGTCTGGTTTAATCTTGGATTAGGGATTTGTAAGTTTAATGTGTCAGTGCCAAACATCTATGGCTGAATTTCGTATTTGTACCTCCCGAAAGGGGTCATTGTACTTATCATTATGAACGAGTTTCACTATGGTACCAAGCCTGAAATCACAAAAAAAAATCAACTAATAAATAGGTACATTTAGGTATGTTCACTTAACTCAACAAATGTATGAATCAGCTGATTTTGTTTCAAGACATATTGTATTTTTTCATGTCGTTCATGTTGTTTCAGTACTATCCTGTAAAAAAAAACATAAAATCTTGCTAATTAAGTGTAAAAATATTTTGAGTTTCAAGCTTACATTGATGCTTTATTTCCCCAGACACTTGAACTTGGTGACAAACCAACAATTAAATAGTATCTTCATCTGAAAGTATAATCGATCTTTTTTGTAAAAACGATCATTGAATTTAAGTGAAGTTAGCTACAGATGAGCTGTCATTCCACTTGATTCTAAGAATGCATAGCTAACTTCAGGTACTAATAACCACCTAAACTACTTCTATTCCATAAGTTCATTATCAGCTAAATATTCATAACTTTACGACCGATTAAAAATCCTCTCTACGGGGTAAAAAGAAAAGCGTCGTGCACACTATACTAGCCATATTCCAAGGTAACATCGTTACCAAAAATCCCTCGTCAATTTTGCATACGAAACGCATTTACAGATATAATGAGTAAAAGGAAATTGTTAGCGGACCGCTTTATTTACGTATTTTCGGCTGTCTACCCACTCCCTTTGTTTTTACGCGTGTGTGTTTTGGGAGTCATTAATTTTTTAAGCTCCAAAGGAAATGAGAGATTTTAGCAGATAAGGGTTGATTTTTAAATTCAGGATTTTCTTAATTTTTTTTGTTTTTTGATAAAATACTTACTAAAGTATGTATGCTAAATTTTACTGCTGTTTTGCTGCTGCATACTTTAGTAAGTATTTTATCAAAAAACAAAACAAATTAAGAAAATCCTGAATTTAAAAATCAATAATTTTTTTTTTTTTCAATTTTACTGCTGTTTTTAGCAGCAGTAAAATTTAGCATGAGGCATGGGGCATAGACCTAGAGGTAAACTTTTACAGATTTACTAGCTGAGCCGGCAAACGTTGTTTTGCCATACAAATTATTTCTTATTACCTAGCCTAGGGGCATAAAAAATAGCCTACGACATATTCTCTGATCTACCAAAAATACACAAAAAAAAAATCGGTCAAGCCGTTTCGGAGAGTTTGAATTAAAGCATCAACTCATGGAACAGTGTATGCCTTTGAATGTGTACCTAATACTCCATAAAGATTGTATAGATATTTAATAACACAATTATTAGAAATTGAATTAATCATTATTACCTATAGTATTTATTGTAACGAGGTGTTCTTAAAATCAGATAGCAACTACTGCATTTTTATAGATAACACATTGTTTTGTTATGCCCGGTACTGTTGCACTCAGACACCACTCTGAATTTGCTTACCTTAAATTAATTGCAAAAAATTATACTGAAAGCAAGGTATTATTTCGGAAACCAAAAAAAATCCGCTTTACATATCAAAAAGCAATTAAATCATAAAAAAACGCAGTATGTTTCATATTTATAGCTCAACTTGCAGTTTCCTGGGGGAGACAGGGGGAAAGGGGTTCGCAATTAAAATTATAATTTTTGGCAAACTCTTGTACCCCTCAACGTGTATCTGTATCTTTGACTTGTCCCGCCGGCGATGTCGGTGCAGGCACACTGGGAGTAATTTACTTTTGATGCAGTACAATTAAATTTTAAATTAAATAATATCTTTTTTACTATTTATTTATTTGAAAGCACGTCATATAAGTATCATTACAGGCGTACCTAATACAACAGTGTAGTTATTAGAGAGAAGAAGAAGTAAGATAAAACAAAGAGAGAGAGGGGCAGGGGGGAGGCAGGGTAAATTTATATACAGAGGAAAGTATGTTGTCATAAGTAAAAGATTAAACAAAGTGTACCCGAAAAACTCAATAAATGACATCAACATTGATAAGTACTTACTTTTCCGTAAGCAAAACTATGTGTAACAAATATTGTATTAAACACTAGCGCCGGTCGGGTCGCTAACACTAGCGACCCGACTTGCGTGGGCCTATAGCCTTCCTCGATAAATGAACTCTCCAACACAAAAAGATTTTTTCATTTCGAACCAGTAGATACTGAGATTAGCGCGTTAAACCAAACAAACAAACAAACTTCAGCTTTATAATATTAATAAGTATAAATAATATTAGTATAGATATGTTTACGAGTGTGTATGCATGTGTGCCTACATTTTGTCTATAAGTTAATTATTATAATTGGTATTGTACTGTTTTAATTAACTACTAACACTTTGCTGCGATTTTGTCCGCGTAAATTTTGTCAAGGATTCCTAAGTTTTACAATATTATTATAGCCAATAGCTCTCTGGGATAACGTAGCTTCCTGTTGGTGAAAGAATTTTTAAAATCGGATGAGTAGTTTCGGACATTACCCTTTACATACAAACTAACAAACCAATCTTACCTCTATAATATTATTATAGATAAATATATAAATAATAAATGGTATTTGTACTGAATTTAATTGGGGTAATATTACCAATGTAATTACATCCAAAAACATAATTAAGTTACCGTAAAACCACAAACAATTCTTACTAAGCTTACCAAACAAGGAAAAAATAACGTTCTTATTTCAAATATCCCAAATTAAAATAGCTCAGTGTATATTTAGACGAAACTTGACTTCCAAAAATACGTATCTTTTTAGATTTGGGCGCCCCAAACGTCATTGTGACGATCCGAGTGAGCCCTCCACGGATATTTAAATATTCATTTCTACTCTTTAATTATACTTTATGCATGTGAGCCGAGATTTGTTTTTTTATTTCTTTGTCTCAATTTAAAATGGATTGCGGAATTTCGTTGACTTAAGTAGTCTGTATGTCCTCGACTAAGTAGACATAATAATATAAATCTAAATTCGGTAGAGGTTTACCTATACATCCGATATAAAAATCTATTTCAATGTTTGGTTTCTATTTTGTACAGGCAGAAAAAGAGGTAAGGTATAGGATAGGTAGATAGGTAGGAGTCGTCAGATGACTACATCTGACGTCTCTAGTTACCTATCTAAAAACAAAACAAAAAAGCTTATTTTTTGAAAAAAAAAAAAAAAAATTGGTCCAGTCGAAAGTTCTAAGGTTACAAACCTAAAAAAATACAGTCAAATTGAGAACCTCCTCCTTTTTTGAAGTCGGTTGAAAATTAAATTAATCGAGAATAAACATTTCAATGATTTAATTAAATTTAATTCGAAAACATCCATCGGTTTTTATATAAACTTCAACCATTTCCGATTACCTGCATAACTATCTCTTTTACTGACTGTTTGAATTTTGGGTGCGTACGTCTTTTTACTTTACTTTTTTTGTATGAATGACTATAAATAATAAAATAACATAATTTACAAAAAATAGCCCTCAAAAAATCACAACACCAATATGCATGATGAAGCTAACCGTCTTTATTCTCCATTAACACACGCTTCACCTCATTTCCGCTATGTAAAAACTTCGTTTACCTTCAGACGTCTGCAAATTAGATTGCGTTAAACGCCTTCGGAGCAAGGTGCATATAAGTAGTCGTAGTCACCCATCGGCTAACAGTTTTACACGTAATCAATTTATACTGTTCCGCTTTGCCCCCACCTCCCCTAGACGCGCTTCACTGGCCGCAGTTTTCCGACGACAAACGTGGTGGGGCAGTGGGTTGATGTGGAAAAAATGTCTTGACATAATAAATTATAATATTTACTCAAGAAAGAGATGAATTAAAAGCTTTAAATGGAAAACATAACCCACTAAGTTTCCTATACAATAATAAACTTTATACGGTTGGTACGTTGAGGTTAGGCGTGAGTCTGTAACTATTGATAAAATTACTTATTGACTTGTATGATTGTGATTGATATGATTGTGTGATAATATATGATTTATTAATGTGATCAAAATTAAATACATTTGGGTTTTTTTTTTTCTCAAACGAACAGAGAGTTAAAAAAAAAGCTTACAATTCAATAAAACAGTCATTAACATAAAACTCAACAAAAACTCATCATTTATTTCAATTTTGTCTACACATTTAGCCCAGTGCCCAGTCGGTCGCATCAAACAAAGTTACGTTGAACCGTGATTACTTTTCCTGCACTGCACTCTTCGCACTCGCTACTGTTTATTGCTTTCGGTTCAATGCTATCAGTCTTTAGATTTTCTTGAGATGAACTTTACCTCAATATTATAGAGGACCGATACAAGAAGGAATCGATTTACACAATTATTTTGTTGCATCATAGAACTCCTGGTATACTTAGTAACTTTTGCCCGCGACTTCGTCCGCGTAATCGTCGTTTGTCGCAGATGTAGACAAAGTCGCAGATTAAAAAGTGTCCTTTATTCTCTCTAGGGGCTCAAGGTCTGTAGCAAATTTCAACAAAATTGGTTTAGCCGTCTCGTCGTGAAATCGCAACATACAGACAGACAGAGTTACTTTCACATTTATAAATTATTAGTATGAATGAATTGATTGGTTATCCCTTCTTAGGTAATATCTTCTTCTTGTTATCTATACATATAAAACAATATACAATATAAATTACAACAACAACAATGACAATTAAACAACAATTATTAGGTAATATGTTAAAAAAAATATTATGTAAAAAAAAATATATGTTATTTTTTTTATGTATACATTATTATTATGGAGCCGTGCCCTAACCGGGTTTCATGTTGGAACTTACCTACATAAAACAAATAAATGTAGACATGAATGAGATAAATGAATGAGATTTGATTTGATTAACTCACACATAGTATGTTTGGGCACATAATAGGAAAGGGGTATAACAAATATTTTTAAATGAGTTGAAAATTACAAAAAAAAAAACGCTTTAAAAGTATCATAGAGGCGGGGAGAGTCACCAAGTTTCACAAACTTAACACTAGTGTCTTAATTTTCTTTTTATCCTATTTCGACCGAGATCCAAAGTGGTCGACTAAAGAAAAAATATATAAAATTAAATATTTTAAATGTTTTATGTTTTTTCTTTACGCGCTTTATGGTGCACTATCCAGTCAGCGTCGTTTAAAAAGTTAAGATAACTTGTTCTTTTTTTAATAATTTTTAATAATGTCGTTTTAATTTTTGATGCTAATGTTAATAATGCCTTTTCATTTCTCCCTTTCTCATATCAACTAACCTCAGAAAATTATTCGTAAGAAAAAACAGGGATTACTGTTATCCTCGGCCGTTCCATACATGTAGCAAATTGATTAAATTATTCCTCACTAGCTTTGCCCGAAACTTCGCCCGCCAGAAAGTCAAGAATACAATAAAACACAGCTTATAATACTCCCCAATAAAGTTGCTTTCTATCAGTGACATGATTTTTGAAATCGAATTTTTGGATTAACAATTATAAAGTGTAAATTTGTTTTTTTTTTAGTAGCCTATACTGTCCCACTGCTGGGCAAAGGCCTCCCCCAAGTCTTTCCAGGAACTTTTGTCCCGCGCCCCCTCGAACCAGCCCTTGTGGTACGCGTCCAGGTCATCTGGCCACCTCTTTCTGGGACGTCCTCGGCGACGCCAACCATCTTCAGGCACACCCATTGCGTGGAGACTTTCGCCCAGCGCTCACTCAGCATGCGGCTGACGTGTGTAAATAAGTAGGTTTATTTATTTGTTCAAGGTACACACATTATTCCATGAAACACGTTAATGCATCTCTAATTTCTTAGAATACGATTTTTCTGAGAATTAAGGATCGGTCTAAGTGATGGTCATCACAAATCATTTTAATATTGAATATTCTCTTTATGGCTTCAGTAAGATTTTTTTAAATACATTTTGCAAGTTGCACTTCTTAGTCTTCTTTTAGGTAAGTATATATTTATATTGGTTATTGCTTTTTCTTCAACTTTGATTAATTTACACATTAAAATGTTGTATATTCTATTTATTATAGAGTTAAAGAAAATGTGGTCACATGATAATAAATATTAGGTTATATTGTTGCAATAGCAGCAGTTAAATCTTTTTTTATTTAAATATCAAAGCTTGTTACATCATCATCATCATATCACACACCATAGCACAGGGTCCATAGTACAGGGTCTCCCTAGTTTGGGGTCAGATGGCCGTGTGTGAAAATGTCCCCACATATTATTATTTTTATTATTATATCCGCCTATTGCCGTCCACTGCTGAACGTAGGCCTCCCCCAGAGATCGCCAAGCAACCCGGTCTTGGGCAGCCCGCATCAATCCGCTAGTAGCCACATTCTTCAAATCATCTATCCATCGTGCGGCAGAGCGTCCCACACTACGCTTGCCCAAACGCGGTCTCCACTCTATTACTTTACTACTTATCACTACATACTCAATACTCACATTGAAATAACGATAATCTTACAACGATATAATTGTACTGTTATTATGAATGGAGTGTCTATAGTTACGCAAACAAAGTGGTATTTTATTCATAAAATCACAATTTCATTAAACGGCATTGGTCTTGTTTAGTAGCTTATTACAAAAACGATCACAAATTTTCGCAGTTTTTCTCCGTAAATAAATAATTTCCCCATAAAAACTAATACGAATAAATAACCAGTTTTTTAAATTAAAACTCATCAGCCTACACCTAAATTCAATATACTTACATATTTTTATCTCAACGCTAACATCAAAGGCTGTAAAATCGTTAAATCTGTTGCCTACTTTAATAACCTGTTTATTCAGGCAACAATATTTCAGCCTATAAACGTTTATAACGACTCATAAAGGTTGATACACACGTAAACAAAAATCCATTATTATTCATCTACGGGCTGACGTGGCGAAGTCAATGTCTATCTTATTTCTTTTATAATTATTCAACGTACCTCCTTGTGGGTGGTTTTGCCCCAACCTCCCCTAAGGGTGGTGCGATAGAGAGAACGTCTTCGGTTTTTGCGGCGTTTGTTTCAAGTTTTTTAGGGGGTAAACCCTTTCCTGAACATGACAGGAATTGGATCATTAAGCAGGCCTAGCTAAGCTTAATGCTGGCACCCTCGCGGTTTTCTTATACAATCTTATGAATAATATATTTTAAGTGTTATAGTTATATTTAAATGATGCGGTGCTCGGCGAATATTAAAATGTTCTTAAGTCGTAAGATTTCGGCAACAACATTCAATAGAATTTTACTGTCATTAAAAAAATATCCGATCAAAGGACAACAAAAACAAAAAACACACAAAACATGAACCACTTTGAAGGTTTTCATGAAATATGTAGATACTGAAATGATTTATATAAAAACATCTTGTACGTAACATGGAGTAGCAGTATTTTTCTTATAACATGATTAAGGGCGCGTATTCGATTTAGCGCAACTCAAAATCTAAACGATTGCTAGAACGGCGTTGCAGCATTAACACACACTAGTACAATACAATGGTCGGTTTGTGTGCATCAGAAAAAGAAATACGCACGAAATAAGCACGAATCATTGAAATTGATCGGCAAACGACAGCGCGCGATGTTTTACAGTGCTTTTTAAAATAATTGTCTAAAATAAATGAGCTCGTATAACGGACTGAAAAATATTCTGTATATTAAGCATAACATTTACTTTTATAAAATAAATATAATAGTTATGTTTTTATTCAAATACTGGTGAAAAAAATTGACAAAGTGAACCGATATTCTACTTTTTCAACATTGTTTTTTAATACATAATAGTAATATTTTCGTTATTGTGGCTCTGTTGCTGTCTTTATGACTGTTTATACTGTTGGAAAAACGCATAAAACAAAATATTTTGGCATATTGTAATCGTTGTATTAGTCCTGAAAGTTAACTCTGACGTCTATTTTCGTAAAACGATATAAAAGAATTGTCTTCGCTTTAAAAAACCGTAATTAAAAATTATACTTTTACTCTGTAGCTGTATAAATCAAGACTTAATCTTTCTAAAACTGTAAATTGTCTTTAAATAATCTGCTCACATAATTACGATATTGCTTTGGGCAAAACGCAAAAACATGAAGTTTTCGTCACGAATCGAATACGCGCTCTTAAATAAATAAAAAATTCCAGACCTCTTTCAATTACGAGAACTTACCTCATTCAATCAAACTCCTTTTACAATATGTGAGCTTGTATTCATACATCCCAAAGGTAATAAGTGAAAAAAAAATCCTCGCTTTAACTAAAATTTATCAATAATATGGAAGAACCGATTCCATAAAAGCACAATATAAAAAAATAAACTAAAACATCTGAACTCCATTCATAACTCGATATGAACCCGACCTAATCAATTCAAAAGGGGAAAATGGGGCAAAACGAACATACGCCGACTGCTTATGAAATTATATCGTGGAAAATCTACGGTTGGGAATGTCGAGGAATTATTCCTTTTTTTTGGTGCAAGCAGTTCGTCTGAGACTTAAATGGGTTAGAAAATTGAATGAGAGTACCCACAACCGAGTTACTTTTGAATAAGTGTGAGAGCGTATGCGGAGAGGGTACACATCTGGTTTTTATTGAAATGTTTGCCGATTCTATTTTGTTTTCAGATTTCTCATTGTTTGTTTGCATTTGTTGTTTGAGTTTTCCAAATGTTGTATTCACTTTCAAGTTTCCAAAACCAAACCATATTCGTTTTTTGTTTGTTACTACCTACTTATGCTCTGCAAAAATACGAATTGTCTTCAAATTAGGTCGCACAAGCTAGGTATACCTACAGATTACTCTGGTCCCTGCATCTAAAATTAGTTTGACAGCTAAATGTCACAATTTTGTGTAAAGGTCAATCTTTCCCCAATTTTGGTCGCATAACACAACTTTCTGATCTTAACTTACTTACATATAAACTGTCTAAAACTTAGACATTTTACTTCAAACCAGTAGCTATTAAGACAACCTTAATCATAAGTCCAATACGTCAAAGAACAGAATTGGAACCTTACATTTTCAATTTAAAGAAAAATCTCAAACGAAATAATGATGTGGTACAATATTCAATGCACATTGAGCTGTAATGCTCTTATCGGTCGCGTCACTAACGACGTCGACATCAAAGATTTCCTACCACATGTGCGGGGAGGACTAATGAAAGAGTCTGATCTGTCGATCCCGCGAAACGTAAAGATAGGAAAATTAAAATGTCTAGACTGAGGACTTGTACGTTTTGTTTTGTCAAGAAACGAGTTCGCTGTGGATTCGTATGTCGCAACTCACGATATTATTTATGAGTTGTGAATTATTCAAATTGACTCTCACAAGGATTTCCTGGCTGAATAAATTTCTATCTTTACTTAAGACATGTAAAAAAATGCTTACATCCTAAAGAGTCTACAGATTTATTTTTTAAACTTCGCTCTGAGAAGGAACAGAGACAAAAAGCTAATTTAATAAATTAGTGGAGGCTAAAAACGCATGGTCTGAATAAAAGCCTTTAGCGAGTAAAAAGGCAACCATCCAAGACGTTCTCTTCATTAGCGACAAGAAAAGTGATGTCATTCCGTTGTGACACAGCAGCATGCGGAGGGAGGTCCGCTCCCCCCGGCGGTCGCTCTGCGACTGACTTCCACGCGGTTTCCCGTCCCCTCCCCTCACTCATTCCAGGAGAGGGGGTGGACGGCTTTCTCTTTCATTTTTCCTTCGCTCCTCGGCTCATCCAGTTACATCGTTCTTATGTTTTATTTTTAATTAAAGCGTACGCAAGTCGGCGGCGTAGATCTTCCCCCCCAGATGAGGGTGGTCGGCGGCGGGTACATACGCGGTGGGTGTTGATGATTTTTCAATGGGGAGAAAGAGTTCCCTCATTTTCTTAAGAGAAAATTGCGTTTTGTTTTCGAGTAGTCGAAGTCTGTAGTAATCGCTTTTGTTTTGTGTAAGTTCTTCGTCGTTTTCCGTGCATGTGAACGTAAATTGTGTACTTTAAAGTTTCGAGTGGAATTGGGGAGAGTCGTCGGGGTAGTTAAGGTGTTATGCATGTTTTTTTACTTTGGCAAAAGTTACTTTTTTTCTCGTAGTTCGAGCGTACTATAAACTTCTGCTAACTTTGAAAGTTCAGGAAGTGAGCGCTCTAAGTTGCGGAAAAATGTTCACTGTCAAAGTTTACTGTTCATACATTATTGTGCGTACATTTTACACAACATTACGCGTAAGAAATGCGATACCTTATAAAAGAAAACCTTTCATTACGCGCAAAAATTACACTCACACACTAACAACACATTATCCCCATCTCAAAAGTTAATGTAATGAAAAACAAAAAGGGCCAAGAAAAGGGTGCGTTAAGTTCCACCGAAAAACGGGAATTTGTAAGAAGTCCACCCCACTCTCCCCTGGGGAGACACTGCCCCCTCGTGTGCGAAAATAAATTGCCAAGAATAATAATTATAATGAAAGCGAAAGAACGTATAAATTAGTGGGGACGCCTCGAGACTTAAAACTCTATAGCTGTGTGCGTGTGTTTTGTATACAACCGTCTGTGTGTGTGCAACATACAGGACCAAAATGAATTCTTAATTTATTTTTACGCTAAATACGAGGATGAAATTTTATTGGGTCACGTCTTACGCCGAAAAGATTACGCTTTTTTCCGTAGCTGGATAATATGTAAATCTCTGAATTATATTATATACCTAAGACGTGTTATATAAAAATGTAGACTTGAGCTCTAAAAATCTTAACTTCAAGCCGTATACTTCTGTGGCCGTATACTAGACATATACTTCTGTGATTTTAAGATGTTAAATAACTAGGACATCATTGTTTTAAATCTCCACATTGGCTGCATAGGAATATCACACACAATATATTTAACTCTTTCTTAGTGTTGACAGATTTCCGCAAAGTCGCCATCTACCAAACTAAATATAACTTTAAAACTGTAACAGCGCTTACATCGCAATTGACAACTTCACCCTATTAAATATAACCAAACTCACCCACTTTTTTATTTGAAACATAAAAGTGTTGACTTTAAAGATAATAATAAAACAAAGAAAGAAAAAAGAAACTTAAACAAAAAAAGTTCAGCAAGATAAAGACTAGTTCTAGATTATACTAAGTGCTCTTAAAAACATTTTTAATTAATATATTTTTCGCATAGAACGCACAAAACTGTATTAAATGTGTCTGAAATGGCTGAGCAGTACGTGCCGGAACGTTTATGGTCGCGCCACTGTTCTGATTTAGCCCACTCTCCCCTCATTATGGCGACGATATTATGAACGACTAATGGACATTCCTCGACGTTTTTACGCTCTTGATTTTACACTGTTGATGGGGGAAACGGATAATAATTTTAAATTGATTATGGGTCGGTCGACTCGCTATTTTGCACTTTCGCTGTTTTTCTTTTTCTTGACAGCGGTTAGGGCTACCCTTACTTGGAGGTATTAAAGCTGTCAAACCCTTTTATTCGTTTATTTGGTTGATAATAATTAGTCAAGACTGGAAAACTTCTAACTTTTACTGTTTTAGCTACTTGACGCTTTTGTTTTTATATCGTAGGTAATGAGGGTTATTCAGTAAAAATAGAGAAACGCGCAAAAACAAAATAACCAATTACGTAGTACATAATTGATAAATAATATACAAAATACACATACATTAAAAACGCGAATACATATTTCTTGCACGATCGCTGGGATGCGAAAAAGGGGGAATGAAAAAAAAAACTAATTAAAAAAGCAATCAAGGTTTTCTTGACGGCGCTCACGTTCGCCCATATCGTCTTACCCCCCATTTCCTGGGGTGACTTTCCCCCTGCCTCCTCACTCGCCAACACACCCTTTAAGGGGAGGCAGGGGGCGAGTGGTACTAGATTTACGTAACACGTTTAAAGTGTGTTTTGATGAAGTAATCATCCCATTTCCAAGGACTGCGTTTAAGAATTTTGCGGCTTGGACTTACGGGCGACGTTTTACCTTTTTTCCTCTCAACTCTTTAATCTGGATTTCTTAACGAGCTGCCATAATAATTTCAGAGAGTAATTCTTTGGATTGGTCCGCGGAAAATGTATTGGAACCATTTTCGTTGACATCGTTTTTTTTATTTGGTTTAGAAAATGTCTTTTTGCCTTTTTAGGATTTTAAGGGTCCACTTTTATTCATGCTTCATTCAACAGATGTTTAATTTTTTAATAAAGATTTTGCCGTAATGCTAAAAATAACGACATTTATTCTTTTTAAAATTGTAAAAATATCTTCTTCTTTGCGTGCCGATTCCATAAATAATATAAATAAAAGCCATGATGACATCTTTTAATAAAACAATTTTAATAGTTAAGTTTTTATTCTTTTGGTTATTACCGTGTACGTATCTATTAATTACTATTTAAAACACGTTTTTTGTATGGGTTGTTGTAATTCTTAGTTAATTGTATTTTTATTATTATTTGTTGCTAAAGCTGGCATGGCCACACTCAAAATTTCAAGAGCGGCGTCTTAGTAATAGTGTCCCCTTTTGGTATGGAGCCCTACAAACTAGTAGTAGTTAATTACCAATTTATTCCCAACCATCGCTGCTTCACTCTTGAGTAACAAAAAAACAATTAATTTGAAAACACTTTCATTACATTTTATTTAAACGTAATCAAATGAAAAATTACAATTACAAGTAATTTATTAACTGCATACCTGAACTGATTTCCTTCATGTTTCACAAAATAAAAATACATTACAGCGTAATAAAGTAATTGAAATTCTCCGTGTCCTTCAGAATCATCTTGTCCTAGATATAAGTGGGCAAGACATGATTTTTGTAAATGCTAAACTAAAATGGGTTCTATTGTTGTGGGCTTAAGTCGTGTTTGGCTTGTTGGCGGGGTCGGTTTATTAAAATACTGTGGCCGTACAGGTACAGAGGTAGAAATAAAAACGAGCCAAAGCAGTTACTTTTATGAGGGCGCGAATAAGATGTTTCGGACTCGGTCTAAGGAATGAGAACGAAGGCGCGGCGCGTACTGAGCGGGAAAAACTTGAAGCGGTTATGAAGCGTTCAGGAAAACCGCTAAGAAAGTTGACCATTTTCAGAAAGATCTTAAAAGTGGGATTTAAAAAGGAACTGTTTATGAAACATTGTTTTAGCTGTCAAACTAAACACATATACATAGTTTCCAGTGTTATTTTCGTATCGATGGTAGTTAATCCGTTTTTGAGTACTGTGGCCCATAAGGTAAAGCAGGTAAAACCTAGTTTATTTATAAAGTAATAAAAAGTTGAAAGATAATCATTCATATACTTATTCATTCATCCTCCAATAATGAATGAACGAATAAATAATCTTTATTACAAGAATCACGGCACAAAGAGATGTATAAAACAATGTAGTAAGCATCGTACTTCGCCCCATACATATACATACCTAAATACTAACACAATTACAATTTCAACAATCCATACTGAAATTATAAAGCTACAGAGTTCGTTTGTTTGAACGTGCTAATCTTCGAAACAACTGGTACGATTCTGAAAATTCTTTCGCAAATAGAAAGCTATTATCCCTGAAGGCTATATATGCTACACCTTAATAGAAAAAAGGAATCCTTAAGAAAATATTTTAGATTATTATTTAGATTAGAAGCTAGGAACAAAATTAGTCAATGATAATATATTAGTAGCCCAGTTTGCTACTAACGTTTCTTTTTCCAGAAAAATCAAAACACAAAAGCGTAATTTTAATAGCCCGAAAATATTGTTCTAATATTCAAAAAAATCCACGCGTTCCCCCAACTAACTACGCGTCCACCGTATCAAAATTCAATGATAGATAAGTAACCCAGTTTGGTACTAATGTTTCTTTTTCCACAAAATTCAAATCCCAAAAGCACAATTTTAATAGCCGATAATCTTTTTCTAGCATTCTAAAAAATCCACGCGTATTCCCAACCGACTACGCGTCGACCGTACGAAAATAATAAAATGCCGTTCCACAGTCGTAACAAGCGTCGTTGGAACAAAGCGGGTGCTCGCTCAAATAATTTGTATCAATTTGTAAAAATGCAGCACCCACCTCTTAACAACTGCCCCCTAACGAGGGGAGGCAGCGGTATCTTGGAACGTTATAATTACCGGCGACAGATCTCCACGTCATGGCTTCTTGGTTTCTTGCAAAACTGGACGCGGATTGTTGACGGGAATTGTGTAGAAGCTAAGTTTGCCCTGTTGGGCTCATGGTTGCATGAAGCGAGAGCCGAGCGTGGGATCCTCGGTTGGGTTCTCAGGTCAGGCAAAAGCTAGCTAGGTTATTGGGTATTTCTATTAGGAATATCTCAGTAGTATTTCGGAGTCCCAATTTCTACCCGTTGGTGTTGCAGAAGGCGACAGAGGGATTTTGACCAAAGCGACAACATCCACTGCGATCGCCAATATGCATCGGCCAAACATGTGATTACGACTGAACCCCCCCCTTGGGGGAGATTTATGCCCAGCAGTGGGCGTCTGAAGGATGAAGATAATGATCATCATCATCCTTTAGACGCCCGGAGTTTAGAAATTAGTGGCGTGACACGATCGGGTCTCGTAAAGAAGTTAGACAGTCCTAGTTATTACGGGTAGTTAGAAGCCCGAAAGTCTGATAACCAAGAAGTATCTTGTTACCCAGTAACTGGGTTATGAAGGTCAGATAAGTGAATGTAGTCGCTCTATGTATAACACAGGTATTCAGATTAGACTTGATGTCGACCCCAATGTAGTTGAGAAATGGCTAGGCAGATGATGAGACACACTAGGAATTCTACTAAATAGACACGTCATAAAAATCAGTTCATCATCAGCCGGAAGACGTCTTCTGTGAAACAAAGGCCTTCCCCAAAGAACGCCACAACGAGCGATAGCCTGCCGCTTGCATCCACCGGTTACCCGCCACCTTGACGATGTCATCGGTCCATCTGGTGGGCGGCCTACCAACGCTGCGTCTTTCGGTCCTCCTACTTGAGAACCATTCTTCTCGATCGGTTATCGGTACTTCGAGCGATGAGGCCTGCCCATTGCCACTTCAACTTGAATATTCTGAGAGCTATGTCGGTGCCCTTAGTTCATCGGCGAATTTTCTCGTTCTGGATATGAAAAATAATAATAAAGTACACGTCAATCACACTCTTTAACCAGCCAACAATCATATGCAAATTCTAACAAAACTTACAGCTATAATCCAATTCCTCGACCCCAATACATGAACATTAATTGTAATAAAATGTATCCAAACCACTTCCGAACTGATTACGTAAATTACCAAAAATTACAAACACACACGCTACACAGTAATCATATAACGATTGAAACGATAAATACTGATTTTAGAAGCGATAAAGCTGTACACACACGATAATATGGTAATGAAGGAGGTAAATGTATGGAACGATTTTACCTTACGAAATGAAACTGAACTGTTTGAACTCTGACTTGTGTAGGTTAGGCAGTAGCGAAGCGGTTAATTGGATTGCTAGGTTTTGTAGTGGATGACAGAATTGAGTTGACGAAGCCTTATTTTAGGGTGTCAAAGTCAAAACATTTATTTCAATTAAACCGTTTACAGGCACTTTTCAATTGTCAACTAGTCAGACAGTTAGTCAAAAAGTTTAAGCTAGTTGCTCGTTCCAAAATGTAGGTAAGTCTCTATGGAGAAGAACGAGCTAGAAACTCCACAGACACTCTATTCCATCAAGTATTTACAACATAATGGTTACATTATTCTTGTTGTTTCTTTATGTGAAAGCATTTACATTGTTCACGGGAAGAGCAATATGAAACATAAAAAAAAACAAGATAAAAGCCATGACCCTTAAAAAGTTGATCTATCTCAACTAACAGCGCCCGTTCACGAACATGACGCGTGAATCAGATTTGTGTAATATAAACCTAATATTTTATTCTGAAAATCTTGTTGTAGTAAAAATGAGACTTGGAAAACAAGTCAAGTGTAGATAAAGGAAAACCAGCCTAGTGCGAGTCAGATTTGTACAGGAAGGGTTCCGTACCACCGTAGTTACAATATTTAGCACTACATCCACCCAACACGCGAATAAACTTGACATTGTTGTTCAAAAACGCCTTTTCCTATACACCATACACCTATTTACAGTGAACTGTAAATGTAAGTCTGTAAGCACAATATTGAAAGATTTACCAACAGACAGACGAGTGATCCTTAAAGTGTTCCGTTTTACCCAAAAAAATATGCAGTGTATCAACTCAACCACATTAAATTGACTTCATTAACTAGACAATTTAAATAACGTTAGATTTGATATCAAAATTCATATCAGTGACCAACGACGCATTCCCATATCACATACAAACTAACTTGATGATGATTACCTTATAATGATAATGAAATCGCCCGCGAACCACGAATGAGAGATCTCAAAACAATAGGACATAGATACCAATATTTGAAGACCTTTGAGCCCTCTAGAAATGTAAGTAAGTTAGGGATGGATGTTAAGAAGTCAGGGATACGAACAAAATGGTCGGCATCAATATGAGACAGTTAAGTTGCTTTGTAATGTGAATAGACTTAAACATGGCTCTATAAATCGTTTGGAGAGGTCGATTTATTGTTGCTTATAACCTTGCGCCATTAAAGAAACGAATTGAAAATGGCGGTCAAAAGGAGGCGGTGAAAATGGCGGTCAGAAGGAGCTTATCATTCCATTTCGCTCGCACTATATAACGTGCGAGAGATAGTGAATAGCGCCGTCATTTTAGACTTCTCTATAATGGCATGCGTTATGTGAATTTTACTAGTATTATGATACTGGAAACAACTGTAATGTCAGAAGCAAAACTGTGAAATTGAAGTTACTTCAGACAGTAGAGAATTACTACTACTACTCATTATGGGACACTCTCATATTTTATCAAATAGTCAGTACTTGTTGGAAAAACTAACATGGGTCCCAAATAGCCTTTTGTTTTTTTCAGGCTGTATCTATATTAAGAATGAATTAAGTAATATGTTCGCCGTAGTGAATTAATATAGTAAGTACCACTCTCGAGTGTCGATGATACCGCATAGGTGCATACGCAGCGGAGGTTTGACCTTCAACATTTCGCCCGACAGTCGTTGTCGTCACAGTTTCCCACTGCAAGGCAAAGGCTTCTCTACTGTCCTTCCACTTCCCTCTGTCAAGGGCTATTTGAGACCAGACTTTGTTAAATCATCCCGCCATCTCCGCCTAGGCCTGCCGTGAGGTCGCTTACCATATAAAAGAAAGAGACCCATTGGGTCACGCGTTTGGCCCAATATTCGTCTGACATGCTACAGATGTGTCCAGCCCAATTCCACTTCAGCGTGACAGCTTTCCTAATGAAGTCAGCTATTTTTTTGACGGAACTGATGGATCCAAATAGCCTAAGATAGAGATAATTGGAAGGAGAATAAGGCATAGAAGGTTATTTTTGCACAATTTTGGCATACTTTTGAACCTTTTGCTGGATACAGTGCCCTCAGCATTATGGCTAAGAAACTCCGGTAGGTAAACGCCATTAGTTTGGTCCTGTCGGATTTACTATGCCTTATTGCCTTTGCCTTGCAGGGGAAAAATTCTAACGGATGAAACAGAGTCATAGATAATGGCAAAGAATTTTGATATTATTACTCAATCGTTTGAGAAGCCATACCAAACTGTCAAACTTTCCCAATTAAATATGTTTTTTTATGTATGTGGGGACATTTTCACACATGGCCATCTGACCCCAAACTAGGGAGACCCTGTACTATGGGTGTCAGACAGCTGATATACCTACATACACAAATACATTTTTAAATACATACATAATAATATATAGATAAACAACACCCAGACACAAGGCAAACACAAGTGCTCATCACACAAATATTTACCCTGGGCGGGAATCGAACCCGCAACACGCTGCGCAGCAGTCGATCGCTCAGCCACTGCGCCAATCGTATCATATGAACCTTATTGTTTTGTGATAAAGTTGAAAATCTATCAAAGAAATTTGACGGATTGTTGTAGCTTGATATGCTAGCCTCTGTACTTCATCTAATCACAAATGTGTTTTTTTTTACTATGGCGATAGAAATGTCCATATAACGACGTTCATATTGTATTCACAGTTCACATACAGACCATTTTCTTTATTATACGTCATTAGTGTTTGTAATTACATCGCTTGTTAGTTCATTGTTTGAATTTGTTTTCTTTTTTATTACTCGTATGTTTAGTCTAATGGCCAATTAGTTGATATTTACGGCCAGTTATGATAGATGGTTTTTTTTTGTAATGGTAACTTTTTCCAAGAATGATTTGACAGCACAGGAAATTTTCCTTTTAAAACTCTTTGGTGTGGATTTGAAAGAGTAAAGAGTTGACTCAGAAACAGTGGGTCTATTATTTCTTAATTTTAAGCATCACTTTTGACACGCTTTTAATAGCTTCACCTGTAACTAACTATGTAATTTAATCTTGAAAGTCCCATTTAACCAACTGCTAATTTTTATATCGATTTCTAACTTTTTTGAAAACCATATTTTCAACCGACTTCAAAAAGAAGGAGGTTCCCAATTCGGCTGTATGTTTTTTTTTTATTTTTATTTGAGGCATACCCGCCTCAATGGTGGTCCCATATAAATTTTATCGAAATTAATTCAGCACTTTTTGAAAAAATCGACAGAAAGCAAAAAATATACATGTTCTCACCTTGTACTTTCAATCTCTGTTTTGACTGTGTTGCCATTTCTTAATGAAATTAGATGATAAGGAAGTAATAAAAAGCGAAAAATAAAAAAAACTTTTTGAAGGCGGTTGTCTTTTTTGTCAAAAAAGTTAAGTGATAAAATAAAAATCAAATATTATTTTTACATCTTGAATGACTAAACTCGAATATTCTTTGGCATACCATCACCAACCATTTACGCGATTCATTGTAATTCCTTTAAATTAAACCTTGGCTTCTATACCAAAATACTGCACGATCAATCCATTCTCCAAAAATTAAAGCCTTTGGCTTTGGCTACCAATTGCTACTAAATCAGAAACACGACTGATTAAATACTTAGCTTTAAAAATCGTCAGTTCCCAGAATTGTAATGTAAAATGGTTAATCTGTAATGGCTGTAGTACGATTACAGCAAATTGGTCCGTGGGCACGGCCGTGTCACGTTCGAATATCAAGCAGGCTTGGGCAATACCACTTACTGGCCAATGCGTGATGTGCCTAGTATAATAGTTGAAGTACACTGGCATAAGTGCTAATTTTGTTTTTATTGTTTTATTGTTTATTCTTAATTTTTTTAGGTTCTTTTTTTCTTATTTAAATCTCGATTATGACAGGCCAGGTTTGTGATATAGTTACTGGCTGAGTTGCCAGTAACTTTACCTAAAAACGATGATCACACACGTCACTCAATTATTAGAGCGGCGACGACACGGGTGGCGCAGTGGTTGAGCGATCGACTGCTGCTGCTGCTGCTGCGAATATTTGTATGGCCTATAGATAGTTGTTCCGGGTCTGGCTGTTTGTGTATGTGAATTTAAATATTTGTAAACGCACCCACGATACAGGAGAAATTCCTAGTGTGGGGCAACGTTTTTTAAAAAAGAAAGAAAAAAAAGAACTCATTACACCGCACACATAGGCAAATCATAAATTAAAAAAAAATGCGTACTTACAGTTTTTTTTAAATTATATTATTAGATGGTGGAATGAGCTTGATGCTTACAGAAGGAATTGGTCCTCACTAGCTCAGGACAGAAAGGAAAGGAAAAGAGAAAGGGAGGCCTTTGCCCTGCAGTGGAACAACATGGGGCAAAAACAAATAAATAATATTATTAATTGTGACTAAAGAAGGTACCGATAAATAAAAAGAATACCTATTTTCTAAAATAATACAATTTAAAAGACAAAGTGTTCTGGATCAGTATGTTTATTCTGTTACAATCCCGCTCGGTGAACACCTAAGTGAAGTGAGCTGTCATCCGTCCCGATGGGTACATTATTATAGGATTTACAAAGCACTTCAATCGGATGACAGCTCATTTCACCTAGGTGTTCACCGAGGGAGACTGTAACAGAATAGCACTGCTGATCCTAATTTTAATTGTAATTGCTTGTTTAGTTATGTTGATTTTGTTCGCCATATATTGGCAAAACATAGTGCACATATTTTAGTCAACATACTATCTGTAACCATCTACCGTCTGTCCGTCTGCAGACATGGCCGGCCCACTTCCACTTCAGCGTGCTAATTGGTGACTTTAGTTCTCTGGCGAATGACTTCATTGCGAATTCTATCTACCAGAGAAACTCCGAGCATCGCGCTCTCCATGGCTCGCTGAGCAACCTTGAATTTATGGACCAGGCCCACGGTGAGTGTCCACGTTTCGGCTCCGTAAGTCGTCACGGGTAGAACGCACTGGTTAAAGACCCTGGTCTTAAGGAATTGTGGGATCGACGATTTAAAGATACCACGTAGCTTCCCGAATGCTGCCCAGCCCAAGCGTATCCTTCTGTTCGCCTCCTTCTCGAAGTTGTGCCGCCCCAGTTGTACCACGTTCTAGAGTGGAGACCGCGTTTGGGCAAGCGTAGTGTGGGACGCCCTGCGGCACGATGGACCGACGATTTAAAATAGGTGACTGGCAGCGGATGGATGCGGGTTGCCCAAAACCGGGTTGGTTGGCGATCTCTGGGGGAGGCCTACGTTCAGCAGTGGATGGCAATAGGCTGATATGATGATGATGATGACTATCTGTAACTATACCTATGTTTAACAAAATAAATGATTGATTGATTGAATTTAAATTTTCAAACATATACTATTTGCTCACTTCACGTCCTGTTGGATGGTTTCGCCCAATCTGTCGTATTACTTGTTTACTTGTTCTGTTACCTACCTAGTTTATATTCTGCAAACGATTAGCATAATTCTTCAATAATTCGATGAACGATACTAAGCTTTATTGGACCTTGTCTAACCAAAAAGTAGTTTTCAATTCAATTCATAAATTACCATTATCATCAATCTGAAATTTATTCATGTGAAACTCTGGAATGTTGTTGGTACTTGGTGTTAAGTATTATACACTGATAAATGCCACCCACGCCAATTTTGGATTTTTAACGCTGATTCTATTTTCAATCTCCACATACAACCATAACATACTCACACACCCACTTGCAACTCCTCCCATACTGCACACTTCTACACACTCACCCACACTGTACACTTAGCAATGCTTAGCTGGTGCTAGCAGTTTATTCTGTATGTCTGTTTCTGCTGCGTGTATTTTATAGTTATTAAATTGTAAATCCGTATTTTGGCTGTGTATCAGTTTCTATTTTGAGATGAATTGTCAAAGAGCTGTGGATTTTGTGAATTATAAATAAATTTGCTCGTAACGCCCATGAAGCCATACCAAACTGACCACTTTTCTCAATTGATTATGAACCTTATATTTTGGAAATAAAGTTGAAAATCTATCAAAAAGAATTGACAGATTGTTGTAGCTTGATGTGCTAGCCTCTGTATTGAACTGTTATTACTGTATATTTGGTATTTTAATTACCTGCGTGAGTTCGCCCGTTTTAGCTAACCTAAGCCCAAATATTGCTCTTGATTGGTCTATATATAATACAATATTTTATTTAATACAGAAAAAATAAACGACCTAAAAGGCAAAAAAGAATTGATTCCCAAGACGGTAATCGACTAAAAGATTTCCGTATTGGTGAAAAAGTTAATAAAGATTAATGTGTCTTTTCATTTGTAAAAATGGGAGCATCTTAAAAATTCTTCCGACTCAAATTAAAATATTCCTGTACAAGAAAATATTTTTGGAAATGGAACGGAATCATTGTTAACCCCAATTTTCTCCGCAACTGCTGATTTTATACGAAATTATATACTGACAACTACTGTAGGTGTCTAATTAGTTTGCCTAATAAGATGTTTTAAAAGTAGCCAAAGACAGCAATTTACCATATAGGTATTACACTTCAACCATTCTTCAAAAAGACCCACATCATATAAAGTGCATATCGTTTCCCATACGCCAGACAAGTTCAAACACCTCTAAACATGTTTGTTTTGTACCCTTTTTGCCCATGAAGATGTTACTTCCACGTTGTTACCCGTGTCAAAGGTTGATAAATATGCAATATCCACGGATAGATCCTAGATCGATCGAGCGTGTATTTTGTAACCAGCTTAACCTGAACTATGACCCTTCCTCTGTCCTGGACTATACAGGGTGTAAGAAGGGTGGAGTGGGTTTTTTGGATAGGTCAACTTATTTTGGACATGTTCGAAGCATTGTTAGAAAATTATAGATGGCGCCTCAGGAGATGGTCCGCTGTTTACATTCCGTACCGATGTTGGCTCTGGTTGTTTAAGAGGTTACGGGTCGGCGTGTGATTATACGTCCGTCTTGTTTGTTTCTGATCAAATTGATTCTGTTTTGTGTCTCGTTATGTCTTTCGTTAATGGTGGCTTAATTAATGGGTAATTATTCATACTATTTGACAAAACGTTGTTTGATTTTCTTCCAAAATTATTTCGACGGTATCTGTGTTTTCATGTTTAAAAATGTAAATATTATCTAAATTAAAAAGTCTTCGCTCTTGTGCTTACTGGTTTCAGTAATTTACTCCACACTATAATGTGCTCATTATTTAGTGTTTGTTTTCTCTACTTTACATAATGACTCAGGTATTACGTAGCGTAACTACTGATAAAGCATAGTATGCCAAACGCAATACATTGTGGTAATCCACAATGACTTACTTAAAGCCTTATTCTGTGAACTAGATAATGTGACAAAGTTTAAGAACAAAGGTACCTATATAAATTTTCAAATGCCTTAATATTTTATGTATTGATATTATTTCTGAGAATTTAGCGAACTAAAAATAAGGTCATAATGTACATAAAACAAGCCGAACTGCCGTAAGTAATTTTATTAATGAAAACTACCAAGATTACCGTAAAGTTATGTCAAAGTCAGGCGCTAGTGCGGACATAAAATTTTGTGACAAAAAACCATCACTGTCGGTAATGGTCCATGAAGTCACGGATTAATCAGTAGCCTATATCATTACATGAGGTGCAAGCTGACTCTATACTACAATTCATAAAAATTGGTGTAGTAGTTTAGCGTAAAAAATTAACAAACGAAGTATGACAGCATGAATGTTGCTCCACACTAAGATATTTTCCTGTACCGTGAGTGGCTTTACAAGCGTATAAACTCACCAGGCTCAAGTTAGGTCGGGAATACTTTCTCATATTCGTCAAACAATTATAACTTATTGAACCAAATCACACAAAAGGCCCGATTACTAACCAGAATAATCCAACGCACATCGTAGGACCGTCGACCGAGCGATCTTGATACGCCCATCCCACTCGTGATTTAGAGCAATGCCCAAGAAAATGGAGGTCCATTCGCACGACGCTCCGTCGTGATGCGGGCGTTTGCAGAAATGTAAGCTTGAGAAAATTGTCCGTAATGATTGGACAGAGGATGTTGTTTTATATGACAATGATTTTGATTTGGTTAAGAGATACGACCTAAGTATGGGTTTTGGATAGTCTCGATTACTGCTCTGAGCTGTGTTGAGCTGGAATGGCTTTGCATGTCTTTTAAATGGAACTGTTGGCGGTTTTGATCTGACGTTATTTTTACCATGGGTAAATTTTTGTTGTGTGTCAAATATGTCTTTCTCTCCCCTATAAACCGTGCAGAAACCGTGCGGTTGCCGTTGTGTCGGAATGAGTACTTATTATCGCTTAAAAAAGGCTGAGGCGTGTCAGTCAGTAGTTTTAATTATATTGTTATGAAACTTGTGTGTCAGAATCGTGGAATCTAGATAGAGGTTACCAAACGCTAATTTTATATTTTAATAAATAAAATAATATAATAGATAACTTCAAAAAATATATAATTATAATTAATCATATAGCTTGCACCTAAACTGAAGTCTTAACTAACAACGAATGCCAAGTATCTGTTTAGTACGAGTAGGTATGTAGGATTACTTACCAGAGAATGGGCAGCAGCGTTTTATGTGCCTTTGTAACAACCATACTGCGATCGCCAATCCACCTGTCAAGCGTGGCGATTATTTCAAAACCCCCCTTGGGGAGGCCTATGTCTAGCAGTGGACGTCTTTCAGCTGAAATGATGATGATGATGATGTAGGATTATTATTCGTTTTATAAAAAAATAGGTTCTGGCTCTTTAGTGGACAATAATTTATACCTAAGCCACTGGCAAAACCCAAATATTCAAAATAGACTTACTTCAAACATGTTTTATATGATGTGTTTCTTGTAAGTGTGAATGTAAGTTTTAATTGAGTTGTGATAAAAAATGTGCCTGTCAGCTTAAGGTGAGGCGTTTATAGTACCTAAGGTTACAGTAAAAGTATCACATATAGGGCGACTGGTAATTAGTGTACGATACTTAAACACGTGATTGTGTTCATGATAACAAACATTTTTCCCGAAGAAAAAATGTTTTTTTGTACTGGTTCACTTTAGGTCACAGGCGTGCGCGCGCGTGAATTTCATACGGCGGTTGTGTTATTGTGATAAAAGTGAACCAGTACAAAAAACTTTTTCCTTCGGGAAAGTTTTTTGTTATCATGAACACAATCACGTGTTTAAGTATCGTACACTAACTACCAGTCACCCTATATACATACGACCTTTATGGGATCCAGCTCTACATAATCCACATAATATTATAATATGATGAACATGGAACCTAGTATCTATCCACCACCACCACCACAACACCATGCTGAGATAGGAGCCTTTTGGCCTCATACAGGACCAATTTTCGTTTTCTTGTTTTTTTATTTTTTTATGTTATTTTTGTGTGTTTTTGTGTTGGGGGGGCGAATAAATTATTTTTCTTTCTTTTTTTATCTAAGATTAGCCAAAAACCTATTTTCAAATCCAAACTCCTTGTGATCCAGATAGCTACTGTATGAATGCGCACCAATCAGCACCAGCGAAAGAAATTGATCCTAACAATTTAAGATCACGTAGCTCAACAAAATATAGGTTAGGATTAAAGAAATTTATTCTCAATAATAAAAGCTTTTTATTTTTCGCTTTTTAGTACTTCCTTATCATCCAAACCCAGAAACGGCAACACAACAGTCAAAACAGAGATTGAAAGTGCAAAGTTGGAGAAAATTAAAACATCATCCATGTATATTTTTTTTGCTTTCTGTCGATTTTTTCAAAAAGTGCTGAATCAATTTCGATAGAATTTATATGGGACCACCCCTAAGGAATACCCTATCTATCAAAAAAAGAATTTTCAAAATCGCTTTACATTTGCCGGAGAAATCGCGTAACAAAAAAATAAAAAAATAAAAATTTAAACAACATACAGACGAATTGAGAACCTCCTTCTTTTTGAAGTCGGTTGAAAACATAACATGCCACTTACTTGAGAACAATACTAATCTTACTTAAAATTACAAATAGTTCGACATCATCAGCTACAGATTAATCCACAACACAACATAACACACCACCTAACACACACACACACATCACACACACACACTCACATCACACACACACACCATCATGCATCACACATCATTTAACATTATCTGAAAACCGACCCACCCAACGCATTTATTTTTCCAGAAGTGTTCGATTTATGATTAAATTCTGGCTGAGCTGTTTTGAATATGAATCAGCTAATTTGATTACATGATTTCAGTGTTGGTTCCATGATAAAAGTTGTTCATTATGATAAGTACTGTGACCAATTTTCAGGTTTTCCGTTTATGTAATTACACCATGTGTATCAAGGACAATAGTGTTTACCCTAACGCCCTGTATTAAAACTACAACACCCATTTAAATGAATGTAATAATGACGATACGGTTAACGCAGTGGTTGAGCGATCGACTGCGCTGCGTATCGCGGGTTCGATTCCCACACGTGACAAATATTTGAATGGCCTACAAATTGTTGTTCCGGGTCTGGCTGTTTGTTTATGTGAGTTTAATATGTTTGTAAACGCACCCACGACACAGGAGATTTTTTTTTAACAGAAAATAAATAAATAATAATAATCATCATCATCAGCTGGAAGATGCCCACTGTTGAACAAAGGCCTCCCTCTTAGAGGGGGGGGGGGGTGTCATAATCCCCACGCTTGGCAGGCGTCTTGGGAATCGCAGTAGAGTTGTTAAGTACACGGAAGCCGCTGCTGCCTGACTTCCAAATAAATAATATTGGAATCATATTTATTTATTTATTTATAATAATACTAGGCCGTGTGGTGCCGGTCGCGAATAGCACCACCCCATTTCTACCCGTGGGTGTCGTAGAAGGCGACAGAGGGATATTGACCAGAGGATGGGCAGCAGCGTCCTTCCGAGTACCATAACACCTACTACGACCGACAACATGCATCGGCCAAGCATGGTGATTACGACTGAACCCTCCCCTGGGGGAGACCTATGCCCAGCAGTGGGCTTCTAAAGGTTGACATGATGATGATGATAAATAATACTAGCCTATTATTTGTCCCATTGCAAGAGAAATACCTCGTCTCATACAGAGATTCAAGGAGATTTGATCACCATGCTACAACACATATTTATAATGTTGAACTTTCAGTATAGAGCGATATTAAACTACCCTGTATCTAACGTTTAGAGTAGAAAACATAGTAAACTGCGGTAGATAATCATAACAGCATTAATGTGAAGTATGATTCAAGTAAACACCTATTTTACCCGGTGTTTAGTTAAATGTTGTGAAATTCGTGTTCTCTAAGGCCTGACATTGAACTTCTTGAAATACTATATTTTTGACAATCTAAAAAGTCGGATTTGACATATAATATTTGAATATCAATCCACAATAATTCGTGTTTTTGAGTGCATTTTTTCAATATAAAGATAAACTTAATGTTTACGAATGATATTCGGTGTTTTACTAATAATACTAATTAATTAGGATAATGAATTTCATTTTTCAATTTTGTACAGGTTGCCGCTCGTTGTGGCATTCTATGCGGGAGGCCTATGTTCAGCAGTGGACGTCTTTCGGTTGATGACAATGATGACGAAGACGTTCATACAAAGTTCGGGAAAAGAAACGTCAAACTGGACTTCTTAGGTTGTCAGGAGATTAATTAGAATAATAATAATAATAATTCTTTTATTTCAGACGAAAGTCCATTTGGTTAGTACAAAACATAACTTAGAAACTAGTGTTAGCACTTACATTTACCAGAAAAATGAAACAAAACTATTATTAAGTATACGCCACACTGGCATGTAGGCGTATCCAATGCCCCAGTATGGGACTGTCCCACCTGTGCGCTATTGTGCTCAAGATGCTGTTGGGGCTGCCGCGAACCCTGCGCATGATGGAGGCGCATCGCTTGCACATGATGGCGTGAAAGCCATCTCCTTTTATTTGATTCAATAGATATTCGTTTTATTTATTCCTTTCGGATGGCCCAGTAGTTAAGGCACCCGCCCCTTATGCATAAGGTTCAGAGGCTATTACCAATGTGACTTTACAATTCATATGTACTGATGCCAGTACATCAAGCCATACCAACCTGTCAAATTTTCCCAATTGAAAATGAACCTTAACACTTTGTAATAAAGTTCAAAACCTATCAAAGAATTTTGACAGATTGTGTCTTGATGTGCTGGCCTCTATTGTTTCAAAGTTTTTCTTGGACATTACTGACATCTGTGAAGGAAAACATCGTGAGGAAACCTGGACTTATAACGTTAGTCTGAAATCGCCAATCCACCTTGAGAAAGCGTGGTGATCAATGCTCGTGCTTTCTCGTATGAGAAGAGGCCTTTTTTCTGCAGTGGGGCAATTATAGGCTGGTATTATTAATAATATTCCTTTTAGTAAAGTCCAATTTTGCATGCAGCTACACAATGGCTAGAATATAGTAACGTATATATAGCAAGTTGTATCTTTATCCCTCATTATGATTATTATTTTATACGAAAATCAATTCTAAATATTATAGATAAACTTTGTACGCTACCACAACTCGAACTGATGCAACCGTAAGATGTTTTGCGTGTTGCGTGCTACATAAAAGTGTTTTTATTTTCTAAAGAGTAAGTATGGAGTTTCTTGCCCATTTTTCTCCATACGAAACTATCATTTGGAAGGGGCAACTAGATTCGATTTTTCTAATATAACGTTCAAAGGTGTCTTTTGTTGATTCTAATTTAATTAAAATGATTTGACTTTGAATGTGTATTCTTCCTATCCTCACATATGGTTCTCAAATATGGTCTTTGACAAACCAGCAGAGGTCCACGCTCGCGGTTTGCCACAGAGCTATGGAACGGAGTATTCTGGGCATACAACTTCAAGACCGGGTTAGGAATACTACCATCCGTTTCATCTCAAAAATAACTGATGTCATTAGGAAAGCTGTCACGCTGAAGTGGAATTGGGCTGGACACATCTGCCGCATGTCGGACGATCATTGGGCCAAACGCGTGACCCAATGGGTCCCTTTACATGGCAAGCGACATCGCGGCAGGCCCAGGCGGAGGTGGCGGGATGATCTAGACTCTTTTGACAAAGACTGGTCTGAAATAGCCCTTGACAGAAAGAAGTGGAAGGAGAGTAGAGAGGCCTTTGCCCTGCAGTGGGAAAACACAGGCTGAATAATAATAATAATAATATTTGACTTTGAATTTGCCTTTGAAAAACAAGTCGTTTTCAGCACTCATTTTTGTCCAATCTGTCAGTTTGATGAAAAATATGCGTGAGTGACGGCATGGAACTAATGTGTTTTTTTTTGCATTACGTATTTTCATTACGTTTAGAGTTGAAACCCTTGGATCATGAGGTCCGAGTGCAATGTTTTTTAGACTAGTCGACTGCAATTATGTTTTATTTTAATAATAATAGTTTTTATTGGCACTTCAAGACACGATCTTCAGTGTAGCTCTGGCTCTTGTACTAGGATTTCCTGTATCACAAGAGCCAGACCTCTCAATATACAGGGTTCATATTAAAGAACCAATATAGACAAAAGGAAAATTGATATCTACAACTATGGCATGCAATGACAGGTATGTTTACAGAATTAATTACAAAATAGAGTTAAATAATAAGTTGCAATAATAATATAAAAGTTTAGATCAGTACGGATGTGTGCGTGAAATGTGTGTGTGTATTGGGGGTGAGTAGTGAGTGTGCGTGTGGGATGAGTGTGTGTGTGAGGGGTGTAGTACAGTCCATGTTTCTAGAGTATTATTTCATGTTGTCCATTATGTTTTCTATTTCATTGTAGTTATATTTATATTTTGTGATCCCACTTTGTTTTAATTTTTTGTTAATTGATAAGACTAGATATTTTTTACTTTGAGTGGGAAAATATTGTACTTGTATTGTACATACTTTGTTCTTTTCCTTGGATTTCTAATTGGATGCAGCGGAATATCGGTGTGGTTTACATGGAGCGACTCCCAGTCTGACCCCCACGCCTAATTACTGGGTGACACAATACCCCTTGGTATGATAAAACATTGTACATATTACAGTGAATCATCGTCTAATAAGAGAATCAATATTTCCTATCTCACGTAACAAATACATACTAAACGGATGATCGGTAACGAGCGATTGGCACCTGAAGCGGGTGGAAGTGAAAGTCGTTAGTGCGAGGCCCACTCGAGGCCGGCCTGGCTATCACTCTTGTACAAATTGACTCTGGATGTAGACTTACTATATGTTGTAGAGAAGACCAGGCCTACATTTAAGACTTTGATGTTCTACAGGGAAATAAGATATGTAAAATGTGGGATATCCTCAACAAATGCCAGAATTAGAAAAATAAAATGTAAACCTCAAACGGCGTAAATATAATAATAATAATAATAATATTTTGATGATTGCGAAGACCTCACTGATGCGCATTCGATTCTGTACTGCGCAGCTGTTACGGCATGTCGTGTAACTCACGTCAAATTTGGTAATGATCACAGAGCTACACGATTAAAACCTGCCGTACCGGCGTGGCAGTGTAGAATTGAGAGGCGCATTAGTGGGGCCAGAGTGCTCATCGGCAAATTAATCTGCTTTAGGGAGGGCAATACTCGCCCAAAAGTGATGCGCTTTGTGAGGCGGGCATTCTCGGGGACCGATATCAGTCCTCGAGACTATATGTCCTGGGTCATAGAGCGCATCTACTCCCTGAAGCAGAAGGTGTATGCATGGGCAAACCGTATTCGAAGGTATAAGCGGCGAGTAGAACGATACACTCAGAATCGCACATTCCAAAGCGATGAAAGGTGGGTTTATAGGACTTGGGAGCGACCGATTGTGACTGATACGCGTCTGCCGGATGATGACGCCATGTGTTTGTTTTGGCGCAACATCTGGTCGGTGCCTGTCAGTCACACTGAGGGTGATTGGACTCTGGAAGTCGAACGAGCGTGCGACCCGATACCAGAAATGGGGGCCATAACTATCAGCCCCCAAGATGTAGCTCGTGCAGTCCGTCCATTGCCTAATTGGAAATCCCCAGGGCCGGATGGGCTGCACAATTTCTGGATAAAATGGTTCAGAAGGTCGCACGTTTGCTTGGCATCTCGGTTCCAGTCAGCCTTGGAATCTGGATCGTTGCCCCAGTTTTTAACGACAGGAATAACCCACCTGCTCCATAAGTCAGGTACAGTACTGCGGAACCCAAAAACTATAGACCGATCACATGTCTGCCGACGGTCTATAAAGTTTTTACATCCATTTTGAGAGCTAAAATTAACCGACACGTGGACACTAACGATATCATGTCTCCATCTCAAAATGGATGTAGGAATGGGTCCCGCGGTACTAAGGAGCTGCTCCTGATTGACATTGCCATAAGTCAACAGGTTCGCCGATCCCGAAAGGATCTGTCCACATGTTGGATAGATTACAAGAAGGCCTATGACTCTGTGCCACATACATGGCTCATGAGGGTGCTGGAGTTGTACAAGATAGATGCCACTCTGCGCACCTTCCTGATGTCGTGTATGAGGCAGTGGAGGACGGTCCTTCGCTATCCAGGATGTCGACATATCCAGAGGAACAGCGAACCAATAAGGATTGAGCGAGGTTTATTTCAGGGCGACAGTTTGAGTCCGCTTTGGTTCTGCTTAGCCTTGTATCCTCTAAGCACACTGCTAGAGAATTCAAGTCTAGGCTATCGGTTGAAGAGAGGAGGTCAGGTAATATCTCACCTTCTTTACATGGATGACCTAAAACTCTTTGCCCCCAACAGTTTACAACTGATGGAGCTACTGAAAGTAACAGAAACTTTCAGTAGTGCCATTAGGATGGAATTTGGTGTGGACAAATGTGCGGTCATGCATGTCAAGCGAGGGGAGATTGTGGAATCTGAGGGAGTTCAACTCTCAGATTTCATAAACCTTAGATCTCTCTCTTCAATTGAGACCTATAAATATTTGGGTATGGCGGAAGCGTTGGGCATCAATGCTGCTGACATGAAGCAATCGTTGAAGGAGCGCTTCTTTGGCCGCCTGAAGAAAGTATTCAATAGCTTTTTGTCAGGCGGAAATAAGGTGCGCGCCTTCAACGGGTGGGTCATGCCGGTTCTGATGTACTCTTTCGGCATACTCAAATGGACTCAAACTGAACTCGATGCCCTAGATAGGAGAGTCCGTACATTGTTGACAGCATATCGGATGCATCACCCACAATCATCGGTGATGAGACTGTATATCCCGCGGAAGTGTGGAGGTCGTGGCTTCTTAAATGCTAAGACCCTCCACAACCGTGAGATGTGCAGTCTCAGGGAATATTTCCTAGAAGCCGACGTGGGGTTGCACCGAGATGTAGTTGCAGTGGACAAGGGCCTCACCCCGCTCTCCTTGGCTAAAGAGAACTGGTGCAAGCCTGTAGTGCTTGAGACTAATGATCGCGAGGAGGTTTGGAAGAGTAAGGAGCTTCACGGACGCTTTTTCCGGGCCCTACATGGGCCCGATGTGGATTTCTTAGCGTCTGTGTCCTGGCTACGATTCGGTGATCTGTTTGGAGAAACCGAAGGTTTTGTCTGTGCAATTATGGACGAAGTTATTTTGACGAATAACTACCGGAGATTTATTGTGAGGGATGGCACGGTCGACATTTGTCGGGCATGTCACCGGCCTGGAGAATCAATCCGTCACATTATCTCTGGATGTTCTCGTCTTGCTAACGAAGAGTACTTGCATAGGCACAACCTTGTGGCCAGGATTATCCATCAGCAACTTGCTCTGAAATACAACCTCGTGGAATCAGAAGTACCATACTACAGGTATGTGCCCGATCCAGTTCTTGAAAACGGCAATGTCACATTGTACTGGGATCGATCCATCATCACTGACAGGACTATTGTAGCCAATAAGCCTGATTTAGTGGTGGTGGATCGATTGGAGAGGCGCGCAATGATTATTGACATAGCAGTCCCACATGATGTGAACCTCGTGAAGGTCGAAAAAGACAAGCAAATAAAGTATCTTGACTTGGCCCGCGAGGTTGTCGACATGTGGGGTGTGGACTCGGCGATCATTGTGCCGATAGTTGTTACAGCCAATGGCTTAATTACCAAGAGCCTCGACCAACATCTAAGGAGGCTCTCGTTAGGCGGCTGGATCAAGGGCTTGATTCAGAAGGCAGTACTTCTGGACACGGCCCGCATTGTCAGGAGATTTCTCTCTTTGGAGCCCTGACCGCCGGTAGCTTGGACCCTGTTCCCGATACCAGTGGGCTACTATTTTTTATATTTTTAAATGTTTTAATTTTTTTATTAATATTTAAAAATGTAAATTATATGTATAGATGAATAATAAATGGAAATAATAATAATAAAACGTTTAATTCGACCACAAAGGATCATAGCCACACACATTTATAACAATACCAGAAACACAAAACAATTAAATAAAACAAAAAATATAATTAAAATACACACATCACACAACCGACACAACCAACCACAACCGCAACACACAACCACCACAACCACAACCACAACCACAACCACAACCACAACCACAACCACAACCACAACCACAACCACAACCACAACCACTACCACAACCACAACCACAACCACAACCACAACCACAACCACAACCACAACCACAACCACAACCACAACCACAACCACAACCACAACCACAACCACAACCACAACCACAACCACAACCACAACCACAACCACAACCACAACCACAACCACAACCACAACCACAACAACCACAACCACAACCACAACCACAACCACAACCACAACACAACCACAACCCACACCCACACCCACAACCACAACCACAACCACAACCACAACCACAACCGCAACACAACCACAACCACAACCACAACCACAACCACAACCGCAACACAACCACAACACAACCACAACCACAACCCACACCCACAACCACAACCCCAACCACAACCACAACCCACACCCACAACCACAACCCCAACCACAACCACAACCACAACCTTTTTGGAAGTTATATATTTGAGCCGTATGGGGTTGAAACACTAGGGCCATGGGGTCCGAGTGCTCATCTTGTTTTTAGAGACATTTCTAAGCGGCTGGTCGACTCTTCACGTGACCAGATATATCACTCACACATAATAGATTTCAAGCACACTTAAACCTGTTCATTTGAATTGAATGTTATTTTCAAAATTGTATTTTCTTTTCTTTTAATGTAAGTATTCATAAGTATTTGTTAATTAATTGGTCTCAACATTGTAACTGAAGGAAGTAGCGAGGCAGCCCCAACACAAGTATATTTTATAACTTACTGGGACTGTCTCAATTAATTAAGGTGTTAAAAATGTATGAGATACAATAAAAACCATTTTGATTTTGATTTTCGATATATTTTTTTTAATTTATTTGTAAGGTTTTTACATATTTATATCTTTTAAGTGGTTAACAAATGAATAAACTTCGTTTTTGGTTTTCATTTAAATGTAAACTTATCCTTATATGCAATATGGGTACCTATATAAATTAGGACTATTCTAACTTTCCAAGATTTTGTGACAACCACCAAATAACTATAGTCACCAATACAAAATCAAAATAAATAATTTAATTTTTATAAGGTTACAAGTATGCAGTTTCTTGCCCATTATTCTCTATACTTATAAAATCATCTAGATTACATTTAAAATTTTTAGATTTAGAATTATTTATCCTTGTTTTAGTCGCCCATAGTGCCTTTCAATTATCTAGTTCAAATAAAATGATTTGACTTTGACTTGAACTATTATCTGTACTATTTCCAAACTGGGCAACAAAAATCCTAATCTATGAACCTCCCAATAATCTAGTTAGCCACATCTAAACCTTCTCAACTCTACCAACAACTTAAACAGTGTAAGTAAGAATCTCCAAACTGTAGTTAAGTGTACAAATTACTTAATTTAAGGTTAAGTTGGTGCCGATCAGTCAAGTGTCCTAAATGCCCTGTTCAAGTTTTAAGTACAGGGATCTTAAGCTGTATGCTCGCGTGTGTCCGGGGAAACTTAGGCTGGCTTGTGCTTGTAACTTTAACTTAGAAGTGACGGTCTCAGACGTGAATGTGGGGGATGAAGTTGACTTATTTGTTTGAAGTGACAGGTCTTTCTTTGAAAGAAATTCATTTTCAGGCTTTTTAAACATTTGTAAACAATTTACTAAGGCTAAATTTTGTCACAATGTGAAGTAGTAGCACTTTGCCCGCGACATCGTCCGCGTGTAATTTCATACGCATCCCAATTTTTGACGTGATAACTTCTTATAAATCGATGAACACAGGCTGCATGCACGAAAAAGTGTCACGTTCCGCCTGAGCCTGAGCGTGCAGCGAACAAGCGCGGAACAAGCGATAGAGAGGCACGATCGACCGAAGCAATAAGCTCCGCCCTCCTCGACGGAAGCCATTATTTGCTTATGTTATATATAATGTTAGCCATTATGTTTCTTTATGACGTTATCACGTAAACATATCGACCGTAAACCGACTTTACAGACAACCAATTTTTCAATTATTAAATAGCCTATTTAGCGCTCAGGGTTAACGTAGCTTCATATTGGTGAAAAAAAAAGAAATCGGATGAGTAGTTCCGGAGATTACTCCGTACATACATACACATTTTATGTCTTTATAATATTAGTATAGATATTGTTGTGTGTTTCCTCTTTAGGAACCAATTACATATTCGACTAACTTCTACCTGCGATTCAAAATTTTTGTTTAGTATCCACTTATTTTAGTTTTGGGCTTTGTAACAATGTGTATGTAATATGTAATTGTGCGTCGCTTCCGCGAGAATAAAAGGTTTTTCTTTCTTTTACCTGCGTGGAAGTAAAATCTACCACATAATATATTATCCTATATTACTTGGCAATAATGTAGCTTTCTAAGAGTGAAAGAATTTGTGTAATCGTACTAGTACTCCATAAATAAACCAATAAACTGTAACTCATTATAACATTAGTGTTGTATGTTATAAGGTTCACTTTGGTCTGTATGGGATTTTAATGAAAAAAGACATGTGTTCCATTGCAAGTATATGAGCTACTAATTTCAGTTTGAACAAATGCCTATTTAATAGGCATAGATATATATCTATATGACATATACATCAATATTATTATGTAGGTATAAGCGTTGAACGCAATACGTCACAAGAATGAGTATAGAATAAATATTTTTTTAAAGATTGAAACAAAAGAAAGAAACGAACCTCTTCTTTCCCTTAATTTAAAAAACCTTTCTAGCTTTTTTTTACATTCAAATTCTGATACTCATGCAAGTCAAGGAAATAATGTCTTAAGTAGGTACATAAATATGAAAATATGCTCGGCGGTTATCACATTTGTAATTTGAATCATGGATTTCCATTAATTCTCCCATTTCAGGCTATCGAACATCATTACGCGCCCACGTCTTCCTACTAACTTTCTACACAATTTAAATTATCTCCTATAATAATTACTCCAGTCTCCCTGTTATTATTAAGAATCGCATAATCGGACCCATATTTACCTAACGTTCATTGTTTGCTAGGAACGTATGGATAGGTACGACAATTTAATTGTCGGACCTATCCATTCATCGAAAACCAAAGCATATTAAACTAAAGTTCATTTTTCGCTAGGAAAGTATGGATACGACTTTTATCGGGGACACATCTATACACAAAAACGTTACATAAATATATACATGCATGCATATAAATATACATGCTGAAAATACGCATAAAATGTATGGCATTGTTAATATGTTTACAGTGTTTTTTATTCAAGGTGCATCGAGTTCACGTTTATTTATTATGATTACAGTTTTTACAATTTACAATATATTGTTACCAATTATAAGAGTAAGTATGAAGTTTTTTGCCCATTCTTCTCCAACTAGATTCAATATTTCTCGAATGACGTTCATAAGTGCCTTTGTTAAAGTCAAATCAAATCATTTATTTCACTAAGGGCGGGGTTGCTTTAACTATACATTACTGACCGGTAATAGTCAAAAATGGCGCTAAGTATCATCAAATCAAAAAAAATGGCTTATTTCACAAAATCGAACGTCAAAAACTTACTATTACCATAACCGACCAGTCAACGTAATTTTGTGTTGTCAAACAGCTACGTCAAATATCAAAATATTATGGAATCTATTTTTGAATAACTTTGACTGACGGATTTTTATGTCATGAAACAACCCGTTACATTTAACCTATGTTAAACATCTCACGTCATAGTAACTTTAAACCATCCGTATGTAACGTTAACCGACTATTTGAAACAACCCGCCCTAAGACCATTATCTTAGTGAACTTTGATTTTAACAATCACACTAGTCAAAACTTCATGTATTGGGTACTTTATTTATTTATATTTCATACACAAAGGTACAAAAATGTACTCAATGGTCACTTACTGCTGATACTTACTTTCGTCCACAAAAGTATATTTTATCTTTTTTTTTTAATATCGTATTAAAAGTAGTCATATACCCAATTCGAAATTTGAAAATATCTATAAATCATCTCCTGCTTACATAGTGCAATCAAATACGTAGGTACAATAATCAAAATTCACTTCAAATCCTTCAAGGTAAATCATAAAGGTAATTAAGCTACCAACCCAACGATCCTAAAGTCATACATTGCTACCAACATTAAGAGAAACTGTACCGAATTAGCATATTATATAAATTAGCGCCCAGCTTCGGTCAGATGGAATTTAATATCATCCCATACACAGACGTTTGTAGTTACAATCGTATTCAACGGTCTTTGGTGGCCTGTGATGTTATACAGGGTGTTGTAAGAATGGAGTTAATATGTCTGTATTTTTTAAAGTAATTTTTGCCCGACTGCAAGGAAAGGGACATATTAAAATCTAGATCGACTCAAATCTTCCCAATAATTGAGTCCTAACTGCCCTATTGGCGAGGTTTATAAATAGTTAATCAATATTACTAAACATAATTCTAGACTACATGACTTGTTTATTTGTTTTCAGTTTTTATTTTAATTAACTTTCCACTTTTAACTGGTCGGGTTTTTTTAATAAAATATTTACAATAATTGCTAATAGTAATTCAGATTATTAGAGACCAAAGGGTGGTTTTCAATTCACCAAAAAATATGACTGAGGTAACGTACACAGACTTAAAATTTACTATACATTTCACCGTTTTACCTTTTCTTTATTATTTTTTTCGAGCCATCATTTAATATTAATATTAATCTTACAACAAACCAAACCACCATCACTACCACCTTTCCTCAATATCCATCAGGCTCTAAATAAACCTTAATAAATTATTATTTCTATCTTGTTATAAAACGCGCTTTAAAAATATAGGTATCTGTGAAAATTCCGAGAAGATCTTAAGACCTTTACACACTCTAATAAAATTGTTATCAAAGTGCTAAATTGAGTCTTCCCAGTACTTAAAACAGTACACAACAATAAACAAACAATCAAAAACAACAACCTGACCAAACTAATCATATTATTACAGTATTAATTACAGTGTTAAAATATCTAACAACAACTTGGTAACACCCTGTGATGTTACACAGTCAAGAAATTGCTTGACGGTCAAAATATCTTAGTTATGACCACTCCTGTCCGGTGCAGGACTAACGTTAGCCAAGTTTTGCCCCCCTGCGTCCCCTAAGGCATAGTTGGGTGCCTCCCTCTCCCCTTGGTTATTAATAAATCTATCTGTATATTTCGAGTTAAAGACAGCGGTATTCAAATGGTAGCTTTTAGTTTTGGTGGACGTTATCGGTGACAATGATTTTGTTAGGTTGGCAGTACTGGTACTTTTGTTTGGTTGGTTGTGTGTCTGTGGTTGGTAGACGACGTTATGATGTAGATGTTGATGGTAGCGTTGATATCTATACTTACTGACATTGTTAATGCGAAAATTTGTTTCTTTGTTACGTTTTCACAGCTTTTAGTTAACCGATCTTGATGAAATTTGGCATTGACCAAGCTTAGACCTCAAGAAATGATATAAGATATTTTTTTTTTTAGCTTTTACTTCGTTTGCATTTGCAGCCAACATTCAGGCAGACGACGTCGTGGATAAAGGCTAGTTATTTTATATACCGTGGCATTTTAATCGCATTACTACTTGTGTATTTGTTTTTTCGTTTGAGTAGTTTTAAGTTATGGCTTTTTGACCAAAGAAAAGTTTAGGGATGTAAAAGAAGAAAATGTACTGCTTTTTTGTACAGAAACCAAGTAAAAATACTCTCTCTAATACTCGAAGGAAATCGAATAAAAATACTTGTATTCCTCAGGGCACGTCCGCACTCCGTGAGTACCATGCCAAATATCGCATTGATTTAAAAACAAGCATATCGCTTCTAATTTCAAAATACTTCTAGAACAAATTCAGAGTGTTTAGAAGAAACATTTAGTCAAATGTTTTCGACCAGCTTGCATTACGCAACCTTTATACAAAATTGTAAAGCTATGTAACATAGTTAAAACGGTATTGTCTTGTTTTCCATAAAATCATTAGTACTATTATTGTTTTCCATAATCGTCCCCCGTCATAATATTTACGTGCACTATTATCATTTATACTAATAACGTTTGTCATATCAACTTATTAGTCATAACTTTCAATTGCCATCAAATTAGTTGCCATAATAACATATGTTATAATCATTCGTTTCGATAAGTAACACATTACATAATCGTTACTTGACATAAGCAACATTTAATATAATTTAGAAACGTTTATTGTTTTGTACAAAAATTAATGTCATTAGGGTCACCCACCAACCAAATGATTTATTACAGTAATCAATCTTTAGACAATAAAAAGTTAGTAAAAATTGAAACGGGTAGATTAGGTTAGGTGGTGATCACATATCGCGCGAAGGCGAATGAGCAAATAATACTTAGACATTTGTTTTGGCATAAATTAAATTCGCATAATGTTACTAGGCATAATATGCAAATCTATTGTGCCACGCTAAAGTATTGTCTTAAAAAACAATAAGTTGTGCTACAAAAGTTAGTGACAGAAACGAATCGCTGCAAAACCGACTCCACGTAGTCTTGTCTGCCCTACGCCTAGAGTGTAATCTAAGCCCGCGTAGGCGCGGAGGGGCGAGGCGGCCCGCGAGCTGAGAAGCAGGTGCTTTTAAAGCTCGACACCGTGGCTGAGGCTGGCCGGCCCAGCCGGCCAGCAAGCCGAAGCTTCAGTGGTGAGGGTAAAACACATCTGCGACGATAAGCTCGCGTGGGACCGCCGGAGCCCCGCAGCACCGGAGCCGTGACAGAAACCATGCCTGCTGCATGCTTGCTTGCTGCATGCATGGTATATGCTTGTTTACATGTTTGCGTGGTTACTGCATGCATGGTAAAAATATGTTTTAATATGCGTAAATAATAATAATATGTGGGGACATTTACACACACGGCCATCTGACCCCAAACTAGGGAGACCCTGTACTATGGGTGTCAGACAGCTGATATACATACACAAATACATTTTTTTTTTGTAAATACATACCTAAATAGATTAACAACACCCAGACACAAAATAAATTTAATACATTTATGCTTTAGAATGTTAAGCTTAATCATTATTATGATTAGAAAAATTATGCGTAAGCTGTTCAGTTATACGTAAATAATGTTATTACAAAAATATAATTAGAAAGAAACAAACGTATGCTAAGTTATATTAGGTCTTACAATTTTATGCAAATGGATAGAGAAGGTTTATTTTTAGGTTTCCTTGTGATTAAAAAATCTGTATGCATTTCTAATGAAATTATGGCAAATAAAAGCATGGCATATAAAATTATGGCATTTTAAATTATGCCAAACATTAGTAAACCAAAACATCTTACGTCCAGACAGCCTCCAGCTAAACTCAGAACCTAAGAAACTCAACCAAACAGAATACGAAACTTGCAGCTAAATGTAAATTGAAATCAAAATTCATCACACACTTGTATAACTCAATCACACGGCCAAGATGCCCGGACGCCGGACGAACGGCCCGGACTGTCTACATAGACACGGACAATATCAGTAAGGATTCGATTTAGGGTGTTCGGATTTTGAATTTTGTTTGTGTTGCTGGATATAATGGTTTATCAGTATTTAAGAATTTATTGTTATTAAACTTAGGTGGAAAATTAGGCGATTTCATTATGTTTCTTAATTGGTTGTTCCATAACAATAATAATTTTATTAATTCTGGTCGGAATGTGTTATAACTATATTTATACGAGCTCACGAACGTCAACTACAGCGGAGCTAAAACAATCGCCTTGGCCGAAATCGGTCCGATCGCTTCATAATTCATTTTTATACTAAGTTTTGCCCGCGATTTCGTCCGCGTTATCGCGGTGTCCTATGTCCTTTTCCATTGCTCAAGTTATCTTCATTTCAAATTTCATCAATCATAATCGGTTCAGCCGTTTCGATGTGAAAACGTAACAGACAGAGTTATTTTTGCATTTATAATATTAAAAAGTATTAAGCGTATTTTTTTTATTCTGTATGTTCTGTTCTGTTGTGTTGTGTTCTGTTGTGTTATGTTCTGTTGTGTTATGTTCTGTTGTGTTGTGTTCTGTTGTGTTGTGTTCTGTTGTGTTGTGTTCTGTTGTGTTGTGTTCTGTTGTGTTGTGTTCTGTTGTGTTGTGTTCTATTCTGCCCCCCTAGCCAAGTTACAAATGTTTCCTATCGTTGCTCTTTCTACAATAATTAACGCTTCGTCGTAATACATTTTTGTTTTTCGATCATGTGACTTATCGTTGAGATGACATCATTCCTATACATTCGATTCGTTTTCTATTAGCGTTATCGATTGTAGATTGTCAATTTGGGTAATATGGCTAGGGAGGCCTGTTCTGCTTGTTTGTCTGTTTTGATAATGAAAATTACCTCAGGACTAATTCAGTTCAAGATTGTAAGTTTACAATCATGAACTGAATTAGTCCTATGAGATTAATCATCATCATGTCAACCTTTAGACGCCCACAACTGGGCATAGGTCTCCCCAAAGGGGGGTTCGGCCGTAATCGTCATGCTTGGCCGATGCATGTTGGCGATCGCTGTAGGTGATACGGTACTCAGAAAGACGCTGCTGCCCATCCTCTGGTCAATATCCCTCTGTCGCTTTCTATGACACTCACGGGTAGAAATGGGGTAGTGCCATTTGCGACCAGCACCACACGGCACAGCACTGCTTATGAGGTTATTATTGTTTTATAAATAATCCTGTACAATAATATCCTTCCATTCTAAGCAACTAGATTCCGAACAGATCCATCGATACATTGTATTGAAATAACTCCAGATCTCCAGGTACCAGTTATGTAAGACATCCGTTGCTAGGCAATCATCTTGTGAATTTAGAACATTCTATGGCTGGACACCCATAAGGTGGAGGCCACTCGTAAATTCCGAACGTCTTCAAATTCAACTATGTCTAACTATTGGCCATTTGAGGATGTAGAGATACTGGAAAGAATAATAATCTAAATAAAAAATAGTTTTTCTCTCTGGAGCTCTGACCGCCGCCGGTAATTTGGATCCTGTTTCCGATATCGGTTGATAATTTTTATATATAACTTTTATATATTATGTTACTTATTATGTACCCACTGCAGAGTAAATGCCTATTTTCATATAGAGAAGGCATAAACCTTGATTGACCTCCTCAAAGCGAATAAGCAACATTCCACACGATATTTTTCCTTCACCGATATCAGAGATGTTCAAGTTAAACTATGAAAGTATTTATAACTTGAAAAAATCATATAAGTACGGTCGAACAAGCTAATTGGTTTACAGGCAAAAATATTCATCTTTCTACTACACTAACATTTTATTTATTTATTTTATTTTTTTATCTTTAGTACTTAGGTACCAGGGATACCAACCGACAGTTATTTTTAACTTTTGTTATTGGCTATTCCAGCAAACACTGTATCTCCGTACATCAACTATGTCTTGCTTTTACACGACCGGACCGCGTTATTATTGTGCCTCTGTCAACGGAATATGAAATGTATTGGAACCCGGGATGAGCTGGCAACTCCTTGACCAACCCCCTTCACCCCCGCCACCCCTTGACCTCGGGTGGTGGTCAGTGGGGTTAGATTTTCGGGGAGTGTGGATAATGTGGTAAGTGTGATGTTTGGAATTTCGAGAATAGTTTTGTGTAATATTATTATCCGAGTTGAAAAACATTGAAAATAGGGTTGATATTACGTTGCAAGAAGGATGTTTATTTTTATAAGTTTACTAGCCTACTAGTGTGAGGCAACATATAAAAAACTAAAACTGTATAATGATACCGTATGGTTGTCATATAATTATGTACATTTTGTGAATAGTATTGCTCCAATATTATTTGCATGCCAGTTTGTGGCGAAATGTGTCTCTGCACTGACAATAATGTAATTACGCAAATAAATGTTTTGGCATTGACTTTGTTGAATAATTATCAAGCTCGCCCAATATTTTATTTTAATTAAATTATTATTTTCTAGGGTTACGACTAAATATACAAAACAAAAGGTTAATGCTACATTTTCCCACATCATCAACAACAGATATAGTACAACAAGTAGCTTTTATATCATTCTATTTTTAAATTTCACCAAAAGGCTTGTTCTAATAAATTCATAAGTATTTTATTTATTTAGACAACATACACAAAGGCGGACTCAATGTTTTAGGCATTTGCTACAAACAACCAAAGGTGGTGAAGAGATGACATGGTAGGTGCATAAAAATAAAAATATATCACAGAATATTTCAGTCACAGATATAAGTTGCAGATGCCTCCTTATCACTGAAGTGTGTGAGACGTCTTCAGCCGTGGTACCCCGAGGTGCGGGCACTAAGATTTAAGGAACATGGCCTCTTCACATAGACCTATGTACTACTTAGACAGTCCAATACAACAACATAGTTTTTGTAACACTAACACGCCATTGCCCTTCGGTGCCTGTTAATAATATATATATATATATATATATATTTAGTTAATTGATTAATGTAGTAATCGGTACAAATGTCAACTATTACATTAAAAAAAGCATTAGACTAATAGTGACGACATCTGTTTTCGTCGCCTCCGTAACCTGGAAGATCGTAATCTGGGTATCTTCAAGGCACGAGTGAACCGGTTCATCTTAGGCAAGCGTGTTCCAACTTAGACCGCATTATGACTTACGATCAGGTGAATTGCGGTCAAACGCAAGCCTATTTAATAGTAAAAAAAAAAAGACTATAAACAATGTGACCGTAATCAGTACGGTGGATTTATAATACTTCTAGATAAAAATAACGTAAGTATGGTAAGTACCAATAGCCATAATTTAGAAGCAAGAAAAATAATTTGTATTTATAATCAAAATAAAATACATTTACTACTACTTTTTTTCTCTTTTTTTTTTGTAAGCTTGTCTAAAACAATTATGCAATATTTTGTCCCTTCTATTCCTTCTTAACCCCGTTACTGGACACTCAACTTACCCATTTCAAATTGGAAAACACTGCCCCACGACTTATCCTTGTACAGTCCTACCTCCAACTAGATCCTACTCGCTATTTGAGTTGCCGCCCGCTCCGTGTGCTTGCGTCTTGGTACAAAGCAAAAGCGAAAGCGTTGCTGTTTGGGGTAGGTACGATAATTACGACAAATAATTATTGACGTCATCTTTCAAAGCAGATCTCGTTCCTTTCATCATCATTTTTCACCAGATGAGATTAAGATCAATTCCATTATTAGGATCTTGTGTACAACAGATAAAGCCACCATTTTTACTCGACTACAGCAAAGCCTAAAGGAGGGATATGTTCTACTTGTATAGACAACTAAACACAAACAAAGACAAAAAACAAAGGTATCACCAGAAACGATCGAAGTGCATACATCTTTGATAATTATGAAAGATATGGGAATGGAAAAACCAAATTTCTTTAAAATTGATAAATAGTTTTCAAAGACAAAATTAAATAAAACATCATTCATTATCGTCAACCTCTTTTCACTTACACCAAACATTTAACTAGATTATCTTAACGTATTTATATGCGGTTGAAGCTAATTTTCGGACAATTACAGAGCGGGCCCTGTTTACGCCATGCCTTATGTGGTCGCCGAGGTGATTTGTGTAAACTTTGCCACAATATAATGTGGTGCGAGATAAGCACAACATTCTTGCTGTCATGTTTGTTCTTTGTATCTTAGATTTTGCTAGTGTTTGTACTGGTAAGTGCAAACTAAATATATCTCACTTACCTATGTAGGTAGAGGAGCTCGTGGCTAAGTTAAAGCCGTACAGATCGATTGGTCAAAGGTTAAGCTACGCTAACCGCAGTCGGTCTGTAGATGGGTGACCATCCCTTGCATACCGAGTTACCTCCGTGCCTTGTAAAGCACGTAAAGCCGTTGGCCTCGGCTGTCATTTGTAGATCTTTGGCAGTCGTTATGGGTATAGTCAGAAGCCAGAAAGTCTGACAACCAGTCTTACCAAGGGGTATCGTGTTACTCTGGGTTGTGGAGGTCCGATAGGCAGTCGCTCCGTATGAAACACTGGTATTAAACTGCATCCGGTTAGACTGGAAGCCGACCCCAATATACTTGGGAAAAGGCTAGGCAGATGATGATGACCAATGTAGGTAAGATACTATTATCATGGTTTGAGGTTTTAGAGTTTTCACCTAATTTATCTAATTCCCAGAAGTTCAAACTCATGGTTTGCCAACGAGCAATGGAGCGCAGTATAATAATAATAATAATAATAATAGCTTTATTTATTCCATACATGCAACAAAAGAATTACAGAAATAAAAATTATATTAAAACATAACAAAATTTATAACAATTGATAATAATAATAATTGAGGAACTAGTAGATCTATCCTTAGTGGTTTATACATTAGTTTTACATACATTTCATTTCATTTTATTCATACATTATTATTATATTATTCATTCATTCATTTTTCATTCATTATACAAGTTCACATATATTATAATAATAGATGTAATACCTTAATTTGATATTTAATTTCCATTCAATTTGATTAGTGTCCTCCATCAATTTGTGAACTTTCATGTATGGACCCCCTACGGGTAAAAGCCTCCTCCAAAGAATGCCAACAGTCTCTATATTTTGCTGTATCAATCCAGTTTCTGCCTGCAATTTCCACTAGTTCATCCTACCACCTGGTGCATGGACGGCCCTTGCCTCTACTTCCTTGCGGTCCCTTCCATGTTGTTATTGTAAGTGTCCATCTTTTGTCAGTGTATCTTGCTAGATGCCCAGCCCATTTCCACTTTAGTGACTGCGCAAAGAGAATGGCGTCAGTTACCTTAGTTTTGTTGCGAATGTCGGCAGCTTTCACTCTGTCCCTTAGAGTGATTCCTAGACAGCTCCTCTCCATTGCTCGTTGTGTGGTTTGAATTTTTGCCTTGGATTTTTTATTGAATGACCATGTTTGGAAACCATAGATTAGACATGGTAGTATTGCTGAATCTAAAACAATTTTCTTAAATTTTATTGGGAGCTGAGATTTTAAAATCTCTTTGTGGGCCCAGAACTTCTGCCAGGTTGAGGCTATCCTTCTGTTTATTTCCTCTGCATTTCTTTTCGTGTTGAATGATAGTTGTTTCCCTAGATAAATATATTTCTGTACGTATTCTAGTGGCTTGTTTTGTATCAAAATAGGTATCATTTTGTCATTAGTCATGATTTTTGTTTTGCTGAGGTTCATCTCTAAACCGACACGATTGCTAACAACCTGTAAATCGTTTATCATAATATTTAGTTTTTCAGGATTTTCTGATAACAAAATGATATCATCCGCAAACCTTAGATGAGTCATGAACTTTCCCTCTACCTTGATTCCTTGTGATGACCAAGGTAGATCCTTCATTATATTCTGAAGTACCGCTATAAATAGTTTAGGTGATAGTGGGTCGCCTTGTCTTACCCCTCTGTTGATGTTTATGCATTTGCCTGTTTTTTCTAATCTGACTTTGCTTGTACTTTTACTATAAATATCTTTCAGGATGTTTATATATTTAGAATCTATATTTTGATAGGTTAGCGCCTCCCAGATACTGTTGTGACAAATAGAATCAAAAGCCTTTTTGTAATCTATGAAGGCTAGATACAGCGGACTGCGAAATTCTAGATATTTTTCTATTGTCTGTTCTATTACATGGATGTGATCGATTGTACTAAATCCTGATCTGAAACCAGCTTGTTCGTAAGGTTGGTGGCTATCAAAGTCTAAAGATATTCTGTTTAATAGACATGAAGCAAACAGTTTGTACAGACACGACATGAGGCTTATGGGTCTGTAGTTTCCTATGTCGGTTGGATCTCCTTTTTTGTAAAGTAGAATAATTTCAGATTTAGTCCAATTTTCAGGAACTCGTTCTTCATTGAGGATTTTGTTGAATAAATGTGTCAATGGGGCAAGCAGTAGTTTTTTAGCATGTTTGATAAACTCGTTCCTGATGCCATCAGGGCCAGGGGATTTTTCTAGTTTTAACTTTTGTATGGCATTAAGGACTTCAAATCCATCAAACATTTTAACATTTGATTGTGTTGTATTTACCTGACTGTATATTGCTGCTCCTTGTGTTGAGTTAGGGTGACTGTACAGGTTAGCGTAGAAATCAGTTGCTATATTGAGAACCTCCATGCGGGATTTGCTTTTGTTTGGACCGGATTGCAGTAATGGGATCCAACTTTTTGAGCTATCTATTTCCTTATACGCTTTCTTAGAGCTTCTTGAGGTTTCAAGGTATCCGCGTATTGTATTTGATCTATAGGTATCGTAGCATTTTTTAATTTCTTTGTTTGTTTTTTTTGTACAGATCTTTCAATTCTTCTTTGTCTATTTTGGATAATTTCGTTTTGTTTTGTAATAGGCTTCTTTTTTTGATAAGTAACTTTGCCTTTTCACTTAAAATATTTTGTCTTGATTTTCCTTTTATATTATTTAAACTGTCTTTTATTGAGCGCTCAATCCATTGGCAGTATTGGTTGATTGTGTATTCTTCGGGTGCTGTTGATAGATTTTGCAGATTGTCGTTTAGATGTGTAAGGAATGTAGTTTGTTCTTCTAGTGTTTTTAAAGTGGTTTGTTGTTTACTGCAGTATCTTCTGCTTCTTCTTGTTAGTACATTTAGAGTTGCTCTGATTGGCCTGTGGTCTGATCCAAAGTTAAAAGATGTTAACACTTCGAATTTGGAGAATAGGTGTGGTGTAGTTGTCAACATAAAGTCTATTTCGTTTCTCGTGTTCTTATCTGGGGAGACCCAAGTCCATCTGTTCTTCTTTTTTATGTGAAACATAGTATTCAATATTTTCAGGTTATGCTCGTATGCATATTGGATCAGTATTTCTCCTTGTTTGCTTCTGTTTCCATATCCATAATACCCAGTAACTTTATTTTCATAAGTCTTTGGTATTCCAATCTGCGCATTAAAGTCGCCCATTGAAATGACATATTTGCTTGGGGTTGTTTGATGGGCTATAGTTAGGTCCTTGTAGAAGTTATCTAATTCTTCCTGTGTAGAGTTTTCTGTTAGGTGTTAAATAACGGATTGACTTCGAATGAAAAATCACGTTTTAAATCAGGTAAATCAGGGATAGCAGACGTGGCTCATAAGGTTGCCCAACTTAAATGGGATTGGAGAGAACATGTCTGCTGCATGCCGAACAAACTGTAGGCTCAAGTAGCACAGAACTGGTGCCCTGAGACAATAAAACGGGATAACGGCAGGCCACGAAGGACATGGCGGGACGAACTGGACGGATTCCTCCAAAACTGGTGGGTTAAAGCCCAGAACGGGAAAGATAAAAGCCATGGAGGGAAGCCTTTGCCCAGGAGTGGGACAGAATAGGCTAACAAAAAAAATTAACTTCGCTATCACTACATCATTACATATCTATTATTTAGTAATTCGCCCATCGTGATGAGTTTGTGTTTTATTTATCAGTCTAAACTCCAGAACTACTGGTCCGATTCTGCAAATTAGAGATCAAATAAAATAATAGAGATCCGCAAAGAAATTCATGTGGATAAAATCACGGGCAAAAGAAATGAAAACGTTGTAATAGTACCTATTACAACGTTTTCATTTTAACTTTAACGAGACTAACTTGGTTTTCTTGTGTGGCGTTTTCTTCATGATTAAACATTTACTTATTGCGATAAGTATCATAATAAATTAGCCTAAAAATAAATTGTGGTGAAGACAACCAAATAATAAGTGGATTTATTCATAATATGACCTAATGGTCATAATATGTATGACCATTGGGTCATAATATGAATACAAGTAGATTTATTTATATTATGACCAAATGGTCATTCATATTATGAACATTTGGTAATATTATGAATAAATCCACTTCTAATTTGGTTTTCTTCGCCACACTTTATTTTTAGGCTCCAAATAGTCATAATGTGAATGACCATTTGGTCATAATATGAATAAATTCACTTCTATTAATATCATGATAAAATGGTCATAATATGAATAAATCCACTTCTAATTTAGTTGTCTTCGCCGGTTATCCCGACAGGTCTATCGTATTCTATCTACCTCATCATCTGGCTAACCTTATTCCAACTACGTTGATTCGGCTTCCAGCCTAACCGGATGCAACTGAATATTAGTGTTTAACATGAAGCGACTGCCTATCTAACTTTCACAACCCAGTTACTGAGAGAGCCTGTCAGATGCCTGTTGAAGAGGTTGCCTGCTTCCATATTCTATCTACGAACCATACTTGTAAAAGACTATATGAAATTCAATCCATACTTCCATACTTAATATTATAAATGCGATAGTAATGTCTCTGGCTTTCACGATGAAATGGCTGACCCATTTTGAAAAAATTTGGTATGAAGATAGCTAGAACCCTGGGGAAGGATATAAACTACTTATTAATCCGCGACTTTGTCTGCATCCACGATAACCGACATTCGCGCGGACGAAGTCGCGGGCATTAACTAGTAGTCTGTAAACCAAAGCCTCTTTATTACTGCCATGAAACCTAGTACTTATATTCAGCGTTTTTCATTGACTTTCAAATAAACTTGAGGCAGCCATACCATTAGGTACTTACATACAGACCCAACTCAATAAAACTTTCACTATCCCTGAAACTAATGGGCGAACCCTTTCGCCTTAAGACAGTGAAAAATACACAAGACGTTTGAAGTGAGCGTGGCTAATTTAAGGAGCCTACCTTATCTTAGTGTAACTTCGACATCGGGTGTCATTTGTCTTCGTCAGTGTTGGCCGGTGATCATTTATGCCACAGCACACCCTACCCTTTCGGTAGAAACATAGGGTGGTAAGTTGTGTGGAGCCTGATGTTATGACCCAGTGAGCAAGTCCTATACCTGTGATGACTCTGAGGGTCGTGAAGTTGGAGTCGCAAGGCGTTTGTGGTGCAGGTTCTGATTCCTCTTATATGGAGAGCTTTCTCAAACAAGAGTTGTGGCCGAAGGGTGTTTCGACGATTTCGAGGAAGATTACGCGGCACCTTGCAGTACAACACGACACCGTCACTTCATTAATGTCAGTAAGTCTGCCTTTATACAGAAGCCAGCACATCAGGCTATGCCTATCTGTCAAATTTCTTTGATAGATTTTCAATTTTATTACGAAACAATAAGGTTCATATTCAATTGGGAAAATTTGACAGTTTGGTTTGGCTTGATGTGCTGGCGTCTGTACCTTTGTGCATGAATTGTGGAATTTTAATATTTCTTTTGTTAGTTTTTTTTTTCAATGCTTGTAAGTTGCTTGACGTGAATAAATAAATGGTGAGCTGAGGCTCTATTCGGTCAAACTCGGAATAAGGTTCACTTGGTTCAAATCGCAGGACGCTTCGATCTGCAGTTGCCTATGTATTTGCAGCTTTATACAGTACCTAGTCAAAAGATAAAAAAACGTAATGTGCTATGTACGATTCGTACTTACAAACTTACTCATTTACCGTTCTGCCGATCTAACCTGCAACTAGTTGAAGACAGCTGTCACCCCACATGATGACACACAAATGATGATGTACAGACCATTTTTTTCTAGGTCACTCACTTAAATTCACCAAAGAAGATAGGTATTTACAGAATGGCACTGCTGTTCCTTTGAAAGATCTTATATTGCTGAACGACAAATACTAAGAACTTAATCCTCATCTTCTGCAGAGCCTCGATGATTTTGGCAGAAAACATTTCGTACTTAGCTTTTCTTTGCTTTACTCTTCTTTCCTACCGTTTCGTCTTTAAGGTCTCAGGTACCTTTATATTTAACTAGCAACCCGCCATTTCACATGGGTGCAATTTACTAAACGTCACATGTTTTACATTGGGATTTTGATATACTAAAATATAGTCCAAATTTCAGAAATTTCCGGCGGATTTTCCAAAAAATATATGTCATACTAATCTTGTCCTGACAATTAAGGTCGGTCGAGACATTCTCACGTGAAATTATTTCATACATGAGATAATTGATTTTTATTTGTATAAATAAACGAATGAACAACCATACAACTTTCAGACTATGAAATTGGAACATCTTAAGTCGTGCCAAATACCTTCCCGTATATCCCAAACGTAGACATTCTACATGTTCACCCCTATTTTCATCAAGTTAGAGATGTATTTCGCATGACATGTGTGGTTAAGGGATGACTTAGTGCTTTCCTAAGGAAATTGCGGCCACTCGTTTGTGGATGTACAATGACAATGCGTTTTTACGAGTCAACGAATAGGGGTAGGTTTTCGTTTGTTTTTTTTTATGTTTCGACTCGCGAAGTTCTTGAAAATAAATTAGTGCGAGGAGTTCTTTAGGTGTTTATGAATGTATGAAAAGGTATATTGTTATCTTGTCGGTACATAGACTTAAGTTTTCGAAGGAAATAATGATTAATTAATTATGATAATTATTATGAGCATTCAGTATCTCTATCGATCGTTAATAAAAAGCATTCACAAATTAAATTTATATCTTCATGCCTTAGCTTAAGAACATAAACAAAGAAGTAGGTGTCTTAATTTCTTGAAAACCTCAATCATGTCATCAAGTTACTTCAGCAATAAAATAAAACACTGAATTTGATATAGTTTAGAATCTACACCTTTTAATCCCTTGACCACGTTTATCACCGAATATTCAATAAGTACCTACCCAAACAGATTTCAAATCTTCACAGCTGACGTGATCATATTCCTTGCATCCGAAGACGTCCGACCCCTCCCCCACCCCCTAATTAGTTTACCGTTATTATTTGCATACGTACCGTATTTCGAACGTTTGTTTTTCAAATTTGGAACAGCCGAACGGACCCGAGCGTGGTCCGAACAATAACTCGGCCAAGATGTTAGAAGCAGTTAATTTAGTTTGCTTTGATAAGGGTCAACCCCTTCAAGTAGGTACTCAGGTAGGCGGTCACTCCGACTAGGACAAATATTGAAACTATTGAGTTTGTATAAGTAGTGCTGAGGAAATTATTAATTATTGCTTACTGTGTTGAGATTTATGGATTATTATGTCGAATTTCCTCTGAGTTTGGTGGATTATCGTCATAGTAAGTACTGGTATCACTTTACTACTATCATGAATTCCTTCGCGCTGAGTTTGAAAAAGGAATTATTTAGGAAGGTGCTTCCCCGTGCGAAGCCGGGGTATAAAAATTGGGTTTGAGTTTTTAGTCTTTTTTTTAAGCATCTTTTTTTTGACCGGATTCAAGTAATATTTACTAAACAATTTTCTTGCTACTTCATTAGTTTTTTTTTACATTTCACACTAAATTCTACTTGTCGTACTGGACTCAATATCTACCGTTTATATTTGTATAATAAAAAGTATTAAGATACATTGCGCAATGTTACTTTTTTCTTCTACTTTTTTCCTACACAGAGCTTCAATTTATTCTATACCTGGCCACTTTGACCCAAATAAAAATCGAAACGCCAAAAAATAAAAACAAACATTTTAACTTCCACCAACAATACATACTAAATCGCTGTAAATCTAAATAAAACAGGGGCCAGTATAATTATAAATTCCACGTCACTCGGCAACGGTGGAACAATGAAGTTAATCCATCAGGCAAGTCCTCCGGCGTGGGTGAGAGATAAAAAGAGGGACGGTGCCCGCACCCCGACTGTCTTGGGCACCTACCCTCTGTGAGACCAAGGAGTGTTGCAGACTGGACAGATTAAAATTAATTTTAATCTGTGGTGCTTGGCAACTGGGCTTTTCCCAGTTGTAAACGTCCCTCTGTGTTTTTTGGCTTAGCTCTGTTGCCTTTTTAAAAATGTTCCAAATTGTTAAAAAGTTGGTAAAATAGGGGCATTTTTGACTGATAAATTCAAATCAGTCAAAAATGCCCCTATTTTACCAACTTTTATCGTCGTTCCAAAAAGTTACTAGATTGCCCCCCTGCATCTAGGAGGGAAAGTGAAAAATATGGTTTTTCTTACTCCTCCGCTGCTCTTTTCTGATTCACTTTTATTGATTTGAATCGTTTCTTCGGGACTTATCGTGCTTCATTACCTCGACGCTTTTCTGGCGGTCGCCACTGTTAATTCTGGCTTTCATGAGTTGCACTCTGACTACTTATACTGAGCGACTTGGATGACATAAATGTAGAACACAAACAATCAAAACTGAAAATGCTTTTCTCTACCTCTTTAAAAGTTTTATATTACAAAAAAAAGGCCTACAAATATTTATGTTGATTTACATTTGGTTGCATTAAACATTGAGACAATATTCAGCTTACGTGCTTATAACGATATTCAACTGCATTTAATTAAAAATTGACCTCACGAATCCTGCGTCAACGTAGGCACAAACCTAGCCTCTCTACAACGCATCTGCGGCCATAATCTCAAAAGATTGACCAGTCCTTAAGGCCACCCTTCTCAGTCAGTGACGACCACCTGGGCCTGTCGTATGAATATTAATTCGACCATATCTTGACCCCTGTCCAACAGTAAGAAACCTTGACGTATGAATATCTCAAATAATAGATGAGGTACCAAGTTAAGTAGTTTTTGCTTGATGATTCACTGGTTGTAGTGGCACGCAATTTTTGTATTATTTACTCATTTGTTTTTATTTTATTTTTAGGTCCCTCTTTTCGAGAATTTTACAAGTAATTTGAAACTAAAGCAAGTCTATTTTTGTGCTACACATGCTCAGGGCCTCAAGTCTGTTATTACAATAGTGTCAGAATGGTCTATCATTGATTTCATAATTGTTGATTTTGACATGTTTGGTAATCTACTAATATAATGGCGTCATTATGACTTTCCAATGGTCAACCACTGACACGCCATAGAAAGAAATGATATAGAATAGTAATCTCGTCCAAATGACAACTGAATGACTGACTCAGGTGGTAATCTGCAAATTTTTTACAGTTCCTTTGATCAGTGACCTACCATTAGAACGTCACTGCGCAGTCATTGCTTTTAATTCGACCGACCAATGATCGACCATTATAAATTTAGCAGATTACGAACTTTTAGCAAACTGACAATGGGATCGTGTTGGAATGACGAAATTATAATAATAGCAGATTTGGCCCCTGTACAGCATACTCTATAGTAGCTCAGATACATTTTGTTTTTATTTTATAACAATGGTAAATATATACATATACACGGTGGAGGGAAATAGTAATTTTTCGTAAGAAATGATAAAAAAACAGCTTTTTCATACAAAAACCATTCAAATAAACCATTTACCTTCGAATTGTCAAGGAATCAGTCAGTCACAAAGTTGAAGCTAGTTGTTCGTTCTAAGTAGTTGGTTTCTATGGAGAAAAACGAGCAAGAATCTCCATGAACACCTTTTCCTCCCTCCCCACCCATTCTCTCAAAAAAAATCAAAGAAGATATTTTTTTAAACTTAAAAATAAATGTAGAACAGGGAATTTGATATGCCAGCAGCATTATAATAGATCAATGGCTGGTCAATGGATTGAATTTATCAACACATCAATAGGTGAGCAACGCGTAGACCACGCGTCGTAGACTACATCTTATGTGTTGAAAAATTCACTCGTATGTAACACGAAATAAAGCTTACATTTAAATGCCATACTGTGAGTTGAGTTGCAGTGGAGTCAACTTGATTTGGTGTAATGTACTACGACCTTAAGTCTCATCATCTGCCTAGCCTTTTCCCAAGTACCTATATTGGGGTCGGCTTCCAGTCTAACACGATGCAGCTGAATACCAGTGTTTCACACGGAGCGACTGCCTATCGGGCCTCCACAACCCAGTTACTGGGTAACACGATACCCCTTGGTAAAACTGGTTGTCATACTTTCTGGCTTCTGACTATACCCATAACGACTGCCAAAGATCTACAAATGACAAGCGGGACCAACGGCTTTACGTGCTTTTTGAGGCACGGAGGGAATTCGGTATGAAAGGGATGGTCTCCCATCCACAGACCGACCGGCGGCCTAAATTTTGACCAATCGATCTGTACGGCTTTAACTTAGCCACGAGCTCCTCTTTTTCTCTTCGAGGCCTTAACTTAGCTACGACCTTAAGTCTATTGTTACTTACCCAAAGGATCTTTGTTTTTTTTTGATAAATGAAATGAAAGGATATCGTAGCAAACTCTGCATCTATTTTACCCCTTTCCAATTCTTCTTTTTCTTGCAAAGTATCTTCTTCATCATCGTAATTGGTCATCTTAGGCATAAGTACTTCATCGTAATCACCCCGTGATCCAAATATTATGTGGCCACCATCGCACCCCACACAAATATTGTTTCAATTGATTAGCCCTTGCCCATTGTAAGGGCTAGTGGACAACGGTATCTAATAATTTCCACTAGTCTTTTTTATTTTTTGCTATTAAATAGCCTTGCGTTTGACCGCAATTCACCTGATCGTAAGTGATAATGCAGCCTAAGTTGGAACACGCTTGCCTAAGATGAACTGGTTCACTCGTGCCTTGAAGATACCCAGATTATACTTATCAGGGAACAGAGAGGCGGGCAAGGAATTCCAGTCTGGCAGTTCGCACAATAAATGTGGAGTCAAAGCGCTTGGTTCGAGACAGTGGAACTTCAACCATATAGCGGTGACGTTTCGCCGTATCTCTGCTCGTCCGATGATGGAACGGAAATCTTAGGAAGAAGATACGTGTAAAATATTTATTCCGTGTATGTTGCTGACGGGGTCACGGCAGGCCACAAAGAAGATGGTGGGACGAACTGGACGGATTTTTCGAAAACTGGAAGGAGGAAGTACAGAATTGCAAAAGATGTAGGGCATGGAGAAAGCCTTTTCCTAGGAGAGGGGATAGAATAGGCTAACGAAAAAAAAGTTGCTAACAAAAAGAACATTCTAATCAAGACGAAGTTCGAAAACAAATCTTTTGTACTGCTTTTTACCGGCCAATAGTAGTAATATAGTGGTTGTGCTTCCCCGGGTAAGCTCCTTTTTAAGACTTCTACTACTATAATTACTAAAGTGGTAATTCCCTTTTTGCCATGTAATCTATAAAATAAGTGGGAATCCAAATATTTTTTCCTATTCGTAATAGAAGGTACAAACTGTCAATTTCATGAATAATTACTACAACGCCTTAGTATTGCAGGTGATTAAAAAGTTTTCATCATTCATCGTCAGTCAGTCATCATTTTTTTTTCACACAGTTTGTATTAATAATTAAAATTAAAGTTCCCATAAGTGAAACATGTTCTTTTCAGTGTTTTTCGCTTGGTGTTTAGTTAGCTATATTGTAAGGTGGTACTGAACCCTTCATTTGCGAGATCGACTCACACTTTCTTTTTATTATAGGATCACTTTGTTGTCCGTTAGTCTGTCTGTCTGTCAAGACCCTTTATCTCAGGAACGCGTGGAGGTATCGAGTTGTAATTAAAACCATATACTCAAGTCTAAGGTCCCTTGATGCTGTAAAAAAATTAACCCTCTATATGTTAACGTGAAAAAAGATACGGCCGTTTATGTCGCAAAAAACGCATTTATAATATTAAGTAGATTAAAGTATGGATAGTAGGTATGGATTAGTATAGAATGTACGGATATGTACCTACTAATATGTACGGAACTCTCGGTGGGCGAGTCCGACACGCACTTATCTGGATTTTTTTATTCTGAGATAAATATCAGTAACTTCTGGCATGGGTACATTTTGTTCCATATTTTTTCAAATCCCAAATCATGACACGAAAACTACTACCTTACGTAGAGGCACAAAAATCACAAACCGTATAATATGAACACCTATAACAATTCCATCTTATATTCCTCCATCAGTGAACCACAATCCTTATACCCCGCTCTGCTCTCGGTCAAGTGAGCACTTCTAATTAGTGAAATATCTTAATTGGGAGATAGTTTCAAGCACCTTGTTTGATCCGACAACATTCGTGTGAGAATATCTCCTGAATAAAGTTTTATATCATTATGAAGCAAAGTTCTGCTGTTTGCATACTTGAACTGATCTAGGATATTACTGAGTGGATTTTATTTTAATCTTTCTCTTTACTAAAATTGTTGGCGCAGTTGCTGAGTGATCGACTGCTGCGCAGCGTGTCGCGGGTTTGATTCCCGCCTAGGGTAAACATTTGTTTAATGAGCACTTGTGTTTGCTTTGTGTTGATTATATATAAATATATTTAAAATGTATTTGTGTATGTGTATCAGCTGTCTGACGCCCATAGTACAGGGTCTCTCTAGTTTGGGGTCATGGCCATGTGTGAATTGTCCCCACATATTATTTTTATTTGTTGATGAGTTTGTTGTTTGATACAACTATATCTGGTCCATGGTTTTGTTCAGATGATCAGAACTATTTTGTAAAAATCTCGGTGAATGGTAAAGACAGGTTGACGTAAACTGATAATCCTTAGTTTCAGGTGGGATGACAGCCCAGAGCCTGCAGATAAAATCCCTTGCTGTTAGTGTTAACGCCAACGGAAAAATAAAATTGTTTGGAGTTGACCTTTGCTTACCAGATGTCACGTGATGCAAATATGTCAACTGCATACCATTTTTATTTTTTTTATTTTTTTATCTACTGATAGGCATACGTTTGACCACTATCTCACCTGATGGGAAGCGATGTGCGGTCTAAGATGGAGCACGCTTGCCTAGAAGTAACCCATTCACTCTTGCCTTAAAGACTCCCAGGTTGTAGCTATCAGGAAACACAGACTCAGGCAGGGAATTCCACTCCTTAGCAGTACGCACAATGAATGTATTCCCAAAACGTTTCGTGCGTGTGGGTGGGATGTCCACCATGTACCGGTGGCGCATCGCCGTACGTCTTGTGGTCCGATGATGGAACGGGCTCGGCGTGATTAAATTATGCAATTCCGTCGCACACTCCCCAAAATGCAACCGATACAAAACCGACAGACCAGCAACTCGGCGTCGTTGCTCAAGACTTTGGAGCTTTGACTCGACGAGCCTATCATTGTCAATGATCCTCTTGGCTCGTTTCTCAATTGACTCTAGGGCATCAAGCTGGTGATTGATTTTCCGTTGGCGTTAACGCTAACAGAAAAGGGATTTTGTCTACAGGCCCAGTTCAAGCTTAAGCTATCGCAGAATAGACTGCAGGTGTAATATTTTTTTTTTATTCTTTTTTTTTTTGATATGGGTAAAATAAAAAGTATCTCAAATAAGTTATCTTACTGCCAAATTATTACATCAATCGGGGTAGGTATAAGTTTAGTCCATAGCTCATCAATACGCGCTATCTAATCTCCATAACTGCTGGTCTCATTCTGAAAATTATTTTGCTAATTGGTAGCTACATTCTCCTTGAGTGCTATATTTTACTATTATATAGATCTTCGTTAGAGAATTCGCACGGATGAGTTAGCAAAACTTAGTAGGAAGTAATCTGTAAAAATAATAATTTTAGTCAAGTTACAAAAACTTCCTATTCATTTCATTTATTTAGTACCACAACATAGTTTTTCTGTCCAGATGATTCTGGGCAGAAAAACTATGTTGTTTGACAACGTTTATTCATTAGTTTTCATTATTTTCATTTAAGTTTATAAATAAAACAATTCACATTGTGTTGAATATATACACATGCAATTAACATACAAATACAAAGAACTATGAATTGATGACTAACATTCCAAGTGAAATTCAAGTATAATGTCAAACAGTATTAAAAAAGAATGTGAATACATAATTTATTATTGAGATTCACACCCACAGACATATAATACAGTAGTATATGTCTGTGTTCACATGATATAAGTGGACAATCCGTTTTACGTAACTACAACTATAAATAAATCATAACCAAATCCATACATTCAAGTCACACACCAACTAACACCAACCCATTTCAACAATAGCCATTCGAAATTCGAAATGTATGTCGCAATACCGTCTAGTTCCGGCCGAGTTTGAATATCCGTCCAAGTTGGACATCCGGCGGAAACGGCCGCACCCAACATGGCGGACGTCTTTATCTGAAGAATTAACTTGTGATAGTTATTCAAATGCGTTGGTCAAGTAGAGGGTGGGTGATAAGGCGGTTCTGGTAGCCACTGAATATATTGTAATTATTCTTGGAATGTTAAATCTATACTTAATTGTAAAGAGGTAAGATTGTGTGATTGTTTTTAAGAGAAAATCTCTGGTAGTATTGGGCCTGTAGACAAAATTCCTCTCTGTTAGCGTTAACACAAACGGAAAAATCAAATTGGATGGAGTTGACGTTTGCTTACCGGCAGGCTTAGTCAAATTGACAATTTACAATCGATAACGCTAATAGAAAACTAATCAAATGTGTGGGAATGACGTCGGCGGAAAGAGTTATGAATATTAATTTGGATGGATGTAGAGGGAGAGGAAGGCCAAAGAAAAGATAGATGGATTGTGTGAAGAATGATATGAATGAAAAGGAAGTCAGTGAAAGCATGACGTTGGACAGGACGGAATGGAAGAAGAAAACATGTTGCGCCGACCCCAAGTAACATGGGATAAGGGCAATAAGTGTGGGAATGACGTCATCTTTACGATAAGTCACGTGATCGAAAATCAAAAATGGATTACGACGAGGCATTTATTGTTGTAGAAAGAGATACGATACGAAACGTTTGTAACTTGGCTAGGCCCACAGATGACACGTGATGCAAATATGTCAACTTCATGCAATTTGAGTTTTCCGTTGGCGTTAACGCTAACAGAAAAGGAATTTTGTCTACAAGACCTACCACCCTAGCCAAGTAATAAACGTTTCGTATCGTTTCTCTTTCTAAAATAATTAACGCTACGAAGCGGCGTATCCATTTTTGATTTTCGATTACGTGACTTATCGTAAAGATGATGTCATTCCCACACTTCTTGTTTATGTTGAAAAGCAGTGCATTGTTTTGTTTCGTTTCAATTTAGATGATATGTAGTATGAAAAAAAGGACTATGACAGACTAGAACTAAGATAGAGTTTTTTGTTGAACTTCGCCGTGTTTTAAATCAATACGTTCTGACATGACAACTATAATTGTATGATAATTTTAGATCTACTTAAATTGACAGCTGGTCTTTTAAATATCTGTCTCTTTCTGGTTTTCTTGGAGAGAAAGAGGTATAAATAGCTTTAAATAAGGAGAACCCTAGATTTATGTCCAGCGTTCGATTCATATCCCACCTCCTTAATAACACATTAATATTAAACACGAAGATAACACAATTACTAATATAAATCCAACAGATATTTCCAACGTTACGCAAGGTGAACTAAGGGTTGTATATAATTGTGAAAGGGTGGGTAAGGGTGGTCAGTGTTTGTGATTTGTAAATGGGCTCAGACCTTAGCCCTTCCTAGAGACGGGGATATATCACGTAGGCGGCGATAACTTTGTTTAAGTAGTTATATAGAGATGTTTGTTTTATTGAAGTGACCAGTAGCTGGTCAAGAATGGATGTGAACAAGTTGGTATTGGATTTTTTTGTTTTGGTGATATAAGCTTTCGCGGAGAAGAAATACAAAGGCTTCTTTACTTATAATACAATAAATTGAAATGAATACGTGTATTATTTTAATTAAGGGTCAGGGTGCAAATAAATATAGCAGTGCATCATTCTACTCGTCCAGGTTCTTTGTGCATTTTTTTCTGTTGAATCTCAAACGCAAATTTTTTTTGGGAGAATGCCGCCACCTTTTTTCCAAACCACTGCGATTCCTAAAAGTCAAAATCAACAGCGGCAAAAACCAGAAAAGCGCCGGGGCAATGAAGCTCAACAAGTTCCAGAGAAACGATTCAACTGTCTTAGACCCAGCAACGAAATAAATCACAAAAGAACTGCGGAGGAGTTAGAAAAAACTTACTTTCCACATCCCTCCTATGTAACTTGCGGACAATGAAAATACGCATCACGGACACACCAAACTGATACCAGTCACACTTAAACCAACTCTGTCCAATCAAAATGGAATACCCCCGTACAATTGTCTGTCGAGATATCTTAAGGGCACAAAGGTTCCCGCAAATTGCCGAAGTAAGTGTAAGGTCCGAACTGAAATACATTATCTGGACTGGATGGGCCGCGATCGGTAGATTTATTGTCTTGGACTTCGTAGGTACTGTCCTATTTCCTTTGGATATAAACGATTGTTTTGTCCTTAATTTCACCCTGGATAAGCAAGGTTGGGCCCTGGAATTTTGTGAAGGTACATGATTGGAAATAGTTGCAATGCCAATCTGGGGTGGATGGCTTTTGGATTCAAATTAAGGTTATTTAAAAAAAATTGCTTTCCCTCGTTTTCTCTCATAATACGTTACCAATATCATCATCATCATATCAGCCATCACAACATAGACCCCCTCTAAAGATTATAAGGACTTTATTATTTATGAATATATTCTAATTATGATTTTAGATTTGAGTTGTAAATTAAATAAATAATAACGTTTCAGAATGAAAAAAAAAAGAGATTATTGTACTGTTGAAAAGATAGAACTTAAAATATAGACACTAATAAATATTCAAGAAGTATTTATATTTATACAAAAATTGTGTCACCAGATATCATTTTACCTAATACAGATACTCATTGTACTAATGTATGAGTAGCTAAGAGACCCCCGGTCTGTGTACCTCAGAGGTACGTACTACTTGACTTCAACTTGACCTTCTTTCAGGATATCAAACCAAAAAGTTATAAGTGGACACCGATTGAGATCATTCATCCACAAATCCCTATATGCTATAATTTTTATAATGAAATCGTAAAATGTTATGCATAACTAGGTAGATTGCACCATTTACCAAAATTCCAAGTCACAACTTCTCTAAAAACAATGAAGCACAACACACACTGAAACACTGACTTGGAATTTTAAAATTAAAATGATTTAATTTATCGGATTTTTCAGGGCGAAAATGAATTTTAGTTCTGAAAAACCCAATTACTTTTCAATAAAAAACCCAAAAAAAATTATATAAAATATGACATTTTTATTTACCCATAATTCTTATCCCACATTAAAATTCCAATTTCCATACATGTCACTACAAACAACTTCTCCACGAACAAAGTAAACTTACTATCCGAATATTCAGCCAAGTTAATAGCCAAAGCAAGTGTAAAGATCACACTTGCGCCGTTTCTCACCGAACGGTCGTTCGTGTCGGACATTTAGCATTAAATATATGTTTTACCACCTTATAAAGATTGCGTCCGAGATCCGCGCCCGGGGCATGCGGCACGAAGCACTTGTATCGCCTACGACAGTTCTTAGCGCTATTGTAGGCAGGGAGAGTGGATTCTTTTCGGCTACCCAAGTCAAGTTTGGACTTGTGATCACTTGTGTTGTGAATGAGGATTGTGAATATATTATTAAAATTTGTCAGTCCGATGTAGGGATTATATTCTCCGTCAGTGAATTAAGGTGTAAGAGGTTGAAGTGAGCTGTCATTCCTTAGCATCAAGTGAAATGACAGCGTACCGACTGCAAAATTTTAAACTTTACCGGCGTCATTTCTGTAACCTTAAAAAAATTACTTAGGGACATCTCGAACTTGGCCATTCAAATTAACTGAGGGAGATTTTACAGAATAGATTTGAAATATAACCACATGAAGTCACTAAAACCATTGCACCGTTTCGTGATGCTACTGAGTCTCTTTACAATATAACGTGTCACACAAAAATTAAGACATAATTTTTTCCATGTACTCACTTCAATTCACAAAATTGTGTTTTAATCGTCTGTTATTTTTTTTCGTTTATCATTGAATTGAGACTACGAGGATATTTCATCTCGACATCACCATCATTTAGCAGAAAGACGACCTTGCTAAAGAGAGGCCTTTCTCAAGTCATAAGCTGGATTTTGACCTTCCCTTAGTCTTAAAAACACATCGGCTCAACCCTTCGCCCACCTCCTGCACTATAAGGCGTTGTACACACACGCGGCTAACGTCGGTGTGCGGTGTGCCTTCGGCCGCCATGTGTGTGCCGCGTGATGGTCGGAGCGCCGTGACTTGCGCAAGGAATGTTTATTGCTCCTGCCAGGGCTTGCAGGAAAAGGGAATCTAAATTGACAACGTTGTTAATAAAGATATTGAATCGGTTTGTATAGGTCGTGGAGCAAGTTGCTCCGCGATAGGGGCTTGTGAAGATCATAATGAAATAAGCTGTTTTTTTTTGTGACAAGTTAAAAGATGGGTATGGCAGAGCCGTAGGGCTGCTATGGTAGATTGAAAGGCTGTCAAACTAGTGGTCTGATAACAATGAAGAGTATAGCAGTAGATTACAAACAGAAGCAAATTATATGTACAAGCATTTGAAAAGACCCGAAGCTTTTCGCGGTAAAAAAAAAACTACAATCCAAAATATCCTTCTCATCATTGTTTTTCTCATACCCTAACACATTAAGGAAACAGCCACCCCTACCGTTCAGTTTAACACTTTAATGCCCGGTACACACAATCAGATATTTGTTTTAAATTATGGTAATAAAATGTCTGTGAAAGTCACGAGCGGTTGAGCGAATGCGCGTGCGCTTGCAGACGGGATGAGCGAATTGGATCTGGATCGGGATCGAGGATTAAGGGCATTAAACGTGATTCAAATTTGTTGTGGGTTAGGTCAAATAAATATTAGATTTTTGTTTAGTTTTTGGATTTCTAGAGGGATTTAATACTAGTTAATGATTTTTTTTGGACTTATTTTTGTATTTGTAAAATTTTTCTACTACTACTACTACTTTTGTTATCCCACAGCTGGGCAAAGGAAATGGCAAAAAACCATTGACTTAATCAGCATTATTGAAACGAAAACCTATTAATTATTTTTATGTCTCGATGCATTTTTTGTTTTTCTTATAATTTACTCATTTCACAAAAGCAAAAGACATGGACAAAACTTAAAGTTAATCTAATGAACAAGTGTAGTAAGAGAAGTCGTAAGTAAGTCATGCATAGGTCAAAAAAAACACAACAAATGACAACACAAAACAACAAATGACAAAACACAAAAAACACAAATGACAAATGATCACAAATCTAAATTAACATTACGTATTTTTATGTCTACTTTTTCTTTTAGCGTTAACTCACACATCATAGACAAACCCTATTTTTCAAATAAACCATTTACATGCACTTTTAAATTGTCTAGAATCATTCTAGAAGTCAGTCAGTTCGTCAGAAACTTGAAGATATCTACCTGTTCCCAAAAGTAGAACTCTATGGATAAGAACGAGCAAAAAAGTCCAAGGACACCACTCCTTTCAATCAAGTCATCAAACGCCGGTTAGTACAACATAATCTATCCATCACTAATAACACACAATAACAGATATTAAGATGAGATACAACGGTGTCTGCTGTGTGCAGAATGACGCATACTTGGCTCAGGCAAAGCGGGAAATGCGCAGTGAGAGATAAGGAGATCCGAACGGACTTTGTGATGTCTACTGTCCGCGCGTCTCCGCTAGCCGAACGATTTGTGTGGACTAGGCTTAAACTTCCATATGTTGTTACGTCATCGTTTATTTTTGCAATGTCGTACAGATCACACATTCACACATCAAGCCATACCCAACTGTCAAACTATCCCAATTGAATATGAACCTTAACTTTTTGAAATAATGTTGAAAATCTATCAAAAGACGAATTGTTGTAGCTTGATATGCTGGCGTTTGTACAAGAAATTTACATGAACAGTTCCTTACAACATATTACAATAAAAAGAGTCGTAGATTTGTAGTTCAAGTTAAACAATAGGACTGATTTCAATCAATTTTGACCATTATGCTGGATAAAGTCCTTATTGAACCTTTTAAAGAAATGAAATGAGTGCACATTCTCGGAATGTAAATCTTGGTTTTTAGTAAATTAATGGGACTAGTATTTATTTTTCACACATTATTCCATCATGGTTTATTTTGTTATTTTTAGACAGCAGTGACCATATTTGCAAGTTTAGTTGAATATACACACAGGCATACAGAACAAACAAAAATGAGCGAACGGACAAATCTATTTTTCAATGGACACAATAATTTAGTTGCAGATGCTGTTCATCATCATCATCATATCAACCTTTAGAGGCCCACCGCTGAGCATAGGTCTCCCCAAGGGGGGATTCAGCCGTAATCGCCATGCTTGGCCGATGCATGCTGTTAAAGCATTAAAAATAAACAAGAAGTTTAGTAGTAAACCCTAATGCCCATGCCAAAGTTGTTTTTTTTGTTATTATTATTATACAGGCCTGAATTCAATCATAAAGTTCATATAGATACCTATTGACTGGAAATATGCAAACCATTAATGTCTATGGAATAAAGTATCTATTCACAAATGGCTAAAAAATGAATGATTCAGAATGAAGTATTCCTAGGCGGCACCTCATCCACACTATTCAAACGTACACCTACGAGCAAATCAGAGCATCCCAGAGCCGCATTGTTGCACTGATTTAGAACGGCAGACATCTCCAAACTAACTCGGCCCGTTCTCACGTATTAATATATTCTATTCGATTCGATAATTCGCTAGACACCTACCGATGTATCGATTAGAGAGCGATTATCGAGTTTTCGAGCTTCGTTCAATGGGTTTTGCTGTTTGAAGATTGCAAATACTCTCAGATGGACGAATAGAAGTTTGTGTTTAGTGTTTTGTATGAGTGGAAATGCAGAATTGGATTAAGTTTATGTTTATCTAGTTCTAATATCAAACATTTCACTTCTGTCTGCCTGTTTTGCATTAGAATTGTAAGGTAGTGGTATAGCTTATATTAGGAATGGCAATCTAAAATGAATTGATTTTAAATAGACATCGCTCGGTTTGATCGTACAAAACAGTAACACAAGGTTTTGGCTGATTTAGGCTAAGAACTCACGATGCGGTTTTCGCCCGCGCCCGCGCCCGCAGCGGAAGCGGCAAACAACTGCGCACACCGCGGGCGCAAACCGCATCGTGAAATGTGCTTTGATTTTTTACATATATATCTGCATTCTACAGAAGCTGCGGGCCCGCAACCGCTGGCGGACTCGGGTGAAAACCGCATCGTGAGTTCTTAGCCTAAGACATCTTAATGAATCTTACAATATAAGGCTTAATATTCACTCATCACCTGAACATATAGATGACTAAGGCTGCATTTCCACTAGCGATGTGCGAGAATGCGTAGTGAGGGATGTGTGTGATAATGACCAATGATATCGTTTTATTTTCATAACTTGTACGAAGCTAGCGCTGTAATTGACTAGTTTTTAGGTGGAAACGCAGTCTAGTAAAGAACTTTAGCGATCGATGTTATTCTTAATCGATGTTATTTTATTCTTCATCTGTATTCATTATATTTTTTTATATGGGGTCCTATAGACAAACTCCATACAAAAAGTGTAATCACATTTGAGGTTTGTATATGAATATGTAAAGAATATGTCATTAATGTCAAAGCTTCTGATTAGTCAGATTCCCATCTCACTGATTTTGAGTTACGAATCATTTTGGAATTACCTAATGATTAAATCTCAGATACTCGACTTATCCTATCTACAAAATTTTATCATTCGGTTTCCTTCAAAATGGTTGAGCTAAATGGTGGTTTGTGAACGACGCCGTTAGTTGGGACTGGCTCTTAGCTGCCTCGGTTATTTTAAATTTTAGTTTGAATTGTTATAATAGATAACTACTTATATTTTTCTTTAGACCTCTTTTAAAATGCAAGACATGTTACATTGTTCTCACATTATACCCTTAGATTCAACATAAATGATGTAACCTAAATTTGTAATATATTATTGATTTTAAAAGAGTGTTCATGATGTTTCTAGATCATTCTACTCCATAGAAATCTTCTGTTTGGAACGAGCAACTTCAGCATCATCTTTCTGACTGACTGACTCTGACCATACAAAAGTACCTGTAAATGGTTAAATTGAAATAAATGGTTTTGAGTTTGAGTTTTGAGTTTGAGTATCAAGCATGACCAAAATATATGACCGAACTACTTTAAAAAAAATCTTTTAATAAACATACCTATTTGGTAGGCGGGTATTCTTTCTTTTCTCTCTTGTTGTCTAACTAGTTAAAAAAAAAACAGTCTAGGTAGCACATGCTTAGAATTGCGGGACCAAGTTAAGCTTCATTCCTCTCTCTGACCTTTTGCCAAAACATACAGACATAACATTCTCTCTGCCTCATTACTTCGAAAGAAAATCCGTTCTATGTTAACGATAATCGACTTAAGCGTTCTTAATTAACCTGGTGTTACATTAAAACGGCGATCGCAACCTCACACGCTCCCTAACCGCCCATTTACTTAATTGATAATATATTCCTTAAGTTACATTTAATACCGTAGATACAAGTACATATTAATTCTACCTCTAACTTGCTATTATATCATATACATCTTCACTAATATTATAAAGAGAAAAGATTTGTATTTTTGTATGTTTGTAACGAATAAACTCAAAAACTTTAGAATGCTACATTAGCCCTGAATAATGTATGCTATATTTATGAATTAAAAAATTAAGAGTCTTTGAGAAAATTCACGCGGGCGAAGTCGCGGGCAAAGTGCCAGTGTTTAAATAAAAAATCTTTTTTACAAAGAAGACAACCGCCTTCAAGATCTAAAAAGTGATATATAACTTTAGCACAGTACACACATTTGACTTTACATTTGGAGGTCGGTGGCTTTGTTCTGTTTGTTGTTTTTAATTGCCACCGACTTCCAAATCTAAAGTCATGTGTGTCCTGTGCTAAAATGATTTATCACTTTTTAGATTTTGAGGTTGTCTTTTTTGTATAAAAGCTTTTTATTTATCACTTTTTTAGTACCTTCTTATAATCCAAATCCATTAAGGACCGGCAACACAGTTAAAACAGAGGTTTAGAGGTCTCCAAAGATTAAGGAAACTATTAAAACGTCGTCTATGTAGTTTTTTTTTAGGATTTAATTGATTTTTCAAAAAGTGCTGAATCAATTTCGATAAAATTTATATTGGACCACTCCTGAGGCATACCCTATACATAAGAAAAAGAATTTTCAAAGAGAAATCTCGTAACAAATATACAAAAACAAAGAATATACACTCGAATTGAGAACCTTCTTTTTTGAAGTCGGTTGAAAAAGAGAGGAGCTCACAGGACATCAAAAAATTCGTCAACATCGCCGTACATTATTGCTCTGAGCTGTCATTCGTTGATTTTTGATAGTTGTTTTGGGTAATCAGAAGCCTGCTTCACTGGGTTGTAGAGGTCAGATAGGAGACGGTCCATCTAAAATACTGGTACCGTACGCAGCTGCAACCAGTAAAATTGAAAACCCCAACATAGTTAGAAAAAGGCTAGGCAGAAGATGACATAAATAAATAAATTGTGTGCTCAAATAAATTGATAGGTTTTTAGTTCACTTGAATGTATGGTCCAAGTCAGAACCTTTACTTAAATTGCACCAAAACCACATGATATGACCACAATCTTTACCGATATTTGAAATTTATTTCGAATATATACACGACGCGGTTGATGCAGTATCTCAGCAATTGGCTGCAGCCCTATATGTCGTAGGTTCAATTCCCGCAAGAAACAAATATTTTTTATACATAACGTACTTTACGCATGCCTTATAATGGTATGGTATAACGGGCTGGTGTACGCAACTTCACGTCTCAGCGCTTGTTTTGCGTACAGGTGGAAAGTAAGTCAATCGATCCACCCCAGCTCCCAAGAAAGGCCCCCATTAACGTCGCTGGCGATCTCCCATATGTTACCGGGGTTACCGAAATACTTTCCCCTCAGAGCAGTTCAGAAGTAATGCTTAATAATAGACTGACCAAACTCAAAAAAAAATGTTCTTTGAGAAATTGCAAAAAAACGTTTAGGCAATGAGGACTTGCCTTACATGTTCTTGTGTGTTGTTGACATGTGTGTGTCTGTTTATGACTTATACCTGTTGTTACTCAGTCTAGAGTAACAACATTACGTCGACCGTAGGTTCAATTGAGGTAAGGGACAAAATACCCAAAATGAGTTGAGTATACAGTTTTGTTCAGAATTTTTCGCTCTATCGATTGATGTATATGAAAAAATTCTAGCTTAAGAAAAATGTCCCTTACCCTAATGATTTTTGGATTCAAATTTTGAATCAGCCCCATAATAACAATGTATCTGAAAAACTATGCAATATAGAAACTTGAAATGGTGTAATTATCGCCGCCAATCCACTTCAAATAAGGTAAGGGTCTTCCCAATCAACGAATTACCATTACATGGTTTATTTTTGAAGAAACAATAATAAAACTGGCCTTACACTAATGTCTTTGTTATCTCAAAAAATAAATATCATCCATACTTTAAATGGATTGCACGAGTTTTGACATAGTTGTCCCTTACCCCAAATTTCATTGTCATACTTTAAGCAGTGTCAACGTTACACCTATTTGAATCGAATTATATTTAGGTTCGGTGTCCGTTACACCAATTTACTCGTGAGAAGTAATTAATATTATCCCTGTTACCTTTATTTACACACATTTCTAACTTCATAACACAAGATAGCACGTACTTGCATTATTACCATCCCTTTCTATCTCATAAAGTTTTTCTGTGTGCGAAAGAGAGGATGATACTAATGCGAAAGCAGCGCGCAGGCATAAAAAAGTCGCTATCAGTGCGAGTTCACCTGTCGTTTGGTCGGGATTAATAGATAATAGATAATAATAATAGTCTTTTATCAGGCGGAAATAAGGTGCGCGCCTTCAACGGTGGGTCATGCTGGTTCTGATGTACTCTTTCGACATACTCAAATGGGCTCAAACTCGATGCCCTGGATAGAAGAGTCCGTACAGTGTTGACAGCATATCGGATGCACCACCCACGGTCATCAGTGATGAAATTGTATCCCGCGGATGCGTTGAGGTCGTGGCTTCTTAAATGCTAAGAACCTCCACAACCGTGAGATATGCAATCTCAGGGAATATTCCCTAGAAGCCGACGTGGGAATGCACCGAAATGTAGTTGCAGTGGACAAGGGCCTCACCCCACTCTCCTTAGCTAAAGGGAACTGGTGCCAGCCTGTAGTGCTTGAGACTAATGATCGCGAGGAGGTTTGGAAGAGTAAGGAGTTTCACGGACGCTTTTCCGGGCCCTGAACGGGCCTGATCTGGATTTCTTAGCATCTGTGTCCTGGCTACGATTTGGTAAGCTATTTGGAGAAACCGAAGGTTTTATCGGTGCACTTATGGACGAAGTTATTTTGACAAATAACTACCAAAGATTTGTTGTGAAGGATGGATGGATTAAGTTTGTCTTTGACCGGGAAAATTAATCCGTCACATTATCTCTGGATGTTCTCGTCTTGCTAACGAAAAGTACTTGATTATCCATTAGCAACTTGCTCTGAACAACAACCTCCAGGAATCAGACGTACCGTACTATAGGTATGTGCCCGATCCAGTTCTTGAAAATAACAATGTCTCAGTGTACTGGGATCGATCCATTATCACTAACAGGACTATTGTAGCCAATAAGCCTGATGTAGTGGTGGTAGATCGATCGGGGAATGATTATTGACATAGCAGTTCCGCATGACGTGAACCTCGTGAAGGGCGAGAAAGATTAGCAAATCTTGGCTTTGCCCGCGAGGTTGTCGTCATGTAGGATGTGGACTCAGCGATCATTGTGCCGGTAGTTGTCACAGCCAATAGCATATTGGCTGCAACAGCGACTCCCCTTTTGAACTCCCCTTTTCAATTCTTTTCTGGGGGCACTACGGCCCTCGCCAAGACGATCCAAGCGTCTTTTCCATCTGTTTTTTAGAGCAGTTTTATTTTGCGCCATTTCTAAAAAGATAAAATAAAATCAGTAAATGGCGGAAATTTTAGAGGTACCAGTTATTGACAACCAATCATGGACAGTATAATAATGGCCGGTTTAATTTTTAAAATATACAATATAGACACACATCACATCAATAATTTGACATCGTTAACATCCACCAAATACGATATAAAGGTATTAACCCAAAGAAACGCCGATAATTAGGAAAATTGGCTATTACAATGTACAAACATTGCATGTAAGCGACACACAAAAAAACACACACACGGTTCTAATATATTTTCATGTCTCTTAAATGATTTCTTATAACGATTTCCAAATTTAAGATATCCGTACGTCAAAAGTGTGTACTTCACTTTCTGACAAAAATCTCTTTATTACACTGTATTTTTGTCATAAATTTTTTCAACAAGCCCTTTACACTATTTTTTCATTAATAGATTGGATCCAACGTAGAGGTCAATTTAATGTAAAAAACGGGACTACAAGATACTTGGTCAGTAAGGGACATTACTAACAAAATACGTTGTTGTAAGGGACATCTATTTTCTTAAATAGCTAACTTATTTAAATAAATATTACACATGTAGATAGAGCACTAAAATACAAGATTATGTGTGTAATCAGACCCGGAAAAGGTTAATAACAAAAAAGTTATGGGCGATTTAGTCCGAAAAAAAACTTTGTCGGCCTCTCCTGAAAAATCGTATTTTGTCCCTTACCTCAATTGAACCTACGGTCGACGATTATTAGTTTTAGGATTAGAATTTTCTTCAAAAAATCAATAAATCGGAAAAAAATCCTAGATTGAAAGATAGCATTAACTTTTCATGACATTAACTCTTTGATTGACTTTTTTTTTAATAATTGTGACAAGCCCGCCACTCCATTCCCAAGTCACTGCAACTTTACTCCTGTAAGTCAGAATCAACAGTGGCGACCACCAGAAAAGCGCCAAAGCAATGAAGCTCGACGAGTACCAGAGAAACGATTCAACTGTCTTGGATCCCACAACAAAATTAATCAGAAAAGAACAGTGGAGGGGTTTGTTTATCTTACTCATTTTGGAAATAAACTGTATTCGGTCAGTTTATTACTAAGTACAAAGTAAAGCACCAAAAACAGTATCGCATACATTTGTCCCAGATATAGTACTAATATAAATCAGTATTCAAACATACTATTTGTTGTATCGACATTTCTTACGGCGACCATTTTGCATACAAAATACCACAATAACTTTACACTACATTCACACGTATCAACCTTATCGCGTGCAGATTTAAGTTGAGTTCTGTGTGTTTGCAGTTTTAGGGGTTACAAAAGAAAAGTTAGTTGGTATATACAGCGTGTTTTATCTAAATCGGTCAGCCGTCGTGTGGGGGCTGTGGCGGTTATAAATCAATGCATGTATCGGCTGCTGACAATAATAACTATAGGGCATTTCGGTAAATGGCCGGTCAATGCTGTGGATAATTCGTTTGTTGCGGATAAGGCTAGTGAGTTTGTGTATAAAGTCAGTGTCTATACAAATAAATAAAATTGAAGTGTCTGTTTGTAATATCAAAATATTAGCTTTTGCTTTTACTAAATGCATCTGAAAGTATAAAAATATAATAATATGTGGGGACATTTCACACACGGTATGTACGGAACCAAAAAATAAATGTTAAAATTTTTGTCATATCTGTGTTTGTTCTGGGTTATCTCTGAAACGGCTGGACCGATTTTGACGAGACTTTCACTGGCCGATAGCTGATGTTATAAGGAGTTACTAAGGCTACTTATATTTTAGAAAAAAAATGGGTTCCGTGGACAAAATAATAACTAAACAAACAATTAACACCCCACTATAAACTGCGCAGTATCCTCCGGTTACTTGTGTATGGTGGTGGGATGGCTACCAACGCTACGTCTTCCGGTTCGTGGGCGCCACTCGAGAACCTATCTTCGCCATCAAAAATCGATTCTTAGAGCGATGATGTTTGCCCATTTAATTTTTTTTTTAAACCCTTCGTGTCTCACTTGTACCATTTTTTGTCTTTGATCTGACCCTTTTTTTTCCTACCGGCACGAGAAAATTAGCTCTCATACTGTAATAACAAAGGAGCTCGTGGCTAAGTAAAAGCCGTAGAGACCGATCGATCGCGGTTAAGCTACGTTTGTCGCGGTCGGTCTGCGGATGGGTGACCATCGATTTCATATCGAGATTCCCCTGTGCCTAGGAGAGCACGTAAAGCTGTTCGTCCCGGCTATCATTTGTATATATTTGGGTAGTTAGAACCCAGAAAGAAAAGTAGAAGAAACCAGTTTTATCAAGGAGTATCGTGTTACCCAGTAACTGGGTTTTGGAGGTCAGGGCCTTAAGAGGAAATACCACGGGCTAGAGAATTGAAAATTAGGTATTTGTAAAATCTATTGCTGTCGCGCGATGCCCGAACACGAACCGCAGAGCGCGATAGAGACAACTGCAGCTTTGACCGAAAATACCAATTAAAAGTACACAAAATCAAAGATTCGTAGTCCCCTGATTTCTTCTCCAAAACTTAACCGATTTAACTGCTTTTTTCATTAAAAAATAAAGAAAGGCTTTTGCCGTGTTCCTATGTTTTCTATTTTTTATATAATCAAGTCAAATTTGTTTTCTGAATGTTTGAACACAGATGGAAATCATGCCAATTTTTTAGGTTTTTGAATATTCATATCTCTTTAATAATAAATTTATGAGAAAAAGGAAAACATAGGGACATGCCAATAGTAGCCATGGATATTTAAAAAAAAAAAAATTGATCTACTGGCATTATCCAGGGAGGAAACAGGGGACTAAGTTTGTATGGAAAAACGGCCCTTGTGTTTCCTCTTAAGTCTGCTATTACAATAGTGTCAGAATGGTCTATCATTGATTTCATAATTGTTGATTTTGGCAAGTTTGATAATCTACTAATATAATAGTGTCATTATGACTTTCCATTGGTCAACCACTGACACGCCATTGAAAGAAATGTTATAGAATGGTAATCTCGTACAAAATGACAAATAAATGACTGACTTAGGCGGTAATCTGGTAAAATTTTGACAGTTCCTTTGATCAGTGACCTACCATTAGAACGTCATTGTGCAGTCATTGCTTTTAATTCGACCGACCAATGATCGACCATTATGAATTTAGCAGATTACGAACTACTAGCAAAATTATAATGGGATCGTGTTGGAATGACAAATTATAAAAATAGCAGACTTGGCCCCCTGACAGGCAGTCGCTATATGTAAAGCACAAGTATAAACCTGCATCCGGTAAAACTGGAAGCCGACCCGACTAAAGTTAGAAAAAAGCTAAGAAGATGATGATGCTGTAATAACAAAAAGTTGCCTAAAGCATTTCTATAGACATTATTTCACCATCCATTCTAATATTCACACTACCCGCAACACGTCACGACTTTATATCTCGACTGTCATAAAGGGCCAGTATCCCATACCCAACCTTTGACCACGCCCACTCAATGACAATAATTATCACACACATACATACAGCCACTAAATATGTATGAGAGAACGGCACGCATACTAATACGCATTTTCAAATACCAATCATGATTGACCCTTCAATGGGTTTGAATTTAGAATTGATTATTTGTATTTAGAATAATAAATAAATTGCGATAAGAATAAATTATTATCGCAATTCAAGGTGATTATATCACACCTCGTTGACTGCAGGTTTGATCGTGAGCGGCAGTTGAACGCGAATTCCTGGGTTCGATCTCCGGTTTGAGTTTTATTTTTGGGATTTTTCTACAGAACAAGTTAAGCTGATAAATGGAAGTTCGATCTGTACCTAGTCAGTGTAGTATGGGACGATCCTTTTTTCAGTTACTTGGCATAAGACGTACCTATCTGAATATTTATGAAGGTATTTTTTTAATCAACTCTGTAATAGACGTTGCATACGTAAACGTAATGCCTAAGGCATTAAGTCCGCCTTTGTACTTTTGTGCATGAAGTATAAATAAATAAATAAATGATAAATCAAATATTTATGTTACTTAGATGAAGTGTTTATAAAATATCTTCTAGTACCTATATAAAAATCTCCTGTCATAGTGTTTGTTGTTGAAATCCGAAACGACTTGACCGATTTTTATGGAATTTTTTGTGTATATTTGGTAGGTCGAATAGGTCGTAGGCATTATTTTTTTGAGTTTATATGGCAAACTGACGCCTGCCGGTCAGCTAGTAATTATGTAAAATTAAGTAAGCCACCTGTATGTATTAAAGGCTATCTATTTACAGGACGTATTCTGCACAGTTTAGTTAACTAGGACAAGAACTGTTTGGGGACTTAAGAGCGCGTATTCGATTCGTGACGAAAACTTCATGTTTTTGCGTTTTGCCCAGAGCAATATTGTAATTATGTGAGCAGATTATTTAAAGAAAATTTACAGTTTTAGAAAGATTAAGTCATGATTTAGACAGCTACAGCGTAAAAGTACAATTTTTAATTATATTTTTTTAAAGCGAAGACAATTCTTTCATATCGTTTCACGAAAATAGACGTCAGAGTTAACTTTCAGGACGAATACAACCCTTACAATATGCCAAAATATTGTTTTATGCGTTTTTCCAACAGTATATACAGTCATAAAGACAGCTGCAGAGCAAAAATTACAAAAATATGACTATTATGTATTAAAAAACAATGTTGAAAAAGTAGAAAATCGGTTCACTTTGACAATTTTTTTTCACCAGTATTTGAATAAAAACATAACTGATATATTTATTTTATGAAAGTAAATGTTATGATTAATATACAAAATATTTTTCAGTCTGTTATACGAGCTCATTTATTTTAGACAATTATTTTAAAAAGCTCTGTAAAACATCGCGCGCTGTCGTTTGCCGATCAATTTCAATGATTCGTGCTTATTTCGTTCGTATTTCTTTTTCTGATGCACACAAACCGACCATTGTGTTGTTCTAGAGTGTGTCAATGCTGCTATGCCATTCTAGCAATCATTTAGATTTTGAGTTGCGCTAAATCGAATACGCGCCCTTAAAAGCAAAAATTATGACCACACCAATCGAACTAAAAGTTTAACCAACTGTAACATTTGGCCAACCAATCACACACCATCATTCATAAAACTCTGTCCAATAAAAAAACAGTAAACCACATAATTTCAAAAAATACCGTGTGATTTACAGCAATGCAGGCAGATGTCTCATTAGGAGGTCACAGATCAGATGCGGCGTGACGCTGGATTCGAACCCGCTACCGCGCTACGCAAGACCCGTTACCGCCAGGGGTTGTAAACATTGTACCTATTTTAACCGACTTAAAAAAAAGGAGGTTATCAGTTCGACCCGTATGTTTGTATGTATGTATGTTTGTCCGCGATTATCTCCCGTTTGTCTGAACCGATTTTGATGCGTTTTTCAAAAAAGTGTTTGTTACATTCTGGAGAAGGTTTTAGTATACAAAAAACAGACATTTATTTAGCGGTTTTTGAAAAAATCTACACAAACCAAGAAGACGTTTTCGTTTTTTCACCTTTCCTTTCAACTGACTTTCAATCTCTGTTTTAACTGTGTTGCCTTTTCTTAATGGATTTGGGAGATAAGGAGGCACTAAAATGTGGAAAATAAAAACTTTCGAAACCACCGACTTTCGAGACTAAAGTCATGTGTGATCTGTGCTAAAGTTATTTATCACCTTTTTAGTTTTTGAAGGCGGTTCTCTTTTTTCAAAAAAGATTTTTTAATAAATAAAAAATAAAATAAAGATTACTTATCGGATAGGATAGTCGCACCAAAATGTACATCTAAAATACAAAAATCTTGTGTCACAGTACCTTGACCGATTTTGATGAATTTTTTGTGTATATTTTGTATGTCTGCGGATAGGTCGTGGGCTATATGGTAAACAACGTTTGCTGGGTCAGCTAGTATCGATAATATAAATATATAGATTAAGATTATTTTGGGACTCAGTTTTGTTATAGTATCGTCAACTGCTGTAACATTGCCTACACGCCCAACATTGCCTACACTCCAAAAAGCTCAATTATTGCCGCTGAGAAATGTTTTTGCTGTGTATGGTATTACTAAAAGCAAGTAGGCTATCTATATGGCAAAAAATATTTCTCAGCGGCAATAATTGAGCTTTTTGTAATGTTGGGCGTGTAGGCAATGTTACAGCAGTTGACCGGTACCTAAAGAGGTGATTATAACAGAGCGCGTATTTTGCGTACAATGCATTGTAATAATAAGCATTGTACGCCAAGCCCGTCATACTACTATGTCAGCATTGGGCATTCGGCTGTGTCGACACTTATTAAGACGCTGGCACTGATTAAATTTGAAAACAATTGAGCATCGCAAAATTTAAAGCGTAGATTTCTAACAAAAATGAGAGGCATATTTAGGTATGTATTTAAATAAAAAATATGCTGTTCGTTCGTAAACGCATCACTTGAGAACAGGAGAATGTCTAAACCGATTCGGCTGTTTTATTTTATATTCGTAATATTTTCTGAATAAGGTTTTTTGGTAGGTAGGTCAAGAAACATTGTAAAAGATAAAATATGAAAAACTAAAGTGTTTTATTAATCGATTTGGGCAGGAACGTCAGTCTGGTCAGATAGTAATATCTATGAACGTAAATAAAAAGTGCGATTTTGTGAGATGGCGTTTAAAAGCTTTTACTGAGCAACATACACCTGCACCAAAGCGTCTTAAAAATTATAACAAGTTAATGATGAATTTTTCAAATTAGATTGTATGTAAGGTTTCCATAATTTCCTCCAGAAAACAAGAAGCGGATGGGGAAACTTTATTTTGGATAAATTCATTAATGATCTGTTAGTACCTAATTACCTACCTATGACTATTTCGTTGACAATTTTGGAAGAGAAAGTTGATTTGCGACCTTCTCAATGGTACCAAGACTAACTGAAGACTACATGGAGGATAGTTATGTTTATTGGCTATTTTTTATTTTATTTTTACAGACCTAGAACTTTGGTTAAAAAAAACGATAGGCAAGCAAAGTTTCAATATTCCGAACCCCTGGCAAAGAACTGATCTTAAAAACGTAATTATACACACGGATGCGCATGATTCACGAAATATTTGAATACTGTATAACATACATTCGCTATGCTGAAACCGACTCAGCTGCCATTATGGGAACATCCAAAAACCTACCTAAAACTTCTCATACTACAGTCTACTTTCAATCAACAAAATTTAAAACAACTGAACTTAAAATTCGAACACTGTATCTCTAATAAGAATCTTTGGTAAACAAAATCAAACTTTGTTTACCAGACTTAGAGCTGTTTATTCTTTGCGATAAAAATGAACGATAGTTGAAGAAGAGTGATGTGCAGACGCCGTGGGAACGATTCAGTTTGGGTAATGTTGGTGCTTGAACGAGAGCAAGAACTGGCGATCGGTCCGACGATAAGGCTCTACAACATGCTATTTACTTATATTGGAACATAATAAACACTATCGAAGATTTACGTACGTTTTTATGAGAACAATGCTCTGCTAGACTGAATTTGCATGATTTAGACTAGAAAGGTTATTTTGCAAACAGAATCGTTCGTGAGAAGATGTAGGTACACGTACAAGTAAATTTTTGCATGCAGGAATCTATACTAATATTATAAAGCTGAAGAGTTTGTTTGTTTGTTTGGTTGAACGCGCTAATCTCAAGATCTACTGGTTCGAATTGAAAAATTCTTTTTGTGTTGGATAGTCCATTTATCGAGGAAGGCTATAGGCCCATGCGAAGCCGGGTCAGGTTGCTAGTAAATGATATTTTCACACAAAAACGTTTCTTCTATAGCACATATGATTGTGTAAAGTACGCAAAAGAGATAAGTATCCATGTCGTCGGGAATAGTTGAAGATTTCTTAGAAACCAATGGGGGTTTTCAAATGAAATTTTATTAAATCATTGAACTGTTTATTCTCTATAAATTGTATTTTATTTTATTCATAAAAACCTACCGGTTTCTAAGTATACTTCAACTGTTTCCGGCGACATGGTTACTTATCTCCTTTGGCGACCGTACATATGACTAATTTACTTTGAAAGAGTCATCATCATCATCATCTGTCTAGAATTTTTCCCAACCATTTTGGGGTAGGGTTCCAGTCCAACTGGATGCAGCTGAATACTAGTGTTTTACATGGAACGTCTGCCTGTCTGATCACCACAACCCAGTTACTGGGTAACACGGTACCCCTTGGTAAGAGTGGTTCTCAGTCTTTCTGGCTTCTGACTACCGATAACGATTGTCAAAGATCTACGAATGACAGCTTGGACCCAACGGTTTTACATGCTTCCCGACGAGACACTTATCTCGGTCTGATAATTATTAGTATAAGTTTTATCTTATATTTCGTGAGTAGAATATACTTACCTTCCCAAACAGCTAAAATATTCAACTTCATAATTTTCTGGAAGTAATTTCTTGATTAAACCATTAATTGCCACTACCTCATTTCATTACCCTCTCTTCATCAAAACAGGTGTATCTTCAGACTGACCCCTTGATCTCCAATCACAGTTATCGTTAATCCTTTCGATAATCGATTTGCACGCACGCGACCTTACAACATTATATCTACCGTTACAAAGTTAATTGCCATTAGAATATGAACCGTATCCATTTAAAATAAGGATGCGTGAATGTTTCTGTGATTCATTTGTTTTTCAAAATGCATGTGCGTTCGGACGGGACGACCACATCCTGTCTATTATAAGATTTTAAATCGAGAACTCGTTTGTGAATCGATTCTTTTTGCTGGAGACGTGTCTATGCGCGTGTAACTTTTTTTTAAAGTTAGGATGAATGACTTAACTTGAGTGACAAACTGCCGAAATTTATTTGGTTCTTTTAAAAAAGATGTGTGATTGTATTTATCTTACCTGCTATGAAATCTAGAAATTATTGCACGGGTTTACTTTGCCAAAACCATGTACCTAGGTACAAATTGATTAATTTCTTCCTATCATTTCCAGTCTAAAGGCAGCGCATGCACCAACCTAACATCAGATTGTTTGGCTTATAAAAGAAACCGCTGTTTAAAGGCAGAAAGACGGTTGTCCAAAGGCCGTTTACTTTACTCGTACCAGCCCGTGCCGCTGAGCCTGTAGCTTTAAATTCGTCTGTAAGTAATCGAGATTCGATTCAGCCTGCCCCTTTGCTGCCCTCTCTCAGCGATACCCTAAGCGAAGGCCCGTACCCCACAGGGGGTGTCCTTAGCGTGTAGTCGCTTAGTTCATAAGTTTTTGGCCCTAGCTGGAGGACTTAAATTTTCTTTTAAGGCACCATAGGAAAGTTCGGTCAAGCAGCCGTCAACCTCTCCGTCTAGTATTATGATGGGAGTACCATTATTTTTTGTGTCGGGGTTTAAAATTCCTCATGGATGTCCTCCGCCCTGGGGCTAGCGGAGGGGTCTGTCAGACTCTTACTGACTAAAAACCACCCCGGTGTTCCATCTCACACCTACGTCAAGGGGCGCGGGAACTGGGGATACTACCGCAACCCCCGACTGGGAAGTACCTCCCTGAACCAACTCCTCCACAAACCTCTCTATTACTACTTACCTTTTTATCATACCTGTATCATATTTCCTCCTTATCATACATATCAAAGTTTAATAAGACGTCAACACAATATTATTAGACTATTGTTCGTCAATTATCTGTGTTAATATCTATGGACACTGACTGGCAGTATAGATTTGTTAATTGGACATCTCTGATCGTGTTTTGTTTTTTCTTTTGTTTTGTTCGAAAACTTGTTTGTATTCGATTCTGGCTTTGGTTGTGAGATGTAAGGGCCGAGTCACACCGGAATGGCCACGCTGGCGGCCTCGCGACCTTTTCAGGCTTTTCAAGCGATACTGGTCTTTTAAGTATGTAGATAAAGTATAAAATTATTTCACACTGTAAGTGCTCGCCGCGCCGCTGACGGCCGCTGCCATTCCGGTGTGTCTCGGCCCTTACTGTTTATTAAAAGAAAGTAATTCCAGCCTATAATTGTCCCACTGCAGAGCAAAGGCCTTTTCTCATACAGAGAAGGCACGATCATTGATCATCACGTGCGCTCAAGGCGGATTGGTAATTTCAGACTTATATTAATTATTAGTTCAAGTTTCCGCAAGATGCTTTTCGATGTCAGTGATTTCCAAGATAAACATAGAAAGTAGGTACATATTATGATTTGAAAAAGTGACTTCGGTACTTGCCCGGTACTAAACTCGCAACCTCATGTATGAAAGGCGGGCCTTATCCACTGCGCCATCATGATGTTAAAAAGATTTTTTTTTTTTTATTTAGCCTTTGCTGTCCCACTCCTGGGCAAAGGCCTCCCCCCATTCCCTCCATTTCTCTCGATGTTGTGCCTCATCCCGCCAATTCGCGAGGAAGCCATCCAAGGCGTCCCGCCATCTTCTCCTTGGTCTACCGCGACCCCGCCTGACTGTGTCGGGGCTCCAGTCTTGTGATATGCGGGCCCACAGCTTAGCCGGCATCCGGCAGACATGCCCCGCCCAGTCCCATTTCAGTTTAGCGGCTTTTTGACCTACGTCGACAATTTGCGTTCTGGAGCGCAGTGCGGTGTTTCGTATGTGGTCTGTAAGTTTAACATTAAGTATGCTGCGCTCCATCGCTTAAAGATTGAAAGATTTACTTACGATATTTTAATAAGTTACTTGCTTCAGCCCTCGTCTTTGTCCAATCCATAAAACATAGACTTTGGCAATCGGAAATACTGGGAGCTTCATCAGTTGAAGATTTTTTGTAATTGGATCAGTACTTTTAAAAATTACCAAATACAAACAAACAAAGCAATTTTATAGTAGGTAAATCTCTCTTTATAAGATAGTATAGATGAGCTATACGATGGCAACATCAACGACATTGAGTCATAGTTAGAAGACTCCGTTATTTCTATTTAGTAGGAAATTAAAACAGTCTTCTTGATAGCAGGTATTGTCAATCAAGACCTAAATATTTGTAGGTACCAACATTGATATAATATCTTAAGCAATATTCAAGCCCTGACACCACTGTTCCTGCGAGCCTTCAAAATATTGAATATTTTTCAGAATACAATTATGTTAACAAATTAATGGTCTGAAACATTACAAAATGTTTTCGAAATAAAAAAATAAAAGTTATATTACTGGTAATTTTATCAGTAATCGACAACATTTTTGATGTAACGTCATATAACATGTTTGTAGAACGTGCATCGTAGCGCCATCTATTGGCGAGTAGCGGAAGCATACAAACCAAATAATGTGGTTTCCGTCGCTAAAACTGCCCAAGGCATTAAGTCCGCCTTGTACAGTGTTTTTTACATTTTGTGCATAAAGTTTTAATAAATAAATAAATAAAACTGCAGTACTGGTTATTTTAAAAGAAAAAAAATCCCCGTCAAGTCATAAAATCTGAAAATGCTGAAATCTGCGAATACTTTTAAAAACGTTATGGAAGTGATTATGTGGTGTTTCAATAACGATTGTTGCTCACCTGTCAATTATTGTATTTTCCTCCATGTTTGCGGTAACCGATTAGTGTTAATGAATTACCAATATCTTGTTAAAGTAATAAATTAGTGTTTTGTAAACTATTGATCATTATTACTAGTATAAACTAACCGTTAAACTATTGGTTTTTCCACTAACCACAAACCATCATTCGACACAAAAACACACATTCTTACTTCATTACTGAATCATTCATCCAATTTTTTGTATGATTGAATACTAAACAGCGGTTCTCCTGGAGGTCATTCCCGTAATTTTGACCGCTCAAAATATAGTTTCAAATTAATTTCAGCTGCAATCAATGTGTAAAAAATTTTAATAAATTAAAGAAGTATTTCGACAGATTGAGAGAGATACAAATACGGTCGTTCTTAGAAATACGGGAGTTGACCATCTCATAGTAAATGATTACCGCTGTTTATGAACATCTACTGCAGATGTATAAGAGGCACGTACGCTCAGGTCATCATCATCATTATGGCAACTTTTGACGACACGGTTGGCGCAGTGGCTGAGCGATCGACTGCTGCGCAGCATGTTGCGGGTTCGATTCCCGCCCAGGGTAAACATTTGTGTGATGAGCACTTGTGTTTGCCTTGTGTCTGGGTGTTGTTTATCTATATATGTATGTATTTAAAAATGTATTTGTGTATGTATTGGTGAACATCGAAGCAAACCCCAGCCCATAACCTGTGGTGTACCACAAGGATCCATATTAGGCCCTCTTTTATTTCTTATTTACATTAATAATATTAATGAAATCGGTCTTAAGGGGAATATCTCACTGTATGCAGACGATACTAGTCTGTTTTACTTTGGTAGTAGTATTGATCGAATTATAAAAGAAGCACAAAATGATCTTGATAGACTGGCTATCTGGTTTCAATACAATTTACTAACTATAAATGCCAGTAAAACCAAATACATTACATTTTGTGCTAAAAATAAAAAACTTAATACACACGATGAATCAACTATTAATGGTCAAACTTTATTAAAAACAAATACAGAAAAATATTTAGGTCTTACGTTAGATGAAAAACTTACAATGAAACCCCACATTGAGAAAATAAGAAAGAAGATAACATCCCTTACAGGTGCACTTAGAGGAATTGTCCGATGTCTACCGTTAGAGGTCAGATATATTATTTATAACTCCATGGTTAAACCACATCTCGATTATTTAATCGAAATATGGGGAAGTGCTGCTAAAACTAACCTTAAAAAACTACAAACATCTCAGAATAAGATCGTTAAAGTTTTATTTCATTACAATTTTTTGACACCCTCTCAAAGGGTTTTTAAAGAAACAAAAATAATGAATATTGAACAAACGTATAAATATAACACTTGCGTACTTGTGCGTAGAATAATAAATAGAGACATACATTCACAAATAACATTTACTAAGAGAATACAAGTTCAAAAGCGCATAACTAGACAGGCTAACCATATAATTTTAAGAGCACCGAGAACAAATTATGGCAGAAAGACTGTTGTGTATGAGGGAGCACAGCTTTATAATCAATTACCTAAAGTGATCAAGGAATCAAAATGTCTTCCAACTTTTAAAAGGCTATTAAAGCACCATGTCTTGCAAATGTTACCATAAGTTTTTATTATTGTGTTTTTTCTTTTCCTCATAGAAGTGAATATGTATTATTCTTTTTGAGTGAAATAAAGCATCTTAAACCGTAAACCGTATGTATATCAGCTGTCTGACACCCATAGTACAGGGTCTCTCTAGTTTGGGGTCAGATGGCCGTGTGTGAAATGTCCCCACATTATTATTTAGACACCTGCTGCTGGGCATAGCTTTCCCCCAAGGGGGGATTCAGCCGTAATCGCAATGCTTGGCCGATGCATGTTGGCGATCGCAGTAGGTGTTATGGTAATCAGAAGGACGCTGCTGCCCATCCACTGGTCAACATCCCTCTATCGCCTTCTATGACACCTATTATGTAGTATTCTAAAGGTTGTAGTTCCTGTATGTAAAAGGCAACCTACCTGGTCGAAAAAAAATCACAAAAGGTTTCTTCCAAATAATCTGAATTTATTCTAGACTAGCGGCCCGCCCCAGTACTCATGGGGGCATTTTTTTGATTTCCTAAATTTTATGTCATAATAAACCTTGTCCTGGCAATACCAAACACAACAAAAATAATTATCCAATTTGGTACAGTCAAGTTATGCGCGTACAGACATTTCAGTGATTTTGTTTTATACTAAATATAATATAAGCAAATAGTTTGAAATTAGAAGCGTTGCTTATTTTTCAACCGACTTCAAAAAGATGTAGGTTCTCAATTCGTCTGTATATTGCTTTTTTTTGTATATTTGTTACGCGATTTCTCCGGCAAATGTAAAGCGGTTTTGAAAAATCTTTTTTTAATGGATAGGGTATGCCTCAGGGGTGGTCCCACATAAACTTCGTCGAAATTGATTTTGCACTTTTTGAAAAAATCGATTAGAAAGCAAAAACATGGATAATGTTTTAAGTTTCTCCCACCTTGTACTTTCAATCTCTGTTTTGACTGTGTTGCCGTTTCTTAATGGATTTTGATGTTAGAGAGGTACCTACTAAAAAGCGAAAAAAGCTTTTTACAAAAAAGACAACCGCCTTCAAAAAGTGATAAATAACTTTAGCACAGAACACACATTGACTTTTGTTTCGAAATTCAGTGGCTTTGTTCTGTTTGTTGTTTTGTGTTGCCACCGACTTCCGAAACTAAAGTCAATGTGTGTTCTGTGCTAAAGTTATTTATCACTTTTTGAAGGCGGTTGTCTTTTTTGTAAAAAGCTTTTTATTTTCCGCTTTTTAGTACCTCCTTCTCATCCAAATCTATTAAGACGAGATTGAAAGTTACTACAAAGATTGATGAAACTAAAACGTCGTCTATGTAAAATTTTTGGGTATTTGTTGATTTTTCAAAAAGTGCTGAATCAATTTCGATAAAATTTATATGGGACCACCCTTGAAGCATACCCTATCCATAAAAAAAAGAATTTTCAAAATCGGTTTACGTTTGCCGGAGAAATCGCGTAACAAATCGCGCACATACTTAATGCAAATTTAAGACTTATACGGTTTTCTCATGGATGACATTGTCAGAACTGGACCAAAATAAAATGGGACCACACGGGAAGCACTAGCTTCCAAATAAAAAAAGAATCATCAAAATCGGTTCACCCAGTCCCGATAAATCAAGTAACAAACATAAAAAAAAAAAAAATACAGACGAATTGATAACCTCCTCCTTTTTTGAAGTCGGTTGAAAAATAAAAAGCTTTTTAACAAAAAAGACAACCGCCTTTAAAATCTAAAAAGTGATAAATAACTTTAGCACAGAACACACATGACTTTAGTTTCGGTGGTCTGCAGGTGTCGGTTGCAATACAAAACATCAAACAGAACAAAGCCAACAACTTTCGAAGCTAAAGTCATGTGTGTTCTGTGCTAAAGTTATATACCTATAGATTTTGAAGGCGGTTGAAAGCTTTTTTTGTATCAATGCGATTGTTTGCCTAGCACTCGTAAAGTGCTGACATTTTTAGTTGAATACAAGAAATTTCGTTCGGTTTCTCTCTTTAGTTTACCTATAGAAACCTCAAACACCATAATGCACCGCGTCGGTATACAACTTGTATCGTAAAGCTTATTATATAGCCGTTAAGCTTTACAGTTCTTAAGTACCTACCAATAAAAGGTGTAAATTCAATAATAATAAATGAGAAATGTTAGAAACAAAAGAATAGCCACAAGAAAACGTAAGAAAATAACAAACAATTCGATCTTCATTTGTTTGCACCAAATTTTCCGAAACATATGACTGTCTAGAGTTGGCGGTACAGAAACAATTTTGTTTATCTGTTTGTGAATGAATTGAGAGCACCCTATAGGCTTGTGTTTTCTTAGCATTAACGTGAGACGCCTCGGCGCATTTAAATCTCGAGCGACGTATGCTAGGGTTGTAAAGCAATGGAAAAATAAATTTATTTTAGTAAAAATATTAGTTAAGATAATATTTTTTTTACGATTAATGTATGCACAGCTTTGATTAGAAGAACTTTTACAATGAGGTCAACGTAAAAAAATCTGCTGATCCATTCATTTAAGTATGCATAACTCTCGACGTAAAGTAGGGATCAGCGATTTTTTTTTTCGTTTTCCTGGTAAGTTTCATTGTGATGATGATGATTGCAAAAGTTGTCAAAATTTTACATCTACATGTAGGTACCAAACCTTTGTCTTGGGCACTGTTACATATTGGATTGTGTCAGGAATGAAAACGATACCTATCTGTGTATTGTTTTTTCTTCAAATAAATAAATAAATAGGGCGAAGAAAAAATCTTAATTATTCTTTAGCGTGCTATAAAATATAAATGTAAAGAAGTCAAAGTTGACTTTGACTTTTTACATAAATATTGAAACTTAGTCAGTCTGAAAGTAGAAGCTAGTTGCTCCTTCCAAAACGTATACTATTTTAATCAATTTTAAGCGAAATCTCGGTTACATTATTTTTGTTACTTCTTTACGTAAAAACAATGTAGGTGAAGCAATACAAACAGAAGTAATAAGTCATGCAGTTAAAAGACGACCTATCACTGACGACCCCCGTTCACGAACATGAAACTAATCCCTTTTCTCTATCTTCAAAGTTTAAACCATACAAAATCATTCACAGAAAAATTAAAATGTACGCTTGCCAACCCTGTCTCAATTCCCCACTTATTCCACGTCGCCGGGCGCACAATACACTGTATGTTATAATTTTTGTCTACCCCCCAAATATATGAACAAAGGCACTAATGAATGTATTGCAAAATTTGCGAAACCATTATTAAGCATTGTTACTGGCTCCAACGGGGGAATGGTTTTTGTTTACTGAAGCTTCTTTTTCAGCAAGTTTTTTTTGGTTAAGATGTGATGAGGGATGTTTTTTGGGGGATAGTGCAGTTTTCATTGCGGATTTTGAAATTCATGTCTTTCTTGGTCTAATTTCTTCGACGAGGTTTAAACCAGTCTTACCAAGGGGTATCGTGTTATCCAGTAACTGGGTTGTGAAGGTCAGATAGACAGCCGCTTCATGTAAAACGTCGGTATTCAGCGACATCCGGTTAGACTGGAAGCCGACCCCAACATAGTTGAGTATAGGCTGGGCAGAAACAGATGATGAGTCGACATCGCAACATTCGCAACTATTACATCAACATGGAAAAATTCATTACTTGTGACGAAAATATGCTGAAAATTTCTAAAGCGATTCTCAATACCAACTAAAAGTACTACATATCATCATCATCATCATATCAGCCTATTGTCGTCCACTGCTGAACATAGGCCTCCCCCAGAGATCGCCAACCAACCCGGTCTTGGGCAGCTCGAATCCATCCGATGCCAGCCACCTTCTCCAAATCGTCGGTCCATCGTGCCGCAAGGCGTCCTACACTACGCTTGCCCAAACGCGGTCTCCACTCTAAAGCGTATCTGCTCCATCTACCGTCTGTCCGTCTGCAGACGTGGCAAAAGTACTTATATCTGTAATATACTGTATGTTTTCTCTCATTTCCATGATAATTCAAACCTTCCCTGAATACCCACAACATTAGATAAAGAACACTCCATATTCTTGCAACTGTGGCTTGGAAACAAAAGAAATTGTGTGTGAGTGTGTTATCATTAGCATTCCCCCCCCTTAGCCCTACGTCTCTCCCTCCCCTACTCGGTCGCGTCTCCTTTCTTTCCACAAATTCTATACAAAAGTTTGAGTAAGAGTAATACACGTCTTGTTGTTTTGGCTGTAAAGTTACCATATTTTATTAGATTTTCGGAATATTTGTTACACTGCTTGTTATTAAACAACACTTTAATAATTTATCAACTAAAAATAATGGTTTTAACAGTAGGGTGTTTCTGATATCATTTATATAATCTTATTTTATCTTGTTTTGGGAAAAGCACTAGTTAAAACTGATGGCTTGCTTGTTTGCACATACGAAAATGGCTTTAATATTAAAAGAAAATTTATAGAGCTTTCAAAAAAATTTAAAACTTTGATCAATCCTGGAACAATACAATACAACATCCTATTCATCCTGTGAAACTTTGTGAGGATGGATAGATGTCTGTTACTCTTTCTCGTATGGAATTAATGGAATTTGTTGAAATTTAGCACACATGTTGAGATTGATCTGGCTTAACACATAGGATTTTTACCCTAAAGCTTGGACTTTAGCTCAAATTTGAAGTCTACGCAGAAGAAAACGTAGGCAGAAGCTAGTATAAAATAATCAAAAAAAAAATCAGTACCATATTTAAAAGTCTGATATACTTACATATTAATTTATTCATCATTAATTTACATTATGGTCACCCTACACCAAGTATGAAGCCAATTGTTCTCAAGATTGGTATAAGCCTCGCGTGTGATCTTAATTAATGAATACGAACGAATGACTAAGCTCATTCTGTTAATTTATTTATTAAGGCTCAAGTGTTAAGGGAAGCACACAATGTGTTACTTAGAGAATGCTGAAATCATTTCCAATTGTTTGATAATGCGATGTAAAGTGATTTTACTCGCAGATGTATCAGAATTTAATGCCCATAATGAAAGGCTTTTACGTATTTTTCTCTTTGAGGCGGTTACGATTGATTTCTGATAACACGGTAAAGGTGCCTGTGTGAAGAGCTTAATATTTAAATTGAGAACTTGGGATGAAGAGTAGAAACAAGAACGAGAAGAGAGGCTCTCTCTTCTTCTATTGTTGATATTGTGAAAAAGAGAAGATGAAATAAACGATACTAAGAGACGGTTTCTCTTAGTTGATGAATTATGAACAGAAACTGCAGCAGCTTACGCGCACCTGACAAGTAAGTGTAAGTTTCAACTAATAATTTAGGAAAAATATCTGCGTAAAGCTCTCTTACATTGAGCTTTTATCTTCACCCTAAATTATCAATACTAATACTAATTACTAATATTACTAATTACTAATTTTATTTCATATCCATACTTCATATTATAAATGCGAAAGTAACTCTATCTGTTACGCTTTCACGATAAAACGGCTGAACCGATTTTGATGAATTTTGGTATGAAAATAGTTTGAACCCCGGGGAAGGACTTAGGCTACCTTTTAATCTGCGATTTCTTCTGCATTTACTATAAAACAACCGAAATTCACGCACGCAGTAGGCTAACTCACGTAACTAAAGAAGTGCTGTTGCAGTGCAGTTGCAGTTAAGTTTCGACCAAAACAACGCTTTTCGTATTCTCTACCGCTGCCAGACACGGTCGCGTCAAGTTCGCGTCACACGAACGCAATAATAGCATTCTACTGTTGCGCGTCTTTGATGCGTGCTTCGAAACGCAACATGATCAGTATTCTACTATTCGTTTGGCGTAAGAAAAAGCACTAAAATCTGTACTGGGTTATTATTTTAATATTATAATAACGTCATATTCATTGAAATGTAATCGGTATTCAATTATTTAGTATATTATATATAATCAGTCAGGATTTAGTCCGTTAGATTCAGTCATCATGTGGGCAGAATATGGGTTTCGTGCAATGAAGACACACTGGGTATAGGGTACAATACACAGTATTTATTAAAACCACAAATTAGCACTGGGTATAGGGTACAATACACGGCATTTATTAAAACCACAGTTTAACATATTCTCATTCTCAATTTAATAAACTCACATTCTAAATTCACATAGTTCACTTCACTTCAACAACGAATCGAAAGTACAGTTTCGGGACGTATTAGCTCCGTTGCGATCAGACACTGGATTCTGAATGTCTTCCTCGCTGTCGGCTGAAAACATCACAACTCTGTAGAAGCGCGCCAAAATGGTGGTGATTGATAATGGCACGCTTGCGATTCGTCGTTTCACGTTCATACTACTGACCGGATATGACATATATTTTTTCTCTCATGTGGCTACACCGTATGTAAGTTTGGTAGAGTTTGGTTGTCATACAGTTGACGTGCAGTTCACGCACAGCTTACGCGCAGTTCAAAGATTACAAGAATACCGTTTATCACTCAAACTTGAACTTAACTGCAACTGTACTACAACTCCATCGGCACGTCATAAAATTACGTGAATTAACCCTCTGGTCGTTGATAGATCCAAGAATTCAGCTGTGATGCAAAATCAGAGAAGTACAATACAAGCACTTCTGTAAAGATAATTCCGTTCTCAAACATCATCGTACCATCAATATGTAGTTCATTTATCATGAACTCAGTAAAAACCAAAACAAAGTGGCATTTAAAGATTCCTCCACGGCGCTGTCAACTGGAAATCTGCCCAGGAGACTGGCGGCATTTTCACGTTGGATAGCAATGCTAAGCCTCTAGTCAAATTAAAAGCCAGTCCAAGAACGTAGCTGAAACAAAACATGCATTTAAATCAAATTGCTCTATAAAACGTGAATGTGAATGTTATCACGATTTGCAAATTGGCAGAGCAGTGGGACCCAGTGAAGCTCGTATGATAAAAGCTTCATTGAACTTTAATGTTTTCTAGTTACATATGAATATTTCAAATGTACCCGATGCACCGATAATGTGAACGAATATTTGCTTTTTGTAGCGTTGGCAGATTAAATGAATTTTCCTTTTTTGTTAAATATTTTTGTAATCATTCATATAGGAAAGCTAGAAAGCGGTGTGGTGTGGGTGGCCGCGAATAACACCACCTAATTTTTACTCGTAGGTGTCGTAGAAGACGACAGTTGGTTATTGACCAAAGGATGGGCAGTAGCGTTCTTCTAAGTACCATAACACCTACAGCAATCGCCAATTTGCATCGGCCAAGCATGACGATTAGGGCTGACCCCCCCCTTGAGAAAGACCAATGCCCAGCAGTGGGCTTCTAAAGGTTGACATGATGATGTTGAAACTTGACTTGTGCCATTCAAAGCATTTATTACCATTAAACCATTTACAGACACTTTCAAATTGTCAAGGAGCAACTTCAACTTTTTGACTAACCCACCGAGGTTAGTCAAAAAGTGAGGTTGCTTGTTCCAAAATGTAGGTAGGTCTAAAACTGGCACCATTCTCTATATAACATTATTATTAGACATCGTGCAAAAAAACGGCAAAAAATCACGTTTGTTGTATACTTAGGAGCCCCCTTAAATATTTATTTCATTCTGTCTTTAGTATTTGTTGTTATAGCGGGACCAGAAATACATCATCTGTGATTTTAACTATCTAGCTATCACGGTTCATGAGATACTGCCTGGTGACAGATAGTCACATAGACAGACGGACAGTGGAGTCTTAGTAATAGGGTCCCGTTTTTACCCTTTGGGTACGGAACCCTAAAAAATAAAGAACGAAGAAAACCGATTTCACAATAAAAAAATAAGTATTATTATTTAATTAATTTTATTACAAACTAGCGACCCGACCCGGCTTCGCATGGCCTATAGCCTTCCTCGATAAATGGACTATCCAACACAAAAAGAATTTTTCAATTCGAACCACTAGATCCTGAGATTAGCGCGTTCAACCAAACAAACAAACAAACTCTTCAGCTTTATAATATTAGTATAGATTTTTCTACTATCCCTCCTGCTAGCAGACTGCATGTCGCCCTCCGATAAGCGGTGCACACATTATACCGTCTTAGATCTCGACTTCAGTTCAACCGAACAGAGCCGTACAAAGGTCAGAGAGGTTCCGTAGACTAAGAAAATAATTATGCTATCTCCATTCTTATTAGGCAATGAATTAGAATTAATAGTTTAGTTGGTTAGGTTTTGTCTCACGTTCTTTGGTAATTTTACAAACTGATATTTTGCATTTACAGCAATATTGCATTTCCATCCACACTACTTAAGTGATATATCTTTTCTTTTTTTGTTTGTCGATGGCTTTGTATAGAACAGGGCGCTGGGGGAGGCCTTTGTTCAGCAGTAGACAGCAAATAGGTTGATATGATAATGATGATGATGGTTATATATGTGGTGAGTAATTAGTGACTTATTAACACTAAAACCATAATTATTGCATCAATTATTGAAATACGAATTTGTACAAAAAGACTAAAAAAAATGGGGCTTGACCTTCATTACCACCAAAACCAATTGATTCTCGGTTTTGGTGGTAATGAAGGTCAAGCCGCATTTTTTTTTAGTCTTTTTGTACAAATTTGTATTTCAAATGTCGTTACTAAACTTTGATAAAAACATTATTTATTAATAAAGAATAAAAAAAACTAAACTTCTTCCAAACAAACATGATCACTTAGTTCAGTAATGGCACTTGAAATACCTATTCAAACGAAACTTAAAAAATAAATTGATTCTTTGACCTTGAATATTTCCATAACCAGTGGATTCGCAAGTATGTCCTAGAAGAAAAAAATAATCCTAGTAATTGGTAGGTATAATATGACGTGGTTTAAGTATCGGAAAGTAATTACCAACATCGCCAACATGTATCGGCCAAGCATGGCGATTACGTCTTAACCCCCCCCCCCCCCCCCTTGGGAAGACCTATGCCCAGCAGTGGGGCGTCTAAAGGTTGACATGATGATGAAGTTATTAACAGTCAACCTATATATTTTTGTAAAATTTTATGTTTAAGGGGCTATTTAACGACTTTTACAGATTTTAAACTGACAATCACGTCAAAATGTGCAGTGTAAATGATTTGAAAAAAATATAATTATGTTAATCATTTTGTAAGTGAATATTTTTAATTATATTCATATTATATAGTTTAATTAACACGTGAAGTTGTGTCTGACGCGGACAAAAAAAAATAAATAAAAGTAGTATTCTTTCAAAATTAAGAAAAAGGCGTATACGAAAAGATAAATAACAAAATTGTCTGTAAGATGGTGTCAGTTTCGTTTAATTATACCTGGTAGATTTTGTGTGATTGTCATGTTTTGTCCGCGTCAGACACAACTTCACGATTTAATTAAACTATTTAATATGAATATAATAAAAAATATTCACACACTAAATGATTAAGAGAATGTTCTAGTTTAACATATATTTTTTTCAAATCATTTACACTGCACATTTTGACGTGATTGTCAGTTTAAAATCTGTAAAAGTCGTTTAATAGCCCCTTAACCCAGTATTCAGAAACGGCAACGCCATCTGCTGACGCAGTCATAAGATTCTAATGAGTGCAGGCAACAGTGTATGCAGCGCAAAATGTAAGGTGGACCATCGTGTGCGGGGAGATGCCGTATAGGCAACTCATCAATGCCTAAGAAAAAAAGTCATAATAATTTGCCAAAAGAAATCTGGATTCAAATATATTCCTTAGGCCCACTTGCACTAACACGAGCTACGTAATTAGAAAAGGTCATCCCTCATCATTATCATCATTTCAGCCGAAAGAAGTCCACTGCTGGACATAGGCCTCCCCCAAAGGGGGGGGGGGGGTTGCCATAATCACCACGCTTGGCAGGCGGGTTGACGATCGCAGTATAGTTGTTACAAAGGCACAGAGAACGCTGCTGCCCAATCTCTGGTGAGTCCCTTAGTCGCCTCTTACGACACCTACGGGAAGACATAGGATGGTGCTATTCTTTACGTCCGGCACCATACGGACTATCATCCCTATTTATGAATCCGTGTCAGCAAGGAAAGAGGAGGTTGAAATAAAAAACGCTTCACGCTACAAAATTTCTTAGAGGGTGGAAGGTGACTAAGGAACAATCTGGAAGCCAAGCAGCAGAGGCTCCCGTGTACTTAATACCCTCAAACCACCCCCACCCCTTTTGGAGGGTGAGGGTTTGTTCAACAGTGAACGCCTTCCAGCTGATGATGATGAAAAGGCCACCAGATCCGGTTCAACTACCTTTAGGCCTTACAAATACTTACTTACGACGACACGGTTGGCGCAGTGGCTGAGCGATCGACTGCTGCGCAGCGTGTTGCAAGTTCGATTCCCGCCCAGGGTAAACATTTGTGTGATAAGCACTTGTGTTTGCCTTGTGTCTGGGTGTTGTTTATCTATATATGTATGTATTTACAAAAAAAAAAAGAAAAAAAAGTATTTGTGTATATCAGCTGTCTGACACCCATAGTACAGGGTCTCCCTAGTTTGGGGTCAGATGGCCGTGTGTGAAAATGTCCCCTTAAATATTATATTATTAAATATTTGTTCCGTGCGGGAATCGAACCCGCGATATGCAGCGCAGCCGCCGAACGCTTAGCAGATAAACTATAACCTTGACTGAAGCAAGAGGACTTGACTAATTACTCCTAATGAGTTAAAGTAAAAGCTTGTAAAAAAAGATTTTTCACAAAAAAAGAAATCGCCTTCAAAAACTAAAAAGTGATAAGTAACTTTAGCACAGAACACACATTAATTTATTTTCGGAAGTCGGTAGCAATACAAAACAACAAACACAAAGCCACCGCCACCGACTGCCGAAAGTAAATTAATGTGTGTTCTGTACTAAAGTTATTTACCACTTTTTAGTTTTTGAAGGCGGTTTTTATTTTTGTGAAAAAACTTTTTTTACAAACTTTTACTTGAACTAACTTTTCGCTTTTTAGTATTGTCTTAACATCCAAGCCCATTAAGTAACGGCGACACACTTAAAAGAGATTGTAAGTCCTCCAAAGATTGAAGAAACTAAAACGTCATCTAAGTATTTTTTTGGGATTTTGTTGATTTTCTCAAAAAGGGCTGGATCAATTTTGGTAAAATTTATATGGGACCCGGAATAAACCCCTTTCGAACAAAAAAAGAATTTTGCGAATCCGAACATACATAAACAAAAAAATTACCGAATACACAAAAAAAAAATAAACATCCGAATTGATAACCTCCTCCTTTTTGAAGTGGGTTAAAAAGCCTACTGACATGATTTTTACCATTCGCAGGTACTTAACTAAAAATCGACCGATCGTTCACAAGATGAAACCTAACAAAAATACATTTTCAATAACTCCCTAATACCCCAGACAGACGTAACCACACATCCGCACTGCTTACCGACTCCCCTTCCACGTCATTTCATGTCATTACGTTTAATTTCTCATACCGCATGTCTCAGTGAATTTTTATCAGCCACCAGTGACTTTATTAGATTTCATTCAGTCTAGAGATTGTCTGCGATTCTCTGTAATATTGATTTAGTTCTTATGAATGTTTTGTAGGGTAATATTATTGGGAATTGTGTATTATTAAAGAACTGTTCAATTGGTTTTGTTGTTTATGTTTTAGCATAATTAGCTTTAAGTGATTTAATATTAAAATTTGTAAGTGCTATGCTCTCTTATAAGTGATAAGTTCATTGCAACAATTACGATAATGGCGCTTATTCCTAATTCCCTTGTTAACAAAATAATATTAGACAATTGGCATCTCTTACTAAGAACTAAATAAGAGATGTCAAAGTAGTTTTGCTTGAATTTCGCCGTGTTTTCAAACAATACATTTTGACATGGTGACTATAATTTTATTGTATGAACATTTTAGATTGTCAGCTCATATTAATATCAAGACAAGACAAGGCACCCGCCTCTCAAGCAAAAGGTTGCGAGTTCAATACCTGGCTAGCACCGATGCGACTTTTTCAATGTATATGTACTTTCTCTTCTACTTCTTCTATCTTTTTTACACGCTTTTTATTAGCTTCACCTGTATGTTTGTATGTTTGTTTGTAACCGACTTCTTTGGGCGCGATTTTGACCCACTTTAAACGGCCAGATTTCGTTCAAACTTTGTAGATTTATCGAGGACCGATGACAATACACTAATTTGATAAAATTATAAAAAAAAAACAAAAAAAAAAAAAGAAAAAAAAACACGTCGTTCAAAATTAGTTGCCGAAAAAACAGCTATTATATAGGTACTAGGAAGGTACTGCACAAGCGCCCCTGGTAGAATAAATGTACATAATATTTATAGATATAGATATAACCAAACTAAAAAGTAAAAAATAAATAATAGTTTAAAAAAACTAAAAACACGCTTTTTATAGAAAACCAAACTAAAAAATAGAAAATAAATTTTAATAAAATATTTTATTTTAAAAAAAGCGTGGGGTGCATGGTGTCAATAGTTATAAATATTTTATTGACAGATATGAGTGGAGTGATTATCATTTTGATAATATCTTAAAAAGCACCCCACGCTTTTTTTTAAATAAAATAATTTATTAAAATTTATTTTCTATTTTTTAGTTTGGTTTTCTACAAAAAGCGTGTTTTTAGTTTTTTTAAACTATTATTTTCTTTCATCTTTCTTGACATCGGTAAAGGAAAACATCGCATCGCTCGTATCGCTTGGTGATCAATGCTCACCCCTTTCTCTGTATGAGAAGAGGCCTTTGCCGTGCATAAGGACAGTAATAGGCTGGTATTTTTTTTAATAAAGGGTGTTCCAACCTTAATGCACGATGTTAATTGTGAGTCACACGTTACCTAAACCACTGAAGCCGTGGTGAGCATTTGGCCGATATTTTGTTTTACACAATAAATTTTCATAGATCTTTCTATCATAGTAAAAAATATTAAGATAATTCTCTGAAAACTTTTTGTTGTATTTACAATTAACATCATGCGTTTTGGTTGGACCACCCAATTTATGGTGTGTATTCTGACAAAGTTTACGCCACACATTATTTACCATTAAAAATTTCAATCAACACGACAAAATCGTAAATCAGTCTCATTCTCAGCTAACAATCAAGCTAATAGCGCCATATGCCTCAATTATAAACTCAAACAACAATCATAATGTCGCAAAGTGCTAGACGTCTACATGTCCTCACGATTTCCATTACATGCAAAATTACCATTTGCTCCATAACCCTTAAGGGAAAGCATTAAGGTTGACTTTAGAAGAGGTTTGGCAGGATTGAGACGTGTATGCCAACCTCATTCGTACGAAATTGCTGTCGACAGTTGTGGTTTTCTGATGCGGGTGTATTCTGAATGTGCTTTTTTTCTGTTTGTATAAGTACATGCTTTATTTAGATTTTTAATTTGTGAGTTCAGTAGTTTTTAAAGCTACTGAAATATGCAAAAAATATGAAAAGAATATAAAACAGTAGGTAGTAATTTTATAAATGCGAAAGTAACTCTGTCTGTTACGCTTTCAGAACGAAACGGTTGAACCGATTTGATGAAATTTGGTACGAATATAGCTTAACCCTGGGGAAGGACATTGGCTACTTTTGGATCCACGACTTAGTCTGCAACCGCGATAACCGACATTCACGCGGACGAAGTCGCGGGTGAATGCTAGTGTTGTAATATATGGAGTATTTAATTACTGCCCAGGTGGTCTTGGTTCTTTTACTCTTAAGTCAGATCAAATAAAAAAAACTAAAACTGCACTTAAGTAGTAAATCACTTGTAGTATTTTTGGAGTAACTTTCCATTATTATTATTATTATTATTATTATTATTATTATTTATTCCACCATTAATCGTTGCTTACCACCAAAAGTGACCACTTTTGATCTGAACACACCTTTAATCTAAAAAAGAAATAACATGATGAGTGGCGCTAGCTGGCTCTTGACTTGTCTGCCCTTTAAGTTAGATCAATATCTGTATCTTATAAAAATATATATTTGTGCAAAATTACAAGTAATTCCGTTCAATCGTTAAAGTTTGAAAGATTATGCAAACATCCATCCTGACAAACTTTCGCGTAAAAGAACAGTAGCTAGTAGGATAAGTATCAAAGTAATAGGATAGTAATAGGATTAGTATCAAAGTAATATGATAGTTAGGATTAGTATCACAGTAATAGGATTAGTACCTATCAAAGTAATTGGATAGTAAGTAGTAAGATTTTATCAAAGTAACAGGATAGTAGTAGGATTAGTATCAAAATAATAGGTTGAATCAAAGTAATATGATAGTAGTAGGATTAGTATCAAAGTAAAAGGATAGTAGTAGGATCAGTATCAAAGTAAAAGGATAGTAGTAGGATTAGTACCTATCAAAGTAAAAGGATAGTAGTAGGATCAGTATCAAAGTAACAGGATTTTAATTGGATTCGTATCAAAGTAATTGAATAGTAGGTAGTAGGATTTTATCAAATTTACAGGATACTAGTAGGATTAGTATCAAAATAATAGGTTGAATCAAAGTAATATGATAGTAGTAGGATCAGTATCAAAGTATCAGGATAGTAGTTGGATTCGTATCAAAGTAATTGGATAGTAAGTAGTAAGATTTTATCAAAGTAACAGGATAGTAGTAGGATTAGTATCAAAATAATAGGTTGAATCAAAGTAATATGATAGTAGTAGGATTAGTATCAAAGTAAAAGGATAGTAGTAGGATCAGTATCAAAGTAAAAGGATAGTAGTAGGATTAGTACCTATCAAAGTAAAAGGATAGTAGTAGGATCAGTATCAAAATATCAGGATAGTAGTTGGATTCGTATCAAAGTAATTGAATAGTAGGTAGTAGGATTTTATCAAATTAACAGGATAATAGTAGGATTAGTATCAAAGTAATAGGTTGAATCAAAGTAATATGATAGTAGTAGGATTAGTATCAAAGTAAAAGGATAGTAGTAGGATCAGTATCAAAGTAAAAGGATAGTAGTAGGATTAGTACCTATCAAAGTAAAAGGATAGTAGTAGGATCAGTATCAAAGTAACAGGATAGTAGTTGGATTCGTATCAAAGTAATTGAATAGTAGGTAGTAGGATTTTATCAAATTAACAGGATAGTAGTAGGATTAGTATCAAAATAAAAGGATAGTAGTAGGATTAGTATAAAAGTAATAGGATAATTGTAGGATTAGTATCAAAGTAATAGGATAGTTGTAGGATTACTATCAAAGTAATAGGATAGTTGTAGGATTCGTCTTTGTGATCAGAATAAAGACTGACCCAGTTGATATCATACACTGGTACATACAAAGGTCACTCGATCACTCGTGACACGAGCATGACCGGTAAACGATCATTGCGTGGTTTCCTTATAAGCAGTTCCTATATTATGCAAACTATTGTTATAATATCATCTGTGTTTTCTTATATCTATGGTATTTTTAACCAACTAGGTACAAACAGGAGGAGGTTATCAATTCGGATGTATTTTTTTTTGTAGAGGCGTGTTCGGGCATAACTCGCATATATAGACGGATTTGCAAAATTCTTTTTTGTGCAAATGGGGTAATTGATTCGCGCTTTTTGAAAAATCAACAAAATTCCAAAAAATATACATGGATAACGTTTAGTTTCTTTAATTTTGTCGTCTTTTCTTAATGGATTTGGATGTTAAGGCGATACTAAAAAGCGGAAAAAAAAAACAAAAGTCATGTGTTTTCCGTGCTAAAGTTATTTATCACTTTTTAGTTTTTTAAGGCGGTTGTTTTCATTTTTTTTAAGTTTTTTACATGGAGCGACTGCCTACCGGTCCTTTACAACCCAGTTACTGGTTAACACAAAACCCCTTGATAAGAATGAATGACTGTCAGACTTTCTGGTTTCTGACTACCCATAACGACTGCCAAAGATCTACTAGTGACAGCCGGGACCAACGGCTTTACATACTTTCCGAGGCACGAACTCGGTGTGAAATGGATGGTCACCCATCTACAGACTGACCGCTGCAAGCGTAGATTAACGTTTGACCGATCGATCTGTACGGCTTTTACTTAGCCACGGGCTAAGCCCCTAGTCTTACCAGGAGAGTAAGACTAGGGGCTATTAGGTAAAACTACATGGTCATAAAATTAAATTAAAAATTTGAAAAACCCCCAACGCAAAACATAAAAGCAGTTATTTAAAAAGTAAAAAATAATATCTTTTGTTGAGCCATCAAATGTTTGTTCGTTGAAATGGCGCTATAATGTCGCGGCGGGGTACCGCGTAAGTCAAATCTCATTGCAAATCCATGAGTTCGCTATTTTACCTATTTAGCTATTGCTGACTTAGCGGTAGGTACCCCGCCGCGACATTATAGCGCCATTTCAACGAACAAACATTTGATGGCTCAACAAAAGATATTATTTTTTACTTTTTAAATAACTGCTTTTATGTTTTGCGTTGGGGGTTTTTTAAATTTTTAATTTAATTTTTATTTGAAAGTTTTTAAATGTAATTTAGTCTGGGTATGAGAAGTTGTAGATACGTCTAAAGTTGTATTTCGTCACATGGATCTTTTTTGATATTAAAGATATCACCCTGAGAATGCGTTTGGTATATATAATTCGCCATTTTGTGGTGCCGGTCATCTTGGCCTTGAAATTAATCATAGTGTAAAGTATTCTACTAGTGAAGCCCTTTCATTTGATACCCATATTGATGGAATTGTGAAAAAATATGTGATTAGCTATTTTGTAGCGGCGGCCATCTTGGACCGATTTTCATCAAACATAGCTAAGAACACTCCCGACTAATTCACCTTTCAAATAAAAAAAACAAAACCAAAATCGGTTCATCCGTTCGGGAGCTACGATGCCACAGACAGACACACACACACACACACACACACACACACACACACACAGACACGTCAAACTTATAACACCCCGTCGTTTTTACGTCGGGGGTTAAAAATTACTATAAAGCGTCTAAAAAACACTAAGTGTTTTCCATTCTAAAATTCGCCTTCATTCTACAACCACTACACATAATTGCACAAAGTTGACAGTTTCTTTCTTCATATTTCCATCATGGCGACTTTGTTCAAGTCATTAGTTGTGTGTTAATGTTTAGGGAGGGCTCTGCACATTGTGGTTAAATTTACACGGTTTTGTGATGTCTTTGGATTATAGAGGCGCTGTGTCATTACGAGGCTGTGGTGCAGACAGAGGTGTAGCTGTGATTGCAAAGTTGAGAATGTTTTGTGTTGAAGAACTTGTTTTGTTTTTTAGAATATACAGCTACGTTGGAACTGCTTTACTTTGTTCCTATCAACTGAGATTCCAAAGTCGCTAAATCCAAGTAATTTTAGAATGATTGAAATTTTGAGCGTAAATAGAGGAATATCGTTTGCTTGGAGTGTAAACCTGCTAAATCCATTTTAAGTCCAATTTACTTCACTATGAGTTAAGAAGATATAGGTAACCTGTATATCTTCATAACTTAATAATTAAGTGAATTGGACTTAAAATGCTAAACTGTAATGTGTAAGGTCCTCTTATCATCATCAGCCAAAAGACGTCCACTGATGAACAAAGGCCTCCCCCATTAAAAGGGGGTGGGGGGAGTGCCATAATCCCCACAGTTGGCACTACTGCTACGTACACGGAAGCCGCTACTGCCTAACTTCCAGATTTTCCGTCGCTTTCTACGACACCCTCAAGATCTATCTATTTTCAAAATTCCAGCCATGCTAAATGACATGGTAGGTAGGAATGACAGCGGTCACCCCTAGTTAATTTCACCTAAACTAACCAAGGGAGAAAAGACTCAGATCTCGTTGAACATCGATGATTGGTACAGACAGCTTACCCCCAACTTACCCCCTATTCGAAGAAATTTTAATGCGTGGAGGGTAAGCAGTTGATGACTCTGTAGGTACCTGGGATTCTAAAAATTTAAGCAACGACTTAATAGATTACATGAATATCACAAACAAAATCAGACTCAAAAAAACAATGAAAATATTCTCACTATTACAAGCGTAATTTCGTTGGCAGTCATTTAGATCACAAAGCAATGATATAAGGATACATTACACATACAAAATTGCTGTAATATTGTCTTATTTTGTGCTCAGACGAGGACAAACCGTTTTACAGCTATTACAGTAGGATAAGTGTGTAAGTATTTGGTTATTTTACAGTGATGTGCAGAACAGTTTAACTTATGTTGTTTTGTAGATTAAGAATGGTGTTTTTATGTAAAGTGTCTGCTATAAAATGACTCATAACTATGTCTTCTGAAGACTTAAAATTAAGAAAGAAAGAAAAATAGAAAGAAAAGGTACCACTTATAACACACAAAAAGGCTTATTGTAGGGGTAGGTAACAGTCTATTTATTTTTGTTTGTAATGGTACAAACAAAAATAAATAGACTGTTATCTACCCATTCGGATATTTAAAAGCAATATTTTGTTAGCAGAAAGCATTGTTTAAGAACTCAAACCTTGCTGAGCCCTTAAGGGTCAGGTAAGGGTACCGGATCGATGTATCATCATCATTTCAACCTGTAGTCACCCACTGCTGGGCATTGGTACGCCATAATCGCCATACTCTGCCGATGCATGTTGGCGATCACAGCAGGTGTTATGGTACTCAGAAGGACGCTCCTGCCCATGTCTGGTCAATATCCCTCTCACCCTCTGTCATCTTCTACGACACCTACGGTATATCGGATCTATGTATATATCCGGTCTTTGATCCGGAATATGTATTTCCTATGTTAAAGGAGGTTCTTGGAATTAAACACGACAAAGCAATTTGGCACTTCTGTATTAATAAAGAGCACGTTGGCCACTGACAGCGCCAAGTCAAACAATACCTTGTTATAAAAATAAGACTACGCTTCTAAATACGGAAAGGTTCTAGATCGATTCCAGAGTGTTCAGACGCAACATTTAGTTGATGGTTTCGATCATCATGCCATAAATGAATGCAACCTTTAGAGCACCAAGTACTTTATTGTTGAAGATTTTTTCGAAATGTAACGTTTTTTGATTTCATTGGTTGGTAAATCAGCTGATAGCCCACCTGCCTCTAGGCATCTGCAATACCAGAAACCTTGCAGATGCGGTGCCAACACAGTAACCTCAAAGTTGAAACGTCTCATGCATCAGGAATTACACTGGTACTCACACTCTTTAAACCGGGACACAGCCACTCTGCTTCGCAGCAGAAAAAGATATTAGTGATACTACTACCACACCCGCGACACTCCATAGATACGAAACAATATAATTGCCTACACTACTACTAAAATAACAGACTGTACAGATACGTGCGTGTGTGTGCATGTCTACGCGCCGCTCGAACAAAAAACGCAGTTTCCAGAGCCAATCGTTCGACGCGGGGAGAGGTGAGGAACGGTTTCAGAGGAAGGCGGAGCGTGTCGCTACTGTACGGTAGTACAGTACAAATATTTATACTGTGCTAATAAGCTGGACGGTCCTTCCCAAAGAGCTCTAGTAGGAACTACAAAACGAACTAATATACAATCAAACTTAAGTTGATTAATTAAGGTAAGTATCTAAAAGCGCGGCGGATCCACATATTTTATGATCATTTGCCCGATCCGATTACCGCTACGCCGCTCGCGTCATTCGCGTTCAGATAGGCGGTCATGTTACACGTCGGCAATCCGTACCTATCGTTGCTGCGTAACATGATCGCCTATTTGGATGTATCCGTGATACGGTGATTGGATTGGGCAAATGATCATAATATGTGGATCCACAGATGTCCTACAAAAAGTCGGTCTCACGAAACTATGAAATAATCGACTGGTCCGATAATCAGTCCTACTACAAGTCTGACGTGGGCGGGCAGCCTTAACATGATCACCTATCTGGATGCGAATGACGCGAGCGGCGTATCAAGACTGCGTATCATGATCGCGTATCGTCACCCGTCCAGATAGGTGATCATGCTACGCGTTGGCGATACGGATATGGTAATCATTATGTGGATCCACCTTAAGGGCACGTATTCGATTTAGCGTAAGTCAAAATCTAAACGATTGCTAGAACTACGTAGCAGCATTGACTCACACTAGTACACACACACTGGTTTGTTTGTGTGCATCAGAAAAAATAATACGCACGAAATAAGCACGAATCATTGAAATTGATCGGAAAACGACAGCGCGCTAGGTTTTACAGTGCTTTATAAATATTTGTCTAAAATAAATGAGTTCATTTAACGGACTGGAAAATAAAATATTCTGTATATTAAACGTAACCTTTATTTTCGTAAAATAAATGTATCAGTAATGTTTTTATTCATATACTGGTGAAAAAAATTGTCAAAGTGAACCAATTTTGTACCTTTTCAACATTGTTTTTATATACATAATAGTAGGTAATATTTTCGTAATTTTAGCTCTGTCGTAGACTTAAGACTGTATATCCTGTTGAAAAAACGCATAAAACATAATATTTTGTCATACTGTAATGGTTGTATTTGTCCTGAAAGTTTATTCTGACGTCTATTTTTGTAAAACGCTATGAAAGGATTGTCTTCGCTTTAAAAAACCATAATTAAATATTATACATTTACTCTGTAGTTCGCTAAATCAAGACTTAAGCTTACTAAAACTGTAATTTTCTTTAAATAATCTGCTCACATCATTACGATATTGCTCTGGGCAATACGCGAAAACATGAAGTTTTTGTCACGAATCGAATATAGGTACGCTCTTAAGCCACTGTCTTCTTCACACCGATGACATTCATCTCAAACCACATACAATTTACAAACTCACGTACCTAACAGAACAGGTACCTACAATTATTTGGTAGTTTCTGTCCAAAACAATCATGTAACGAGTTAAATCTAACATCAGAGACATTCACACCTATCTTGAGATCTCAATGCCACACATCAAAATCGCATTTGGTCATGTGAAACTTTAAAACAATGAATTTTTGGACTTCATTAAAATACGCTTACTGTTTTATGTTAAGCTCATCATATAGGTACCTAAGTACCTTTGCCGCTCAAAAATTCGTGATGATTTTGAAATTAATGGATACCGTTTGCTTTCCATCTTTTAATTTACTTAAATGTTCTTTTAGCAATTTTCTTTTTAGGGTGTTCATCGAGCAACCGACTGGTGTCGCATAAGGAAAATAGGTTCCGTTAAAAATACATGAACCTCCAATACCTATGTACTACGTGTAGATAGGAAATATTTTCCTTTTTTGGGCAAACCCTCTAATGTTACAATTTCCACTTCCACATTACGCAGGAGTAGTATTTTTGAAATAGACTTAAAAATAAATTGGATAAAACGACATCTACTGGTAGATCATGGTACTGCTTGCGTTCTTCAAACGGTTGCTTCTATAATAATGGTTGAGTAGAGCGGCACAATGCCCGACCGAGATTCAGAAGTACAAGGTTGAATCGTCAGATGGCGGTGAGAATACAAAAATGTTATTTCGGTATCTACCATGACAATAATTTAACGAGTGTGAGTATATCCTGTATATCAAACTGGTACCGTAGTCTAATAAGTGGGTTAGTATATTTAACTAGCAAAAGTAGGTAATTGAAAACTTAGATAGCCTACCGTTGCAAAATTAAGGTCTAGAAAATAACACAAATGATATCACAAGATTATTTATTACCCACTTTTAACAAAATGATCCTCCACAATATTTTACAGGTATTCTTGAGATACCAAGAGTTTTTTTTTACAATAGGTTAACGTTTGGCCGCTAACCTTAAGTGATGATGCGGCCTAAGGTGGAGCACGCTTGCCTTTACTCTTGCCTTGAAGATGTAAAGAATACACTTAAAAGCATCCTTATCTAAAAGCCAACCAGACAGAAGGATTTGAAACACAAAACATAATTATCAATACTGAAATAAAACAAGCAAGATAAGCATTTGACATGTGTGTGTATAGCAAGAACACAATAATAATATTTACAACATAAACGCCCACGAATACAAAGATACAGAAACACAACACGAAACAGATGATTTGTTCAACAACAGACAACAATCAACTATCAGCCAGTACATTTTCATCAATTCCATTCACCCTGATAACTTCCGAATTGACACTTGATATCCGAAATCAGTAAAAGCAACCTTGTTCGTCATAGCTCGTTATTTCACTCCTATCAATCATCTTTCAGATAATAAAGCTTTCACGGTAATGGAATACCTTAAACCAATGTTATCTATGGAATATCCACTCTCTATGAATATTCAGTAACAATATTTACAGTCCGCAGGACATGTTTTTGGTGGAACTAATTATATTGGTGAAATTATAGCAATCAAAATCAAAGATAAAAATTTGGTAGTAGATAATTGTGAAATCAATGAAGATGGACAAAGTTTAAACATTTCATCTTAATTTCAATGTATAGTACAGGTAGCGTATTAAAACATTGCATGACGTAAACTTATTAAAGCTAAGCTTATAAAAATGACGAATCCTGATGAAATAGACTGGGAAAATGTAAGTTGCTTACTTATTATTTTACAATCTTTGTTCTCGTGTTTCAAGAAAAGATTTTAGTAATAATCTCTAATTAATCTAGAATTTGCTAAGCTCATACCATTATAAAGCAGCATTCCATTTTTGTATTAAATCGTACGAAATAAGTCATGACATCGAGATAAGATAAGACCACAAATCAATATAGATGGATTAATTCAAGCCTAACAATGAATGAACACTATATTTTTTTAGTTTGACACATCACAAGAACCGTTTCCAAATACACTTTGGCACGTGAAGCCAGCCCAAGAAATTGCCTTGAAGACGTCGGTAATGGTGGTAGTTGGTCTAGCAGGCATCTTCTTAAACTCCATAATATTAATCGTATTGATAAGAAACAAATGGCTTTGGTCTGCCAGTAACTATTTGATCGGGAACTTGGCATTAATGGACCTACTCACATTAATATTCTGCCCCTGGTTCATGCTCGTCAGGGATTTCTTCCAAGCTTTTGTTTTGAAGAACTTTGGTTGTCGGTTTGAAGGATTTTTACAAGGTAAGTTACTTGGTATACTGACGCAATTCTATTATCGCTAATTCATTTATAAAACACTAGGTATTGCCCGCGACTTCGTCCGCGTGGTGTCAGTTATAGCAAATGCAGGCGATGTCGCAAATAAACAGTAGTCTATGTCCTACCCCGGGGTTCAAGCTATCGTCATGCCAAATTTCATCAAAATCGGTTCAACCATTTCATCGTGAAAGCGTAACAGACGGAGTTACTTTCGCATTTATAATATTAGAATAAAGTATAAAGTATGGATGGATTTGTATGGATTTTGCATCTTTTGATGCTTCTAGTATTTTAAAATAATGTTTACCTTTTTTGTAATTTCAAAGTAAAATCCAATATCGTGTAATTTCATTTACTCAGTTTTTAATTTTCTTTACTTTGAAATGTGCTTGTTGTCACTGTGTGCACTCACAGTAATGTTTGAATTAAACGAAATGAAAGTTAAATAAATCTGTAGGAATACCTTGTTGTAGTTGTAATTATTGCCTACTTTAAAACAGTGTCCAAGGAGTTTCCTTCCTTCCTTCCAAGGAGCCCTTTTTTTACCATAAGAACCAACTGTTTGGAACGGGCAATTACTAGCTTTAACTTTCTGACTGACAAACTTTTTCAAAAGTCCCTAAAATGGCTACGCATGTTCATTATTTACAAAGTTATAATAAAATAAATGCAAAATTTTAAAAATAACAATAATAATTATATGTACAATTAAAAAAAGAGGGGAAGCTCCTATGGGCTTCAAAACCTCGTCCATATAAATGTCATCTTGGGTTGGAGTTTTGGTTAATGAATTAATGGGTTTGGTATTAAAAAAAAAAATTGCAAGAAAAAATGCCATGATTTCTAAAAATGAACTTAAAAAAATCTCTCATTATTCACATGTTTCTTCTAAATTTTCAGCATCTTTCCTACTATCAAGTATCTTTGCGATTTTGCTAGTGTCCTATGACCGTCTGGCAGCTGCAGCTCTGACAGCAGAAGCGAGGGTCACCATAAAAGCTGCTCCTAGGATTATTGTAGGAACTTGGTTTTCTTCCTGCGCCTTATCGCTACCATGGGCATTGAAGAGGGAGTATGTAGTAAGTTTATCATATTTTAACTCTTCACATATTTCTTGTGCTCATTTTTTTTTTCCTTTGCTCACGAATTCTTCCACGTAACCGTCGGTAATCACGGATGCAAACAATATCGTAAGCTACCTCTTTGTCTTTCATTTCTATCGATTCAGTAGTTATGCTATGATGCTGTTACAAACAGACAGATAGATAGAATAATTAGGTGTGAATTCAAGCATGCTGCGAAAGTTTTTCTTACTAAAAATACCCTTTCTTCTGCGGAAAGCTAGTAAGTTAAAACGTAGGTACTTGTAAATAATAAGTAATTGTTGATTACAATTACCTACAGTGCTACTATTCTTATGCTAATCAGTTGTATACATCATTAGATGGGATGACAGTTTACAGTACCTATGGCCGTCTGTTTTCTCATAGTAACTAACATCATCATGTCACCCTTTAGACTCCCACTGTTAGCCGTAAGTCTCCCCCAAGGGTGATTAAACCGTAATCGCCATGCTTGGCCGATGCATGATGGCGATCGCTGTACATGTTATGGTACTCATAAGTACGCTGCCAATCCTCAGGTGTCAATATCCCTCTGTCGCCTTCTACGACACCCACTGGTAGAAATGGGGTAGTGCTATTCGCGGCCGGCATTACAAGGCTGCAATATAACGTAACTAACATAGTATTTTTAAATTAATACAGGAACGGCCATGGAAGGACTATTTGGAGTCATTTTGCGTAGAAGATGTTCGAGTACTTGGCATTTACTGGCACTTCCTATTGGTACTATTGGTGTGGATGCCACTTGGTGTAATGGTTATCACTGTAAGTTATAATTTTTGTATAGCTATGTCTATGTCCCCCCCCCCCCCCCCCTTAACCCAATGACATAGTATCTGTCATTATTACGAATTAGTTTTAAGACCTACAGCTTTCATCTATTTTTTTTTCTAAAGCGCCTATGCTTATTGGGAAATTGTTATCAGGTTTTCTATTAGGAACGTTTGAATAGCAGTACGGAGTTTGAAAATAGGTGGTGTGACTTCCTTCCCCGTTGTCCCCTTAATTTTGTCCCCGTCACGGGAACAAAATACGACAACGACACGTCATAAAATTTCATTACCGTGGTCCCCTTTACATATTCCGGCAACGAGTATAGTTAAGATTTTACGTTATCGCTCGGCATGTTCGAAACTAAACTTAAAGATATTATGTACAATTGTACATGATGATAGATTTAAACAGTTTAGGTTATGTATTTTTTAATTTTATATGTAGTAATTTGTATAGGAATAGCAATTGTAACGCAATGGGGACAATATGTAGTCATTTTAATTATTTTATTAAATTGACTTTGTCCCCTTTAACGGGGACATGACCGACGTTGCCAACGGGTATACACGAGAAAGAGGTGTGTTTGCGCACACACTCGTGCGCAAACACACCTCTTTTACACTGAATACATAGCCAAATACGAATAAGATATTACGATCTAATTCGTATTTGGCTATGTATTCATTGAGATTAGACACCGTGATCTAAATTTTGTCGAGAGAATATTAGTTCTACCGTACTCTCCCATTGTCTCTTCATGATATGCGATTTTTTTTTCAATTTGACAGTACGGTATAATAATGTGGCGTCTAGAAAGCAGTGTCCGTGAACTAGCTTCACGTGGAGGCGGCCAATCCATTGCCAGGGCTCGAAGCCGGGCTTTGAGGATCACTGCTTGTGTACTCCTGACTGGGGTAGGCTGTAGAGTTCCTTACACTGCTCTGATTTACTGGAGAAACAGCATGACCTTAGAAATTAATTCTGTAAGTATAAGACACAAAACTTTAAAACTTTTAAACTATTAAGTATATACTATTTGTTTAACAAGTGGGACAAGTGCCCAAATGGCTGACTTCATTACCATACCGCATGGCAATGCTGATTCTTTAAATTGACTCATAAATAGAGCAGCTAATATGACCCATCTGTTTAAACTAATTAGCCAGCCTTTAGCTAGTTCAGAAAAACCGCAAGTGTCTTACGACTGCTTTTTATATCTGCTTTTCTGTAGATCTCAATCTCTGTGCATAACCAATCATTAAAATTAAAATTGAAAACCTTGCTTCATTAAAATCGTAGGGCTTAAGTAAAATAGACTAATTTGTATATTTTCTTCATAATTTGAACATCTTCAAAGGAACTGTCTTTGCCTTATAGCCTATTTTGCGGTGTCTTTTTTGCGGTGCTTCCTTGTCGAGACTTTTGTACTTACTAAGTCCCCAGTACTTACCTCACACTCTAACTGAACTGGGTGATTCCCTTGGATTCTAATCCAACAAAATGTATGATAGTGATGAGTACCAAATGTAATGTGTGTATGTATGTAAGTGTATGTGCATGTGAGTGTAGGTATGTTTTAAATGTTTTCCTTTTTCAATCTCAAATTTAAAATAATATTATAAAACATGTTCTTCTTCCAGGTCGACGGCAGTTACGAAATAATGTGGTTTGCTGCCAACTATCTCATGTACTTGAACTGTGCTGTCAATCCCCTCATCTATGGCTTCACTAACGCTAGGTTCAGAAAGGCCATGGACAGGACTCCTGGCATCGCCTTCTTCAAGTTCGGAACCTGGTGTTGTAGGTGTACTATGGTGAGAATTTGCATCAATAATACCAGCCTTGTATTGTCACATTTTAGGACCGATTAAATAATGCTTAGGATTAGCAACGGGGGCTTCCCCCAGTTGTAAACGTCCGTTTCTGTCACCTGTTGGATATGGGGGGAAGTGGAAACGGCTTAACGTGCTTTCCGAGGCGCGGAGGGGTCTTTGTATGAAATGGATGGTAACCCATCCACGTTTGACCGCACCAAGCGAGTTCTCCTCGAAAAAGTCTTCAAAGGAGAGTTTTACAAGCAGGTGGAATGACAGCTTATCTTAAGCTTACTTCACCTAAAATCATCGAGAGAGATTCTTATATTAGTGGTTGGTTTCATAGAAGTGCTGTATGCAAGGGCTACCAAGGGGGGGGGGGGGGTTAGAGAGCGGCAATTCAAGAGTTTCATGTGTCTTTTACTGTATTTAAAATTCTGATTTTCCTATACTCCATATCTCAACTTATCCCCCCCCTCTCCCAAGGCCATCAGCTTGCGACGGTCTTGGCTGTATGTGTAGCATGGTCAATTTCCATTATCTTGTTATATGAGCAGCGATGATAAGATTGCATCGGGCAATTAATTGAAATCACAGACAAAGCGCTCTTATCATCTGGCTTTAACAGGATATAGACATAGAATTAAAAAAATCGATCAGTAGGTAGCTTTTCTTATCTTTCTATTGATAAAAATACTCAAATCATTGTTTTAGATAACTAAGTCCAGACGTGTGTTATTAATAGATTTTTGTGTAGTCTATAATATTTTTAGGAGTACGTAAAATACGACATAAGAGTTAATAGACAGACTAGTGTTAAAGAGTGTGTATAACCAGTCTTATTAATTGGTATCATGTTACTCAGTAACTGGGTTTTGAAGGTCAAATATTAGGCAGCCGCTCCATTTAATAGACTGGTTTCAGCTCAATACAGATCCCTTCGGTTAGACTAGAAGCCTACCGAACAAAATAAAATAGAAGAAGACAGCTCTAAGACGATAAACTAAAAAACATTACAAAATTTAGTTATAAATTATGTGGAACTATGTAAGTCTGTTGTCCTTACATACCGAATTCCCTCCGTGCTTCGGAAGGCACGTAAAGCCGTTGGTCCCGGCTGACATTTGTAGATCTTTGGCAGTCGTTATGGGTATAATCAGAAGCCAGAAAGTCTGACGAAAATCTTATCAAGGGGTATCGTGTTTCCCAGTAACTGAGTGGTGGAGGTCCGACAGGCAGTCGCTCCATGTAAAACACTGGTATTCAGCTGCATCCGGTTAGACTGGAAGCCCACCCCAATGTACTTGGGAAAAGCTAGGCAGATGATAACGATGAATGTAACATAAATGTCTGTTGAATATACTTTACTGCATTATAAGTTTTATCAATGACGACACTGCTCAAGCGATCTGTATGACCGTGACACGTAAAGCTGCAAACCCCAATCCAATAATTACACAATAAAAAAGTTAGTTTTTTAGTAAAGAAACAGTACACAGTCCCATATATTGTTAAGAAAATTTTATAAATTAAAAATATCGTGACTATACTCACGATATTTTTAATTTTATAAAATTTTCTAGTAGTAGAAAGATGAATATTTTTGCCTGTAAACCAATTAGTTTGTTCGAGTGTACAAACACGTAGAACCGTGAATTCTTTAATAAGAAACTGATACTTCAGAAGACAATGACAAGAAATATAGGAAAGCTGTTTACGCCCCACCCGCGAGCTTGAGCAAGAATGTCGGTAATCGCGAATGCAAACAAAGACACGAATTAAAAAGTCGCCTATATCCTTGCTTGTGGTTAAACCATAATTTGTATTAAATATTTTGGTTCAGTAATTTAGCTGTGAAAGCATAACAATCAAACTAACTAACTTTTGGACTTTAATATTTGTAAAGATGTTGTCGAGACCCATCAAGAATTCCTACACATTTGGAAAACAAAGTTACTATAGGTAAACAATATTTTTAAAATTCCAGTTCAACAAGAAACGAATCCAAATAGTGGACAAGAATACAGAGAAGATATTCGTGATCGAGAACTCTCCGAAACCGAACAAGAAGCTGTCGAGGACACTCAAGAATATTCTGCACATTAAAAAGGATTCTATTGAGTTCAGCATCAAAGCCGACGAAGCTACCACTAAGCCTACTAAAATAACACCTGTTAAAACTGAACCAATTTAACATATAAATAATAAACGATAGAGATAGTGAAAGGAAATTTAGAACACTCATGGCCAAATACTCAAACGCTGCTCAATTTTACGATACTGCTAAGTATGGGTTGTTTCAAACAGTCGGTTAACGTTACATACGGACGGTTAAAAGTTACTATGACGTGAGATGTTTAATGTAACGGGTTGTTTCATGACATAAAAATCCGTCAGTCAAAGTTATTCAAACAGAGATTCCATAATATTTTGATGTTTGACGTAGCGGTTTGACAACACAAAATTATGTTGACTGGTCGGTTATGGTAATAGTAATTTTTTGACGTACAATTTTGTGAAACAAGCCATTTTCTTGGTTTGACGATAGCTAGCGCCATTTTGACTATTACACGTCAGTAATGTATAGTTGAAGCAACCCGCCCTAAGTGTCGTGGTGGGTCTATCACTTAACGTCAAATTTACTGTGACAGTAGGTTTGAGACTTAACGGCATCTTAAAATTAAGCAGCGTTTGAGTATTTGGCCATCAGCCGTCCGAACCTTGTACCTACATTTTGGCAAACCTTCCACACTACATTTTGAAAAATAAAATTAATGCCGTATTTCCACACAGTATGGCATTTTTTTGAAGTAGTTTTTTTGGGAGTATACTTACCGGGACTTTATCCGCGCTTTTTTCGTGGGGAATTTAATACCCGCGGACGGTAAGTGGAAGACACGAAGTAAGTACATATAACAAGTGAAAGATGACGTAAGACACACATGAGTTGCCTAAATAATGATGACTGTATAAATTGAAAAAAAAATCACACTGTAGACGATTTTTGTGTCAATTGTTTTATTTCTCATACAAGTTTTCGTTGGTGTAGGCTATAGGTATGTAAATAAATACGTTTAACTAATTATTTTGTTATACATTTTTGTAAACATTAAGAACATATAGATAGGTTACTTCTAGGCAAGCGTGCTCCATCTTAGACCGCATCATCGCTTCCCATCAGGTGAGATAGTGGTCAAACGTATGCCTATCAAATGATAAAAAAAAAAAAAAAAAAAATGTCTAAATAGTCCATAGATAATGGATGTGTAATTTTAACCGCTTTTTAATATATAATTAATAATTGTATTATATTTTTTAACAACATAATAATTTTGGTGATTGTAATATTAGTGACAAGTTCTTACTCAATAAAATATTTTAATCAAGTAACAATTGAAGTAACAGGTAACAATTGAATTGGTACATTTTTCTTATTTCCTTACAAACTAGATTAACGAGTTTAAGATAGGTAACGCCCTTTGTTATTGAACTTACTGTATATAAACAAAACATTTGTGTGATGAGCACTTGTATTTGCCTTGTGTCTGGGTGTTGTTTATCTATAATATGTATGTATTTACAAAAAAAAAAATGTATTTGTGTATGTATATCAGCTGTCTGACACCCATAGTACAGGGTCTCCCTAGTTTGGGGTCGGATGGCCGTGTGTGAAAATGTCCCCACATATTATTATTATTATTATAAAAACGACACAGTAGAAGATACTAAAACTTCTTTATCCATTTACTTCCAATACGAACACCATACATAAAAAACATTATTTTTAATTAAGTTTAGTCCTCCCAAAATGAGCTAACCCACAATCTATCAATAGGTAATTAAATTGATTACACAAAGCTAATCCAATAGTTTATTATAGGAAATGTGTTACATTGAAAGATTCAATGAGAGGCCACAGAGTCACAGACATAGGCCAGTACATCAAGCTACAACAATCTGTTAAATTTCTTAAATAGATTTTTAACTTTGTCACAAATACATAAGGTTCATATTCAATTAGGAAAATTTAATAATAATAATAATAATAAACCATTTATTTCGGGTATCAAAGACCCATAACATAAATACCTTACAGACTATCATACATACGTAAAAAAACCACAAAAAAAATATAATTAAACTATTGAACACGAAGCGACGGCGTCGTGTTGCGCTGCGTGGTGTCGCGTAGCCTTCCGCGAAATCGCCGAAATACGACACCCTCCGGCCAAAACTCATTCTTAAGGCAGGTCTCGATATACTGAGTCGGAACTCGCACCACGAACGACTTGAAGTTAGTATTGTGGCGCGACTCCAACTTCTCGACCCTCAAGGTCCAGCTGGTCTTCGATCGGACATACTCCACGATCTCCTCAACCTTCGTGGTGAAATTTGACAGTTTGGTATGGCTTGATGCGCTGGGGTCTGCACATCTAAAACTTGTGCTTAGAATTGATTTAAAATTAATCAGCGTTAAATATGACACTTCAACACTCACTCACACTCATCTTCTCACTTCATTTTCTTTTTCTTCTCTAGTTCTTACTTCTTCTCTTCTTCTTCTTTCTCTACTTAGAAAAATATAAGAAAATATTGCAGTTGGTTGGATTGTTCTGGCAATACTAACCCAAGTTGACGTTTACGTTTCTTGAACTGCAGTAGCGTCCAAAAGATAGGTAAGTTCGTTTATCTTTGCTTCAAGAGTGTCTTTCATGTGAGGTTCTATTCTCAGTATATTCGTTGCCTCTTGGAGAAGGACCAGGCTTTCCATAAGTTCATCCTGAAAAAAGAAACAAAATAAGTTTTCAGAAATTTGATGGATGCGGGAAGCTGAGGCGAAGAAAAGTCAACATGTACCTATATTGCCAGACACACGCCTTGAAGCTTCTGGCTCTAGTGTGTGCGAACCCACGATACCACTGGCCATAACCCTGGTGGAATGGTGGGTGTGAAACTTTCCACTGATTAAATCGTTTGGGTTAAGTTAGGTTAGAACTGTGACCATTACAGCACGAAGGCGAGTGACACTGAAACGAGCGGTGCCGCGGCAGCGGCCGCCGAGCGCCAGATCCTCTATTGTTGGTGAACCATTTGGGTTAGGTTAGGCGAGTGGTATAGTTTTAAACCCATCATCAATGGCATAGTAGGTCCGCAATGGGCTTTAGTTATGGCACACGGAAGTGACAGAGAGGGAAAGAGAGAAGTGTCAGGCAGTAATGAATAATGGTTTTTAACAATATTCTGCAAAACATAAAAACGAGCTATCATAGTAGAACATAAGTGCACGTAATGTGAAAGTAACTACTTTTTGAATATGATAACTGAAAAAGGACCTAACATTGGAGCTTGAATATAACATTCCTAATAAAAATGATATTATTATAGATCTGGCGACTTAAAGATCTCATTTTATAAAGACTTTCATAAAGATTGCAAAATTCGTGTTAAAGATACAAGAAATATAAAATAAGTTTAAAGAAAAATACAGCATTCAATATATTTTTTAACTTTCCACAATATTTTGAGAATCATTCAACACATAATGTTTGACAAAATGCAGCAGTATCTTTGTTTATACGACACATCTATTTGATAAACTATCTAAGATACATTCAATCTTGTACTAACAATCTAAACATTCTACTAAATGCATTATAAAATTGCACACATCCCGAATTTATTTTTTTCAAACGGCTAAAAAACTGCAATACGATGGATCGTGTTATAAACATGTTTTTTTAATGATAATATCATATTTGTCATCACACTGTTTTAATAATATATAGGCCGCGATGTCATCAGATGAACAGTTATTTAATCTGGCAAAGATCCAAAATTTACAAAACGTAATGTAAGAAGCTAAATGTTGGGGCTTTTATAATATTATTATAGATACAGTTCTTCTTAAATTATAGATTGGAATGTCTACTTTAGTGACTAATCAATTGAATTACTTTGTAAGATAAAATGTTTGTCAAATGTTTATAAACTCGATATTGCATTAAAGTTTTATTCAATCCTTTTCTTAGGTGAACCGGTGCATAAATTTTACACGCGCAGATTCAGTTCTGTATGTAACCTAAATTATATGTAAAGTAGTAAGTTAAGATTATTTTTATGTCAAATTCTTCATAAATATTAAACAATAACATGAAAAACTTCTCTTACGTCTAAACTACTTTTATGCTTGAATATAAAATGTCAACTGACAGCAATGCGTACGTAAGACCAGAGTATTTCTGTTATACGTTAAATAGCAATGATACAATACCAAAGTAGGTACTACTTCTTCTACCTGCCTTAAAAATTACTTAAGGATTATTATATTTCATTTTTCCTTGACAACTGTCTATAACCACGCCGCAGCCTTCCGTACTTTGTGCTATAATAGCATCAACCTGCCTATTTTTTTTTTCTTTATTAATTTTGGGTGGGGGTTTTTATCCACAAGGATACGCCAATCCCATCTCAACTATTTCATAAAAAGAAAAAAAAAATACTTATCCGTATTTTCAACCGACTTCTAAAAAGGAGGTTCTCAATTCGACTATGATTTTTTTCTTTTTTTTTTGTTGTATATTTGTTTGAATTGAGAACACTGTATTACATTTTAAATCATACAAGAAAGTACAGTATCTTACTTGAGCACCAGCCTTTGTCAATATTCCAGTTTCAAACTCCCTTTTAGTCTTCATCGTCATAGTCCCTTGTAGCTCCAGAAGTAAGGTCCCTCTGAACCTAGACCAACCTGGTTCTAGTTTATCAGCTATCTCCAGTAACTCGTGACAGAGGTCCACCTTCCTCCTCAAGAGTGCATTGGGCAGTTCTGCAACAAAATTGGTTTTGAGTCTTATAATACCAGAAACCTAAAAAGGGATGACCCTTTTTCATGATTACGAACAACATTTACTGTGGAACCATAGGGGTGTAGGTTGATCAATACATTTATGTTCCCATAACAACAAAATATCCCCCCCCCCCCCTTGGAGGAGACCTATGCCCAGCAGTGGCTAAAGGATGACATCATGATGATGATGAACTACAAAATTATATGTATTAGCAGGTTTTTTTTTCGCGTGTTTTAATGGTCTTGTGGTAAAAGTTGGACAAGAAGTAAAAAAAAAATGCATTAAATCTCTGTGTACGTGTCATGGGTATACTTATATTGTCGGTTTTAACGTGGTACGATTAAATCTATATTTACTCGGGAGTAATTATCATCATCATATCAACCTATTGTCGTCCACTGCTGACTCGGGACTATTATGTTATATTTTCTTATGGTAGCCGGGGGATATAAATTTGTCGTTGGAGGAGTCAATTTGTTATAAATCGGGGTATATACTTAACCACAAATTGACAAGCGGGCGTAAAATGTGTAGCTATGATTGGGTGATAATCATTCATTCAATCAATTACTGCAGTTTATGTAAGTACGTTTGACAATTTAGTACACTATTTTCTCGTACGAGAAATCAGAGGTTAGTCTTGTTTCATTTAGGAAACAACCATTACAGAAAAAGAACACAAACAGGGCCTCAAGTCTGCTATTACAATAGTGTCAGAATGGTCTATCATTGATTTCATAATTGTTGATTTTGACAAGTTTGGTAATCTACTAATATAATGGCGTCATTATGACTTTCCATTGGTCAACCACTGACACGCCATTGAAAGAAATGTTATAGAATGGTAATCTCGTACAAAATGACAAATGAATGATTGACTTAGGCGGTAATCTGCTAAAATTTTGACTGTTCCTTTGAACAGTGACCTACCATTAGAACGTCATTGTGCAGTCATTGCTTTTAATTCAACCGACCAATGATCGACTATTATGAATTTAACAGATTAAATCTTTTAGCAAAATGACAATGGGATCGGGTTGGAATGACGAAATTATAAAAATAGCAGACTTAGCCCCCAGATCGTTTGCCTTTTGACAAGCTAAGCAATTACTTGCACACGGATCGTTTATTTGTGAAATTGAATACATAACTGAATAAGAATTTTCCTATCAAAGTATCAAACACTATTCACATAATTTAGACCAGACCAATGACTTCTTCAAATAGCATTCCTCATTTGTCAGCGTTCCAATAATTTTATTGAAAGGGAAATTAGTTCAGGGATGAAATGCCTACAAAATTTATACATTTACGTGTCACTTGGGTCTTAAAAGTTTGAACGGTCTATTAAGAAACAAAAGGCAGATAGACCGCGAGGAACATTGAAAATAAGCCAAAAAAGCAAACATAAATTCAAAAGCGAATACCTACTACGCGCTTCGTGCTGTACTGACACGAGTCAGTATAGCATGAAACGCCGCATCGTTATAAAAAACAAATGAAAATATAAACACAAATTTATAAACGAGTACAATCACGAGATTATGTGTATTCGCTTTTGAATTTGTATTTGCTTTTTTGGCTTCACTCTCAATGTTCCGCGCGGTCTGGTCTTACAGACACAAATGCGGCAAATAATAAGCTCTGAATTTATATTTAGACAAGATCCACCAGCCTATTATTGTCCCACTGCAGGGCAAAAGCCTCTTCTCATACAGAGAAGGCATGATCTTCTTTGATCACCACGCTTGCTTAAGGCGGATTGGCGATTTCAGACTTATATTAATTACTAGCAACCCGACCCGGTTTCGCATGGGCCTATAGCCTTCCTCGATAAATGGACTATCCAACACAAAAAGAATTTTTCAATTCGAACCAGTAGATCCTGAGATTAGCGCGTTCAACCAAACAACAAACTCTTCAGCTTTATAATATTAGTATAGATAAGTCTAGGTTTTCTCACGATGTTTTCCTTCACCGATGTCAATGATGTCCAAGAATTACGTCCTCGTGTCCATTTGCGAACCCATAACCTCTTACATGAGAGGTGGGATATATAACAACTGGGCCATCACAACTTAAATTATCAAGCAGATAGATAGAATACAAATTGTCTTCTATATTTTAAATAATTTGGTGCATAACGCCTATTCTAAGTAGGAGCAACAGGGGGGCAGTCTTTTCCACAAAAAAACATTATTTTAATAGGATCCCGTTGGTACTCTAAAACTGCGAAGTTTTTATTTGGATAAGTCATATCGACATTGAATAATTGAACCAAAGTACACGTGGATGCTTTTACCATTTTTTGTCTAGCTCTTTAAAATGTTTACACATTCCATTATGAAATGCAGAGCGATGCGAGCGTATGTAAGTGTAAATTTATAGTTTTCATACTACTCAGCTCTAATTGAGGTTAAAAACACATGTACTGTAAATATACGTCCATTACTAAATCTATTTTAACTACAAGCGCACAATATACAAGTACCTGATAAAGTATATCCTTTATAGTTCCCGTATATTTGTACCAATGCCAACTTGGCTTGCACTACTAAATGGTTGGTAGGATGTAACGTTTGACTGTACTTTTCAATGAACTCTTCAAACTCATTTGGTGTAGTCTTGTTCAGCTTTTGAAGATCTTGTTTCAACGCGTTGTTGCCCCACACCATCTGCTTGCTTAAGATACTATGTTCACATTTTTCACACTTCCATGGTGAATCTTCGTCTAAAGGATTAGTCGAAACCATCATTGAGCCTCGGCATTCAATAGTTGGACCAAAAGAGCTGTTACATACAGAACAGTATATACACTCGGCGTCACAAAAATCGCACCTTTTCGAAAATAAGTTTAAAACATGTCCCGCCAGTAACGAATACATTAAACCCAATTAATATTGGTATCAATTAAAAGTATGTTTAACGACCTTTAAATTAACAACAGTTAGAATTCCTAAACACAACAGATCTCATTAGCACGTAACGTTAAAAAAAATGTTGTCAAAATACGCATTACAACGGCCACTAATTGCACCTCCCTACAAGGGTATAAAACGGGCGACCCGGGTTAAATGTGGGTCATTCGCTATTCAACCTTTGAAGTGAACACACGTGAACAGCTACAGCAAGAAAAATACCCCAGATGATGGATACCACTGCAGATGAAGCCGCTCAAGTCATTGCACTACTGCAATCAGGGATGCGGCAATGTGATGTTGCTCGGCAACTGAACTTGAGTCGTTTTGCCGTTCGACGAGTGTTCCAACGTTTCCAAGAGACTGGTGGCTATATCCGAAGACGTGGATCTGGAAGACAACGGTGCACATCCGAAAGAGACGATCGCTTCATTGTTTCGACGTCTTTACGTAATCGGTTCTCCAATGCTGTTGAGCTGCAACAACAACTGCGATCAGCTCGCAGAACTTCTGTAAGCGTCTCCACGATTAGAAGAAGAATGCGGGAGAAGAAAATTGCAGCTCATAGGGCTGCTACAGGGCCCAAATTGACTGCACAGCATAGGAGAGACCGGTTGCAATTTGCCCGTGACCATGTGGATTGGACAATAGACCAATGGAGGGCTGTGCTCTTCTCGGATGAGACGAGGGTGTGTCTTTTCTGCAACGACAGGCGTCGAAGAGTGTATAGGAGGCAAGGGGAACGATTCGCACAAGCCTGTATTCAAGAGACAGTGGAATACGGGGGTGGCTCGTGCATGTTCTGGGGCGGCATGTCAATCGACGGTAAAACGAACCTTGTGTGTGTTTCTCGGACTGGAAGTGCTCGCGGGCAAGGGTCGCTGACTGCTGCTCGGTACATAACAGAGATCTTAGAGGAGCAGGTTGTCCCTTATGCGGGTTTTGTTGGCAGTGGGTTCACGTTAATGCACGATAACGCCCGTTGTCACACCGCTTTAATTGTAAGAGACTACCTGCAAGAAGTTGGCATCCCTGTTATGCGCTGGCCGGCGCGAAGTCCAGACCTGAACCCTATTGAGCACCTTTGGGATGAACTGAAACGGCGAGTACGGGCACGAAATCCTGCCCCTACCACTCTCCAAGACCTTCAAGATGCCGTCGTTGCAGAATGGGACAACATTCCACAAGAGACTGTTGTCACATTAATAAGGTCCATGAGAGAACGCATGGAAGCAGTCATCAGGGCTAGGGGGGGTAACACTAGGTTTTAAGTTAGTTTTAAGGACTTTGTTGTAATTTTTGCTGATAAAATAAAATTTAACTTTTTAATCATTTGCATTAGCTTGCTTTTTTTTATTCCCTGGTAAACAAAAAACCAAATCCATTGATTTATTCTGAAATTTAAATAAATTGCCTTTCCAATTATACCTTATAGTCATATGTATACCATTGATTAATAGGGTTAAAATGACTTTGAAGGGAATTCTTAAAGAGGTGCGATTTTTGTGACGCCGAGTGTATTTCCCAGATAAGTTCCCAGTTCCGTCGGATCCTTGCATCTATCGCATTCACAATCGAAAAATTTGTTTGCCTGCAGATGTTTTCGCCTATCTAAAGTTCCCCATAAAGATTGAGTATAGGTGGCGGTAATCAAGTCGCCCTTGGATATTGGTACTGTTGCGATTATGGCCAAGTGGAAGTCATCCCCCAAAAATATATGTCTCGTATTAGCTTTACAGCTATGATCCATCATCGAAGCTGTCAAATAAATAGCTCGCAATCTCGTAGACCCATCTGGTGAGCGTACATCAAAGGAGTTTGTGTCAAATATAGACGCGACCTTCAATATAGTTTCTTCGTCGAAGGGCAATCCAAGCACTTGAACTATGAACGTCACTAAATTAGCCCTTAAAACAGTATACAGAGGGGTGTTTATCCGATCTTCTAAATGAGACTCCAGATTCACTATGTTTTCATACTGAAGTGGGTTAGAGAAACTCATCAACAATACTCTGAGTGGTGATATAACACAGTAGGCCGCTTGCATTTTGTTAGGACCTTGGTACTTTATATCACATTTGTATTTTCTATCTGTCATGGCTTTGCACTCCGGTTTGTGAATATCAGCACTTTCACACTCGGGGCCACACATTGGCCAGTTGCACTTTGAACATTTGTAATAGTCCCCAAATTCTTTTGGGTCCAGATTTCTGCCGCATGTCAAACAAACTGTTGGGCATGTTATCCTTGGTCCTATTACAGCTGGTTTCTCTTTGAGGATCATTTCACCTTGTTGTATGTCTCTTGTGGCCACCATGTGTCGTCCTAACGTGTCCGAGTATTCGATTTTGAAGGCACAACATTTGAATTTGTGCCCTTCCCTCCATCCTAGTTTCTGATGGGGTCTGGAGCAGTAGTAGACGAGCTTGCAGCCTCCGCAAATTTGGTTTGCGGGTTGCTGACAGACCTCGCAGGTTGGCATTTCGCGAATTTTAAGGCACTGGTTGCGATGTACGTTCACTCCGCTTGGTATCAAACACAATACTCGTTCTAAATAGACATGCATAATTAACAAGACGGTAAAGATTCGGGAACAGTGCCAAGAGAATTGAGTATTAATGCTGTGCCCTTTGTACAACATATGGCTGTAATGTCTGGTAATAATTTTAATTTTAATTTATTCACGTTTCAGTTCTAAAATATTTAAAAAAACCGATGGACGTAAGTTCAAAGATGGTTTTATATGACATCCTTTATATTATGAAATATCTCACGCTTGGTTGCCATTGGCCATGATCTAACTCGGGTCACGTTTTACCCCTTCTAATGAACGTTAATTAGCATTATCTAAGTTTCCAAAACCACCCAAACATACCAAATTATCCAAAGCGTTGCATTGATTGTACATCATTGCAAAGCTTTGGGTAAAGACATTACTCGGTTGCCAGAATTTCAGGCTTATCGGATATCTTTTAAATGTTCGTCGATGACAGCTGAAGGTACCTATTTTTGAATAGGGAAATTCTCCCTGTCACTTACTCTAAATGATATTATGCAGCTGTTTTACTAAAAAAAATCTTTCTGTAGAAATGAGTTCTGTTTCCGCATTATCATGTCACTGCGATACTGAAGCAGCAATCAAGTGGTAAAGACGTCGGAGTTGGAAACTCAATCTTGAGTTTGAATCTCACTAATGATGTGAAATCGTGGTACAATGGTATTTTATCTTTTTTTTTGAGAGATTATCAATAAAAATGTTATGAACCTAACCTTTTCTCAAGTCCCCCTCCCTATGCCCCCTCCCCCCTCCCTATATGTTGATGTCAGCTTCTAGTCTGGGATGCAGCTAAATACCAGTGTTTCACATAGAGCGACCGCCTATCTGACCTCCACGACCCAGTTGCTGGATAAATAAAATAATCTTTATTATACGATACAAACAAGATTCAAGATACATAAGAGCAAATTTTAATGTACAAAATAACATGGAGTCTACGTAAATCTACACAGATCATGTAACCCTGTCTCCTAAACTAGGTAATCCAGTATCTTAGGAGACAGTATAAAAATACTGGTTGTCAGATTTTCTAGCATTTGACTACCTATAACGACTGTCAAAGATCTACGAATGACAAAGTCAAAATCAAAGTCAAATCATTTATTTCAATTAGGAAAAAAAAAGAAAAAAAAAGGAAAGGAATTTTTGAACGTAATAAAAAAAAGTTGATTCTAGTTGCCCTTCCAATAGGTAGTTTCGTATGGAGAAGAATGGGCAAGAAACTACATATTTACTCTTTAAAAAAAAAAGTGTACAATATTTTGCATTTACAGTTTATAGTTATATAATTATACGTGAATACGATGGACCTTGATGGACCGGACAACCGAGACCAACCACTTTACGTGCTTTCCGAGACACGGAGGGGTTTCACTATGAATTGGGTGCTCACCCATCCACGAACCGGCCGCGGCAAGCGTAGCTAAACTATCAGGTCCGATAGATCCATATGGCTTTTACTTAGCCAAGAGCTCACATCGAACATCACCCGAACATCGCTTGAACATCATCACCATATCAAACCAAAAAAAAAACATACAAATGAAAAACTCCTTTTTTTTTTTTATTACAAGCTTTTATTTAACTTCACTTTTGTATGTTTACAAATCTTGCAAGGAAGATTTGAACCACTTCCAATAGACCGATTGAGCTGAAACTTGGTATACCTACGTAACTTGGATGACAATACAATAATATGGTACCATGGAGCTGGTCTGATGATGAGGTTGGAAGGTGACCATAGAAACTTCGGTTCTTGTGGACCGATTGAGCTGAAATGTGGTATGTCTTCGTAACTTCGGTAACAATACAAAAATATGGTATCATGGAGCTGATCTGACGAAGAGTTGGAAGATGCCCATAGGAACTCCGATTCCTGTGGTCCAATTGAGCTGAAATTTGGTATGTCTTCGTGATTTCGGTAACAATACAAAAATATGGTATCATGGAGCTGATCTGATAAGGAGTTGGAGGATGCCCATAAGAACTACGATTCCTCTGGTCCAATTGACCTGAAATTTTGTATGTCTTCGTTATTTCGGTAACAATACAAAAAAAATATGGTATCATGAAGCTGATCTGATGAGGAGTTGGACGATGCCCATAGGAAGTCCGATTCCTGTGGTCCAATTGAGCTGAAATTTTGTATGACTTCGTAATTTCGGTAACAATATCAAAATATGGTATCATGGAGCTGATCTAATGAGGAGTTGGAAGAAGCCCGTAGGAACTCCGATTGCTGTGGACCAATTGAGCCAAAATTTGGTATGCCTATGTAATTTCGGTGACAATACAATAACAAGGTATCACTGACCTGGTGTCATGAGGAGTTGGAAGGTGCCCATAGGAACACTAGTTCCCATGGACCGATTTAGTTGAATTTCGGTATGACTACGTAACTTTGGTGACAATACAATAACAAGGTATCATAGTAAGGTACAGTAAAAAAATATTTTAAAAACAAGCTTTTATTATGCACGAAAAATTAAAAAAATAAACTAAGACATTCATAAAATTCGTAAACTTTTTATGTAACAACCTACAAAAATGTTCAGTTTAACTGTTCGATACAATAATAGTGTCATCAGTAGTATAGAAGTATGATACATAAACATAATAATATATTATCTATAACCAGTATATTAATATTCTTACACGATCTAAAAGCTTGTCGCGGCCGAGGACTATGCGGTAACGAAATTGCGCGACAAGCTTTTAAATCGCGTAAGAATATTAATATACTGGTTTTACTTAGCCAAGAGCTCACATCGAACATCACCCGAACATCGCTTGAACATCATCACCATATCAAACCAAAATAAAAACATACGAATGAAAAACTCCTTTTTTTCCTCCTGCTCATCATGCTCTTGCAATGCTCATGGTCTTCCTCCGTCGTGGGGATGATGGAGGACTCTTCGGTTTAAAGATTTTTATTCTCATAAATAACACAAATAATTCACTTACAAATATTAGATTATAAATAGATCATGCAGTAATTATACTATTTACATAATGACTGCGTGAGTCGATTAATTATGAAATAACCTCCTTTTTTTTGAAGTCGGTTAAAAAGAGAGATAACAAATATATATATATAGGGTTATAGAGACATTAAGTGTACATGTTTTGTTACAAAATTTCAGATACATAAGCTTTAACATTGTTACTCTTACTGGCTAAAACCACCGCGGTATTCCACCTCTACCTATGGCCGGGGGTGCAGGATTCGAATAAGCATTCACCGCTCCCCCGGCAAGCCTTGACCCGCTGTTACTCAGCGGATCCCACCTCCAAATGCGGCCATTCCCATGATGGCCGCTGCATGCTGGTTGGTTAAAAACACATTGCTGCCTGCTGCTTATTCATCATCATCATCATCATTAGCCTGAAGACGGCCACTGTTGAACAAAGACCTCCTCCATAAGGGGGGGTTGCCATAATCGCCACGCTTGGCAGGCGTCTTGGGGATCGCAGTGAAGTTGTAAAGCACACTGAAACCGCTGCTGCCCGACTACCGGATTTTCCCTTAGTGGTCTTCGACGACACCCTCGAAATGAAATGGGGGGGTGCTATTCTAGCCCGGACACCCCACGGGGAACTGCTTATTCATCCATAATAATCCATACTAATCCATACTTATCCATACCAATATTATAAATTCGAAAGTATCTCAGTCTGTAACGCTTTCACGATGAAACGGCTGAAACAATTTTAATGAAATTTAAATATTTCAGCGATAATCAACATTCACGCGGACAAATTCGCGGGCTAAAGTCAATATCCCTCTGTCGCTTTCTACGACACCCACGGGTAGAAATGGGGTGGCGCTATTCGCGGCCGGCACCACACGGCAAAGTAACATTTTTTTTTTATTTGTCGAATAAAAAACCTCCATGTGTACTAATTATATAATTTTGAACTTTTAGTTTTAAAACAGAATCTTTGGAGATATAAATCAAGAAAATCTATAACGGTAATAAACGGTAAACAAGAAAGCCATACATCAAGTGAAAGTGTGTAATAGTTCTTATAACAGTCTTAATATGAACACAACATTTGGCAAAGTAGAGCTTCGTCTTCATAACAAGGTTACATTCAACCGGCACGGTAGTGTAAGAGTGTAAGTAAGTAAAATCTTTATTAATAAAGGTGAAAATTAATATGGACGATCTATTAATTATTATAATACACGTTAATGGTTGTTTGTGTATGTGAGTTTATATTTTTATAAAAGTACGCACGATGCAGATAAGAAGATATACCTTGTGCGACCAACGATTTGAAAAAAAATCTAACCAGAAAATATACAAAATTATGTTGTTATTAAAATGTTTTTTTTCCTCGCTTTTTGTAGATTTTGAATGGCAAAGGAAATAATAGTGTTTCGAGATCGGTGGGACTCCCCCTTGCTACGCCACTGGGTAAGGATGTATACCCTTTTTACATTACTGACACTAGTTTTTAAGTAATTTTGTTATATTAACACTATGGACGTATGTCTGAATTAAAGAATTTGAATTTGAATAACAAAATATTTTAAAGTACAACCTACTTAACTATTAAATTGCTATTTTTTTTAATGAAATAAGTTTGAAACGGAACATTGTCAATAAAATCTTCAATTCGATTTATTTTTACATTTATCAATACGTAGTATACCTAAAACAAAGACGCAGCTCCCCGCTGTCTGTATCTACGCTTATATCTTTTAAAATACCTGCAGTTTTGAGTAATAGATAGAGTGATTCAAGAAGAATGTTTATACGTATAGTGTGTATCTATAATACACGCATGCGAAGCGGCGAGTCGCTACTAATAATATCTAATGAATTATTTCAGGAAATTAGATATTAAATAAAAATATACATAAGAGTTCATTACACAGTAAAACAATAATCACTTAATAAATGGTGACGAACTGGCATGCAGGTGCATCCAACTTCACATTGATGATTGCTCATTCACTACCGTCGACGCACCTATCAAAAAAATGTTTCACAGAACAGTTTTTCCAAGTATCGTTGAATGTTTTTTTTTAGTTCATTCATATATCCGTGTGTTACGCAATGAAAACCTATACTCAGTCATACATTGAGCGAGCGACCGTCAGTTGCTCGTGCGCAGTTGCGTCGTTTTCCAGTTTTCAGGAGATTTTTATTTTTTTTCCAATTTCTGTTGGAAAAATATTTTGTGACATCTGAGTGTTTTCAAAATTTAACTGGACAAAATATGACCGAGAATAATATGTGAGTTTATATTCTACGTTATTAATAATCTCTGGAGAATAATTTATTACGTAAACATTGAAAATGAAAACCAAATTATAACTTTTTGAACAAAAATAAATCATAATAGTTATAAAAAAACGAATGTGTTAAAAGTGCCAAAATATATTAAATAAATCATAAGCCATTTCGAAGATTAGATATAAACTACGAGATATTAAAGCTTTTAAAAGAATGCAACTAAAAAAGAACATATGATATGAAATATAACTCGCATCTAGGCATCAAATTCGTGTCTAGGTCTTCTCGATTTACTGCCAATATGACGTCATCATCACAATAGGGGTTGCACCAAAATAGAAACTGTAAGCAATCGTGTTTCCACAGATTTAGCACAATGGTTTAGATTTAGTTTTCACTAGCTTTGTTTTAATGTAGGATATGGCGGATGCAGAAACAGTCGCGAATAAAAAAGTAGCCGATGTACTGTTTTTTGATACAAGCTTAGAATGTACCAAATTTCATTGGTATGATAGTTTAACCGTAAAATAAAAAGCTTTTTCAAAAAAAAGAAAACCGCTTTAGAGGTATGAGGAACAGGGTGTAAAGTTCCTCATCCTCCGTAGAAAAGGGAGGATCCTCCGACCAGACGGGTGTTGTGTCTGGTGGGCTACTGCCCGACGGTTGCGACCAGACGGGTGTTGTGTCTGGTGGGCTACTGCCCGGTTGTAGTTTGCTTCATGTGCGATAGATGTCGCTACATCACTCCCCTCCGAGACCGGAGGTCGATACTCGTAGCATGATGAGTCGTCCGTACATCTCGTGATGCTTGCCGGGCCAGTGGAGAGTTCCAGTGAGTCGGAACCGGATGCCGCGTAGTTCACGGTGAGTCGGGACTGTCTGCGGTGATACTCCAGTGAGTCGGAGTGATTGCTGCACATATTGCTCCAGTGAGTCGGAGTGGTGCAGTGCTGCGTAGTGGCTGGCTGCTGCGTCGACCAGGAGAGAAGTGCGTCTCTGCTTGCTGACCGGCCGAAGTGCAGTGTGCTGTGCCAAGGCTGCTGATGAGGCTGAGGGTGATGACCAGGTATGCGCGCGCGTCCGCTGCATGCTGGTGGTCAGGATACCCGTTGAAGCCGTGGATGCTGGCTGGCTGTGTGACTCGTTGCTCGAGAGCTTGAGGAAGTGACGTCTTCATGAAGTAGCTGCACGAAGGCTGCGTCGACGTTCATGTGCGGGGTCACCAGTTTAGAGGTATGAGGAACAGGGTGTAAAGTTCCTCATCCTCCGTAGAAAAGGGAGGATCCTCCGACCAGACGGGTGTTGTGTCTGGTGGGCTACTGCCCGACGGTTGCGACCAGACGGGTGTTGTGTCTGGTGGGCTACTGCCCGGTTGTAGTTTGCTTCATGTGATGACTACTTTTACACCCCACACACGTACACGTACAAAGTCCGCTACATGCCGGGTAACTAACCGCACGCTGCCGCTAAGTACTATATGCTCCTCGCGCGCTTGTTTACCTAAGCTTGTTTAAATTCTGCTTACCTATCTTCTATTTCTTGTGCCTACGACTGTGCTTGTGACTTTCTATCTGTGCTTCTTCTTGTGTTGACTTTCTCCTTCCATTCTCGAACTTTGTACGTGTACGTGTGTGGGGTGTAAAAGTAAATAAGGCAAGTGAGTCCACGACTTTTATTCATCTCCCGTTTTACCCACTTCACCGCCTTCAAAAACTAAAAAGTGATAAATAACTTTAGCACAGAACACACATTACTTTACTTTCGGAAGTCGGTGGCGGTGGCTTTGTGTTTGTTGTTTTGTATTGCCACCGACTTCCGAAAGTAAAGTAATGTGTGTTCTGTGCTAAAGTTATATAAGACTTTTTACTTTTTGAAGGCGGTTTTCTTTTTTTTGAAAATGCTTTTTATTTTACGCCTTTTAGTGTTGCCTTAACATCAAAATCCATTAAGAAACGGCAACACACTTAAAAGAGATTGTAAGTCCTCCAGTGATTGAAGAAACTAAAACGTGGTCTAAGTATTTTTTTTTGGAATTTTGTTTATTGTCTCAAAAAGGGCTGTACCAATTTTGATAAAAAATTTATGGGACCTTTTCGGAATAAACCCCTTTGGAACAACAAGAATTTTGCAAATCCGTCTATATATGACAGAGTTATGACCGAACATACATAAAAAAAAAAATATATAAACATTCGAATTGATAACCTCCTCCTTTTTGAAGTCGGTTAAAAAGCGCAATAAATAAACTCACTATCGTTTTATTACGGCTGGTGGCGTGAGACTGAGGCGGAGATGTTAGACTGGCGCTGGTGACATGAGACTGAGTGGAAAATGTTAGACTGGCGCTGGTGACGTGAGACTGAGTGGAAAATGTTAGACTGGCGCTGGTGACATGAGACTGAGTGGAAAATGTTAGACTGGCGCTGGTGACATGAGACTGAGTGGAAAATGTTAGACTGGCGCTGGTGACGTGAGACTGAGTGGAAAATGTTAGACTGGCGCTGGTGACATGAGACTGAGTGGAAAATGTTAGACTGGCGCTGGTGACGTGAGACTGAGTGGAAAATGTTAGACTAGCGCTGGTGACATGAGACTGAGTGGAAAATGTTAGACTGGCGCTGGTGACGTGAGACTGAGTGGAAAATGTTAGACTGGCGCTGGTGACATGAGACTGAGTGGAAAATGTTAGACTGGCGCTGGTGACGTGAGACTGAGTGGAAAATGTTAGACTGGCGCTGGTGACATGAGACTGAGTGGAAAATGTTAGACTGGCGCTGGTGACGTGAGACTGAGTGGAAAATGTTAGACTGGCGCTGGTGACATGAGACTGAGTGGAAAATGTTAGACTGGCGCTGGTGACGTGAGACTGAGTGGAAAAGTTAGACTGGCGCTGGTGACATGAGACTGAGTGGAAAATGTTAGACTGGCGCTGGTGACGTGAGACTGAGTGGAAAATGTTAGACTGGCGCTGGTGACATGAGACTGAGTGGAAAATGTTAGACTGGCGCTGGTGACGTGAGACTGAGTGGAAAATGTTAGACTGGGGCTTGTAACGAAAAGGTGAGGGGTACATTTTAGACCTAGGCTGGTGTAATAAGACTGAGGCGGAAATGTTAGATTGGCGCTGGTGACATGAGACTGAGTGGAAAATGTTAGACTGGGGCTTGTAACGTAAAGCTGAGGGGTAAATTTTAGACCTACTATGTTATTCTGTAAGAACTCACTCTAGTTCTCACTTCTGATTCCGCGGTGAATACTGTTTTAGGTACTCTGTAACTCGATGAAAACTACTCTAGCGCCACTTAAGTGACCACATAGGTGAAGCGAACTATTATTTCGTAACTATTTTAGTGAATACCAAATACTTTTCACTTCAGGTAAGTGAAATTGGAAATGAGATAGGATTCGAATTTGCGGGTGAATTCTTACAGAATTGCACTGCTAGGCTGGTGTAATGAGACTGAGGAGGATATGTTAGACTGGGGCTGGTGACGTGAGACTGAGCGGGAAATGTTATGTTATAAATTAGTAGTTTGTTTCATCACTGTCAGCTTCGATTAAATTACTAGGCAGATCTTTTCATACAAATTGTGCTCTATTTTTTAATATAATAAGTATTATATCTAGTGAATAGGCTTCAAGTTTTATTATAGTAATTGTTTTAAACTGTTAAGATCGGTAACCAAAAATAACTCCCAACATCATCATCTGTGACATGAAGAAACAAAAGAAATAAGATTTAGTAGTTTCATTACTGAAATCTGAAACATTGAAATAGGGACATGAATTTGGCGAATATGACGATACTGGAGCTCTCACAGTTTTACGTGGTACAAGGGAAAGTTGGAAGTCAACGTTCCTGCGGCCAATCTTACACACAATAAACCAAAAGAAAATAAACAAAATCCATGTATACACTTTGATTTCTATACCAAACGCCACTATGTTACTTTACTCAGTAAAAAGTTTGATATCTTCACTATCACTACCATAATCACTACATATTACTAATTAAATTTGAGTTTGTGTTTGTTCAGGCTAATATCCGAAACCAATGAAAAATTTTTCGCAATATAGGAAGCAACGTTATCCTTGAGTATTATAGGCTATTATTTATTATCAAAATAGTTAGAGACACCAGTAAATAAAAAGTAGTACTAATTAAAGTGATAAATTAGAATGTTCTAGCCAATCGTATTGCCGATTATTCAGATGGCTTACACGTTGTACAACTTAAAGATTGGAATGACATAATGATCTATAGTTTAACACGGAAAATGAGAGCATAGCAGCCTAATATAGTCAATACGAATGTTAATATCCTTACAGTAGAAATATATCTTGAAAATACTAACACACATAACACACATGAATAAAAAAACCCGCAAGAATGCAAAACATGTTTAAGAAACAACGTATATCAGATGCGTAGCAAAAATAGAATAGAGTAACCCATTTAAACGTCGAGTCCATGGAAAAGTGCAGTATTAGCCAAATATAAATTATGTTTGGACAGACAAAATGTACGAGTGAATTTATTACACCTATATGAATGGCGTGACATGTTTTACGATTAAACGTTGCAAACTCATCTCGGTGAAGCTCGTGTTTTTGGGTTTATTGGTATTTGTATGTACGAAGTACGTGTATTCCAAGTCGCGTAAGATTGATTTTTATTTTGCTGGAAGTGAAATCTTTTGAAGATTGTGTCCTGTTTTATTCTTGAAATATTGGCGATTAGAATTCTCTTTTTTTTAGGACAAAACTCTTTATACCTGCTAGATGCTAATCGATACTATAATATTATAAAGCTGAAGAGTTTGTTTGTTTGTTTGTTTGGTTGAACGCGCTAATCTCAGGATCTACTGGTTCGAATTGAAAAAATCTTTTTGTGTTGGATAGTCCATTTATCGAGGAAGGCTATAGGCCACGGGTCGGGTCGCTAGTAATTATATACTTACAATTAATTTCACTTTGATAATTTGTTGTCGAGTTGTTGTTTACCGACCACGTACTGTGAGACCAGACGTAAGTAACTCCCAGGAACACCTGCTACTTGGAAGTGATTTGCAGTTGAATATATGAAAAGCGCTCAAAAGACTGCCCAAAGTACCCATATACCTGCACTATAGAGGTATAAATAAAAATGCCACTAATGCCGCGATAAATATAGCTACCTAGTAGACCTAAGTAGTCTAACAAAAAACCGGACAAGTGCGAGTCGGACTCGCCCACCGAGGGTTCTCTACATATTAGTAGGCACATATCCATACTTCTATACTAATCCAAACTTTAATCTATTTAATATTATAAATGCGTTTTTTGCGACATAAACGACCGTATCTTTTTTTACGTTAACATAGAGGCTTGATACCTCCACGCGTTCCCGAGATAAAGGGTCTTGACAGACAGACAGACAGACGGACAACAAAGTGATCCTATAAGGGCTCCGGTTTTTCCTTTTGAGGAACGGAATACTAAAAATGAAAAAAAAGAGCAATCGATTCGAAAAAAAAAGAGTTGTTGTTTGTTCATTAATAAATTTTGTTTTCTGTTGCAAAGTTAAACGATTTATTTGTTTTGAATTAATAAGATTGGCATTGTAGTAGATCATTACTCTCTTAATTAACACCTTGACATCGATGTAATTTAACTGAGTGGAGACTGCCAACTTGTCTTAACTGACGAATGTGTCGATTACAAGTGATTTATTTTAAACATTGCTTTCAGTTATTAGCAATATTTTCTTGTAAATCAAGACTTCATTAGCTGTGCGTTTTTATGACTGAAATGGTTTTGTTCACTGACTTAAGTGTTTAACTAAACTAATAATCGACTTTTTTTATAATTGAGTTATTTGTAACTAGTGGTTGACTTTCTGTTTTATAATTCTGTTTTTGATCATTCACAGAGGTATCCAGCTCTTCTTAGGCAAGTTGACAAAAGATAACATATCAAATCTACTTATAGATGAAAACAGTTTTACATTTACTGCAAACACTGTCATGTTAAAGAATACCTATCTACCACCATTTAAAACGCACCATCCTGCTTCGCTCCGTAGTATCCGCTCGATCGCAACGTAGTATTTGATACCCCAGGGGGATTATATCCGAATCTTCTATGGAATTATTGCAACCAGATTCCGTTATTGCACACAAAATTTACTTTAATTCGTTTTAGTTAAACTCACAAACTAGTTACGAAAATGATAGGACGCGCGGAGATCTCTGTTATCTCAATACGCCTTCTTTATTTTAACTTCTTTGTTCTCTTATTAGGTATTACATTTTGTCTGAACTAAATGTATACAAATCTTAAAAATAATAATATTATGAATAATTCAAGAAAATGGGAGGGGGGAGCTCAAAAGGCATCAAAAAACTCGTCCACATCGCTGTCAACGGGACACGTGCCCAACAGCCTGGCAGCATTGCATTTCTTCTCCTTGTTCATAACTTATTGTTTATTTTGCAGAAACATGGGACAGGAGAATGGAGTCACTGATTTGGCATATGTGGTAAGTTATTGCTTTACTGAAATAGACGTTGTTGATAAGAAGAAATGTTTTCTATGAGTAGATAATTATCAAAATTGATCGCTGAGACTGATTCTATACCAGTGATATTATGACTGTATCTATACTAATTATTAAGCTAAAAATTAAAAATTTAAAAAAACCCCCAACGCAAAACATAAAAGCGATTATGTAAAAAGTAAAAAATAATACTTTTGTTGAGCCATCAAATGTTTGTTCGTTGAAATGGCGCTATAATGTCGCGGCGGGGTACCGCTTAAGTAAGTCAGTCCCTCAATTTCATTCACTGTCTATTAATTTACCAGCATTTCCGACCAATTTGCTTCGATATTATCAAATTTTTGTTGCTAATCTAGTTGTTAATCTTGTTGCAAATCTAGTTACCATCAGTTCGCTATTTTAGATATTTAGTTATTGCTTTAAACTTAGCGGTACCCCGCCGCGACATTATAGCGCCATTTCAACGAACAAACATTTGATGGCTCAACAAAAGTATTATTTTTTACTTTTTACATAATCGCTTTTATGTTTTGCGTTGGGGGTTTTTTTAAATTTTTAATTTAATTTTTATTTTAAATTTTTTAAATGTAATTTAGTTTGGTTTTGTGTGGTCAGTGTGATCACCTATAATAATATGTTTGAAAGCAAAGTAAACATCCGGTATGCGTCTAAGATCCCTACCGCAGCAAACAAAAGAGCTGATAACTTTAAAACTGCTGAACCGATTTTGATGAAACATGTCTAAGAACCATCGCTAGAGAATCTACTTTCAAATAAAAAAAACCGCATTCAAATCGGTTCACCCGTTAAAGAGCTACAGTGCCACAGACAGACACACAGACACACAGACACACAGACACACAGACACACAGACACGTCAAACTTATAACACCCCTCTTTTTCGTCGGGGGTTAAAAAGATTGTTTCTTTGTTTGAACGCGAATATCTCCTAAACTGTTGGTCCGATTCTGGAAAGTATTTCACACTTAGAAAGCTACGTTATCATTAAATGCTATTGGCTATTTCTTATATAATAAAAATAAAAATTCTTTGCGTGTGTATGAAAGTGAACTCCTCCTAAACGGCTGGATTGATTTTGCTGAATTTGTTTGTGTGTGTTCCAGTGGATTCGAGAATGGTTTAGATTCAAAATTGGACCCGGCAGGTGGCGCTGTAGTCGGGTTGCAGGACAACGTCTGCCAGGCCCGCTAGTTTTATTATAAAAACAATTAGAAATCTGTAAGAAAAATCACGCGAAAGAATTTGCGGACAAAAGCTTCTATAGCAAAAGCATTTAAGGATCTTAGAAACACGACATCTGTTGGCTCATCTGTGAACTGTGTGCCATGATGCGTGGCCTCGGCTCAGTCTTAACTGTTATCGTTTGTACAGTATGTTTTCTACATAATAATGTAGTTATGTCGTTACTAGATGGCGGACTACATCATTTTCATCTCAATCCTTATTTAGGGCTTTAAAAATCGACAAAATTATGGTCTGTAATGCTATTCTAACTCACTTCAGTGCTCACTTCTGACTCTTTTTTTATATTTTAATAGTTTCGCTTGGCCGCAATTGATCTTTTCATAAAAACTGACAGATCTAATATGAAACATATACCTATAGGTAAATATATAGGAAAATTATTTGTTATAACGCCGTAATCGCGTACGAGCGATTGTATTGGAAATATGACGGGATGGGCGCTGGCACAAACTCGTGTAGAAACTTCCCGCCAGCAGTGTGAACAGTAAGCAACCAACTATGAATATATGTATCTCTTTTGTTTACACGGGATCTTTATAAATTGGACGTTTCTTGAGCTAGAGCGCTTTCTTCGGCAGTGGGACAGATGCCTCAGTACCGTAACCACTATGACGCGGTCATGGTACCAGGTGTGTGGGGGTTCCTAACTACGTTTGATTGAAACACAAACTTTACTGAACTTTTTGTATGAATGTACAGAGGCCAGCACATCAAGTTACTGCAATCTGTCAAATTTCTTTGATAGATTTTCAACTTTATAATAAAACCATAAGGTTCATATTTAATTGAGAAAATTTGACAGTTAGGTATGGCTTGATGTGCTGGCGTCTGTACAATTGACGTGTTCACTACGGGAGCCCAGGACACAAAACACCTGTATGAAAAAAAAACTATCGTCTGTTTTTTCAATTCGAATTCCTCCTGGAATTTACCAGAGTTTGAATAAAATATTGACTTTCGGCGATTTGTATTAGCATACTTTTCTTTCAATACCTTAACTGACATTACCTTCCTTTTTTAAAATTTGAGTAGATTTATGTGGATTGTGTACCTACAACTTGAAAATCAATGCAGGTTTAAATAATACCAAAATTACATGAATTTATGTTCGTATTAATTTATAACAATGCCTGATTAAGTAGTAACTGAGTAAGCTAATATTACGACACTCAGGTCATGATTAAAATATTGTATTGTGACGCCTTGTCCTTTTTTAACATAACATTTTAACAAAGTTCAGAGCTCAGCTGTCATATAAGCAGGCATAATAGTTAAACAATGGTTAAGAGAAAGTTAAGAATCATAATAAAATACCATGTACAAATCAAGAGCTATCAATATTTAACAGTAATGAGAACAAGAGATCAGGAAATACTGAGAAAAAGAACTAACACATCTCTAATCTAAATTAATTTCCTACAATGCATTTCCAGGCTCATACTTCAGAGGACCTCGGCAGATACCTCGTCGCTTCCCGAGACCTGACACCAGGTGACCTGGTCCTTACTGAACGACCTCTGGTCTTTGGGCCAAAGGCTATGCTAGACCCTGAAGCGATAATGCCTTGCGTCGGATGTTATCAACCAGTCCTAACTGAAGCTGGTGAAAGATGCACTAAGTAAGTTTTGTGGAAGTATATTAACTGCGCTTTTAGTGACTACACACCATTTTAAGACTTTTTTGTATTAAATATTGTATTGTTCATTCTGCCAAACAGTTTAATAAATTTTAGCTAAGCATCAAAAAACTTGGAATCAAGGTGGGCTTGCCTGCTTGTGTGAACGGCATTAGTGACCCAAAAAGTATAGAAAATGGCTTAGCCCAGCATTTTAAGGCAAATTCACCCTTGCTAACATCACAAATATGACAAAGACACTGTTGACTTCTAGTTAAAAGGGTGTCTCTAAAGTAAATTAATTTTGACAAATATACTCTTGTCTTACCGATGTTACCGATGGTGTGATATATTACTTAAGGAAGACATGTGGCCTACTAAAAATATTGTTTGCATGGAATCTTCTACAAAATAATGCATGTTCACAGATGCGGCTGGCCGGTCTGCTCTGGTAACTGTTCAGGACTAAAGGATCCAAGGCATCATGCTGCAGAGTGTGAGATCCTCAGCCTCAGACCAGAATGTGTTGTCAATGATATGGCTGATTACTACAGGTAATTAAGATACAATTTAGAATCAACATAGTTTAGAACAACACATGATGATACGATCCAACCGATTTCGGTCAAGGCGATTGCTTCAGCTGCGCTGTAGCTGACGTTCGTGAGCTCGCATGTGGCTTATGTAACCAGTCTTCTTTGTGAAAACCCTCGCACATTGCGGGCATGTGAGCTCACCATCTATATAATGATAATTAATTGCCGCAGGTGGTCGGGCTTTCAATCGGTCGCGCTTGGCAACAAGCTCAAGGCGCCGCTGAAATTCATAATTATGAACTTTGGCTTTAACCAAAGTTCTTCACTCAAGTCTTTGGGCGGCCTGCTGCTAGAACAACACATAACAACAGGCCCAAGATCAAAAAATATAATCATCTACGAATCTGCGAATGAGAACCGGGCCCAACGATTTTACGTGCTTTCCGAGGCACCAGGAGGGGTCTTAGTAGGAAATGGACGGTCACCCATCCCTGAACCCATCGCAGCAAGCATAGCTTAACCATGAACAATCAATCCGCTCGGTTTTTACTAAGCCATGAACACCTCCGGCCCAAATATCATTACCAGTAATTGCCATGAAATAAATATCTTTAATTTATTTTGTATTTCTCGTTTTCAGACACGATGCTTTGCTCCCATTGCGATGTGTTCTTCTTCAGAAGACAGATCCTGAAGCTTGGACGAAGTTGTTGGACATGCAGTCACACATGGAATGTCGAACACCTGGCACTGAGGCTTACGAGTACGTAAAAAATCAAAAAAAGATGAACAAATTACAATAATACTGACCAAAAATTTTTTGTTGAATTTATTGAAACACAGATGTGTATGCAATCAGCGTCATCAACTGGGTATACTTCGAAAAGGGGGGTAACCACATATAAGAATTTCAAAGGGTCTGGTACACGAAGTCTGAAATCACAGATACCTCTCGTTTCTCATAAAATGAACAATTTAAAACCAAACTTTAATTCTCTTTTCAGTGAGGCGAATGAATTTATCGTCCAATACCTCGTGAACAACTTTATCAGCCAAGTGGATGAAAAACAAAAGAAAGCTTATAATTTCACTTCTGAATTACTTCACCGAATTTGTGGAATTATTGACACCAACGCTTTAGAAATTCGTCTGCCTCAAGGGGCTGAACTAAATGCTTTGTACGCTGACACTTGCAAAATGGAACACAGTTGTATACCAAACACGAAGCATACTTTTGCTCTAACACCAAAAGATAAAAAAGACTTTTGTAAAATAACATTAAAGGCCGTAGTTCCAATAGAGAAAGATCATCACATATCGACAATGTACAGCCACGCTTTGTGGGGAACTCAGGCCAGAAGACAGCACTTAAAAGACACAAAGTTCTTCGCATGTAAATGTCTAAGATGTAGTGACCCTACTGAACTTGGTACTTATCTAAGTGCAATGAAATGTTTGGGTGATGGTACTTATCTTTGTGATGGCATTCATTTACCTGAGGATCCTTTAGACGATGAAACAGATTGGTCTTGTAGTAAATGTCCAGCCAAAGTGAGCAATTCACAAGTGAATATGGTGATATCACAAATGGGAGAGGACGTAGAAAACGTTATAATGATGGGAGGATCTGTGATAGTACTGGAGAATCTTCTCAGTAGATTATCAATTTTTCTCCATCCTAATCATTACCATATGTACACAATCAAACACTCTCTAGTGCAATTGTATGGAAGACAGCAAGGTTATACGTCACAGGAAGTTTTAGATAAGAAAATCAAAATGTGTAGAGAACTCATAGCTATAACGAAGATTCTAGATCCAGGAAATGCTAGACTTAGCTTATATAACAGTGTGCTACAGCATGAGTTACATTCTGCTTTGGTTATGAAGTTCAGAAATGCTAAAAAAAGTAAAGATTTTAGACCTCTGCTCACTGAAGCAAAGCTGGCAATAGAAGATGCATTGAATTCTCTCAAGGACGACACAGAAGAAATCTCTGGAAAGAAACTGCAGTCTGTCATTGAAGTCAGCAAACGTGAATTTGAGAAGTTTTGTAAGCAAAAGAAATTGTTAGTTTAATAATTTGATTAAATCAATATTATTATTTTTCGTTGCGCTTTTCATTTCAATGATCTCGTTATTACAAAAATATATATAAATAAGGGTGCTGTAGATAAACTTACAAACGACGCTTAAAGCTGAATGGCATGACGGAACCCCAGAGGAAAGTTCACCTCACTGACTAGTCGACTTCGATTTATTGAGTGTTGCACAATATAAATCTATACTCAGTCCATCGAAGACCCAGTGACAGTTGCCCGTGCGCATTGGCTTTCAATTTCAGCCGATAGAAAGAAATAAAGTTTTTGCGTGGAAATACTATGTGAATATTTCTTTAGAAGTTCTGATAGTAGATCTTTATTTGGAGTGCTTCTATTTTGGATGCTAACATAATCAAATGAAATATTAATAAGTCAGTGTAAGTACCACTTAAATTTTATTACAATGTTTTCGAAACTAAAAGAATGTTCAAGCGTAGAAGTCCATTTTTAACTACCAATCTGTCGTCACCTATTATGAAGGGCTAATTGGATACCAGAATGAAAACTACTGTGGTTAGTTACTGGTAGATCAAGGTTTTCACCTGTAGTGTACTTAATTATTTTAAGATATTTAATTAATTATTAGGTACCTACATGTCTTTCATTGCGTCAAGCATATACAAGAGGCCCTCTATTTTAGATTTTAATGTAGTAAGATACGAGTGAAGCCAAAGGCAACAGCTACCCTGCAAAGCTATAAAGTTTTTTTATGTAAAACAAAGTTATTAGAGTAAACAGGTAACTTTTAAAAGCCCAGGTACATGTGATACAGGTCACACTAGAAGTTTTAATAAGAAATGCTTTTGAAATAAAGACATTTGAAACTGATTCGAAGCTCAACTGAAACAAAATACAGAGTGTAAATTTTAACACTTCTCTCCAACGCCTTCTTTATTTCATTTGCACTATCAAAATAGATTTACGTGACAGTCAATGCTCCAACTGAATTACTGACACGTTATATTCATCGCAAAGAACACAACAGAACATTTATTTAGATAGTTAAGGGGACATGTTGACTGATGTGGTTGCGTTTGGCTGAATGCCAGAACAAAAGTTTATATAAAGTCAGATCTTATTGTGATTACGCAATTTGATTTAGAATTAGTGTCAAGAGATCTCAGAGAAGAAAAAGAAGCAGTTTCTGAACTAAAATCTATCTAAATAGATAGATTTTAGTTCAGAAACTGATTCTTTTTTTTGGGGCAGCCCTCAACAGCACAACAACTCCTGTAAACCAGAATCAACAGTAGCGACAATAATCGCAAAATCAATCACAGAATCAATCAATAGTCAGAAACAGCTTGCCAAACTGATGCAGTATCGACTTTTTGAATAATTAATGTTCATCTAGATTTGGGGTGTAAAAATACACATCAAATTCATAGCCGTTAACTACACAGCCCATAAAGTAAGTAACATAAAGCACATTTTTTGCTGACAAACAACTTTTATGTTTGGTGTAATTCATGTAACGCAAGTAAAGTATTAAGCTTACGCGTTATGCAACATTACAGGGATTGTGGTGGTAATAAGAGTTACTAAGTTATAACATTTGAAATTTTTGGAGTTTTCTATTAAGCAGTAGCAGTAGCAGTTGGCGTTGTGATACGCCCGTGCCTCGAAAGCACGCGTAAAGCCGTTGGTCCTGCGCTTAAAGAATCATGGCGAGATTTATACATTCATTTGTATGAAAAATAAAAAATAATTTAGAGGGTTTAAAATATTATCCAATGTAAAGAATACATTACCAGGAATAGATTGATACACTTACCATATTTTTAAACCCCGCATAATTGAAATAATACGAAATGAAAATAACACTTTTTCGTTTCATCTCGATGCCCGTTTTGTGTTTATAAAAAAAAGAAAGTGACAAGCGACGTTAATGGATCTCTCAAATTGGCAGACAAGTTATGTGACAAGTGTGTGGAAAAAAATAATCACTAATTGTGACATTATTTCCCTTAAAACGATGCAATTTCAGTGCAAGATCTGCGAAACGGCGTCTGTCAGTGTCACTGTTACAGTCAGTCGCCGTTTCGGTCTGAAATAATGAGCTTTTCGTTAAACTGTTCACTTTTTTTTTTGCGGGGTTTTAAAAATAATGTAAATGCCTGAAGATACTCTTTAGGTACCCAAGAATATAAGAATTAGAATTTCAACTTCTCTAAACATCTTTATTTTTTTTTGTACAAATCATGCCATGATTCTTTCCCTGGTCAGTTCGGATTGCTGTCCCATCAGACTATGAGAGTGAAGGAAGAGTGAGTGCTTCTGTGTTTGTGCACAAATATATTATGCACTGTAAAATCCCCTGGGTACCTACCTGCTCTCTATTGAGATTGGCCGCAGTGACCGAAATTCGGTCGAGAGAATTTAATATTTATTAGGTATAACTTTAAAACTTGTTAAAACCTAAAAATCAGTTCATAATATTCGTTTCACTAAAGTAAACTCTTGAATACTTGAGTAGTTAGTTTATTATTGAGTACCTATTTCATGTTTTTCAGAAACATGGATCAAGACAACGGTAACAGTGGACTGGCTTATCATTTGGTAAGTAGTAGTGTAAGCTCTGAAAGATCTGATACACTATCTAAAAACCTTCGTAAAAGAAAAAACTATCATGTCTATTATTCCAAACAGGAATGACAGCATTTTTTTAGTATGGTATCTCGCAGGCTTGCCATGAAGGTGGTCGGCTGCTTAACTAGACTTTCCCGTGGTGCCTTAAAGAGAATGTCCAGAACGTGAGGCCTCCAGACTTATGGGGTGACTTATGGCGGACCTCGGCTTAGGGTCACGCTGGGAGAGGGCAGCAAGGGGACATGCTGGTACGGAGGTTGATTATTTAGAAACGAATTTATGACAATGAAACAGCGGATCCATTAACTTTAATTTCTACCGGATTTTCTGTTAGATCTGTCTGTCTGTCTATCAATTCCAGGCTCAAACATCTGACGACCTGGGCAGGCATCTTGTCGCTTCTAGAGACTTGAATGCAGGAGATATAGTTTTAACTGAAAGACCTTTAGTATTTGGACCCAAGGCAATGTTAGACCCAGAAGCGATTATGCCTTGTGTTGGCTGCTACAAACCAGTCTTCACTGAATCCGGAGAAAGATGTGCTAAGTAAGTTTTTAACCCCGTACTTGTGTTAAATGGTTAGAAAACATGGGTTTTGATTTGCTCATCAACTTTGGACTTACCACTAGGAAGCGAATGTTCGGATGCATATTTCCCACGCGTTCTTCTGAGTACCATAACACCTACTGCGATCGCCAACATGCATCGGCCAAGCATGGTGATTATGGCTGAACCCCCCTTGGGGAGACCTATGCCCAGCAGTGGGCGTCTAAAGGTTAAAATGATGATGATATTTCCCACACCCAATATGGATATGACTAGGTACTAAATAATTGATTGGAAGATGAAATTCCGGAAATCTGGAAACGCAATACAAATTTAATCATACTTAATAACGATAGTTACCAAGGTAAATAAATGAATGAGTTTGTATCTAATCCTAGTAATAAAATGGAATTTAACTGTAGTCTGTCCGGAATAAATCAATGAGATTACTAACTAAGTAGGGAATCCGAACAATACACTTAAGTCTAACATCAGAATGTTTTAGAACTTTATGGCTTGATTGGGAAGTTCTAATCTTTTCAATGTTATCGTTATGTACCCCTATTATGTCTGAAGATAGCACCGTTGGTCTCGTGGTTTAGCGTTCGATTCCCATGTATGGCGAAGGTTTAGTAAGGTTTTTGCAAGACTTCACTCAGAAAACGCTTAAAGTTTGAAAGAGACGTTGATCTTGCGCCTGGTCGTTCAGATTATGGGAGTGAGGGTAGAGGAAGTGCATTTAGGTTGGCTAGTGTACTTGGTTAGTCTTAATATGATTATAGTATGCTTTTATTTTATCAGATCAATATTGATTGTACTTTATAAGCTTAAACCCTAACGGTACTGAATCAATGTATGTATTTACTGTGTTAGAGGAGGTTCAAGGGATACTTCAATGATAGGAATAAAGTAGAATAGTGTTCAGCAGGCTGTCATATTTTATGCTCTATAATCTATATACTGCTCCATGTCATATGGTCTGCTTTGGACCCGAAGCTTTTCGCTTCTTCAAATTCTCTAAATATTTGCAGCACACTCAAGCTTGATCCGAGATATCTTCTATATTCACTGTGTAGATGTTCAGAGAATGGTTGGAAATCATAGGTATATTAAGACTGTTTCATGAATAACATATCGGCCTCTGACAGCACTTGGCTAAAACAAAGCTTGCATAATATAAAAATAAGACTAACGCTTCTAAATACGAAAAGGTTCTAGAACGAATCCAGAGTGTTCAGACGAAACATTTAGCCAATGGATTCGACCAGCATGGTATATGCATTCAACCTTTACAGTACCTCCTAACGATTACTTTTTTATTTATATCTTCAGATGCGGCTGGCCTGTCTGCTCAGGCAACTGTGCAGGCCTGAAGGATCCAAGGCATCATGCTGCAGAGTGTGAGATCCTCAGCCTGAGACCAGAATGTGTTTTAAAAGACATGGCTGATTACTACAGGTAATTAGATAAGGGATATTTTTAAATGCACTTCTGTATATTTTTTGAGTACACTAGGTAAACTCCACTAATTAACTGAATGCATACCAGAAAAATGAATGCTGTACAAAAAAAACAATTGATGAACTAAACATGTCCTACAAAAAAAAAAACTAAAAAATCACACAAAACGAGATGACCTTTTTTATCGAATTCACACCAAAAATGTGGTTCGTACATCGGATATATGATTTATAAAACAAAAATACGAATTGTTTATCAAAAATACTAACTTGCACTCTAAATTGTACAATCCTTCTTCGCAAAACCAGGAAAATGCTTCAAAACCGACTTAATGACAGTAACGAATCGCTGCAAAACCGACTCCACGTAGTCTTGTCTGACCCTTAGAGTGTAATTTAAATCCGCGTAGGCGCGGAGGGGCGAGGCGGCCCGCGAGATGAGGAGCAGGTGGTTTTAACGCCCGCCGCCGCGGCTGAGGCTGGCCGGCTAAGTCAGCCAGTAAGCAGTAAGGTGCGGTGGTGAGCGTGAATACCATCTGCGACGATAACATCGCGTGGGACCGCCGGAGCCGTGACATAAACCATGGCTGCTGCATGTTGCATCATGCTCGCATGCATATGCATGCTTGCTTGCTTGCATGCATCATCACGGAATTGTTAGATATACGATTTTGAACAGCTATTCGTTCAGTAAAACAGTTCTGCAAATACCATTAAAAACTATACTTAATTTGATTTTTTAAGTGTGCATAATTTGTGTGCAAGTCAGTATTTTTGGTTTAACTTTGAAATATTTGGTTCGAAAAAAGGGAATATACAGATATCGATTTATATACATGCCATTAGATAATAACACAGAACCTCCCCAAATGATGGAAGTTAAGGATCAGCTGCGCTATTCTGTAAAAATCTCCTTCGTTCAATTTAGGTGAAGTGAGCTTGCGGTGAGTTAATGCTATTGCAAACGTTGAGAACTGACAATTTGCTAATGAATTGTCTACAAAAAACCGAACCAGTGCATCTTGGGTAATGGCTATCATCTTTCTTTTCAATCGACTTAAAAAAAAGAAGGAGGTTCTCAATTCGATATGTGTATTTTGATTTTTGCTATTTCGACGATTTCTTTTTTAGTTGATAGTGTATACCTCAAAGTTCCCATAATCCCATATAAAGGACAATGCCAGAAAGTCTATAGAACTTTGCCCCACTCAATAAAAGTCATGTGCAATATATAGCATCTTACTGTTTATTTATTGCTGATAACTAAACATTAGTCTTAGTGACTGTAGAACTTGCGGTTTCCGTTTAAATCTAAAAACAATAATGATATTGATTATAGGTTAAATTGTATTTTAGGTAAAATGAGTTTGTATTTTGTGGGTAGGTATTTCGTAATCCGCAAGTTCTAAAGAAAAACAATTTACTTTAGAAAGGTTCTATATTCATTACAATTATTTTCATTAATTTACTTTTCTGTACATGGGTTACTTTTTCTGTACATGGGTGGGGCAGGATCTGGCATTGTCATTTCATAAAAATATTCCACTGCTGTTGGCTGTTTTTTAGTTGTAACTTTTTCGTAATTAATTTGTATGATAAGAAGTAGCCACTAAAAATCTACAAAAAAACTATTGTACAAAAAAAAGTTTACAAATTTAAAGTTAGTTTTTACTATTTAGCTTTAAAAGGCGGTTGTCTTTTTTGTAAAAAGTTTTATGTGACGAAATGCCTCATTGTATGGTGACACAAACTGAAGAATTACTTTATTTTAAATTTCGCGTCTTCGTGCTAGTTTCGTCGACGTTTTTAAAGTGACATGCGACTATAATCGATTCCACTTTATTCTGAAATTATTTTATCGATTCTGTTACACTTGAAATCACAAACAAACATCAGACGTCAATTGAACGCTCTGCAGTTTGTTTGTTTATTGTGCTTTTTATTTTGAATTTCCATTGCCCCGCACATACTTACTTCGTGGCGCCAATCATGCCAACCAACCAACATTTCAACCATTTATTTATATTGTCTGTGAAAACTGTCTTTTATTTCAACTCATTTGGATAAGTAGTTTAGGTTTTACGAGAGTTAATTACACGCGGGCGCGACGCCCTTTGTAATAAGTATGTCGCTGCAAGCGATAATTTAACGATAAAGAGGATTCAATTTCATTATTGTAGTACAGAGGAAGTGGTAAACGCCGTGACGTCAGCTATCAGTTGCTACGACGGAACGTGGACAGAGTCTTGTTGGAGAGTGGGGCGGTCGTGCCAAGCTCACTTTTGCTCGAGACACCAAGCAGGACACTCATCTAGTACGAATCTGTCGGTTCACCTATTCGAATTGTCTTGTACGATCACATTTAATAAAATAAGGTAGTTAGTACTGCATTGATTAGTGTTATTCTTCAATGAACCCGATACCACCGAACCCAAACGATGTCGGCGCCACCGCTCAGTCATAGCTTACACCGACAAGTATTTACCTACTCAAGTACCACCGTGTGAAATCGGGGTGGGTCGTCAGTCAAAAATACAATTCAATCAATAATTATCATCGCAGAAACTCGAGGAGTTCGTGGCTAAGTAAAAACCGTACAGATCGATCGGTCAAAGGTTAAGCTACGCTTGCCGCAGTCGGTCTGTGGATGGGTGACCATCCATTTCATACAGAAAGCACGTAAAGCCGTTGATCCCGGCTGTCATGTGTAGATCTTTGGCAGTCGTTATGCGTAGTCAGAAGCCAGAAAGTCTGACAACCAGTCTTACTTAGGGGTATCGTGTTACCCAATAACTGGGTTGTGGAGGTTCAATAGGCAGTCGCTCCACGTAAAACACTGGTATTCAGCTGCATCCGGTAGACTGGAAGCCGACCCCAACATAGTGGGAAAAAGGCTTGGCAGATTAATATAATTATCATCGCAGAAACATCCAAACGCCTAAGTAAAAGTTCATAGCAATGTCATTTGTTTGAAGTTTTCTATACGTATTGTCGTAGAAGTTACATGATTTTATTTTCAGGAATGTAATAATAATATTATTAGATTCCTGGAAATAAAATAAAGATTTAGGAACTGTTCATATGAACAGTTCCTAAAACTTGTTTAAACGAAATTCTAATATTCAGGTCTTCAGCATTATTTATTGCTAGGTATCATGTTCATTCAATGCTGGGGCAGTTGTCTATACTTCTATTTATATTTGATTCGTTTTGACAAAGTCAAAGCATTTATTTCAATTAAACCATTTACAGGCACTTTTGAATTGTCAAGGAGTCGGTCAGTTAGTCAGAAAGTTGAAGCTAGTTGCTCGTTCTAAAACGTAGGTAGGTCTCTATGGAGAAGAACGAGCAAGAAACTCCACGGACACTCTTTTAAAATCAGGTTTTTACAAAATACTGCTTACATTATTCTTGTTGCTTCTTTAAGTGAAAACAATGAAGGTAATCTAGAAATACAAAATATAAAAAATAATCAAGATAAAAACCATGCCAGTTAAGAGTTGACCAATCTCTACTGACAGCGCCCGTTCACGAACATGACGCGTGAATCAGCACCATTCAGCTCAACCATGTTAAAGGGAGCTGAATGATCCAACACACGCGCCACCATCAGCGAGACATTTGAGTGAGCATGATAATTCTCTCAACCGCCATGCTCATTTATGTCAAACACATAATAATTTACTTAATATACGGCTCCATGGTACTCACATTGACAAAATTGAAATAATGCTGCTAAATTATACAAAACTAAGGTTTTCAATGTTTCTAAAATGTCGAAAAAGTAATTAAAATATATTTGTGTATAATAATAACGATACTCGTTACTCATGTCAATAAAAAAAAGGGGTAGGAAACAACATTCCTCCAATTAGGAAATTCCCCAAACTGCCTGTGGAGCAGGACCAGCATTTAGCCAAGCATTTTTATCATTGATGTAATGTTATAAATCGTATTGTTGTAATTTAAAATATCATATGCTTGTCTACACAGTGTGCGTTTAATACATGTTTTAAATTGTCTTTCATTTAGTTGTAGAATATCAAGAGGTATTTTATTATAAAATTTTACACAGTAGGTACCCCATAAAAGAAGTATGAACTTTTGACAATCAGAAACTTGGCTGATCTAATTTGTTCCTATTTCTAGTAAACACTATGTCTGTCACTTATTTTATTAAAAAGATGGAGGTTTTTTCGAACATGCATAATGTTTTCATATATGTATTGACAAGGTACCGTCATGATGTTAATCTGTTTAAACAATTCTCTTAGAGACTCGCGTCTGCTGAGATTATAGATGGCTCTGACAGCCCGTTTTTGCAGAATGACAACAAACCTACAAAGCCAAATACTGGATTAACAGTATTGACTATTCAAAAAAATATTTTATTGCAGCGAAATTAAACATAATAATAAAAATAGAGATAAAACCGCTCAGTACTATACTACCCCTGTGAACGAAACCATAGCGACTTCTAATTTGACCCGTAACGCCATCTAGAGAGCTTCGGGTCAAACTTTTGTGTACGCTTACAGGCGCCTTTACGGTTTGAAATAAAATTAAGTTGTGAAATAAATAAAAAAATGTGATGTACTAAGTAATATTGAGTGCTAAATAGTACTAAGTATATTATGTAAATACCATGATATCAGTCGTAACCGACTGCTCCTAATATTATTACCACCGTACTAGGAGGCATTTATTATCTGCCGTCCCCTCAGATTATGAAACAAAAGGCAGATAGACCGCGCGGAACACTGAGAGTGAAGCCAAAAAAGCAAATACAAATTCAAAACCGAATACCTACAACGCGAATCGCAAACACCGCATCGTTAAAAAACACTAATAAAAATACAAATACAAATTCAAATGCGAATACAATTACGAGATTGTGGGTTTGTGAATTTATATTTGCTTTTTTGGCTTCACTCTCAGTGTTCCGCACGGTCTACCTGCCTTTTGTTTCATAATCTGAGGCCGTCCCTGTTTTTGCGCACAGTCGCCCGTTCTGCTCTTTTGGACGCCAAGACTGACTCTGATGTGTTTGCGGACGAATAGAAGACGATCTTATGTTTGGAGTATTGTGAGATGAGCGGATGAATGTCGTTAAGTATATTATACTAGCGACCCGACCCGGCTTCGCATGGGCCTATAGCCTTCCCCGATAAATGGACTATCCAACACAAAAATAATTTTTCAATTCGAACCAGTAGGTCCGGATCTACTGGTTCGAATTGAAAAATTATTTTTGGAACGAAGTTCCTTATCGCGCGTTGTGAAAGGGGGCTAGACGGAAAAAATTCTTACGAAAAGTTGTCACGACATGCTATAATAAGCTAAATTGAATCGTTGGAACTGTCAAATAGAGTTCATTATTAGTTGAATGGCGGCTTTTCTATGAAAATATTGGAGCGAATTAAAACCTTATTTTTACACATTAACCGTGAAATTCGGTTGCACATAGCTCCTATTGTCCGGTCGGGCACCAGCCTATACGTTTCTCAGAATAATTTTATCATACCTAGTTTGGTAAAATTTCAATTTTTAACCGTTTACGTTTACAAAATAAAGTCCGAATTCGCTTTTCGTAGAATATGTTTATGTATTTAAAGGCGGCGCGGCGAACTCTTTGAACTAGGTACCTACGGCGATATGTTTAGTACCTAAGTTTATTCGCTCAAAAATATTATTATAACTTCAAAAAAATAAAATTTTATTACAATTCCTTCACTAATTAATCGAAAGGAACTTCGTTCCATCCGGGTGTCCCTTGACACCTCTCAAGATTTTTTTTATATTAACGCGTTCAACCAAACAAACATACAAACAAACTCTTCAGTTTTATAATATTAGTATAGATTATGTGTTTAACTAATGTAATTGGCCAATGGCCGTTTTATGTTAAAGTCAAATAAATATTAATGAATATATTTAACCCGCTTTCTCGTTCGTGTGAATCTCGATTACCTATTGTGGATGCTGATGAAGTCACTTTAAGAAGAATTCAAAAGTAACCTGTATCCCTTCTTAGCGATCAAGCTTGGTCTTTACCAATTTTTATCATTATCGGTTCAGTAATTTAGCGATAAAATCGTAACAAACAAACTTACTTTTGCATTTATATTATTAGTAGAATTTTCATAACTTACGATATTAGTAAATACTACTAAATAAAAAAAAGCTCTTAAAACTATTGTAAGTAAACAAACATAGTAAAAAAAGAAAAAAAACAAAAAAAAAACTAGAAAAACACGCTTTAATTGTAATTCGGACTAAAAGGTAGAAAATAATTTTGAAATAAGAATTGTTTGTTATTACAAAATCCACCAGTTGATGATAGTTAAGGAATTTTAATAACTATAAAGTAAAAATTAAGTTAGTAAAAATAATATTTTTTTTTTTTGTAAAAAAAGCGTGGGGTGCTTTTTTATTCTATTTTTGCAATATATTTTTTTTTTTTTTTTTTTTTAAATTCTTTTACAATTTATATCTGTACCTACTAACATAGTTGATAAGCTCCTATTGTTACTAACCATTATGGATCATGTTATCTGAATTTTAAATAAATTATTATTATTAATAATAAGAAGCTATACTAAAGACCTATCTAGAATGTTTTATGTATCAAGCACCCCACGCTTTTTGCACAATAAAATTTTCTACCTTTAAGTACGGATTGCAATTACAGCGTGTTTTTCTAGTCTTTTTAAACTATTACTTATTTTATATTTTTTTAGCCTTAAAGCATACACAGCATCGTATATACTTTTTGTCTGCTTATTAAAAACTGTAGCGTTATACCAGCATTATTTGGAGTTCTTGGTAGCATTTTAGGAAGGTTTTCAGTGATTTTGAAAACGTCTTGTTCGGCCTGACCTTGGAAACTGTATTGAGTGTTTGGTCAATCATATGGACAACATTTCATATTTTTAACCTGCATGTATTATTACGTTATATAAAAGTAAATAGAAATCTATGTCACCCGTATTTTTCCGTTTTTCGAAATTATGTACTTTTCTGCCACAGCCAATTTGTTCCGAATCTACTGGACCAAATCAGGTGAAATTTGATAGGATGGTGTAATCCTATGACCCAAACACAGATGTGCAAAGTAAATAAATATTTTTTTTAAAGTAGTCATTTTCGTGGGACAAATTAGGAAATAAAAAATAATAGTTTTGCAAACCTTACTGTGTCATATATCAAATGAAAGGGCTCGTTATGAGGATCTCAAATATATTTAGTTATTTTTGTAAAATAAACAGTTTTGATTTATTCATGCAAGAAGACGAAAGTTGACAATCCCCCCCCGATCTCCAAAACTACTGAGCCTAAAATAATGAAAAAGAATAAGAATCCAATCAATTGAAAATAATGTGGTAAACTCAATGAAATACGTTCACTTACGGAAAATAGTAGTAGATTCAAAATCCACAATTGAATAAAACCATTCACACACACCAACATTCAGTAAGAGTGAGTATTGTAAAACATACCACAATTGAATAAAACCATTTGACTTTGGCATTGTACGGAACCCTCTCTTTCATATAAAGTCGCTATTTATTCCTCATTTAAACAACTTCATCATTTGAGAGTTTCGATAGTTTTTCTTTGAATTTAAATATTACATTGAATTGTTATTATTATTTTATTTTTTTATTTCAATTGTCAATTTCAAGATTTACTTATTTCTATTCTAATATGCTATATTATAATAAGAATATATTGTTATGTTATGGAGTACCAGAGCCTATCTTCCAGCTCCATCATCAGACCTTAAAAACTAATCCTGGTCAAATTGCATCACAAGATAGTTCTATCAAGCCCCAACAAGAGTAGGATACGTTGTTCCATCATGGCGTACCAGTACCTATATTCCGGCTCCATCATCAGACCTTAAAAACGAATCATGGTCAAAGTATATCTCAAGACAGTTCACAACTCTAACAAGCTCAAAAAAAGGGCGAGAATATGTTGTTTTTATGGAGTTCCAGTGCCTACCTCTCGCCTCCATCATCAGATCAGTTCAATGGTACCATATTATTGCATTGTCATCGATCGTTGATACGTGTGCGAAGTTTCAAATCAATCCGACGTTTTAAAGGGGATGAAAATCGAGTTCAAAAGTTCTGATACATACAACCGAAGCTAAAAAGCGTGTTAAAAAGAAAATTTCACGGTTAGCCGTGGGGTCTTCTGACCAGGAAAAATCAATTTGTATGCAGTTGACATATTTGCATCACGTGACATCTGGGCCTCAAGTCTGCTATTACAATGGTGTCAGAATGGTCTATCATTGATTTCATAATTGTTTATTTTGACAAGTTTGGTAATCAACTAATATAATGGCGTCATTATGACTTTCCATTGGTCAACCACTGACACGCCATTGAAAGAAATAATATAGAATGGTAATCTCATACAAAATGTCAAATGAATGACTGTTAGGCGGTAATCTGCTAAAAATTTGACAGTTCCTTTGATAATGATCAGTAACTTACCATTAGAACGTCATTGTGCAGTCATTGCTTTTAATTTGACCGACCAATGATCGACCTATATAGCAGATTACGAACTTTTAGCAAAATGACAATGGGATCGTGTTAGAATGACGAAATTATAAAAATAGCAGACTTGGCCCCCTGGTAAGTAAACGTCAACTCACAATTTCATTTTCCGTTGGCGTTAACGCTAACAGAAAAATAATTTTGTCTACATGCCCAGCACATTCACAGCATACGACAACCAAGGCGAATCGTACTTTTCTATTAACATAATTAAATGATACCGTTAGCACTAGTCTGCGTTCTTAACAGGATGGAATTTTTGTTTTTCGCAAATGCGGACATGGTGGACGTACTACAATAGCGCGGCAGTCCCAACAGCATCCTGAAGCAGTTATACTGAATACGCATGGCGTTTAGATGGCGTCTAGCGATATCTTAGTATACGTTACCCACAGGCCGCTCGTAAATGTAATAATGTGTGTGCGTGTGTGTAATGTATACGTATGTGTATATGTATCCTACTATCGATCCGTTCCGGCTTCGCACGGGTCATTTACAGTAACCAATTTACACAAAACCTTAATAAATAATAAAAATAATAAAACCTAAACCTTCCTCATGAATTACTCTGTCTATTGGTGTAAACCGCATGAAAATCCGGTCAGAAGTTTTTGAGTTCATCGCGAACAGACAGACGCGGCGGAATTTGATTTTACAATAAATTTAATGATTTCTAAATATTTTCCATTTCTTTACATTAGTTTACCTAATTTAATATACAGTCACCAAAGGATATGAGTAGGTATGACCAGGTCGAATACAGTTGAAGTATAGGTACTTAGAAACTTATGTTAGTTACATGTGTTTGAATGAAATAAAATAAAATTAATAGAAAGTAAACTTCAGCTATATCCGACGACAATGGTTACTTACGAGTATGGTGGTTGGTACTTATGTTTAGAATAGATTTTAAAGTAATCAGCGTTTATTATCCAAAATCATTGCAATTACTTAAAAATGACGTGAATTGGGTTATTTTAGCACCGTTGTTTTTCAGGCACGATGCTCTTATGCCATTGAGGTGTGCCCTGCTGCAGAAGACAGACCTTGAGGGTTGGAAGCAATTGTTGGACTTACAATCACACATGGAATGTCGAACACCTGGAACCGAGGCTTATGAGTATGTGAACAAAAGATATAATAGTTATCCTTCTTAGTAACGTAGCCAGAATTCTGTTAACCTCTCGAATACCAAAGGTGGAGGGTCTGATCTTCACATTTTTCGCCCGACAGTCGTTGAGTTACGGGGGGGGGGGGGGGGGGGGGATACACTCGAAACCGAAAACCAAATCTATAATAAGTACATGCTGCAGTGGGACAGGCTTTTTTAAATACTCTGATTTCATTTATGCTATGGGGTACGCAGTTTTAGTTTTACCACAATTTTTATTTCTGACGCAGCGTCTGTGGGCTTCCCACTAGATGGACCGACGACATCATCAAGGTCGCAGGTAACCGGTGGATGCAAGTGGCAGGTTGCCGCTCGTTGTGGCGTTCCATGGGGGAGGCCTATGTTCAACAGTGGACGTCTTTCGGCTGATGATGATAAATATTTTTTAACTCTCCAGTTCCAACCCGATCAGCAACCTTAATACTCACCCTTTCAGGTGGGAGGTGGGGTTAAATATTTTAATCCTTGATCTACCTGGCTATACCATAAGGCTTATTATATTGTGTTCCTGAAAACAAACTAAGATGTTTCTAACCAAAGAAAAACGACTGATTTTACTAAAATTGTAGCCAATACTTTCATACTTTCAGTTAATTAACACGAAGTTTAATCTGATTATTTTCCAAAAATCTTTTTATTTAAATCTACTTCAAAGTAAAATGGATACTATTTAATCAGAGAGAAGTCCTACGTGCTTATTGCATTAGACTTATTTGAGGAATAAATTGATCAAGAGAGTGATGCGCACTGTTTCATAATCAAAGACAGAAGTGTAGTGTCATTTATTTCACTAATCAATAATGTATTTAAATAAAAATGAACGTTTGTAGGTATGTTTCTCTCTTAAGCTTTCCTAAACCATTGATCCGATTTTGTTGAAACTTTGATGGATTGTTCTTCGTACAAATGTGTAGGTGTCTGACTCAAAAAAGAAAAAAAACCCACCGGGAATCAAGCCGCGGCCGGGCAGCTAGTTATTAATGAAATAATATACCCAAAATAATAATTAGTCGTAAGTGTTTTGTTTGAATTTAAAAATACGCCAACTACATATTAATCAAAATAACTTACTACTAACAAACCACGTCTATAAAAAAAACGCAGGCAATGAAATCATAAATTTGTAAACTTGTTACAGAACGCCAAAATTTTGTAAGTAATTAAGCCCTGGATAGAATATTTCAATTTAAGTCTTTATAACATCATAAAACTAATTTCCTCCTTGTAATTCCAGTGAGGCCAACGAATTCATCGTGGAATATCTAATTAACAACTTTATAAGCAAGCTGAATGAAGAATTGAAAAAATCTTACGAAATTACTTCGGAATTACTTCATAGAATTTGCGGAATTATCGATACGAATGCTTTAGAAATTCGTCTCCCACAAGGAACTGAACTCAGTGCCCTATACGCTATCACTTGCAAAATGGAACACAGCTGCATTCCAAACACAAAGCACACTTCTTTTGCATTCTCGCCAAAAGACCGAAATGATTTGTACGAAATAACCATCAAAGCGGTAGTACCAATAATGAAAAACAACCATATAGCAACAATGTACAGTCATGCTTTATGGGGAACTCAAGCTAGGAGACAACACTTGAAAGATTCGAAGTATTTCACATGTAAATGTCCAAGATGTAGTGACCCTACTGAACTTGGAACTTACTTAAGCGCTATGAAATGTTTGGGGGGTGAAAATAATCCATGCGATGGAATTCACCTGCCAGAAGATCCATTGGATGACGAAACGGATTGGGTTTGCAGCAAATGTCCAGCCAAACTGAGTAATTCACAAGTGAATATGGTGATGTCACAAATGGGCGAAGATGTGGAAAATGTTCTCATGATGGACGGTTCTGTGGCAATATTAGAAAATCTGCTGTGTAGATTATCAATGTTTCTTCATCCGAATCATTATTACATGTACTCGTTAAAACACTCTTTAGTGCAGCTGTATGGACGAGAGCAAGGATATATGTCACTAGATATTCTAGATAAGAAAATAAATTTGTGTAAAGAACTCATAGCTATTACAAAGGCTTTAGATCCAGGAAATGCTAGACTAAGTTTGTATAATAGTGTTTTGCAGCACGAATTACATTCTGCCTTAGTTACGAAGTGTAAAAATAAAGGCATTACTAAGATTGACGATATTAAATCTTTGCTAACTGACGCAAAATATGCAATAGAAGATGCATTAAAATCGCTAAAAGATGACTTGGAAGAGATATCGGGCAAAAAACTACTGTCTGTAATAGAAGACAGTAAAAGAGAATTTGATAGGATTTGCAAACAAAAGAAATTGTTAATTTAATTATTTTTATTTGTTTAGTTGAAGCAGTTAAATAATACCTATATTAATTATCTTAAACATTTAGTATCACAGTGATTTCTTTGACGTTAGTAAATATTACACATTTTCTTTTCAGTTTATTTTGTTTATAGAGCATAATTAAAATAGTAATTAATTACAAAATCATTTCTTTGTTATTGTAATTTTAATTATAATTGAGCTATTACCTAACAATGGCAATATTAACTATTATTCGTTATTAACAATTATTATAAATGAGCTACTTTACTAGAGCAAATTTTACTTACTCAAACACAGCCAAAACACAATTGCAGTGTTATTTAAACTCAAGATTTATCTAGCTTGTAAAACAACTTTACATGATACAACTAAATCTATCTAGTATTTTAGCATTTCATTATTACCAACCCATTTATCGGTACCTACTGTCTGATCAGAAAAACACAAGACCATTACATTCAATAAATATCATTGTACAACTATTACAAATACAATTTTATCGTCAATCGCTTCACCATTGAAATTAGCTCTGCCCACTCATTGGACTGGATTGATATTGACAAACTACTCAGCTACAGCTGTATCCTTTACGTTATCAAAAGTATTAATTTTAATATCATCACCCAAAAAAGCTACTAAAACTTGGATACCAGTTCAGTCCACCTCTTGCCTTATCACCGTTGATACTCTGAACTATCCAGTCTGTATATCTGGATATTCTGGTGTATACTCCAGGCATCTTGGGTCTTGCGCAGCCGCTGCCAGTGGAAACAACTCCTACAACCATGACGTGACGTCTGTCATCTCTCACCATGAGTGGACCACCACTGTCAGCCTGTGGATAAAGTTTCTAATAAGTTTGGTTGTGACATTTTAACGTACCAAAGTACTTCCTCGTGATTTTAGTTCCTAGTTTCCAGCTTGGGCTTGGCTACTACCTATATGAGTGAATGCAGTAGAGCAATACCCAAATCATTAAAAACGGCAGAGTATTATTAAGAAGAAAATCATTTTTTCTAAAGTAGCAACGCGGATTCGCGGATTCGCTGGTGGATGCAAGCGGCAGGTTGCCGCTCGAGTTCTATTGGGGAGGCCTATGTTCAACAGTGGACGACTTTCGGTTGATGATGATGACGATGTGCAACCCGGGCTTACACGTCGTTACAGTTTGAGTTAAGGCCCAATTACACAGCAGTGCATTGATTAACAGGCGCGGTCGTGATCAGATACTGCAGTAATTATTTTTTTGTATGTACAGGTTCTTATCAAGACAGATATCACTTTGTTATGTTATGAGATACGATACTTACCCAACAGGAGTCACGTCCTCCAACCTCGTATCCGGCGCACATTTGAGTGGATATGACCTTGACTTTACTGCCTTGAGACTTGTACCAGCTGTTGCATTCATCATTGGTTACTACTAGCACTTCAGTCTTCTGTAGGATGTTGGGTCTTATTCCTAGTAAAGAGATTTATCAGTTGTATTATTTCCCCAACCACCTACCTATGTAAACTTCTCCACTAATTTCGATGTACATTTTCCGTCAATTTCAACTAAGCTTTTAATGAGGTAACAATGTTAACCACATAATATTGCTATGATCAGCATTTTATATCAGATTCCATGTATTTTTTGTGTGAAAGTAGTCAACATCGGGAGAAATGGGGGAAGGCCTTCGTCTAGGAGTGGGACAGGTGAGTTTGTAATCATTTATGAAATATCTACGAACTCCACCGAACAAAAAAATCTTATCCTATTCCGATTCCTCCATCTGGTGATGGTTTAGAAAGTTGACATTTCACATCATGTCAGTATGCATCACATTTATTTGAGATATAACCGTTGCTGTTGTCGGTTTTTGGTCTATGGGATCTGGGTCGACGCCTTTAAATTGTCAAAATACCTGGAACTACATTTTAAGAGCGTGTATTCGATTCGTGACGAAAACTTCACGTTTTCGCGTTTTGCCCAGAGCAATATCGTAATGATTTAAAGACAATTTACAGTTTTAGAAAGATTTAGTCTTGATTTAGGGAACTACAGAGTAAAAGTATAATTTTTAATTATGGTTTTTTAAAGCAAAGACAATCCTTTCATACCGTTTTACGAAAATAGACGTCAGAGTCAACTTTCAGGACGAATACAATCATTACAGATGCCAAAATATTATGTGTTATGCGTTTTTCTGACAGGAAATGCAGTCTTAAAGTCTACTACAGAGACCAAAATTACGAAAATACTTATTACTATTATGTATTAAAAAACAATGTTCAAATAGTACAAAATTGGTTCACTTTGACAATTTTTTTTCACCAGTATTTGAATAAAAACATAACTGATATAATTTATTTTATGCAAATTAAGGTTATGTTCAATATACAGAATATTTTTCAGTCCGTTATACGCTCTCATTTATTTTAGACGATTATTTTCAAAAGCACTGTGAAACATCGCGCTCTTTCGTTTGCCGATCAATTTCAATGATTCGTGCTTATTTCGTGCGTATTTCGTGCGTATTTTTTTCTGATGCACACAAACAGACGATTGTATTGTACTAGTGTGTGTCAATGCTGCTACGCCGTTCTAGCAATCGTTTAGATTTTGAGTTGCGCTAAATCAAATACGCGCCCTTAAACCAGAACGCAGCAATAATATTCTAGTAGTAGTACCTACTCCATAATGGACGAGCTCCTTCGTAAAGATTGCTACGTCTGCCGTACTTTCTTTTAAATGATATAGGTACTTATCGGAAGTAAAGGTTCTCACCTTTCTGTCTATCTTCATCTGTGAATCCCCATCCAGCAACAGTTGCTGATGTGCCGCTGAAGTCTTGAGCTGGAGAGTTCGGGAGGCAGGCTGGCTGCAGACCAGTGGACCACCTTAGTTGCCGTGCAGTCTTGAGGAGAGCTACGTCATTTGACTTCCTATTGCATCTGGTGACGACAATAGATGTGAATGGATAGATGATATGTTTAGGTAGAACATCAAGATACAACATACATCAAAATTAAACGGTACAAGCACAGTATAAAGATATTATGAACAGTATGGAAATTAGGCCTATTTGTTGAAATAATTACCTACGACGCTCCATTGGAGCGTTAGGGTTGTCACTCTTAATGTCTGTAAAATTGATGTGTTTTATTGTAACGAACCTTTTTGACGCGTTTAGCGGTTAGGATTTGGCTGGTTATCTTTCCCTCCTTCTGGTCAAAATGTAAATACAAGGTGGCGGCTGTGATTTTTAAAATTTCACATTGGATTCAGATTCAGATTGGATTTGGATTCAGATTTTGACCTCACTATCGGTTTTGGCACCCACGAAAACTATGAAAACGACACCCATGCCCAAAAATTTAAAAAATTTTGAAGCCGCCATCTAGGACAAACTTGATTTTAGGGCTCTTACACACGAGCGGCATGTTACTAACGGCAGAGGTAACTGCAGCCGTCAACACGCGTCTGCGCCAGCCGTCGACGCGGCGACGGCAGCCGTCGACATGCCAACTTCAAGGATCAGCGGCCGTCGTCATCACTTGACTTTGACACTGTGACCCATATGCTGGAGAATCCTAACCGTTTATCTGTGCAGGCTATAAAAGTAAAAGTCCGTTCACCCGTACCCTTGAAAATCTCTACAACGCCTCTGATGCAATAATAAACGAGGCCCCGACTGCCCTTTTGGCCTCATGGTCACAAGCACGCCTGCTAATCATACGGTCGTGGATCGGTCGATTTCCAGGTCGGGCAAAAGGTGGTATTGGGTTTTGCCATTAGGAATTTCTCAGGAGCAACCTGGAGTTTGGAAGTTGGTGGTGTGACACAAAATGTATCATCGACATAAAATAAAGAACATTATTCCGATTCTAATCCGTACTTTTTAATATTATAAATCCTCTGTCAGTTACGCTTCCGCGATGAAACGGCTGGATCGATATTGAGCGACATTTTTACGGAAATTTTTTGAACCCCGGCGAAGGGTACGCTATTTTTATAATCCGCGACTTCGTCTGCATCCGCGATAACCGACATTACTATTACAGAGAAAGCTTGCAAATGATTCCTTTAATAACTCCATTATTCTGTAACAAAATAAGCCCCTCGAAGAAAGAGCACTTAAAATTGAAATTAGTCTAGACAATGACAGGTGTTTACCTAGGCCAAGTCAAGTGTGCACGCGCTTTGTAAAACTAAAGAAAATAAATTGGTATCTACCAGTTCAAAAGATTATTTCAAGTGTAACAATAAGTGAACAAGAAACAATTACCTCGATACTTAGGGTTGTTATTTAAACTGAGTGTAAAATTAACTGTAATAGACAAGTATATATTTTTTTAAAGATATTCTGTGGATTGCTTACTTTTAAGTGACTTCTCTGAGTGTGACAATTAATACAATACAAAAAACAAATGAGTCACAATCAATTGTACAATTAAATTCGTTTGTTTTATCAAAAGTACGTTTGAGTCAAGCGTTTTATCAAAGGCTTTCAGTCAATAAGTTTAAAATAAAAATCAAATTCTACGTTCAAAATTAGTTACAAATATTAACAACAAAAGTTCTATTTTGTAGAACCAATTTATTTAACAGACAGTTAATTCAATTGAATTCATTTAGTTGTTAACAATCTATTCAAAGGGTTTCAAGGTCAAATTGTCAAATGCAACAAATTTTTCACTTGCCGCTGTCTCAGGGAGTCGCGAGAGAAATACTTCAAGTTAAGTGTCGTTTGGGCGTATGAAAAGTCACAGACGATGTTCTCGTCAGGTTAAAAACTTTATAAGCACATAGATCAAATTCTTTCTCAAAGTGGAAAGCATTTTATTTTAACTCTACACCAAAATATATAAACTAACACTTTCCCCGCGACTTCGATACGGAATTTTTTGGATTATAAAGTATGGCCAATAGTTTCCAATTAGCGAATGGGTTTTCAGAATCGAAGCGGTAGTTCCCGAGATATCAAACAAACAGACAAACTCTTCAGCTTTATTTGCTAGTATAGATATACTTCTTTTTTATTTAAGACTTGAATCATCATCATAATCGAATTGTTTATTGAAACTGATAACATATAACAATATGTTAATCGGGTATAGGTAATAGTTCTACCAAAACGAAGAAATCCATGCTAAAATTAATTCTATTTTCGAAGTAATTGTAATGATCTTGGATAAGTATTTAACGATGATTAGCAAAAGTTTTATACGTATATTGGGATAGTTATGTGAAACATTTGGCACATAGAATTAGTATGACATATTATGTCTGCAACATGCCGTACAAATTGTATGCTTAGGTAACACAGCACTGGTGCCGTGAGACAAAAAGACGGGGTCGCGGCAGGCCACGAAGTAGATGGTGGGACGAACTGCATAGATTCCTCCAAAACTAAAAGGATAAAACACAGAATTGCGAATGATGGAAGGCATGGAAGGTCTTTGCCCAGAGGTGGGACAGAATAGGCTTACAAAGAAAAATTGAATTATTAACAACTGTGAGTTGGCTTGTTCTGGTAGAACTATGTTTCATTAAGGGTGAGCAAGGTGCCTTCCAGGGTAACGGCGGACCGTGTCAGGGAGGTGAACTCTCTCGTTGACCCGATTCGGTGGCAGGCGAATGTCATGTCATAAATACCTTAACCTAAATACATATATTACACTTGTGTTTATAAATAAAACTTAAAACTATGTTAGTACCTATTCTATAGTTTGGCAGTTGCACAGTTGCTTAATTTTGAGCTTTGTCGCTGAACATTCTAAAAGACACTTACTTGTAATCAGGATGAGGCATAATTCTGGACACAGCCTCATTTTCATCTTTACTTGAAATATCTGTGTATCCCACGACCACTGAAAGTTGCTTGGATTTGTAGAATTCATCGAACACACTGAAACAAATATTAATCATGGTGTTAGTTAACGCGTTTGGTGGTCAATTTTTTCTGCTCTTTAGAACCATCTTGCTCAGATATTTCATTTGGAAAACTTGGTATTATTTAGAGTAAGGCAGGGGCATGTGAAGAGAAGGGATGAAACGTATGAGACCAAAAGAGTTATGAATATTAATGTAAATGGATGGAGAGGGAGAGGAAGGCCAAAGAGAAGATGGATGGATTGTGTGAAGTATGGGAAAAGGGAGTAAAACATGACGGTTGACAAGACGGAATGGAAGAAGAAAATATGTTGTGCCGATCCCAAGTAACATGAAACAAGGGCAGGCAGATGATGATAATATTGCACAGTGAAGTGAAGTGACTAACATAGGCATAAGATACTATACCTACTAACAAGTAATGTAATTTAGATATGTATGTTAGTCTATAAGGTATATATTGTATGGGTCTTTATTACCTGAATTAAATGATTATTATTATTATTATAGGGCAAGGCAAGGGGTTACCTGAAGTCTTGACGTTATGAGAAAGGCCTTTTCGTGTTACGTCTTTATTCATGTTTTTTGCAAGTTTTCTATCAGAATTTTGATAAACATTTCAGATACGGTAGCCGATCCTTATACTCATGACTTATATAGGGTGACTGGTAATTAGTGTACGATACTTAAACACTTGATTGTGTTCATGATAACAAACAACTTTCCCGAAGAAAAAAAAGATTTTTTGTACTGGTTCACTTTAGGTCACAGGCGTGCGCGCGCGTAAATTTCATACGGCTGTTGTGTTATTGTGATAAAAGTGAACCAGTACAAAAAACATTTTTTCTTCGGGAAAGTTGTTTGTTATCATGAACACAATCACGTGGTTTAAGTATCGTACACTAATTACCAGTCACCCTATATACGGATTTTTGTATGTCATTACATGGTAAACAAACCGAGGTCCCAATGATGTTGAGTCGTCACCGTTGCCCACTGACACCATGACACCATTACTAGCACTTGCCCGCGACTTCATCTGCGTAAATTTTCTTAAGAACCCCTAATATTTTAATAATAAAATATAGCCTATTTTACTTATGAATAATGTAGCTTTCGATTGGTGAAAGTATTTTTGAAATCGGACCAGCAGTTTTGGAGTTAAATCGTAACAAACAAACAAACAAGTCTTAGTCAATATTAGTTTAAATTCCATCAACCCATTGATGCTTAGCGTTTCCATATAAACACGTTATGTACCTATTTTAAATTAATCATAATCATCATCATTTCAGCCTAGAAACGTCCACTGCTGGACATAGGCCTCCCCAAGGGGGGGTTTTGCCATAAACTAAATAAATAAAACTAACCTAACTTATTCCATATAGGTTAACAAGATAGAATAATGCACAAAACACCATGGAAGGTGAACTAAGTCTTCAGTACCTGCAAACACAGTGCCCAGCGGTCAGAAGCCACCTGTCGCTCAACACGGTGGCCCCACACTGGTGGGCCCCTTGTCTCCACACGCTGGCTGCCCAGGGGAACTCGCCGGGAAGACTGTCCACCCCACCCACAATACGGGCGCTGCGAGCCTTATCCATCCCACATTCTATGTCTGCCACTGGAAGAAGATTAAACCTTAGGGTGAGCGGCGACAGCTTTTATTTTATGACTTGAATACCAAAATCCTGATTTCTTCAAAACTATCACTTTGCTCACATCGCCCGCGAGTTTTTTTTTTTAAGGATAGCAATTTTCTTGATATTGCAATATAGAAAGCACTGAGGGATAAGCCAGCTTCCTATTGATGAAAGAATTTTTAAAATTGGATAAATAGTTTCGGAGATTACCCCCTACATATAACAAATTTTACCTCTTTTTAACCGACTTCAGAAAAAAGAGGTTCTCAGTTCAACCCGTATGTTTGTATATATGTATGTTTGTCCGCGATTATCTCCCGTTTGGCTGAACCGAATTTGATGCGGTTTTCAGAAAAGTGTTACATTCTGGAGGTTTTAGTACAACAAGTAGAAAATACAGCGCATTTTGAAAAAATCTACAAAAACCAAAAAAATATACATAGAATACGTTTTCGTTTCTTCCATCTTTGAAGGACTTTCAATCTCTGTTTTAACTGTGTTTCCGTTTCTTAATGGACTTTGGTGATAAGGAGGCACTAAAAAGTGGAAAATAAAATTTTTTTACATAAAAGAGAACCGCCTTCAAAAACTAATAAGTGATAAATAACTTTAGCACAGAACACACATGACTAGTTTCGGAAAACGCTGGCAATACAAAACAACAAACAGCACAAAGCCACCGACTTCCGAAACTAAAGTCACATGTGTGTTCTGTGCTAAAGTTATTAATCACTTTTTAGTTTTTGAAGGCGGTTTTCTTTTTACTAAAAAGTTTTTATTTTCTACTTTTTAATATTAGTATGGGCCCGCCTTGGTTTTGCACAGGTACAAATTACCAAAGGTCACATTTTTTATACTGAGAATTTGATACATATACTATGCAAATTTACGACATTTTCGGTGGATATTTGAAAATCAATTCTTTAATACAAACCTTTTTCTAACAATTACAAACACCACATAACAAAAACTCAGCCAAATCGGTTTAACCGTTCTCAAGTCACGATCTATAATAATAGATAATTATATAAATATTCAGTAGAATAATTAAGTAGAAAAATCAAAATGAATGAATAATCCCTAAATTACTGTAAATAGACAGTATAATTGTCATTTAAAATATTTCTTCACGTAAAGATACATTGATTCATTGTCTCCTTCAAAATTTTATTGTTCAGGCTAAATATAGTCATTTATTTCGTAATAGACTACCTATATTGATTGTAAAAGACTATATATAGATTGCAGGTCTGTGGGTCAGAGCCTCGGTCATGGTCGTCTTTTGTTATGATTTATCTCAGTCAAGGTTGAGTTGTGTACTTATAAATTACATAAAATATTATTTAAAAAATATTGATCGATTTATCAGTACCTAATCTATTTTCGGATCAAAATAATAAATTGGTTGTTTCTTACGTTTTGTAGTTTTCATATATTATGTAGTTATTAATTTGCTTATTTTATACTTTCTACGGAGATTTAAATTAATTAAGGAGGCTTCCGGCGACTGGGACTACAATTACTACAATACAGACCATCTCTGGTTTAATGGTACAAAACAAACATGAATGAATTACAACTGTTATTCTTTAAATAAAAAAAAAATTAACTCTGACTAGTCCCAGTTGCGTTCCATTTAATTTTAATATTTTTCTTCCGGCGACTGGGACCATGCATAAATGAATAACAAAAATCTATTGTTTAAGCCAAAAACAGTATACCTAGTCAAGCGAAAAAAAAATTTAAAATAATAATTAATGATATAAAGGTAATCAAAGGGTGTTTTTTTTAATATTTTGTTTTTTATTTTACACATTTTTTCGTTTGACTGTACTGTTTTGGAATTTAGATTTTTCTTATTCATTTAGGCGTGGTCCTAGTCGCCGGAAGAAAAATATTAAAATTAAATAGATCAGGCAACTGGGACTGTAGTCCGAGTTAGTTGCAGTCGCAGTCGCCGGAAACTTCTAATTATACCCTGTTCACAATAAGATTAGACATAAAACACAAACCTTTTTTACAGTCCCTTCAACCGATTTTGACTTCTATTCCGTAGGCTTAAGGATGACATTAGAGGCAAAAAAAGTGGTTACAATACAACTGTTTAGTGCAGTTGCCATTTGTCATGCATCCAACGCAATAGAAGTCAAAATCGGTTGAACGGACTGTTAAAAAGGTTTGAGTAAATGTCTAATCTTATTGTGTACAGGGTATAGGTACCTACTTGAATGGGTTAAAAGAAGGATACAAAAGATGCCTACACCTTTGCATGATCCATAAGGGAAGAAAAGGCGAGGGTTGTTTTTTTTCATAAACAATGTGTAAAGGAGTCAATATCTGTGAATTGGAAAAAAATACAATGTTGACGACACGGTTAGCGCAGTGACTGAGCAATTGACTGCTGCGCAGCGTGTTGCGGGTTCGATTCTCGTCCAGGGTAAATATTTGTGTCTTCTTCTTCTTCTTCGTATCGCTGGCACGACAGTCTTTTTTTATATTTATATTTGTTTGGCCCAAAATTTAGCCACTTCCACGGCTTCGTCGGTGGCAGCGCATAATTCACCCCGATCGCATGCTTGCAATATTTGTGTGATTAGCACTTATGTTTACCTTATGTCTAGGTATTGTTTATTGTTTGTATATATTTAAAAATGTATTTATGTATGTATATCAGCTGTCTGACACTCATAGTACAGAGTCTCCCTAGTTTGGGGTCAGATGGCCGTGTGTGGAATGTCCCCACATATTATTATTATTATTAAATAATATTATTTCTAAAAATAGCAGTTACAAGTAACAAGTTACTAGTTAATCACTTTTGGTTGATTTTGAGACATTAATTTATTTTTAATTAATGCGAGATTAATTAATTGATTCACTACATTATTGGATAGTAAATCTGTAATTGATATTTTTTACAAGATAAGTTTAAATTTATATTTTTAAAAACGGTCCTAGGTTTATGCTGAACATTTTAGTAAAATATAATATTGTAAATACTTAGGTACAATTATTTGTATAGATGTATTGTCTTTGTTTAATTTAAGTATTTATTTATTTCTGAATTACCAAATTATTAAAAAAGAATACTCACTGTTAACAAAACACAATCCATAATTGACACAAAAAATAAAAAACACGAAAATCACACGACACATTTTGTCAAAAACAAACAATTATCTGAAGATTGCCAGTTAATACCGTAGTATATATCTGACGAATATAGGTCTAGGACATCACTAAATATATACACACCTAAATTAAATATATAATAATTAAAATTAGCGTATATGCATGTGTCAAAGTGCGTGCACTCACTACATGCTTTACGATTAACATAAGGATATATAAATGCTCTATGATTTGTATTGGCCCTCCTTCGCATGTTTGAAGGCCTGACCCCTATGTTGTGTAGTGATGCGCCTTATTTTTTTGATGTCGGTGATAATTTTCGATCTTCGTAGTGTCATGTGTAAAATCTTATTGATTTTATTATTTTCAATACTAACATTTAAAGTTTTCTGAAATTTTATGATGTAGTATGTCATGTTTAATTTAAAATACGAAAAATAATTCTGTTTTTTTTTAAGTAAGTAAGTAGTATAATTTAGTTAGACATACATGTACAATATTGGATGGTTGGCGATCTTTGGGGGAGGCCTTCGTTCAGCAGTGGACGGCAATAGGCTGATATGACGATGATAATAATGAAAAACGGATCGTCAGGTGCGATCGAGGAGGAGTGACGAGCGGTATAGTACATCGTCAGGAATATACGCGTTTCCATTATCCCATTAGGGATGAACAAGACCTGTAAAAACAATTACACACTATTAGTAAAGAAAACACAATACAAATGGTAATCAGTAACAAGAATAAAGTAAGTTAAAGGTACAGCAACAATACAGTTAATCGAACAGACTATTAAGGTCCCACAGTTCGTACAGTGGCCAAGCCACCTAATGATAAACGAACAAACCCTTAAGGTTTACAGTTCGTACAGCAGCCTAAGCCACCCAATTATAAATGAACAAACCCGTAAGGTTATTATGTATATTTACACGCATAATAAAAAAGTAACCCTCTAACTATTAAACTAAAAAACGAATACAACAAGACATCATAAATTACTCCACATGACCAAAAAGTATGTAAAATAAATAAAGTTATTTTTTTTAATACAATGTAAAATATATGCAAGAATATTGTGCTTGTGGTTATTGATCGAAGTGATGACTACTCTCTTTATTTATTAATTTTCTAAAAATACGATCAATATATTTATAAATTAATGTAATATTTTATTTTTCTTCTAAATTATGAAGCGTCCAAAAATAATCAAATATTTTATACACTTATGTACATAACGTTTGAACACTTAAATCGAAATGTTGTGACAGACGTAAAACTAAAAAAAATATTTATCGATATCATCCACATCTGTAAAAAGCACAGCACTATTACAAATTCATTGTCAGGTTCGCCGCAACCTCGGTGGATAACGATTAGACTCGCGGAACCGTATGTCGTTACGATAACCATAGCATTATCGAAATATTTCTATGCAATGTCATCTGTTGTGTACATTTATTTATGGTGACAACACATTTCCCATTTTAATAAAATGTGCATTTTTTTTTTCAAAAACTCGGGATACATTACACGCTACCTTAAATTTAAAAAAATATTTCCCATTCTTTTTTCCTTCAAGACATTAAATCCGTAAATAACATTCTGTTTAGTTTATTTATAGGTTATAAATTCTATTGGTCTTTCAAATACAAAAAAATAAAAGTATTACATGGTTCTACCTAGATAAATGTTGGGGTCAAAAATTTCATAAAAAATAACGTCGTAAATTAAATAACCACCAAAAAAAAATCTACTACATACTAATATAAACGTGAATGATTTTGGAGATGTATGGATGATTCACGCAGAAATGGCTGAACAGAGCTAACTGAAATTTGACCCACATTATTATAGATATTGAATTTTGGGTTTGTTCGTTTTCTTTTCCCGTGGCATAATTTAGGAGTTTGGCTTAACTTGGAAATATACACAAGACGATGTTCGGGGATTTAATAACACAGTTAGTAAGGAGACCTTTACCTTGTCACAAAAAATATTTGTCATATTCAAGGAAATCCTCTATTTATTTGTTACAGTCGTTAAAAATTTACGTCAACTTATCTGTCAGAACCATGGAATATGTAAATAAAGAACTAAAAACAATGAAATCAATGATAGACTGGATTTACAATTTAAATTTATTCCTTGTATGTTACGTGATCTGGTTGTTTAATATAACACGATGTTATTTCCTTTTAGTGTGTTAAATCATGTTAAATAACATATCTATTGTTCTTGATATTCTTATGTCCTCTTGATCAGTAAAGGTCATGGATCTTGTAACTTCCTCATAACGCAAAAACATCAAGCATTTGGCCTCCATAATCGGGTAAAAATTTTTTCTTCACAAAAATTGCAACTGGCTGTAATTACAAACAAAAAAACACATCATTGTCACCCTACCCGTTTACATGATAAAATTGAAAGACTCACGATCAAGTACATTTTTTTTTTGTATTGTACAATTCTTTTTTTGTTTCCTAAGACATAGTAAATTATGGTCACTCTAAAGTCATTACCATGGAACTCTTGTCAATTACACTTGGCCAAGTGCAAACACTAAGTGGGACACATCTTGCTCCATATTTTATGATAAGTAGCACCAGCACTTGATTTATTACCTACTCAACAGTTGATATCTACTTGAAATTTTCCATCATTTGATCGATAAAATCATTTACAGGACTGAAGTGCAGAACAGTTTGATGTCTAGAAAACCAAAAGGAAAGATGAATGTGTTGTATGAAAGAAATGAAAAACTTTATAGAAGATTACTGATATCGTTCAAGAAAAAGAACGGGAGGAAACCTGCACTTTAAGTTAAATTAAGTCTGATATAGCCAATTCACCTTGATCAGCTGCGTGATCATCAATGCTCGTGTCTTCTCTATATGAGAAGTAGCCTTTACCCAGCAGAGAGACAACAATTATAGGTGGGTATTATAATAAAATTATTAACCGACTTCAAATAAAAAAGGAGGTTCTCAGTTCGACCCGTATGTTTGTATGTATGTATGTATGTTTGTCCGCGATTATCTCCCATTTGGCTAAAGAGATTTTGATGCGGTTTTCAGAACAGTGTTTGTTACATTCTGGAGAAGGTGTTTGTATACAACAAATTGAAATTTAGTCAGCGTTTTTTGAAAACATCAAGAAAAACCAAAAAAATATACATAGAAGACGTCTTCGTTTTTTCCATCTTTGGAGGATTTTCAATCTCTGTTTTAACTGTGTTGCCGTTTCTTAATGGACTTGGGTGATAAGGAGGCACTAAAAAGTGGAAAATAAAAGTGTTTGTGTAAGACCAGCGTACGGTTAATGACAATTAGGTACGGTTATATAATGACGAACGGTTTTATTACCGACAGACTGCTGGGTATACCTAGTGCCTCCTTCCTTTCTGTCAAACTTCCCGTTTCGATATTTCATGGTGTGTTATGGCATTGCATGGGCCTTGGCCTGAAGTACTTAGGACCTTTGGCGTTTGAACCACTGTCGTAGTATTTCCGTATAAACCCTTCGTCTCCCGTTGTTTTTCCTGCGGGAATACCTACAGGTTACGGGTATTCCTACAGTTTTTACTTCTGCCGGGTCGAACAACTCGCAAGTCGCGTGTAGACTTTTAGCACACCCGCGACACTCCATAGAAACGAAACGATATAATTGCCTACACTAATACTAAAATAATAGACTATGCAGATACGTGCGTGAGTGTGCGTGTCTACGCGCCGCGCAAACAAAAACGCAATTTCCAGAGCTAATCGTTGGACGCAAGGAGAGGTGAGGAACGGTTTCAGAGGGAGGCGGAGCGTGTCGCTACTGTATGGTAGTACTAATATTTATATAGTGCTTTTAGTCTACAAGTGCTGATTGGATACGCAATTGACAAACTTTTCGTCAGTCAAAATGACGATATGTATTATCTTACCTACTAAGCAGTAGGTATTCGTTATCAGTTGCCGGTAAACTTCCACTATAGATCGTTGGCCTCCGCGAACCACGAAGGTTGCAGCGTGGGAGTGATAATGCTACCTAATTTGTCATTTTTTGTTTTGATTTGGTAACAACAATGAAACATTATAATTATGTCGGGACAGGTAAGTATCGCGGTGGTTTCCTTCTGCGAAACGGTCATGTCGCAGAAGGAGGCTGCGGAAAGGGAAGGGTACATCACAACTTCTCACCCGGACCGCAGCAAACGAACGATTTTATACCCCGGAACAAAATCCGGAACATAATCGTAGATTTCCACGACCCCCAGCGTAGGTGCGAGATGGAACACCGAGATGGATGTCCTATTCTCATATTCCTGTCTTCTGCCCTGGGGTGGAGGAAATCCATGAGAATTTTCCACACCGGGACCAAAAAAAAAAGAAGTAGTAGTATCCCGTGTAGTTAGACCGAATTTAAAAATGACACATAATTACGGGAAATAATACAAGCCTTTTAAGTCTCACCGCAGCGCAAAAATTCTCATAGATAAGGCGTAAGTATTGTTCACCGTGATTCTTAAAAGCCGCTTTGCGATTTCAGATTTATATTATAAGTCCAGTTTTCCTCACGATTTCCAGGACAAACTTCGGAAGTACATAATTATGAAGTCCAAAACGTGATTTTGGTGATCCGAACCCAACCTCGTGCATGAGAGGCGGACAATTTAACCACTGAGCGGCAATAACGTCAATTCTAATTATTTATTTTTTAAATTAACTTTTTACAGTTAGCTTGATTAGTTACCTACTTAGATCAAATTACGAAATAAAAAAAAATAGTATTGAAAACATTTTCCTATGATCGCACATAAAATAATAAAGAAAATACATATACAATCAAAACAAACAATAATTATACGTATCCAGCATTACCATTCAACGTGACAACGACGCTGCCAGCCTTTTGGGCACTTGTCCCATTGACAGCGATGCGGACAAGTTTTTTTAAGCCTTATTTGCTTCCCCCCATTTGTAAATAATAATCATCATCTGCCTAGCCTTTTCCCAACTATATTGGGGCCGGCTTCCAGTCTAACCGGATGCAGCTGAATACCACTGTTTTACATGGAGTGACTGCGTATCTGACAACAATCCAGTTGCTGGGTAACAGGATACCCCTTGGTAAGACTAGTTGTCAGATTTTTCTAGCTTCTGACTACCTATAACGACTGTCAAAGATCTACGAATGACAGCCGTTACAACGGTTATACGAGCAATCTGAGGCAACCAGGGTTGCCAACTAAGTTGATCAGAAATCAGGGTGGTAAAAAAAATCAAATCACTTTTTATTGAAAGTTGTTTTTTTTACACTGAGTGCTACCTTTTGAATAGAGACGAGATAATCATAGAATGCTTTACAAATGTGTTTGGAATTTGTGCACATCTGTATTTCAGATTTTACATGCGTTTCATTCAGCCGAATGCGATTTTTGACCAAAATTCGTTTACTACGCTGAAAAATACATAGAGATAGATAGATAGATAGAGATAGATATATATAGAGTGAAAGTAACAAGTTTTGTATTTTGTTGCCAGACTCATCACGAATTTTTCAAAAAAAAAAAATCTAACACAAGTTTACTACTTCTTATAGATAGAGTCATTAAATTCGTACCACAATAAGTCAAACATCGCTACCGAAAATCCGGGAGATATTAGGTGGAGCCGGGAGATTATAAAATCTTATGTCCTTTTTCCGGGAGAATCCCGAAAATCCGGGAAAGTTGACAACCCTAGGTGTCGGTATGAAATGGATGATCACTATTAAGCACCCATCCACATACCGACCGCGGCAAGCGTAGTTTAACCTTGATCAATTGATCGGGTTTTAATTAGCCACGAACCCCTCCCCATTTGTAAATAATCATTCCACTAATATTTACTTGTTTATGTACTTATGTGTATTTAATTATGGACTTCGATGTAATAAAGAATGATTCCATATTCAAATTCCCACAATAACAATAATCACAATACCTACCTATTATCTAAACAGCCAAAAAGGTTTTATCTTCACGTCCTTCTACTAAAAATAGTCTTGTCAAAGTCGGAACTGGATTTGCGGAAAAGATTCGCTTGAATATGTGGGTGATAAAGAGTTGAGGTCGTATGAAGGTAAGTGTCTAGTTGGTAGTCTGGCCACACCCGCATGACGAACACTATGTATAATAATGCTATATTTGTATAGAGGAGCGTCATTAATCACGATTATAAAGTTTCGAAAAAAATATTCAAAATAATAAAACTTTTTGTCTAACTTTATAATCGTGATTACTGCCGCCTTTAAAAACTAAAACGTAAAAAAAACTTTAAATTTGTAAAACAAAAGCCGTTATTAAAGATCTTTTTACGCTTTTTAGTGCCTACTTCTTATCACACAAATTAATTACGAAACGGTGACACAAAAAAATTACAGTCATCCCTAAATTTTCCACCCATAGGAAATTTTCATGAAATTTATATGAGATCAACTTGAGGTAGGTATACACACTATCAATTTAAAAAAGAAACATCGTAATCGGACTACTCTGAAAAAAGTTATGCTTTATAATACGTACTGTTTATGGTTTTAACAATAGATTTTTGTTATTTATATTTATGCGTGGTCCCAGTCGCCGTAAGAAAAATATTAAAATTAAATGGATCTGGCAACTGGGACTGTGGTCCGAGTTAATTGTAGTCCCAGTCGCCGGAAGCCTCTCATTATAAGTTTATCTTGGACATCACTGACATCGGTAAATGTAGGTAATTAATATACGTCGGCAATCGCAACTCTGCGTGGTGATCAATGTTCGTGCCTTCTCTGTAAGAGAAGAGGCCTGTGCCCTGCAGTGGGACAATTCATTATAGGCTGGTATCATTATTCTACAAGTGTTGTTACATTATCGCATTAGGTGTTCAACCTGTAAAGATAATTGTAGGTATTGTGGCAAATAAATAATTTAAATACAAAAAAAAAAAAAATATTGACTTTCGTATTTTCTTGTTTATGGTCGATTTGTTTTATTCACCATAACTTAATTATGATCATTATGTTCATTAGCGCAAAAATTATGTCGGTATTTCGAACAAGCATTCAAGTTCTCCAGAAACTGCTGTAATAATATCTAAAAATAAATCTAAATTCTGTAAGAGCTTAAACTTGCTGAATCCTTACGGTACTGGACTGGTGTATGAATTGACTGTGTGTACTTGGGATTAAACAAGGTAATGCAATATAAGATTTCTATAAAAATTAAGAGCAGGTCGGCTACCTGACTGCTCCAGGTCAAACAACACCTTCATAAGTAAGACTCGTTTATATATACGAAATACTTTCTAGAACGAATCCAGAGTTTAGTCGAAACATTTAGTCAATGGTTTCGACCAGCATGCCATAAGCATGCAACCTTTACAGTACTTAAATCTATTTTTAGTCCAGGCATCCATAAAATTTAAAAAAGGAATCAGTTGCATCACGGCTGCAATAAAAACATGAATGGCAGAGTTCAGAGAACAATAAAAAACAAAACAGTAACGATTATGAAGGTTCCATATTTAAAAAGGAACATAAAATCCATGTACTTGAAGTAAGGTTATCGCTAAACAGCTGAGAAAAATAAATAACCTTATCATCCATTTTTAGTTCGCAAACTCATAAATTTTGAAAGCTGTATCACTGCCATAATACAGACAGAACAATTTAGGTTAATCCTTCGATCAAGGAAATTAAACAAACCTTGAAAATGATACTAAAATTAAAAAGTTTATGAATCGTAAGACTTTGTTTGTGTGTGTGACTGTATTTGTACAGGCCATTCAGTCTCGGTATGACGTAAAGGCAAACACATGTTAATAGTAATGCCCGGGTCACATTATTCCAGTCCAGTAACCCAGTCAATCCAGTTCAGTTCTAGACTGAATCATATCATCTACATTATTTCATTCGATTTTCATTTCATTTCGTTTGTTCCTATTTGGTCGTGTTCCTGTTCATGATTTAATTAATTTTTATTTGATTTACAATGGGTGTTATTAACCTGAAATAAAAGAATTTGTTACCTATTATTGTATTTCAGTCATTAATAAGAAAAACTAATTTTGGAATATTCAAGTAGGTAGACTGTGAATTCAGTCACTGATCTAAAATCATCACAGAACATTCACGTTATTGTAGTGGCATACCATCGCTGGTTTCGATCGCTGGACTGGAATAATGTGAACCGGGCACAACACATCGAAAACTACCCCTTATTGCAGTGAAATAAAGGTCGTCCGTTTGACCTTACATCATCATTAATTTGTGCAGGCTGAAGATCAAACTGAGAATCGAATCTCTTGTTCAGTCGTTGAAAATTGAGATCATTAGACTTATTAAAAATACGTAATTAAGTGAAATGAACTCATTGACTCGTACAGACTCAACGTAACGTAAATTCAATTGATTTATGAATTGGAATATTATTTGTTTGTCACGTAATAATACAAAGCTTGAAGACTTTATGAACAATGTAAGTAGTAATATTGTGCTTCATTACTAAACACTCAGATTATGAAACAAAAGGCAGATAGACCGTGCGGAACACTGAGTGAAGCCACCATAGCAAATACAAATTCAAAAACGAATACCTACAATTCTTTTCGCGCTGTACTGACACGAGTCAGTACAGCACGAAGCTAAGCATTGTTCAAAAAAACAAATGCTAATACCTACAAATAAAAATTGAAAAGCGAATACAATCACGAGTTTGTAGGTATTCGTTATTGAATTTGTATTTGCTTTTGTGGCTTCACTCGCAGTGTTCCGCACGGTCTATCTGCCTTTGTTTAATAATCTGACACTACACATTATAAATTATTATACATTTTTGTTCGTTGGCGCTAGTCTCAGAAACAGTGTACGGATTTTCATATTGTTTTCACCAATTCAAAGAGGAATTGGTGCCAATTCTATTGTGCATGAGCTAAACTTATTTTAAGCTATTTATCTCTTTCATTCCAATATAACAAGAAAGAGACAGATATTAATAATAGCTGTCATTTTAAGTTAATCCAAAATGCTCATTGTCATGTCAGAACGTTTTGATTTAAAACACGGAAGTTTAAGAAAAACTAATTTGACATCTTTAACTTAGTTCTTATCTGTCGCCATACTTTTCTTCAGCTGCCTGTAGGAGTAGTGGTAGTAGTGGCAGTAAGAGATGCTAATTGTCAAATTCTAGCTTATTTTGCGAACAAGGTAATCGGCACCATTATCTACACTAGCCCTACACGACCACGGCCTACGACTACCTAATAGTATTCGCATTTCCAATTGAATGACTACTTTTTCAACCGACTTCAAAAAGATGTAGGTTCTCAATTCGTCTGTATGTTGTTTTTTTTTTGTATATTTGTTACGCGATTTCTCCTGCGTAAAGCGATTTAAATAAAACTTTTTTTGATGGATAGGGTATGCCTCAGAGGTTGTCCCACATAAATTTTATCGAAATTGATTAAGCACTTTTTGAAGAAATCGACAGAAAGCAAAAAAATATACATGGATGATGTTTTAAGTTTCTCCAACCTTGTACTTTCAATCTCTATGTTGACTGTGTTGCCGTTTCTTAATGGATTTGCATGTTACAGAAGTAATATAAAGCGAAAAATAAAAAGCTTTTTAACAAAAAACCCCTAACGCAAAACATAAAAGCGATTATTTAAAAAGTAAAAAATAATACCTTTTGTTGAGCCATCAAATGTTTGTTCGTTGAAATGGCGCTATAATGTCGCGTGCCCTTACACAAAACCCAACTAAATTACGTTTAAAAATTTTTTGTTGTCTAACTACTTTTAGCATCGGCGATCGACGATTATGCCACTGTATCGATGCTCCATCGCGGTTTGGCGACTCCCTGCGTTCAGAAGCGGTACCAGAATCGCGCGTTTTAGCGACTGCTTCGATGCTGCATTGCGTTTTGGTGACTCTCTGCGTACGGACGCTGGTCGGTTGTAGTGTTACTGATCGATAGTCGACTATCGATAGTTTGCCGATTTGCAATGGTACCTATTGATAAAAAAAAATTATAAATTTCAAAATTAATTTAATCAATCAATCAAATCAATCAATCAAATCGACAATAAAAAAAAACAAAAATTCAACAATCAATCAATACAATCATATTTTTATATTTATTCTTTTTCAACTGTAGCAGTAAAAACATAAAAAAAACTATATTGGTCTAATTGCATGGCCTTCCTTTAATTACATTGCTGTTTAAACATAGGGTAAACTGGGTACGTGCCAGAGTATGGTTGTGCCAATTGTCATATTAGTGAAACTGTAAGGAATACATAGGTATTTACTTTGAACATAGAGTATTATGTATTGTCACAATGATTGCTTTTTGAGCGTCGGGTACGATTGTGACATATTTTCTGGGTACGCTAGTGACATAAATAATATTACACCTTTCTTCTAGCTAACTGGCAAAATCGCTCTCGGCCGCTGTGCTGCGTCATGTGCTGGATTGACATTCGCAAATGCAGACGAAATTGCTTATTAAAATTTAGCCTATGTCCTTCCTTAAGGTGTAAGCTATCTTCATACCAAATATCATCAAAATCGGTTCAGCCATTTCATCGTGAAATCGTAACAGACAGAGTTACATTCGCATTTATAATATTAATAAAGTATGACTATAATAATAGTATGGGTGTATGGATTAAATTTTCGTCAACTGCCACGGAACTGAACACGTGTATCTGGTAACACTGCGGCCGGCAGATGCCAATCGCTGCGACTGGCATCCGAATGTGCGCGGAGTGTAGCGATCAGTCGCTGCGTCAAGCTTTCGAAAAGCGACTCAGTCGCCGCGTTTGGCATTTTTAAGTGTGTCGTATGGGATGCTTAGACGCTGCATTTAGCTTCTAAAAGCAACTAAATCGCCGATCGCCGATGCTAAAAGTAGCGTATGTAAAGCACATACGCTTAGGCCCTTAGAGTTTATAAAAATAATTTTCAAGTTTTTAGTTTTCATTTCGTTAGTTAATAAATTAATATTTCTCATTTCCTTTCAATATAGTGTGCATTATCCTACTAGTCAAGCCCTTTCATTTGATACCCATATTGAGGGAGTTTTGAAAAAATAATGTAATTCGCCATTTTGTGGTGCCAGTCATCTTGAATTTGAAAATTATATTAGTGTAAAGTATTCTACTATTGAAGCCCTTTCATTTGATACCCATATTAAAGAAGTTGTAAACAATTATGTGATTAGGCATTTTGTAGCGGCGGCCATCTTGGACTGATTTTCATAAAACATAGCTAAGAACATTCCCGACTAAAACACCTTTCAAACAATAAAAACAAAATCAAAATCGGTTCATCCGTTCGGGAGCCACGATGCCACAGACAGACACACACACACACACACAAAGACACGTCAAACTTATAACACCCCGTCGTTTCTCGTCGGGGGTTAAAAAAAGACAACCACCTTGCAAGTTGTTGTTTGAATTTTACAGAATCGACCGATGGTTAAAAAAAAATCACTTAAAGAAAGTTACACTATTGCCGTTTGTCATCATAAGGTATACCTACTTGATTTTCAAACGAAATCTCGGGCAGAAGCTAGAACCTACAAACCTTATAATAATGTAGTTTGAAGATTGTATTCAGACCCCATTTCTACCCGTGGGTATCGTAGAAGGCGATAGAGGGATATTGACCAGAGAATAGGCAGCAGCGTCCTTTTGAGTACTACTACTGCGATCGCCAACATGCATCGGCCAAGCATGGCGATTACTGCTGAACCCCCCCTTGGGGGAGACCTATGCCCAGCAGTGTGTGTCTAAAGGTTGACATGATGATGATGATTCAGATCAATGAGTCATTATCTGACTAACCTTTACCAATCTATGTTGGTGTCGGCTTACAGTCTCATTGGATGCAGCTGAATACCAGTGTTTTACATGGACGAATATCTGACCTTCACAACCCAATCGCAGTGTAAAACGATACCTACCCCTTGATAGGACTGGTTGTCAGAGTTTCTAGCTTCTGACTACCTATAAAGACTGTCAAAGATCTACGAATGACTTAACCCGCTCTCAAAACACCATTTTACATAATAATTAATACTAATAACGTCACTGCTAGGTAGTCAGTCATTTGTGAACTCAATTGACTACTATTATTTATTGACTAGATTTTGCCCGCGACTTCATCCGCGTGAATGTCCGTTATCGTTGATGTAAAACAAGTGGCGTCATTCAAAAGTAGCCTATGTCAGGGTTCAGCCTATTTTAATAAAAAAAATAATCAAAATCGGTTCAGACGTTTCATCGTGAAAGCGTAACAGGCAGAGTTACTTTCGCATTTATAATATTACTAGCTTTTGCCCGCGACTTCGTCCGCGTGAATGTCGGTTATAGTGGATGCAGACGAAGTCGCTGATTAAAAAGTAGCCTATGTCCTTCCCCAAGGTTCAAGTCATTTTCATACAAAATTTCATTAAAATGGGTTCAGCCGTTTCATCGTGAAAGCGTAACAGACAGAGTTACTTTCGCATTTATAATATTAAGTATGGAAGTATGAATTCAAAGTAGGTAACTATAAATCTAATTTTACAATTTACGCGTTTTCAGAGCTAAAATTAAGTGTTTTTTAGAGAAGTTCTGTCTTGGAATTTCTGGTTGTGCTCCATTGTGTGAAAAAGTCTATTTTGTTTGTTTTTCATCACTTTATCTTGTTCATGTATTTTGATTGTGCATTCGCTTCATGTCACGTGTCAACCGTACAGATTAAAGGTCGCAGTGTACCAGAGTGATCACAAATTAAAGGTCGTAGTGCCCCAGACTGGTCATAAATTTGTAGCCCGTGACCTGGTAACTAAGCCTGTACTTCTTACTAAAGCGTTTGACTATAAAGACAAATGTTGACTCTTAAGTTTCCATTTAGATAGACCGTTTCTAAAAGTTTTATTGTATTTTGAACAACGTGACTTTATTTTTACCAATGATAGGCATACATTTGACCACTATCTCACCTGATGGGAAGCGATGAAGCGGTCTAAGATGTTGCACGCTTGCCTAGTAGTAACCTATTCGCTCTTGACTTAAAGACTAAGGATAAAAGATAAACTTTCCGAGAATTTTATTTGCAAAGACCTCTTCTCAAACAAATAATGCACAAGCATTGATAACTTCGCTTGCTCAAGGCGTATTGGTGATTTCAGACTTATATTAATATAAGTTCAGGTTTCCTCACGATGTTTTCTTTCACCGATTTAAGTAATGTCCAAGATAAACTTAGAAAGTACAGATGAAATAAAAAGTTACATTGGTACTTGCTCATCCCCGTTTGCTTACTCACAACCTTATAAATCAGAGAAGGGCTCCTTAACCAGTGGGCCATCACGATATCATTAATTAATTAATTAAAATTAAGAGTACATAGAAAGATTTGCTTGTAGCCTTTTCCTATTACTGGGCAAAATAAACGACGTAAAGAATAGCACCATCCCATATCTTCCCCTGGGTGTCGTAAGAGCCGACTAAGGGACTCACCAGAGAATGGGCAGCAGCGTACTTTGTGCCTTTGTAACAACCATACTGCGATCGCCAACCCGCCTGCCAAGCGTGGCGATTATGGCAAAACCCCCCAGTTCTTGGGGGAGGCCTATGTCCAGCAGTGGACGTCTTTCGGCTGAAATGATTTTTCATTTAATGTTATTTCAGTACCTATTTTACAACATGTGAAATTGCGAACCAAAATACGTCGTTATTTTTAACCGACTTCAAAAAGGAGGAGGTTCTCAATTCTGCTGTTTTTTTTTATGTATGTACATCGATTACTCTGAGATTTATGATCCGATTTACGTGATTCTTCTTGTTTGTCTTTTGTTTGATGCGGAATAGTTGCCATTTGGTCCCATAAAAATTTAACTTTGTTTGGCCCAGTAGTTTTCATTTTATGAACATTTTATTATTTTTTAAATATTTATTTTTATTTGACCACGCATAACTTTTTTCAGTGCAGTCCGATTTCAATGATTGTTTAATTGATAGTGTATACCTCAAATTTGGTCCCATATAAATTTCAAGAAAATATTCCACCTCTAAGGGTTGAGAATTAAGGGATGACAGATTTTTTTTGGTGTCACCGTTTCGTAATTAATTTCATCATGAGAAGCCGGCACTAAAAAGCGAAAAAAAAAAGACAACCGCCTGCAAAAAGTAAAAAATAAGTTTCAATTCACAAGTCGGCGGCTTTGGTTTTGCGTGTTGTTTTCTATTGCCACCGACTTGCGAATTGAAAGTTATTTTTTACTTTTTGAAGGTGTTTGTCTTTTTGTTTGATTAATTTTCTCGCATCTCGGCACACTGTAGTAAAAAGAATAGTAACTCAGCAAGAGTAAATAGACCTTCAAGCTCAAAACCAACCGAAAACAAATATACTTATTTCGCCATTCATAATTGGTCCTTCCCGATCCAAAAGACCAGATTAACTCCTAAAACTTCGAGGAAAATAGCCACCATGTTATGTTGAGCTGATATGTTAAAAAAAACTTTTAAGAAGCTTTTTTAATTTGTTTTTTTTTTCTTTACTAACTTTAGTTTAAAAGTGTTTTACCTATAAACAATATAAATGTAGGTTTGATATTAATTATTTGTACCTCTATTCATTTTTCAAAATTCTACCAAAAGTATTTTTTTCCAATTTTTTGTGTTTTCTCTGCATCCTCACAAAGCCAGGATGCACACTTTGTTATATAATATGGCCGATGCGCCAAGGCGTTGCGCGTGGTGAATATTTTACGTACACTTACAGAATGTGTTACAATGTCACGGCTGAGGCTCCACAATTGGGACAATGTCAAATGTGCATCGTGGCCGTGCTGTGTTTAGATGTGTGCATATTCTTTGAGATACAAGCTTTTGCCCGCGTCTGCTTCCGCGATAAAGTTGATTTAATTATTGACCTATGGGAACATAAAAAATTATCATCCTAGCTTCTAGGTTCTACTTTTAGCTTCGATCACTAACTCTAAGTGGGTCAAATTTCATCTAATTTAATTCAGCCGTTAAGGGATGAAAGAGTAACAAATATCCATTTATCGAACCATCTCCAAACACTTTGACGTTTATAATAGTATGATAAATAGTATACGATAATGCCTGTCACAGACGTAATAAGGGCGAAAATTTATTATTATATTATAGCTACCGTGTGTGGTGGCTAGCTATAATATATATTATTATTAATTAATAGGCTTTAAACTCGCTCCAGCTTCACAAAAATCTGACGTTTAATAAACCGCACCCGGCTGTTTACTAAATGTCAGATTTTTACTGAGATTTTCCTACTACTTAAATACTACTACAATATTAAATACGGCAATATTTCCGACATTTCCTTTAGACAAATACAAATCAGCCAAATCAGTGGCGCATACATGCGGCAATTGATTATTATTTATTTGGTAACAGAATTTATTTATTATTATTATTTATTTATTATAAGTTACATAGCTTATATACTAAGCCCCACAAAACCGTTGAAATGGTTTGACTGTGAGGTCTGGACAGTCTTACAGGTATAGGTATCATATTATTATATTCTTGTTACATGTATAGGGAGGAATTTAACAAATTTCCAAATAATATGTTTTTGTAATACAGATGACATATTGCATAGGTAACACAAAGTATCAAAGTTCAAGTGTAGACTGTATTTCTAAATATGTGTACACAGCGTGACTATTATACAAAGGTAAACCAGACTGTGAATGTGTGAATTTGTCAGGACCGCGGATTTAAGAGCAGGCTAACTGATACTTGAAATTTTGTGAACACCGAGAACAATAATTCATACGAATAGGTAGAGTAGCATGGGCCCTAACATGGTCTTCCATTGCCATATTTAAAATAGAGGAAGTTTAACAATTGGCCAAATGCGAGTCGGATTCGCGCACGAAGTGTTCCGTACCATTTATCTATACAATATTGTTTTATGGGAGCCCCCCTTAAATATTTATTTTATTCTGTTTTTAATATTTGTTGTTATAGCGGCAACAGTAATACATCATTTGTGAAAATTTCAACTGTCTAGTTATCACGGTTCATGAGATACAGCCTAGTGACAGACAGCCAGACAGACAGCTGGACAGTGGAGTCTTAGTAAAAGGGTCCCGTTTTTACCCTTTGGGTACGGCACCCTAAAAATGACGCTTGTGACATAAAATTTGAAATTATTTCTTGGAGTATGTGAGGAGGATGGAGGAAACGACTTAGAGAGTTATAAATGTGCATGGATGGAGAGGCTGAGAAAGGCCAGAAAATGGAGGAAGAGATGGATTGTATAAATAATGGTTTGAAAGAAAAGAGAGCATGTGATAGACGTTGACAGAACGAAATGAAAGAAGAAAATATGTGTGAACAAGTAACACGCACGAGACACACAACACGGTAGAAGAACAGGAAGATAATAATATTTGTGTGAAGAATGATATAAAAGAGTCAGTGATAGTATGACGGTTGATAGAACTGAATTGAAGAAGGAAACGTGTTGCGCCGACCTGGTATAAGAACAGGAAGAAAATGAGAATGTCCCTTCTTAGTTCATCTTGTCTTGAACAAGCCCTGTGATCAGTGCTCGTGCAATCTGCAGTAGGACAGTAGGATGGTTTTATTTCATCATCAATATCATATCAGCCTATTGCAGTCCACTGCTGAACGTGGCCTACGTACAGCTGTGGATGGCAACGTCCTCCTCCAGAGATCGCCAGCCAACCCGGTCTTGGGCAACCCACATCAATCCAAACCAGCCACCTTCTTCAAATCGTCGGTCCATCGTGCTACAGGGCGTCTCACACTACGCTTGCTCAAACGCGGTCTCCACTCTAAAGCGTATCTGCTCCATCTATCGTCTGTCCCTTTGTAGACGTGGCCGATTCACTTTCATTACAGCATGCTGATTCGACGCGCAACGAATGACTTCATTGCGAATTTTACCCACCAGAGAAACTCTCTCGGTATTGTATAATTATGTTTTAATAAGAATAAAGAAGGCCTTTGTTGAACAATGGAAGTCTTTCGGCTGATGATGATGAAGAATGATGAAGCAATACTGGCAGATGTGGGTCAAACACACATAATTACGAAATACACATTACAAATGAAATTATCTATTTCAACCTACACTGATAATAGTGAAGATGAGTAGTTACTAGTAGTTACTTAGATATGTGTTACAATGTCACGGATAAGGCTGGTAATATAGCACAATGTCAAATGTGCATCGTGAATAAGCTGATTAAGACATCTACGCTCCACACACGAACGACATTATCACTGCAACGATAATATCGCACGTGAAACAGAAATAAGGTTTAATTAACGAATAGATCGCCCCAGTGATAATATTGCTCGTGTGTAGGGATTAGGGTGTCCCTATCCAATTAGCAGACACAATAGTTAATAGTCGTCGATCTATGTAGGTATTATTTCCCTTTTAAAGTGGCCTTTCAATGTTGGGCTTTTTCTAGGCTTCAGGTTTAAAAGGTCTTTCACTTACTCTTCAAGTAAAATAGATAGTTTTATATTATTTTTAAAGGTTATTAGAAGTCCACTGCTAGACATAAGCTACTCTGCCTCCCGCATCCAGCTGCCACCGGATACCTTCTGGTTGTTAATGTTGATGCAGATTTAAGTAAGCCAAAACGCAGACTAAGTCATGTAAATCTGGAATTGTTGTGCTGGGGCGGGTGCTGCAGGTGCCGAAAACCTTAAACGGCGCAAATATTGCCTTCTTCTCTTTATATTTGAGCCGTTTAGGGTGGAAACTCTAGGGCCATGGGGTCCGAGTGCCCCCCATATTGTTTTTCATGACATCGTCAAGCGATTCGGTTGACTCTTCACGTGACCCGAAGGCTGGTCTATTCTTGGGTCAAAGAATCAGCATTGCCATACAACGTGGCAATGCTGCCAGCCTGTTGGGCACGTGTTCCGATGACAGCGATGTGGACGAGTTTTTTTATGCCTTTTGAGCAGCCCTGCCTTTTTCTTGGAATTGTACATAATATTATTATTTCGATTTATTGTTTGTTTAATAAATCTGAAATACGTAAGTAGCTTTTAGATTTCGACTTAGCTTGTAGGAATAAGGGATGACGTAGGTGCCTATTAGAGAAATATTTTTCAGAATCGGACCTACAGTTTCGGAGATTAGTACGTTCAAAACAAATTCATAATCGGGCTGATGATGACGGCTTCGTGACGGTGCGAAGGAGGAAGCGCCGGCAGAGCTATAAGAACCGCTGCGGCAAGGCTCCTACGGAGCCCAACGAAAAACTACGTGCTGCGAAACCGAATACCTCGGTGTATATTTCCCGTCTCCACTACACCACTGACGCGGAAGACATCGTGAAGTACGTACGCCAAAGGCTGAAGTACGCGCCGAGAGTGCAGTTGCTGGAGTCGCATCGCAACGTCAACTTTAAGGCGTTTGTGGTGCGCATACCAACATGCTATCTGCATCAGGTGTTGGATGAAAGCTTTTGGCCACAGGATGTGGTATTCCGCCGCTTTCGCGGCCAAGTGCCACCGGAACGTGCAAAGACTTAGTGCAACTAAGTGATACTAACATAGTTTTAAGTTTTGTTTACTAACACAATTGTTATATTGTTATATGTATACTTAAGTTAAGGTATTTTTCTATGGGTCTTTGTTACCTGAAAATAAATGGTTTTATTATTATTCACATTCATTCATTTTATACACATATTCTATTACATTTTTAAATATTAGTAAACAAAAAATAAATACATTTAAAAATATAAAAAATAGTAGCCCACCGGTATCGGGAATAGGGTCCAAGCTACCGGTAGTCAGGGCTCATTATTATTATTATTATTATTATTATTATACTATTATAAATAGTATAATTATGTATTATACTATAATTCCAGTAATAAAAGAAGTAACCAATTTTAACAAGCACATTGCCTATTTGAATGATTTTCCTCTAAACGTTGAAATTGGCAACGAGATTGGATTATTATGTAAAGGAAACCAGAATGTTACTCAAAGAACGGCATTGTTCTAGTGCAAACGAAAATCTGAATACAGGTGTGGAACGATAAGATTAGCAAATCAAATGAGATTATTGCAATTTTATAGTAAAGAATACAGAATACACAGGTGGACTGCTCCGTTAGTCTAGTTCGACTGTCACGGACCATCACTATTCTGCTTCGTGACGACGTGGAAATAAAACCAAGAATGTTGAAATGGGCATGGATGGTACATATGTGGAGGGACAAGAAAAGTCACGGAATGGTATCCCAGAAATGGGAAGAGACAAAGAAGAAGACAGATAAAAAGATGGACGGACGATTTGCCAAAGGATTTTGGCTAAAAGATCTACGAACCTTCTAGTTATTTACTTTAAAACGAATTCTGAAAATATGAAACTAATGAAATCGGTTAAGAAGAAGATATATTATTCCTGTATGCTGATTACTTTATTTTGTTGTAACTCTTTAAAGTTATAAGAGAATTGTTTGTCTTGGTATGGGCATGTGAAGAGAAGAGATGAGACGCTTGTAACCAAAATAGCTATAAATATTAATTTAGACGGATGGAGAGGGAGAGGAAGGCCAAAGAAAAGATGGATGGATTGTGTGAAGAATGATATGAATGTAGTCCTGTCCATCGTCATGCTTTCACAGACTCCCTTAGTCTGTGAAAGCATGACGTTGAACAGGAGTAAATAGAAGAAGAAAACATGTTACGCCGACCCCAAGTAACATGGGTTAAGGGCAGGAAGAAGAGATGCTGATTTCTTTATTTTAATTTTGATAAAATAGAAGCATTTTTGACAGCTATTAAGCTAAATGATTAATTGAGATTTGAATGTGCACATTCCTAAAAGTTACTAAAATTGCCCCTTGAAATTCTTTCTACACCATTGATTACATAGCTCATTGTCAATGTTCCAACCAATTGCAAGACGTGTCAGAAATAACAACAACGCACAATAATTATGTACCTGATCACGTTTTAGTAGCCCTTCATCAACTATTGCAAGGGCCGAAGTACTTTTCCATGGTTTATTGTCAAAACCTATGTGGCATTACAATCATCTATTACGGAACCACTCCGGTATGTCATAAGCAGGGATCGAATATTCGGAAGCATTACATAAGGTGTTGGTTGGCGATCTCTGGGGGAAGCCTACGTTCAACAGTGGACGGCAATAGGCTGATATGATGATCATCATCATCATGATGATCATCATTATGGTGTCCTCTTACTTGGAGCATTCGCCTGTAATGTAATATTTAAGATTTGATTTTGTGCATTACATTACAGTACTGGCTACTTGACTTGACGAGTATCACCTGTAATGTAACATCAACTAGTAAAAAGATTAAAAAAAAACGTTGCCCCTCTCTAGGAATTTATCCTGTATCGTGGGTGCGTTAATAAACATTACTAGCAATGCAAAAATATTTGATCCATACGGGAACAGAACATACGACACGCGGTGCGGCAGCTTACTGTTCAGTCACTGCACCAACAGAATGTAATAGAAATACAGCCTACTTTCTCTTATTTTTGTTCATTGGTCTTTGCTGGTTGTTACATGATTGTCTTAAAAGAACATTATTTCAAGAACGAAAATAAAATAATAAAGTGGCACTAGCAAAGTAACAGAATGTGTACTTAATTCTTGCACATCAATCTGGACTTAACTTAAAATAGCGGTATTTGGTGCACTTACGTTAATTGCATCTGTACCCATTCATACTCCATCTCTTATCGCCAGTAGATAAACATTCTGTTAATTAGAATATTTTTTTTGGATGGGTAACATTGGTATCCTGTTTATAGGTTCAAAATTATTAGATGTTGGAGAGGGAGAGGATAATCAAAGAAAAGATGGATTCAATTGTGTGAAGAATGATTTGAAAGAAAAGATAGAAGTGATAGCATGACAATAATTGATAGAAGAATTATCATCATCATCATTTCAGCCGAAAGACATCCACTGCTGGACGGGAAGATATGGGATGGTGCTATTCTTTACGTCTGACACCATACGGACTGATGATAGAAGAATGGAAAAAAAAAATGTTGCACCGACCCCAAGTAACACAGGACAACGGCGGGAAGATGATGATGAAAATTATCAGATATCATTCTCTCTAAGCCCTAAAACTTAATAAAATTATGTTGATAAGCCTTTAGCTACTAAAAGCACAAAACGAACCAATTGATTACACAAAATTCAACAAAATTAAACAAAAAGGAAACAACGCATCACTTTTTGATTTTTGAACGGTTTTTCATACGAAACAAGGCTAATATTTTTTTGTTGAAGAATACGAAATGCAACTTTTGTCAGAGCAGGTTGATATTATTCCGACGTTTTTCTCATGTTTGCTTGACAACAATGTCTTGTTATTTGAAATGTTAATTCTGCTTCATGTTTATGTCAGTTTCGACTGTTCCTAAAACGGTTGGAGATTCATCAATGTTATGCTTCTGCAAATCTACTTCACCATCATTAAAGTTTCCAGTAACTTTATTACTTTGTGATACGGTTGCATTCTCTTTGATTTTGGCTTTTGGATTGTATCTTTATCGTGGTATTTCTATAGCTGCGATTCGATGAACTGATGTAAATTGTACTTTTTTCCCCTGCAACATCTACTGGACAAAGAAATGTTATTGGCAGGTGAATCCTGTATTTTATATTAGGTACAGATTTCGGAATCATTTAAAGGTAGCGGCACTGCGTTTGTGATATGCCGAATGTATGAGTTCCTGTATTAAGGTATACTGAGAATTAAGTGATAAGAATTCTTTATTACATCGACTTTTTAACTTGTTATAATGAGTAACTGTTCTTGATTAATTGAGAGATGATATTATTATTTGTTTCTTTTTTATTCTAGTATACCAACTATTTTTAAGACTGCTTGATTGTATTTCTTCTTCTTTACTCACATGTATTTTGATACTCCCATTTTGCTAGACCTGTGTGACCCATGTGGTTATATTCTCTTTGGACCCATGCAATCAATATAAGGTAGATAATTAGTTAACACCTCAGATGGTACTGGAAGAATTGGTCACTGATCAGTGCTGCTATCAGTGTGCTCAGCAGTGCTTTATTGTATAACCATAAATACTGTTTATATCTCAGTGAAACTAGCCAATTAGGCATGATTAGTCCACACGAATATACGCAAACACATGTGTACTCCCCCCTCTACCTTCTCTCTCTTAAACATCAGGCACTAACCTCGGACAATTACCTCCGCCGGATGCTTTACTCTTGGCTGAAGATATCCCTCTACCTTTTCTCAAATTTTCAACCATACTAAAATGATTTTAGGTCTAGTAACTCTGAGATCTTGGACCAGGTGTAAAACAGCCTTAAACAGCTAAAATTAATCGTGTCACGTCGTTCTGCAATCTGAATACATAGACGTACTGTATAATACGTGTAAATGTATACAAAATCTACATTTATAGATGCCATTGATGTCATAGGAGTACATACATAAATCGCATTAAGAATTGTTAATTTTTTTGGTTCAGGACCGTTTAAACGTGTGGGGTCTAAAAACCCACTATGCGGGTAATGGATTCAACAAGTGAATCTATTTTGGTATGGTTAGTTGAATATTTTAGTAGTACGAGCTTCTGAAAGTGTTTCTTAAGAGAGTTACACAATTTTGCAACAAAACAGCTGTATGCCTTCATCCTTAGTTTCCTTCAAGATTATATTTCTGTCGCTGTGCAGCATTGCGGCTTAGAAAATGGCAGGAGCTTTCGTCTATTCTATCTTTGACTAGCTTCTACTCGCTACTCTGTCCATATGGAATTAAATTATACCATAAAACATATTATAAAAAAATCGGTAAAAATGTAATGAATGTGATATTTTTTGTAATTGTATTAGTACCTACTTCCTGAGATTACATTTTACAAACAAAACACAAGCAAACTTTACCTATTTATAATAAAGGTATCTACGTATAGAAGCACAAGTCATGGGTCATCATCATCAGCCAGAAGACGTCCACTGTAGGGCAACGGCCCCCAAAGGGGCCATAATCTCCATAATCCCCACGTCTGGCAGGCGTCTTGGGGATCGCAATGAGGTTGTTAAGTACACGGAAGCCGCTGCTCCCAGACACCCGGATTTTCTCTCAGTGGCCTCTCTCAGAATGATATGGAGGGTGTTTTTCTGGTTCGGAAACCGCACGGGCCAAATCATTGATTATGGGTAAATAATTTTCTACTTTATTGAATATAATTTTGTTTGCATAATACGAATACAAGTGAATTTTACAACAGTGTTCAGTAAGATATACGTAGGTATACGCTACATCAATATTAATAAACCCTCGCTAATTACTCGTTACGAACATAAAAAGACGAGGAAACGTAATCACAATCATTCAATTTAAAACAATAAAGTCAAGGCGAATAATTTCTCTCAAGGTTGGCACCCAATTAAGACTTCAAGCTGGACTCTCCATAATAATGTTCGTTCTTAATTTGAAAAGATTCGTTCGCTCATTTTGTCAGCACTTCAGTAATTGGAAATAGTGGTTCAAGTGCAAATTACATTTACTTTACGTTAATAATTGGACTGATTTTGGACTTTCACTTTGACAAATCAGTCCTAGATTTTCACTGACATGTTACATGATAATTTTGTCATCATTTTCGAATACACCTCAATTGCTGCCACAATAAATCAAATGTTTGGTAAACTGATTTTTAATTTAGGATGTAGGCTAATGAAATCATCATCCATTACGATATTTATGGGTAGATGAAATGAAATGAAATGTGTTACCATTTTTCTGCTGGAAGTGAGGTAAATAATAATAATAATAATTCTTTATTATCAGGCTACTAAGGCCCATAGAAAAAATACACAAATTATATAAACAAATCATAAACTAATACATAATTATTAACCTCGTTTACAAATCTATTTACTACGTTGGGTCGGCGACGTATTGCGCTGAGTCGACGTGGTGTCGGATAACCTTCTGCGAAAACGCCGATACAAGACACCCGACGGCCAAAATTCTTCCTTCAAGAAGGTCTCTAGTTGATGAGTTAGTACTCGCACCACAAAAGATTTGAAGTTAATTTTGTGACGCGACTCCAACCACTCCACTCTCGAGGTGAATTTGGTCTTCATCCTTATATACTCCACAACGTCCTCTACCTTCGTAGTGTGGTGCAGACGTGACACGTACAGCTGCGTCGACGGAATAGCGGGACGCAGCAACATGCTCGGTTCGGTCAACGCGGTACCGCACTGATTGCGACGAGTAGGCTTCTTCTTCTTCTTCTCCTCACGAATGAAACCTTCTTTATCGGCCTGCCCTTGGCTTGGTCCCACAGGTACTGCGCTTCGGACGAGCTCGGAGGGAACCTGGGCATCCCTCGCTAGTTTTGATTGCCGCTGTTGTTTTGCCGGAGTAGCAGTAACGGCAGCAGAGTAAGCACGTGCCGGAGTTGTTGTGCTAACATTTGTCGGCGCCCCAACGACGGGGGACATGGGGACAGCGGGGCGCGCTTGTGCATCGCTCACAGTGACGGCGACCGGCGACGAGTCGAATTTTGCTGACTCGAAACTCAGCTGCCATGCATTGAACGCGCCGTGACGTATGTTGACGTTAGTTTGCTCTTGTGACCTACATACCGTATTGCGTAAATCCGCCACCTCGGTACGTAGATCACTGATGGTAGTTTGCGATACCTCCAACTTTAACTGCACCTCAGACAGGCTTGATCTCAGGGATTTAATGTCCCGCAGCAGCCTGGTGACGTCGACGTGGTTGAATGTGACTGGGGGCAGCTTGCGCAAATCCTTCGCCACGAAAGTCGGTACGTCGTCCGGGTCGGTCTCCTTCAACACTAAAGATGGTATCTGGAAAAACAAGAAAAAACCCACTAATGTCAAAAAATTGTTTGTAATTACATTCACTATTTTTTGGACTTTAGAGGGCTTTTTTATTTGTATTAATCCTACTATTCCCAAACTAAAACTCCTATAAGTCAGAATCAACAGTGGCGACCACCAGAAAAGCGCCGAAGCAATGAAGCTCGACGAGTCCCGGGAAAACGAAACCCGTATTATAGCACACTTATTTGACTGAGTTTTTCTGTAAACAAACTTAATGAAACATCGACTCTCGACAAACCAACAAATTGTTTTTTTTTTAAGCCGTCATAACTCACGAAGCAGGCACAGGCAGTAATGTTAAATAAATTGTGTAAAATAACCAGGCGGTCCTCGTAAATGATAAATATTTTCTTTATTGCTTAACATTAGTTTTAAAGGATTTCCTTGAATAATCACATTTTAAATATAGTGTGCGTACTTTGAGCATTAACTTTAAAAACTAATATATGTGACACATTTATCAGTAATAGCTTTTAATGGGTGGCATGCTTTAAGCTTGTTAAGGCTGCCTGTTCATTGACGTGGAGCGAGGCATCAGAGCACAGCGAGGGAGTAGGAGAGTGGCGGACTATTTATTTATTTATTTATTATAAACGGTTTACAAAAAGTCCTAACTTAAAACTATGCCCCACAAAACCGTTTTTACGGTTCGTCTATGGGAACAGAACCAACAGTCACAAAAATATGGTTTATTTAATAATAAAAATAATAATAATTCATTTATTTCAGGCTGCAAAGGCCCATAGATAAATACCTTAATCTAAACATACATATTTTATAATTTCTAACTTGTGTTAATAGGCGTCCCTATACTTAAGACTATGTTAGTAACACTTCACTAAATTGCACTAAGTTGCCAAAAGTCTTCTTCCATGACGAGGGGCAGGAAACAATTCGGTACTCGCACCACGTACGCCTTGAAGTTAACGTTCCATTGGTTAATATTCGCACAGCTCCGTTTCGCTCCTTTCCTTTCCGCTCAAGTGGAAAATCAGCCTTAAGCTCACTAAGCTATAACCTTCAAGGTAGCGCGCGAAATTGATTTTTTTTTTCATTTTTTGCAAATGGCACAGATTTTTCCGTTGTATGTTCAATCAAAATTCACATACGGCAATTATGATAATATATTTATTAATTTACTAGCTATTATCAATATTTGTAAATATGTGAACACTATTAATATCTATGAACATAAATTAGCTGTAATTTCTTACCATGTAATACGTACTTTGTACATACTCTAATACAGTGATTTTTATACGGTAAGTTATCGTATCTACGTATAATTATATAGGGTGCGGACGACGATATGACAAAAAATTAAAATACTGATAATACTAGTTCATAAGAATATTTTGAAACTATCAAATAAATCCTAAAAAAGAAATTAAAAAAAAAGTTCAGATATACTAAAGAGCAAATATAAATGTAACCAAAATAAAACACCGTATGAAATATTGGTTTTCTAACTTGTGAGAAGAGCGGCAACTTGTGGCGTCATAATTTAATATAATTAATGCTCAATAAAAACAATTACACCAAATCCTACCATGATCATTTTTTGTGCTTAATTGCCATCTCCACGGGTGCGCCAAAGTTCACCTAAATTTTTAACTCCGATAATTGGAAATCCGAAAATGTTCTTCCTAACATTTTTCATCCTAACAATCATAATTCCTAACTACTCTGTCTCTAATGTTCATAATCCGAGGCATTCAACTTCATAATGTCAGTAGCAATAAACATCTATTATACTTTTATTTGTTTTCCTATATTTTCTCAACATAACCATCTTTTACACTATTATTCAAAGTCATATCTTTTTTGTTTAGATTTATTTTTATTCATAATAATCAGTACTATATACATTAATTTTGCGTAACTTTATTTTCACATAACATGTATAACGGTGTCCCCTTGTATCGCAAACAGAAATTTCATAGAATTTCGTTTTCCAGAAAATGTTTCATATCATATTTGGTTCTTGTAATATTATTTCGACTATTATTGTTTCAAAGACTATTTACTTCAATGAAACATATTTCACAGAAACACAATTCAATGAATTTTTATTCACATTTTTTTGTAACAAACTTATCAAACAGTAGAATTATTTTGTAACGAATATTCTTTGTTCAGTGTATTTTTCCATTGAATTTATTTCAACGAAAATATATATAAATAGACAATAACTAAAATATTGTCTTAAAAAGTAAATATGTTGTGCTACAAAAGTTAATGACAGAAACGAATCGCTGCGAAACCGACTTCACGTAGTCTTGTCTACCCTACGCCTAGAGTGTAATTTAAATCCGCGTAGGCGCGGAGGGGCGAGGCGGCCCGTGAGCTGAGGAGCAGGTGGTTTTAACGCCCGCCGCCGCGGCTGAGGCTGGCCGGCTAAGCCGGCCAGCAAGCCGAAGCTGCGGTGGTGAGCGTGAATACCATCTGCGACGATAAGCTCGCGTGGGACCGCCGGAGCCCCGCAACGCCGGAGCCGTGACAGAAATCATGCCTGCTGCATGTTGCATGCTCGCTTGCATGTTGCATGCTTGCTTGCATGATGCATGGTTGTTTGCACGCTGCATGCTTGCTTGCACGCTGCATGCTTGCTTGCATGCTGCATGCTTGCTTGCATGCTGCATGCTTGCTTGCATGCTGCATGCTTGCTTGCACGCACGCGCAGTAGGTTTGAACTTAGCAATAGACACAACTCAGTACGTTACGTAAAGCATACCCCCAAATAATAATCATACCCTCAAATTAAAACTATAAATATCATCTTCTACCCACATATAATTTTTTATTACACTTGGTAAATGTTTCTTTCCCGGTATGAGTGAACATATTATGGTAATTATGTTTAGGGACAGAAGCGTTATGATAAAAAACAGTAGGAGTTGAAATATATTTACATTAATGATATTATTAATAACAATTTTCGGAAACATGAGTGTTATGAACATCGCCGGTAGCACTACAAATAGTATGAATAAAAACTTTAGGATGAAAAATTTTAGGAAGAGTGATCATTCGGATAACAAATCCTTAGGAAGTACAATTTCGGGTAAAGAACTTTAGGTGAGCCAATATGGACCCCATCTCCACCCTGTATAATTACTGTAATATTATACAAAATATTGTTAAATTATTTAAAAAGAGTAAGTATGGTGTATCTTGCCCGTTCTTCCCTCACCATTCATTCTTCCTTCACCTTTTGGAAGGCGCAACAAGATTCAATTTCTCTTTCATGACGTTCAAAAGTGCCTTTTAACGTTACGGGTTTTTTAAACGCCGAGAATGTATTGTATTTTACACCCTGTATAAATCAAGTGTCTACCTCATCATCATTGCAGCCGAAAGACGTCCACTGCTGGACATAGGCCTCCCTAATGGGGGGTTTGCCATAATCGCCACCAATCGCTACCTATTGCTGTTCAAAAAGATACAGCCCTGTCCGACGGAATGACTGACAGTGGAGTCCTAGCACTAGGATCCCCATTTACACGGTTTAAAAGTGAAACCTTAAAAAGAAGCAAACTGACAATAGTCGATTAGAACTTAATCAGCAAAGACTTAAAGTTTTTTTTCTTTAAAAATCTGCTAAGGTACAGCTAGTCAAATGCTCTACTTAGATTTTTTATACCAGCAATAAGTGGTACCTTTGTTAAGTAGAGCATATTATTTGCGTACAAGCTGCGTAGGAGCTAACTTGACTGCAGTTCAGCCGCTTCACAAGTAGGTCGTAAAATTTAATGACATTCCAACGAGCGGCTTTGGTCGCGAGAAACGCAATTTTTGCGATACCTCCGATCAACTCTTTATAAGTTAAGGTCTTGTTCCTTTAGGGCGTTTTGTTTTGACGTTACAATTATTTTTTATTTTGTGTTATTTTTGTTTCCTTGATATGAGCTAAATAAACAGTGCTCCACGATTGGCTGACGTTCATTTGTCCCAAGGCCGAAGAACGTTCACTCGAAAGATCGATTAGGATAAAAGTCCCTAAAAAAAAAGAATAAAAAAGAAAAAAAAGAGCGATTTATCATTATCATCATCAGTCTTTGTGGTCTACTGTTGGACGTAAGTCTCCTCCATTTCGCGCCATTTTTCCGAGAATACCGAAAGAGCGATTGATATCCGAAGATACCCGAAGAATCCGGAGACTTGGAAGCCCGAACCCGAAGACCCGCAGAAAGTTTGTTCGAATATTAATGCTGTAGTAAATAGAGAGTTTTATCTATACTTACACAATTATAATTACCGTCGTTCATTTCATTTGTTTTCTGCTAAGGATTTCTCGTGTCTTGGCTAAGAATAAATTAATGTTTTTCGAATGTTAATGTTGTTTAGATGTCAAGAATATTATTGCTCATAAAGCCCTATTAACGATCATAGTACTGTGAAAACATTTTTAGTAGGTAATTGTTTATTTATGTAAGCATGTTTTATATTAATATTATTCTAGATTCCCATGCTTGGCATTTATTTTTATATAACTTATGAAATATTAAATGACTAGAAGACTTCCTTTACAATAAATATTTATTATTATACAAAAGTAGACTTAAAGAAGTAATATAAAAAAGAACAGTTTAGTTTGTCGCAACTATAAAAAAACAGTCTTGTTTGTCGCAACGTCGAAATAATGGAACGGCGGTTTAACTAAATTGTCCTGTAATTATTTTAAACGCTTTAACTTAATATTTAAGGCGAACCAGCGGATGCATATTTTTATCGTTACACCAACTTGAATTATAAAATAATAGAGGTTTACTCAAAGGTGTAAGATTTTACGGCAATTTGTTAGTAATCTGTAATTAAGTGACTGAGGCACGGCACGATGGACCGAAGATTTGGAGAAGGTGGCTGGCAGCGGATGGGTGCGGGCTACCCAAGACCGGGTTGGTTGGCGATCTCTGGGGGAGGCCTACGTTCAGCCTGCAGTGGACGGCAATAGGCTGATACGATGATAAAGTTACTGAGATGTTTCTTTAAGGGACGCCAAATAGAATAAATACAAAATAATTTTAATTACAATATTTTTTTAATTATTAAATGCTCTGATCCTCTATTAATTGATTGTTCATTCTGAAAGAAAAATGTGATAAAGACATTAAAAAAATATGTTTAAAAAAAAAGGCGACCGAAGTCGCGCCCCAAAACATAATCATACGAAACAAGTTCGATACATATCTGTGTCGATTTTAATGCAAAAATAATCATGTATTTATGAAGACGTTTCCATAATTTTATCGATAATGTGTTATTATTGAGATTTTACTATAATTGGATGAATAAAAACTTTTTGGTTTGTTTTTCATAAAATAAGGTTGAATTTGCGTGTGGAATACAAAATGAAGATGTCGACGCGTAGGTCCTACAAGCAAATACAGTAAAGTACCTAAGTGCTAGCTCTTCAGAATTTATATTATCTATAATAATATTATAAATCTGAAGAGTTTGTTTGTTTGTTTGGTTGAACGCGCTAATCTCAGGATCTACTAGTTCGAATTGAAAAAATCTTTTTGTGTTGGCTAGTCCATGTACCGATTAAGGCTATAGGCCCAGGCAAAGCCGGGTCGGGTCGCTAGTTATTTATAAACTCTTTTAAATATTTGACAAGAGGTAATTGGAAATATCGTAGACTAAGATGCACTTAGAGAATACTTTAAATTTAAGGCTTAAGGCTGCGAATAGCACCACCCCATTTCTACTCTCGGGTGTTGTAGAAGGCGACAAAGGAATATTGACCAGAGGATGGGCAGTACCGTCCTTTTGAGTACCTTAACACTTGCAGCGATAGCCAACATGCAAACATGACAATTACGGCAAAACCCGCCCTACGGCGAGACCTATGCCCAGCAGTGGGAGTTTAAAGGTTGACATGATGAGTGATAACATATTCTAGCATGTAAACGTTTTGGTTTATTTCTGTAAGCTTGTCAAATAAATAAAAGGCATTAAGGCTCTAGACCGACGGACCGCATTTCAACTGCAATCCAACCGCAAATTGCAGTTCAGATGCAGTTTGAATGCAGTTTACACGACTGCAATAGAACTGCAAACCAAACGCCACACCAACACACAACTGGACTGCAATTGGACTGCAATCGGACTGCATGTTTGAAAATTTTTCTATTTTAGCATATTATATTATATTAATATTATTAGCTATGAAACAACGTACAACCAAAATATTTACATTCATCCCCAAAAAATCTTAATCTGTAACCTAGTGATGGGCAAGAGCCTTCTGACGTTCACAAAAACCCTCGATTTTTGTAACTTTCGTGTCAATAGATTTTACCTACAACTTTCTTCGACCAATGTGTAGAAATAACCTCATCGACCCTGTTGATACAAATTCCTTCACCTAAGTCCAGGGCTAATGCAGGTTTTTGCAGTGTTGGCGGATACTGATGCTGACATTTTAAATTAAAAAGATAAAGGTGATAATACTTTGTAAAAATAAGGTAACTTAAAAAATCACACACCTACATTACAAACTCACAAGTCACACTCCACAAACACTACACACCATATACACTACACAAACACTCTTATAATTTTTTCCACGTATGAAATGTTTTTCTTATTTATAACTCACTTTTGTTATTTCCATTAAATTTTTAGGGTTACGTACCTCAAAAGGAAAAAACAGAACCCTTATAGGACACTTTGTTGTCCGTCTGTCTCAAAGTCAAAGTCAAAGTCAAAGCATTTATTTCAATTAAACCATTTGCAGGCACTTTTAAATAGTCAAAGAGTCAGTTAGTTAGTCAGAAAGTTGAAGCTAGTTGCTCGTTCCAAAACGTAGGGTAGGTCTCTATGGAGAAGAACGAGCAAGAAACTCCACGGACACTCTTTTCAATCAAGCTTTTACAAAATCCAGGCTACATTATTCTTGTTGCTTCTATATGTGAAAACAATGTAAGTGAAGAGAAATCCAAAACATTCTAATTAAAAATAAATTAATATAAAAGCCATGGCAGTTAAGAGATGACCAATCTCAACTGACAGCGCCCGTTCACGAACATGACGCGCGGATCAGCACCACTTAGCTCAACCATTTTGAAGGGAACCGAATGATCTAACCCACACGCCACCATCAGTGAGACATTTGAGCGAGCATGACAATGCTCTCAACTGCCATGCTCATTTATGTCAAACACATTGAATAAATAAATGGCTCCATAGTTCTCACATTTACATAATAATTGAAATAGTGCTATTAATTTACACAAAGTCAAAATTTCCAATGTATGTAAGTATTTCATTCGACAGATAAAATATAATAAGTAAATAATAATAACGGTACACGTTATTCATGTCAATAATAAGGGGTGAGCAACATAATCTTCTTGCAATTAAGAAATTCCCTAAAGCGGCTGTGGAGCAGGACCAGCATTATGCCAAGCATTTTTATCATTGATATAATCTTCCAACTTATAATATGCTTGCCTACATAGTGTGCGTTTAATGCATGTTTTAAATTGTCTTTCATTTAATTGCAAAATATCGAGCGGTATTTTATTATAACATTTTACACAATACCCCATAAAAGAAGTATGTACTTTTGACAATCTGAAACTTGGTTGATATAATTTGTTCCTATTTCTAGTATTAAAGTTATGTCTGTCACTTATTTTACTAAACAGGTGAAGATTTTTCCGAACATCTGTCTGTCAAGACCCTTTATCTCGGGAACGCGTGGAGGTTTCCAGTTGAAATTAAAACCATATTTTATACTCAAGTCTACGGTCTCTTAATGCTGTAAAAAAATCAACCCTCTATGTTAACGTGAAAAAAAGATACGGAAGTTTATGTCGCAAAAAACGCATTTATAATAATTATTTAAAGTATGGATAGTAGGTATGGATTAGTATAGAAGTATGGATATGTACCTACAAATATGTACGGAATCCTCAGTAGGCGAGTCCGACTCGCACTTGTCCGGTTTTTTTGTATGTGCTCTAGTGTAATTCTTATTGCATAAAACTGGTATTAAGTAATTGGGAGAAGATACGGGCTCCTGTAACACAGGTTCTAAAACTAGCGCAGGAGTCAGGGCCTCACTACTTTTGTTAAAAAAAAATGTATGTGTGTGTGTGTGTTATGTGTGTGTATATTGTGTTTGTGTGTGTATTGTGTTTTTTGTGTGTTGTGTATGCCATATTTCAGGCAAATAAATGAATCTATCTATCTAAAGAATTTATTATAATTGTTCGTTCTGATACTGATGCTGATATTCGCAACAACCCTGGTCCCTACTGCCATACTTATAGCACAAACTTCTAAGAACCTTCTATGGTGGTCTATACGGGAGGCTAATGTTATATGGACGTTTAACGGCCGATGGTAAGTAGAAAATTACTAGGCTGTACCTAATTACAGCCAAGTGTATACTTGTATCGCTTCTCATACTTAAATTAACGTAAGTAGGCACATATGTGTATATTCTGTTTTTTTTTCATTAATTACGAACTCTAATAACTGTTCTTTACTTGTTATATTTAGATATTTAAATATTTGTATAAACAAAAATAACTAACGTCACTCGGAAAGCTGTCATGCTGAAATGGAATTGGGCTGGACACATCTGCCGCATGTCAGACGATCATTGGGCCAAACGTACAACCCAATGGGTTCCTCTACATGGCAAGCGACATCGCGGCAGGCCCAGGCGGAGATGGCGGGATGATCTAGATTCCTTCGAAAGAGACTGGCCCCAATTAGCCCTTAACAGAGAGAGTTGGAAGGAGAGTGGAGAGGCCTTTGCCCAGCAGTGGGAAAATCCAGGCTGAAATATATATATATATAAACAAATGAACGTCAAAATCAATCGTGGCGCACTGATTTAGCTCATATCAAGAAAAGAAAAAGAATACAGAATAAAAAATAACGTAACATTTAAAAAAATGCATTAAATAAACAAGACCTTAACTTGTAAAAAAATATATTATCAACAGGTATTTTTTCATTTTAACATGTTTAAATAAACTACAAGAAATAACTTTTAAAACACATGTAGAAAAATAGTACCCAGCTTGCAGCAAGGTGATAAGACCTAAGCAAAGGGTGGTTTGGGATTCAGAATAAGGAACCTTCTCACAATGCGTGTCGAGTCCAAGGCCTTCTGCATCTAACTCTCGACTCAGCTGTTCAGGTTTTCCGGGTGTTGGAAAAAACCTAAAAAGAAGTATATTATTATTATAGCCCGAACTGACATCAGCAATAAACAGCGAAAGCATATAATGCAGTGCCATTACATATCTGTTTTGTTTTAAATATATATTTTAAAATATGATGAAGTGACCTTAATCGCACTAATAAAGTAATAGTGAACACATCGTTAATTAATATAAAATCAATTATTTCCAATCATTCTATCTAAAACTAGCCAATTGAATGTAACATAAAACTATCCACTTAGCCAAGAATAGGTACCTCCTTTACACGCGAACTTAAGAACCTAATTTTACCACGCATTATTTCACCTTTACAAACCCCTATTACAAGCACCCATTTCTTCTTGACCTCCGAATACGCAGAGTACCCCAAACATGTTAGAGCTATGCATGGATCAAGTTGTGTTGGCCGATTCATAAGTGGCGGCGTCTTTCAAAGCTACAAATTGAACGGCGCCTGAGCATCTGAAAAGGTAAAGGATCGCGCTAAACGTGTCAGCCGTTGATTATGTCAAATTATTTTCGCAACTTTGACATTTGAAGTTTGTAGGTAGTTAGGTACAACATATATTTAGGGTATTAGTAAAACATAGACCAGAGTGGATGACTGGCATTTTATCATACTTAAATTATAATTATTATTCAAAACGTTGATGACATTTTGGAATCATTATTAAAGTGGCTATGTTGTAAGAGCTCCTACAAATATTGATTTACCTACTTAAACATCAAGTACCTTGATCAATGCTTTACCACAATGTGAGAAAGAATTACCTGAATATAGAGACATGTATGCTGCAATTTCAGTTCGAATAGAAAGGGTGTGGCAACATACGCATGCGACTTTTCTCTGGTATAGCAGTGTACATTGCTGACCACTTACCACCAAAGTGGCTGCCAGCTGTTGTTTTTCATCCAATCACATGATAATAATAAGTGGACACGTATTTACAGACGCCATTATCTTACTGATATCACTATTCCATTAAAGAAATACTTCCAAGAGCCTGCCTTGTTAGTCTTGTGATCGAAAGCGCCATGACTTAGTATGGAGTCTTGGGTTGAATTCAACATCTTTTTGTCATAGGAGTTACAGACAGCCCACTGTGCTTCTGAACTGCCCCGAGGTCGGTTCATACAGGGCAAAGTACTTCGGTAGCCCAGGTTACCTACGGGAGATCGCCTGCGACGTCAAGGCAATGCTGGCCTTTCTTGAGGAGCTCGGGTGGATCGAATAATTTACTTCCCACCCCTATACGCAAAATACGCGCTGAGACGTGGAGTTGCGGACACCAGCCCGTCATACTACTACTACTACTTGGGTTGGATTCCTAGCGACAGATTCGGGCAGTGTTATTGGATTGTTCCATTAAGAATTTCTCATTAGCAGTCCAGATTGCTAATGAGAAATTCTTAATGGAACAATCCAATAACACTGCCCGACACCATCAACACACCAACAACACCACAACACCATGAACACCACTACCACACCATCACACCCCCATGCCTTAAAGGCGTTGGTCCTGCGACTGATCTCTCTCCGGTCGTATGAGATCGTCGTCCATCGGACTATGAGAGTTGGGGGAGAAGGCAGTGCACCTGCATTTGCACATACACTATAATATCTCTTGAGTACTTGGCTGGTCTTCATTGAGTTCCGTCGCCTGGCTGAGCACTCGTCGCATGAACAAAGTTAATTTGAACTGAGAGGATTTGTGTGAGTCGGGGGTATTTTAAACTATCCATTCTATTCCATATCCATACTTCTATACAAATATTATAAATGCGCAAGTAACTCTGTCTGTTACGCTTTCACGATGAAACGGATGAACCGGTTTTGTTGAAATTTGGTATAATTATGAATAGCTTGAACCCTGAGGAAGGACATAAGTTACTTTTTAATCCTCGACTTCTGCTACATCGGCGATAACCGTCATTCACGCGGACGGACTCACAGGCGAAAGCTAGTACTTAATATTCTCTCTCTTCCTCACCCGGAAAACGTCCACTGTTGAACAAAGGCCTCCCCAGGGGGGGGGGGGGGTATTATGGCAAACCGGGGGGTTTGCCATAATGCCCACGCTTGGCAGGCGTCTTGGGGATCGCAGTGTAGTTGTTAAGTACACGGAAGCCGCTGCTGCCCGACTTTCAGATTTTCCCTTAGTCGCCTTCAACGACACCCTCGGGATGAAATGGGGGGGCGCTATTCTAGCCCGAACACCCCACGGGCAACTAAATATTAAAAAAAGAAAACATCGGAACACGCAAAAGCCTCGGCTGTCATTAGTAGTATTATAGGTAGTCAGATGATAGAAAATAAGTAACATGTGTGGTTTATTTTACTTGCTTGCTGTGAACAGCAACTGGGTTATGGCGGTCAGATAGACAGTCGCTCTATGTAAACGACTGGTAACCAGCTGCATCTGGTTGGGCTAGTGGCCGACTGAACATAGTTAGAAAAAGGCTAGGCAGAAAATGTAGATTTATATTATTTGCCAATGATAACGGTTATAACTCAGATTATGAAACAAAAGGCAGATAGACCACGCGGAATACTGAGAGTGAAGCCAAAAAAGCAAATACAAATTAAAAAACGAATATTATTATTAATACGCGGCAGCATCATTAAAAAAAAACAAATACAAATTTAAAAGCGAATACAATCACGAGATTGTAGGCATTCACTTTTGAATTTGTATTTGCTTTCTTGGCTTCACTCTAAGTGTTCCGCACGGTTTATCTGCCTTTTTTGTTTATAATCTAGGGGTTATAATAACACAATATTCTGCCATCTTCTCAACAAACTGTATATTATTATCTGGTTTGATGCTTTTAGTTCTTATTGAGATGCAGGTCTGTGCTAAACAGTCAGACGCACAAACAAACAGATAGCATCGATACCCTTCGAATTAAATAGAACCCATAGATAGATAGCGAAATATTTTACAACACAAAATATCTAACAACCATTATAAACGGTGTTACATCTTAGTTACTTCACCAGTAATAAGATAACGAGTGGAAAAACAAACTTCACACTGGGCATAGACATAAAACACACAGATTTACTAGCAAAAACTGAAATAGATGTTTCCTTCGTTCATAATTTATTGCGTAAAGTTGATTCTAAACGGGCAACACTTTTGTTACGATTTATTGCTGCAATTTTTTTTTTGCAAATGTTGTGCATGAAGTCACGTCAAAATTAAAGTCTAAGTCAAAGCATTCATTTCAATGAAACCACCACGTTTGAACCTTAAACGTTTGAATAGTCAAAGAGTGGGTTTCTTGACCAACTTGAAGTTGAAGCTAGTTACTCGTTCCAAAACGTACGATGGTCTTTATGGAGAAGAACGAGTAAGAAACTCCATCACCCTGGGCTGCAGCGTCCATGTGAGTACCATAAAACCTACTGCAATCGCCGAATCTAGATATAAAACCCGAGAGAGAGAGAGAGATGCCAGTTAAGAGATGGCCAGTATCTACTGACAGCAAGCGTGCATGGACATGTCGCGTGGATCAGCACCATTCAGCTCAATCATTTTAAAGGGAGTTGCATGATTCAAAACACGAGTAATTGAGAAGGTTTCGGTACGGCGAAGCGTCACCACTATTTGGTTGAAGTTCCAGGTCTGAAATCAAGCGCTTTGATTCCACATTTATTATGCAAACTGTCAGACTGTGGAATTCACTGCCCGCTTCTGTGTTCCCTGATAAGTATAATTTTGGCATCTGTAAGGCACAAGTGAATCGGTTCATCGTAGACAAGCGTATTTCACCTTAGACCGCATTATCACTTAAGATCAGGTGAGTTACGGTCAAACTTAAGTCTATTAGAATATAAAAAAAAACTGGCTGTGCTAACGATGACGTCTGGTCACCAGTTTAAAGGTATGACGAACTGGGTTAAAAGTCCCCTATCCTCCATTAAAAAAGATGGATCCTCCAATCACACGGGTGATGTATCTGGTGGGCTATTGACGGTTATTGTCGGGATATTGATTTTAGCCTAATGTCACAGAAAACTACTGATATAACTAGAATACGTCAGTTGTAGTTTGTTTGTCGTGCGACAGATGTAGCTACAGTGACCATAACGAAAAGTGTTGCAGCTATGTATACTTGCTGGAGGGGACGGGCCACACTGAATTTTTTCCGAGCATTTTAACATTATTTCGAGTATGACTAGGTCATACTAAACATGTTGCCGGCAGTTTATTGCAGCCACATATTTTCGGGAAAGTATGGCCAGTTTAGCAGCGCCTTAACATATATCAATCTTTATTTTATCGCCAACACCTTCGGCGTCGCCTCTAAGGCCTGGGTCACATGGACTATGTACATCTCTAGTATTCAAGTCATCATTGCCTAGCCTTTTCTCAAGTATATTAGGGTTGGTTTCCAGTCTAACTGGATGCAGCTGAATACCAGTGTTTTACATGGAGACTGCCTGTCTGACCTCCACAATCCAGTTACTGGGTAACACGATACCCTTTGGGTAGAAGGTTAACAGATTTTCTAACAAAATGACATGACAATGAAATGACAGCTAGGACCTAAAGCTTTACGTGCTTTCCGAGGCACGGAGGGGTTTTAGTATGAAATGGATGGTCACCCATCCACGGACTGACCGCGGCAAGCGTAGCTTAACCATGAGCGATCGATCTGTACGGCTTTCACTTAATCGCGAGCTATTATCGCTTGCAATCAAGTCTACTATCTATTAATATTTTAAGAATTTGATATTTGTGTGTCTGGATGTTTGCTACTCAGTCATCCTTGACCTGATTCTTCTTCATCAGCCGGAAAACATCCACCGGTGAACAAAGGCCTCCCCAGGGGGCGGGGGGGTTGCTATAATCCCCACGCTTGGCAGGCGTCTTGGGGATCGCAGTGAAGTTGTTAAGTACACGGAAGCCGCTGCTGCCCGCCTTCCGGATTTTCCCTTAGTCGCCTTCGACGACACTCTCGGGATGAAATGGGGGGACCTTGACTTGATTAGTTCATTTTAAAGACAATCTACCTCTATTGTAAAATCTTAGGTTAATACAAATCAAATATTTTGCTATTTATTTCATTTTATAGATGCATGTTCTGCGTAAGATGAAGCATCCCACTCATCAAATGCTATTTAAATCACTGTTGATTATAATGTACAGCTAATAATTACTAAAGCTTCAGAGCTAGTCTTAACACGCAATGTAGTAATAAATATATTAATAGTTCGTCTCTCATTAAACTAGCCTACGCGCATAAGGCCGCGACCACGACAGCACCTCGTCTTAACGAAACATATAAACAAACAAAACACAAACCATACCATAAATGCTAACTTATAAACTCTTACCACAATCATTTGCAGACGCAAAAATTATAAAAAGATTTTATGTAAAAGGAATAGGGTTCAAAATTGAGTTAGTTGTGGAATAAGAGGTGTATAAAATAACTTCGCCCGATTTGCAGAATGAGTCGATATCGAGATCTGCCTATTAACGCGAAGAGCTAAGGGCGTGGTCACACTGACGTGTTGATTACAAGTTTTGGTACCGAAAAACTTCGTCCCGATTATATCATGGTTGGCCTCAGGTACTTCTGTGCTAATGAAATAATTTCACATATAATTTAAGACTGTTTAAGACGTCAAATTTTAAATTGGATGGCCGAGAAGGGATGTTTTCAAATAATAAATTAATCGTTTCTGTGAAGGCGTGTAAGTGACTACGGTTGAAGTAAATGAATTTTGAAGGAGGCGGCTTCTTTGTACTTTTTTTGTGAAGTTAGTGTTAAAATTATTGATGGAGTGATATGGGGAGTGTGAAATGGATGTATGCTTCATTATATTTTTTTATTATCACATGGATATAAGTACGTATAAATAAACTAACAGTAAATTGGTAGCTTTATCAGTCTGAGGTACTTGTTATGCCCGGTTAATGCCAAAACGATCGCCTGCCTTCTATAACATAGGACTTTTAACGAAATGTAAGTTTACAATACACCTATCATGCTTCTCTTTGTGTTCTAGAAATCTTTTAAGAACTTTTCGAAAAACTATTCATTTTATCACTAACAAAGTAGGTTATGTTTTTGTCAACAGAAAATTCTAAAACAAAAGACTTTCGAAAATGCAATAATTGAATGAATGACAATGAAGCATTTTTTTAAGCCTGGAGACTCTTGACAACGATTGACAGTATTTATATAGGATAAACCGGGACGAGTTTGATTGTATTTATTTTTATTTACAGAAGCTTTGAAAATTGATAAGTAATTACTCTGTAGTTACTAGTCTATATTAGCGATACCGATTAACGATATACTACTTTGTGTAAAAAGTACCGGGAATTCATAAAATACAGAATGTGCCGTAAACATATCGACCTATTTTTTTTTTTTTCTATAAGTTATTAGCTTTGTACTGAGTTACCGCGCGAAATGTGAGCGATATCTGTTACTCAGCGTAATTACAGCCTGCTGCTGTTTTTAATTTTAATGTTTTAAGTATTCTGCGATTTTACTAAGGCATCATTTGTTGAACAAAGAGCTTGCCTTAAGTTTCACGTATGAAACGAAATTTCTAAAATACTACAAATTTTGCAGAAGACTTACGATGATTCGTGTATCTCATAAACTCGGGCATATGAATGGTACAAAGTATTTAAAGAAGGCCAGCAAGTGGTAGCTGATTTTTCTCGTTCTGGTCGACCACTAATCGCTGCGAATTATGAAAACATAAATCTAATCAAGGGTTCGGTACTTGAACATCGTCGTATGAGTCTTAGATAGTTAGCTCTAGAGGTCAACGTATCTTTCAACTCCGTTCATAATATTCTGACTGACATTTTGGGCATGAAACGCGTCGCCGCACGATTAGTTCCGAAAGAGCTCAATTTTGTCCAAAAAGAGCATCGAAAGCCAGTTGCTGAAGACATGATTTCCCGAGCTTCTACGGACTCCACCTTCATGAAACCCATAATAACCAGCGACGAGACATGGGTTTACGAGTACGACATGCAGACAAAGTCAACTTCAACGTCTTCAGAAATCAGGCGTCTCGAGTCGATTGCTGCTATAAAAGAAAATTCGCTGGAAGAGTTGAAGACCATAGCTCAATCAGCTTACAATAAAATTATGCAGGACTGGGTCAAGCGCTGGTGTAGCTGTATTGCAAGCGAAGGGGCCTAGTTTGAAAGCGACAAAATAAATTTTGTCGAATAAATTACTTTTTTGGTTTTATTGAACAATTCCCGGTACTTTCTACACAGAATGTAGATTTATATTTTATGCGTTATTATTTATCTCTACATAAAACCGAAAGGCCATTAAGTCACTGACTAAACACGTATTCTCGAAAACTACTTGAGTTTATGGGTTGAAGACGACAGCCAAGTAGGGATTTTGCTATAAAACCGAATTAAGTTGGTCTCTGACCTTTACGCGAGCAAAGTCGTGGGCAAACGCTAGTAAAAGGAATGTTATGACGACACGGTTGTCGCAGTGGCTGAGCGATCGACTGCTGCGCAGCGTGTTGCGGGTTCGATTCCCGCCCAGGATAAACATTTGTGTGATGAGCACTTGTGTTTGCCTTGTGTCTGGGTGTTGTTTATCTATATATGTATGTATTTACAAAAAAAAAAAAATGTATTTGTGTATGTATATCAGCTGTCTGACACCCATAGTACAGGGTCTCCCTAGTTTGGGGTCAGATGGCCGTGTGTGAAAATGTCCCCACATATTATTATTATTATTTCTTGTAGTGCAAAACGAATTAGTTACACTAAAATAAAAGTCTAATAAATCAATGACTTAACTTTTATTTTGTTATCTAGTAAACTTAAATCCGATGAACATTGGCAGTGACAAACAACCACTTAAGATGACACTTTATTAATTTATAGTTCCTCGCGTGTCATATAGAAGAATTTAATTTTAAGCGCAGGAATTATTGCAGCTGACTTTGACTTTGACGGCTTGGCATGGTTTTAGCCGTAAGCTATATTAAACTACACACCTTCATTCTTCATCTTCTTAACCTAAAAAAAAAAGTATTTGTGTATGTATATCACCTGTCTGACACCTATAGTACAGGGTCTCCCTAGTTTGGGGTCAGATGTCCGTGTGTGAAAATGTCCCCACATATTATTCTAAAAACCCGATAATTTTTTGTAATAGTTTTTAGAATGTACAAGGTTGTGAGTGCCAACACCTCCAACATTAGCAATCAGACACGATTATACTAATGTGACTTTTTCAATTTCATTAGGTACCTACTTTCTTAGTTTATCTTGGATTTCACTGAAATCGATAAAGGAAAAACATCAAAGTCAAAGTCAAATCATTTATTTCAATTAGACCATTAAAAGGCACTTTTGAACGTCATAAAAAAAAGTTGATTCTAGTTGCCCCTTCAAAAAGGTAGTTTCGTATGAAGAAGAATGGGCAAGAAACTCCATACTAACTCTTAAAAAAAAAAAGTGTTCAATATTTTGCATTTACAGTTTATAGTTATATAACTATACGTGAATACGATGGACCTGGCATAAAAAACACTATATTGAAGTATGTACAAAGTATTACAAGATAAAGAACGACGATATTCACATATTATTGTTAACAATTATTGAAAAAATAGACAACAACTCCTTACATTTCAACAGACTATGAACTAGTGTGTGAACTAAAGCAAGAATTAAATAAAATGTATATAAATAGATTAAGTAGTTTTGATTAGCAATCAGTTTGATTTTGTCTAGACTGTAAATTGTCCTATGAAGCCCGGACCATCATGTTTCCAAGCATTCTTATCATGGATATAATCCTCTAAACTGTAATATGCTTGTTTACTGAGTGTACTTTTAATATATGTTTTAAATTTTCTTTCACATAGTTGCAATATATCACTAGGAATTTTGTTATAACACTTTACACAGTACCCCAAAAAAGAATTATGAACTTTAGACAATCTAAAATATGGTTGAGCTATTTTGTCTTTGTTTCTGGTATTAATATTATGTCTATCACTTACTTTATTAAAAATATGTTGGTTTTTTCTTACGTCTTATCTATGAAAATATTATGTATTTTTATAGATAAATTGGCGATTGGCAATTTATGTTTTTAAATAGTTCCCTAAGAGATTTGCGGCGACGTAGATTATAAATGGCTCTAACAGCTCTTTTTTGCAAGATAAAAATGAATTAAATGTCGGCAGCCCGACCCCACAGTAAAATACCACACGACATAATGCTGTAAAAGTAGCTAAAGTAGACCATACGCGCAGTTTTTACATCTGTCAACTGTCTCATCTTTCTAACAGCATAAGCCGCGGAGCTTAGTCTCCCCGCAATAGATGTTATGTGAGGTCCCCATTGTAATTTCTCGTCTAGCGTGACTCCTACGAAAACCGTTTGACTAGTAAATTCCAGTTTCTCTCCATTTAGAATGATGTTCAATTTGCTATTTCTAACATTTGGTAAAATGAATCGAATACATTTCGTTTTTTTTTCATTAAGTACCAAATTGTTTACCATAAAACAATTTTGAACCTGAAGAATAGCATCATTTACGTCGTCATGATGTTGTGACCGTCTGTCTACCTTAAAAATCAATGAGGTGTCATCAACAAATAACACCATTTTCGGTTGATTTTGAAGTAATTGGGGTATATCATTTATATAGACTAAGAATAGAAATGGACCTAATATTGAGCCATGAGGAACGCCCGTAGTCATTTCAGACCCCAATGAGATCACACCGTTAACCATTGCCAGCCTATCGGTCTTTTATCGGGTACATTTCGGAGAGTGTGCTTTGGAATTGCACAACTTAATTCCCCCATCCCCATTCCATCACCGGACGAGCAGCGATACGGCGAAGCGTCACCGCTTTACGGTTGAAGTTCCACGGTCTCGAACCAAGCGCTTTGACTCCACATTTATTGTGCGAACTGCCAGACTGTGGAATTCACTGCCCGCCTCTCTATTCCCCGATACATATAATCTGGGTATCTTCAAGGCACGAGTGAACCGGTTTATTCTAGGCAAGCGTGCTCCACCTTAGGCCGCATCATAACTTAAGATCAGGTGAGTTGCGATCAAACGCAAGCCTTTATCAATATAAAAAAAAAAAAACCATTATGAGGAATCCTGGACTAATAATTATTATAAGTCTAAAATCGCCAATCCACCTTAAGCTAGAGATAGAGTGATGATCAATGCTAGTGGCCAGTTATAAACTGGAATTATTTATAAATATTTTTTCGAACACCCGTTCTAAATTCAAAAATGGCTATGGCAAAATGTTATTGGTTTAGTTCATTTTTAGGGTTCCGTACCTCAAAAGGAAAAACGGAACCCTTATAGGATCACTTTGTTGTCCGTCTGTCTGTCAAGACCCTTTATCTCGGGAATGCGTGGAGGTACTGAGTTGAAATGAGTATATGAAACCATATACTCAAGTCTACGGTCCCTTGATGCTGTAAAATCAACCCTCTATGCTAACGTGCAAAAAAGATACGGCCGTTTATGTCGCAAAAAACGCATTTATAATATTAAGTAGATTAAAGTATGGATTAGTATAGAAGTATGGATATGTACATACAAATATGTACGGAACCCTCGTAGTAGGCGAGTCCTACTCGCATTTGTCCGGGTTTTTTTCTTCTTTTCGAATCAATAGTACAGTTAATTCCCATTTTTAATTGTCCAGCGATGATACCGGCCTTTGAGACCAGGGAGTCCGTCAGGGTGGACTTGCCGTGGTCGACGTGAGCGATGACGGACATGTTGCGGATGTTCCGCTTCTTGTCTATCATCTGCCGGATCTCGTCTACGGTGAAATTCACCATTTTGAATGGTTTTTGATTTTGTGTTCAATAAAATAAACTACCAAACGCCAGCAATGGCGTACCTACGCTTTAAAAAGGACCCTTTCGTCCGAGAGCCGGATGTGTCCCAGTCTTTAGCCCAGTATGTAACCACGTTTACTGGGTTTCAGTGGCGTCTTTAATGTCCTCTAAAGTTCAGGTGTACGGATACTTTGGCGTCTGTAGTATTTCGGTCATCGTCTGGTCAGGGGCACAGCACTCGTACTGGGTGTCAGTAGGATCTATTATCCCCCATTGCTAGATTATGGTTGTAGCGACCTACATACCCTACAGTCTATAAAGCGCAGTTTGTCCATAGCGGTACAGAGTTTGGATTTGGTCACGATTGACTGTAATCAGATTTATCGCTTCTCCTGAAACAAGGGACATACATGAAACTATCGTCGCAAAAATGTAATAGACCCGTTTTGACATTTGTCATCGAGACGTAACTAGTGAAGTAACCATACGACTCGGTACTCGATACTCACGATAAATGGATTCAAGTTTGTATGAGTATTTGATCGATTTGATTATGTATTGTAAATTGCATTGGATTAAAGTTGTGATTAGAAAATTTAACTTAAAGTTTAATATTGTAGGTATTTTGAAATGATACAATGGTACGAAAGGTCAATTTATCTTTTATTTAATATTTTTAGTTACAATAACATTCACTCAATCACAAAAAAAAGCTTGAATTTGTCATGGTATTGATAATCAGGAGTCGGAACAGTCGAAAACCCGAGAACTAAAAATGAAAATAAAAACAAAATTCAAGAAAAATAAGGTTTCAATCTTCAAATAATTGACAATATCCAAAATGTGTGGAGATATTCGTACAACTGAAGTACCGTTACCAAAATGTATGGATAAAATGCTTTTTATCTGTAAATACACCTATCAGAGTTGATGCCGTAGTAAACGTGATTCATTCATCATATCACCCACTTCAAGATTGCCAAATCATGTTTTTTCCTTTATACAAACCCTAAACTTTGTTTAGTCACGTTGTTAGCATTAAGCCGCTACCCCGACCAAAAGTGCGTCCCACAAAAAGTCGGTCTCACGAAACTATGAAATAATCGACCGATCCGATAATCGGTCCTACAACAAGTCTGACGTGGGCAGCCTTATAGAAAATTTTACGGGCCATTCACGGGCCATATAATGTTACTGTATTGTGTATAAATTTTAAAGTCAAAATCAAAGCATTTATTTCAATTAAACCATTTACAGGCACTTTTGAATTGTCAAGGAGTCGGTCAGTTAGTCAGAAAGTTGAAGCTAGTTGCTCGTTCCAAAACGTAGGTAGGTCTCTATGGAGAAGAACGAGCAAGAAACTCCACGGACACTCTTTTAAAATCAGGTTTTTACAAAATTATTTCAATTAACACCTTCCCTGCGGCTACGCTAGATTAATACTTACTTCCAGTGCTGTACAAGTCACATACTTCCCGTATCAAGAATGCCTGATATGCGTTACGACGTCTATTTTCCCGTACGTAATCTTGACTTTAAACCATCACAGAGACATGGAAAGTCTACAGATATTTTTTTTTGTTGTACTAATCAATAGGTTACATCCTTGTGTATATATAGCTGCAGTCGCACGGGGTTTTAAGCAATATCTTAAAAGTTACAGGTATTTTGGAAAAGGTTGATATTACGGGAAAATACTTGTCGTGCCGCATGCAACAGTTACATTGCTAGGGATGGGGTGTAACAAGTAACATATTAACATATTTTTCTGTTTCAGATTTATTATTGTTTATTCAGATCGTACACAATCAACGAAAACTATTTTTTAACAAAAGTAATAATTAATTATGTTAACAAAAACAGTAACTTCTTATTTTATATTATTATTTATTTTACTAATGGTCATACACAATCAGCAAAAACCATTTTTAACAAAAATAATAAGTAATTAGCTATGTTAATGTTAACATTTTAACAAAAACAGTAAATCTTTATTTTATATTGTTATTTATTTTAGGTGCTTATAAAAGCTAAATTAAAAAAAAATCTGATTGAATTATCACAATTATTTATTCTACTCGATAATATAATCAACTCCAGCGATAATGAGTCTGGATCCGTCTTTTTATTTTTATTAATTATTACATCTTCTAATACACTAAATTCTCTTCCTGTTGATGGACTTAAAAAAATTGAACTGGGTTTTTTTGTATTAGATGGTTTCGATGAACTGGAACCACTACTCACAATAATGTTTTTAGCCTCTTCACCTTCTGTCTTTACACCTTTCCCCAAAATAAGTTTTCTACGTGAACGTTTCATTGTTTACTTATGTACAATTTACTCACTTATGCGTGACGAATAAAATACCTATCGCGTTCTGTAAAAACGTGTTTACTGGGCACAACACTACGGCTAACTGAGGGCCGCGCGCGCGCACGTTCAGTGCGGTACGGGGTTTAGGATACGGCCAAATAGTTCCCGTATCGCACTATTGTAAAATAATTACCTTTCTGTGCGTTACGAAAAAATAATTCCCGTACATTTTTATTCGTAAATTTTAATATACTTCAAGCAAGGACACCGGCAATACAGGCGTCTCTTTTTTACTTGTACGAATACTTCAAGTAATCGTCCCCGCACGGAGTGCAAAACAAGGACAACTAGCTGCCGCACAGAGCGAAGCTCAATTACAACCAAATACTTCCCGTAACGCACTGAATGTGTTAAGGAAATGTAACCGATATTACTCTGGTAAATAAACGATTACTATATTTATACTAAACTTATATAAAAGTATATACGGTACTTATATCAAAACTTACTTTATATAATTGCATAATTTGATTCCGCCGAGCCCGTACCATCATCGGACTACAAGACGTACGGCGATACGCCACCGGTACATGGTGGACATCCCACCCACACGCACAAAACGTTTTGGGAACACATTCATTGTGCGTACTGCTAAGGAGTGGAATTCCCTGCCTGAGTCTGTGTTTCCTGATACACAACCTGGGAGTCTTTAAGTCAAGAGTGAATAGGTTACTTCTAGGCAAGCGTGCTCCATCTTAGACCGCATCATCGCTTCCCATCAGGTGAGATAGTGGTCAAACGTATGCCTATCAAATGATAAAAAAACAATTAAAAAAATGGTTCGCCTGTCTGTCTGCCTGTCTGTCTGTCGGTCTGTTTGTTCCGGCAAATCTCTGAAACGGCTGGACCGATTTTGTCGTAGCTGATGTTATAAGGAGTAATTAGGCTACTTTTATTTTAGAGTTCCGCGCAAAAAATACACATTGATAACCGATAATCACGCGGACAAAGTCACGGGCATCAGCTGATATAAATATATAATCTACTATTATATATTACTACTATTATATAGTATAGTAGTCATTTATATTAAACAAATTCAGCAAAATCGGTCCAGCCGTTTAGAAGGAGTTCACTTTCATACACACGCACAGAAGTTATATATATAACACTAGCGGGCCCGGCAGACGTTGTCCTGCTCGGAAAATCGGTACAAAAATCCAGGTCTAGCCTATTCTACCCCACCTATCTACCAACCCTACCAACCTACCTACCTACCTACCTACCTACCTACCCTATCAACCTACCAATTAATTAAAAATATATAGAACAATACTACCCAGGTCTCCATCGTTAGATCTATGCAACCCTAGTACCTCTTCAATGTTTTGTTGTGCACTCCTAGTACCAGGGTGACAATTATGCGCTCCTAGTACCAGGGCGACATAGATCTAAGAAGTCCTACAACTCGACTGCAGCGCCACCTACCGGGTCCAATTGTGAATCTAAACCATTCTCGAATTCATTGGAACACACACAAAAAAAATCATTAAAATCGGTCCAGCCGTTTAGGAGGGAGGAGTTCACTTTCATACTACACACGCACAGAAGATTTTTATATATAAGATAGAACCTAAGTATCCCGCAATCTGAATCATTCATTTAAACTCAGTTAAAAGTTGCGTGTTAAATGTACATACATCAAATTAATCTTTTTCTCATATCTGAATGTCGATGCTCTGAAATTCCTGAACCATTTATATCCAAGTGTTAGTCTATTAATGTCTTCTGTGCATATCTGTACTTAATATAATAAAGCTGAAGAGTTTGTTGGTTTGTTTGTTTGAGCGCGCGAATCTCCGGAAATACAGATCCGATTCTGAAAATTCTTTCGCCAATTTATAATTTACGTTATCACTGAGGGCTTAGGATATTTTTTTTTTTTTTTTTAATCTTTATTATTTAAGAAACTTTTGAACACAGTTCATGCCAGTCCCATCATAACCTAATCTTAATTTAACTTACAAACAAATAACTAAAAATAAACATAAACAGTGCTTTAAATATTAACTAATGTAAATATCATTTTAGCTTCACGGGACATAGGTTGAGCCAAAAAATTATGAAAATAGCCTAAGTCTAACCTATTCATATTTAGTTCTCTAATTATTCTATTTCTCTCACATTCGTTCCTGACGCATTCCACCAAGAGATGTTGCACATCTTCTCTTTTACCACAATACTCGCAATTGGGCGAGTTTACTTTTTTCATAAGAAAGGCAAAAGCTCTCAATGGCATGTGTCCGGAACGAACCGGCTATATTTTATTATCAAAAAATTTGGGATTCATAAGGAAAATCACACGAACGAAGTCGCTGCAACTCATACAAGTAAGTAAACGCACCGATTTCAAAAATAATTTCACCTATAAGAAGCTACGTTATTTCGGTTTTTTTTTTTTTTTTTTTATTGGGACAAGCCCGCCACACTACTCCCTAACCACTGTAACTCCTGTAAGCCAGAATCAACAGTGGCGACCACCAGAAAAGCGCCAGAGCATTGAAGCTCGACGAGTCCCAGAGAAACGATTCAACTGTCTTGGATCCCGCAACGAAATTAATCAGAAAAGAACAGCGGAGGAGTAAGAAAAACATATTTTCCTCTTTCCTCCAAATCAAGTAGGAGACAGAACAGAACTGGCCAATAGGCACAAAGGGACGTTTACAACTGGGAGAAACCCAGTTGCTAAGCACCACGGATTATAATTGACATAATTAATGGGCCCTAAAAAGTGAGCTGTTACATTTTTGATTCCAATAATAGGTATGGCAAAAACGCTTGAACGCACGGAAATTAGTTCTAGTATTAGTACATACTATATGTTGTATAAAAAATGTCAATCCGTACAAACTTTCGCGGTTAAAGCTAGTCCATACTTAATATTATAAATGCGAATGTACCTAACTCTGTCTGTTACGAATTAACGATGAAACGGCTGAACCGATTTTGATGAAATGACAATGCCAGATCCTGCCCTCCTATTTACAGAAAATGTAATTTAATAAAATAATTGTAATGATCATAGAAACTTATTATAATAAATTGTTTTGCTTTAGAACTTGCGATTTCGCGAACTTGCGTTCTTGGTTGGTTTCCACGAGACAGGCTCGAGTGTGGAGTTGTGTGGAGTTCATTAGCAAAATGCTTCCTTTGTGTCTTATTTTTTATTTTTGAGAACCTTATTGATAATGTAGACTATTGTAGATTATAAGGAAATGTAAAGAACTTTTTTGTTGGCAAATGAACACCATTATTATTATTACTTGCGGATTACAAATCAATGCTAAAAGGAATGCAAATACAGTTTTTTGATTTAAACAGAAACGGCAAGTTCTGCAGCCATTAAGACTAATGTTTAGTTATCAGCAATGAATAAGCAGTAAGATGCTACATATTGCAAGCTTGTACATGACTTTTATTGAGTGGGGCAAAGTTCTATAGAGTTTCTGGCATTGTCCTTTGGTATAAAGATAATTTGAACCCTGGAGAAAGACATAGGCTACTTTTTAATTCCCAAATTCGTCTGCATCCGCGATAATCGACCTTCACGCGGACGTAGTCGCGGGCAGAGCTAGTATTTTATGAATATTGTGTATTCGTTGGTTTAGTTAGTCCTAAGCGACATCATGTTTAACATTATTTAAGTATCAGTTTTGAAGGACATTTGAAAAATGACCGAAGAAAATTGCGGAAGTTATTAATCAGATTGATTTTATTGTTTTCTTTAATAAAATTGCAAAGAGGTATCTCGTGATATTGATTTTATTTAAGATGTTATTCCTCAGTTTGCCTCTTCTAGCTACATTATCTATTAGATATATTTATTATTAGCACTTGCCTGTGACTTCATCAGCATAGATAACGTATATTCTCCCATCTTACTCTGCTGATGACGTAGCTTTCTACAGGTGGAAGAATTTTCAAAATCGGTTCAGTATTTTTTCCGATACAAACAAACACACGAATATTATAAATCTTTTCTCATTATTGTACTAGTGTAGATTATAATCTGTTTCAGCAAAGTAGGACTATTATTAGGAATTCTAAAAAGTTTTTTAGAATAGCACGATACTTTCAGGTCATCTTCGAAACTATAGGTACTAGCTCCTCCCATTTCAAAGATTATTCCACTGATAGAAAGTTTCGCGGGGAGAAGCTAGTAATAAAAGTAAATAAATAAAGAAGCATAAACAAATGCATTTCTAAATAGAAATGCATTTGTTTATGCTTCTTTATTTATTTACTAGCTTCTGCCCGCAACTTCGTACGCGGATCCTCGTGCTTATGCCAGCGACAACGGAGTCGGCAAAATCGAAGATCTGAAACGTCTGATGTCGAATTCTAAGAGCCCGGGGACGGGAAAACAACGGGATGCGCGAGATAATTCGAGACGTTCAAAAGTACAATTTTGAATCATACTCAATCATCATAGGAGTATACGTAAATGAACTCCGTTCCTTATCAACCCAAGGAAGGTCGCCATGACCTACGGCTATATCTTGAGACACATCGAATTCTTCAGATGATATCGACATTCTGTTCAGAGTATGTCGAAGAGGATCAAAATTCAAACGTTCGTTGCGCTCTTCTTCTGTCTCTTCATGCCGTACTCCAGCAATTCTATTTCTCTCACTTTCTGACTGATTATGAATATTTTGTTGTGTGCGTGGACAATCTATGCTATAATATTATAAAGCTGAAGTTTGTTTGTTTGTTTGGTTTGAATTTTGTACTGGTTCGAATTAATAAAATCTTTTTGTGTTGGATAGTCCATTTACCGAGGAAGGCTATACTCCAATGCGAAGCTGGGTCGGGTCGCTAGTGTATGATAATCTCGATCAGCAGTTAGTCGTGCATCCTGTTAGTAGATGTGCGAATACGCTGAGACCTCAAGCGCAATTCTCTATCCGTGAACGTCTCCGACTCGCGAGACAATTTATGACGTTCACGATCAGCGGTCAGTCGCGTATCATATTCTTCACTGGTCTCTAGAGACCTGGATGTAGATGCGCAAATACGCTGAGAACGCAGGCGTGCTTCGCGATCTGAAGAGTTTTCCACGGAGCGAGTTGCAGCCTGATGTTCTCGAACAGCATCAAGTCTCTCCTGACGCTCTTCGGTAGATTCTTGGGACCATATGATCCTCAATCTTTTAGCTCCTTTGGAACATTGGGAAAGATTTGACCTCTTTCTAGGCATGGTTATAGTTTTATTGTAAAGATACCTGATCAATTAAAATCTAAGTGACTGCTCCCCTGCGTTACCGGGTAGGCTACCGTGTCACGAAGATAAATGGAAAGGGAAATAAAACACCCAAATAACATAAGCCCGAAGGCATATTTATTCGATAAAATAAAAAAATAAATGAGAATTTTGGCCAGTAGAGTCAAATTTTCAATGATATACCATCGTCATCAAAAATCAGTCCTAAACTGTTACCGCCTTCACCGCGTGGAGGTACTCCCAGCTTATGTTATTTTATAAGATACATTGAAATTAGTGATAGCTTTGATTTACACATCAGATGTTTCTGATCTTCGATTTTTATAAGTCAACAGGAAATGCCCATCAGACCAAACAACTTTTGCTAAGACGTCATTCCTATATGTGTCATGGTGTAGCTGGGCTCTTGGAGTTCCACATCAGGTGTTCCAGATCTTCAAATTTATTCTCTCAGCAGAAAATGCTCATCACGTGGAACAATTTTAGCTATAGTACCATTTTTGTATCTCTTATAGTTTAGCTGGTCTGTTGCGGTTCTGCATCAGGTGTTCAAGTTTCCAAGATAAATTATAGCCTATATGTTGCCCAGACTTAATACCTATACAACAAAAGAAAAATCATTCAAATCCGCCCAGTAGTTCTGAAGATTAGCGTGTACAAACAAACAGACAAACAGACAGATTTTTTTTTGGATTCGTGCTCTATTACTGTTCCTAAACACCCCTCAATTATTTTTTTTAAATATATTCAATGTACAGACAGTTCTGTTACTGTTTTATTATATGTATAGATAACAATAAGCTTACAGTTTGCACCAAAACGCTTCGACAGTTTTTAGTATTCAATAAAATCTCAAAAACTAAATCTAGTATCATAACTGTGTTAAATGTATGCTAATAACGTCAAAAATAACCAATCTACCAGCCAAAACTTATCACTGAACCAGAAAACTCGAATCAATTCTCATCAAAAAGTGAATCGTAATAATTCTCTTGCAACACACGCTAGCTTTCAAAAGCCAATTTGTATAAACGATTAGCGAGATACATTCGCGTGTATTCAGTGTAGTTCACTTACACGTGTGTTCGGTATCCTTGATTTAGATCGAATGACGGACTGTCCATTGTCACCGCTCGGGTTTATATTTAAAACTGAACGCGCTCCGTGCATACTGCGCGCGCACTCCACACTTTTTTTTTCTTCTAGAGTTCGATTAATTAAATGGCACATAAAGAGGACGATTGGAAAACTGATAACGCTAAGTAGTTAGGGCTGTAGCTGCTCAAATGTTATTTATGTGCGTGTAATTAAGAGTAGGTTATTAAAAGGTTTTTTTGTGTAGTTTTTTGATTTTGTCTATTTAGACGACGACGGTAATGCATTTTAATAATGTTTGTGAATTTTGAATATACATAGTGTGGTTTGACATTCTCATTTTTATGTTTTACTTTTTAAATATGAATGTAGTTTTGGTTAAATATATAAATCGCCATTCCCTATAAATCTAAATAGGTATAAAATCAAATCTTAAACCTTTATGCAATCCATAATAAGCACATACAGGTCAAACTTAATAAAATATGGAAACAAATGGACCCTGTCGTGCTCGACAATACACATTCAAATCAATATTTCATTAAAAACTCTTAAAGCCACATTGTTAAAAACTTTAAACAAAACGTCAAACAATAAATTATTAACCAATCAAACGTCATGATTCAACAAAACAAACACTAAAAATAACAGCATCATAAACACATAAGGGCAGCGTTAAATTAATAAACACATCCGCACCCGAATCGATACCGAAACCGCATCCAATACATTATTACTTTAGTGAAATTGCTAATAAAATTAACATTTTGTACGAAGCTCGCGCCAAGCTTGAGTTTGCAGTTTTTGTTTATTTGATAGCGATGCATCGCTAGCTTTCCGCTGCACACGCATGATCGTTGCAGTCGCCATGCAGCGCGTACGACATGAGCACCGAATGCTCACTCACTAGATAACAATCGAAATCGGTATCGGTATCAATTATCGTGTGACCTCGCCTTAACGAACTTTATTAAATGTCACTCATATTTTTGTTTTTAAATACAAATTTAGAATGTGAAGAATGTGCAATGTGTTTTTTTTTGTAAATAAAAAGTTTGTGTAATTGACCATTTAGTATTAATTATTGTAGATTATTTATAACTCTATGTGACGAATAGATTCAGAACAATAAAGCTGAACTTTATAATAATGATACATCGACAGAAATAAAGCCTAGAACAGGATATTGTGAAATAAAATTCATAGTTTTTTTTTCATGTAATAAAAATGCAACCTTCCACTTGCTAGGCGAAGTGCATAATTCATGTTTTGATTTTGGTTTTAAATTCAATCCTATTTTTCACGATCGCATTGAATTTCAAATATGTCTTTATAAACGGTGAATGTTTTTATTTTTGTGGACTATTTCCCGTTGTGTGTCTTGGGTGGGTGTTGTGTTTGGTACAGTCCGATTTTACCGACGAGAAACCCGGAAATGGGGTAAGTGGTTATTTATCACTATTAAAAGAAAAAAAAAAAAATTCTTTTTTTTTAATTTGGCAATTTTTTTACGTGAATTCTATGAACGGCCGAATTATAGTTTGATGATAAAAAAATTGACACAAAAAGAAAATTTGTTGAATGATTTTCAAATTACCTTGGCATTCAAAAAGATTTTGACAGAATCGTTTTTTTAACTCCAACACAGAACTTTTTAACTATTTGAAAGACTTGAATGTTAAATTACGATAAAACTACGGAAAAGTCGATTTAAAAAAAATCGTTTTATATATCTGTAAAATATACCTATCTAGTAAGTTTCTCAGTAAAAAATCCTGTTATTAAATCTTACTACAAAAACCACATACTATTTAATGTCTGATTTTCATTTAAAATTGATTACAATAATTAGTTACGAAATTGTCTCCCTATTTACAATTTATTTTAGAATCTTCTCATTAACTTTGTTTTTCCTTCTAAACAAAATAATGTTACCTACATTATTTTTAATCTAATAAATTATAGAAAATAAGTTCTCAGAAAAAATATACATGTTTTTGTTCCATTTAATCCAATAACCAATCATATTTTTTTTTCTTCATAAAAATTAAAAAAATATAAAGTCGTCTAGATCAGACTTGGAATGTGACAATAATTATCGTCTGATTTAAACCGATATCTAACCCGTTGCATTCATGCTTTCTTTCCAAGTCTTTTCTCTCAATTATTTGTAGGAACTAGCGACCCGCCCCGGATTTGCACGGGTGCATTGTAGATCAAACTATACGTACCAACCTTCCTCTTAAATCACTCTATCTATTGCTGAAAACTGCATTAAAATCCGTTGCGGAGTTTAAAAGATATAAGCGTACAAACGACTTTGTTTTATAATATGTTATGATAACGATCTCAGATTATAAAAGCTGATAGACCGCGCGCCCACTGAGAGTGAAGCCAAAAAAGCAAATACAAATTCAAAAGCGAATACCTACAACGCGCTTGGTGCTGAACTGACACGAGTCAGTATAGCACGAACCGACGCATCGTTAAAAAAAAAACAAATTAAAATACAAATACAAATTCAAAAGTGAATGCAATCACGAGATTGTAGCTATTCGCTTTTGAATTTGTTTTTTGGCTTCACTTTCAGTGTTCCGCGCGGTCTATCTGCCTTTTGTTTCATAATCTGAGATAACGATATTAAAGAAGATACAACAGCCAATTTTTTATTCGTGTTCTACCATAGCTGATCTAGCAAGCATTTAGTATATGATATGAATGTAAAAACTTGATTTGAAAGATTGTCCGTGGAGTTTCTAGCTCGTTCTTCTCCGTAGAGACCTATCTCCATTTTGGAACGAGCAACTAGCTTCAACTTTCTGACTAACTGACCGACTCCTTGATAATTAAGAAGTGCCTGAGAATACACTGGCGTGCATAAAAATTAGACCACTACAAAAATACCCTACATTTGTTTTGTGTTCTACTTTGACTTTTAAAAGATTTTTATTTAATTTATATACTAAGTTTTAAGTAAAATGAAACGCTTTTCACTTGAATCACATCTTTAATTCAAGTTTTACACGAATAAAAGTAAAAAATCGGAAAATTGTACACAAGTGGTTTTGAAAATTAAAATTGAATTTTAAATTGTAGGTTCATTAAAATAATTGCTTTGATTAACCGTTAGGCTAGCATTGAATAAAAATAATTGTAGGGAAACGACATTAGCGTGCAAAGATATCCTGAAAGCTTTAGGCTGCCTGTACCATATTTTCTTACAGAATAATGAAATCGAATGCAATTAAACATTGTGATTCAAGATATACGCAACTGCACAGCGATCGGGGTACCTGTACTTAAAATTTATTTTAGTTATAACATTTAAAACATGTTCCCATAAAAATAGTAAAAAGAAAATCTTTGACCTAGAATATCTAAGTAGGAAGGTTCTAAGGTCCAGCACAGTAAAAAAAATGGTGTTTCTGTTATTTAAAATCTATTACGATGAAGCTACAATAGTATACAGATCGCACGTCAGTAAAAACATCGCCTTTATTGCTGTACGATATTAAGCACTGTCAATGCCAAACTGTTTTCAATTACTTGCGTTTAACAATATATCTGGAGTAACCCAGTTACCTTCTTTTCACAGCGTCATGAGCTAGTTTCGTCGTGTGGTGCCGGTTGAGAATAGCACCACCCTATTTTCTACTCATTAGTTTCATAGATGGCGACAATATCCCTCATATTGACTAGAGCATGGGCAGCAGCAGCCTTCTGAGTACCATAATACCTACTGCGATCGCCGACATGCATTGACCAAGCATCGCGATAACGGTTGACCCCCCCTTGGGGAAGAGCAATGCCCAGTAGTGGGCGTCTCCGTTCCGGTTCCGTATCCGGTTATCGCGGATGCAGAAGAAAGGAAGTAAAACGTAGCCATGTCCTTTTCCAAAATTAAAGCTATCTTCATACCAAATTATATCCAAATAGGTTCAGCCGTTTCTTCATTAATTCGTAACAGATAGAGTTAAGTACTATCGCATTTTTTTTTAAAGCACGCCTCGGGAATCACGTAAAGCCGCTGGTCCTGGCTGACATTTGTAGATTTTTGGCAGTCGTTATGTGGAAGCCAGATAGTCTGACAACCAGTCTTACCAAGGGGTATCGTGTTACTCAGCTAGGCAGATGATGATGTGTTTTTCTATTTTATATTGTATGAAGTGTATATGGATCCTTATAGATCTGTAATAAAGACATTTATTATTATTAAAAAATAATACTAGCTTTTGCCTGCAACAACGTTGCTTCTTATAAGCGGAAGAATTTACAGAATAGGAGAAGTAGTTCAGGAGATTATAACGAACGAAAACTACGTACATAATGGTATAAAGGTAGACCTAAATTGCCATAGACATTCTCTGCCAGTTAACCAAGGGTGGTGAAGAGATAATAATTATGGCAGGTGCATAGATAAAAACCGGACAAGTGCGAGTCGGACTCGCTCACCGAGGGCTCCGATCAAATTCTGTGATTTTGTCACCCATACAGTTATAACCGCGCATACTTTGATGGTTGATTACTACTTGTATTGATGGTTGAGTACTTTAAATAAAGACTGTATTTTTATGATTTAATGACAAATGTATAGTTTTCAGACTTCTCTCTGTACTAGTACTAGGTCAACAGGAAGTACCCTAAAAATTTTGATTCCCTAGAGAGCGTCGAAATATTTTTTGCGGCATTTTTGACACGTTAACTTAGAAGTTTGATTTTTTCACAGCTTCTAGGGATCGCTTCTGTAGAGTTGAGTATATGGTTATTTTAACTCGATACTTCCAAGCGTTCTCGAGATAAAGGGTCTTGACAGACAGACAGACAGACAGACGGACAACAAAGTGATCCTATAAGGGTTCCGTTTTTTCCTTTTGACGTACGGAAGCGGAACCCTAAAAAAGCCAAATTTTACCAAAACCAGGGTCAGCCTATGGAGAGAAGAGGGAAAGAGAACTATCTCTTAACGGGAAAAAGTTAAAAAAGTGCCCACCTTTAAGCAGTAAATAACAGTTCCAAAACCGGCCAAAATGGCGCTAGCGTAGGCAATAACTGCTACATTCATACCATACCTCTTATGGTATGAATGTAGCAGTTGTTCATGGATAGAAGTGTGCCGTATCGTGAAAGTTTATTAATGGGACATGCACGCCACACTATTCCAAACCACTGCAGGTCCTGAAAGTCAGAATCAACAGTGGCGACCACTAGAAAAGCGTCAAAACACGGAAGCTCGACGAGTCCCGGAGAAACATTAACTGTCTTGGATCCGCAATGAAATTAATCAGAAAAGAACAGCGGAGGAGTAAGAAAAACAACAGTTAGGAAAGTTTTCCGGTTGCTATTGTAGCGCCACACTTATTTAACACATTTTAAGGCGCGTCCCTGTGCGAAACGCAGCGCTAGCCGTTTTTTGTTCAGTTTTTCGGACCTAAATACTCTATATCCAAAAGAAATATCAACAAATAAAAAATAGATTCAATTTCTGCATAATCTTGACTCCAAAATGGTAGATCTCATTTTTGTTTACGAAGTATATAGTATTTAACTAATCTCCTCACAACGAAACCACAGAAATGAGAAATAATTATTGAAAACATGCATCTCCTCGGCAAGTAACCATTAATTCGATTTTTACTAACACTAATGGATAGGCAATTTATTCATGAACATTTTGGTAGATTTTTTTTTTCTAAATCCCAATATGTGATTTTATAAAGATTTAATTCTAAAATCTGAGCTTATTTTGCTACTGTATCTCTTGCGCGGCGCAGAGGGAACGAACGCTCAAGGTTATTTGCTCAGGGTACCGCCTTAATGGACTCTTTATCATATACATATACGGTTCTTCTTAGCTCTACCCTCTATAAGTCAGCCAAAGTAAGTACTGAAAAATACCCGCATTTACCCGTTACCTACATATTTTGTGTGTCGAAAATGAAAAGAGGTAACGTAGCTATTGACATCTGGTTTCTAGTTAGGTCATCGCTTAGATTATGTAACCAGTTATTTCTCGGTTACACGGGGGATAATTTAACTATAATCGATAAGATTGAACATAATCATAAATTCTAAGAATGTGCGCAAACGTCGAATTAGTGATAAAATAGGTATTATGGTCTGTGCTTCTGCGACTATAGCTGTAATATTACCGAAGAAGTTTACTCAATTCATGAAATTGGCTACTATTTATCTTATGTCTCTTGTTTATTAATAACGTCAGCCTATTATATATATTATACTAATAATGACAAGAATAGGAACAGTTTATATTATTATAGTTTTCTCAAAAAGCTCATCTCGAAAACATACCATATATTTTTGGTATGGAATCCTAAAAAGTAGGTACAGTAATACGTTTCCGTTTTGTCTCTGTTACCACCCATACAAGAAATTCATAGGAAAAGACCGAGGACATATTTTACAGGTTCCATTTTAAGCCAGTTCTGGCTGTATTAGTTAAGTACCCACTTTTGGGCTACTAGAGGTAGCCCAAAAGTCGTTAGTAGTCCAAAAAAAGGGAACAAATTTTTTGAGCTGTTATTTAAATATTCGAGACGTTATTATGATCAGTTGAAAAACATATTGAGCAGTTATTTAATTTAATGGCGGTTGATTAATTATTGCAACAGTAAAACATGGACAGTACCTAATAAAAATCAATTAGTCCGTTATTTTATCATACAATGTCAATTCTAAAAATAATTGAGCAGTCCAATAACTGAATGAGCAGTAAAAATTATGGAATGGGCAGGTAAATCGAAATGATACTTAGGATGGATCCGACATGGTTACCTACGTTAGAACTGTGAAGGGAACGCTCGCTCGCCTCGTGCGTAGAGGGCTAAGCCAGAATCAAATCGCTTTTTAGTCCCCCCACTCTCCCGCTCCCCTCATTCCCCTTCCCCCTCTCTAAACCCAATGCCCCCACTACCACTCCCCTCCCCCTAACACCCCATTCCCTCCCCCTCATTGTTTATAGAACTGCTTAGAATGAGATTTCTTACCGACAAATTCTGATTTATTACTGCCCACACGTAAGCGCTCGTTCAATAATTTTTACCGCTCATTTAGTTATTTTCCTGCTCAATGATATATTTACTGATCCATTTCATTATTTTTTATTACTCATTTTTGTTTACTTTACTGCTTAGTTTTAACTGCTGAACTAGTTATTAAACGTGCCATTTATAATTTGTAACTTATCAAAACCGCTATTTACAACTGCCTCTTTAAATGAGTGCCCAAAACAAATAGTCCTGGCTGCAAAATATTCAAGAGTGGACCAGAGTTACGAACGCCGTGGAGTTGTTCCACCTTGCCAAGAACAAGGAGAAGTTTTTAAGGCTGATTTCTGATATTCAGTAATTGGAGAGAAACGACAAGTTCAAAACTATTATTAAAATTCAAAACACTTTTTAATTAAAATCTTTTTCTACAATGTACTTAAGTACTAAGGTAGCAAACTCTCTTTTCCGATCTACTTAACACCTAAAGAACATAAATTGACGATTAATTTAAAGACTAAAACACGAACGCCATCCCTTGATCAACCGTGTTGCATCAACAAATCGACGAACAGGACGCATCAGTACACACTAGGATGTGCTAAAATACTTCAGTCGCGTTTGTTTTAATTCATTTCTTGGAAAATGTTGCAAAGATTTAGAAAGTGTCTATGTTTGTGTGTTCCTGTGATCGCCCATGTGGATCTCGAAAATCATTGAACTCAGATTTCAGTCCTTTTTTTTAGGGTTCTGTAAAGGGTCCAAGCAAAGCAATATTGCTCTCGCTTAGCCGTCTGTCTATTCCTCGGTAACAGGCTCTATCTTGTGAACCGTATTGGGTAAACAGTTATTTTAACCCCGACTGCAAGAAAGGGTTATTTTTCAAAATTAGTATCACTATGGCCGCTTTAGCAAGAAATACCAAAAATAAAATAAAATAAACAATTAAAGGGATAAGAAACGTGTATTGTATCTTAATACTGCGACTGCTGCGCAGCGTGTTGCGGGTTCGATTCCCGCATAGGGTAAACATTTATGTGATGAGCACTTGTGTTTGCCTTGTGTCTGGGTGTTGTTTACCTATATATGTATGTATTTACAAAAAAAAAATGTATTTTTGTATGTATATCAGCTGTCTGACACCCATAGTACAGGGTCTCCCTAGTTTGAGGTCAGATAGCCGTGTGTGAACAAGTCCCCACATATTATATTCTGAGACACCAATGAAAAATAGTTATGCTGAAGCCTAAATCTTTACATAGTTTAAAACAAGGTGCTTTCGCTGTCTGTAATCTTTTAAACTTCGCAACGGATGTTAATGCAGTTTTCATCAATAGATAGAGTGATTTAAGAGGAAGGTTTTTACGTATAGTTTGATCTAGATTGCACCCGTGCGAAGCTGGGGCCGGCCGCTAGTTTTCAATAGTTTACCTTTTGCTACCGACTTCATTCACATGACTTTTCGTACGGATCATTTATTTTTTATTGTAGAATATGGCGTAGATGACTCAGGAATAGCGAGGCGACCTATTAGCTATAGAATTTGCAAAATGATCAGTAATTGCTGAGATTTTCGCGTTCAAACAGAAAATAACTATTCAATTACATTAGAATAGATTAGCCGTGTGGTGCCGGCCGGGCATAGCATCATCCCATTTCTACCCGTGGGTATCGTAGAAGGCGACAAAGGAATATTGACCAGAGGATGGGCAGCAGCGTCCTTCTGAGTATCATAACATTTACTGCGATCGCCAACATGCATCGGCCAAGCATGGCGATTACATTTGAACACTACCTTTGGGGAGACCTATATACCCAGCAGTATGCGTCTAAAGGTTGACATGATGATGAGTATAGATTAACTGCGACATCACTTAGATACTGGAACTTGTGTCCACCATCAGGATTGTTGTTGTAAGTTGAAACACATAATTATGCAGATTGTTAAGATTCAACAATTCACACAACTTTCGTATTCGATACAAATAAGTTCTCAACATAAATATGAGATTGACATTTCAAAACGAAAATATAACATAGTCTTAGTTGAACCGCTTTACAAATATAATAGCCATTGTTTTGAGTTCATTCTCATGTTATTTGAGCTAAACGGGGCTCGAACGTGCTACGAGTTGGAATACTCCGCAAATAAATAACATTTAATATTGTTTCACTCGGTACGTAATGATGTTGGTATTGTAGTTCCCAAGTGTTGATATTTTGTTCAATTTATTTGTACTGGAGCGAATTCATGGCTGTATTGCGAATATCGTGATGTTTGGTTGAAATTCCTTTAAGATTTTGTAAACTTTTTGAAGTAAAACTTCATTACGCATGCTTGGAGAATAAGCTGGTGAATGCGTGACGAAAGCGTTAGGAAAAGTGTGATCGGGCGAGGCGGACGGAAGTTGAGAGAGAGTTATAAGTCAGTGAAGTTAGAAAGAGAGAGAGTTACGTTTCTTATTCATACAAAACTACCATTCTTCTCCATACAAAACTACCTTTTGGAATGGGCAACTAGAATCCATCTTTTCCTCATTTGATGTTCAAAAATGCCTTATAATAGTCTAATTGAAATAAATGATTTGACTTCGACTTCATGTTACTGTAGGGGCAAGAGAGAGAGATGCGAGCACACATTTTCTTTCTCTCTTTCTCTCATAGCCAGTTGCAAAAATTTCAATCACGCTCACGTTTAAGTTCGTTCGATGGGGATGGGCACTCTTAAAGGGTCGCTGTAATCGAAATCGATAAGGAGGACTCTATCAACGGAAAGCTGTAGCTCCATCTATATGTATGAACATATAGATGGAGCTACAGAAGTTTTACTTCAGTCGTGTTGTCTAAAGCACACTCGTATTTTTTATTTATTATCCATTATTGTTTCTTACGCGTTTATCAACATTGTCATCGCATTTTGGCTGTATAGGAAGATTAATTTTTGGTAACATAGGTAATTTATATTTTTTTAGGGAACCGTTTCCGTTGATAGAGTCCTCCTTATCGATTTCGATTACAGCGACCCTTTAAGAGTGCCCATCCCCATCGAACGAACTTAAACGTGAGCGTGATTGAAATTTTTTTTTATTCAACCAACGCAAGGCTCGAAAACAAACGAGTGAGTGAGAACGCGATAGCATCACAGGAAAATCGTCGCGCGGAAATTTCACAAAACTTGTTTCAGGACATACGTGTTTTAGAAAAAGCCTTACAAGATTTTGGTGAAAATGTTTGTAATTTAGAATCTCCTTTACATGTGCAAGGTTTCTATGAAGCTGTTTTTTTACTTTTTTAATGTATGAGTGCATTATGAACGGCCAAAGTTCAGATAAAATTGTGCAAAAAAGCTGATTTTCAAACGTGTTTACTGAATTTGTTTCTCAAAAAAGTTTATTTTTGGCTTCATACAAACCTAGATTTAAACCACAAGATACCTGTGTGTTAAAAATATTTGGCAAAAAAAATTGTTATAACGCCGTAATCGCGTACGAGCATTTGTATGGGAACTATGACGGGATGGGCGCTCTTAAACATGTTTCCTAGCGTGTGTTTAAAACAAGACACGCCAGACCGAATTTGATTTTGAATGGTTACGACTAACACAGTAGAGTTGACCTACAGAGTAAAAAGTATAGGTGTGTAGGAGGGTTTAGATATCTCTTTACGTATTTGGCGTTTTTTTGTTTAGAGTATCGAGTCGCTATTACTCAAATAATGTTATATAAAATATTAGATTTTGATGCTTAATAATGATTAAAATATTCGTTTATGCTTCATAAAACAATATACTCGCCGTGTGGTGCCGGTCGCGAATAGTACCACTCCATTTCTACCCGTGGGTGTCGTAGAAGGCGACAGAGGGATATTGACCGGAGGATGGGCAGCAGCGTCCTTCTGAGTACCATAACACCTACTGCGATCGCCAACATGCATCGGCCAAGCATGGCGATTACGGCTGAACCCCCCTTGGGGGAGACCTATACCCAGCAGTGGGCGTCTGAAGGTTGATATGATGATGATGATGAAAACAATATACCGCAATATATCGTATCTACACATTATAGGGCTTGGCATTAGCGTGCGGAGTCCAACAGTAACGTAATAAATTCGATTTATTTTTATTTAATTGGTAATAATACCCGTTTCACACATAAATATATTACCTAAGTTTAAGGTAATACTAATAAGATTATTAATAAAATAAAATAATAAAAATAATACAATACAAATTAAAGTAAAAATAAAATAAAATGTTTAACAATAGACGTATTCCGAATTTAAAAATGGATTCGAATAAAAAATAATTTATTCATCTTATTTACAACATTTATAAGAATTAAATATGTACAAAACTTAAAAGTAAATTAAAAAATTATATATATATTATGTACAATGGAGGGCTCACAGGGCATCAAAAAACTCGTCCGCATCGCTCACAATGGGACAAGTGCCCAGAAGGCTAGCAGCATTACCACGTTGAATGGCAATGCTAATTCTTTGGCCCAAGAAAAGGCCAGCCCTCTGGTCACGTGAAGAGTCGACCAGCCGCTTAGAAATGTCTTTAAAAACAAGGTGAGCACTCGGACCCCATGGCCCTAGTGTTTCAACCCCAAACGGCTCAAACATATAACTTCCAAGAAGGTTGTTATATTTACGCCGTTTGAGGTTTTCGGCACCCGCAGCAGCCGCCCCAGCACAACACGACGTGCTAGGAAGATGGGATGGCGCAAGGGTGTCGACACAAGTTGCATCCCATACCAAAGGTCTACCCAACTTCCACGGCATTATGGTCATTCCATCTGGTCTCTTACCATCGTCACGTGCCAAGCCATTAGGTTCTAACACAGCTGGCACGCCGGCGGAGGCAAGAGCTCGACGGATGATGTCATTAATGCTGGCGTGCCGTGCTATACGGCCTGCGCTTTTACAGCAGGAAAGGCCATGGTGGCCGAGGCAGTCGACAACTTCACCACATTGACAGCGATGCGGGGCCCCGCAAGGTGCGCCCAGACGTAGGCATGTAGCGAGCCGAAATGTAGTGTCACTGAGCATAGTACCTATGTTAGGTGACGGCAGTGCCAAATTCGAATCACTTTTACTTTGTCGCGCTTCTGCTATTTTTTTTTAGATTTGAAATTGATTTCGAAAAAGTCTTACGTTAGGGTTCCTTTTTTGGTCCGGTGTGGAAAATCCTCATGGATGTCCTACGTCCTGGTGCGGTCGAAGGGGTCTGTCAGACTCTTATTGACTAAAAACTACACCGGTGTCCGCTTCGGCGGGCCTCCTCAGATGCCTGCATGATGCATATATGCAGATGTTCAAGGGTATGTTAATCCTGAAACCACTCTATATTTTTATTGATCTAAAAAGTATCGTTCACTTTTTACTTCAATGACTATAATTTCCGGCTTTGACTAAAATCTCGAAGACGGATTGCGGCGGCTCCCGTTTACTAAACACCTCACTGCGATCGCCAAGACGCCTGCCAACTGTGGGGATTAACACAACTGCCTCCCCCCTCCCATGGGGAGGCGTTTCTCCAACAGTTGACGTCTTCCAGCTGATGATGATGATAACCATAATCTACATTTATGGCTCCCATCAATCAACATTGCACAAGCTATCCAATCAATACTGTTCCCTTTGTAACTTGATGACAGGAAGCCCCGAAGGTGGCCACTTTGTTATGTCATATTTACACCATGTAGCTGTCACTACTCGATAACAAAGGGTGACAGTTACACCCTTTATGGGGTAACCTATAGGAGAGTTTACATTGTCGATTTAAAAATGGAAGATGGCAGTTTTTGATGTGAAACATCTATAGCCGCACGTAAAACCGATTTCTGGCGGGGCGACGCGTCGCCACTCTAAATTATGGTAGATATATATATACAGTAGTGTGTACGGTGTGGCGACGCGTCGCCATGCCTGGACCTGATCTCCCCGGAGAAGTCTTGTTCCTCATCTCTGGCTTGCCTTTCAATAAGGGCAAGCCAGAGATGAGGAACGGAGCTCCCACCTCTATCTTGCCTTAATTGGCCGGTTAGAGTGGAAACTCGCGAGAGCATTCGTGCTCGGGGTAAGGAAGTATTCCAGTAAGACGCTGGTAGGGATCTTGACCGTACTTCCGGGATTGTCCTGATAGCCGTGGAATACCTCTCCACTCCTCTAGCACCTCAAGATTTGTTGCCCCCTTGTCGCTACGTCACTTCGTGCTAGCGACTGTTTCAGGGGGGCCATTTAGTGAGTGTGCAAGTCACCCCCTGCTATTTTATCCATGTATACAAACATTGATTCGGCAGGGGCCATAGTCACTTCATAGTTCCAGGTAACCAAGTCACTTTAGCAACCTATACCCATAGTCCAGTACTGTTAGTTTCCATGTCCTGTAATAGTCCTGTACCAACCGGGGGTTGTCCTTGGGTGCACTTGCATAGTGCATACAGGGATAATCGTCGGTTGGTGTCTTATTTCATATAAAGCTACCTAAGGGGCCTCTGCGAGTTGGCTTCGGCTCCTCGTACGCCTTACAAAGGCCCGGGACCTCTGGGTCCCGAGATACATAAAGTATATAAAATATAATAATAATAATACTATATTTATTTGAGAAAAACAGGGTATACAAAGCTGTTAAATAAGTGTAAGATCCAGCATGTTTTGCTTAGAGTTAAAGCATGAAAACTTATAGTCTGGTACCTAAAACGAACGTTAAGAATTAAGAAAATACAGAATATTGTGAATAATTTTTTTTAAGAATAAGTATGGAGTTTCTTACCAGTTTTTCTCCATATGAAACGAACTTTTGGAAGGGGTAACCAGATACGTTCTTATTTTTTTTATATTTCCTTATAAAAAAAAAATGAGCCGTGTCGAACATCGACATTATTTTGTAAAAGTAATATGCAGAAAAGAACAGATTGTGATAGGAACTAAATATGTCATAATGATAAAATAAAATATTACGATTTTTTTCCAGATAACGGTGACTATTTATTGAATAAACATTTATTTTCATTAAATACAAAAATTTACGAATTTATTTCAAATCGTGACTACTTAATTCGTTTAATCAGTGACTTGGTGGGGTCGCGACGTCGTCCGCGTGAATGTCTGTTAGCACAGATGCAAACGAAGTCGCGGATTCAAAAATCTATGACCTTCCCCAGGGTCCAAACTATTTTCATACCAAATTTCATCGAAATCAGTTATTGAAAGCGTAACAGACAGAGTTACTTTCGCATTCATAATATTAGTGTGGATATGGTTAAGGATACGTGAATACGATGTACCTTGTGTAAAGACCACTATATTTATGTATGTACAATGTATTACAAGTTTAGGCCCTACCCTTACCAAATAAGTTTCAGCATTCGTTCCCTCTTCGCCGCGCAAGAGATACTTCAATAATTATTTCTCATCTCTGTGGTTTCGTTGTGAGGAGATTAATTACACAATATTTAATGTATTTTTTATTTGTTTATATTTCTTTTGGATATAGAGTTTATTGCTTCGAAAAACTGCACAAAATACGGCTAGCGCTGGGTGTTGCATAGGGACGCGCCTTAAGACATGACAGCACTGGTTCAGCAGTACAGCCGCGAAAGTCTAAAAAAACAAAACTCACTATCGCACTTATAATATCTGTACGGATAGGTAGACATCACATGAACTCCAGCAGTACCTATTTAAATCCAACCACGTCATATTCAGCTACACTAACCACCATTTAGTTCGAAAACAAAAATAAAAAAGGTGTGTTTCGAAGACATAAATCACCAACCGATCACAGACGACACTTCCAAATGCAATGTGTATAATTCAATCGTGTCACTTCTGTGAGACAGTTACTTATTCACTAAAATGTTTAAAGCTGTGTCTTTGTGAATGTTTTTTCTTTTGTTCTTAATTTATGTGCACACTAGCACTCTGCCCGCGACCTCGTCCGCGTCCGCGTCAATTTTCTCAAGAATCCCTAATTTTTCCATTGAAAAATATAGCCAATGTTGCTCAGGGATAATGTAGCATTCTACTGGTAAGAATTTTTGAAATCGGGCCAGTTCTTTTTTAGTTAAATCGTAACAAACAAACAACAAGTCTTTCCTGTTTATAATAAATACTAGCTAACCCACGGAACCCGACAGACTTTGACCTATCAATTAATTTTTCAATGTTCTTACCGTATAAACTTTCCCTGGACTTCCACAAACATTTCAAGACCAAAATTAACCAAATCGATCCAGGCGTTTTCGAATTTTAGCGAGACTAACGAACAACAATTCATTTTTATAATATCGATTAGTTTAGTTTGTTGTTAGCTATTGTATTTACAATCCACTCTCAATTTAGATCGAGAACTTATTTCAGTGATTTTTGAAATCGAACATTTGTCACGAATTTTAAATGAAATGTGTATTAATTGTCATTTCTGTGAGGCAGTTACTTATTCTTTTGTTTTTGTGTTCTTAATTTAAATAAATGGACATTGTTGTTACCTTTTGTCATCATCATCTGCCTAGCCTATTCCCAACTACAATATTGGGGTCGGCTTCCAGTGTAACCGGGTGCAGCTGAATACCAGTGCTTTGCATGGAGCGACTGCCTATCTGACCACCACAATCAAATTTACTGGGTAACACGATATCCCTTGGTTTCTGACTACCCGTAATGACAGTCAAAAATCTAGGAATGACAGCCGGGACCAACGGCTTTACAGCGGCAGCCAGATAGTCTAAGAACCAGTCTTACCAATGGGCATCGTGTTACCCAGTAACTGGATTGTGGAGGTGAGATAGGCAGTCCTCCATGTAAAGCACTGGTATTCAGCTGCAGCCGGTAAGACTGGAAACCGACCCAACATAGAAAAAGTTTAAGCATATGATGTTAGTTTGAAAGCTTTATTTGCATCAATGGGTGATACTAATAGCCAAATACTCAAACGCTACTCAATGTTAAGGTGCCATTAAGTCTCTCTCTATCACTTTATGTCTAAGGGTGTTACCAGACCAATCGATCGATCGTCGATCGACGGCATCGATCGATTGTAGAAAGGATTTAGTCGACGTCGACGATCGACAATTCGACAATTTCTACCAGACCAATCGATCGATTGTTGATAGAATGGATTAGTCGACGTCGATCGAGCTACTTGATTATTATTACTGATGGATTATAGCCGGGGTTAATCGATCATCGTCGACCGATGCCATCGACCGACAATCGATCGATTGGTTAGTCGAACGGAATCTGTCGCTCAGCCAAAGCTACCACACCAATCGATCAACGTCGATGGATGGTATCGATCGACGATCGATCGATTGGTGTAGTAACACCCTAAGTGACTGTGACAGGACGAGACTTAACAGCAACTTAAAATTGAGTAGATGTAGGTGTATTTTAGCAATTTTTGTGTATCTTTTTAATGTTTTTGTCTTTTAAACACTGTTTCTGCCATTTTATCTTTTCACCATCCTTGATTGACTGATAGAGAATGCCTAAGGCATTAAGTCCGACTTTGTACATACATTTGTACATGAAGTATAAATAAATAAATAAACATTTGTGTCTTCACTAAACTAAAGGCCACTTTTCTAACCAGTAAAACTTAATTGCTTCCTCATTCTCATTCCTGCCGTTCTTCAGCTCGACCTGGCCCGTAAATCTATCATCGGCCTCTAACCCTGCCAAGTTTTCTAATTATTTCTACGTCATTCTTAAGTTCTTTGATAAACTTTTTTGTTTCTTTATGAACTGTCTTTATTATACACCCCATCACTAGAAGCTATTGCACCGTAGGTGCTCAAAAGGGAATAAAGTTAAATATTTTGATTGTTCCCCATTGAGCACCAAGCTATTATATTGATTGGTGCTCAAATGGGAATAACTTTGGTGCTCAATGCAAAGGTGCTCAAACGGGAATATTCCTTATTTTCAGGTATTTATTTATTTTCTTTTTTCTTTCTTTCTTTTTTTTATTTTGGTTTAATTACAATGGTTAAAACCAATTACAATAATTAAAGACTCAATCCATACTATAATATCCATACTTCCATACTTAATATTATAAATCTTCTCCATACAAAACTACCTTTTGGAATGGGCACCTAAAATCATTTTTTTTTTCTCATTTGACGTTCAAAAGTGCCTTATAATGGTCTAATTGAAATAAATGATTTGACTTTGACTTTGACTTTGAAATGCGAAAGTAACTCTGTCTGTAACGTTTTCACGACGAAACGGCTCAACCGATTTTGATGGAATTTGGTACGAATATAGCTTAAACCACGGGAAAAGACATAATGTAATTTTTAATAAGCAGTTTCATCTGCATCGACGATAACCGACATTCACACGGACGAAGTCGCGGGCAATAGCTCATATTTAAATAAATATAAAAGGAAATCATTTAAAACATAACAAAGTTTAGGTAGGTTGGAATTTACGAAAGTAATGACACTTTCATAAATTCCTCTCATAGTGCTTCTGACATACCATACCTTTATCATTTAAGAATTCCACCTGAATTGTGAATGCAGTTACTAACATTTAATCTCACATACACAAACAATAAGACCAGGGGCCAAGTCTGCTATTTGTATAATTTCGTCATTCCAACACGATCCCATTGTCATTTTGCTAAAAGTTCGTAATCTGCTAAATTCATAATGGTCGATCATTGGTCGCACAATGACATTGCAATGGTAGGTCACTGATCAAAGTATCTGTCAAAATTTTTGCAGATTACCGCCTAAGTCACTCATTCAGTTGTCATTTTGTACGAGATTACCATTCTATATCATTTCTTTCAATGGCGTGTCAGTGGTTGACCATTGGAAAGTCATAATGACGCCATTATATTAGTAGATTACCAAACTTGTCAAAATCAACAATTATGAAATCAATGATAGACCATTCTGACACTATTGTAATAAGACTTGAGGCCCAGGAACTGCCTGTAAGCAATACAAATATTTGTGCCGTTTACACACAGTGCAGTTATGCTGTTCTCTAACGTTACCATTCGTGGTTGTGCAAAATCAAAGTCAAAGTCAAAGTCAAATCATTTATTTCAATTAGACCATTATAAGGCACTATTGAACGTCAAATGAGAAAAAAGAATTGATTCTAGGTGCCCATTCCAAAAGGTAGTTTTGTATGGAGAAGAATGGGCAAGAAACTACATACTTACTCTTTTAAAAACGATGTTAACAATATTTGCATTCACGGGAATTATATAATTATACGTGAATACGATGTACCTTGCATAAAAACACTAGGTATTTGAAAGTGTTTACAAAGTATCACAGATTAAGGAATGACAGACTAAGTTATATGTACATAGATACACAGTGTTCACATATTATTACAAATGTTGAAACAGTAGACGACCACAACTTATATTAACAAACAATGAATCAGTATGTGAGCCTGAGCAGTGTATAAAAAAGAGTCAAATCTATATATGTACATATTTATACTAAGTGCTCTACAGCGACCTCGTCATCGTGTCAGTCGTAAAATCGACGTCGACCGCAGCGACTGTTCTGTGAGAAGTGTTCAATTATTCAACATTGCGTAGAACCCACTCGCCGCTGCCACAGCGTCGAGCTTAAGATCGTGTCACTTAGAGAATAGCACTACAGCAGATAATCGATCAGCCGCTATGCCAACCGTGTCGTCAAAGGATTTATTATTATGATTGCAAAGTAGCTGATTCGGTTAAGTTGGGAATTTGTATAACATGGTGGCCATTTTGAAAATACTGTCATAAAGACAATGTCTAATGTCAATGTGACAATACTAAATTATAATTTATACGTCATGTATGTACCACTAAAATGAAGAGATAGGTATTACCTGCTTCTTAATAGGAATTAATGTAATTTAAAACGTAGTACATACACCTAATATTACTTAGTTTTAAAATGGATAACATTTTGTATAAGAATATTAGACTATCTGTATTGCAATAGGGTATTTTACCAAAAAAATCTAATTAGTCCGTCCGTCAGATTATCGAAAAATATTGGATACTTACGTATTTTTTGTTTTATCAAATCAATAAAAACTGACGAAGACAAACGCATCAAAGATCATGAGTGGGGGTTTGTGACATCACTTCGCCAGTAAAAGTGTACTGACATAGTGATGTCACACGGGTTTTCGACGCACTGTATCGTCTTCATTTTTGTTTACGTGAAAAAAGAAAAAATACGTGTCCAATATTTTGTGGAAATCTATCTGACGGACTATTTAGATTTTTTTGGTAAAATACCCTATTGAAACCGTGTTTTGTTGCCTAATAAGTTTCATAATTCATAATTTTGCTGTACAAGCAATCTTTGCTCATTTCCCCATAGGAAAAACATGGGAAACTTTAATCGAAGTTCAAATTTATGCACAGTCACGTTTCGCGATAAACTTTGAATTATTTGCTATAATATGTATGTCCCTATTGCATTACATTGCACATAAAACACAGGCCGTTGTATAACAGGAATTACAAATTTAATACCAAATGGAAATCCATAGCTTATTTGGAATTAATTTTGTTTAAAAACCAGGAACGGGCAAGTGGCGATGTGACCTTTCTATTACAAATATACTTTTTAACACAGATTACCAAACAAAATACTGATAGACCATGCGGAACACTGCGAGTGAAGCCACAAAAGCAAATACAAATTCAATAACGAATACCTACAATCTCCTGATTGTATTCGCTTTTGAATTTTTATTTGTATTTGTTTTTTAACAATGCTTCGTTTCGTGCTGTACTGACTCGTGTTAGTACAGCGCAAAGCGAATTGTAGGTAGGTATTCGTTTTTGAATTTGTATTTGCTTTTGTGGCTTTACTCGCAGTGTTCCGCACGGTCTATCTGCCTTTTGTTTGATAATCTGAGCTTTTTAAGTTTATCTTGGTAATCACTGACCCCAGTGAAGGAAAAAAGACGGGATTTATAATAAGTATACCCACATCTGAAATCGCAATTCCACCGTGAACAAGTGTCATGGTGATAAATGCGCGGTGTCTTCTCTATTTATGAGAAGAAAGCTTTGTCCTGCATTGGAATAGTAATAGTCCAATTTTGGCATTATTAAAAGAACCTTTTTACGAAAAAGACAACCGCCTTCAAAAACTAAAAAGCGATAAATAACTTTAGCACAGAACACATAACTAATATGACTTTAGTTTCCGAAGTCGATAGCAATACAAAACAACAAACAGAACAAAAGCCGCTGTCTTCTTTTATTTTCCGCTTTTTAGTACTACATCATGTACATCATCCAAATCTATTACGAAAAAGCAAAACAGTTAAAACAAAGATTAAAAGTCCTTATCAAAACTTTTGCTGAAGGGGACAAACCATCTATGTATATTGTTTTGCCTTTTGCTATTTTTTTCAAAAAGTACTGAATCTATCGATACAATTTATATGGGACCACTCCTGATAATATGTGTATCCCATCCATTAGAAATAGAATTTTGAAAATTGGTTCCCGATTGGCGGAAAAATCGGTGAACATACATAAAAAAAAACACTTAGGCTGCCCGCCCACGTCAGACTTGTTGTAGGACCGATTATCGGATCGGTCGATTATTTCATAGTTTCGTAAGACCGACTTTTTGTGGGACATCTGCGTTGGTACATTAAAGTTCATTATATTCCATTTCTCTCCGACAAAACATCGGTCACCGATTGTCTGACGTGGGCTAGGACCCTAAGTCAAACATAGTACAGTCAACAGCAAAAGTAGATGATCAAAATCAGAAACTCAATACTAATGAACGGAGTTAGCGTCAGAACTGTGTGTCGAAGTGATTCAAAAGTATGTGTGTGACAATCACATACTTTTAATAAATAAACTAGTAATCAATTATATAAATTAGTGTTAGTAAATTAGTATTGAATTTCTGATATTGATCATCTACTTTTGCTGTTGACTGTACAGTGATTTAGTAGAAAACTTAACTTTTTATTTGCTTATCAAAAGTATCGCTGGATTATGGTCTAGAGTCATAATGGAGACGTTCAGGGCTACTAATTAATTCTATTTAAGCTTTTAACAAAGAAAAATTGTATTTTTTAATTCACTTCGCTCCTCTTAGAAAACGAAGAAAACGAAATTCGCATGTAAACCCATAAGTAAAAGCTATCGAATCTATAAATACAAACAGTCTGCCCGTTCGTCTGTCTGCTACAGTTTTGTATTTCTGTCTGTCTGTGTTTTGATGTATTTTACTTTATGCAGGCGAATTCAGAAACGTCTCCTGTATATAAATAAACCCAAGGTTTGTAACAGGTTAGTTCCTACTGAATGGCAGAATCTCTTTGTTGTATTTAAATAGTTATTTTTGTAACGTTTTCTTGTATTAATATTATGTCTGCGTGTCGTGAAGATGAAAGGACTGTACAACATTTTGGGTGTGTCATCGGTCAGAAATGGCTGACCCTGCGGTCGGTAACCCGCCTGCCTAGTGTGGTGACTCCTAGTCTAAAAACAGCTGGTGATCAAACTTCTTTATCTTAATGTTTTTTCCTGGGTTTTATTATTTACATAGTTTAAAACAAAGCCGCTTACGGCCATTTGTTCCTCTGTACGCATAGATATTTTAAACTGCGTAACGAATTTTATGAATGCTTATAAAGAAGGTTTATACGTATAGTTATACTACATAGACCTGTACGAATCCGGGGCGAATCTCTGGTTTTCAATATTTTATAATCGTTCAAATTGCCATAGTATTAGATTATATTGTGTCACAGTTATCGCAAAAAGTTGATAAAGTCAAAGTCAAAGTCAAAGTCAAAGTCAAATCATTTATTTCAATTAGACCATTATAAGGCACTATTGAACGTCTAATGAGAAAAAAAAAATGATTATATGTGCCCATTCCAAAAGGTAGTTTTAAAAAAAATGTTACTTGTATTAAGTATCATTTAAATGCATGTAATACTAATTAGAGCACTAGCTTAAAAAACTTTAACGTTTTCCGAACAATTACATGTTTTAGTTTATTTTTGTACGGTCAGCTGCAAAAGTTGTTAAACAAATTACATTTACATAACTGTCTAAAAACACTACTTTTCAGCATTTTAGGTACTAACTAAGATTTTAGGCACATACAATTCGTATTCCCTTTAATATAGGTTATGTATACATTAATAATTAATTAATAAGATAAAAAAAGAGAAACCTTCTGACGCTGACTCTACTGGTATACCTACTATGGACGGTCAACAAAAGAGGTAACTCACCAGGGTCGTTACACATAATCGAAACTTTCATTGAAATTGATCGATATCTTCGAATTAAATTGAATTGAATCAATGAACTATTTAGTTACCCTCAAGCACGTAAAGCCATGGGTCTCTCTCCCCTAATGAGACTCGACTTGACACAGTATAAATATTAGTACTACCGTACAGTAGCGACACGCTCCGCCTCTCTCTGAAACCGTTCCTCACCTCTCCTCGCGTCGAACGACTGCTCTGTCAACTGCGTTTTTGTTCAAGCGGCGCGTAGACACGCACACACACGCACGTATCTGTATAGTCTGTTATTTTAGCAGTAGTGTAGACAAATATATTGTTTTGTTTCTATGGAGTGTCGCGGGTGTGACTCTACTGAAAAATCAACCACAAATGGTGTTATTTGCTGACGATACTTCATTGTTTTTTAAAGTAAATAGACGGGCACAGCACCTTGACGCCGTAAATGACGCCATGCTTAAGATTCATAATTGGTTTACTGTAGATAATTTAGTATTAAATGAGAAGAAAATTAAATGCATAAGATTCGCTTTGCCGAATGTTGAGAGTAATGAATGTAACGTTATATTGAATAAGGACACACTTGAATTCGTCGAAAGGACTGTTTTCCTAGGCATTACGCTTGATTCCAAGCTACAGTGGGGTCCTCACTTAACATCTCTTGCAGGGCGGTTAAGTTCAGCCGCTTACGCTGTCGGAAAGATCCGGCATTTGACAGACGTGGACAGTATCATGTCTTACGGTATTTTGCTATGGGGACGGGCTGCAGATATGGATTCTATTTTTATTCTGCAAAAGCGGGCTGTCATAGCAATCTATAATCTCCGCAAACGCGAATCTCTAAGAGAATTGTTTAAACAGATTAACATCATGACGGTACCTTGTCAATATATATATAAAAACATTAAGCATGTCCGAAAAAATCTTCATCTTTTTAAAAAAATAGGTGACAGACGTAATTTTTATACTAGAAATAGGAACAAATTAGATCAGCCAAGCTTCAGATTGTCAAAAGTACATGTGTCTTTTATGGGGTACTGTGTAAAATGCTATAATAAAATACCACTTGATATTTTATAATTGAATGAAAAGCTATTTGAAACATGTATTAAACGCACACTATGTATACAAGCATATTAATGATTACATCAATGATAAAAATGCTTGGCTGAATGCTGGTCCTGCTCCACAGCTAGTTTAGGGAATGTCTAAATTGGAGGAAAAGGATGTTTCCTACCTCTTTTTCTATTGACATGAGTAACGAGTATCGTTATTATTATACGTAGATATTTTTAAATTATGTACTTATTACACTTCATATGATACAATAATATACATTGGAAACCTTAGTTTTGTATAATTTAGCAGCATTATTTAAATTTTGTAAATGTGAATACCATGGAGCCATTTACTAAGTATATTAATACCTATATGTTTGACAAAAATTAACATGGCGGTTGGGAGTATTGTCATGCTCGCTCAAATGTCTCGCTGATTCGCTTCTTTCTTTCTTTTTTTTATTTTGGTTTAATTACAATGGTTAAAACCAATTACAATAATTAAAGACTCAATCCATACTATAATATCCATACTTCCATACTTAATATTATAAATCTTCTCCATACAAAACTACCTTTTGGAATGGGCACCTAAAATCATTTTTTTTTTCTCATTTGACGTTCAAAAGTGCCTTATAATGGTCTAATTGAAATAAATGATTTGACTTTGACTTTGACTTTGAAATGCGAAAGTAACTCTGTCTGTAACGTTTTCACGACGAAACGGCTCAACCGATTTTGATGGAATTTGGTACGAATATAGCTTAAACCACGGGAAAAGACATAATGTAATTTTTAATAAGCAGTTGCATCTGCATCGACGGTAACCGACATTCACACGGACGAAGTCGCGGGCAAAAGCTCATATTTAAATAAATATAAAAGGAAATCATTTAAACCATAACAAAGTTTAGGTAGGTAGGAATTTACGAAAGTAATGACACTTTCATAAATTCCTCTCACAGTGCTTCTGACATACTATACCTTTATCATTTAAGAATTCCACCTGAATCGTGGGTGCAGTTACTAACATTTAATCTCACATACACAAACAATAAGACCAGGGGCCAAGTCTGCTATTTGTATAATTTCGTCATTCCAACACGATCCCATTGTCATTTTGCTAAAAGTTCGTAATCTGCTAAATTCATAATGGTCGATCATTGACTGCACAATGACGTTCTAATGGTCACTGATCAAAGTATCTGTCTAAATTTTCGCAGATTACCGCCTAAGTCAGTCATTCAGTTGTCATTTTGTACGAGATTACCATACGGGTTGACCATTGGAAAGTCATAATGACGCCATTATATTAGTAGATTACCAAACTTGTCAAAATCAACAATTATGAAATCAATGATAGACCATTCTGACACTATTGTAATAGCAGACTTGAGGCCCAGGAACTGCCTGTAATCAATACAAATATTTGTGCCGTTTAGGTATCGAACTCGTGACACACAGTGCAGTTATGCTGTTCTCTAACGTTACCATTCGTGGTTGTGCTCTACAGCGACCTCGTCATCGTGTCAGTCGTAAAATCGACGTCGACCTCGGCGACTGTTCTGTGAGAAGTGTTCAATTATTTAACCTTGCGTAGGACCCACTCGCCGCTGCCACAGCGTCGCTTTAGATCGTGTTATTTAGAGAATAGCACTACAGCAGATAATCGATCAGCCGCTATGCCAACCGTGTCGTCAAAGGATTTATTATTATGATTGCAAAGTAGCTGATTCGGTTAAGTTGGGAATTTGTATAACATGGTGGCCATTTTGAAAATACTGTCATAAAGACAATGTCTAATGTCAATGTGACAATACTAAATTATAATTTATACGTCATGTATGTACCACTAAAATGAAGAGATAGGTATTACCTGCTTCTTAATAGGAATTAATGTAATTTAAAACGTAGTACATACACCTAATATTACTTAGTTTTAAAAGGGATAACATTTTGTATAAGAACATTAGACTATCTGTATTGCAATAGGGTATTTTACCAAAAAAAATCTAATAAGTCCGTCCGTCAGATTATCGAAAAATATTGGACACTTACGTATTTTTTTTTTATCAAATCAATCAAAACTGACGAAGACAAACGCATCAAAGATCATGAGTGGGGGTATGTGACGTCACTTCGCCAGTAAAAGTGTACTGACATAGTGATGTCACACGAGTTTTCGACGCACTGTATCGTCTTCATTTTTGTTTACGTGAAAAAAGAAAAAACACGTGTCCAATATTTTTTGGAAATCTATCTGACGGACTAATTCGATTTTTTTGGTATAATACCCTATTGAAACCGTGTTTTGTTGCCTAATAAGTTTCATAATTCATAACTTTGCTGTACAAGCAATCTTTGCTCATTTCCCCATAGGAAAAACATGGGAAACTTTAATCGAAGTTCATATTTATGCACAGTCACGTTTCGCGATAAACTTTGAATTATTTGCTATAATATGTATGTCCCTATTGCATTACATTGCACATAAAACACAGGCCGTTGTATAACAGGAATTACAAATTTAATACCAAATGGAAATCCATGGCATAATTGGAATTAAATTTATTTAAAAACCAGGAACGGGCAAGTGGCGATGTGACCTTTCTATTACAAATATACTTTTTAACACAGATTACCAAACAAAATACTGATAGACCATGCGGAACACTGCGAGTGAAGCCACAAAAGCAAATACAAATTCAATAACGAATACCTACAATCTCCTGATTGTATTCGCTTTTGAATTTTTATTTGTATTTGTTTTTTAACAATGCTTCGTTTCGTGCTGTACTGACTCGTGTTAGTACAGCGCAAAGCGAATTGTAAGTAGGTATTCGTTTTTGAATTTGTATTTGCTTTTGTGGCTTTACTCGCAGTGTTCCGCACGGTCTATCTGCTGCAAAAGTATCGCTGAATTATGGTCTAGAGTCATAATGGAGACATTCAGGGCTACTAATTAATCCTATTTAAGCTTTTATCAAAGAAAAATTGTATTTTTTAATTCACTTCGCTCCTCTTAGAAAACGAAGAAAACGAAATTCGCATGTAAACCCATAAGTAAAAGCTATCGAATCTATAAATACAAACAGTCTGCCCGTTCGTCTGTCTGCTACAGTTTTGTATTTCTGTCTGTCTGTGTTTTGATGTATTTTACTTTATGCAGGCGAATTCAGAAACGTCTCCTGTATATAAATAAACCCAAGGTTTGTAACAGGTTAGTTCCTACTGAATGGCAGAATCTCTTTGTTGTATTTAAATAGTTATTTTTGTAACGTTTTCTTGTATTAATATTATGTCTGCGTGTCGTGAAGATGAAAGGACTGTACAACATTTTGGGTGTGTCATCGGTCAGAAATGGCTGACCCTGCGGTCGGTAACCCGCCTGCCTAGTGTGGTGACTCCTAGTCTAAAAACAGCTGGTGATCAAACTTCTTTATCTTAATGTTTTTTCCTGGGTTTTATTATTTACATAGTTTAAAACAAAGCCGCTTACGGCCATTTGTTCCTCTGTACGCATAGATATTTTAAACTGCGTAACGAATTTTATGAATGCTTATAAAGAAGGTTTATACGTATAGTTAGGTATACTACATAGACCTGTACGAATCCGGGGCGAATCTCTGGTTTTCAATATTTTATAATCGTTCAAATTGCCATAGTATTAGATTATATTGTGTCACAGTTATCGCAAAAAGTTGATAAAGTCAAAGTCAAAGTCAAAGTCAAAGTCAAATCATTTATTTCAATTAGACCATTATAAGGCACTATTGAACGTCTAATGAGAAAAAAAAAATGATTATATGTGCCCATTCCAAAAGGTAGTTTTAAAAAAAATGTTACTTGTATTAAGTATCATTTAAATGCATGTAATACTAATTAGAGCACTAGCTTAAAAAACTTTAACGTTTTCCGAACAATTACATGTTTTAGTTTATTTTTGTACGGTCAGCTGCAAAAGTTGTTAAACAAATTACATTTACATAACTGTCTAAAAACACTACTTTTCAGCATTTTAGGTACTAACTAAGATTTTAGGCACATACAATTCGTATTCCCTTTAATATAGGTTATGTATACATTAATAATTAATTAATAAGATAAAAAAAGAGAAACCTTCTGACGCTGACTCTACTGGTATACCTACTATGGACGGTCAACAAAAGAGGTAACTCACCAGGGTCGTTACACATAATCGAAACTTTCATTGAAATTGATCGATATCTTCGAATTAAATTGAATTGAATCAATGAACTATTTAGTTACCCTCAAGCACGTAAAGCCATGGGTCTCTCTCCCCTAATGAGACTCGACTTGACACAGTATAAATATTAGTACTACCGTACAGTAGCGACACGCTCCGCCTCTCTCTGAAACCGTTCCTCACCTCTCCTCGCGTCGAACGACTGCTCTGTCAACTGCGTTTTTGTTCAAGCGGCGCGTAGACACGCACACACACGCACGTATCTGTATAGTCTGTTATTTTAGCAGTAGTGTAGACAAATATATTGTTTTGTTTCTATGGAGTGTCGCGGGTGTGACTCTACTGAAAAATCAACCACAAATGGTGTTATTTGCTGACGATACTTCATTGTTTTTTAAAGTAAATAGACGGGCACAGCACCTTGACGCCGTAAATGACGCCATGCTTAAGATTCATAATTGGTTTACTGTAAATAATTTAGTATTAAATGAGAAGAAAATTAAATGCATAAGATTCGCTTTGCCGAATGTTGAGAGTAATGAATGTAACGTTATATTGAATAAGGACACACTTGAATTCGTCGAAAGGACTGTTTTCCTAGGCATTACGCTTGATTCCAAGCTACAGTGGGGTCCTCACTTAACATCTCTTGCAGGGCGGTTAAGTTCAGCCGCTTACGCTGTCGGAAAGATCCGGCATTTGACAGACGTGGACAGTATCATGTCTTACGGTATTTTGCTATGGGGACGGGCTGCAGATATGGATTCTATTTTTATTCTGCAAAAGCGGGCTGTCATAGCAATCTATAATCTCCGCAAACGCGAATCTCTAAGAGAATTGTTTAAACAGATTAACATCATGACGGTACCTTGTCAATATATATATAAAAACATTAAGCATGTCCGAAAAAATCTTCATCTTTTTAAAAAAATAGGTGACAGACGTAATTTTTATACTAGAAATAGGAACAAATTAGATCAGCCAAGCTTCAGATTGTCAAAAGTACATGTGTCTTTTATGGGGTACTGTGTAAAATGCTATAATAAAATACCACTTGATATTTTATAATTGAATGAAAAGCTATTTGAAACATGTATTAAACGCACACTATGTATACAAGCATATTAATGATTACATCAATGATAAAAATGCTTGGCTGAATGCTGGTCCTGCTCCACAGCTAGTTTAGGGAATGTCTAAATTGGAGGAAAAGGATGTTTCCTACCTCTTTTTCTATTGACATGAGTAACGAGTATCGTTATTATTATACGTAGATATTTTTAAATTATGTACTTATTACACTTCATATGATACAATAATATACATTGGAAACCTTAGTTTTGTATAATTTAGCAGCATTATTTAAATTTTGTAAATGTGAATACCATGGAGCCATTTACTAAGTATATTAATACCTATATGTTTGACAAAAATTAACATGGCGGTTGGGAGTATTGTCATGCTCGCTCAAATGTCTCGCTGATGGTGGCGCGTGTGTTGGATCATTCGGCTCCCTTCAAAATGTTTGAGCTGAATGGTGCTGATTCACGCGTCATGTTCGTGAACGGGCGCTGTCAGTAGAGATTGGTCAGCTCTTATCTGCCATGGACTTTATCTTGCTTCTTTTTTGTGTTTTGTATCGTTGGATTATCTTCGTAGTTTTCACATCTAGAAGCAACAAGAATCATGTAACCAGACTTTGTAAAAAACTTGATTTAAAAGAGTGTCCGTAGAGTTTCTTGCTCGTTCTTCTCCATAGAGACCTACCTTCGTTTTGGAACGAGCAACTAGCTTCAACTCTCTGACTAACTGACCGACTCCATGACAATTCAAAAGTGCCTGTAAATGGTTTAATTGAAATCAATGCTTTGACTTGACTTGACTATAAGTCTGAGGGAAGAGGGTGTTTGCGCACATACTTGTGCACTATAATATCTTCTGCGTACTTGCGTGACCGAAATTCGGTCGGAATAATAAGATTATGTACATTATTAAATGTTATTTTTGTCATCTTTACACTGTTGTAGTTGTAAACTGAGCGTATCTGACGTAGATCTCGAAGCGAAAAGAATACGAATATAGCTAGAAAAACTATAATAATTACGTTACGAGAAAGCCCACTTGGTTACTTATTTGTTTTGTCGACTGTACGTGGGGAAAACGTGCTATTAGTTCAGTAACTATTAACGTTAATGTTTAAGTAATTAACACGTTTAAATTACTAAACAATAACTACTTAGACTAATATAGTTTTACTGACTAAGTACTTTAGTGTTTTGTACAATAAAGAGGGCCATATATACACTGTGTATTTGTGGTTGTAAGAAAATTTTAAAAAAAACGTACTTTGGTAGATTTATTTTATTTTTTAAATAAAAGCAAACTTTTCTAAAATATTGTAAAATAAGAGTTTGTTTGTTAGTTTGAACGAGATAATCTTCGCAAGTACTGTTTCAATTGCGAATATTTGGGATCCGTTAGGAAAATATCACATGGACAACTAAAACTATAAATTATTGTTCGGCACCCAATTGCCGAACAATAATTTATAGTTTTGTAAAAACTTTGTAAAAACGTTAAAGATTTTAGGCTAGAACTTTTAGTATTACATTTGTGTCTTTAAACACTTAGACAATGGTTGTAATTGAAATATACAAAAAATAATAATTTAAATGTCAATAACAAAGAATCCAAAAAAAAAATTTCTTAGAAAAAAAATCGTTTCGCCCATTTGCTTTATTTGTGTACAAAGTAATATTATTAACATCAGGGGGTCCAAGAAGTTTATGAACTATATTTCTATAATTATTTACACACCAACAATACTGAAAATACTTTGTAAGCGGTCCCCCGACTCTATACCCTGGTCACAATAAGATTAGACATTTACGCAAATCTTTTTTACAGTCCGTTCAACCGATTTTGACTTCTATTGCGTTGGTGGCATGACAAATGGCAACTGCAGTAAACAGCTGTTGTATTGTAACCACTTTTTTTGCCTCTAATGTCATCCTACGGAATAGAAGTCAAAATCGGTTGAAGGGACTGCAAATAAGGTTTGTGTTTATGCCTAATCTTATAGTGAACAGGGTATAGAATTACGACTTTAGTGTCAGAAATGCCTTTCGTCGAATTGAAAAAATGGTTTACAGTATCGACCAACAGCAGTGTGACAGCTCGGGCTGTGGCCTACACAGCATTCTAACACGTAAAACAAACTTGTTTAAATTGAAATTCCTATCCACACTTTCAAGAGTAGCAAATTGGTTGTTCGATCTTAGCTCATTGTGGTTTACCGTCAAACATAAAACCGTAATAAGGAACCAATTGTTACTGGCACATTTATTTCACCTCACCATTTCGGCGAACGAAACTGCGTATACGTAATAGGTACTTCGATCTCCCTTACCTGGGTGACCAGGTGTATTGGTTTTGTAGGATAATTCCCATAAATATTACAACTAAATAATGTCATATAATGTGGGAGTACAGGGTGACATAAAAAAAAGGATAAAGAATAATAAAAGGTGTTTATTTTAGTTTTTTCCGTCTTGAAATAATGTATAAAAAACTTCAATCACTCTTCTACCTAGTTATTTTCTGTCACTTTCAAATCTTCCTTCAAACTTTCCTTCATGTCATTTCAAGCATATGGTACATAAAAAAAAATTAAACCACAAGATTTTGTGATTTAATAACTACCTATAACTGTTACTAAGATTAAAACTTTTACAAACTTGTTTATTTTTATTTAAAGTATATATAAATCTTCTGTAACGATGTTTGTCCGCGATGGACTCCTAAACTACTGAAGCGATTTTAATGAAATTTGTACACGGTGTGCAGTTTGTATTTTTATTAAAAAAAAAATAACGCAATTATTTTTCTATGTAAAATAAAACAAACAATCTCTTATGATCTTATTAAACACGATTTTTTACTAGGATTACCATAATTTTAATCAATCGTTTTAACCTGATTAAATTAAAAATAATAATAATAATTAAAAATAATAATATTAATAGTCGTTTGTAGAATTTTTAGAAGGCGTGAGCCTGGAGACCTGTCATACAGGTTCCGAACCCAGTATAGACTCCAGCTCTCACAAAGGTTATATGCTAACTGTAACTTGATGCTATGAAACAACAAACTGTACCTTTTTTTGAGACAAATAAATTTAAATTTAATAATAAGAAAAAATCTACCAATGAAATTCCTTACAAAATCGTAACGCAAAATGAAAAACAAGAGGAAATATCTCGAAAAGAAATAATGGCCACACTACAGGGTACTACTCGTAAACCTCATCAGTATTGGCCATTTAAAAATAAACATTATTGCCGATATTTCCTTCAGAACAAATACTTCTCAGTGTGGAAGTGACAGCCTCATTTCTGTTGACCATTATTAAAAAATGTTTTTTTACAACCTCAGGATTTATGGGACTGTTCCTTGTAATACTACAAGGTACATGTGCATTGTAATTCTAAGAGTCTGACCATGAGTCATTATTTCGGTGTGTGAACGTCCTAATACAACTTTAGGTAGGACATACATACTACACAATTTGCCAGTTCTACTATTTAGAAACGAAAAGAAAATCGGTACGCCTCGTCTTGTGGTCTTAATTTTTACTAATCCTTACATAAAATATAGTAAATGCGTTAATACGTCTGTTACGCTCTTACGATGAAACGGCAGAACCGATTTTAATTAAATTTGGTATGAAGATAGCTTAAACTTTGGGGAAGGACACAGGGTACTTTTTCCGAAACTTTGCATTCGCAATAACTGACATTAACACACACAACATGCCCCTGAAGAAAAGAGATAAAATGCATGTGACCAAAAGAGTTATGATTTTAAATGTGGATGGGTGGAGAGGAAGAGATGGCTGAAGAAGAGATGGCTGAAGAATGATATAAAAGAGATTCCCCCAGTGATATCATGACGGTGGACAAGATGAAATGGAAAAAAAAATTTAACAATAAAGACAACCGCCTTCAAAAAGTAAAAAGTAACTTTCAATTCGCAAGTCGGCGGCTTTGGTTTTGCGTGTTGTGTTGTATTGCCACCATCTTGCGAATTGAAAGTTATTTTTTACTTGTTGAAGGCGGTTGTCTTATCTGTTAAAAAAAAAAAAATCTCTTTGCAGTGCCTACTTCTCATCATAGAAATTAATTACGAAACGGTGACACCATAAAAATCTGTCATCCCTTAATTTTCAAGCCTTAGGGGTGGAATATTTTCTTGAAATTTATATGGGATCAAATTTGAGGTATACACTATCAATTAAAAAAGAATCATCGAAATCGGACTACCTACACTGAAAAAAGTTATGCGTGGTCAAACATAAAAATAAATATTTAAAAAATAAAAAAATGATCATAAAATGAAAACTACTAGGCCAAACAATGTTAATTTTTTATGGGACCAAATGGCAACGATTCCGCATCAAACTAAAGAAGAATCACGTAAATCGGATCATAAATGTACATACATAAAAAAAAACAACCGAATTGAGAACCTCCTTCTTTTTGAAGTCGGTTAAAAAGAAAACGTGTTGCGTCAACCTCGAATAACATGGGATAAGGGTAAGAAGAAGAAGATGATGAGAAGAAGATGATGAGAAGAAGATGCTTATTACACCGTGGTATACTGAATAATTCACAAATATTCGAGTCGTAGGGATTGCTTGTTCGTAACAGGAGGCTAGCATTCACTAACAGACATGCCCGTGGGCATACCCGCAGACATGTCCGGCCGGACCACTTTACTAGAGGATTCGATGTCTGCGATGGACACACACATACAGACATAAGTAAGGGCAATCCTCTTGTAAAGTTGCCCGCCCGGGCATGTCTGTTAGTGAATGCCGCGCTTTAGGACCGAGGAATAGGCTTTTTAAAGTTCCGACTACCCGTACAAACTTATCAAAACTTGCACCAGTGATTCGAGCAGTAGAAATACTTAATAGTGTCTCTCAGCGTTTGGACATATTTTCTTGCTCTTTGGCGTAATTCCAGAGGGTGACACTTAGTATGTTGTCCACTGTGTAACTTCTACACAGACCCGTTACTTGGGACTGGACAGTTACCAGTTTATGACTACTTTTGCTAGCTTGGGTCTTACGTGTAAAAACTAAATTAATTAATACAAATAAATAAATAACTAAAAAATTAATGCTACTTTCTATATGCTGAAATATCAATTGCGTTTTTACGTTATTTTTATTTGTCTAATGGACTATATATAATGGTGGTCGCACCCCCGGCCAAGGTGAAACACCGCGGTGGTTTAAGCCGGTGAGAGTCCGGCATGCCCCTCCGTCACCCCCACGACGAAGGAAGTCCATGAGGATTTCCACCGCGAAAAAAAAAAGGTAGGTTTACTTTCTGGGTAACCATAATAAGCCTTTAAAGATTCTTAAAATGAAAGTCAGTATTTTATAAAAATACTGGCAAGTCTGCACGTCGACCTCATAATAATTAAAGTGTGTGAACGTTGAAGGTAGCAATAACAACACAAAAACCACTTAGGTGGCCGATCTTTATGGCTATTTTATAGTTCTCATATATTTTCCCTTTTACGGATAATTACTTGAATAAAAGTAATTAGTGTGAGTTCAACAATTTAGTACTCGTATTGATAGTGTTGACTGCTGTATACTTCTGTGTACGGCAGTAAATTATTAGATGATTATTGATGGATTTTAAATTATATATAATAATACAACTAGATAGCTGCGACCGTACAGATCGATTGGTCAAAGGTTAAGCTACGCTTACTGCGGTCGGTCTGTGGATGGGTGACCATCCCTTTCATACCGAGTTCCTTCCATGCTTCGGAAAGCACGTAAAGCCGTTGGTCCCGGCTATCATTTGTAGATCTTTGGCAGTCGTTATGGGTATAGTTAGAAGCCAGAAAGTCTGACAACCAGTTTTACCAAGGGGTATCGTGTTACCCAGTAACTGGGTTGTGGAGGTCCGATAGGCAGTCGCTCCGTGTGAAACACTGGTATTCAGCTGCATCCGGTTAGACTGGAAGCCGACCCCAATATAGTTGGGAAAAAGGCTAGGCAGATGATGATATAATACAACTAGATGGGCGCCCCGGCTTCGCACGGGTGATGAATAACAATCTATACTAATATTATATCAAAATTAATATTATATAAAGCTGAAGAGTTTGTTTGTTTGTTTGTTTGGTTGAACGCGTTAATCTCAGGATCTACTGGATCGAATTGAAAAAAAAAAATTGTATTGGATAGTCCATTTATCGAGGAAGGCTATAGGCATGCGAAGCCGGGTCGGGTTGCTAGTGAGAAATAATCTACCTACCTAGCCTACCTACTAACCCCACCCTACCTACCTACCTACCTGGCCACCCGAGGGGTAAAAAATGCCTACGACCTATTCTACGACCTACCAAATATACACAAAAAAAATTAAAAACATTGGTCAAGCCGTTTCGAAGGAGTTCGACAACAAACACTGTCACACGAGATTTTTATATATTAGAAGAAGATGGAACTTACTTTAAGAAAATCTCCATGAAGATTGCGTGTAATTTTGCCATTATAGAAAATGACACGTCAATTTTTTCCCTATTTCTAGGGTTCCGTACCTCAAAACGAATAAACGGAACGTCCGTCTGTCTGTCTGTCTGTGTGTCTGTCAAGACCCTTTATCTCGGGAACGCGTAGAGGTATCGAGTTGAAATTAAAACCATATACTCAAGTCTACAGCATCAAGGGACCGTTAACGTGAAAGAAAGATACGGCCGTTTATATCGCAAAAAACGCATTTATAATATTAAGTAGATTAAAGTAAGGATAATAGGTATGGATTAGTACAGAAGTATGGATATGTACTTACAAATATGTACGGAACCCTCGGTGGACGAGTACGACCCGCACTTGTCCGGTTTTTCAAAGTAAGCAAAAACAAACTGCCCAGCCTTTTTCCAACTATGATGGGGTCGGCTTCCAGTCTCACCGAATGTAGCTGAAAACTAGTGTTTTACATGGAGCTACTGCCTATCTGATCTCCATAACCCAGTTACTGGGTAACACGTTACCTTGTAAGACTGGTTGAGACTTTCTGGCTTCTGACTATCCAAAACGACTGTCAAAGACGTACGAATGACAGTCAAGACTAACGGCTCATACGTGCTTTCCGACGCACGGAAGGGTTAGATTAGGAGGAGATTAGTAAGAAATAGGTTTCACCCATCTACAGTCCGACTGCGGCAAGTGTAGCCAATTCCAATCGGTCTGTACGGCTTAGCCACGAAACCCTTTAATTGGTTTAAAGAATACAGTTGTGCAATGGGCACAAATCGTTTACTTCTTTAGTTATTTTATTACCAAAAGCACCAAGGCAAAACCTCACATGAATGAATACCAATATTTTCTATCTAATAAGCATGTTTCCCATATATTATAATAATAACTATTTATTGTTAAACAGTTTTGTCTAATAACGTTGCGTTTCAAACGAAATGTTACTAGAAAATTAATTATCATCATAAAAATGAATTGTGCTATTTGAACTTAAAGGTAGGTGTATTGTTTTGTTTTGAAACTTTAATATTCCAGTGCAGAATAGATACTTATCTGTTTTAAATTATCAAGTTTTACGAGTTATTGTATTCTTGCTTTCTAAAGTAAAATACCGTTTTCTATGTGGATGCTAAGCGATGTATTTGAGAGGAATCTAGGTTTAACTCGGTCAGCTACAAAACCACAGCGGTGCTATGTTGGTGCTATACGGGTGTAGAACTGTAGACACTAGGTACCAACAAATTGAAATACCTGCTTTGATGAGCTGTTAAAACGCGATTTTCCTCGATTTATACCATAGATTTTGTATGACATTAAGATTCTATGACGTCACGTATTTGCTAAAATCATTTGACTGTCCGTGTGGTGTCGGACGTAAAGAATAGCACCATCCCATATCTTCCCGTGGGGTATCTTCTCGACTAAGGGACTTACCAGAGAATGGGCAGCAGCGTTCTCTGTCTTTGTAACAACCATACTGCGATCGCCAACCCGCCTGCCAAGCGTGGTGATTATGGCAAAATCCCCCCTTGGGGAGGCCTATGTCCAGCCACGTCTTTCGTCTGAAATGATGATGATGATTTGACTGACTATTTATGATGATGATGATTTGACTGACTATTTATGATGATGATGATTTGACTGACTATTTATTGGTATAAAAAAAATCTAAGTTTGCAGATAAGTAAACGTTAATCGGATTTTTAGAAATATAAACGTATTTCTTTCAAGAGGACCCCGTTTGCACATAAAGGTTAGAAATTTTTAAATCATAATCGAACGCAGGCGAACTTTTCGAACGTGGTCGTTTTAATAACTATGTACTATAAAGGTTGCATGCATATGGTCGAAAGTATGTGATTAAATGTTTCGTTTAAACTCTCTGGGTACATTCTAGAAACTTTTCGTATTTAAAAGCGTTCGTCTGTTTTTTTATATGACAAGGCACTGTTTAGCTTCCAACCATCAGAGGCTGACGTACTATTCTATGTATAATAGAGTGATTACAACAGAGTCGCTCTTTGATTGAAGTATCCCATTATACATCGTCCCGGTACTTACCATAAGGAATCCTCAAATTGAGCTCTTACAGTAGGTACTGTCTTTCCTACTAGTTCCCATTTTTGTAACACCACCAAAAAATAAACGGGAATTCTTTTAAAATGTGTACTCAATAACTATGTAAATATTTATAAATATGTACCTACATGTTACCCACACTACATGGTACCCGGCTATTGGTTGTTAGCATAGAAACAAAGCCCCTTTGTGGTCATGAGTGGTCATTCTACGTTTCATAGGCTTATTGAACTGACCGCTATTAACGTAAGGAAATTATGCAACAAATTATGTAGGAAATACTATTAACACAAAATAAACACCTTCAACTTTCTGACTAACTGACCGAATTCTTGACAATTCAAAGTCTGTAAATGGTTTAATTGAAAGAAATGCTTTGATTTTGACTTAACGCAAAAGTTTCTGAAGATGTTGGTTACTCTTTATTCCTCCTTCTTCTTAGCGTTCCGTTGACAAACCAACTATTACTATTTTATATTATTGAGACCTAATACTTGGCCACTTTGACTGTATTGACTGTAGCAGTCTATGGTGGCAGCCATTGAATCTTACCACGTGCAGCTGTTACGCATGGCACGATGGCAGATGGGTCATCGAATAGGTTGGAACGCACAAAACACACACAGCTCAAGTCATTCTTCATTTCCTGCATCCCACCTAAACATATTGTCTTTGCTCCGATCGACCTGAGTTCCGAGTCTCCTTATGCCAAGTCAAAACAGCAAAAACGTGCCCTCGATGCCAAACTACGAATTACGTGGCGTGCTGAGCACATTTGGGTTGGTCATCTAGACATGACTGTGGCGGTCAACGGGTTAAACGACTGAAAGAAAGCGGCTGAAATTAAGCACAATTATATAAATCTTGATCTCAGCATCATCATCATCATCCATTTCTACCCGCGGGTGTCGTAGAAGGCGACGGAAGGATATTGACCAGAGGATGGGGAGCAGCGTCCTTCTGAGTACCATAACACCTACTGCGATCGCCAACATTGATCGGCCAAGCATATCGATTACGGCTGGACCCCCCTTTGCGGAGACCTATGCCCAGCAGTGGGCGTCTGAAGGTTGACATGATGATGATGATGATATAAATCTTGATCTAGCTTAACACATATGGTATGGTATTTTTATTCCATTTTTGTGCTTCCGTGGGATAATGAGAAACTGGTTTAATTTTAGGTCTATGTAGACAAAGGCGCGATCAGCTAGTAGGCAGGGGCGTGCACAGGGTTTTGAGACGGGGTAGGCAGAAATTTTTAAAAGCTAACTTACCAAACAAAAACACCTACATGTTTGTTTGTTTTGGTTCGTCGCTATTTTTATCACTAAAAGAGTTTTGAAAACGCATCATTAAAAATGTTCTGTACACACACACCTATTATCACCCATCTTTCACCTATTATCAACGTTAAAATCGTAAATATAGATACCAGAATAAAATTATATCACAAAACCACACAACAATCAGACAAACCATATCAACAATGGCCGCTCATAACTCACGTAAAAATAATACTATAAAAACTAATAGTGCTTCATTTAACGCTAATATAACCAAAAGATGCTACTTTTTAAAATAGTCGCAGATCCTTGTGTAGCCAACTTCGGTTTTAAGACCCCGCAATTGGCTATTGGAAACCACCAATCAATTGACCACCAATCAAAACGAGATTCCTCCATAGATTTTTTATTGACGCGGCCTGTGACGTCACTTATTTACCAATTCAATTGACTAACTATTAATTGATTTCAAAGCAACTTAAAATCGAATTTTACAGTGAATTGAAAATTAATCGGGTTTTCCGGGCTAAAATAAAGTGTAATAAAAGATATGTTGTATTTTGGAATTACATATTGGTTAATGGCGTCAACAACCCAATTGTCGAAAGTGTAAGTAAATGTTAAAAAAGGCAATGTCTACTTTTGACGTTTGTGTGCGTTATTTGTCTCAATGTGTGCCAAGTATTTATAGAAAAAGCACACCATTGTAGGCACGTAAATACGGGTCTGTCACGACGCACACATATAATCATCCAGAGACTTTGACTTTGTGCCTTTCCGTTGGCGGGTGCGGCGCTGGTGCAGCGCGAAGCGATTATGGTCGAAATGCACGAAGGTATCAATGAGACTTCATGATTCCACCGTTACTCGATAGCTGGAGCTGATTTAAGATTTTCTATTTTTCGTTTTTGGTATAATGGTGGTAATTACTCGTGCATAAAATATTTGTTATCAAAATAAAATAGTAGTAGTATTTTATTTCGATAGTAGTAAGTATTTTGTAAGGTAGGCAATGACTATTTGCCTGTATGAACCGCACGCCACTGCTAGTAGGTAAATAATTATTATGAGTTCATTATTATCACAAAGGTAATAAAATAACAAGGACCAATAATAACAACAGAAAACGTATCGAAGGACCAGAAAAGAATACGCTAGAAAGGGATTCCGCAAGAAAAATAGTATAATAAGCATAGTGATTACGGAGAAACATTTCTAAACAGGAGCATGCGTTGTTTTTGTAGAAACCTTTATGGAAATACCAGTTGTGATATTGTAAGTTATAATGATGAAGTTGAACAACCTTTAGCTATATATTAATAAGGGCAAGCGGCCTTGGCTAATTGGAATTACTTTGTAGCTTTGTTTACTTCGAATTGAACATAAACTTTCACTTCTGGAGAACAAAATTTTCTTACCTCCGGTTTTTAGAATTTAGATTTGGTTTTGATTTTCAAATTCAATTTCAAATTCATTTATTCACTTTTAAACAGAGTAAGTACAGTAGGTGGTTTTATATGATATATTATTTGTTCTCATATTATATTTAGCTCTAATAAGGCATGTGAAGATTAAAATAAAATATATAAAAAAGGGATGGTTTCGTTGGAGAAACCGGGGGTAAGTTTAGGCTTTATCCTAATTTGTACGGTTTTTTCTTTTCTTAAAAAAATTTCTCCTGTATCGTGGGTGCGATTATAAACATATAAACTCACATACATAAACAGTCAAACCCGAAATAACTATCTTTAGGACACACTATATTAATTTGTTCCTTGCGGGAATCGGACCTATGACATGCAGCGCAGTAGCCAGTAGCTCAACCACTGCGCTAACTATGTCGTCAAACAACCAGCCTTTAAATACACTGGAAAAGTTATAAAGAAACTGCTTTTTTTACATAAAATAAAAGCAACAGATCTACACACAATGATTCCCATAGAATAAAAAGTGAAAATTTAACTGAAAATCCCTTTTTGTGGTCCTTAGAGTCACTGTTTGGGAAAATCCGAAACCATACTGAACTATAAACAGTTTAAACCAAATAATTATGATAATAATGGTGAATCATTTATGTGCTTATTCTGTAAACATTCTTCTGTAATAAATAATTTAAAAATATTTATATAAAACATGTTAAAGAAAAATATTGGGAATAAATAGGCCTAACACGAGCACGCTAACGTAAAACTATTCGATTCTAGTAGATTTTAAAATTGAAAATAGAAAATGCTAGCATTCTGGTATTATTTTATACGACAAGCATAATTTGCATGTCACATTGACATGAATAATGCCTACAAACTAAATGCTTATTATGTGCAAAAGAATCGTGGCGAGATTCATACATTCATTTGTATGAAAAAAATAAATAATTTAGAGAGTTTAAAATATTTTCCAATGTGAAGAATACATTACCAGGAGTAGATTGATATACTTACCATAATTTTAAAGCCCCGCATAATTAAAATATTACGGAATGAAAATAACACCTTTTCGTTTCATCTCGATGCCCATTTTCAGTTTATAAAAAAAAAGAAAGTTACAAGCAACGTTAACGGATCAATCAAGTTAGCAGAGAAGTGATGTGACGTGTGTGGCAAAAAAATAATCATTATTTGTGATACTATTTCTCATAAAACGATGCAATTTCAGTGTAATAACTACGAAACGGCGACTGTCAGTGTCACTGTTACTGTCAGTCGCCGTTTCGTTCTAAAATAATGAGTTTTTCGTTAAACTATTCACTTTTTTTTGTGCGGTTTTAAAAATATTGTAAATGCCTGAAGGCACTCTTTAGGTACCCAAGAATATAAGAATTAGAATTTCAACTTCTCTAAACATCTTCATTTTTTTTGTACAAATCCTGCCATGATTTTTCATATTTAAAATACGATCGACCTTACGCTACATTTACGTGGTAAGTCAATACCTATTGACTTAGATGCTGAGTCAATCTGATTCTCAGAAAGTAAAACACCTTGAACTGGTTGTAGTCATCTGATTCCTTTACCCAACTATGTGGGGTCGGCTTTCAGTCTAACCGGATACTGCTCAATACATGGATTGACTGTTGTCTGACCTCTACGTACCAGTAACTCGGTGACACAATACCTCTTGCTGAGACTGGTAGTCAGACTTTTTGTTTTCTGACAACCTATAACTGTCAATGATCTACGAATGACAGCCGAGACCGGCAGCTGCAGCATGAATTGAATATAAACCCTATTTATTTTGGATTAAAATTGAAAATCTATCAAAGAAATTTGACAGATTGTTGCAGCTGGATGTGCTGGCCTTTGTACATCTAAAAATACGGGTGGTCATGACTGATTTAAACTTTAGTTAGAACATTTAAAACCTGTATTTGAGAACTGGTCCAGCCTGTCCCTTAGCTATCCTCTCCCAGCGACGCCCTAAGCCGAGGCCCGTACCCCACAAGGGGTGCCCTTAACATGTTATGTAGTCGCTTGGCGTATAAGAATTTTGCCCTGGGTGGAGGCCTTAAATTCACTATTAAGGCACGACAGAAAGTCTGGTTAAGCAGGACAGCCTCCTAGGTTGACATGCGAGATGACATTCCGAAAAAATAAATTTTGAACTTCGATATCTCCTTAACCAGAAGGTTCAAACCAAAAAAAAAATTCTCATTAGAGAAAGAGGAACAAGGTTACTTTCGACTTCGTTAAGTGTCGTTTTACACCTATTCAACATGTTTACCTTTAGACGCTCACCGCTGGGCATAGGTCTACCCCAAGGAGGTTCAGCCGTAATCGCCATCCTTGGACGCTGCATGTTGGCGACCGCAGTAGGTGTTATGGTACTCAGAAGGGCGCTGATGCCCATCCTCTGGTCAATATCCTTCTGTCGCTTCTACGGCACCCACGGGTAGATATGGGGTGGTCATATTCGCGGCCAGCACCACACGGCTGCTTTATAGGTGTAAAACACCCGTGTTATAACCTTTTATACGTTTTCGTTACGCGTGTCAAAAATAATTGCCAAGACCATTGACCTCGTTGCAACTAACCACACCGAATCGAACCGATTTAAATCGAACCGTGTTGTATAATCGGTACACTCATTGAATAATCGATTTATAAGAATTGACACCGGTATCTATTTTAAAAACTTCTTTGGTTTTTCTACGTTTTTTTCTTTGTTCAAAACAATTGTGCTGGCATTTTGATAGATTGTTTTTGTGTAAAAAATATTCAAAAAAAGTACTGGGTCCGCTATCTGGAGTATTAGTTTTTGCTGGTGACTTTCTGCGACTTTTTTAAAGATTCTTATTTTTTTGATAACAAAACCATAGCTTCTCTAAGTAACCTATAGCTCTTAGGGACTACGCATCTTTATATTAGCGAAAGAATTTTCAAAATCGTTCAAGGAGTTTTAGATGTAAACGCGTTCAAACAAACAACCAAATGAACTCTCCATTCATATAATATTCAGATTTTTTAAGAATGATCTAAGAATAAACAGCGCGAGCGTGGAGGGTACAAGCTAATTAACATCTTATTAAATTTTGTTCTACTGAACGCCCAGTTTTACTTGACCGGTGAACAAATACGAAACTGAAAAATATACCAAACTTGGTCCTAATGATGGTTTTTACCTTCACGATCAGCGCCACCGTTATATTTCAAGATATTTTGGCAATTTTTGAGTCTTATTTAAATATCGAAGGTCTACTTACAAAATTTTATTCCGGACCGGATGTTTTTGTACAATAATTTATATTGTTATGGCATTAACAACTACGTAGGGGAAAGGACGACTAGGTACGGTCAGTGACAAAAATCGTATAATACTTCAGTTTTTTTTTAAATCAGTACCTACATAGTTAAAGGTGAAAATAAAACAGACGTTTAGCTATTAACTGTATGCATTAAGTGTACTCTGACGATGACTGATGAGTATATTAAAACTGCCACCACTCTTACTGTTACGAAATAACGACACTGTCAGAGTCAAACAGTACCTAACTTACAACTGACATACTTACGGAATTGAAACCTGTACGTCATTTTGTTCCAGAAAACTGAGCATCTTCACAATGAGGCTAGCGAGTCTGCTGGTCCTTCATGCAGCAGGAGCCGGTTTCGCGTCACCCACGGTCTTAGTGTCCAGACCCGTCTCCAAGGTTCCGGTGGAATGGTTGCCTACTGACAACCAAACAGTTTATAGACTGGCTGAAGGTGAAAGCAGAAGGTAAGGTTTTAAAGCACTTTTGTTTGTCTGCCATACATAAATAAATTTAATTCGTCATAATTTAATGACAAACTGTGGGCTCAGGTGACACAGAACTTGAGGCCTGGGACAGTAAGACGGGGTCGCGGTTGGCCACGAAGGAAATGGCGGGTCGAACTGGACGGATTCCTCCAAAACTAGTGGGATAAAACCTAGGATCGGGAAAAATTAAAGGTATTGAGGGAGGCCTTTGCCCACGAGTGGGACAGAATAGGTTAAATTGCATTGCAATTGCATAATATAATAGGCGGTATACTGTATATTTTTGGATTTCTAAACCAGCCTGATTCTCTGCAGCCCTTACTACATAAATATTATTATTTTTACAGCCTGGAGCTGAATACTACCTCCATATCCCAGACTGTCTTTATCACCATCAGCCCGTGCTCTAGAGACTTCCACTGGGCGTTGTATTACGGGAAGACAGGTAATAATAATGGTAAGTCTATTGTAGCCAATGGTGCCAATGTTTGTGGTGTCGTGATAGCCCAGGTGTTATTAAAGCATCTCGCCTTTTGTGCATGAGGTCGTGGGCCCTAAACTGGGCAAGACTGGCGTTTGCACAGATATGTACAGATGCCAGTACATAAAGCCATACCAAACTGTAAAATATTCGCAATTGCATAAAGTTAATAAATACCTTATTCTTTTGGAATAAAGTTGAAAAGTCATCAAAGAAATTTGACAGATTGTTGTAGCTTGAAGTACTGTAGGTCGATTCTGTAAAATTCAAAAAATAACTCTCATCTCACATCGCTATTCACTCTCACTTCGCCTAAGGTTCAAAATGACCTTGATATATTTAAAACTTTGAATCGGGTTCGAGCGCAAAGTGAGCGTCGAAGTGACGGGGAAATTACCTTACAGAATGCCACTTCTTACGTCATCTCATACTTTATCTGTCAAAATCTCCCTGTCAATTTAGTTCAACTCGCTGACACGCTAGCAAGGGTGGCGCTAGTGTAAATTCGAGTTATCAACCGAGTTTTTAGAATGCCTATCAAGAAACTCACAGTGGATCCAGATTCGTCGAAGTTTAGAATGAGATCTTACAGAATCACACCCCTGGCCTTTGTACTTTTCTAAGTTTACCTTGGACATACTGACATTGGTGAAGGTAATCATCGTGAGAAAATCTAGACTTAAAATAAGTAAAAGTCAGAAATCCGCGTTGAGCCATCGTGGTAATCAATATTCGTGGCTTCTCTGTGTAAGAAGACTTGATCTGCAGTTGGGCAGTAATAGGCTAGTGTTTTATTTATTTATTTATATTTCACGCACAAAGGTACAAAGGCGGACTTAACCCATTGAATGTCTAATTAGCAGACACAATAGCTTATGTCGAACTGCGTAACTTAAGACACGCGAGGGGTTAATGCCTTAGGCATTCTCTACCAGTCAACCAATGAACTTGCTATTGTGGTGGTGGATCGATTAGAACGGCGCGCAATTATTGATAACTAGCGACCCGACCCGGCTTCGCTTGAGCCTATAGCCTTCCTCGATAAATGGACAATCCAAGACAAAAATAATTTTTCAATTCGAACCAGTAGATCCTGAGATTATCGCGTTCAACCAAACAAACAAACTAACAAACAAACTCTTCAGCTTTATAATATTAAGTATAGATAACAAACACAATTTAAACACAACATTAACATAAATGATAATTCCAACTGGGTCAAAATCAATGTTTAGGTTAAACTTAAAAGTGACATTTCATTTATAAGAAAATAAATCTTTTGCTTTCAGGTCAACTCATACTTCAAAAAGAGAGTGGCAGCGGAGAAATGAGTACATTCTCATTAAATATATCGCAATATGACAAATATGTTATGGTTGTAAGTATAAACATAGAAACTTAGTATGGATGTATTTAGTTAACCGATTATTTTGTATAAGATCGTGCGAATCAAAATAATTTACGAAAACGGCCACTACTGCAAGTACCATACGCATCAACTAAGTATGGCGTAATGCCTTCTGCATACGTAGTGTTATGACTTTAAACAGCTTACCATCTCACCTGGACATAGATTTATTTTGCACTAGCGCGCAAAAGATTAGAAACTTGCTGAAAGGAGAATAATAATAATAATAATATGTGGGGACATTTTCACACACGGCCATCTGACCCCAAACTAGGGAGACCTTGTACTAAGAGTGTCAGACAGCTGATATACATACACAAATAAATATTTTTTTTTTTTTTTTAGGGAATATTTTGGTGAAAAACGTAAATAACTATACTTTTTACCTAAAACAATTTATTCATAATAATCAGTACCATATTTACACGTACAATAAAGAAACAAAAACCTATAACTATTAAACAAAAAAAACAAAAAAAAAACTAATATAATAAGGCATCAAAAAATTCCTCCACATCGCCTTCATCTGGGAATGTGCCCAAGAGACTGGCTGCATTGCCACGTTGAATGGCAATGCTTAACCTCTGCCCAAAGTAAAAACCAGCTCTTGGATCACGAGAAGTGTCAACTAACCTTTTGGAAATTTCCTTAAAAAGGAGATGAGCACTCGGACCCCACGGCCCGAGGGTTTCAACCCCAAACGGCTCGAAAATAAAGTTAACACCAAGGATACTATACTTTCGCCGTTTGAGGTTTTCTGCAGCCGCAGCAGCAGCACCAGCACAACACGCTGAGCTAGGAAGATGGGATGGCGCAAGAGTATCGACGCACGTAGCGTCCCACACTAAAGGCCTACCCAACTTCCACGGAAATAATGACATGCCGTCCGGTCTCTTGCCATCGTCACGTGCCAAGCCGTTGGGTTCCAAAACCGCTGGAACGCCGACGGCGACGAGAGCACGACGAATGATGTCATTAATATTCGCGTGCCGCGCTATGCGACCCGCACTCCGGCTGCACGACAGGCCGTGGTGTCCAAGGCAGTTGACAGCTTCCCCACAGCGACAGCGATGAGGAGAACAACAAGATGCTCCTAAACGTAAGGAAGCAGCGAGGCGAAAAGAAGTGTCGTCAAACATAGTACCTAGGTTTGACGACGGAAGTGCCAGAAGCCAAAGACCCGACTCCCATTTACCCACAGCCAGCAGACGGGCTCGCTCAGCAGAATTAGTAGAAGTAGAAAGTAAATTATTCTGTACTAACCTGCAGAGCGGCTCATCCCACCGCCTCTGAGAAGATGGGTTGTCGGGTGAATCAGTGCTCGGGCAAGCAAGTTTCCAGGCATCCATGGCCTCGGCGAAGCACGGCACATCAAAATCAACCAGTGTAGGAGCTAGAACATTCCTGATTAATTTTTACCTTAGAACCCATTTTGTTTGTTAAAACTTGAATATGTACATATGGAAGCTTATAATTAGCAAACATTCGTACCTATTTTGTTATTGATAGTTGTTATTAGTCTGAAAGCTTTTCAACCGACTTCAAAAAAGGAGGAGGTTATCAATTCGTCTGTATTTTTTATTTTTTTTTATGTTTGTTACCTGATTTCTCGGGACTGGGTGAACCGATTTTGATGATTCTTTTTTTATTTGGAAGCTAGTGCTTCCCGTGTGGTCCCATTTGGTCCAGTTCTGACCATGGCATCCATGAGAAAACCGTATAAGTCTTAAATTTGCATTAAGTATGTGCGCGATTTGTTACGCGATTTCTCAGGCAAACGTAAACCGATTTTGAAAATTCATTTTTTTATAGATAGGGTATGCTTCAGGGGTGGTCCCATATAAATTTTATCGAAATTGATTTAGCACTTTTTGAAAAATCAACAAATACTCAAAAATCTTACATAGACGACGTTTTAGTTTCATCAATCTTTGTAGTAGTTAACTTTCAATCTCTTCTTAATAGATTTGAATGAGAAGGAGGTACTAAAAAGCGGAAAATAAAAAGCTTTTTACAAAAAAGACAACCGCCTTCAAAAAGTGAAAAATAACTTTAGCACAGAACACACATTGACTTTAGTTTCGGAAGTCGGTGGCAATACAAAACAACAAACAGAACAAAGCCACTGAATTTCGAAACTAAAGTCAATGTGTGATCTAAAGTTATTTTTCACTTTTTGAAGGCGGTTGTCTTTTTTGTAAAAAGCTTTTTTTTAAATAAAATAAATGAAGATTCAAAGGCTAGGTAAGAATACAGCAGTTAAGGAGTTTTATTGTCATCGCTCACTGCTCCAACATGGCAACGGCTGAGTCCGGTTAGAATCGCTTTGAAAAATCCAAAATTCTAAAAGCATGCCGCCTGCGAACCGCCAACTATTTTATCTTGTCATTATTAAAACTATTTTAACGCACACGAGTTAAAGTTTTAATTTGAATGGCATATTATTTGCTATGTCGGAGCCGTGCTGTTGATGATCTTTAGCCTGAGATTCGAAGTTGAAGGTTCATGTACTCTTCTATCTGTCAAAATCAATACAATTTTGGGTTAATTTTGACAGATCGACGCGTATTTATGTGCTACGAATCATCTTTGAATATCAGTCTGAGAAACTATAGAGGTGATTGAGTATGATTATGTAATTACTGTTCTATTACACGAATGATATTAAAAAATATATATTTTTATAGTAAAATAAAAAAGGGCATTTATCTCAGAACGATAATTTTATTTTTAACATAGTTTATCCCTTATAAAATGATATTGTTATGACCATTTTTCTTTGATAGCTATCATCGACGCGAGGTGGCGCTGCCGTGATCAGCGTTCGAGGAGAAGCCACGAGACAAATTCGCATGCGACTAAGGGTGCGTTCACGGAGAAGGCTAGCAGCTAATTGGGAGCCAAGGTAGGCGTCTAGTTTAAGTGTTTCCCGTGACCTTATTGACTTTATTAAATACCTATTTGATTAAAATAAACTGGAAATTTATTGAGTTTAAAAATGAAATGCTTAAAAGTCACTTCGTTTTGGTTTTAGACATGTTTTTCTGGAGATTCAACATCAATCTGAGAACGGAAAAATATTTATTTGATCTTTACCAAACACGTCAAAATTTTTTTTTTTTGTAAGTACGCGTCTCAAAGGACCAGAAAATAACTTGACTAGCTTCTGTCCGCAGCATCGCCTGCGTAGACTTTAGAATCAGGCCCAAATAAAAACTTTCTCCCTCGAAAACCCAAATCGGGAGAAACGAAAGAAGAGAACATTAAAATCAACTAGATCAAAATCCCTTCAGCCGTTTAAGCGAGAAACATCCATCTATCTTCACAAACTTTCTAGTAGAACTAGTCATCTTAATACATTCTTCGTAACCAAGCCTTGTAACTAACCGATATCTCGTTACACAAGTCATGTGTGTTATCTAGTCTGCTATCTGTAACTCGTAATAAAGTAACTATGTGACCGTTAAGTGAATTAAGTATTGGTTAATCTTGGACTGTGTCGCTTGGAACTGGTTAGCGTTTGACGCGAAGTAGACGTTACTTGTTGGTTGCTCAGCTTGCAAAGGAGAGAGCGATGCTCGGGGTTTCTCTGGTGGATAGAATTCGCAATGAAGTCATTTGCCAGAAAACTAAAGTCATTTGTATTTTACCTGTAATGTCCACGTAGGCAAACAACTGTTTTATTTAGGAAAGAAAGATGTTATGTTATTAATTTTAAGGTTTTTAGCTCTATATTAAACTTATATCTATTAAGTGTCATGGTGGGCGGAATTAATTATATCCAAACAATGTTATGGAAGGCCAACATTAAAAAAAATTGTCCTTGGTGGGCGGTACGTTTGTACATAATTGTTAACTTGTGTGCCGATAGATGGCGGTGTTAGTTGGGAAGCGATTTCTAGAAGTTGGTGTTAAGATTCTCCGCTCATTAACAAGGTCGCATCATTTGTTATGCCAATATGATCTCAATTGGTAATATAAAGTACCTAGCACAGTAGTACAGTTGTTTTATTATCATATACTAGTTACGACAGTTTGAGAACTTTGAGAGCTGCAGTGTCTGTGACCACCTAGTGTGTGTGGTCCAGTGGACTGAACTGGTTGTTCATATGGTATTCACGTTGAATCAGCTCGGTTCCGTGGAAGTGGCCCGGCCACGTCTGCAGACGGACAGATGGTAGATGGAGCTGACATGCTATAGAGTGGAGACCGCATTTAAGAACGTAGTGTGGGACAATGGACTGATGATTTGAAAAAGGTGGCAGGCAGCGGATAGATGCGGCCCCCCCCAAGACCGGGTTGGTTGGCGATCTCTGGGGGAGGCCTACGTTCAACAACGGACGGTAATAGGCTTCAGCACGCGACCGTCACTTTTGGGCATGACACACTGAATTTCAGGTAATTTTCGACTTTGTAGGGGGCTTGTGGCTAAGTGAAAGCCGTACGAATCGATCGGACAAGCTTAAGCTATGCTTTGTCGGTCCGTAGATGGATGCCATCCGTTTCATACCGAACTCCCTCCTTGTCTAGAAAAGCACGTCGGTAAATTTATTCATTGGTCCCAGCTGTTATTCGTAGAACTTTGACAAACTTTATTAGTTAGTAGAATTCAGAAAGTCTGACAACCAGTTTTATCAATGGGTATCGTGTTACCCAGTAACTTTGTTGTAGAGGTCAGTTTGGCATTTGCATACCAGTATTTTATGGAAGGATATAAAATACTCTTATGTAGTTACACCCCATAATATTCTTATAGATTGAGGAAAACAGATTAACTCACTGTGCTGCCAGGATCGTCTCAATATTATAATGTGTAACAATACCTACTCACGTTTCATTTATTGGCATAATTTTTAACCGACCCGTATGTTTGTATGTATGTATGTTTGTCCGCGATTATCTCCCGTTTCGCTAAACCGATTTTGATGCGGTTTTCAAAAAAGTGTTTGTTACATTCTGGAGAAGGTTTTAGTATAAGTACAACTGACAGAAGTTTATTCAGCGCACACCAACCGAGAAGACTTTCGATCCTTCCATATTTTTTTTTCATCTTTGGAGGACTTTTAATCCCTGTTTTAACTGTGTTGCCGTTCCTTAATGAATTTGGGTGAGAAGGAGACACTAAAAACTGGAAAATAGAAACTTTTTAGAAAAAAGAGAACCTTTAAAACTAAGCTAAAATCTTTTCTTAAGTATAGTATTTTTGGTAAATGTTGACAAGTTTGTAAAGTAAAAATGTCACTTCTAAATCGTACCCAACGCGTAGTTCGGTAGAACATGCCTCAGAATCAATAAACTATGCTCTTAAATCACATCGTCAATTGACACTTAGAAATATCTCAATAAAAACAAGCAGTACTAAGGCACCGTTAGAAATATGTATGTGATTCTGATAAGAAAACCGATAAATAATTAATAGTAGGTTCACCTTTTAGGGCTCAGATGATTAAAATTTAATGATAGGTGATCAATAGTAATCTTTAATATTCTTCTGTACGTGTGTATGTCACAGAGCCTACGTGTGTATGTCCTAAAAGGCTGGGTTGACTTTAATGTCCCTTTTAGGATTTCGTACAAAAAAAAAAATGGAACCCATAAAGAATCACTCGTGCGTCTGTCTGTCCGTCCGCCTGTCACAGCCAATTTGCTCCAAATCTACTGGGCCAAATCAGGTGTTTGGTAGGATGGAGTAATCCTATGACCCAAACACAGATGTGCTAAGTAAATAAATATATTTTTTTTTAAATAAGGGTCATTTTCTGGGCACAAATTAGGAAATAAAAAAAAAAGTTTTGCAAACCTTACTGTGAAATGAAAGAACTCGTTATGAGGATCTCAAATATATTTTTGTTATTATTGTAAAATAAATAGTTTTGATTTTATTCATGAAAGAAGACGAAAATTGACCATTCCCCCCCTGATCTCCGAAACTACTGAACCTAAAATTAAAAAAAAATACAAAATAAATTAATTCATTGCTTGTAGATTACAGGAAAACCTATAAGAATTCTATCAATTGGCATTGTACGGAAACCTCTCTACGCGAGTTCAACTCGCTCTTGACCGGTTTTTTGTGTGCGATTGAGTTCAAAATTCACATCTGGACCCGGTAGGTAGTGCTGCTTGCAGTCAGGTTCTAGGATTGTTTTTATTTTCAGGCGAGGACAATGCCTGTCCGTCCCGCTAGTAGTGATAATAATAATGCCTGCCTGCTATGTGTGACTGCAGGATAAAGGTCTTCTCATACTGAGAAGCACGAGATTGGATCATCCCGCTTGCTCACGGCGCATTGGCGAATTCTGTCTTACATTAATAACAAGTCCAGTTTTACTGACGATACTTTCCTTAACCGATATCGGCGACATCCAATGCTGACACTTCACATGGAGTACTTATTTGTAAAAAAAATCGCCTTATTATTGAATAATACAAAATCGACTTTATATGGGAAAATTTTGTATTATCCAAATAAGGCGAATATTGGAAGTGCCATGTGAAGTGCCGGTACATAAGTTAAAGTACTACATGTGAATTAAAAATACCGCGTAAATATTCTAACGTAAATGATCTCTTATTTTTTGATAATAAGAAATAGCCTATGTGATATTTTTGTTAATTCGTTAATTATTTCTTGACTTTATCCACTACAAAGAAACAAGCATACAAGCAATCAAACCTTTTCTCTTTATAATATTAGTTTACAGATGCAAAACGGGTATTTTAAATCACGAAATCAATCGAATTTTAGTAACATTTATTCCGCGCGTTCATTCCGCCATCATATCTAAAGAAAAACATAAAAGGAATATTATTTCTAAGTTATCTGTTCACAGTTACAAACATTTCCTGATGTGTTTTTACGATCATCGTTTTCTTTTGCGAGTCACGTAGGTACTTCTATAAATTATAGAGGTTGCTGTACAACATTGTAAATTGGAATTCCATAGGTTTTAATTGTGCAAGTAAGATCTATGAACAAAATGAATGTGCTGTTAGTTAGAAGATGCCAGTTTGTAGTGTTCCGTTATTAGAGGTTATGGTGACAGGGTTGACAGATTTCTCAAAATTGAATTTGTTGAAAGTGACAAATCAGTTTTTTCGAAGTTCTTTAAGAGGGTCGTTCCCGGTTCGTCTAACGTCAACACGAGCGTGATTGTAAAAGGCTTATGTTTATCGAACCTCCAGATATAGTAAATAACCTCCAAAACAAAAATAGTAAATGATCACCAACATTTAACCAAAGTATTGTAGAAATGTATGAGTTTGACTGAAAAGCGATTTGGTTCTGGCACTCAACGGCCGCTGCCGCGGCACACTCGCTACGCTCGTTCGCTTCGTGCGTAGGTCGCAGTTCTAACCTAACCATGTCGGATTCGCCCCAGGGGGGACTTAAGGGTCCTTAGATTTGGTGATAAAGATTTGGTGATCATTTACTATTTTTGGTGATCATTTGGTGACTAAGATTTGGTGATCATTTACTATTTTTGGTGGTCATTATATTTATTCCTATTGAAAAATGTTTCATCTAACGCAAAGTTGAGTGAGAAACAAATGAGTGAAAACGCGATAACATCGCACGAAAATTGGCGCGCAGAGATTTCACTAAACAAGTTTCAGGAAATACGTGTTTTGAAAAATGATTGTAATTTCGAATCTTCATTACATGTGCAAGATATGACGATGTATTCTTTACTATTTCACTGAACAGATAGGTATACATTATACAGATTATACAGTCTGTTATTTTGGTTGTGGTGTAGGTAATTGAATCGTTTTGTTTGTATGGTGTATCGTAAGTGTGAATTACAAAAACTACGCTGTTGTACCAACAGCATTTTCCAAGTTTGTTTCATTATATTATGTGCCTACTAACTTACATAGATCTTATAAAAAATGTTACTAACACTTACATGGATAATATTCGAAATAAATGGATAATGATAATAGACTATCCTGAGAAATATCTGGCCAACTTTTGGTCTTTCAGTCAAATACCCAATGAGTTACTTTTTTTTCAACCATTTCTAGTAAAATACTCAATCTATATGAACGCAAACTACATTTTAATTAAGACTGCGTACAAGTATGTGAGACTTAATATGCCAGAACATGCCTCAGTTTTTTTTTGCATATTTGATTGTACCTATGGATGAAGGAGTCACCGCGGTATTAAACTATGTGTTAACTTAACTATTTATTTAAGTTGACAGATAGAATTTGTAAAGCGCTCGACTTTACTTGACAAGTCCTGTCAGAAATCTATATTTTTTGGAAAAGACTTTTCTTTGTTTTGTCTTTGATTTAAAACACAAAACCAGTATTGTGTCGGAAAGAAGGTCAAAACCCGCAGATTGGACCTTCGCAATTGGATGAATGGATGATTGTTACTCTTTCTCGCTGAAACGGAAGATCGGAGTTAGCTGACATTTGGCACACATATATCTAAAACACATACCTGAGAAAGGACATCAACCGTAATGGGCTAACCGGTAAACAACCGTATTGGGTAAAAAGAAACTCATAAATAATTTAGTAATAATATTTAGTAAACATGGGTCTTAATTCGGGAGTGTCAAAATAAATAATATTAAAAACGAATAAAAAAGATTTTTAATTGATTATTTTGCTTGTGTATGGTGACAGCGTGCGGGATGCGTTGAGTTAGGGTTGCCAAAATAAAAACCCAGCAAATATAATATCGATATTTGATGTTTCGATTCGAAATCTTCAAAACATTGCAATGTTTTCCTGGAAGACCGAGTTTTGCTCTGACCGTTGAAATATTCATCATAGCATGATGATCATTATTTTAACCTCACACAAATAAAAAAATATAGTTTACGTAGAACAACATTTATTTTTAAGTGATATTAATCATCAGCGTGCCCACGCGACCGACGTAGAACAAACGTCGAAAGTAGTTTAGCTTCTTTCGAGAAAAAACAGTAAGAATCGTTCGTAATTGGTATTTTGTCTTGGTGCGTTTGGGTTTTGTCCGCCGTGGCAGCGGGTATTATTAACGCGTGCTCTTCTTGAAGATTCTAATTGCAATGCAGCCAGGGCCATAATCAAAAGAATTACGCAAAGCAGAACAGCTCAGTACTTTGGAATCCTATGGATAGTTCCTATACTATTAAAGTGTGCATTGATAGAGCCAGTAACCTTTTACAAGGATTTCCTTCGGTCGAAAATTGCACATTATTACGAGGAAAAATACAGAGCAGACATATAAGCCGTAAAATATATTTCGTTTATATATTATATGAAAATCACACTCCAGGCATCCAAGCTATAAAACATTATTGCTGCAACTGCATAGTCGGCCGAATGACTGTAGGTTGCTGCGCTCATATCATGTCTGTAGTATGGTATTTAAGCTGGGCAAGGGATGAAAATATAACTCCACCTGCTCAGTTTTTAGATCATGTTTTGTTAATATATGACAATGAATAGTTTAACTAATAAATCATTTATTAGAAGTGTTGAAGTTTTTTTTGTTTTGTATTATATTAATCAATTTGATACAAAACTTCCTACATATACGTTTTCTATGTAGGTACTGTAAGCCACTTAATAAAATCAAAAAACGTACAATATTTTTATGTTCATGTTCAGGCCCAAACGCCATACAAAGTGGTTGATGTCCTTTTTATCCTGCTTTTGTGTTTTCGTGGGGATCCTAATTCTAAAGTATTCGCAGATGAGACCGGGAGCAAAAGCTAGTGCAATCGTAAAGGTATCTAGCACTATTTGAAATAGGAAAACAATAGCAAATGATTAACTCAAAAATCCGGTATGTTTAGAATCAGCTTTGTGTGATGGAGAAGCAGCTTTTTATGCACTAAACACGTATTGAAGCGAACTCATCCTACCATTAAAGTAATTCAATAGGATTTTTCAACGTCTTCAACGTGCTTTGTCAATTTAACATCAATAATTGATTCCTTATATAGGTTGCTTGGAAAGTTGCGCGTTTTCTAATCCCGTCTCAATAGGATATTTTACTCTATACGAGAAAAAATCTATAAATATGTTATCGAGATTTTAGGCATAAAGCAGTAGGAAAATGTAAATTTTAGTTCATAAAATAACAAAACAAATTTTTAAATTAAATTCAAAGTTTTCAGTATTTTTTAACCCCCGACGTAAAAACGACGGGGTGTTACAAGTTTGACGTGTCTGTGTGTGTGTGTGTGTGTGTGCGTGTGTGTCTGTGGCGTCGTAGCTCCCGAACGGATGAACCGATTTTGTTTTTGTTTTTTTTATTTGAAAGGTGAATTAGTCGGGAGTGTTCTTAGCTATGTTTGATGAAAATCGGTCCAAGATGGCCGCCGCTACAAAATAGCTAATCACATATTTTTTCACAACTCCATCAATATGGGTATCAAATGAAAGGGTTTCACTAGTAGAATACTTTACACTATGATAAATTTCAAAGCCAAGATGACCGGCACCACAAAATGGCGAATTACATTTTTTTTTCACGACTCCCTCAATATGGATATCAAATGAAAGGGCTTGACTAGTAGAACAATGCATGTGCACTGTATTGAATTGAAAGGGAATGAGGAATATTAATTAACTAACGAAATGAAAACTAAAAACTTGAAAATTAATTTTATAAACTCGAAGGGCCAAAGCACCGGTTCCCTGCTGTTTAAACAGCCAACATAGGGTAGACTGGGTACGATTGTGCCAGAGTACGGGTGTGCCAATTGGACGTAGTTACGCAAAAAGAATCCAATCCACACTTTTTCCAAAATTGAATTATATATACCAAACGCATTCTCAGGGTGATATCTTTAATATAAAAAAGATCCATGTGACGAAATACAACTTTAGACGTATCTACAAAACCAGACTAAATTACATTTAAAAACTTTCAAATAAAAATTAAATTTAAAATTTAAAAAACCCCCAACGCTAACATAAAGGCAATTATTTAAAAAGTAAAAAATAATATCTTTTGTTGAGCCATCAAATGTTTGTTCGTTGAAATGGCGCTATAATGTCGCGGCGGGGTACCTACCACTAAGTCAGCAATAGCTAAATAGGTAAAATAGCGAACTCATGGATTTGCAATGAGATTTGACTTACGCGGTACCCCGCCGTAACATTATAGCGCCATTTGAACAAACAAACATTTGATGGCTCAACAAAAGATATTATTTTTTACTTTTTAAATAATTGCCTTTATGTTTTGCGTTGGGGGTTTTTTAAATTTTTAATTTAATTTTTTAATCTGTTATAAAACACCATGAAATAGTAGCGGCCATGTTATTATGCCGTACGGCTGTGTAAACAAAAAATTGTCAACTGTCTGTCAACTGATTGGCGTAATATACGCATTGTACTTTTATTATTTTCGTAACCAACGTAATTTTTTCATTATTACACCTGTTACAAAATATGCTTTTAATTATTATTAAATTATATACAATTATCATATTTAATATGAGCGCATTTGATGCAAAACGAACTGACGTAATTTACACTGAGCCATATGGCGTCCAGTAAGAGGCGTTTTCGTCAAACTACGCGCGAAATTTGAAAATTTAAAATTTAGGTGCATTTTTATGGCACTTATTGATTGGATAAAAATTTTGTGTTTTTTTTGGTGGCATATTAGCTCTACAGAATTTCATTGAGACACGTTTCAAAAATGGGTGTAATACCCTATGGTAGAGTTACTTTTCTTGAGTTTTTCTTTGGCCTATGTTTTAGAACGGTTCATCTTTTCTGACAGTAGATTGGCAAATTCATACGTGACACTCCCATGCATGGTTCGCGGGCTATTGGAGACATGAGGCAGCGGGGGTGGTAAACGTGCGCGAAGGACGGGGGTCACCCGACGGAAGCGTCCCCCGCGTGGACCGTGGGAGTGTCACGTACTAATTTGCCAAACTATAACTGACCGACTCTTTGGTATTTCAAAAGTGCTTGTTTTACTGTAGTAAATGCTTGGACTTTAGAAAATTGAGGTTTGACAGTATTAAGAGTATTGATGTTTCTTAAGTTAGAGGCGAAAGGAAATTTCATGCTGGTTTTCGAACGGAGAATGGATAAATCATTTTGATTTTAGAACTTAGAATGGAAAAGTCATTTTTATTTCGAAATTTAGTACCTATAGAGAAGTCATTTTGTTTATTTTTTATAACTTAGTCTATCGGTTTATCCGGTTCTGTATGTTACTACAATTACTACGCAGCAAATTAAATAGTAATGTTTACATCTATACACACTAACAAGTCTCTAAAACATGTTTCATATTTCAGGTAGGATCCATCTATTCCAATTCAATTATCTAAGCCGAATTGATAAGCCCTTGCATTTTAATTATAAATAAATAGATTGTTATTTATTTACAAAAAACAAGTACCTCCTCATTGAATACTTAATGCGTATATTTTACGTATATTGTCGGCTTTTGTTCTGTTTGTTGTTTCGTATTGGAACCGACTACCGAAAGCAAAGTCAAATTTGTTCTGAGCTATAGTTATTTTTCACTTTTAATTTTTGAAGGCTTTTTGATCGTCTTTATTGTAAAAAAGTTTTTTACCATACAAATCGGAAACGGCAATACTAAAAAAGAATTTTCAAATTCGCCGGAAAAATCGCGTCATAATGTGGATAAAAATCAATAAATTTAATTCATCCCCAAATTGTCCATCCTTAGACTTTAAAGTTACGAGGGGTCAAACATAAAAAATATATAGGTCATGTCAAAATTTGAACCTCCTCCATCTTTTAAAGTTGGTTAAAAGTAACCCCTTTTTTCCTTTAATTTCAGCCCCATCGATCCTCAAGCAACCACATACTGCGTAGTAGCATCCCACAGGAAAAACTACACATCGCTATGTGCTGCACAGCACGACATAAAAACCACTCGTTTGGAAAACCAACCCAATCGGATAAATCAAGAAACGGACCGTTTGAAAAGTAACGAGCGGTTGATTAATGAGACCCGTTTGGATATTTTGACAGAAGTCGATAATAAAATCAACGTGGACTCTGAAACTTTTAACGTTTACGAAGGGAATTTCAACAACATTTTCAGACGGAAGAAATTTGGTAAGACCAAACTGACTTCTTTTTCTATAAGAAACAGCATAAAGCAGCTTAATCTTGTTATTCTTTACTATGTTTTGCTTGCAATTTTGTTCGTTTGAGTTTACTTGCGGATCTCTAATTGTTTTGATGATAAAATACACTTAAGGATAGTTTCCTATTACCAAGAGAATCTTCTGTATTGGACCGGAGATGATCGTGTTTTAAACAAACAAATTGTTTAGCTTTATTGTATTAGTACCTATAGATATATTTTTTCTAAACTGAGACTTCGTCGTTTCGTTCGTTTATAGGTCGGAGTACGAAGGTAACAGATGAAGATCCAGTAATTGTCTGCGTTGGAGGGAGAACGCACCATTTGATTGAAAATTTGGACCCGAGTACGGTAAATAAGGCCTAGAATATTTCGCCACGTAATATCTCATGCAAACTTTCTAGTCGAATATTTTGGAAAATAATTAACCGCTTTTTAATTAAACTTGATATGTATACTTACGCGAGATTTAAAATAATTATTAACTAATACTTTAGACCTTAACTTGAGTATTTCGCGTATTTCGTTCATTCATTTCCAAGATTTGAAAGTCTCTTTGTGCGTTTACACCGTATAGTATACCATTCGGCGTAAACGCTTATAACTAATCATCTGCCTAGCCTTTTTATTAGCTTTTTATTAGCTTCACCTGTATGTTTGTATGTTTGTTTGTAACCGACATCTTTGGGCGCGATTTTGACCCACTTTAAACGGCCAGATTTCGTTCAAACTTTGTAGATTTATCGAGGACCGATGACAATACACTAATTTGATAAAATTATAAAAAAAAAAAAAAAAAAAAAACAAGTCGTTCAGAATTAGTTGCCGAAAAAGCAGCTATTATATTATACTAGGAAGGTACTGCACAAGCGCCCCTGGTAGAATAAATGTACATAACATTTATAGATATAGTAAAAAATAAATAATAGTTTAAAAAAACAAAAAACACGCTTTTTATAGAAAACCAAACTAAAAAAAATAGAAAATAAATTTTAATAAATTATTTTATTATAAAAAAGAGTGGGGTGCATGGTGTCAATAGTTATAAATATTTTATTGACATGAGTAGAGTGATTATCATTTTGATAATATCTTAAAAAGCACCCACGCTTTTTTTAAAATAAAATAATTTATTAAAATTTATTTTCAATTTTTTTTAGTTTGGTTTTCTATAAAAATCGTGTTTTTAGTTTTTTTTAACTATTATTTTTCCAATTATATTGGGGACGGCTTACCAAGGTACGTCATGCTTCCTAGCGGAACCATCTTTGCTGTAACAAGTACCTATAAGTTACATGAACAATGTCTATAACATTCTAGTCCTATTAAATAAAAAGTCCATATCTCTAGTTTCGACGTAAACTTTTATTTAAAATGGTTGCGCTGCGGAGTATCCTTTCCGGCGAAACCACCATGATATTTCTGTTACTATACATAGTACAAGAAAATATATGTAGTATATTTAAATTCTACTGAGGATTTAGGGGTGCTAGTTCAATATAGAATTGTTATAGAATTATTTGATATAACCCGGTTCATTAAATAAAGGAATCTTAAATGGCGGCGCTTATCATGTTCTCTCGCTCGCACACTAGTGCCGTCTATACTCACTCTCGCGCGTACCGTCAGACGAATCAACCGAGAAAAAAATAATAATTACGGAACCTGAAAATGTGTTTTTTTGTTTGTTGAGATATCTTATCGATTTTTGTCAAATGAAAGGTATAGGTCTACAACCATTTTATTCGTTTAAATTATGTAAATCGGTCCAAGTGTTTATGAGATAATCGCTAATTAGTAGAATGAAAATGTAAGCAAACCTGAATATTTGATGTTTACCGTTGGCAGAAGCTTGTTTGAAATTAATGTGACCCAGTCTTGTTTTTATTATCTTTAATTTGAAATAAACTTTAACTTGAAATTTTATATGCTGACTGTACTATCTGTCAAAGCAAGTACATGCCGCCATTTTAGATTCCTTTCTCTATTGCACCGGCATATACGAACAAAACGGTGCCTCAAACTTTGTTTTCGAAATAGTAGCTAAGTGCCTAGATTAAAGTTCTTAGCAAATAAAGTTTACGTCAAATATCATACAATGTCCTCTAGGCGTTTAGTTTATAAGCATACAGATAATTTATTATTATAATAATAAATAAAGATAGACAATCTTTTTTTCATACATACTTTTTTTTCTTACAGATAGTTATAATATTTATTATTTAACTCGATGAAATAGTCTATTTAAGTAGTAAGGCCTGAACTAAAACCACGTCTTATTCATTTACGGAAAACTTGAGTCTTTGCTTTATTGTTATTTCAGGCGCTCATGACCATTTCTACGAAAAAGATTATGGTGTCGTAAGTTCTTATACTAATTTAATATAGATTCAAGGACCGACTGCTGCGCAGCGTGTTGCGGGTTCGATTCCCGCCCAGGGAAAAAAATTTGTGTGATGAGCACTTGTGTTTGCTTTGTGTCTGGGTGTTGTTTATCTATATATGTATGTATTTAAAAATGTATTTGTGTATGTATATTAGCTGTCTGACACCTATAGTACAGGGTCTCCCTAGTTTGGGGTCAGATGGCCATGTGTGAAAATGTCCCAACATATTATTTAATATTATTAAGGATTTAGGGGTGCTAGTTCAATATAGAATTGTTATAGAATTATTTGATACTACATATTTGCTTACATACTATGTACCTATAGTAATAGAAATATTTATTTATTTATTTATTTATTTATTTATTAACACTTTAAGCACAATGTACAGAGCCGGACTTAATGCCGTAGGCATTTTCTACCAGTCAACCTTTCAGTCAAATATCATAGTGGTTTCGCCGGAAAGGATACTCCGCAGCGCAACGACTTTAAATAAAAGTTTACGTCGAGACTTAATAGGACTAGAATTTTATAGACATTTCCTATAATTGTTCATGTAAGCTAAACTAGTTACAGCAAAGGTGGTTCCACCAGGGCGCATGACGTACCGAGGTATGAAAGGGTCTCGGTATGAAATGGATGATATCCACAGACTGACCGCGGCAAGCTTAGCTTAACCATGACCGATCGATATTGCTTTTTAACCGACTTCAAAAAGGAAGAGGATATCAATTCGAATGTTTATACATATATTTTTTTTTTATGTCAAATGTATACGGATTTGCAAAATTCTTTTTTTTGTTCGAAAGGGATTTCAGGATTCCAAAATGGTCCCATAATTTTACCAAAATTGATCTAGCCCTTTTTGAGAAAATCAACAAAATCCCAAAAAAAAAAACGTATGACGACGTTTTACTTTCTTCAATCTTTGGAGGACTTACAATCTCTTTTAATGGATTTGAATGTTAAGGCAATACTAAAAAGAAAAAACTACAAGGTTTTTTTTTTTTTTTTAAACCGCCTTCAAAAGCTAAAAAGTGATAAATAACTAGAAAGAAAGAAAGAAAGAACAGTTTATTTGTAAGAATATAGTACAATAAGGTGTTGTGATTGTCATGGTCTCATACATTCTACCATTTCTGGTGTACAAATATTTTCTTGTAGCTAAAATTTAAATAATATTTATAATGATTTATCACTCAGGAACTCGTTTGTTGAGTAATAGCATTTACTAAGTAGTAAATCAAAGAGTTTGCGCTGAAACTTGCTTAAATTAAGTCATTTTAGGCTATTTGGTAATTTATTATAAATTCGAACAGCCATACAGTACGAATTTATACTATACATTTTGGTGCGTCGATAAGGGATATGTAATTTATGAGGAAATCTACTTATTCTCTTATTCTGTTAGTGACAGCTGTGTTTTTTTAAAGAGAGTAGGGTGTTTGTATACAAACAAACGTAAATTTCAATTCATAAATGTAGACTTGGTAATGGTAAAATACAATGTTTTTTGAAAAGCGGTACACAACTGTCTGAGCACTCTGCTCCACTAATTGTCTTCACACACTTTTTTGTGCCCTGAATGCAGCACAAAACACACATTACTTTACTTCCGGAAGTCGGTGGCAATACAAAACAACAAACACAAAGCCAACACCACCGACTTCCGAAAGTAAAATAATGTCCGTTCTGTGCTAGTTATTTATCACTTTTTAGGTTTTGAAGGCGGTTTTCTTTTTTTTTTTTTACTTTTACTTAGTCACAAGCCCTTAAAACGCTCCTAACTAATAATGGTTTTAGATCATTAATTCTTATTTTAAATACTCTATCTTTCTCTGCTTCTCTATAATGTTTATTTTTCTTCAGCTCAAGTTCTTGTCATTAATAATTATTTTTGTTTCATCGTACAGACTTACTTTGTCAGCGTTTTCGGTGTAGCCAAGGACCGTCGCTCAGGGTCCTTGTTGGCAACAGGTAGTGTGCGCCCACGCACATCCACTGCCAAGCGACTCCGGGAGAATATTCCTACCAAAGCGGATATACGGGCGAGAAGTGTTTTTTATTTCAAGGTAGGATTTTTATTGGTTGCGGTTACTAAGCAGATTTCGGATAGAAGCCTACTACTCTGCTAGCTCTGTTTTCTTTTTTGTCTCTATCTTAAATCTATATATAAATCCCATTAAAATAGGTAAACAAATTTTAACACAGCGTTCAGTACGTCTAACCAAAGATATCTAAGCAAAAGAAGCACTGATTAAAATGATTTTATTTTGTACTAAAATAAGAAGTTACTTGCACTCGCGCCCCGTCGCGGTGCCGCGCACGCTTTCTCGTAAGTAGGTAGGTACCCAGTCAGCTCTATTAACTTCATTCAGGTGACTACACATCACCTTTTTAGGAAAGTGTTAGATAAGTAGAAGATAGTCAACTCCGACACGTCCAGGAGTTTGTTACAAGGTTGTCTAATCAGAACAACGGTTGTACAATCAGATTGTGTTCGCCGTGTGGTGCCCACCCCCTTTCTACCCGTGGATGCCGTAGAAGGCGACAGAGGGATATTGACCAAGGGATGGACAGCAGCGTCCTTCTGAGTACCATAACACCAATCGCGCTCACCAACGTTCTACATTCTACGTTAGGGGGGGTTGGTTTCCGCACTTAGTCCTTAAATGTGGACCATTGTACGTGAGCCATGGCGGCTGATTACTCCAACCAGCCCACTTCCCTCTAGAAGCAGATCAGTCTTCCCAGTCTTCTCAGGGCGTCCGCAAGTGAGTTTGGTGTTCCAAGGGTTTCCCTGCGGATCTGGGTGACGCCAGTGCACTCAAGGAGTACATGCGCCACCGTTTCTTCTGCCTCCATGCAGGCTCTGCACAGAGGACTATCGGTGATGCCTAGGGTGTGAAAGTGTTTGTTCAGTGAGCAGTGTCCGGTGATGGTCCCAGCCACCAGTCGCAAGCTGTCTCTGTCCAGGTGCAGAAGGCGCTTGGTCAGCTTCGTATCCAGGGATGGCATAGCCTCCTTGGATTGCCTGCACCCTGGTGTCGAGGTCCACCATTTCGCCGCCTGTGTTTGTGTGTAGTCTTTTATCCAACTTCTTAACTGATTAAACGGAATGGGCACAATGGGTTCGGGTCCGAAGACTTTTGTGCTGGAACCCCTCCTGGCGAGTTCGTCAGCCGCATCGTTACCTAACGATTCACTGTGCCCCTTAATCCATTGTAGTGTCACCGTGTTGCGGTTTAGTACCGCAATACGTTCTAGTGTATTATGACATTCTAGTATTACTCTCGACGTGATCAGGCGCTCACCAACATGCATCGGCCAAGCATGGCGATTACGGCTGAACCGGGGTTGGGGGAGACCTATGCCCAGCAATGGGCGTTTAAAGGTTGACATGAAGATGATGATAATCAGAAACGCATCACGTTGCAGGCCACAATAGGGGCAGGAGGCGGTCTCTGGTTGACATTATCAACTTGTGGAGGTGCAGTTGATGTTGAAGTCCTTGTCAGAGGGAAACGCCTTCACATGACTAGAAATATTGGTAAGTAAATATAATAATTTATATTATATCTGTATGTTGTATACTTGACGATGGACGTCGTCGTCAGCGGGATGACCTGGACGCGTACTGGCAGGGTTGGTTCGAAGTGGTGCAGGAAAAAAAATCATGAAAGGACTCGCCTTTGCCTAGCAGAGAGACTACTTAAGCTAAAAATGCTATCAGTTGCTCTTCGATAATACATGTCTTCCTGGATAGAGAGCACAAATAATAAAAAAAAAATATATTCAAAAAATGTCGTAAAAGAAACCCTCACAAACATTCGTCAAGTAAAAACATTTATTCCCACCTGCTACCTTCGAACTTGCCACAGGCACACCCGCGACACTCCATAGAACGATTTAATTGCCTACACTATTACCACAATAACAGACTGTACAGATACGTGCGTGTGTGTGCGTGTCTACGCGCCACTCGAACACGAACAAAACGTAGTTTCCAGAGCCAGTCGTTCGACGCGGGGAGAGGTGAGGAACGGTTTCAGAGGGAGGCGCTGCGTGTCGCTACTGTACGGTAGTACTAATATTTATATTGTGTCACAGGGATGGTGGCTGGTACAAACTAGTGGCGTTTACCACCCCGGTGGTCAATGGCATTTATTTAGTATTATCTGCCCCCTTCATAATTATTGTAAGATGGCCGATTCTCATTACGTACTGAACATTATCAATAGAAATTGATATAAACTCGGCCATCAACAAAAACAACATATTTTTTTAGGAAAACATTTTTTATTTGGGAATACAAACCAAATTGAACTCGGCTCAAAAGTGGCGAACCACCTCTTAAAATGTATTACACCAAAAAGAACTTAAAAACACGACTATTCTCACAAACTCAATACAAGAGAGTTGATCGAAACTTGATTTTTTTTTAGATCCTTTCTCCAAATTCTTCGTGCCAGCACCAATAGCAACATCTTCAATTCAAGAGACGAGTGATGAAGGATCAGTGCAGTTCGACTCCAGTTCAGAGGAAGCCAGAATGAGATACGTCATCAAAGTTGTGCCTAGCAGATGGGATAGAGATGGCTCCGTTGGCATAGAAGTGAGTCATCACCTAGCCGTTTCCCTACTATGGAGTTGGCTTCTAGTCTAACCAGATACAGCTGAATAGTGTTTTACAGCTACTGCCTTAGGCACTTAGCTCCATGTAAAACGAGGTCCGATAGGCACTTCCTATCTGACCTCCATAACCCAGTTACTGGGTAACACGATACCCTTTGTAAGACTAGTTGTCAACTTTCTGGCTTCTGACCACCCATTACGACTGCCAAAGATCTGCAAATGACAGCAGGGACCAACGGTTTTACCATTTGATAATAATAATAACCTAAATTCACTTTAATAGAAGGCTGGCAGGCCAAAAGGAACATTTTGGGCAGTTGTGGTATTGAGAGCGATGCGAAAGTAATAATAATAATAATAAGTGGGGACATTTTCACACACGGCCATCTGACCCCAAACTAGGGAGACCCTGTACTATGGGTGTCAGACAGCTGATATACATACACAAATACTTTTTTTTTTTGTAAATACATACATATATAGATAACACAAGGCAAACACAAGTGCTCATCACACAAAGGTTTACCCTGGACGGGAATCGAACCCGCAACACGCTGCGTAGTAGTCAATCGCTCAGCCACTGCGCCAACCGTGTCGTCAAAGTGTTTTGATGCCCTGTGAGGAATTTATACAGAACTCAATAAATTATTATTGAGTTCTGTATAAATTTGACTAGCAACCCGCCCCGTCTTCACAAGGCTACAATCTAGATCAAACTATACGTATAAACTTTCCTCTTGAATCACTCTATTGATGAAAACAGCCTTAAAATCCGTTGCGAAGTTTAAAAGGTCTAATCGTACAGAGGGAAAGACGGCAGGAAGCGATATTATTTTATATTATGTAAAGATTATGGACTTAGATGTAATAAAGTAATTCACGTCAAATAATGTTTCAGTTGACAGCATCAACGACGCGATGGGGCGTGAATACCCCAGAGTTGACTGAAGATGGTGCTAACGTCAGGGAGCTTCGACCTATAAGATCTTGTAGGTCTGTCGATGTAGCATTCTTACCAGCCACTCATAATGCTACCGATGTCATCAGGTAAGAACTCTAAAAATGGTGCCGTTTTCCTTGTTTGCAAATTAAAATTAGACAATTGGCATCTCTTACTACCAGGCAGCTGAAAAAAAGGACGGCGGCAGAAAAAAACAATTCAGAGGTTTCAAATTCGCTTTTCCCTCGAACTTCGTGCTATTCTGTTACAATCTCCAGTGAACATTTAGGTGAAGTGAGCTGTCATCCGATTGAAGTGCTTTGTAAATCCCTAGCATCGGGACAGATGACAGCTCACTTCACCTAGGTGTTCACCGAGGGAGATTGTAATAGAATAGACATACTGAAATGACAACTATAATAAAATGAACATGTTAGAGCAACTTAAATTCACATTAATATATCTGTCTTTCTTGTTTTATTCTAGAGAAAGAGATACCAATAGTAGTTTAAAATAAGTTTAGCTCATGTACAGAGGCCAGCACATCAAGCTACAACAATCTGTCAAATTTCTTTTATAGATTTTCAATTTTATTACAACAGACGAAGGTTCATATTCAATTAGAAAAAATTTGACAGTTTAGTGTGGCTTTATGTGCTGGCGTCTGTACAACAGAATTGGCATCGATATCTCTGCTTATTAGGCTCTGTCGAGATAGCGTAGCGGTTAGTAGCGGCCTCTCATGGATAGGGTCCAGATTCGGGCAATTGCGACCTTCTAATTCATATTGAATAGATCATATTGGTTCTAGTAGAAAAAACAAGATAATACACTGTACTTTATACATACATCTTTTTTATATAATTGTTATTTTTTATTACCAAGGACTACTTCTATATTGTAGAATTAATGCAATAATTCTGCAAACACGATATAAACAAAAGTGCAAAAAGTAGATTACCAATTTGATTACTACAAAAGGATATGATGATACTGAATCCCCACTTACATGGCTGTACGCAAAATACTCGCTTACTCGTGGAGTTGCGGATACCAGTCCGTTGTTATACTATACTAAGAGTACCCTATCCCTACATACAACAAACAAACTAAAAAAAAAACACACACATACACAAACACACAAACATACTGCGCTTAGTAGTCGCAGTTTAGCATAGACAGTCAAGCAATGTAGAATATCATTACAGTCAAGTTTCAAATTACGATATCACTTGATTTTGTACATCGATCTTTAATACCTATTTTTTTTTTCAGATATTGTATCACAGCTCGAGAAACTATGAGTGGAGACGCATACGGATGTTGGTCTAGTAGAAAAGCAGTTAAGGGTCAATGCGTAAACCATACGCAAAAAACGTAAGTCTATTCTATGTACAGTCAGTGAAATAGTTTGTGTAGCAGGTTGACACACTACGTAAAGCCGTGATAAAGTAATTAAGATGAAGTAATACGGTATTACACCCATTTTTGAAAAGTGTCTCAATGAAATTCTGTAGTGCTAATATGCCACCAATAAAAACACAATATTTTTATTCAATCGATAAGTGCCATAAAATGCATCTAAATTTTAAATTTTCAAGTTTCGCGCGTAGTTTGACGAAAACGCCTCTTACTGGACGCCATATTGCTCAGCGTAAATGACGTCAGTTCGTTTTGTATCAAATGAGCTCATATTAAATATGATAATTGTATATCATTTAAAAATAATTAAAAGCATATTTTTTAATAGGTGTAAAATTAAATAATGAAAAAATTACGATGGTTACGAAAATAACAAAAGTACAAAACAAAAACGCCAATTGGTTGACTGACAGTTGACAATTTTTTGTTTACACAGCCGTACGGCGTAATAACATGGCCGCTACTATTTCATGGTGTTTTATAACCGATTAAAAATACTGAAAACTTTGAATTTAATTTAAAATTTTGTTTTGTTATTTTATGAAGTAAAACTTACATTTCCCGACTGCTTTATGCCTAAACTGTCTCATTAACATATTTATAGATTTTTTCAAAAAAATACCTTATTATTTTTTCTCGTATAGAGTAAAATACCCTATTATTTAGTTCATCCCACCCGTGGGGTGTCCGGGCTAGAATAGCACCCACCCATTTCATCCCGAGGGTGTGCTCGCCACACTATTCCAAAAACACTGATAGTCCTGAAAGCCAGAATCAACAGTGGCGCCACTAGAACAGCGTCAATGCAATGAAACTCGACTATTCTCTCTAACTCGAATTCCCGGAGAAACATTACAACTGCCTTGGATCCTGCAACGAAATTCCGAGGGTGTCGTAGAAGGCGACTAAGGGAAAATCGGGAAGTTTGGTAGCAGCGGCTCCCGTGTACTTAAAAACTTCACTGCGATCCCCAAGTCGCCCAAGCGTGAAGATTATGGCAATCCTTTGGAGGCTTCAGTGGACTTCTTCCGGCTGATGATGATTTACTACATAATAGTAGATGTGAATAGCACCACCCCATTTCTACCCGTGGGTGTCGTAGAAGGTGACAGAGGGATATTGACCAGAGGATGTGCAGCAGCGTCCTTCTGAGTACCATGACACCTACTGCGATCGCCAACATTCATCGTCCAATCATGGCGATTACGGCTAACCCCCCTAGGGAAGACCTATGCCCAGCAGTGGGCGTCTAAAGGCTGACTGATAAGACTAATTATAATCATAATAATATTATTAATCATTCCACACTGCTCCACATTAGTATCTATCTACATTGCTCCCGTGCGAAACCGGGGCGGGTCACGAGCTACTAGTAGTGTAATAAACGTAAATTGGTACCTATAGGTATCCAATAGTTCCGTAGTTGCCGCTATAAGGGTCTGTTAAGAAATCGCGTTTAAAATTAATTTTATTATTTTAATTCGTCGTTTTCCGAGCAAAAAAAAGCGATATCTAAATTTAAATTCTTCATCCGTAAACATTTCGAAAGGATTTCTCCTAGGGTAGGAGATATATTAAAAATAAACACCAGTATTTCCAAATCATAATAAAGTCGTTATGCTAACACTCATTGTTTTTCTCTTTTATATAATTTTTGATATCGATCTTTTTCACACTAATGTGAACAAGTTAAAAAAGACTCTTTGCAATCATTTCTTTGAGAACCTAAAAGACTATTTTAGGTTCTCGGTTTCAATAGTCAAGTTTATTCTGTCTACTACCTATATAATTGTATCTTTGTATACTTTTTATATCTGTGAAAACTTGTAATGGGCCTTCATAATGTTATTTACAATCGAACTATTGTGCATGATCAGCTGTAAGTTTTCCTAAAATTACAAAAATAAAATAAATAATTTTAACATAAAACTTTCACTGGATATTTATTCAAAAACATACAAAATAAGCTTAACGACAATAAAATTTATCTATAAACATTTTATCAGGCGTTGTTTATACTGATTCAACTGTAATTCAACATACGAGGAGCTTAATTAACTCTGTTTTAGGTAAATTGAAAGCTTTAAAATACTCGGCCGCCGTTATAGTCAAGTACCATCTATTTCTACCGCAAAGCAGCGTTGCTGTGTTCCAGTTTGAAGAGTGGGTACCTATAGATGTCGGTACAATTACAGGCATAAATGGGCTTACCACACGCACAAGCTTCACCAAAGTTTTGCCTGCGCAGGCCGGTTTGTATACGGAACACGGAGCGTATTTTACCAACCACACGGAACGTGTCAGTTGTTGTGTGGTTGTTTCAGTTGTACAAACCGGCCTGCGCAGGCAAAACTGTGGTGATGCTTGTGCGTGTGGTAAGCGCATAAGACATTGCAACTTTGTTTCTGGGATAGGATTTCATCTGAAAGGCAAAGGGCCTTTAGGTATTGCAGACGACAGCGCGGTGACCACTTTCTTTAACCGACTTCAAAAAAGGATCTTTTTAGGGTTTCGTACCTCTAAAGGAAAAAACGGAACCCTTTTAGGATCACTTTGTTGTTCGTCTGTCTGTCTGTCTGTCTGTCTGTCAAGACCCTTTATCTCGGGAACGCGTGAAGGTATCGAGTTAAAATTAAAACCATATACTCAAGTTTATGGTCCCTTGATGCCGTAAAATCAACCCTCTGTGTCAACGTGAAAAAAAGATGTCGCAAAAAACGCATTTATAATATTAAGTATGGATTAGTAGGTACAGAAGTATGGATATGTACCTAAAAATATGTACGGAACCCTCGGTGGGCGAGTCCGACTCGCACTTGTCCGGTTTTTTTATATATGTTCACCGATTACTTGAAAACGCCTGGACTAGGGTAACTTTTGTATAGATCAAATAAGGCGAATATTATATTAGTGGACAAATACGACATGTGAAATGCTAGCATTAGAAAAACAAAGACGTACTACAGCGGACTTTTCCGCCTGCTCAGTTAAAAAAATTTTCCATCGGCGCCTGCGAAGTCAACGGGGCGGGCTAGAGAGCGCTTCCATCTTTTGAGTGCAAGCAAAAATGAACTTAGTGGTGGTCAGGCGGGTGTGTCCACGATAGTACATGTACATACCCGCGTATCCGTCCATCCAAAAACCCGCGCAACCGAGCAAAAAATTTAAATTAATTTAAAACACATAATTATGTCCTTTTCATAAATCGAACAACTTATGGAACGTTTACGTTAACCTATTCTATTTCAGGGCCCGAGTAATTATGCAGAAAATTGGAGGGTTGAAAGCTGGGAGGAAGTACGCCATTCAAGTGACCGCTTCGAATAAAGGTTATTCAGTGCCATACAACACCCTGTACGTGGATACCAAGATTTCCTGCAAAGAGGATTAATTATTGTGACGTCACTTTTTGCTATGCAAGAGAGAATGTATGCCAGTAGAACAATTTCGAAGTAAACACGGACTGCGTTCATTCCATTCAAACGTATTCCCGTTTTTCTTGCTGAATATTGACAGTAGAGCAAATGTTTCAATCTAATTCTATTCATCACTCCAATATCAGAATGTTTTGTTTTTATTCTTCTCGTAAAAAGAGCAATACGTTTTGTATGGAAAGAATCCGTTCTCTCAGTCCCTTTTATGCTACCACTTCACATGGCGTATTTGTGCAAATATTCGCCTTACTTGGATAATACAAAATAGACTTTATTTCAATAACAATAGGGTACATTTTGTATTATCCAAGTAAGGCGAATATTTGTACAAATACGCCAAGTGAAGTGCCAGCATTAAATGAATCTATATTCGATTGTTATAACTAAAAAGAAAACATTTTAGGACCATTGCATACACACTTCTTGCGTACCAAGAACTACCTTTGGTAACAGTATTAGTAGATTAAAAAAAAAGCAAGCCTTTTACTATAATGGTTTTAAAATTAATATTTATATTGTCACCTGGTCTATACGCCTTATGTCGCCAGGTAAAGCTGGCTCTACACTCACGCGTGTGCCCTCGCAGTGTGGGACACAGGGATGTAAAAGAATAGAATATATTTATATTTTTTTAACACAAATTACAAGTTAAATTATTCTAAAGTTTTTTATTTATGGAAGACTTGTGCCAAAACTTGTAATTCAGGTCACCAGCTATAAAGTTCTGCAACCGTGATCGAAACTATCGGATATTTGAAATCAAAATTTATCCGAAACCTTTTGAATCTGATATAATAGTTTCGAATAATTTCGGATACAGGTAGAGTGTAAGATAAGAGCAGAGAAGATATTTTATTTTGCAAATATAGGTACAAGGTAAGGTGACATAAAAAATGTAATAAGAAACGAAATAAGATACGCTATGAAAAGTTTATGCCCGTCGGAGCAGACAACTTGTATGTTTCTGTAACAACACCTGTAAAATCTACTATCCGTAATATCCGAAACAATCGGATAATCCGAAATAATGTCATATCCGTAACCAGGAATTCTACCAACCAGTCTTACTAAGGAGTATCGTGTTACTCAGTAACTGGGTTGTGGAGGTCAGATAGGCAGTTAAGTACAGCATGTTGAACATTGATGTTCGGTTGCATCCAGCTGGACTGGAAACCGACCCCAACATACTTGGGAAGAGGCTAGGCAGATGATGACCTTTCTAAATCCATAACATTCCTGGGGTGTGATTTTGTAAGACCTCATTCTAAACTTCGAATCTGAATCCGCTGTTAGTTTCTTGATTGGCATTCTAAAAACTCAGTTGATAACTCGAATTTACACTAGCGCCACGCTTGCGAGCGTGTCAGCGAGTTGAACTAAATTGACAGGGAGATTTTGACAGATAAAGTATGAGATGACGTGGCATTCTGTAAGGTAATTTCCCCGTCACTTCGACGCTCACTTCGCACTCGAACCCGATTCAAAGGGTCAAATATATCAAGGTCATTTTGAACCTTATGCTAAGTGAGAATTAGTAGCGATGTGAGATGCGAGTTGTTGTTTGAGTTTTACAGAATCGACCTACTGTTCCTTATTTCTGAGCCGGGAAACCTTGATTCCTAGATGCGAATTCGAAGGTACGAAACCATTTACACTCACAGACACGCCCCGCCGGGGTTCGCGGGGTTCCTGCCGTAAGTGTAGAGCTGGCTTTACCGTTGTCGAAGCTGGAAAGAACATTATGAAATGAAGCCATGCGTTTATAATGCTACAAAATGTATTTTGGTCATATTTTGATCTTTAAGTCTGATTACTTAAAGATCAAAATATGACCAAAATATATTTTGTCTGACTTTGTTCACTCGATTAAATTTTGTAAATAAAGTAAGCGCTCTATTATATAGACGTGTAGTTAGTCAGTTTCCCGTCGAATAATTTATTTCGAAAAGATTTAAACGTTTTGCTCAAAATCTTGTATGTTCCATTTCGAGTTTTTGAGATAGGTACGTAACATTTAAGACCTCTAGACCTCTTATAACATGCAGGACTTGTAACATTGTTGTCACATTGTACTCATAGTTTCAACATGGATGATGTAACCATTTGTAATAGGTATATTATTGATTTTAAAAGAGTGTTCATGGAGTTTCTTGCTCGATTTTCTCCATACAGTTTGGGTTTGGAACGAGCAACAAGCTTCAATTTTCTGACTGGTTAACTCTTTGACAACTCCGAAGTACCTGTAAAGCATGTCACGACGGTTAAGTACTTCGTGGCATGCTTTCAGCTGTCAAGACTTTTTTATGGTTTATTTGAAATAAATGATTTGAGGTTGAGTTTGAAAATAGGCTTGTACAATACCTACCTAAAGTTAGGATTTTTATGCATAATTTAATCGGGTTTTGTCTAATGGCTGGACCATCATTTGTGTGGAACGAGCTGTTGATAATATAAAGTTATAATTAGGCCCAGCTCGGACTAAACTCAACAGCACTTATAGTGCGTGCCACGAAAGATGAGACTTGACACAGACTTGATTTAATAATAATAATAACAATAAAGTTTATTGTTTCACTAAGACTAGATACATGGTGAGGTAAACAAAGGATAATGATTGCCTTACATCTAGTTAGTGGGAGGATTACTGCTCTCCTAGATAGGCTACAGGGTAGCCTGTGTTTAGAAGAAACAGTTCAAATCCCCTGTCGTAGTGGGTGAATTAGAAAAGCACGTGTACATATTTCTAGTACAAACAATAAATAAAAACAAAGATCTAGGTGTGTAAAGGTAAATTTCTTTTAATCGAGTACTGCGCAAGTCAAATCAAGTCTGTGTCAAGTCTCATCTTTCGTGGCACGCACTGTACGGGCAATTTTCCCAGCAATTATTTGCCGGCAAAGGTTAAGATTATTCTGCACCTAATTTGTTAATGAAGTTACATGGTACAGAGTGTTAAAAATACTAATCAGCTAACCATGGGCTGCGCAGTACCCATCAAACTTATTAATGACTGTGTAAATTATTGCTGAAAAACACGGAATATTCCGTGCTGAAAAACGACTTTAACTTTGTGTGAAAAATCACTGCTAATGACATCGTGCAATGTAACGCAGGCAAACATTGTGCTGACAGGTAGCATTTAAAGTTTAGTCATAACAATCAAAACCTTTTTAGCGAATGGAGTTGGGTGAAAGTAAAACAGTGTTTGTTGTAGAATAATCAGAAGTATAAAAAATATCCTGTCTATATACAATTTTGGGTTGCTCATGTAGCTGTTGGTACATAAACCGAAATATGGATAGCCAATCAGAACACAGAACACAATTCTTAAAACTAAGTAATAATATTATGCATACCGTCACTAAACTAAACGTCCCTTTTTGCCTATTGCCTAGTTCTGTTCTGTCTCCTGCTTGATTTGGAGGAAAGTGGAAAATACCTATGTTTTTCTTACCGCTGTTATTTTCTGATTAATTTAGTTACAGGATTGTATAGAACAGGCGTAGGTATTTTCAATTTAAAAATCCACACAAGTCGTACATTAAAGTAAGTAAGAAAATATGAAATGTATAAGTTCCTATTATTTTTGTATGTAAATAGAGTTGAATAAATAATTATAATTGTCTATAGGTGTATAATCTATGAATCAAATAAAAATCAGTATCGGCGCACATTTGTTTTATTTAACGTTTTTAAGGTTTAGGTGCAGGAAGTTCGGAGCCGTGTGGTACCGGCCACTCCATTCTACCCGTGAGTATCGTAAAAGGCGACAGCGGGATATTGATCAGAGGATGGGCAGCAGCGTCCTTCTGAGTACCATAACACCTACTGCGATTCCCAACATGCATCGCAAAGCATGACGATTACGGCCCCCCTTGAAGGTGACCTATGCCCAGCAGTGGACGTCTAAAGGCTGACATGGTGGTGGTGATGGTGGTACCCAAAGAATCCTATCATAAGGAAATCTGGTTCCTTTTACAAAAACTGTCATAGGTTTGTATCTTTTGAGCAGTAGGTACTATACCCTGTTCACAATAAGATTAGACATAAACACAAACCTAAACTAAATAACCTAACTCCTACTTAATCCTATCTGACGGTCCCTGCCTATGTGTGGATAACAATGGGTCTACCTCTCTTGAGGTGGCTTAACTCATGACGTACGACGTTTAACATTTATATGGAATTAGAATAAAAACAATAGATGCGACCGTGCATCAGCTCAAATACAACGACATCATGTTTAAGCCTTGCATAAATAAAACCACACTAAAACTTTATGAACAGCCCACTAGACAAATGATATGGCCAAATCCATATCTTCCATTCTTGGTGACCTATATTTCTTCCTATACGAGGTTTACAATTAAATTAGAAAATACTAAACTCGAAACAAACTTTGTTCACTTAAAAAAGCATGCGTGTCATCGACAGCTTACGCAGAGATATACTCCGTTAGCGTAATTGGCTACGTCAGTGAACGAGGCCTGTTGGAGTTCTACTCTAACTACACAATACATATCTGATAATAAAATCTTGAAATCCATTAGACTTCAAGAAATGTGGGCACCATTCACCCATCAGACTTTAGCTCGTAGTAAATATGAAAATACAAAAAACACGCATTATTATCATGCCGAAATATTTCTAATCATATACATAACAATACACCTAGCATCAACTGCCCATCATGACAGGCCTAAATAACCGTGGCAACTATGCTGTATAACATCCAATAATTAATAAAATGACAAATAATACACTAGCTAGAAATGCTATTGACAAAAAGTTTCTATTTAAATATATTTGTCGTAACCCATACATGTCAAGAATTATTATAAACAAAAAGTTTCAATTCACTTTCGCTTTGACTCCACATTTATTGTGCGAACTGCCAGACTGTGGAATTCACTGCCCGCCTCTCTATTCCCCGATACATATAATCTGGGTATCTTCAAGGTCAAAGTCAAAGTCAAAGCATTTATTTCAAATAAACCATTTACAGGCACTTTTGAATTGTCAAGGAGTCGGTCAGTTAGACAGAAAGTTGAAGCTAGTTGCCCGTTCCAAAACGTAGGTAGGTCTCTATGGAGAAGAACGAGCAAGAAACTCCACGGACACTCTTTTAAAATCAGGTTTTTACAAAATACTGCTTACATTATTCTTGTTGCTTCTATATGTGAAAACAATGAAGGTTATCTAGAAATACAAAATATAAAAAATAATCAAGATAAAAACCATGGCAGTTAAGAGTTGACCAATCTCTACTGACAGCGCCCGTTCACGAACATGACGCGTGAATCAGCATGAATGCTGCTCAACCATTTTAGAGGGAGCTGAATGATCCAACACACGCGCCACCACCAGCGAGACATTTGAGTGAGCATGACCATTCTCTCAATCGCCATGCTCATTTATGTCAATCACATAATAATTTACTTAAAAATGGCTCCATGGTACTCACATTTACAAAATTGAAATAATGCTGCTAAATTATACAAAACTAAGGTTTCCAATGTTTCTAAAATGTCGAAAAAGTAATTAAAATATATTTGTGTATAATAATAACGATACTCGTTAATCATGTCAATAAAAAAAGGAAAGGCAAGGCACGAGTGAACCGGTTTATTCTAGGCAAGCGTGCTCCACCTTAGGCCGCATCATCACTTAAGATCAGGTGAGTTGCGGTCAAACGCAAGCCTATAACAATATACATAAAAAAAAAAAATCAATTGTATCCATAAAAAATGTTATGATAAAAAACTTTTTAGAGCTAGCCAAATTAAAATAAAATCATCTTTCAAAAATTGACAACAATAAAATCTACATAAAGGAGAGTTCATACTACCGAATATTTTCTTCATCAAAGCTAGTCGTAATAAATTATTTTTAACCGACTTCGACGGAAAGAGGTTCTCTTTTCGACCTATATATTTATTAGTATATTTTATTTTTATTTTACTAATCTTCGAATTTAATAACGATTTCAAACTCATGCGTGTTATATACTTATTTATTACAGCAGGTTGCGGAACCATATTATATAATTTCGTATCACGCGCGACCTTACTATTCGCTTCAATAAAACTTTGGCTATCCGAGCCAACATTATACACGTCTCGCGACGACTGGACGACAACATTCTCTTCTAACACATTTTGGTTAACCGGACCAACATCATAATCAATTCGCGACAACTCGACGACAACATTTTCCTCCACCTCAACGAATACCTTATCACTCGTCTTGCATTCACCATCACCAAGTTCTCTTCGTCTTGCATTCTACCATCACCAAGTTCTCTTCCTGAACGTCAGTGACAACATTATCTTGTACCTGCTGGTACGAAACATCAACTACTTCTACTTTCTGCAATTGATCATCGCTAATATGATAGTTAGCGATATCATCGTCATGTACCTGATGGCACAAATCGTCCACTTCTTCTGCTTTCGGCACCTCGACATGAGGTTGCTCTGAAAGATCTCTATTTACTAAAATAATCGGACCGGACTGACCCGATTCATCCTTCTCTTCCTCGTACTCTAGGGGGGATGAGACAGACTTCTGTGCCTCATTTTTATCTAGGCTGCTCTCTAGACAGCTAGACTCCGCAACAACATCATTTACAACACTGCCTGCTTGGCAGCCATCTTTTTCATTTCTAAGAGAAAATGAACCATTAATATCCTCAGACTTAACAACTTTCGCCGATCCCACTACTGCTGTCGGTACGGCCTGCTACGGCCTGCTGCTGTAAAAGTTGCCGCTTCCTTCTAGCGGGCCAGCACCCAGCGAATGTTTCCCTCATCTAGTCGCAAATATCTGCGAACTATCTTCTACGATTTGAATTCATTCTAGAAGTTTGCCAAATGTTCTAATCATAGAGTTTATAATCTAATGGCATAATCGCCACAGTACTTATGTAACAAACTGTGCATTAATAAAAATAACCTTTTTCAACTTCTGTCTAATGCTAATGTAAATGGAATATAGACACTTGAAAATCACGCAGAGGGTCTTACCACGATAAAGATATCTAACAGTATTGTGACTCGGCTTTGTCCTTGAAATAATTACCTACAGTAGCGCGGTACTTCAACACGCGGGAGGGCTGTCCGTGAGTATTTTAATTTCATCAACCTACTTGAGTGAAGCCCTTTCTGTGCAAGTCCGCACATGGCCGGTTTTCTATACCTACTACCTCAGATTATGAAACAAAAGGCAGATAGACCGCGTGGAACACTGACAGTGAAACCAAAAAAGCAAATACAAATTCAAAAGCGAATACCTACAACGCGCTTCGTGCTGTACTGACAGTCAGCACGGAACGCAGCATCGTAAAAAAAAAAACAAATAAAACGAGATTATAGGTATTCCCTTTTGAATTTGTATTTGCTTTTTTGGCTTCACTCTCAGTGTTCCTCGCGGTCTATCTGCCTTTTATTTCATAATCTTAATATTTTCGATTTTGGGTCAAAAAGAGGCTTTGTTAGAACCTCCTTTAGCCCCTTTATTAGATTCTGTCGACTGTCGAGCTAGCTGTCTTAGGTACTTCGAAACAGTCGTAATGTAGCGAGGTACAGACAGCGTCATTAACTGCTTACCCCCCGTGCATTCAAATTTCTTTGCATAGGGGGTAAGCAGTTGATGACGCTGTCTGTACAAATCGTCACACTATTTCCAAACGAATGAAACTCCTGAAAGCCAGAAAAGAAAACAGTGGCGTCCACCAGGGGTGCGATTCTGTAAGACCTCATTCTAAACTTCGAATCTGAATCCGCTGTGAGTTTCTTGACTGCCATTCTAAAAACTCGGTTGACAATTCGAATTTACACTAGCGCGACCCTTGCGAGCGTGTCAGCGAGTTGAACTAAATTGACAGGGAGATTTTGACAGATAAAGTATGAGGTGACGTAAGAAGTGGCATTCCGTAAGGTAATTTCCCCGTCACTTCGACGCTCACTTCGCACTCGAACCCGATTCAAAGTGTCAAATATATCAAGGTAATTTTGAACCTTTTGCGAAGTGAGAGTGAATAGCGATGTGAGATGCGAGTTGTTGTTTGAATTTTACAGAATCGACCTACAGAAAGCGTCGAGGCAATGAACTCCAGGAAAAACAACAAGTATCTTGGAAATCGCAACGAAATTTATTAGAAAAAAACAGCGTAGTATAGAAAAAAACATATTTTCCACTTCTTACCAAATTAAGCAGTAGACAGAACAGAACTAGGCCAAAAGGCACATAGGGACGTTTACAACAGGGGGAAGCCCAAATGCACACGGCACAGTGAAGAACAGGCAGGCCCCTAGAAATGAGCGATTGGAAGGCTTACGAACCGAGAGTAATTTAATATCAATCGTGCTAAAAATGGATACCTCGCAAACGTGTAAATGGAATAAGAGATTTTGGCACTTTTTTTAGCCGTGTGGTGCCCGTCGCGACCAGCACCGCCCTATTTCTACCCGTGGGTATCGTAAAAGGCGGCAGAGGGATAGTGACCAGAGGATGGCAGCAGCGTACTTTTGAGTACCATTACACCTACAACCTGCGATCGCGAACATCCATCGCCAGCATGGCGATTACGGCTGATCCCCCCTTGGGCCTTGGAGGGACCTATGCCCAGCTGTGGGCGTCTTAAGGTTGACATGATGATGATGATGATGATTAGTAGCAATATCAACACATACCTTTTGTCATCATCTTCTACCTAGCCTTTTCCCAACTATATTGGGGTCGGCTTCCAATCTAACTGGATGCAGCTGAATACCAGTGTTTTACATGGAGCGACTGCTTATTAGTTCGAGAGTGGCGACCGCGAACCGGAAGACGTTGCGTTGGAAGGCCTCCCACTAGGTGGACCGATGACCTGGTAAAGGTTGCGGGGATCCGCTAGATGCGAGTCGCACGGGACCGGTCAATGTGGCGCCACTTGGGGGAGGCCTATGTCCAGCAGTGGACGTCTTTCGGCTGAAATGATGATGATGATGATGACTGCTTATCGGACCTCCACAACCCAGTTACTGGGTAACACGATACCCCATGGTAAGACTGGTTGTCAGACTTTCTGGCTTCTGACTACACATAACGACTGCCAAAGATCTATTAATGACAGCCGGGACCAACGGCTTTTCGTGCTTTTCGAAGCATGAAGGGAACTCGGTATGAAAGGGATGGTCACCCACCCACAGCCGCGGCCTTTAGCACAATATAAATATTAGTACCGTACAGTAGCGACACGCCCCGCCTCGCTCCGAAACACTGTTCCTCACCTCTTCCTGGGTGGAAAGTGCTCTGGAAACTGCTTTTAGTACGAGCGGTGCGTAGACACGCACGTATTTGTACAGTCTGTTATTTTGGTAGTAGTGTAGGTAATTCAATCGTTTCGTATGTATGGAGTATCCTAGTTCCCAGAGCAGTCGATCGACGCGGAAAGTGGTGAGGAATAGTTTCAGAGGGAGGCGGAGCGTGTCGCTATATTGTACGGTACCTAGTACTAATATTTATACTGTGGTAAGGTAGGCAGTAATGACCTTACCACGGAACAGATAATTTATAGAGTATTAGATATACAAGTACTATTTGCTCTAAACATTTTGCTGAAACATTAGTCAATAGGCACATATATGTATGTAGGTAGGTATATGCTCGACTGCATAGTGTGCGTTTTATATATGACTTCAAGTTTGTCTCATTTATTTGAACAATGTGGGGCGGAATTTTATTGTAACATTTTAAATAGAACCCACTGAAAGACTTATCTACTTTAGCCAGCCTGAAACTTGGTTGATTTTTTGGTGATTATTAGTCATTTTTAAACGAAAAATAAAATGATTTATTGATTTTTATTTCATGTTTCATATTTCCCCATAAATGTATTAAACTCCATTTTTTTAAAGACACAGCAGTTTAACGAACTTAGAATTTATCGAAAAAAAATATCGGCTTTATCAAGCACTAGCGTAAATGACAAATTTTATTATATTTTGCGTGTGTGAGTGTCCAATGCCTACGGGAACTTGTGCTTGTGTGCAAACGAATAGGTGCCCTGCGATTTATGTGCGTGTGATTTGGTAATGTGCGAAATATTAATATACATAGTATTGCGTATGTATTAGAAATTAAAATAGTGGGAGTAAACGGCGACACTGGTTTTAAAACCAAATTGAAGCGAGGGCCTTTCCAACTATATTTATCTGTTCCGTGGACCTTACTTAATGGTCATTCGTTGCTGAGTCTTCGTCGCGACTAAGACTCAACAACGAATGACCATTAATCATTGATGATTGAATCATGTACCCTCACTACCAACAATAATAAGTTCCGCTAATGATCCATACTAATATTATAAATGTCCATGTAGTGTCGGACGTCAAGAATAGCACCATCCCATATCTTCCCGTGGGTGTCGTAAAAGGCGACTAAATGACCAGGGAATGGGCAGCAGCGTTCTCTGCGCTTTTCAACCGACTTCAAAAAAGGAGGAGGTTATCAATTCGTCTGTATTTTTTTTGTTATGTTTGTTACCTGATTTCTTAGGACTGGGTGAACCGATTTTGATGATTCTTTTTTTGTTTGAAAGCTAGTGCTTTCCGTGTGGTCCCATTTTAATTTGGTCCGGTTCAATGACAATGGCTTGTCTTAAATTTACATTAAGTATGTGCGCGATTTGTTACGCGATTACTCCGGCAAACGTAAACCGATTTTGAAAATTCTTCTTCTAACGGATAGGGTATGCTTCAGGGGTAGTCCCATATAAATTTTATCGAAATTGATTCAGCACTTTTTGAAAAATCAACAAATACCCAACAATTTTACATAGTTGACGTTTTAGCTTCATCAATCTTTGTAGTAGTTAACTTTCATACTCTTCTTAATAGATTTGGATGAGGAGGTACTAAAAAGCGGAAAATAAAAAGCTTTTTGCAAAAAAGACAACCGCCTTCAAAAACTAAAAAGTGAAAAATAACTTTAGCACAGAACACACATTGACTTTAGTTTCGGAAGTCGGTGGCAATACGAAACAACAAACAGAACAAAGCCACTGAATTTCGAAACTAAAGTCAATATGTGTTCGGTGCTAAAGTTATTTTTCACTTTTTAGTTTTTGTAGGCGGTTGTCTTTTTTGCAAAAAGCTTTTTATGTAACAACCATACTGCGATCGCCAACCCGCTTGCCAAGCGTGGCGAGTATGGCAAACCCTCCCCCCCCCCCCCCCTCTTGGGGACAGGCCTATGTCCAGAAGTGGACGTCTTGCGGCTGAAATGATGATGAATATTATAAATGCGAAAGTAACGTGTCTGTCACGTCTTCTCGACGAACCCATTTTGATGACATTTAGTGAACATAGCTTAAAGGATAAAGGTTACTTTAAACCCGTGACTTCGTCTGCATCCACGGACGAAGTCGCGGCCAAAGCTAGTATATATTCTTAATTTTTTTTTTCACCCATCAGAATCCTCATTAAATCCGCCTTTGTACCTTTGTGCATAAAGTATCAATAAATTAAAATCCTGGCTACGCTCTTTATTGTTTAAAAACACACACAAAATACAATTAATAATACAATAATTGTAATACTAAACACATACAATTAAACTTTGCATTCGTAGTCATTGCGAAGGATTTTATAATTTTCGGCTAGCTTACCATTTAACTGTTTACAATTCAAATTAAGCGAGCAAAGGAGAGAGCTAGGCTCGGAGTTTCTTTGCGCGATAAAATCCGGAACGAGGAAATCCGTCGAAGAACTAAGGTCACCGACATAGCTCTCAAAACTGGGCTGGCGGCCCTTAGAACAGTAATAATAATAATAATAAGAAAAGAAAAGAAAGAAAAACAAATTAAGTATCTTGACTTGGCTCGCGAGGTTGTCGACATGTGGGATGTGAATACAGCAGTCATTGTGCCGATAGTCGTTACGGCCAATGGACTCATTTCCAAGAGCCTCGACCAACACCTAAGGAGGCTCTCGTTAGGCAGCTGGATCAAGGGGTTGATACAGAAAGCGGTACTTCTGGACACGGCGCGTATAGTCAGGAGATTCCTCTCTCAGGAGCCCTGACCACCGGTAGCTTGGACCCTGTTCCCGATACCGGTGGGCTACTATTTTATATATTTTTAAATGATTTTATTTATTTTTTTTACTAATATTTAAAAATATAATGAAATATGTAAATAAATGAATAAATAATAATAATAATAATATGTGGGGGACATTTCACACACGGCCATCTGACCCCAAACTAGAGAGACCCAGTACTATGGGTGTCAGACAGCTGATATACATACACATTTTTTTTTTTTGTATATAGGTATATACATATATAGATAAACAACACCCAGACACAAGGCAAACACAAGTGCTCATCACACAAAATGTTTACCCTGGGCCGGAATCGAACCCGCAACACGCTGCGCAGCAGTCGATCGCTCAGCCACTGCGCCAACCGTGTCGTCAATCTTAGTTATCTACAGCCATAATCAATCATTAAAAAAATATCAAATTAGGAATAATCAGTCATTACATAGATGTTCTATGAAATGTGCGTCCTTGGTGCGCAGGGTGCGAGCCAGTTCCAACAGCATCCTGCTATTCTGTAAGAACTCACTCCAGTTCTCACTTCTGATTCCGCGGTGAAAACTGTTTTAGGTACTCTGTAACTCAATGAAAACTACACTAGCGCCACTAAGTGAGAACATAGGTGAAACGAACCATTATTTCGTTACTACTTTTGCGAATACCAAATACTTTTCACTGCAGTTGTTAAGTGAAATCGGAAATGAGATAGGATTCGAATTCGCGGGTGAATTCTTACAGAATTGCACTGCTGGGCATGATTGCTGACAGACTGGACTCCTGTATCGTAAACCGTTGCTCCAGTATCTCAGCTGGAATGCTGAAAAAATGATTATTTTGATGTAATTGTTGCTGTATATATCACTAACATAGGAATAGGAGGTAATAAGTTTATTTATTACTAGCTTTAGACCGCGACTTATCGTAAATGCAGACGAAGTCGCGAATTAAAAAGTAGCCTATTTCCATCCCCAGAGCTTAAGCTATCTTCACACCAAATTTCATCAAAATCGGTTCAGCCGTTTCGTCGTGAAAGCGTAACCGCGCGCGCTTTATGTTTTATTGTTTTATATAACTCTTTTTTATGTTTGTGTTTACCTGTACGAGGTTACAAATAAACAATTTTTCTTTCTTTTGGAACGAAGTTCCTTATCGCGCGTTATGAAAGGGGGCTAGACGGAAAAAATTCTTACGAAAAGTTGTCACGACATTTGACATTTCGTCATTCATTTGATTTAAGAGCCATCTATTAACGTTATTGGCGCAACTGTGCTCTTCGAGATCGAATTACGAACGGCCAATAGATGGCGCAGAAATAATTTATTGGTCTTTCTATCTAAATAACTACGCATTGTACTAACATGTTAGAAAATGTTAATCTTTAAAATTACTTACTTACTATGTAAGCAGCCATAATAACTTTTCATTCCTCGCTTTTTTTTTGCCCTGGCTTAAAGCCACTTAAATTCACTTTAACGCATCACATTAATTAGTGAAGGAATTGTAATAAAATTGTAATAAAATTCCTTCACTAATTAATCGAAAGGAACTTCGTTCCATTCGGGTGTCCCTTGACACCTCTCAAGTTTTTTTTTTTTTTTTTCTTTAACAGACAGAGGTACTTTCACATTCATAATATTTGTATGGATTACTAACGCTATAAATAAGTCTCACTGTTACTCGCAATAAAGAATTTGTTATTATCAACTATTAACCTTATCTTCGTCTTGCGTCAGCCAGAGTTATCTAATAACCTCGAGTTAATTGTCACACGACATTTTTTTATTATACTCAATATCTTTATTGCTTTTTAAAAAGTATAAAAAATAATATTAGGATCATTATGGACCCTGTCGGGCACAAAAATAGGGTAGAAGAAAGAAGGTCTGTTTTAAAAAACTATGTTTGTTCAAACTTAAATAATAATTAATGAATTCATTAATATATTCTTAATTATATTATTTACTTTATGGAGTAATAAAAGTATAACAGATTTTTAATTTTTATAAACATATTTTTACAACTATTATTGCTGACGTATTTCAAGAGAGATCGAATTGGTTCGATTTGGCAGTACTAAACTCAATTATGTTGGGATAGGATGATAAAAGAAAACTAGCATCTATTACGAATACAATTTATTTGAGTTCAATCACAATAGGTACGATATTAAAAAAGTTAAATTTACAAAATACAAAAATAAAAATATAAAATTTAATTAAGAAAAAGCGATCAAAATAATTGAAGGTAATATAAACCATTGTCTTCTTCATTTATTTATTTATACTTTACGCACAAAGGTATGTACAATGGGGGACTTAATACCTTAGCATTCTCTACCAGTCAACCAAGGGTGGTGAAGAGATAACATGGCAGATGCATAGTTAAAAAAAGCGGCCAAGTTCGTGTCGAACTCGCCCATGAAGGATTCCGTAGTAGCAAGTAACATAATATAAAAGTTATTTTTTTATTTACATATTTGAGTTGATTGAATGTAAGGTAAATTGCGGTTTACGATTTATGACGTATTAAAAAAAAACTAGTTACTAGATCTCGTTCAAACCAATTTTCGGTGGAAGTTTACATGGTAATGTACATCATTTATATTTTTTAGTTTTATCATTCTCTTATTTTAGAAGTTACCTGTAACTTCTAAAATACATTTTATTACTTTGGAAGTGTCTTTCGAGCAAACCATTCAGTTTAGAAAAAAATGATATTAGAAACCTCAATATCTATCATTTTTGAAGACCTAATTCATAGATAGATAGAACCACACACGTATGGGCTTGATAAAAAAAATTTTTGGAGTTTCAGTTCTAAGTATGGGGAACCCCCAAAATTTCTTGTTCTTTTTCTATTTTTGTGTGAAAATCTTAATGCGGTTCACAGAATACATCTACTTACCAAGTTTCAACAGTATAGTTCTTATAGTTTCGGAAAAAAAGTGGCTGTGACATACGGACGGACAGACAGACAGACATGACGAATCCATAAGGGTTCCGATTTTTGCCATTTGGCTACGGAACCCTAAAAATGACATAGGTAAACTGAATATACAAAATATATAAATAATAAAACATATACCATTAGATGTAGGATGTTTGATAGATCGATGCAAAGCCGTAAAGCGGAGCTAGTATAGACTATTGCAACCATTTGAACCGAACTTGTCTTAGCCGAAGTGTGACTTATTTTTTTTTAGCAACATTTTAATGATTTTTGATGACAAAACACAAAATATACTCAATACTCAATACTTCTTCTCTCTTCTTCTCTCATTCTTCTTCTTCTCTCTTCTTCTTCTTCTTCTCTTCTTCTTCTTATTCTTCTTCTACTTCTTTTATATTGCAGTTAGTTGCAAATAATGGCCCATTTGAAAGATAAGTCATTTATTTTTTATTTTATTTGGTTAACATAATGCGTAAACAATCTAATAAAACATACTTAGGGGATTTGTGTGACGACACGGTTGGCGCAGTGGCTGAGCGATCGACTGCTGCGCAGCGTGTTGCGGGTTCGATTCCCGCCCAGGGTAAACATTTGTGTGATGAGCACTTGTGTTTGCCTTGTGTCTGGGTGTTGTTTATCTATATATGTATGTATTTACAAAAAAACAAAAAATGTATTTGTGTATGTATATCAGCTGCCTGACACCCATAGTACAGGGTCTCCCTAGTTTGGGGTCAGATGGCCGTGTGTGAAAATGTCCCCACATATTATTATTATTATTATTATTATTTTACAGACATTTAAAGTCAAAGACATTTTTAAATATTTCATAAATCTGTTTTTAGACGGTATGAAAAAAAATCACGGATGGTGCTTTTTTGTTCAAACATTTTTAAAAACATGTCTGATTATTGTTCTTTCTTTCGAGGTATCAACTACGCGGATAGCTCACCGATTATTGAAATTATGACTTACAAACCAAATTGAGGGAGAAAATTAAATTTTTTAGGCGAATTATTTAAAAGAAAATTATAATTAAAATCATTTATTATTCGTGTTCAAAATGTTCGCCGCAGTCTCTAACACCAACACGGACCCGATTTCACACTTCTGTTGTTGTTATTTTTACTTTATCTCCAGTTTCATCGTTTCCAACGCTGAATTAATTATCTCAATCAATTCTTCTTTCCTGTTTATTTCCACATTCGTATAAACTAGTTCCTTGGCCCGACCTCACACGTAAAACTCAAGGGAAGTCAGGTCGGGTGACCGGGCGGGCCAAGGGATCGGCCCGTCTCTGCCGATCCAACTGTTAAGGAAGCAATTATTTAAGTGCTCCCGTACATTTAATGTCCAAATGCGCTGAACAACCATCTTGATGAAAAAAATTACTTCCCGGTCTCTAGTGAATATCGGGGCCTCGGGTTCCGACGACTTGTCGGTCTCTAGTGAATATTAGGGCCCAGATTCCTCTACAAGCTCTGGAAGATCATTTTGTAAGAATTTCAAATAATTGTAGCCATCCAAATTATCCGGGAAGAAATGGGGCCCAATCAGTGAAATAAGTATCTAGTACCTATACTTATTTACCTTTTTTAAAATTTATTTGAATTAATTTCTCGAACAAGGAATACGCAGACATCGTTTTTATGTTTGGCAGAGCAGACGGCAATGGATTGTTAGCACGACGGATGTACCAAGAACGCTATCCTAATCGTAGAGTACCGAATGTGAGGGTAACTCCCCGTCAATCCAGGTAGACATGATACTAACATCGAGGAAGATATCTTGGCGGCGTTTCAAGCTGATCCACATACCAGCTATCAAAAAATAGCTCGAAATTTAAACATAGGATTGGGCCCCATTTGTTACCGGATAATTTATATGGCAAGATACACCATACAAACTATCCGGTATTCGCTAAAGACCGACAAGTCGTCTGAATCCGAGGTCCCGACATTTGCTAGAGACCGAAAAGTCATCTTTCAACAAGATGGTTGTTCAGCGCATTAGATATTAAATGTACGGGAGCACTTAAATAATTGCTTCCTTAACAGCTGGATCGGCAAAGACGGACCAATCCCTTGGCCCTCCCGGTCACCCGATCTGACTCCGCTTGACTTTTACGTGTGGGATCGGATCAAGAAAGTTTATACAAATGTGGAAATAAATGGGAACGAAAAATTGATTGTTAGAATTAATTCAGCGTTTGAAACGATGAAACTGGAGATGAAGTTACAAACGACAACAACAGAAGTATGAAGACGGATCCGTGTTGGTATTAGAGACCGCGGCGAACATTTTGAATACGAATAATAAATGGTTATACTTAAAATTTATTTTGAAATCATTCGCTTTAAAAATTTAATTTTCTCCCTCAATTTGGTTTGTAAGTCATAATTTCAATAATTGGATAGCTATCCGCGTAGTTGATACCGCGATAGAAAGAACAATAACCAGATAGGTTTTTAAAAATGTTTGAACAAAAAAAAGCGCCATCCGTGATTTTATTTCATGCCATCTAAAAATAGATTTCTGAAATCTTTAAAAATGTCTTTGACTTTAAATGTCTGTAAAAAAATTTTCTTATCACACAGATCTTCTAAATATGTTTTATTAGATGGTTTACGCATTATGTTAACCAAATAAAATAAAAAATAAATGACTTATCTTTCAAATTGGCCATTATTTGCAACTAACTGCAATATTTTGGGTTTTGTCATCAAAAATCATTAAAATTTTGCTAATAAAAAATTAGTCACACTTCGGCTAAGACAAGTTCGGTTCAAATGGTTGCAAATAGTCTATACTAGCTCCGCTTTACGGCTTTGCATCGATCTACCAAACATTCTGTATATATAAATGTTACGGCTAAAACCCGAAATGCGGCTGCACTTAGTTCTAACCGGCTAGAACTAGGTGTAGCCGGTCTCAGTAGGTTAAACCTAGGTGTAGCCAACTTATCTTCGGTTAGAACCAGGTTTAGCCTTCATCATAGCGGCTAGAACTAGGTGCAGCTGTAAACTGGCGGTTAAACATAGGTGTATCCTATTTATCATCGGCTAGAACTAGGTTTTCAGTGCAGTTAAGCATTTTGGTTTTGTTTTGAGATTAAAATCTTGCGTTTCCCAATGAATGCTACCTATTTCGTAATAACCCCGTAGACTAGACACCTTATCCCAGACAAGTCATGTCAGACCGAAACGATATTTATAATTGTGTTGAATTATATTATGTCCTGAAATGAAATTGTCTACCTTATGAAATTGTGTACTTGTGTAAAAGTGGTCAGAAGGACTTAGATTTGTTCAACTTACGAAAAATAGAGCTTATCATCATAGAATTTAAAGGTCACCTTACCAGACTATGTTTGGTTGTGATGTAAAAGTGGGTCTAAGATCTTTGGCACTTCCAACTAAGACAATCGAAAGTATAGAGAACGAGGAAGACTCGGAACAAATTGTTAAGACGTTAGAGGGAAACGAAAATAATGCTGAAATTGAGACAATAATAGATGTAAATCAGGAAGAGACTGTAGAAGAAGCAGCAGATAACATAACAGATTGTGATCTTAGTAATTATAACAAAAATAAATGTGACCTCTGTGTTAAACGACAGACAATAGATACCAATAGAAAAGGCGCAAAAGATTCGTTCACAGTACAAGCAAATAAAATGACAGCATTATCTAACAGTAAGTTTAATTCGTGCAAAATAGGTGACACACTTCGGGTGAAAATTCCTGACGTTGACAGAGGTAGGCGACTTTCCCAATGCTTTAATGGTTGTACTTGAATGTAATGATGATGAATTGTATAAATTGGGTAACCAGTTTGGCACTATTACTGAATTATTTTCTAGAAATCAATTCACTGTATGCGAGACGTTTCCCTCTAACGTCTTAATAAGATAAGAATGCTTAGGAACATGCTAGTCCGGCTCCATAGGAAATCAAACTGATTACTAATTCAAACTATACTTTATATATTTAAATACAATTATTCTTTAGTGTACCTACTTTATAGATTACTCTGGCTCACACACTATTCATTGTTTGTTGGAATAGAAGGAGTGGTTGTCTACTGTATTATTAATTGTAAATATGTGAACACTATGACGTGTCTGTACAAACGAAACTTAGCGGTCATTTCTTCACTTGTAATACTTTGTTCATACCATAATATATCATTTTTATACAAAGTACATAGTATTCACGTAACATATTATAATTCTTGAAAATGCAAAATTAAATATTGGCAACATTATTTTTTTAAAAGAGTATGTATGGAGTTTCTTGCCCATTCTTCTCCATACGAAACTACCATTTGGAATGGGCAACTAGATTCAAATTTTACAATATGACATTCAAAAGTGCCTTTAATGGTCTAATTGAAATGAATGATTTGACTTTGACTTTGAAATTACGAAACGGTGGCACCAAAAAATTTAAGTGGAAGAGCTGTGAAGAATGTCTTTCAAATAAAAAGTTTTTGGGAAAAGATTTAAAAGAGTTTCAACATTGTGTTTATTTATGAATGATTCAGCACATTCTATTATGAGTGTTGCAATATTATACAAGCCTTCTTTTATGATAACCTCAAACAAAATTGATAATTGTGTAAGAGATAAAAGTGTTTCTGGTATCATATTACCCTGGTTTGTGTAGAAAGTTTTGTCAATATCTCCAATTTTATTGTCCAAAAACCGTCGGATTCCTCTATTATTATCCATCACAAAAATATCAGAAATTAAGTATTCCCAGAAAGAAATATCAAGTCTAGATAGATTGATTGATTTATTGAAGGAATCAGAAATGAACATATCCCAAATAAACTCAGACGCAAAATATTCGGAATAAGTTGAGTGAACAAACTTGGGATGGTTACCGATAATACATTCGATAATACCCGATTTCTCATCTCCCGATTTTATGGATTCTTTTAAGTCATGTATGTTTTCTAAATCTTTTTTAGATAACAATGTCTCGACAATACTTTGGTTCAAAAGCGTGTATGCACTGATATTCTTATGAATTTCTAAAAAATCTTTAAACCCCTTCCCTACCAATTTTTTATCTTTTAAACTCGTGGAAGACGTCATTATCGTGCCATAGCGAATCGTAAAATAAATCTTTTCTATGCAAGTTCCATACAATGAACACAAATTTGTATCAGTTGCATAGTCCGGAAGACAAACTTCACAACTAGTAAAAGCCCCATCGAAAAAATATTTTCTTAAATATTCACTAATTAGTGGTTGATAATAATCTGCGATCAAAGAAATATGAAGAGGTATGCCCGAAAATGTTTTATCACCTAGCTTATTCATAATTTCTGAGAAAAAACGACCGATATTATAGCTTATAACTCGCGATTTTTCCTCATCAAAGCCCAAATTTTCGGTCCAAATTGTTTGTAAATATTGTTTTTGTTCCACCTGATTCAATGGCTTAATTATGAATGAAAAAGTCTCCAGAGCACACTCTAACTTATTAACAATATTATATGGCCTGGTGGTTATCCATATATGTGCAACCTTAGAAGACTTTAAAGTTTTTAATAATTGAATCGCTTCGTTTTCAAAATCAGAACAGATTTCGTCGAAACCGTCAAACAGTAGAACCACTCGGTTATTGTTATAACAGTGGTTAAATACGTCAATCTCGAACAACTCGTTTGTCTCGGGAGAATTATTATTATTCAAATATATTTTATTGACATTATCAATGACAATTTGGTTGCCAATTTCATCTAAAATATTTTTGGCTGCCTCAGCATTGTCTTTAAAAGCTCTTATATCAATCGCACCGTAAAGGAACTTAAAAGTTTCTTTTAAATCAATGTTAGTTTTGTCTTCTTTCCATCTCGTAAATTGGTCAAGATGTACATCAAAACTTATTTTTGATACCCACAGCGCTGGATACTTGCGTTTTGTTTGAACTGCCAAATGAGATAATAATGTAGATTTACCCATACCAGGCTCACCGTTGATAATGACAATTTTTTCTTCAATATCTTTTACTGTTTTAGGCATGACTTGGTAGGTAACATTTAAACCTATATTCTTGTCCTCTATATTCAAATGACCCTGCGATTTCAACCATATTATATTATTTCTATGACCGTTTTCACGCTTAAGCAAATGGACGTTCCGATTTTCGTTTTCTTTGCAGGTATTTTCGAAATATTTAAAATGTTTTGTTATTAATATAATGTCATAATTATCCTGCGGTGTCGCATTCTCTCGAACGTCAGCAGCATCACTATTCTTTATAAAATATAAGTCCGCATGTTTTCCTTTATGTAGTGTGACACGGCGGCATAAGCTCCGGTGTATATAAAAATAAACTTTGTTTATGTTTAAACTGACAGCTGCAGTTGGCATCTCACCTACTATAATTGCTTCGCGGTTAATGAACCGAAAAATTGTTGTTGGCTTTACAGTACGTAAGAATTTTGTATTTAAAACAGTTTTTACTGATACAATTTGACCTTGAAATACAAGTTCCTGATTTAGTAGTTTTATTTTTATTTTATCTTCAAGATTCGTAAAGCTGCTAGTGTTGGTATCAATTTGCTGAATAACGTTATCAATAATTGTATTCTTGATGTTGCCTGATGCATTATCACTAGTAATGAAAATAATTTTGTTATTGAACATATTTTTCACTGCATCAAATGATACTTTAAATTCACTTGCATCACACGACTGATAAATTAGAATCAAAATGCGACATTTTGTATCTTCTAACCCTTTTTTTACAATTTCTAAATAATGTTGGCTAATCACACATTTCATGTCTAAAAAAGTATAAGTGGCATTACAATGTATTTTATTTTCATCAAAATATTGGATCAATTTAATACTGGTGAAGGTAATTTCATTTGAACTGATAACCAAATATTTTGCGTCGTCGTCTTCTAAAAAAAATGATAATTTTAGTTCTTGAAAAGCACAAGGTTTGAATTTAACCTCATACGTTCTCAATTTATTACAGTAAGTATAATTGAGGATTCTTAACAGAGGACAATCCAGAGTGTCCTGATAAGCCTCATGATAATATTTACATGTTTTTGTCAAATACTCGATCTGACCGCGTTGTTTCCACCATTTTTGTACTTTATCATGGAATTTCAGGTAAATTGCGTCTGTTTTGACTCGAGAACTAAAATCCTTATATTCTAATTTACAATTATTGTCAATTTCATTTTTTAAAAGATTTTCTACTTCATTTTCTTTGGCTTGATTAGTGTAATATTTAACCTGTTTTAAAAATTCTTGCACAAGATTTATGTCATCTTCCTTTTGTGATAAAACCAGTTTCGGAAACCATGAAATTTTTAAATTGAATCTGTACCGACTGAGATTACGGTTATTATTTTTTAATAACTTCAGCAAACTTAAACCATCACCAGTTAAATGATCTTCCAGATTAAATTTAAGCAATTTAGTTTCTTGGTCAAATATTAGTAAGTTACCTACAAGGTCGCAGAGCTTATGTAGCTCCAACGTGTTGGTAGACAATGTATCGGTAGGCTGTAAATATTTTTCGGAACCGATATCGCTTTCTGTAATTTCGATGACATAATTATTTTTATGAGCATCTATAAAAAGCTGTTCAAACACAAAGCCCAAATATTGCAGCGTCTCTTGTTTCTGTTTATCATCTCCCTTAATATGAAACTTCACGTTGCCAAAATTCTCTGGAACTGTAAAGGACAATGATTTTAATATTTCTTCTTTCTCGACCTTCGTTTTTCCATTAAGAGCCTTCAATTCTTTAAAAATTGTTTTTTTCATAAACAACAAATTCTCATCTTTGCTTTCAAGAAATGTTTGCCGAAACATTACTTCTTCAGTATTTTTGTCTTGATGCTTTACCGATACTAATACATTTTGTGCTAAATAAACATGATACACTTTTATTACGTCGTCTGTCATCTTAATGTCTTTTTTCTGATTGATGAAATTTGTTAGTGTTACCGCTATCTGCTTAGCATGTGCTTTTTTAACAGTTGGAGTTAATTTTTCAATGATTGTGTCGTCTGCATGAAATTGAAAGATTTTTCCGTTTTCGCTTGTTTTGATGTAATATTCTTCGTCTGTTAGTTGTATGACTTTATCTCTAGTAAAATTTTCCATTGCAGAAGTGTAAATTATAAATTCACAATTTATATTGTTTAGTGGCCCTTGAAACATTGCATTTTTATCGTCAGAACGAAATTTTTGAATAACGTCCATATAGCTTTTTAAATATGTATGCAAACTAAAATCTTCATCTTCTTTTAACCCTTTATCAAATGTCAATTTATCTTTCTTAGGATCATCTTTATGCTTCGCTTGCAGAAACAGTATTTTAGGTTTATCTTCGTGTTTTTTATACATAAAAACAATATCATCAAATGCACATAAACCTGTGATATTGGATCCTAAATAAAATATTTCGATTTTGCTATCATGCAAAGCTCTGAATAAAAGGAGGCTTAAAAGTTTAGTTTCGTATAGTTGGCCATGAATTCCTGAAGTGCCTGCTCTTCTTTCAAAATATAGTTTTTTCGACTTCGTATCTTTTGGTTTAGTTGTTTTTTGTTGCAGTTGATCATCACTATTATTTTGGTGACGAGATGAGCAGTATTTCCCATTTTGATATTTTCTTAAAATGCATGCGATTTGTTTACCGTCATCGCCTTCCAATAGTTCTGCAATGTGTAAAGCAGTTTGATTGTCGCAATTTTTGATAGTAACATCAACTTGTTTGTTTAGAAGACATTTCACAACATCCACTTCTCCATTCAAGACCGCAGTATGCAATAGCGTATTACATTTTGTATTAGCTGCAGCGTTTATGTCATCTCCTCTTTCTAGAGAATTTTTAATGTCTATTATTTTTTGTTTCCATGCCTTTTTAAGTGCTTTTCTTTGATTTCGCTTTTCCATCTTGTTTCGTTCAGTATTCATAGTAGTCAATATTAATTGATATTATTAATTAAGCAATCTGAAACAAAATAGGTCAAGTGTAGACATTTATGTAACGAAACCTTTCTCTTCTTTTTCTTTTTTTTAAAAAAACGTTGCCCCCCACTAGGAATTACTGCCGTGTCGTGGGTGGGTTTACAAACATATAAACTTACATACACAAACAGCCAGGCCCGGAACAACTATCTGTAGGCCATACACATATTTGTTCCGTGCGGGAATCGAACCCGCGACACGCAGCGCAGCAGTCGATCGCTCAACCACTGCGCCAACCGTGTCGTCAAACTTTGGAGTAGTTCGCACCGAAGCGTCATGCCACTTGTTCTCGTGATACACTACAGTGGGTTATGCTCCAAGATAGTAATGAGGTTAATTAAATATCATTTGCCACTGTTGACAGTAACGATTATATACCTACATCATATTATACAATACGTGTCTAAGTAAAAAATAACGCCTAAAATTAAACGATTTTACAAAAATGTACACCTGAAGATTAGAGTGAAAAAGAGGAATGAAAGGTCTGGTGTAACTATTACTATACAGTTACCTATTTACGGGATTTTACTGATTTATATCTTAAATACACTAGATACTTATGGCGCATGTAGAAGACGACACAATCGATAAAATATTGTAAAACGTGCAAAGGCGTCGTCAGAAATGATAACGCGTCTGTAATCATAGTAGAGGTACCCAAGCCGTGATATTATAGTATTTAAACCAAACAATAGATAGGTACCTACTGTACTGTATGTAAAAATGTAGAGGAGGTAGTTACGTGAGGAGCTCTTGTGTCAGGAACGAAAGAAAACCAGTCAGGCAGCGCAGTTGCAGCCAGTACAAGTGAACCAGTTGATGGAGAAGATAGGTCTTGATGTTTTGTATTGTTTTAGGGCCGTTTAGAAAGTCAATAAATGTTAATAAATAATTATGTTACTGTTTGTGTTGAATATACAACGAGGTATGCGATCTGCAGAGCTGTTCCCAGAGCGACGGCACAAAAAATAAGTGAGTTTTTGATAGAGAAGGTGTTCTGTCAGTTCGGTGGATTGAAGGAAGAAGTGTTTTCACTTCACGTTTAGTGAAAGATACGGTTAGCTATTTTGGAGCTAAATCACGTTTCTCCACGGCATTTCATCCACTGTGTAACGGTCTGGTAGAAAGATTTAAAAGAATATTAACACAGATGTTATCCATTATGTTTCTGCTGATCAACGAAATTGGTGTAGTTATATTACTTTGGGTTGCTATGCGTATAATACCAGTAAACAGGCTAGTACTAAGTTTTCAGCGCATATGTTAATGTATGCCAGGGAACATATTTTTAGGACTGACATGATCGTCAATGCTGTTAGTCGTAATCATGATTGCAATAGATTATGTAGGCAGACGCGACATACAGACGGAACGTAATAAGGGCGAAAATATATTATTATATTATAGCTACCGTGTGTGGTGTGGTGGCTAGCTATAATATATATTGTAGCTACGTATGTGAGGGGTTTACGATCTGTTAGAATATATATTTTTACTACGTCACCAAAATATGTGGACAGATGTAGCAAGGCATATTAATATAAATTTCAAAAATGTGAAACAAACAACGATCGCAGATGTGATAAGGGCGCAAATATATTATTATATTATAGCTACCGTGTGTGGTGTGGTGGCTTGCTATAATATATATTATGGGAACACCCAAATATTCCGAAATATTTTATTCCGAATTTCGATATTCCGATTTTCAAAAGTCCGAATTTCATAATACCTAAAAATTATAATCTCTATTATTTAAAATCACGAAAGTTATTTTACCGAATGTCGTAAATCTGATTTGTTTGTTTTCCGATTTTCATATGTTCGAAGAATCAAATGCTCGATGAGTTCTCGGTCCGAAAAACGAAATTCCGAATTTCAATATTTCGAATAAACTGTTAAAGTTAGGATTCTGATTCAATTCAGCTACGCATATATATTCAAAATGGTGTCCCCTTGTTTCGCAGACAGAAATTTCATAGAATTTCGTTTCCCAGAAAATGTTTCATATAATATTTGGTTCTTGTATTTTTATTTCGACTATTATTGTTTCAAAGACTATTTACTTGAATGAAACATATTTCACAGAAACACAATTCAAAGAATTTTTAATATTTTTTTTTTGTTTAACAAACTTATCAAACAGTAGAATTACTTTTTAACAAATATTGTATTGTATTTTTTTATGGAATTTATTTCAACAAAAATATATAGGTATAAAAAGAAAGACAATAACAAAAATAATCTTAAAAAGTCAATATGTTTTGCTACAAAAGTTAATGACAGAAACGAATTGCTGTGAAACCGACTCCACGTAGTCTTGTCTGCCCTACCCCTAGAGTGTAATTTAAATTCGCGTAGGCGCGGAGGGGCGAGGCGGCCAGCGAGCTGAGGAGCAGATGGTTTTAACGCCCGCCGCCGCGGCTGAGGCTGTCGCCGGCCAGTAAGCCGAAGCTGCGGTGGTGAGCGTGAATACCATCTGCGACGATAAGGTCGCGTGGTACCGCTGGAGCCCCGCAACGCCGTAGCCGTGACAGAAACCATGCCTGCTGCATGTTGCATGTTCGCTTGCATGCTCGCTTGCATGATGCATGCTTGCTTACTTGCATGCTGCATGCTTGCTTTCACGCTGCATGCTTGCTTGCATGCTGCATGCTTGCTTGCACGATAACGATAAAGATAATCGGAATTTTAATAATCGGAATTCGTATATTTGATGTTCGGAATTTTCATTATGTCGGACTTTTTGTTATTCGATCTTTTGAAACTCGGTATTTTGAGAATAGTAATTATAAACGTTCGGAATTTTGAAATTTTAGTATTATAAAAACAGGATGAATGATAAATCGGAGTTGCCATATTAGGAATTTTGAACTATTCGGAATTATGAAAATCGGTATTTTGAAATTCGTATTTCTGACTTTCAGAATAAAGTTTTTCGTATTTATGTAGTGTACCCATATATTATAGCTACGTATGTGACGGGCTTTATTCTTTGGTATGAAGATACCTTAAACCATGGGGAGGACATAGGCTACTATATTATTTTTAATCCGCAACTTCGTCTGCATTCGTAATAACCGACATTCACGCGTACAAAGTCGTGGGCAAAAACTAGTAGGTAAATGATAATAAAAAAAGGTTTGGACCGGCGGTGCTATATATTCTGTTACAATCTTTCTTTGGTGAACACCTAGGTGAAGTGAGCTGTCATTCGATTTTAGTGCTTTGTAAATCCCTAGCGTCGAGACGGATGACAGTTCACTTCACCTAGGTGTTCACCGAGAGAGATTGTAACAGAATAGATATACTGCATATCAAATGCATGCAACCTTAACGGTACGTACCTTAATATTGAGAGCTAGGGAGATAATGATGGCTAGGTCAAAAAATGATCGACGTTTTGTATATTTTAGGTCACTAACACACACATTCACAAAAACATAAACAAAAAAACTCACATTTTGTCTTTCTCGACTTTGTTTACTTTAGGCTTTCAATAACATATAAATGATTTTGATAGGTATTGAGTTGCAATCAATCCTAGGAGAAATAAATGAATACTAAATTCATAACGTAAAGTTGTCGATTGCTCGAGCATGTTTACCTACTGAGAATTGAGATAGACGTTTGAACGCGACGGTAATGATAAGAAATTTTTAAATTCGTGACACTTGACACCATTCGTGGAGTTATAGTAATGATCACAACTTTATATTGTTAGGCGGCCCCTAGACCTACAATAACATTGTACAATACATTTTATTGTACAATAAGATTGAATGGCGCTTTGAATCCAAACGATCAATTATTGGGCACAATTATAAGAGCTGCGCAATGTCTTCGTATTCAGTCGGAGAATAGTATTAATCCGTTAGTTCTCAAATAACTACTTTTTTCTTCACATCATCTTTGGTAAAAACATCTCTATGTATTTAGAAAACAATGTTTTGTAAGCGGTGTTTTTTTCAACACGGTCATGAGATTCTTTTCTCTTGATATTCCACAGAGACGGCAATCCTCTGCAAAATTGGATGCATTCAACTATAAACTCTCTTGCCTTAACTTTTGGATCGTCTTTTTCCGGTTTTTTTTTTCACGAATGCGCGTGTACTGCTCGTCAAGACAAAACATACACTAAAAAAATGGGTGCGTGTACTTATGTACGAGCGTGAGAAGTTATACTTCTTTGGCATTATTAAAAAAGTATATAAGCACAATTTGAATTGTAAACAACGCCATCTCTGACGTACATGCTGAACTACTTACTGCCGAAGGCAGTAAGTAGTTCAGCATGTACGTCAGAGATGGCGTTGTTTACAATTACTCCCGTGAGAATTTTGTGTGACGCTGCAAGCGCGCATGCGCGTGTTAGATTTATACCGATGTAATTAATACATAACAATGTAATTCGTGTTGTAATATGAAGTAATAATTAATTTCTGATTAAATGCAGTAGAAGTATAGTAAATAACATCATTTTAAATAGAATAAAGTGTGTTTAAACTTTGGATAGCAAATAAGTATGAATCACATTTGCTTGTCATCGTGAATCATACTTGTTTATCGCCGCTTATAAAAGCGAGTGTTCCGACTTCATTAGGACACTTTTGATCGAAACGTTGATCGGTACGGAGCTCTCGAAGAAAATAATAAGATAAGTATAACTATGATGATAACTATGAAAGGCTATGTATATGTATAATTTTAATATTGAATTATATGTACCTAGTTGTTATGACATGAATGATGTAACCTAAATTTGTAAAATATTACTGATTTTAAAAGAGTGTTCATGGAGTTTCTTGCTCGTTCTTCTCCATAGAAATCAACTCTTTGGAACGAGCAACTAGATTCAACTTTCTGACTGACTCTGACAATTCAAAAGTACCTGTAAAAGGTTGAATTGAAATAAATGATTTTGAGTCTGAAATATTACAATAAAATATATGTTTCCTAAACAAAGTATTTTCATTTCACTATTCTGTTCTAAAATAATAATATTCTTTGAGTATATAAGTATGTGTATTTAATATAGAGCTATTAATTACTTTATAATGTTCCACATTATACCCTTTATTCTAACACATGCATGAAAAAAGTAAATATAGCATATGTATAGCATATACTATAACAGTTTTTAGTGTTGCCAATTATACCTTTTATTCTAACATCAGAAGTGGGATACCATGTGCTAAACTAATCTTACTATATTTTCAGGGTTATTGTTGCTACCGAAATGGAACCAGAGATTCAACTAAAGCTGCTTACTACTATCAAAGAAGCGTTGTCCATTAAGAATCGGCAGGATGACGTGGCTCTCCCAAAATTCGATCCCGCCACCACTGACAGCGGCGTAGTGGCGTGGTGTGCAGACAATGACAAGCTTGGAGAAAAGTTTGGTTGGAGCGACTTAACTAAAGTCGCAAAGGGAGGTAAGGCCCCCAAGGGCTCTGCTTTAATATGGTACGAGTCCTGACAACCTCAGGAAGGTCGATAATAGGAAAATTTCTGTGGTGAATTAACTTGAATGTACCCACACGAAAAAAAAAAAAAAAAAATGTTGTACTAAGTATAGGACGGTGGTTACAGTTTATAAAAAGGTAGGACATGATGTAACAACTTGTATTTTTGAACGTGTAAATTCGACCAAACAGCAATTAAACTTTCAAAGATCAATAACTAGATGTTCGAGTCAATACTTTATGCAATGTTTTAAACTTTAAGCCTACTGACGTTACCATTCGCAAAATGTCTATTGACTCTATTGTCGACACAGGAGTAAGTTGTAGCATTATACGGGAATCTATTGCCAAATGACTAAATTATATATTTTTCCATACTCAATATAAGTACGTTAGTGGAATAGGTAACGGTAATACATATTTTTGCAACTATCACAGTGACAGTTAGATTTGGAGATATTTGTTTATAACTATATTTACATGTGGCCCGTGACCAAGATTTTCATATGATCTTATTGGTAGGAATGTGGTTAATTATCCTGACATTCAAATCACTGTAGATTCTGAAGGGCTAGCATGGAAAAATATTTTTCCTGTTAGCACTGAATTTAGTTTATTCGTTATTTAGAGCATCACATGCCAAAAGTTACGTCTTAACCGTAATCAATATGTTAGCTACTAGGTGTGGTAATGTGTCAGACTGGCCGAGCGTTTTGTGGAAAGTCCAATTGTCCATACATTACTGTACAGCAATCAACTGGTTTTTCACATATTAGGCTGCTTGTTAGCAGAAACTCGAACATCCCGTGTATACAAGCTCGATTAGATGAGGTAATACAAGATAGTAATATAAATATTGACGTAACGACCGATCGTCAGTTAGCACATCAACGTCTTAAAATTGTTGCCGATACATTCAAAGACCGCTTTGACCAAACGCGTAGAGATAACATAAATTATAGCGTAGGTGATACTGTTTATGTAAATCAAGACCATAGGCGACATAACAAACTAACAGCAAAATTTTACGGACCCTACGAAATTATGAACATATTAGATAATAACAGGTTCTCATTAAGGGGTATTGGAAATCAGAGAAATATAATAGTTGCAAAAGAAAAAAAAAAAAAATCGCCTATGGCCTGGATAGTGGACTGAACAAAACGCTGTAGTACATTTATTATAATATTATTTTAAGATATGATTGTATTATTATGGATGGATTAAAACCTTAACTGTGGTATATTATGACATTCACTGGCTGCGGGTGATTAAGCTTCACTGACTGCGGGGTGTTTGGTCTACCCAGTAAGGTCTGATTATTGAATATACAATGACGATTATGAGACGATTACTGATATTGTAATTATATTAGTATATATTGTATTAATATTCGTTTAAGACATGATTGTATTATTATGGATGGATTAAAACCTTAACTGTGGTATATTATGACATTCACTGGCTGCGGGTGATTAAGCTTCACTGACTGCGGGGTGTTTGGTCTACCCAGTAAGGTCTGATTATTGATTATACAATGACGATTATGAGACGATTACTGATATTGTAATTATATTAGTATATATTGTATTAATATTAGTTTAAGACATGATTGTATTATTATGGATGGATTAAAACCTTAACTGTGGTTTATTATGACATTCACTGGTCGCGGGTGATTAAGCTTCACTGACTGCGGGTGTTTGGTCTACCCAGTAAGGTCTGATTATTGATTATACCATGATGATTATGAAAACGATTACTGATATTATGTAAACAAAATGTACCTTTATGTAATAAGAATATTGTGTTTGTACTTCGAGAGCGAAGTACTTGTCAGTATGGCCGTGTTAGATTTATACCGATGTAATTAATACATAACAATGTAATTCGTGTTGTAATATGAAGTAATAATTAATTTCTGATTAAATGCAGTAGAAGTATAGTAAATAACATCATTTTAAATAGAATAAAGTGTGTTTAAACTTTGGATAGCAAATAAGTATGAATCACATTTGCTTGTCATCGTGAATCATACTTGTTTATCGCCGCTTATAAAAGCGAGTGTTCCGACTTCATTAGGACACTTTTGATCGAAACGTTGATCGGTACGGAGCTCTCGAAGAAAATAATAAGATAAGTATAACTATGATGATAACTATGAAAGGCTATGTATATGTATAATTTTAATATTGAATTATATGTACCTAGTTGTTATGACATGAATGATGTAACCTAAATTTGTAAAATATTACTGATTTTAAAAGAGTGTTCATGGAGTTTCTTGCTCGTTCTTCTCCATAGAAATCAACTCTTTGGAACGAGCAACTAGATTCAACTTTCTGACTGACTCTGACAATTCAAAAGTACCTGTAAAAGGTTGAATTGAAATAAATGATTTTGAGTCTGAAATATTACAATAAAATATATGTTTCCTAAACAAAGTATTTTCATTTCACTATTCTGTTCTAAAATAATAATATTCTTTGAGTATATAAGTATGTGTATTTAATATAGAGCTACCTAATTGCTTTTTAGTGTTGCCAATTATACCTTTTATTCTAACACGCGCATCGTAAAATTTCACTCTCATCATTTTTTCATAACGCGCCTAAAGAAGTATAACTTCAAAAATGGGTGCGTATACTTATGTACGAGCGTGAGAAGTTATACTTCTTTGGCATTATTAAAAAAGTATATAAGCACAATTTGAATTGTAAACAACGCCATCTCTGACGTACATGCTGAACTACTTACTGCCTTCGGCAGTAAGTAGTTCAGCATGTTTGTGATGGCGTTGTTTACAATTACTCCCGTGAGAATTTTGTGTGACGCTGCAAGCGCGCATGCGCGCATCGTAAAATTTCACTCTCATCATTTTTTCATAACGCGCCTAAAGAAGTATAACTTCAAAAATATTACGCAATACTGACCATATACGACTCAATGGAAAAATATGGAGTAATATAAATTAAACTAGCTCAACCTTTCGTTCAATCATTGCGCAATCTTAGTTTACATCTTTTTAACTTTTTAATTATTACTTTTTGTTATGCACCTGCCATATTATCTCTTCATCACCCTTGGTTGACTGGTAGAGAATGCCTAAGGCATTAAGTCCGCCTTTGTACCTTTGTGCATGAAGTATAAATAAATAAATAAATAAATAAATCTTCAATATTAACCCGATACGGTCAATAATATTTCACAATTCGTAATATTGCGCAATATAATTGATCGACTAGGGGCCGCCTTAAACGGAGGTTAAATTACGAACAAAGAAGAACAATAACAACTATTGATAACTGTCAGCTGTCGGATGACAGATGACATTAGACAGTCGACAGATATAAATTATAAAGGTACGTTCCATTTCAACAATCGATAACATATTTTAAAACAAAGTCGCAACTACGCTTAGATCTTTTAAACTACGCGACGGATTTTAGTGCAGTTTTCTGGAATAGATAGATAATTCAAGCAATATATGATTCAAGAGGAAGGTTTATGTATAATACATGCATATTATAGTAGAGAAAAGTCGAAAAATTCAATGATTTGTAATGTGCTGTCGTAACAAACCTATTTTGGTGCGCTTACAATGCAAACGCTGGCTAAACGTTACGTTACCCTGTTCACAATAAGATTAGACATTTACAAAAACCTTTTTTACAGTCCGTTCAACCGATTTTGACTCATACTGCGTTGGTAGCATGACAAATGGCAGCTGCAGTAAACAGTTGTTATTGTAACCACTTTTTTGCCTCTAATGTCATCCTTAAGACTACGGAGTAGAAGTCAAAATCGGTTGAAGGGACTGTAAAAAAGGTTTGTGTTTATGTCTAATCTTATTGTGAGCAGGATATAGATAGATCCAACTAATGTACGACAGAATTATATATCTAAAAAAGATCGATAAAAAAGGCCGCAATGGTGTAAGTTTATGTCCTAAGGATAACCCACAGTAACCATTTTTTATCTTTTACGTACTGTAAAAAAATTATGAGTTATTTAACAAGCTATTTTAAACAATACAGTATTAATCCTTATCCAAATTAATAAATTAGATACGTTGTGCATTTCGTGAAGATCAAAATTGTTTTTTATAATTTGTAACGTTGTATCGTTACTTTACCTGAAAACAATTAAAATCACAACCAAATATCAACAATTAACCTCACCATAACAAATAAATATCAAATCTCAACCACAGGTTATTATTATTTAGAGTCGTCCTAAGTTACTATTAGCTATAGTACTAGTGAAGTCCGCCTAATTGTGGTATCCGAACGTGTGAAATGAGGAATGTTATCTATGCCAACTACCGTATTTAAGCCACGACGAAGGACATGACAGCCCTTTTTTCGAATTCCGGCATCGGCAAAGATAGACAGAGTTACACCTGTTACCCATTAAATGTTCTTCGCCAATTTACTCGCCAGCCAGTTTAAATTGACTAATAATAGTCTTAAAAATTAAACTCAGTGAATTCATAACCCCATATTGGGGTCCAAAGTTCCGGCTGAACACCTGGATATTTTTCTAAATCCACGGACATCAAGTGCATCCCAACGTTGGGTGCCGCACCACAGCTCGTCCACACCGCCGGACAGCAAGCTCCGCGCCCCCGGGTCCCTATTTATCCCGCGTGGCCGCGTCGAGCTCACTTCGGGTCCGGCTTCACCACCTGCCGACCGTCACCACACCTGGCGTCTCCAGCGTGGCACACCGCTGTGATCGTCGTGCCCAAGGCTGAGCCAGGAGAGTACAGTGCAACTCCCAGGGGAGGTTGAAAGAGAATTAGTGACCGTAAACTTACCCACTCCTTTTCTATAATATATTTTTATGTTGACCGGTTACGTTGGGTTTTCTTTTATATCCCCCGCGTAACCCCTACGTCACAAATTTAACATTAAAATGAGTTATCATTATCAGAGATTTAAAAAGCGGGGGCAAAGCGGCTGGCGGACCATACTTCCGTCCGTCCCGGTTCACAATATTTCTTTTTTAATCACAAAAAAGTAACATTTGACATTTTTGACGACACGGTTGGCGCAGTGGCTAAGCGATCGACTGCTGCGCAGCGTGTTGCGGGTTCGATTCCCGCCCAGGGTAAATATTTGTGTGATGAGCACTTGTGTTTGCCTTGTGTCTGGGTGTTGTTTATCTATATAAGGTGTTAACATAGCTCAATTTTTTTTTTGCTACTTATTCGTTTTCCGATACTGAGCAAGTAGGTACACGAAATAAGGTTAATTTTTTAACACCTTATATGTATTTAAAATGTATTTGTGTATGTATATCAGCTATCTGATACCAATAGTACAGGGTCTCCCTAGTTTGGGGTCAGATAATGGCCGTGTGTGAAAATGTCCCACATATTATTATTATTATTTGCTTTTTATTGAATACTAGCATTTGCCCGCGACATACAAATACATGCTTGCTTGCATGCTGCATGGTTGCTTAGAATTGAGACTCCCATTCTTGGGAATAAGTTTTATATTAAATAAAAAATGTAAAGATAAAGAATATTTGATTTGTTATTCTATGATATGATAATTCTAACATTAAACTTTATATGAAACAAAAATCAATGATTTAAAAATCTTGAAAGTAAGTATTCTGCTTATTGATATGAAACGAAATTATGAGAAAAAAAATATGTGAAACGAAATTCTATAAAACTATTAGCTATGAAACAACGTAGAACCACAAATTTCAATAGAGAACTTTACAGTTCTCTATTGAAATTTGTTAAATTAATATAATTAATTAATTCATTAATTTATAATTAATATAATTTGTTAATTGGTTCAAGGAGTTAATTGGAGAAGAACTGGAGCCCTTACGGGCTCCAGTTCTTCTCCGGTTCTACGTTGTTTCATAGCTAATAGTTTTATAGAATTTCGTTTCACATATTTTTTTCTCATAATTTCGTTTCATAGAATAATTATTATGCAGAATACTTACTTTCAAGATTTTTAAATCATTGATTTTTGTTTCTTATAAAGCTTAATGTTAGAATAATCATATCATAGAATAACAAATCAAATATTCTTTATCTTTATATTTTTTATTTAATATAAAACTTATTCCCAAGAATGAGAGTCTCAATTCTAAGCAACCATGCAGCATGCACGCAAGCATGTATTTGTATGTCGCGGGCAAATGCTAGTATTCAATAAAAATCAAATAATAATAATAATATGTGGGAACATTTCACACACGGCCATCTGACCCCAAACTAGGGAGACCCTGTACTATTGGTATCAGAATGCTGATATACGTACACAAATACATTTTGAATACATATAAGGTGTTAAAAAATTAACCTTATTTCGTGTACCTACTTGCTCAGAACTAAATTGCTTCTACATGTGAAAAATTAACATAGGTAAATTTTTTTTTTTTGAACCTCCTTGGAAATCATGTTTGATAACAGTTGTTTCATATCTATCGAGGTTGGCATTGTAGTTAGTTCGTCGAATTCATCATCATCTTCCTCTGGGACTATGAATGATTTCCTGACCGGAGTATGTCGGTGACTTTCGCTGCAAGTCCATTCCAACGTTTCCGAGTAACGAATAACTAGTATTTTTCTTTTTATTACAAATAAAATAAAAAACATTATTGTGTGCCTCACGGCTCAGGCTCAGGCCGAGTTCAGCATAAAATGCCAGACCACTTGTGCCTAACGCTGGTTTTCAACTGGACCTTTGTGTGTCACGTATTCCGAATGTAAATCAGTTTTATTAAGAATCATAAGTAGATAAATAAATAAAAGGAAACATTAGCAAATTGTAGTAAAACAAGAAAAAAGAGTGTGCGAGTAGTTAAGTTCTTAACGTTACCTATGTATATATGTGTAAGTGAACTAACAGTTGTAATCAACATTAGAGAGACGTAAACGAGAGAAATTAATAATAATACTGCCGATGCGTTTATCCGGGCACAGCACCTACCCATAATGCGCTAGGCAGTCGGCTGTAATGATTTCTTTATTTCATAAAGGTACTTACTTAACACCTCAGGCATTCTCTAAAAATAACACAAATAAGTTAACAAAAAAATAACACAAATAAGACTTATTTAGATAATACATAATTAACCCTGTGGTTATTGGAATAAACTCTATTTTGTATTATCCAAAGAAGGCGAATATTTGCACAAATACGCCATGTAAAGTGCCAGCATTAGATGTAGGTAATTGTTTTGTTACAATTATCGCACTTCGGCATATTTGTTCAAATAGTTGGGTGAATAAGATTTGTATGTACCCACACCGCTGCTACTAACGTATCGTCTCAGTAGTGAACGCCGCGACCGAAAGGTCTTAAGCGCTGGGCACAACCCGTCGTCGCTTACACGTTTCAACACACATACGTTCGATGTTTTGTTAATTTTTAAGTTTAATTAAATCACCACCAACAAAATCAATTGGTTAACAGTTAATGTTTTTGCAATTATTGTAAAAGTACTACAGATTTTACACAATACTGCACACAAATACTCGTAAAATACGCTATATTTTAATTAGCAAAGCGCGTTGACCTTATCGTATTACGGACAAACGTAACTGACTGACTTTTAAACTCTTTACAAAATAGCTGAATTATCCTGTTAGCTTTAAAACAGTTCCCTTGAGTAAGATTTATTTATTATTAATCACGTTATAAATTATTTTGTATAAAAGTTGAGTAGGCTGTATTCTTTATCGACAGTCAAGAAACAAAGTTTGATTGTATGCTACTAGATTTTTAAGTGGACTACTTGGTTTTTTAATTATAATATTTACATACTACTTAATTAAATAAAAGTTGTCTAGATAATCCATACTACTATATACTACTACAATATTATAAATGCGAAAGTAACTCTGTCTGTTACGCTTTCACGATGAAACGGCTGAACCGAAGTCAAAGTCAAAGCATTTATTTCAATTAAACCAAATACACACTAATAGGCACTTTTGAGTTGTCAAGGAGTCGGTCATTTAGTCAAAAAGTTGAAGCTAGTTGTTTGTTCCAAAACGTAGGTAGGTCTCTATGGAGAAAAACGAGCAAGAAACTCTACGAACACTCTTTTAAATCAAGTTTTTACAAAATATTGGTTACATTATCCTTGTTGCTTCTATGTGTGAAAACAATGCAGGTAAAGAACAATACAAAACATAAAAAAAGAATGAAGATAAAAGCCATGGCAGTTAAGAGTTCACCAATCGGTACTGACAGCGCCCGTTCACGAACATGACGCGTGGATCAGCACCATTCAACTCAAACCATTTTGAAGGGATCCGAATAATCAAACACACGCGCCACCATCAGCGAGATATTTGAGTGAGCATGACAGTGCTCTCAACCATCATGTATATTCGTGTCAAACACATATAATGTACTTAATATATGGCTCCATGGTATTCACATTCACAAAATTGAAATAATGCTGCTAAATTATACAAAAATAAGGTTTTAACGTGTCTATTTGTCAGACGAAGGTGTGACAAGTAGGAAAAAAAATAATAACGATACTCGTTACTCATGTCAATAAAAAAGGGGTAGGAAACATCATCTTCCAATTAGGAAATTCCCTAAACTAGCTGAGGAGCAGGACCAGCATTAAGCCAAGCATTTTTATCATTTATATTATCCTCTAACTTATAATATGCTTGTCTACATAGTATGCATTTAATGCATGTTTTAAATTGTCTTTCATTCAGTTGTAGAATATCAGTGGTATTTTATTATACACTAGCGACCTGACCCGGCTTCGCATAGGCCTATAGCCTTCCTCGGTAAATGGACTATCCAACACAAAAAGATTTTTCCAATTCAAACCAGTAGGTAGATCCTGAGATTTGCGCGTTCAACCAAACAAACAAACAAACTCTTCAACTTTATAATGTTTTTGTTATTTATTATTTATTATACATTTTACTCAGTACCCCATGTAAGGTATTGTACCGTGCAGCTTTTACTGATAGAATGCTATGATAATAAATGATACGAGTCCATGAAGGTTTAACAGTTTATTATACTAAGTTAACACCAAAGTTCAAATAGAGATAGTTTTTAAGAATAAATGATAGATGATACTGATATGATATTGATACGTGAGAACACCCGGTGCGTTCGATGACTGGTAGTGAACTAAATTGTAAGTAAGTGAAAATGAATAATTAATGTTGGCGGATATGCTGACGTGGTATGTACAATAATTTCGCAATGTACGGTTGCACCGTACACCCCATAAAAGCAGAAACTCGCTGAAACTTGGCTGATCTAATTTGTTCCTATTTCTAGTATGAACATTATGTCTGTCACTTATTTTATTAAAAAGTTTAATATTTTTTCGAACATGCATAATGTTTTCATCTATATATACATACTAGCTGACCCGACAGACGTTGTCCTGTCCTTATCTACCTACTTACCTGCCTACCTATTTACCTACACCTACCCTATCTTTCAAGTTGGATCAAACTGCACACGGTGTACAAATTTCATTAAAATCGCTTCAGTAGTTTAGGAGTCCATCGCGGACAAACATCGTGACAGGAGATTTATATATATAAGATGTATAAAGATTCTGATATTTTTCGGTCAGTGGGTCATATTAGGGGCAAGGTTGCATATGTTGTTACTTATGTTAGGGGCGTCTTCAATTTGAAAAGGGCCAATCCTTAACTCGTCTAATTTTCTTCTATTTAGTTTGTGCCCATTTTCAACATAAACCATATCACCTGTATTAAAATTATGGTGTGTTCTTTTTTATCAATTATCATTTTGTTATATTTAGGTGACTTAATGGATCTTTGAAATTATATTTTTCTGTCTTTGATCCAGTCATCTACTTTTTTTTCTTGTTTCAATTCATTTGGTATGAATGAAACATCTGTGCCATCTAGCAGGTATCTCGGTGCGAAGCCAGTGATTGTATGTTCAGTGTCATTATATCTATCCACACAGTTATGAGCAATAGTTGTCCATGCTGTTGTATTTGATTTCTCATTTATTTTGCATCTTATTCTATTTACAAGCGTTTGGTTTAATCTTTCATTAAGACCGTTTGAAAATGGCGAATTTACTGCAGTGAAAAGCAGCGTAATTGATTTTTCATTTAAGAAAGCTTTAAATTCCTTTGATTTGATTCCTGGATATTGATCTGTGAGAACCATACCAATTTCATTATAATTTGGTACATTATTCATTAGTTTTATAAAGTCCTTTGCGTTCTGTGTCTTTGAAGTTATAATATATGCGTACCGAGTGAAATGGTCCACTAATAGGTGTAAATATCTTTTTGTTGATCGAGAGCCTCCAAATCCTCCAATTGTGTCTATTGAGACAATTTCAAATGGCTTTGAGGCAGGACCTAAATGCGACATTAAACCACACTTAATTGGTCCTCTTGTCTTATTCTTTATACATATTTCACATCTTTTGCATAAATCATTAATATTTCTTGTTAAATTCTTTGCTGTATAACATTTACCTATTTTCTTCTGCATTTGTTTTATACCTATATGACACATATTTTCATGAACTTGTTTAATAAATTGTACACTGAATTCTTCTGACAATATAATTTTTTCTTGTTTTTTTACTCTCTTATAATATATTTTGTGTTTGTGTATTAAATTGTTTTTATGTCTTTGTATATCCTCATTTTTCTCTTGATCTGTGACTATGTCTTCCAATGTTATTAAGTTTGTTATTTTTAATTGTTCATCTATGTCTTTATTTGCATCCAGCACTGGATTTCTACTTAAACAATCTGCCTCTAAATTTTCTCTTCCTGGAGCATAATTTATGCTACAATTATATTGTGATATATAGTATACTAATTCTCCCAAATCTTCATCTATTCTTGACTTATTATTTAAATTCTCCAATGGTTTGTGGTCTGAATATACTGTGAAAGGTTTACCTATTAGCCAGTACTGCCAGTATGTTATTGCTTCTTTAATGGCTAAGCATTCTAAGTATATAGCCTTCTTTTTTTGGGTTTCGTTTAATTTTTTTGAGAAATATGCTACAGGTTTTTCTTTTCCGTTCGGCTGTATTTGCTTTAGCACCGCTCCGACACCTTCTAATGAAGCATCTGTGTCTATATTTATCGGCAAGTCTTGATCAAAAATTTCTAAGATTGGTTGTGAACACAGTAGTTGTTTTATTTTCTCAAAAGCATCTTCACAGTCTGGCGACCAAATGATTTGGTTTGGACCAATTTTTTGATTTTTTCTCAGTAGTTGATGAAGTGGTTCTAAAATACTTGAGCGGTTTGGTATGTATTCAAGGTAGAAATTTATTTTTCCCAAGTTGCCTGATATTTTTCTGAGATTTTGGTGTTGGGAAATCCCTTATTGAAAGTAAATTATCTCTCACTGGTCGAACTGTATTTTCCTGTATTATATGCCCGAGATATTTTATTGATTTTGCTGCAAATGTAAATTTTGTGAACTTTAGTCTAAAACCTTCTTTTTTTAATGCTTCCAACAGCAGCGATAAATGGTTTATGTGTTCAGTATAAGACTTGGAGAATATCAAAATGTCATCTATAAAATTAACTGTAAAATCCGTTAATTTATACTTTCTTAGTATGTTACTTAATATCCTCTGAAAAGTAGCTGAAGCGGTCTTCAGACCAAAAGGTAAGCATGTCCATTGGTAATGGTCTTCCTGTGTTACAAAAGCAGTTTTCTTTCTATCTTCAATTCGCAGGGGAATAGACCAGAATGCAGAGTCAACATAAAAACGTTGAAAAATACTTAAAGTTTCTTGTTTTTGTCACTAAGTCCTCTATCAACGGAAAGGGTTGAGCTTGAGGTACCACTATTTTATTTAAATCCCTAAAATCAATACATAATCTGGTTTTTCTATTGTTTTCTTTTTTGAAAGCTAAGGTTACCGGTGCAGCAAATGGACTGTATGATTCTTCTACTATATTCTTTGGAGTAATTTTCCTACTTGTTCTTCAATTTCTATCTTATCCTCTCTAGAGCATCTGTAAGGTCTTTTACAGCAGTATTTTTCCACGAGTAGATCAATACGTGCTTCGTAGTCTTTTACTGTTCCAATATCGTATTTATCCTTTGCAAAGCAGGATGTATATTTATCAACGAGTTTATTTATTTCCGATTTCTGCTGACTATTTAAATTACTCAGATCCATTTTAAATTCTTCTTCTTTTACATGTTCATTAAAATGTACAACATTAGAGTTTATTTATCTTTGCCTCCAATAGAATCATTTTTATGATGTAGTTTCTCATTTATAAAGTTTTCTTCTATTTTTTGTGTGATTTCCAAATTTTCATTCTGAATCAATTTAGACTCTTTTATCATATCTAGTCCAATTAGGAAATCATATTTAAAGTCTTTTCCATCTACAATATAAACATCACTTTTTCTTTCTATATCAAAAATCTTTATTTTTTTTATTGTCAAACCTTTTGTCCTTTTAACACCATTAATTGTCATTAAATTAGTATTATCATATTCACTTTCTTTTTCATTCTTTATTCTTAATAATTTAGGATTGACTAAAGAAACGTTTGAGCCAGAATCATATATACCAAATATGTCTAATTTTTCTTCCAATGTTAGTTTGACTTTAATTAATGGTGTTATTATTCGTTTTTTTGTTCGTTATTACTCAATTCAACATCTAATATGGTATTGATTATATTCTTGCTATGATTTTTCTTGCTCCCTTAATCATCAGTTTGTTTAAACCAACCCTTTTCCTCTGAGCGGAAACGGCTACCTTTATTTAGATTTTTGCAAATTTTGCAAGGTTGAAATTTTTCTAGTTTTCCTTGATTTTGAAGGTGTTCCTTTTGAATTTATTATAATTATTTTTATTTGCTGCATGCTCATGTCTACCAATTTCATTGTAAAGGTTAGCAGTGGATGTTGTTGATCCCCTATCCATCTTATACATTATATAATCTGGTAAACCCATTACAATAAGATTTATCATTGTTTGTGTGTCAATTTCATTTTTTAACTCCAGTAACAGTCTTTCATTTTTCGTGGCATACTCCAGTAACGAACCTCCGTGGAATTTAAATGTAAATGCATATTTAACTTGTGACCAACCTTTATTTCCATATGTCTCACATAAATTATTTTTCCAAATCGCCCATCCTGAGTTTACAGTAAATTTTATTGACATACTAGTGTACCAATCTAAGCACTGTTTCTCAAGTAAATATTTTAAAGTCTCAATTTTCTCTACATCTTGTAGTATCTTAAAACGTGTACACTCATTCTCAAATTCCTTAATCCATTGGTCAACATTTGATGTTTTTCCTGAAAATTTCTCAAGTAAAAATCTTTCAGCTGTTTTTCCGAGATTTTTTTTTTCTGTATCCGTGCTATTATTATTATTGGAAAGCTTGGTTTCATTTGTAATTTCCTCTAAGTATTGATCGCTAAATTGTAAATTTTCACCTTCATTTATGTAGATTTTTCTTAATTCCTGAGTTAATGGGATCCACAGTTTTTGTGTCTGATGTCTTTGTTTTAAAGAATTCTTGATTTTCGTAAAAATATCTGTAGTTGTTATACCAGTGTGTTTATTTGCGTGTTTAATATCATCCGGAATATCAAATAAACGTCCATCGGGTGTTTCTATTGAGGTTACGCAGATCACATTTGTTTTTTTTATCGGATGCTGCTAACACCGCGAACGTAAATCGTAATTTGTCCATTTTTTTATTGACAAAAAATGCCGTTTTATAAGACAATTAGTCTTATTTACGGTGATTTTGGAACCGGCAAAATAAAAATGTGTTGTTCTGAAAATCAAAGAAACGACATTTAAAGTTTATTATAAGTTTTGTCGATTTCCTTTCAAAAAGTGCAAATTAAAATATTAAATGTTTTCATTATTTGTTATATTTTATGACAGCCATCCATCAGACCGCCATCCGTCTGTTAACGCCATGAATAAGGTTGAGTGAGATACCAACCAAGAAGGGCGCGCATAAATTTAAAAATAAACAGGTATCTTATCCCTTTACATAGGTATATATTATGTCGGATTAGTCAAGATTTAGTCCGTTAGATTCAGTCATCATGTGGGCAGAATATGGGTTTCGTGCAATGAAAACACACTGGGTATAGGATACAGTACACGGCGTTTATTAAAACCACAATTAATTTAAAATAAACTCAGACACTATAATTAACATAGACAGGTTCACTTAGACATAGACATAGGCATTTCACTTCAACAACGAATCGTAAGTACAGTTTCGGGACGTATTAGCTCCGTTGCGATCAGACACTGGATTCTGAATGTCCTGCTTGCTGTGGGCTGAAAACATCACGACTCTGTAGAAGCGCGCCAAAGTAGCCGTAGATCACGTGGTCTCGATAATGGCGGCTTGCGATTCGTTCGTTTCACGTTCATACTATTGACCGGATACGACATATATATGTCGGATCGTCAGTGAGCGATCGAGGAGGAGCGCCGAGCGGTATAGTACATCGTCAGGACTATAGGCGTTCCCATTATCCCATTAGGGATAAACAACATACCTGTGAAAACAATTACACACTATTAGTAAAGAAAACACAATACAAATGGTAATCAGTAACAAGAATAAAGTAAGTTCAAGGTACAGCAACAATACAGTTAATCGAACAGACCATTAAGGTCCCACAGTTCGTACAGTGGCGAAGCCACCCAATGATAAACGAACAAACCCTTAAGGTTTACAGTTCGTACAGCAGCCTAAGCCACCCAATGATAAACGAACAAACCCTTAAGGTTCATATTTCGTACAGCAGCCTAAGCCACCCAATGATAAACGAACACACCCTTAAGGTTCATAGTTCGTACAGTACCATAAGTCACCCAAATACAAAGTGTATCGCTCGCTAGCAGCAAGCCTATACAGCTATGTGAATATACAGCAGCGCTGTACCAGGTAAACCGACAGTATTGTCGGGAGCAGGAACTCTTTACTGAGTCGAATCCGAGGATCGACTGCCATACTTACGGAGTGCACGCTCTTTTATAAGGCGATGCCCCCCACCTTGCAACCTCTCCATACAAGTCTATCCAATGCCGCACGGAAGTGCGTCACGCGTTTACTTGATACAAAACACTACAATGTACTAAATCTAATAAGATTTAATTATAAAGCAATCAATAACACACTAATAATTGTCATGAATAAACAATAGTGATTTCATAAAGTAATTCGTTTTACATTCAAAGTAACATGTCAACAATTGGTTTGAATAAATCCATCGATAAAATTATCGAAATAAAGTAACCACAAATCAGTGTACATACAGTGAGTACTCAATAAATCATATTTTGAATTAATAGACAATATTTGATAGTAAAATCACATAAATTAACAATAAGAACCACAAATCATAACAAATTTAGTTACACCCACAATTGTGATTAATAAACTGTCTCCGACATATATATATAAAAGCGAAAGGTCATTCACTCACTCATCACGAAATCTCGAAAACCGCTTGACGTATATAGATGAAATTTGGCAGGGAGGTAGTTTATAGTCAGTAGACGTCCGATAAGAACGGATTTGGCGACAGGGCCAGATTAAGAAGGTCTAATGGCTCTCGCCAGTTTGTATGAAAGTCCTTAATTTTTTGCGCTACGAACTTGAAATTCGGCAGAGAGGTAGTTTATAAGTAGTTTTTGGGGACTGAGTCGCCTTCGTCCGTGGGAGTACACCCTTATCCCGTAGGTAGGCTTCGGCCGTGGCTAGTGACCACCCACTGGATAAAGCCGCCCCGCCAAACGGCCTTGCCGTGTTTCGGTGCGATGTCCAGTGATGCCGTCTGAGTAGGGTGGGTCGGAATAGCTGCTTCACTAGCTGTTAGACCGTATTTGACACGCATAATTGTAACTGCATCGGGTACCTAGTCCTGGAGGGTAGCGGGATCCGAGGCACGGTATACCGCTGGCCGACCGCAGTTAGTAGGGGGCCCGATCGGAGCTAGCCACTCACGGGAGGCTGCCCCGCCAACTCGCGAAAAATCCCGGGATGGGCCATCGTGCTGGTTGGCGACCGGACGAAAGGGCCCGATAGACATCTCCGGGGGGGCTCGGGCGTCCCCGCAGTCTCCAGATTAGTTACCCACTAATGTCGTTGCGTTGTGTGTGTCTGCTGGTCAGCAGCGTGAAGCCTCATTCTACTTTCACCCTACACACCGTAATTTATTCCATAATGCCCAAAAGAAGCAAGAGACATAAGGTAGTACAGCGGTTGCACTCCCTGTCACTGAAAGTGCACCTCACCAATATTAGAGGGTTGCACTCAAATATCGTGCCGGTCCACTTCCATCTTGAGACCGAAAAGCCAGCTCTCTTGTTTCTAACGGAGACGCAAATCAGATGTCCGACTGACACGGCGTACCTATCGTACCCAGGGTACTCCCAGGAGCACAATTTTAAGGCTCGGGCCGTAGTGTGTTTTCGCCGCCTCCGTAACCTTGAAGACCGTATAGGTTTTCTGTACTTTGGGTTCTGGTGGATACTGGTGTGGAGAAAATTCTCTATGCCTGTGTCTACCGTTCACACCGCGGAGACCAAGAGACGACCAGACTCACAGATTATCTCAGTAAGGCGTCCGATGCGGCTCAGCAAAAGTACCCTACTGCCCAATTAGTGTTACTAGGGGATTTCAATGCCCACCACAAGAAGTGGTTGTTCCCAAACCGGGACACTGACCATGCTGGGAGAGAGATTCGAAAGCTTGCCTTAGCGTTAAATCTCACCCAACTGGTCCAAGGGGCTACTAGGGTTCCTGATGTTGAGACGCACACAGCCTATTGCTTGAACCTTCTGCTCACTACTGATCCAGACCCCTACTCTGTGTCGGTTTCTTCACCTCTGGGTAGCTCCGACCACTGTCTGGTGAAATCTGTATCCGTCTACTCTCCGTCCATTCCTAGCCCAAGTGGCTACCGGCGGATGTGGCGGTACAAGTCAGCAGACTGGGATGAGATGCGCTGTTTTTTCGCGTCTTACCCTTGGCAGCCTGTCTGTTTTTCTTCTGGTGACCCCTCTACCTGCGCGGATGCCGTGACGGAAGTGTTGCTTCAAGGTATGGAGTTTTTATACCTTATTCCGACGTATCTCTGTCTGGCAAAGCTCGCCCATGGTTTAGTTCCCAATGCAGACGCGCAGAAGCGCAGAAAAATGAGGCCTACCTAGCCTGGGTTGATGCTCGTCACCGTAAAGCAAGAGACTTACGCCAGAGGAAGACAGCCTTTAATAGAGCTGCCAAGTCTTGCAAGAAGATTCTACAGAAGACTCGACATGACCACATTAGTCGATCGAATAGGAAACAAACTGGCCTCGTACCCTGCGGGTTGCAAAGCGTTTTGGTCCCTAGCTAAATCGGTCGAGTCGAACTTCTGTCGCCCCTCACTACCTCCATTGCTGAAGCCTGATGGTACTCTCGCTCACACTGCAGAAGAGAAAGCAAACCTATTTGCCTCTCTTTTTGCAGAATCTTCGCATCTTGATGCAGAAGACGCGACTCCTTCGACTTTGCCTGGCAGCACGACATCGATGTCTGATTTCCACATTCGCCAAAAGGAGGTTCGAAAAGCGTTATGCAATCTTGATGTGAATAAGGCCAGTGGACCAGATGGTATTCCTGCTATAGTTCTGAGGACCTGTGCACCTGAATTGTCTCCTGTGCTGACACGCCTCTTTCGGCTCTCTCTCGAGTCTGGATTAGTGCCGAAGTCATGGAAGCTTGCCAACGTGCAGCCCGTGCCCAAAAAAGGTAGTCATGCTGATCCTACCAACTACAGGCCCATCTCGGTCACGTCCATTATCTGCAAGACAATGGAACGTGTCCTTAATAACAGGCTCCTGGCGTACCTTGAAGCTAATGACCTCCTCAGTGATCGTCAATATGGCTTTCGCCGAAATCGGTCCACTAGGGATCTTCTCGCGTACGCCTCTCACATCTGGAGTGAGGCCATCGAGAAATATGGGGAAGCGCTTGCCGTCTCCCTGGACATCTCGAAGGCCTTTGATAGGGTATGGCAGGATGGCCTAATTAGCAAGCTTCCATCTTTTGGCTTGCCCGCTGGTTTCTGTGTATGGATATCGGATTTCCTGAGAGATCGTTCAATACGAGTAGTCTTTGATGGCTGCTCGTCTGATCAAATGGCTATAAATGCCGGGGTCCCTCAGGGCTCGGTACTTTCTCATAATCTCATAATCTCTCATATTAACGATCTGCTGAAACCCGGTACCATTGGATACGCAGATGACAGCACAGTTGTAGAGAGTTACATATCCAGCGCACGTGCCAGTGCGGCTGAAATCCAGACTCACAGGGAGTCCATGGTCGAGCGCTTAAACTTGTCCCTCAAGGCAGTCTCCGATTGGGGCGATGCCAATCTGGTCAAGTTTAATGCAGCCAAGACCCAGGCGTGTCTTTTCGTTGCCAAGAAGAGGCCTTTCAATCTGGCCCCTGCTTTCCGAAATGTATCCGTTCCGATCACCGACCATCTTGAGCTTCTTGGCGTTACTTTGACGTCGAATCTCAATTTTTGGTCATACATCGAGTCAAAGGCCCAACTAGCTGTCAAAAAGCTAGGAGTCCTCACAAAGGTGCGAAAGTACTTCACGTCGGAACAGATGCTGAACCTATACCAAGCACAAGTTCGATCGTGCATGGAGTACTGTTCGCACCTCTGGGATGGATCTGCCAAGTACCAGCTGAAGGCGTTGGAAGTTATTGAAAGACGTGCCAAGAGGCTCATAGACAACGACTTCCTGGTTAAGGCTAAGCTCCAAAGCCTTGAACACCGCCGCGCCGTTGCCAGCCTATCGGTCTTTTATCGGGTACATTTCGGAGAGTGTGCTTTGGAATTGCACAACTTAATTCCCCCATCCCCATTCCATCACCGGACGAGCAGGGATACGGCAAAGCATCACCGCTATACGGTTGAAGTTCCACGGTCTCGAACCAAGCGCTTTACTTCCACATTTATTGTGCGAACTGCCAGACTGTGGAATTCACTGCCCGCCTCTCTATTCCCCGATACATATAATCTGGGAATCTTCAAGGCACGAGTGAACCGGTTTATTCTAGGCAAGCGTGCTCCACCTTAGGCCGCATCATCACTTAAGATCAGGTGAGTTGCGGTCAAACGCAAGCCTATAACAATATAAAATAAAAAAAAGGTGACGTCCGCTAAGAACGGATTTTGCAACAGGGCCGGATTAAGGAAGTCTGATAATAGTTCTCGCAACTTCGTATGAAAGTCTGATTTTTTGGGCTACAAACTTGCAATTTGCTAGGGAGGTAATTTTTGTTAATAGACGTCCGCTAAGAACATACTTCAGACAGGGCCGGATTAAGGAGGTCTAATGGCTCTTGCAAGTTTGTATAAAAGTCCGTCATTGATGTGCTATAGAATTCATATTTGGCAGGGAGATAGTTAATATTTAGTAGACGTCCGCTAACAACGGATTTTGCGACAAGGCCGTATTAAGGTCTAATGACTCTCGCAAGTTTGTATGGAAGTTCTTAATTTTTTGTGCTACAGACTTGAAATTCGGCAGGGAGTCAGTTAATTTGTGACAGGGCCGGATTTAACCGGTCTAATGGCTTTGTTAAGTTTGTATGAAAGCTTTGATTCGTTTTTGAACTACCTACCTGAAATTTTGCAAGTCTAGAGTTTATATGAGTAGGAGACATTTGCTAAGAAAGAATTTTGTGACAGCCTGAACTTGCTCTCGCAAGTTTATATGTAAAAATCCTTGGCTTTTTGTACCTGTAAATTGGTAGAGAGATAGAATATAGTTAGGTCATGTCACGTAGAAACAGATTTTACGACAGGGCCAGTTCAAGGGAATGTAACCTAACTGTATGTGTTCAACAAACATTTATTGATGACTTATAATACAACAAATAGAAAATGCAACTAATGAAATTCAAACGAATCGAGGTCTTAATATTTTAGCTCAAATAATTCTTAGTATTTTCCCCTGGGTACTACTGCCTGTCTTTTTTGTGGTTCACATATCACTATAATAATTACCAAATTCCAGACAATATTTTATACATCTTTGTTTATCCCACAATGACCATCGTGTAAGATCCCGTAGTAGTAGGCACCTTACACTTGTAGTATTTTAGGTAGAGGTTGTAAGTTGAGTTTGATTGAGGTGAGTCGACGTAAACACACACAGATTTGTAACACTAAAGTTTATTAGATATTACCGATCACAACTATAAGTAAGTTAAGTTGGATGCTAATCCGCGATGTTTGTATAAGTAAGTAATTTGCCAACTAAACTTAAATGGTATTGAACATTATTATAAATACGATACAAAAGTAGGTTGCTGCGTTTGCAGTCTAACAGTATGTACGTAAACCGTACATGCTCCCGAGGGAAAGGGTGAGATGAGCATCCAGTACATAAAAATATAAAAATTCCCAAAACGTAAAAGTAAAAGTATAAACAAAATATTAAGTAAAAATATTAAAAATGAAACATTAAAATCATAAGGTTTACAACTCCTCCAAGTGAAATAGTTTTTTCGGCCTAGCCTCGCTGTATAGTGGCTCCGGCGGTGTTGCTTTACGTATTTCTTGCATTTCGATTTCGACTTGGTTGTCGATTCCTTTAAGTTGTTGTGGCTTCTTGGTTTTCTTACACCATCGTTTCATAAAAATGTAGAACGTAAACGAAGCAGATCCTCCCAACAGCAAAGAAGTCACAGAGTAAAGGTATATGTCGTGACTCGAAATATGTAACTCTTGGGGTAGTTTTTCCCGCTCTTTCTGCTGAGTTATTTGCTTCTCGATGTATTTGATGTTTGTTGCAGATGTTTCCAGTTCCGTCATATTCAACTGTGCGTTTTTCCAACTTATGTCGAATATATTGTTGATTGTGGTATTAAGTACGGGTACTTGAATATCCGCCTCCATGTAATATTTACTTCCTAAGTGATTGTATGTGAATATTGTCGCATCTTTCTTTTGTAGTATGCATTTTGGTTTCAGGGCAATCACCGTAGTGCCATTGATGACCGTCGGCGTAACTTGATCGTTACATATGACGCGCATCAGCTGTCTGTCGCACAATGTAAACAACCACCAGTTCGGTTTATGTAATTGGATCCATGTTTCTTTACAGGTTATGTCATTGATTACACATGATAATGACGTCTGCTGACTAAACACCTTGACCTCGCAAGGTGCATCCTTGTCGTGTAAGCTAAATACTGGCTGGCGTGAAATACAAATGTACTCGTCATTTCCGTATGACGTACATTGGCGCATGTCTTGTTCTTCCATAGTAATGTACGAGTTTTTCACGAAGTTTAGGGCGATGAAATTGGAGATGGGCTGCATAATTTTCAACTTTCCCTGTCTCTTGAACGGTATGGGTATTACCCGGTGTATTTTGTAGTCTTCAGAAGTGGAATATGTAGTTCGAAAAGTAGAAAGTTATTTGTGATTCGAGCTTTGACATGGATCAGTTCGTAGATATCTCGGAAGTTCCTTTGTATATCCTGTATCGGTAGAGTTAGCCCTTGTGGTAGTTTTCCCGAGATGATGTTGAGTTGTTCTATTATTTGAGATGTTGACGAGAGCATTCATTAACAATTCTTGAATTCGATGCAAGTCGTTCAAAATTAAAGTTGATGATAAGGCAGCAGAATTCACGTCATTTGCTGTGTATAGTATTTGCGCTTTGTTTTCAATTTTTGTGATTGCGTTGGAAGTCTGATTCATGTAGAATCGTATTGCGTTGAATTGTTTATGCATGAATTTCATATTGCTTTTGATTATGTTGTTTTCTGCTTCAATTATCAAGGTTTGATTCTTCATCAACTGCAACAGATAATTGTCGTTGGCTTGCAAATTTTGGATATAGTTCTCGTACTTTTGTGCAAAGTCTTCATCCAAAACTCCGAATAGTGTTCTGGCTAATTTTCCGATTCCATCAAAGTAGCCTTGCTTTTGTCGTGAATGCTGAGAAAGTAACATAGTGTTATAATTCTCTAAGTGATGCAATTCATGACGTAGATGGTTGACGACTGTTTCGCATGTTATGACCTCGTGTGCGATTGTTTGGCACAGGTTGTCAATTTGGTTAATGTATATTAGCGTCAGGGTCCGACATTATTTAAAAAAAACACAAAAAAAGTCTTCGCTCAATCACTTATTTATTTTAATTATATAAACCTTATTTAATTTCACATTAATTCAATTTAAAATCACTAAATTAATCTATACTGAATATAAAAACTACCCGACAAATGATTACTCAGTGATTACGTAACGTGTGCACTGGGCAGCGGCCGACGAACGACTGAACCGAGTCGCAGAGTGCGCTGCCTTATATAGCGTTCGGAGTTGACGTGACGTCGTTCAGTTGTTCGTTCACCGCTTGTCCGTTGCACTCGCAGTTTACAAAATAATGACGGTTGCGCCGTCACGGCCATACTGACATACGCTCGTCCTCGAGCGTCGTCCGAGCATCTGGGAACAAGACAACCACCTGTTCGTTCATCCTGACATTTTTTTTTTTTAATCGATAATCTCTATCTATCTTTAACAAAAGGTTTCAATAATGTGCTGGTCCGATTAACCCTTCAGCTTTCCACAACTACTATGCTATCTCATCAGTATTAAAACTGGAGACGATTGTGCTAGACCGGATAGATATCCCTTTAGCGAATGCTAGGCCGGATATCAGTCCCTATAGCCAAACATGCTAGACCGGATTGCAATCCTTATAGCCGCAGGGCTAGGCCGGATCGCAACCCCTTTAGCTGAGTCATTGGACCGGATTGTCCCTTCAATGACTCTTTCCTACATTTTTTTTCTCTCTTTTTTTTTTTTTACTTCCTGTATTTTGTTTTTTTTTTTTTTTTTTTTTTTTTGTGTTACTTCTCTCATTTTTTGTCCTACATTTTTTTTTAAATTAATTACTTTCATCGTGGTGTACAATGGCATCAGTTACAACACTTATTGACTCTGGTAAATCTGATGATGGACTTTCTATATTATCACTAGTAGCGCTCAAGGTACGTGAACTAGCCGATATAGTGCTACTATTAGCAGATATAGTGTCGCTATCGGAAAGTTCATCCTCAACGTCACCAATCACAGCTATGTTATCATTATCACGATCAGTTTCATGAACAACATTACTCTGGCTAACATCCGCCGTCACGTCATCATCATTATAGCCGTAGTAGGTACTACAATAATCAATTCGAATCCTCTTTATCGCTAAATTATCGCTTGCTGCGACACGGCCATACTGACTCGTCACACGTCCTCGTGTTTACCTGTGAACAATGTTACCAAATGTGAGGTATCACAGCGATCTCGGCTAACCTGGCCATAAGTTTTATCAAGGAGAACAATAATTAACCAAACAAAATCCATTTGTTGACAATATTAGGCTCGGCCTACCTGACTAATTGTCTATCTCAATAAATAAACTCGCATCAGAAGGAATACTACAGGTTTCATAAAGGTAAAAAATTAAAGGAACTGAATCACAATATTAATGCACCCAGTATTAACAATAGTCAACGTCATTCTCGCTGGTAATCTGTTATGAAACAGTGGATCAGCAATAGCCCTTCTCGCTGTCATGCCTTACATACATGGGACAATACCAGTTCTTCTCTCTGGTAAGCCCAGTATCAAACGGCTAGTATCAGTCCTTCACACTGATAAGCTCAAAACAGAATGGACATTACTGGTCCTTCTCTTCGGTAAGTCAAAAGTATAGACAAAAGACATACATTGTGCATTAACATTTAGAACGAGTTGATGGGCCTTCACCCGCATCTTCAACATCTAACCCTTCACTAATCACGTCTAATTCGCTAGAGTTATCACCTTGTGGCATCCTTCTTATGCGGTCATAAGCTTACTTTTATGTTCTGTTACAGTGCAGTGCTTTTAAATTATAGCGATCACCGCCAAGTAAAACTATGACCTCAAACTTTACGTAATTTAAATTTCCAAAACCAAAACGACGACGACGACGACGTTCCAAAACGAACAAGCAACTAAACTTCAACCTTCTGACTGACTGACTGACTCTTTGACAATTCAAAAGTGCCTGCAAATGGTCCAATTGAAATAAATGCTTTGACTTTGACTTTACTTCAACTTCGACTTTGAATTCCACTTCGACTTTTTCTTCAACTTCAACTTCTACTTAGACTTCCACTTCGAGTTCTCAATGCATAAAGATGCTAACTTCCTAATGTCTATAATGTCGTCATTGTCGTTAGCTATAAGATAAAGTGGACGTGCTATATAACCTATCAAAGTTCTAATGGACTAGCTTTTGTAACACGATCAACTATACGGTACTGAGATGTACCGAACTGTACTGTAACCACTATGGACGCTTCTAAACCGTAGAATTCTGATTAATAAGCCCAATTTCTAACTCGCCAGTAGTCACGCGACTAGTAGGAAAACCGGTTACCTATGAAAAGTTCGAATATTGTTGAAAAATGTTGTCAAGGATTTCACATTATCGCCATTTTCAATCTAACGAAATGTCAATGCAAATAAAATCATTTTTATGCAAGAGGTAACCATTACTCGAATTGCAAACATTTAGGTACAATCTTGTCCTTTGACAAAGAAAACTCAGTTGCAGTCAAACTAACTCGAAAACCGTTACAAAAAAAATCTCTTGACCCAATTAAATATCACTAAACACGTAACGTAGGTAGTCGTGAAATAATGTCTTCGTCAAAATCATTATTTACTACCTGGCACAGCAATTTATTGCAAAGTACTATTAACATTATTATTTCATAGCCACTAAAAATACCACATCATTTACTCTTCGACATCTTAATTTGCAAGAAATACTATCCTACATTAAAGAACATTCAGTATCAGAATCAAAATCAAATTTGAAACACTCACTTTCATATTCGTTGCCGCTTGCTCTCTTATCTTATTAATGCCAAAAGGTTTAATGGCCTAGTTACGCATCATATCAAAAACCTAAATAGGGCTTGCCCTTAGTACACGAAATAGACACGTTCATTGTAAAACTAAGGTTTAAAATAAGTCCGCTAATCATCACATTATATTTCAAACAATAACCGAGTAACACATGAAATAAAGATCGTAAAAGATTACCACCAATTAATACGTCACAAAGAATTTGTTCAGTAGGTACAGTCTACTTTAGCAAAACCTATACCCTGAACAAGCAAATGTAGGTACGTTTACCTACGAAATTACGGCTAACAGATTGCTTAACAAGAGAACATTCGGCACCAGAAACAAAATAAAAATAATACGACTCACCAGATTCGGTAGATAATAGATCAGTAGCTGGCTTAATGGTATAGCTATCCGCTCATTTTTCAACTTGACTTTTAACGGAGTCAGCCTCCTTCTTTGGACAGCGTGTAGCGATGTGCCCCGGCTTGCCACAGAAAGTCATCACTGTTCATCGGCGTCGATACTTTCTTAAAAACGCAGTCTTTGGCCCGTTGCGATCCATTATTTCCTGAAAACTGAGATTGAGAGTTAGCAGAAGAATCGCGGTAGCTTTTATTCGAACATTAATTTGCCATTTGGCCCAGATTGCCATAGTTGTAGCAACACCTTGACATGCCAGGTTATTCCAGGTAAAGTATTCTAAGCTAACCAAGAAGCAGTCGACCACTTAATTAAGGGCTTTACTCGTTGTAATAATTAATCAACTGCTAGATTTTTTTTTGAATGCACAAATTAAGGATATTGCACCAAACTCTAGTATCACTTTCTCGAAAATCGGGATTAAATTCAGGTAAAGATAGCTTATTGTGTTCTGAACTAGGATCTTTAATTAATCGTGTGAATTAATTTCATTATTTAGCGATGCTGCATTTCGAATAAAATTTTCAAACAGTTTTTCACTTGATAATAAATCAACACTCTGACCTTTAGATTGTTCCTGCGACGTTCCGTTAGATGCTATGTGATTTTTGACATAGTTCACCGCCTTATGCGCCGGTTTACCCGCAGTTGATTGAGTTTTGATGTTTCGATCACCTGCATCATATTCCTTAGCTGCATCTCGAACATGGTGTGCGAGTGGGTTTCAGATCCCGCTTCTGATGTAGCGTCAGGGTCCGACATTATTTAAAAAAAAACACAAAAAAAGTCTTCGCTCAATCACTTATTTATTTTAATTATATAAACCTTATTTAATTTCACATTAATTCAATTTAAAATCACTAAATTAATCTATACTGAATATAAAAAACTACCCGACAAATGATTACTCAGTGATTACGTAACGTGTGCACTGGGCAGCGGCCGACGAACGACTGAACCGAGTCGTTTTTTTTTTTTTTTTTTTTTTTTTTTTTTTTTTCTGTATGGCATCTCGCAGTTCAACCTGAGGGTTGGTTACTGCTTAACCGGACAATCCTGTGGTGCCTTAAAAGTGACTTTTAGGGCCTCCAGCCAGGGCAAAAACTTATAAACTAAGTGACTACGCTAAGGGCACCCCCTGTGGGGTACGAGCCTCGGCTTAGGTCGCCACTGAGAGAGGGCAGCAAAGGGACAGGCTGGATCGGGTCTCCATTAATTAGGGGCTATTTTAAAGCTAAGGGCACAGCGACGCGGGCTGGCGCTAGCAAGGGTCGGGGGGGGGGGGGGGCGTTACGGGGTCGTCGCGAGGGACCTCGGCGGCGAGGTCGGAATGACGGTAATTTGTGTCTGTGTTTGACTAATGTGCTAGTGGCCCTATTTCTTTCTTGAAGGAGGGTAATAGCGTCATCTGGATCGGACAGGGTATGACGTGGACGACGGGTCCTGCTAATACGGGAAGGGGTATATCGGGCGGCCGCTACGACGAGCGGGTTGCGGTGTTTCTCCGCTTGATCGAAGAAGCGCTTGCAAGCGCGCTTCATGAACTGACGGATGGTCGGGAGTTTGAGATCGAGATGAAGGTTCTCGTTGCGAACATAGAACGGGGCGCCCGTTATTTTTCGCAAGAAACGGTTTTGTAAGGTTTGCATTCTGTGGAGACGGTATGCCTTTACGTGTGCGAATACAGCACAGGCGTAGGTCATGATGGGTGAACCGAGTCGCAGAGTGCGCTGCCTTATATAGCGTTCGGAGTTGACGTGACGTCGTTCAGTTGTTCGTTCACCGCTTGTCCGTTGCACTCGCAGTTTACAAAATAATGACGGTTGCGCCGTCATATATGTTAATATTATTTGTAGCTTGCCAGTAGGATGTTAAGTTAAATTGATAAGTGGTGTCCATTCATCATGTATTAATTGCAATTTTCCGGCTTAATCAAAATAAATAGGTTGACCGTTGAGTATAGAGGTCACCTTATAGTTATTTGTAGTTGGTGATGATTGTGCAATTCCCATAGTTCCTATCAAAGTCACAAGAAAGAGTGTCAGGAAGTTGTACTTGCTGATTCTTGCACTTCTTTTTCGGTTTCCAGGTATCTCTACGTTTTCCTCTCTCTTGTTGTTTGTAGTATCTGCAGTTGCTGGCAGATTTTCTTGTAGTGGTAATGGTGTCAGTTTGATTGTGGGTCGTTTTATAACTCCAGATTTTGTTAAGGGTGGCCACTCGTACTAAACCGTCTTTGCCGGGATGAGTTTCCACCACTCGTCCCATGGCCCATTTGCCAGGCGGTAAGTTTGTTTCTTTTATTAGTACGACGTCATTTGTTTTTAGGTTTTGTACTATTTTGTTCCACTTGCTCCTAGACTGTAGAGTATTCAAGTAGTCGTTGGACCACGCTTTCCAAAACTGATCCGGCATGTGCTCTGTTAGTTGCCAACGTTTTCTTAGATCCATCTTCCGGTCGTCAGGTTCCGGTTGCGGTAATGACAAGGTAGCACTGCCAGTTAGAAAGTGACCAGGAGTGAGAGTGTTATAAAATTCCTCCGGATCTTCTGTTAGCGGACACAGAGGCCTCGAGTTCATGCAAGCCTCTATTTTTACTAGTAATGTGGTAAATTCTTCCCAGGTCAGTTTCTGATCACCGAGAACTCGTCGTAAGTGGTGTTTTAATGATTTAACGGCCGCTTCAAATATCCCGCCTGCACTAGGCCAGGCAGGAGCGTTGAAGTGCCATTGTACTTCTAGTTTGCCAATCTTGTCAAAAAACTCAGGAGAGAGTAACTTTTAAAAGTTTCTAAAATCCTCTCTCAGCATTTTGGATGCCCCAACGAAGTTCGTGCCGTTGTCTGAGTACATATGTGAGGGTGTTCCACGCCTCGCGCACATTCTTTGAAAAGCTGCAATAAATGCTTCTGTGCTAAGTTCTGAGACTAATTCAATATGTACGGCTTTTGTAGCCATACAAACGAAAACAGCGATGTAAGCTTTTGAGGTCTTCACTCCTCTTCCTCTGTTCAATTTCACGTCTACGTGACCAGTGAAGTCAACACCAGTGTGAGTAAACGGACGACTTGGTGTTACTCTTTGTTTTGGAAGATCGGCCATTAGTTGAGCGTTGTCGGTTGAGTTAGAACGATGACATTTCACACAGCGGCGTATTCTTCCCTTTACAGCCCGATTTCCAGACACTATCCAGTATCGTTGCCGTATGTAAGTCAGGGTCAGCCGGGCTCCTCCATGAAGCGTCATCAAGTGTGCTTGGTCAATAAGTAGTTCAGTGAAGCGGCTGAAGTAGGGTACAATTGCTGGATTCTTCATATTAGTAGGTAGTTCGGAGTGTTGTAGTCTTCCGCCCACGCGAATGATTCCTTGATTATCCAGATAAGGTTTGAGCTTGTAAATGTCGCTTCTAGGTGACACAGATTGGTTTTGTTTCAACTGTTTGTATTCTTGCGCAAACTCGCTTTGTTGAACATATTTTATAATATATTCTGCTGAGTTTTTTATTTCAGTTGTCGTTAAGGGGGTACCCCCTTGGCTGGTTTTTGCTTTAGTGACGCAAAATATCGCAATATTCGGGCAGTTATTCTTATTACTGTTGTCATCGAACTGTGTGTCATCAATAAGTTGTAAACAAAATTTTCAGTGTTGTAATGTTTCGAACTGACGTCCTCAGGTTCAACTCTGAGTGCTTTGCTTGTAGTAAAATGACAATTCACTTTTTGTGGAGTTTCTGATTCTCCGAAGTTCCTTAGAATTGTTGGTCCATCCCACCATAACTTGAACTCGATTACTTTGCTTGGTAATAAGCCTCTCGAAGCGCAATCGGCGGGATTAAGTTCCGATCGTACGTAACACCATTGTTGCGGTGGAATTACGTCTTTTATTTTCCCAACTCTGTTGGATACGTATCTTTCTCATCTTGAGGGGTCTCCCTGAATCCAAGCTAGGACCACTTTGGAGTCGCACCAACCGTAAGCTGATACCTCATGCTCAGTCAGTGATTCCTTCGCTTTCGCCATGAGCTGGGAGAGTAGTAGTGCTCCGCATAACTCTAGTCGGGGTAGTGTAATTTTTTGAGTAATTGGCACCACTTTAGTTTTTGACACTAATAGTGTAATCCTAGGGTTGCCTGTTTCATCGGTTACTCGACTGTATATGACGCAAGCGTATGCCTTTTCGCTTGCGTCGCAGAATCCATGTAGTTGTATAGTTTTCTGCGTACTGCCAATCCATCTGTTTATTTTGATATTTTTAATGTGATGTAGTTCTTTGTTTAGTTGCCATCATTCATTTTGGAACTTAGTAGGTAGTTCAGCATCCCAGTTTACTTTAGTCAGTCACACCCTTTGGAATAGTAGTTTAGCTAGCACAGTTATAGGTGCCAGCCAACCCAAGGGGTCGTATATTCTTGATATCTGTGACAGTAATTTTCTTTTAGTTATTAGTGGTTTGTTGAGGTCATCTATAGTCCAGTTAAATATGAAAACGTCTTCCTTTGGATTCCAGCTCAGTCCCAACGTTTTCATTGCTTCATCGCCTTTAAAATCAAATATATTTTTTGATATTTGATCTTCATCCAAGTGTTGTAAAAGTTCAGAATCATTGCTTGACCACTTGCGCAGATTCATTCCACCTCCCTTCAGTAGTTGAATAATCGATGTTTGAATATCTTTTGCTTGTTCTGTCGAGTTATGACCGCTAATTAGGTCATCAACGTAAAAGTGACGTAACAATATTTCAGCAGCCTTTGGGTATTTGTGGCCGTCATCGAATGCGAGTTGTTTAAGCGTTCGCATTGCTAGCCATGGTGCACTCTTCGTCCCACAAGTTAATGTTTGCAGTTGATATTCTTGTAATTTGTCTGTTGGTTGATTGCGCCATATAATCTTTTGCAGAGGTTGTTGTTCAGGATGACACCATATGGAGCGGTACTTTTTTTCAATGTCTGCAGTATAGACATATTTATAACCGCGCCATTGTAATATCAATGTTTGGATGTTCTTTTGCAGATTAGGACCTTTTTCCATCACATCATTAAGGCTGCATCCACCCATGGTCTTCTGTGAGGCATTAAAAACTGCTCTTAGTTTAGTTGTTGTTGAGTGCTCTCTGAGTACTCCATGGTGCGGCAGGTAATTTTGACCTTTGTCGAACGTCGTGTTCGAAAGTTTCATGTGACCTAAATCGATGTATTCATGAATGAAATCTTTATACATTGATGCAAGTCTAGGGTTTCTCTCAAAGGAGAATGGCGAGACTACATGTATTGTGGGACCCAGTGTTAGGAGTAGCATACATTATAGAAACTTATGAATTGTTAAAGAACGACATAAGACTAACCAAAAAGCAAATGGGAAATAAGTTATAGATGATGGGAGAAAAAAGATATGAACGGTAGAAGATTATAACCTAAAATATTCTTAAAGTACTTTGGGCATGTACTTATTGGCCTATTATTCAGTAGTAGAATGACTTATTCATACATATTTACTTAAATTCACACCTTTATCCCGTGAGGGTAGGTAGAAACTACAGAACGCCATCTGCTACGATTCGTAATAGGTAGGTATCTACTTCTTTTACTTCATCCACGAACATACGTCCGCGCGTTGCGCCTGACTTTTTTAAGGACATCACTAATATTTTCAGTGGATTTTTCTAGGGTGTCCTCCCATTACTTGTCCAGAAACTAGATTGTGGTCAGGTTAAACCTAGCTAACATGTAGTTTAGCATCATCCTATTGCTCTTTCCAATCCATCGGCACAGTATGTCCTCTTCCATATCTACATCTCTACAAGCCATCATCTTAGCATTCACCCCCTTACTACCTACCATACCTATCATCTTTCACACAATCTACGCTGCTCAGGGGTTTGGCTAGGTTTACAGACATCAACCCTCGTTACGAAAAGGTTCATAAAATAGTAATAACTTTTTAAAGTGGTAAAGGTACACAATATGACTAGATAAGGAGTCCAGTTGTTAGATCTCCTAGAATATAATACAAATAAGCATATTTGCTCTGCTTGAAACTAGAGGTTTGTTAAATAAATAAAAATATATTTTAAAGAAATCGCTTTTATTTACTTTATAATGACTTATAAAATATTGAAGATATACAATTGTTGTGAATCTTGGATATATTTTTTTTAGTATGTAAGTATTGATTTATCTAATTAAAAGATTATCTAAGAAGGCAGCTGGTGCAGTGACATACCTCTGGTGTCTGGCATAGCCCATCTACCACAATATGCTCATAACATGAGAGCAACAGCCCACTGTCCATGTACCCACGGGGCAATAACAATAGTATCCTAATATGGCATTTCGCCCCTCCAGCCTCCTATCTAGTGTGATGTATGTATAATAGGACTTGCTACCTATATGCCTAGATTTAATTCAGGCACTTAGAATAAATGGGTGGTTGCCAAATAAATAGTTACCTAGGTGGAAATTGCAAATTCTAGCATTGCTAGGAATATAGAAATTAAAATCCTTTATAATTCGTTTTCTGAGCCCATCAGGTATATGTCGCTTTTCAGCATCATTGCACTCCAAAAACAAGCAGCGCCGTGCTGTATCAGCCGCTCTTCTCAACGTGGGCAATATAATATGTTCAGCAGAAGTTTCCTGTAACGGACGTCTTGAGGTGGATGGACTAGCCTCTTCACCCTCTGCTGTGTCAGATATTCTTCTTGTGGGCAATATTTGTTCAGTAGATGTTTCCACTAATGGATTTCCAAATGTTGATGGACCAACCTCTTCAACTTCCACCGTTTGCTCTGTCTGTTGAGAAGATGTTGGTTGACTGATAGAAGGTGAAACCACAGCAGAACTTCTATAAGAACTTTCCACCACTCTCTGTGCCCGTAAATAGCATGGCACACATATGTCCTCATTTAATGTTAACTGAAACAATAAAAGTAAAATGTTGCCAAAAATAATAATATATTAGGATTTCATATCATTATTTGTAATATTAAATGTTTATAGGGTTACTGGTAAGGTTGGCATCCAAAAAGCCCACTTGTGATGAGACCTTGACAGTAACCTTACCTTAGGAAATTTGCATGTCATTATGTTATGATAAAATATGTTAAGCTACTATTGTATCTTTAAGAACTTTTATAACCATATTTTTCTGCAAATAAATCTTTGACTTTGACTTTGACTTTTTAGGCTTACCAGTAACCCTATATAAATGGTTTTCATTACCAACCTGGCGGGGCCTTATCCATTCCGATACAATGTCTCTTATTCGGGTTTCCCTTTCAGACATCTCTGGTCGGACAACTAGCCTGCTCCTGATTCTCAAAATCTATCTGCCACATCCAGCACATACATCACGAAGGCCAGGTTGTGGTTGGGTCTCATGTTCAGGACCATCATTTGGGTTACTATTTATCAACTCCCAACATGAGTGACAAATATAGTTGTCTCCAGTTACCTAAAAATATTATTACTATGGTTAAGGATACACAAAAAATGTTTACAAGCTAAGCTATAATCATGTTTTGCTTCTGGGTTAAGAATGTGACTACCACATTCAATGCTGCCAAAGCATGTGTGGTACAGGTACATATACTGAGTAGATTAAAGAACAGACTATCCAAAAACTCTATCCATCAGGTTATTACGCTAGCAGTGTGGTTATACAAAAATAGTAATATTCTTCTAATCAAGTATCTTGACTTTGCCTGCGAAGTTGTACTTCATCAGTGGTACACCTAGCCATACAACATTGTTAGGAGATTCTGCTCTCTGGAGCCCTTACCATTGGTAGCTTGGGTCCTGATACCGGTGCAGTATTTTATTTTAAAATGTTATTAATATTGTGCACCACAAGCAGTACCTAAGACGACCCACTGACCGTAATCTGCAGTATTATAAAATACTTCAGGTTGGTATTATATTCAGAAGATTAAGAGATGCTCCTGTGTTGCCCAATACTGCAAGACGAGCAGGAAGAGCATAATCATGATAAGAGTATTATATACGAAACTACATATTTGTATACGAAATCTCTGCTTTTGCTTGCTCCATTTATTTTATATTTGTATGATTTGTGTTCATGAAATTAAACAAATTAGTACATGAATATACTTACATCACGCGGGTACACCCATTTCTGTACTCTTTCAACTATTTGATCACGTTCATCAGACAAACGATGTCTCGGTAAGCGAGCAATTCTTAATTATTAACACAACGCATTTTAACCGTTGAGAAATTCCTAATCACTTGCAAGTCGGTCGTCAGTCTAAAGGTAAAGCCAAATTGTCAAGAATCCACAAAATCGCAAAAATAGTATTAGAATCCCACCCACGTTAGCTGTTAAACACAAACAATGGATGGAATGAATTGGACAATGACATCAAATGACATGACAATTGACAATTCGACACTGACGTTCCATTTTTACTTTCCATGTTTTCATTACTGTTAAAATAATTTATATTATTTTTACGGACTGTTTATAACAGTATTTATGTTTCGTTTTATACGTTATTGGTTTATTTAACAAGATGTAAGTAAAATAAAAAGGAAATCTGCCAAGCGAAAACGTACTTAAGTATTTTATGAGGGTAAATCAGTAGTGTAGATTGGAATGTATCAATGTAATTCGTAAAAAACATTGCGTTCGGAAACTGCACGATACTTATTTTTTAATAAACTAAAATCATTAATAACTTTTAATTCCCATTCTCTAGTAACTCAATATTTTTTATATAGAACTCTTATAAACTTGTTACTATAATTAGTATAAACTAGTCCGAGCACGGTGCTCCGTTAATTTTTAAATTACGTGGGTCCAGCCTCGCCATCCTCCTTTCCGTTCTAGTTGTAAAAATTGAGAGATTGCTATTGGTTTTGAGTTTCCCAATTTTTCTTCATAACCAGGAATCAATGGCATTTTCACCACGTATTTTCCGCTGCTATCTCTTTCAGTAGTCATTTTGTAGTAAGTTTCGCACCAGTCGTCCTTAGAAGTATCTTCATTAGTTTGTATGATGTCTTCAGTCTCCCAAAATCTCTTTAAGTCGTTCAAGTCCACAAGAGCGACATGGCAGTTGAATGTTTCTAGCTTCCCGCATAAAATCCATCCTAAACGGGTTTGCTGTGCCGTTGGCGTTTGCGTATCTCCCTTCAGGACCCCCTCTAGTATTACTTGCGAGTAGATATCTGCTCCCAGCAGCAAATCCACGCTTCTTGATAAGTTATATTCAGGATCTGCTAGTTGTAAACCCTGTAGATGTGGCCAGTTGTTTTTCTCAAACGTTTTGTTAGGTAAGTTGTTCGTAATCTTTTTCATTACTAAAGTGCTAGCTGAGAAGGCAAAGTCAGTGCAACGTGATTTACACTGCAATTCTAGTCGTCCTTTGCAATCTCCCGAAATAGTACCCACACCGGAAATCGTGGCGTTTAGCTTTTTTCTAGGAAGTTTCAGTCGTTGAGCTGCGTTTTCCGTGATGAGGTTTACTTGTGAGCCTTGGTCAAGTAAAGCTCGCAATGTTATGTAGTCTCCTGTTACATTTTTTACCTGTAGTTCCACTGTTGTTAGTAAAATTTCCGTAATGTTATTGTTCGATAAATGGTTCGAACTATGTTGATCAGCTGTAGTTGAAGTTGGTTGCTCCCGTTGTTGAGGTCGTTGTCCCATATTGCTCGTATTAAACCACGGTGTCGGTTTTTGCGCCGAGTAATGTAATAGCGTATGATGAGGTCTGTTGCATTCTTTGCAGTATTTGTTTGACGTGAATTCTGTGTCGCTATGTTTATACAAACAGTTTTTTCATATTTGCAATTTCCTGACTGTGTCATTTCTTTGCCGTATGTCCATTTCAATAAACTTTGGACATTGCATAATCACATGTAAGCCGTTGCACAAGAGGCATTTTCCGAATGAAGTATGATAAATTCTAGAGGTTTCTCTTCTGTTCGTTTCTGTTGATGGCTTATTTGCATTGAATTTCATTTTGTTGCTAAATGGTTGTTTCTGTTGGTTTGAAGCATCTTTTTGGTACCCCTTTGCTGCTTCTAGTGCCATAAATTTTGTCTCCAAGAACTCCAGAAATTCACCCAGCTCTGGAACTTCCTTTGGGTGCTTTAATTCTCTAGTATATTCAGTATAAGAGGTTGAGTCCAATTTCTGTGCCATCAGATATACGATGATTGGATCCCAGCTTGATGTACTTAGACCGATGTTAAGTAGGCCATTCATACATTCGTTGATAACGTCATGCATTTTTTTCAAAACAGCAGCAGTCGCCTGCTGTATGGATGGTAACTGCATCAACGTATTCATCAAGTTTGTAAATTGAAGTCGTTTGTTGTCATATCGCTGAATAAGTATGTCCCAGCAAGCTTCATAGTTTTCCGCGCCGATTAAATATTGCACTAGCCGTTCAGGTTCTCCTTTCAGTTTAGATTTTAAGTGCTGTATTTTCTGTGACTTCGTAAAATTCGCATTGTTGTGAATTGTCTCCAGAAACATATCCTTGAAAGTAATCCACTGACTGTAATTTCCAGTGAACTCCGGTAGTTGAATCCTAGGTGCAGAATTCTGGTAGTTAGCGTTAGTCCATAGTTTCAAGTTGAGAGATTTTTTCATGTTCGTTCTTTATCAGCAAACAAGTCGTTGTATACTTCGTTTGACCCTTTCAAAATGGCTTCCAGCTCCCAGTGAAATTTTTCTACAGACTCCCATTTGCTCTTCAGTATGCTCAGCTGATCTTCCAACTCCCATTTTTCAGTTATGGTGTCAATATAAGTATTGACACCATAACGATCGGAGTTGGAAGATCAGCTGAGCATACTGAAGAGCTTTTGACATTGCTCGTTCAAGTGCTTTCATGTGACATTCTTGTCGATCAAGTAGTTCCTTGGTCTTAGTGTCTGTTCCCTGTGGATGTGGGATGACAACTTCAGCCTGTTTTCCTTCACAGGCCAACAAACACTGCAGTATATCAACTCTGGTACTTTCGTATAGATGTTTCGTTTTTTCAAAAATATTTTCAGTAAAATACTTGTTTGTTTTATCCTCACGATCAAGTAATATTTTGTGTCTATTGTTAAAGTCTTGCCAGAGATTTTCCAATGACACTAACCTTTGAGTCAAGTATTCCTTTCCTTTTCGCGACGCACTGTCCTTTTTGTAGTTAGTACAGAGACGCTTGATTGATTCGAAGACTTCGTTTTGTGAAGCAATTTCACCCATCTTGAGTTATTTGAACGTGGTTGTAGTAGTAGCAAAAGTAGAGTTGTAGTATTCAAGAATACACAGTTTGGTGTCTTCTAGTTTGTACGCCTCAGGTTACCTTCAGTTGACGTTGTCTGGTCTAGACGTAGTAGTTGTAGTAGTAGTAGTAAGTAGTAGTAGTAGTAGTAAGTAGCAGTTGGCTGTTGACGCTATTTAAATTCGCCGTTTGTGCGCTTGATTCACGAAGAGAGGCAATATTTCCTCTCCGTTGATTGCCCAGAGCTCTTGTACTCTCTCTACGAATATGCGCGCTTCGTCAACTTGTCTGAGGTGACCCTTTTGCGAGTGACCTGCCAAGCTAATTCGCCGTCGTTACAATACGGTCAACGTAACTTGGCGCGTCTGAAGTTAGCTGTTTGGCTGCGCAATGGAACTTTTAGGAACGAAATTGTCTACTGCGCAGCTAATCGGCTAACTTCAGACGCGCCAAGTTACGTTGACCGTACTGTACAAGAGACAGTAATACTCCAAGCCGTAGAATGCTCGAAGGACCATTAAATGTAAGATCCCGTAGTAGTAGGCACCTTACACTTGTAGTATTTTAGGTAGAGGTTGTAAGTTGAGTTTGATTGAGGTGAGTCGACGTAAACACACAGATTTGTAACACTAAAGTTTATTAGATATTACCGATCACAACTAAAAGTAAGTTAAGTTGGATGCTAATCCGCGATGTTTGTATAAGTAAGTAATTTGCCAACTAAACTCAAATGGTATTGAACATTACTATAAATACGATACAAAAGTAGGTTGCTGCGTTTGCAGTCTAACAGTATGTACGTAAACCGTACACATCGTTTATTGTAAAACTATAGATTTAATTTTAGAAAGCTCACATTTAAAATCTATACTATCCATCCCCACTACAAACATACTACAAACGTACGGTCAGACGAAAGTTGTGGGAACATCAACCCAGGAACTCTTGGCACTCGGAAGTGATTTGCAGTGGCCTAAATGGAAAGCGCTCAATAGAGTGTGCTCCCAAGAAGGCCGCTGCAAACACAACCTAACAAAATGGGGGATTATAGATCCCACTGATACCCAGTGTGAGTGCGGTGCTCCTGACCAGACAACGGCACAGTTACTACAGTGGCCAAAGTGACCCGTCGCCTACACCTTAGAGGACAATAAAAACGCCACTAATGCTGCGATTAATGCAGCTGCTACTGGGCCCAAGCAGTCTAACCACGGATATCTAACGGATGTCTAACACAAAAAAAAGAACACAACCATGGATTCGAAACGAAGAAGACCACTGTATCATAATCACAAATGCCATCTCTTTAAATATATAATGAATTGAAATAAACTGCAGCCTAAAAATAAAACTATAAATGTGGTATAGAGGTAGGTTGTAGGTTTTAAAATAAAATCTTTTTTTTTACAAATAGGTGCCTTAAAATAGGCATTTTCTGTTGACTGAAATATAAAAATAGTTTGCGTTCAACATCATTAAACTTTATATCTTCATAAATACGCGGACGAAGTCGCGGGCAACAGCTAGTATACTTATATATATATATGTATTGACAAGGTACCGTCATGATGTTAATCTGTTTAAACAATTCTCTTAGAGATCCCGATTTAGACGAAATTTGTTATGAAGATAGCTTGAACCCTGAGGAAAGACATAGACTACTCCAGGGGTTCCCAAACCGTGCGTCACGACGCTTCAGTGGTCCACCGACCTCCTTCAGCGGGCCACCTCGGGTCAGGTGGGGAGTGAGGTGTTAGACTAACACCCCAGACGTGTAAGAGGGACTCGCGTGGACCCGCCACCTCGGGTCCTGATATGTGGGGGGCGTCAGACGTCCCCAAGTTTGTCGTCCCTGGACCCATTTAGAGGGGCTGGAAGAGGGCGTCGTCCTCCCTCCGCCGACGCCCGGTGCGCCTGCTGCGCGCCGGTGGGAGGTTGTAATCTGCCTCTCCCTTTCCGCAACCTCCTTCTGCGACATGACAGTTTCGCAAGACGCTGCGCTGCCAACCATCGACTCGACCACGGCCGGCAGCGGCAGGTCACTGCCTACTTCTGAGACGAGGGCACCGACTCCTCCCAAGCGGCACACTCTGCCAGTGACCCGAAACGACTAGAGTAACTAGCTCTGAGGTAAGTTTTTGGTTCAAGTGAACCGACCGGGTAAAATGCAAAAATGCACAAGTGGAACATATAGACACAATTCAGTATCCTACACTGAGCCTATTCCCGATGTTCACCACTTGTTGGGCCACCACGGGGGACCGCGTCTAAATAACTCCTTTCTCCACCACTGGTGGAGAACGATACAAATTTTTAAACATTCCCTATTGCCACCACTAGGTGATGGCAGTCAACAGTACTTAAAAAATGAGTCCCGGTCGAAGGAGTCCCGCTTCGCGAGGCTCTTATTTGTAGGTGGTTTAAAAAACGGACGCGGTTGGGATTTCCACGAAGGAGATTCGCTGTCGCCCAGTGGTAGCCTAACAAGTGATGGACATCAGGAATAATCAAACAAGAAGCATGTTGCAGTTAACATCGCCTATTGATGATTTCTATTCTCGTTTAAGCAATCACCAAGGCGAAGGGCGTTGTCGGTCAGGGCCAATATGTTAGCTCGGAGGTTTATACGTTGTTCGAGGGAGGTAAAAATAACACTCTTAAGAGCTTATTGTACTTCCCTCTACACGTGTAGCCTGTGGGCGAAGTATACTCGTGCGGCGTGCAGGGCCCTTCGCGTCCAGTTCAATAACGCGTTTAGGGCAATGGTGGGGCTGCCCCGCTATTGCCCACTATTGCCCACGTTGTCCTGACGATGATCGCAAACAGACTGGAGTGCCCGTCCATCCGGCATTGTTGTAGTAGGCATATTGTTGCTCGATAAGCGTTGTTCCGTTTTTTTGCTTGTCTTTTTGATTTGTTTTTGTAATTTCTCTATGATGTTTGTATGAGCCCTGTTGCTTGAAATAAAATTCTTTTATTTATTTATTTTATTTATTGGTGGATAGTATGCTGACGTAGTGACAGATCTCGGCGATAACCGTTAGTCCAGGGTTGAGTGACCAGCTTTGGGTTTCGTCTCGACAACCAAGCCAACAACAAGGTAGGAGATAGTTTTACTGGCTGAAATTAACACTTACCAACTTACTCATTATGAAGTGTTTACAAACCTTTCCATATTTTGAAGTAACGGTAAAGGTTGTGGATATTTGACGATGGTTAATTTTAAATCTAACCTAATCTTAAGTTTTGGATGATTATTGGATTAGTATTGCTCGTTATTAATGTTATGAATTCATCATAATTAACGTAATGCTAACGTATGGCTTGACGTATTTTAAGAGCGAGTGAATTGGCTCGATAAGGCAATACTATTCTCAATTATCTTGGGCTAGCCTCACTCCCCCTCCCCCCTCACCCGAGACGTGGCCCGCACTAGCGGGCTGCGCGCCAGTCGGGACCAGTCGGGGGTTGCGGAAGTATCTCCAGTTCCCGCGACCCCCGACGTAGGTGTGAGATGGAACACCTGGGTGGTTTTTAGTCAGTAAGTCTGACAGACCCCTCTGCCCGCCCCAGGGCGGAGGACATCCATGAGGATATTCCACACCGAACCAAAAAAAAAAGGAAGATAAAATAAAACTAGCGACTATTACAAACACAATTTATTTTAGTTTAATCACAATGAATAGGTACAATATTAACTAAGTGAAACTTACAAACCAAAAAAATAAATATACAAATTTTAATACAGACGGAGCGATCGATATAATTAAAGATAATAGTTTATATTATCTTTAATTATCTTGAACGCCTTCTTCATTTCATCTTTGACCAGTAAAGATTATGGTTCAGAGGGTTACCTATCATAAGGTCGAAAAATATTTGACCGAATTTCATTTCACCTAAAACTTTTCAACTTTTCTCGTTTCGTTTTTTTTTTACTTCATCGAAGTCACGTCTGCCACTGTATCAGTTGACCTATTATCAATTCGCTTTTTTTCGTTGCGCCGACGTTTCATTTGGTCGAAAAACTTTTTACCGAAGTTACACTTAGCCGAAATAACATTTGTTCGAACATTCGTTATACCACTGTTTTAATTACCATATTTCACCAAACGCCTAGAAGTAAATAAGTCTGATATTGAGTCAATGATAACCGGTACTCCACCAGCAAAAAAAATACGTCGTTAAAGAAACCAAAAATCAAAAACTTTTGAAAATTAAAGACAATTTAAGTGAAATTAAATATTTGAAAGAGCTTTCAAAACTAATGTATTTATTACACTGGCGTTATAGAGAGCTAATTTCAGATTAGTTTTCTTCTATTTTGTTTAATTAATTATTTAAATGTAAGGGCACTTAATAAAACAGGTGGTCCCAGTAAGAAGCTTGCAAACAAAGATCCTTGCTTCAAGCATACAGCATGCAAGCAGGCATGCAGCATGCAAGCCGGCATGCAGCATACAAACAGGCATGCAAGCAGGCATGCAGCATGCAAGCCGGCATGCAGCATACAAACAGGCATGCAGCATGCAAACAAGCATACAGCATGCAAGCAAGCATGCAGCGTGCAAACAAGCATGAAACATGCAAGCAGGCATGCAACATGCACAAGCATTGTTTCTGTCACGGCTCTGGCGCTGCGGGGTCTGGGCGGCCCAACGCGAGCTTATCGTCGCAGATGGTTTTAATGCTCACCACCGCAGCTCCGGCTTGCTGGCCGGCTCTGCCGGCTAGCCTCAGCCGCGGTGGCGAGCCTTCAAACCGCTTGCTCCTCAGCTCGCGGGCCGCCCCACCCCTCCGCGCCTACCCATTCTTAAATTACACTCTAGGGTAGGGCAGACAAGACTGCGTGAAGTCGGTTTTGCAGCGATTCGTTACTGTCCCTAAATGTTGTAACATTTTGACTTTTTATGACACTATTTTAATTTAATGTTGAAAAAGCTACCAAGTAACCGGCTATATATTTGTGAACAAATAATATTCCGAAAAATGTTGTTGAAAATATGGCAAATAAATCATTTGGCAAATGAAAATAGTTCAAAAGAGACTTCGGTCGAAAGGTCGTAGGAAAAAGTTATTTTGTAAATCGGAGAAACATAGTTCGTCAAAATAATACCTATGGCACATGATACTTCGATGATCTAAAAATATGTCAAATAATGCATATAGCAAAAAAGACGTCGGTCTATAGTTTTCGGTAAAGTGAAGAGTAGCCACCGCGTAGTAGTAGTACCTAGAGTAGCCACCGCGCACCGAAAGATGCAGGGTTAGCATGCCACCTTGTACAGGGGATATAAGGAGAGTCCAGAAAAGTCGCTGATCGCGAACGGCACATGACCGGTTCGTTTGGGAATAATAATAATTTCTTTATTTGCATAAAACATGGTATACATGGTGTTGGTGTTACAATATTTATAATAAAGTGCTTACATGTTTTGCCAAAATTGTACTTAGCATGCAAATCTTCGACTTAGCACTATCATGCGAATTTCTTTTCCAGAAATTCTTTTATACTATAGAAATGATTAGTAGTCAACCAATCAAACAATTTAATTTTATATAATCTAGAGTTTAAGTTTCTTATGTTACTTGGTAACTTATTATATATACGAACACAATTATATAAGCAGCTTTTATTATATTTAGCAAGCTTGGGAAGATCATGCAGAACGAGTCTCTGTGGATCACGCCGACTCCGGGGATTAACATCATTGGCTGATTTAAACAAAGCCTTATGTTTATTAACGAACATGCATATTTTATAAATATAAAGGGAAGGCAACGGTAACAGACCTAATTTTTTAAATATCGGTTGACATGTTTCCCTAATACACTTTTTTTGCGCAACAAATGCTCGGTTCATATCTGTGCTATTTCTCCATATTATAAGCCCGTAGCGGAGTAGGGATTCGACATATGCGTGATAGGTCATGATTGCTGTTTTAAGGCTTGTTACATTTTTGATTTGTTTAAGAGCATATACAAATTTATTTATTCTCTTTGAAACGTTGTCTACATGTTCTTTCCAGTTTAGGTTTTCATCAATAGTTACGCCTAGAAACTTTGTTTGTGCTACTTCTTTAATTTTTGTTATGTTTAGTTTAATATTATATTTAAGATTATTACATTTATTGAAATTGATATAAACGGATTTATTAAGATTTATTTTTAGATTATTTATGTCAAGCCATTCTATTAATTTATCTATAGTGTTATTCATTTCAATCTCAGGATTATTTATACAATTATTACCTTTTTCTGTCGCTATAGTAATAGTAATGTCATCAGCAAATAATATACATTGATGGTTGGTTATATTGATAATGTCATTTATGTACAGCATAAATGACATTATGTTCCACATAATGTCATTTATGTGGAACACCACATTTATTGTGCTTGTATTCTGAAGAAAAGATATATATATCTATATATTTATATAGACATATATTTTATTAGTTATATAATTTTGTTTATGTACTTTACCTATTTTGTTATATTTTTTATATGCACCTGCCGTGTTATCTCTTCACCACCCTGGGTTGACTGGTAGAGAATGCCTAAGGCATTAAGTCCGCCTTTGTACCTTTGTGCATGAAGTGTAAATAAATAAATAAATAAATAAATAAAAGGGCACCATATCCTGATTGTCATCTATTTTATCAATTTTGACTCGTTGTTGTCTGTTACTAAGATATGATGCTATCCACTGAAGTGTAGGACCTCTAATACCCACCAGTTCAAGTTTCTCGAGCAATAGACTGTGAGAAACTAAATCGAAAGCTTTTGAGATATCAAAAAATAGCCCAGTAGTCAAATTATTATTATTAATATTACTAACCACAGCCCTTACAAGAGAAAACACTGCCAATGTAGTGGACTTGTTTTTCTGAAAGCCGTACTGCTCTTTGTTGAAATTTATCACAATAGTCAATTAGTCTTCTATACATACATTTTTCGTAAATTTTTGACAATATGGGTATTAACGTTATAGGACGATAGTTATTAATGTCAGATTTTTCTCCTTTTTTATACAAAGGCTTAACTATTGAGTATTTCAGGGCGTCAGGAAAAGTTCCCGATGCAAATGATATATTTATTAAATGTGTCAGAATAGCAGTTAACTGGTTGGTACACTCTTTAATGATTTTGGTGTTGATTTCGTCGTTGCCTACAGAGTTGGAATTATTTAATAACATTATTTCTCTTCTAACTTCGCTCTCCTCCATAAGTTTTAGAAACATCGAGTTTACGGGTGCACGAGTACGGTATTTTTTTATGCATTTCTGAGAACTCGTGTTTGTTGAGTGAATATAATTATTATTAAAGGCAGTGGCGATTTCAATGGGATTTTTTAGAGTTGTGTTGTTAACTATGATTTTTTCCATATTCCCTACGCAATTTGTATCATGCATTTCACTTTTAATGACTGCCCACGTGGCCTTACATTTGTTTTTGTTCTTGTTAAAATAATTAATGTTTGCATATTTTTTTGAATTTATTATATTTTTTTTTAGGATATTGGAATAAGTCGTATATTTAATCTTATTATTTGCATTTTTATTTTTGTAGTATTTATAATATACGTACACGTTTTTTTTGACAACTTTTTTTAAGCCTTTGCTTAGCCAATTCATTTTATTTTTGTTATTTATTTTTACATTTACTTTAGGGCAGCAAAGATTGTAGAATAAGCATAGAAGCTCATGAAACTCACTGAATACATTTGCATCATTTCTTATGTATATGTGTGACCAAGACATATTATTTAAACATTCCTTGAACTTGCGAATATTGTCGGCATTAAAATCTCTTTTATATAGTAAGATGTACGTTTTTGCATCTTTTCATTTATAGGAAAGCTCAACATTTGAGCTGTGTCATGGTCAGAGAGATAAAGAGGCATAACTGACGTGGTAGCATTTGGAATATTGCTTAGAATATGGTCTATGCAAGAAGACTTGCGCGTAGGTACATCAATGTGGATTTTCATGTTATAGTTGTAGGATATGTCTTGTAGGTGATTCGTAACATTACCTTTTTTTAAGGTATTCATATTAAAATCACCCGATAATACTATACGCGATAACCTTGGATGAGACCTAATATTAGACGCAGCTGTGAGACACAAAAAGATTCCGCATTTGTAAGTCATATTCGATAAGAATCTTATTAAACCGTATTCCTTCTCTGTGCTAAAGTAGCTTTTTTCAATCTAGGTATTGTATGGTATGGTTTACCGGGCTGGTAACTAAACGACTCAGCGTGTTTTTTTCTTTCTTTCATTATATGATTTTCTGAATGGTATATAAAAGATTTCATATTGACAATACTCCTGCGACGGTCGGGTAGAAATGCTATCGGATTATACCATCTCTTTAAAATGGGACAGGTAAGTATATCCATGAAGTTTGGAGGATCGATTTGGCGTACAAATTGTACTACGTTTGAAACAAAATTAGAATGTCCACTTTTTCCGGTATTGGCACAAATAGAACACAACATGTCAGATCTATTTGTGAATAGATTTAAAAAAAAAACTAAATTGTCTTTATTTATGACTGGTCTAACACATTGTAATATGAATATTGCAATATTGTACAAACCTTCTTTTAAGGTAACCTCAAACAAAATTGATAAGTGTGTGAGAGAGAAAAGTGTTTCAGGTATCCTAATATCATGGATTGTGTAGAAAGTTTCGTCAAACAGTTTTATATTTGTAAGTTTATTGTCTATAAACCGTCGGATTCCTCTTTTATTATCCGTCATGAAAATATCAGTTATTAAGTATTAAAAAAAAACAAAATCATACCCAGATAGATGGGTTGATATATTGAAGGAATCAGAATTTAATACATCCCAAATGAACTCCGACGCAAAATATTCGGAATAAGTTGAGTGGACAAACTTGGGATGATTACCGATAATACATTCGATAATACCCGATTTCTCATCTCCCGATTTTATGGATTCTATTAGGTCATGTATGTCTTGAAAGTCTTTTTTGGATAACAATGTCATGACAATATTTTTGTTCAAAAGCGTGTATGCACTGATATTCTTATGAATTTCTACAAAATCTTTATACCCCTTTTCTACCAATTTTTTATCCTTTAAACTCGTGGAAGACGTCATTATCGTGCCATAGCGAACTGTAAAAAAAATCTTTTCTATGCAAGTTCTATACAATGAACACAAATTTGTATCAGTTGCATAGTCCGGAAGACGATAAACTTTACATCTAGTTAAACCCCTTTCGAGTAAATCTTTTCTTAAATACGCACCAATTAATGGTTGATAATAATCTGCGATCAAAGAAATATGAAGAGGTAAGCCCGAAAATGTTTCATCACCTAGCTTATTTACAATTTCTGAGAAAAAAAGACCGATATAGTGGCTTACTACTAGCGAATTTTCCTTATCAAAGCCCAGATTTTCGGTCCAAATTGTTTGTAAATATTGTTTTTGTTCCACCTGGTTCAATGGCTTAATTATGAATGAAAAAGTCTCCAGAGCACACTCTAACTTATTAACAATATTATATGGCCTGGTGGTTATCCATATATGCGCAACCTTAGAAGACTTTAAAGTGCTTAATAATTGAATCGCTTCGTTTTCAAACTCAGAACAGATTTCGTCAAAACCGTCAAAAAGTAAAACCACTCGGTTATTGTTATAACAGTGATTAAATATGTTAATCTCGAAGAACTCGTTTGTCTCGGGAGAATTAATATTATTCAAATATATGTCGTTGACACTATCAATGACAATTTGGTTGCCAATTTTATCTAAAATATTTTTGGCTGCCTCAGCATTGTTTTTAAAAGCTCTTATATCAATCGCACCGTAAAGGAACTTAAAAGCTTCTTTCAAATCAATTTTAGTTTTGTCCTCTTTCCATCTCGTAAATTGGTCAAGATGTACATCAAAACTTATTTTTGTTACCCACAACGATGGATACTTGAGTTTTGTTTGAACTGCCAAATGAGATAATAATGTAGATTTACCCATACCAGGCTCACCGCTGATAATGACAATTTTTTCCTCAATATCTTTTACTGTTTTAGGCATGACTTGGTAGGTAACATTTAAACCTTTATTCTTGTCCTTTATATACAAATTACCCTGCGATTTCAACCATATAATATTATTTGTATCACTGATTTCACGTTTAAATAAATGGACGTTCCGATTTTCGTTTTCCTTACAAGTATTTTCGAAATATTTTAAATGTTCTGTTATTAAAATAATGTCACAATTATCTTGTGGCGTCGTATACTTTGGATCGTCGTCAGAATCACAATTTTTTATAAAATATAAGTCCGCATGTTTTTCTTTATGTACTATAACACGACGACATAAGCTCCGGTTTATATAAAAATAAACTTTGTTTATGTTCAAAGTGGCAGCTGCAGTTGGCATTTCACCTACTAAAATTATGTCGCAGTTTATAAACCTTAAAATTGTTGTTGGCTTTACACTGCAAAGAAATTCATTATTTAAAACCGCATTTACGGATACCTTTTGACCTTGAAATACAAGTTCCCGATTTATAAGAATCTTTTTTTTTATTTCATCTTCAAGATTTATAAAGCTGTTAGTATTGGTATCAATTCGCTGAATAATATTATCAGTAGTTTTGTCCTTTAAGTTGTCTGTCACTTTAGCATTAGTAATAAGAATTATTTTGTTATTAAACACTTTTTTCACCGTGTCAAATGATTCTTGGAATTCAGTTGCGTTACCAGTTTGATAAATTAAAACCAAAACGCGACATTTTGTATCTATCAACTCTTTTTTTACAATTTCTAAGTAGTTTTCCCTAATCACGTATTCCATATCCAAAAACGTATAAGTGGTATCACAATGTATTTTATTTTCGTCAAAATATTGGGTTACTTTAATACTGGTCAAGACAATTTCATTTGAAATGATGACCAAATATTTCGCGTCGTCGTCCTCTATAAAATCAGTTATTTTTAGTGTTTCGATGGCACAAGGTTTGAATTTAGTGTCAAAATTTTGCATTTTATTACAGAAAGTGTAATTGAGAATTGTCATGAGTGGATTATTCAGTGTGTACTGATTAGCCTCATGATAATATTTACATGTTTCTGTCAAATATTCGGTCCAGCCGGGATTTTTCCACCATTTTTGTACTTTATCATGAAATTTCAGATATATCGCATCGGTTTTGGCGCAAAATATTGTACCATTATGTTTTAAATTACAATTTATGTCAATTTCATTTTTTAAAAGATTTTCTACTTCATCTTCTTTAGCTTGATTAGTATAAAATTTAACCTGTTTTAAAAATTCTCGCACAAGATTTATATCATCTCCGTCTTTTAATAAAGTCAGTTTCGGAAACAATGGAATTTTAACATCTAATCTGTACCGACTGAGATTATGGTTATTCATTTTTAATAACTTCAGTAAACTTAAACCATCACCAGTTAAATGATCTTCCAGATTAAATTTAAGCAATTTAGTTTCTTGGTCAAATATTAGTAAGTTACCTACAAGGTCGCAGAGCATATGTAGCTCCAACGTGTTGGTAGACAATGTATCGGTAGGCTGTAAATATTTTTTGGAACCGATATCGCTTTCTCTAATTTCGATGACATAATTATTTTTATGAGCATCTATAAAAAACTGTTCAAACACAAAATCCAAATATTGCAGCGTCTCTTGTTTCTGTTTATCATCTCCCTTAATACGGTACTTGACGTTGCCAAAATTTTCTGAAACTGTAAAGTATAATGATTTTAATATTTCTTCTTTCTCGACCTTCGTTTTTCCATAAAGAGCCTTTAATTCTTTACAAATTATTTTTTTCATAACCAACAAATTCTCATCTTTACTTTCAAGAAATGTTTGCCGAAACATTACTTCATTGGTATTGTTGGCTTGATGCTTTACCGGTACTAATACATTTTGTGCCAAATAAACATGATACACTTTTATTACGTCGTCTGTCATCTTAATGTCTTTTTTCTGATTGATGAAATTTGTTAATGTTACCGCTATCTGCTTAGCAAGTGCTTTTTTAACAGTTGGAGTTAATTTTTCAATAACTGTGTCGTCTGCATGAAATTGAAAGATTTTTCCATTTTTGCTTGTTTTAATGTAATATTCTTCGTCTGTTAGTTGCATGACTTTATCTCTAGTAAAATTTTCCATTGCAGAAGTGTATATTATAAATTCACAACTCGTATTGTTTAATGGGCCTTGAAACATTTTATTTTTATCGTCAGAACGAAATTTTTGTATAACATCCATATAGCTTTCTAAATATGTATGCAAACTAAAATCTTCATCTTCTTTTAACACTTTATCAAATGTCAATTTGTGTTTCTTAGGATCATCTTTGTGCTTCGCTTGCAAAAATAGTATTTTAGGTTTATGCTCATCTCCGTGTTTTTTATACTTAAAAACAATATCATCAAATGCACCTATACCTGTGATATTGGATCCTAAATAAAATATTTCGATTTCGCTATCATGCAAAGCTCTAAATAAAGTCAAAGTCAAAGTCAAAGCATTTATTTCAATTAAACCATTTACAGGCACTTTTGAATTGTCAAGGAGTCGGTCAGTTAGACAGAAAGTTGAAGCTAGTTGCTCGTTCCAAAACGTAGGTAGGTCTCTATGGAGAAGAACGAGCAAGAAACTCCACGGACACTCTTTTAAAATCAGGTTTTTACAAAATACTGCTTACATTATTCTTGTTGCTTCTATATGTGAAAACAATGAAGGTAATCTAGAAATACAAAATATAAAAAATAATCAAGATAAAAACCATGGCAGTTAAGAGTTGACCAATCTCTACTGACAGCGCCCGTTCACGAACATGACGCGTGAATCAGCACCATTCAGCTCAACCATTTTAGAGGGAGCCGAATGACCCAACACACGCGCCACCACCAGCGAGACATTTGAGTGAGCATGACAAATCTCTCAACCGCCATGCTCATTTAAGTCAAACACATAATAATTTACTTAAAATATGGCTCCATGGTACTCACATTTACAAAATTGAAATAATGCTGCTAAATTATACAAAACTAAGGTTTCCAATGTTTCTAAAATGTCGAAAAAGTAATTAAAATATATATTTGTGTATAATAATAACGATACTCGTTACTCATGTCAATAAAAAAAAGGGGTAGGAAACAACATTCCTCCAATTAGGAAATTCCCTAAACTGCCTGTGGAGCAGGACCAGCATTTAGCCAAGCATTTTTATCATTGATGTAGTCTTCTAATTTATAATATGCTTGTCTACACAGTGTGCGTTTAATACATGTTTTAAATTGTCTTTCATTTAGTTGAAGAATATCAAGAGGTATTTTATTATAAAATTTTACACAGTACCCCATAAAAGAAGTATGAACTTTTGACAATCTGAATCTTGGCTGATCTAATTTGTTCCTATTTCTAGTATAAACACAATGTCTGTCACTTATTTTATTAAAAAGATGAAGGTTTTGGGTTTTGGGGTCCTCACTTAACATCTCTTGCAGGGCGGTTGAGTTCGGCCGCTTACGCTGTCAGAAAAATCCGGCATTTGACAGACGTGGATACCGCTAGGCTAGTATATTTTAGTTATTTTCATAGCATCATGTCCTACGGTATCTTGCTTTGGGGGCGGGCTGCAGATATTGATTCTATTTTTATTCTGCAAAAGCGGGCTGTCAGAGCCATCAATAATCTCAGCAGTCGCGAGTCTCTAAGAGAATTGTTTAAACAGATTAACATCTTGACGGTACCTTGTCAATACATATATGAAAACATTATGCATGTTCGAAAAAACCTTCATCTTTTTTTTTTTTTTTTTTTAATAATAAAAGAAGGCTTAAAAGTTTAGTTTCATAAAGTTGGCCATGAATTCCTGAAGTACCTGCTCTTTTTTGATAACAATACGGTATTTCCGACTTCGTAACTTTTAGTGTAGTTTTATTTTGTTGCGGTTGACCATCACTATTATTTTGTTTTCGAAATGAACAGAATTTTCCATTTTTGTGTTTTCTTAAAACATATACAATTTGTTCAACGTCATTGCTTCGTTTACCGTATTTTAATAGTTCTGCAATGTCTAAAGCAGTTTGACTGTCGCAATTTTTGATGGTAGCATCAGCTTGTTTGTTCAAAAGATATTTCACAACATCCACTTCCGCATTCAATACCGCAGTATGCAATAGCGTATTACCTGTATTAGTATCTACAGCGTTTATATCATGACCTATATCTAGAGAATTATTAATGTCTTTTATTTTTTGTTTCCACGCCTTTTGAAGAGCTTTTCTTTGATGGTGCTCATCCATGTTGTTCTGTTCAGTATTTTGTTGTTCTGTGTATTATATTATGAAGTGTGCAATCTGAAACAAAATAAGCTTACTGTGAACATTTATGAAAAAAAAACCATTTGGTTAGTTCCAAAGGTTAGTTCACACCGAAGTGTGATGCAACGCGGAACCCTTTGCTGGGATCTGCCTTAAAGTAGTAAAAATGTTAATAAAATGAGAAAGATTAACTGACTTAATCAGCGCACATCCCTGATGATTGACTGAGCAATGACTCAATTTTACAAGGCAATAAAGAAAGAATCATGGCGAGATCCACACATGCATTTTTATGAAAAAAAAAAAAATTTGAGTGTTTCAAATATTTTCCAATGTAAATAATACATTACCGAGAGTAGATTGATATCCTTACCATATTTTTAAACTCCCGCATAGTTAAAATATTACGAAATGAAAATTACACTTTTTCGTTTCATTTTGATGCCCATTCTGTGTTTATAAAAAAAAGAAAGTGACAAGCGACGTTAACAGATCTATCAAATTGGCATACTAGTGATGTGACAAGAGTGTGGATAAAAAAATCATTATTTATCACATTATTTACCTTAACACGATGCAATGTCAGTGTAAGATCTGCGAAACAGCGACTGTCAGTGTCACTGTTACTGTCAGTTGCCGTTTCGTTCTGAAATAATGAGCTTTTCGTTAAATTATTCACTTTTTTTCCGGGGTTTTAAAATATTGTAAATGCCTGAAGATACTTTTTAGGTACCCAAGAGTATAAGAATTAGAATTTCAACTTCTCTAAACATCTAGTTACTTTTTTTGTACAAATCTTGCCAAGATTTTTTTTTTGATTTTTTGAAAAAAAAAAATAAGTTAAATGAAATTTAAATATAAATGGATCAATAAAATATCTCTAGAAATTAAAAAGTTATGGGACTTTGAAGTTGCGCTTGCAACATTTATTAATTTCGTTTTACATGGTGCCTGTGTGTGACGTTACTTGACCTAGACGATGCGGCACGTATTCGCTGAGTATTCCAAATTCTTTGGTTTATAGTCCATACTACTAAGTAGGATAAAAACCTGTTTTCTTTTTATGGAAACACTTTTTTCTCTCTACTCAACTCTGCTCGGCCAGGTTTTGACATTTGACAAATATAAATATCAGTTGACTCGGCACGATATTGCGAATTACGTCACGAAATTCAGGAATTTATTCTAACTTATATGAAAAATGTAATTATTGTAGTTACTTCATGGAATAAGTTTGAGCCAAATATTTTTAACCATAACTTGAGGTCGGTTAAATAGCTTCCATTCACCGCGAAATTTCTATTAGATAGGTATTACTACCCCCTATTCAAAAGGTAGGCAACATTAGACAAGGTTTTCGCTTGCTGCAAAGATGAAGAAGAACAAAATAAAAATATTATCATTCCATCTGGATTCTTATTTTTGATGTCATAATTACTTAAGTAGGTACGGGGAGGGTAGTTCTCAAGTTTCGTGCAAATCACATGTCCCATTAAATATTGACGAAAGTTAATACTATAAGGCAGTCAATTATTTTTATTATTGTCAAAAAACTTCTTAGGTATATGTAGCATTTAAAAAATTGACTGTAAATGTTAATTAATACCTTAAAAATAAATAAAAACATGTCACCATGTCATTACCCTCAGAGTTTTTTTCGTAAAATTTGGTAAAAACATTACATTTTTTTTTTTTTTTAAACATGTTACCTCTATGTTGTTATTTGGTTTCTATGAAACACTTAATAGGCAATAAAATTATAGAATTTGTTTTGGACTAGTGTTACCTCGATGAGATATATCTTGGACTCGATACAATAGCCATGTCATTGAGTCATGACAGTACATTCAGTGTGTTTATTAATTGATTAATAATGTTCTGTTTGCCTGAAGTTCAGAAGTTCATCTATTCTGCTATCTTGTAACTAAAACATACCCACCATTCATTGATACCCAGGTAAAAGCTAATGGTTAATGAGTACAAATGATCGGGAAAAAAATGTTGCGACTGATCAAGACCCATTAGAAGGTTCTTCTTGTCAGACTCAAGATGAATTTTAATCTGACTCCAAATCATGACAATTTAAAAGTAAAAATATAAATAGATTGCGTTATAATTCAAGGAAACAGATAGGCGAACTACTGATAAAAAAGGAAGGATTAAGGATAAGGATTATAGATACATAGAGAAAGAAAAAAATGCACTGAAAATAATGATGACAAAAGCAAGAAATATAAATCTGATGATAGTGCCGGAAGATAGGCAAACTAAGTCGTTTTAGTTGTTTTTAGGCCTGTTACAATTCTCACTTGACTGATTTTGAATTTACGAAAGTTCAAGTACAGTCACCAAAAGAGATAAGTATCCATGTCGCCGGAAATAGTTGAAGTTTACTTAGAAACCAATGGAGGCTTTCAAATGAAATTTAATTAAATCATTGAACTGTTTATTCTCTATTAATTGTATTTTATTTTATTTATAAACACCCATCCGTTTCTAAGTAAACTTCAACTATTCCCGGCGACATGGATACTTATCTCTTTTGCTGACCGTACATACTATATATATTTAATAATAATAAAAAAACAAATGATTAGGTAAAAAAGCTAAAAAAACATGCTTTCTTTGTTATGCCACTAAAAAAACAAAAGTTCTCTTTAATATTATTGTTATTTGTTGATTTAAGGGACAAACACGGCAAAAGAGTTAGGCATACCATTTTTAACTTCTACAAATGAAGCTAAATAAATATGATTGGATTATTGTTTTCATTACTATACATTATTTTTAAATTTTTGTGACTGTAGGCTGATAGAAGAACTTTGTTAAAATCAAATATGTTGTGTTTTATTTTACTATTTATGTACACGCAGTAGACAACACAGGAAAAAAACAATATAAAATATGAGTAGGTACATAGGTAGTGCTAATTAAACAAATAACTATAATAATGTAACTAATCTATTGATTTAATTTTAATTTCATTTCTTGCAATGTTTTCTCAATACAATTTTATGAATGTCATTACCAGATTTACACTTTCCATTACCATCAGTCACCATAAAACTAATTAGCTAATATCTTGAGGTAAAATGCGTGTAATTTTAAATATTAATCACATAGCAGTGTTTATTTATTTCGTAGTTTTTCATGGGTATCAAAAAAATTACATTATATTTTATTATCGGGATTTTGTCGAATTTGCACGAAATCTGAGAAATACCCGGAAGGTGGGGCGCTTTATTTAAAAAAATATTAAATTTACTTATTTGAGTGATGACATCTCTAGGACGCTCCTATATATGTTTAAAAGCATCCCATGTGATCAACAGCCAATCAGGGTGGCATTCGACGAATCGTAAATTGTTTTAAGTGCGTTCAACTAAAAAAATACGTATTTCATAAAAGTGTTTCCACGATCTTCTGTACTACCCTGTGAATGTTAAGGATTTAGTACATTTATTTAAATAAATAAGTTAGTTTATTTAATACCTATAATTTGTGTTTTGATAAATATCTTCTGGGGTACAGCGAAATATGGGGCACAATGATGCGCATCATCTATACTTCTATACTAATATTATAAAGCTGAAGAGTTTGTTTGTTTGTTTGGTTGAACGCGCTAATCTCAGGATCTACTAGTTCGAATTGATAAATTCTTTTTGTGTTGGATAGTCCATTACCGAGGAAGGCTATAGGCCCATGCGAAGCTGGGTCGGGTCGCTAGTTGTAATATAATATATGTGCATACAATGTGCAATAAAAGTAGCAAAATTGATCGTTCTTAATAATATTAACTTTATTATTTGTGTTGGCGTATTAGAATTTTTACGATTGTTTTATTTTTACTTTTTGAGTTTTATTTGAAATTGAAAGGATAGATAGGAGTTTAAACAATTCTGTTTTGAAGACTAAAAACGTTCTAAACTGTTAATTTTGTTAAGTAACCAGTAATTTGTAAGTCTGATTATAGTATTTTCACAATAAAAAGGTATTAAAAAGTAAATGATATTTATTTATAGTTCCGAGACAGCGTCATGCTGGCCGACGCTGAAAACCATCGCCGTGGTTCGTGCCTTGCTGCGCGGGCCAAGGCATTTATGCTGAGAGTTGGGCGTTTCGCGCGGTGGTGACGCGTGGTTCCGACTAGGGACATACTTGAATTTTTACTTTTCTTTAGAATTTAATTGTTTAGTTTTAAGCCTAATTAATATGTTATGCATTAAATGCGTCACTTCCGTGTGAATAAATGGTTTTTCTTTCTTTCTTTCCTACTTTTATACATTTTCAAAAAGTCTAATAACTTAACCAATTTAAAGCACTTTACATGATGTATCTAAGTGTCCAGTTGGTGGGGCAGAATGATTCAAAGTATTTTTTTTACAAAACATGTATTTTTTCTGTTCTGTCACAACTAAACAATTGTTAAAAATATTATGTTAATTCACATATTATTACATTTTCAATTTGTATGAATCAGTCTACCCCACCTCCCCCTACATAAAAATATGTTCAAATTTTAATGAAATTTACACAAAATTGGGTTGCAAAGTGACATTTCTTAGTGTTAACCGTCCACCCAAGTTTCTTATTTCGATTCTAAAGTGGCGTTAAGTCTAATCGAAACTCCCTAAAAATCCAGGTTGGCAAACAAGAGTTCAAATCGAATAAGAACTCTTCAATAATTTGTAAAGGTTATTTTTAACATTATTTATTTTATTTCAATACAAACGCTCGTACGCGATTACGGCGTTATATCAAATTATTTTCCAAATATTTTTAACACACAGGTATCTTCTCGTTTAAATCTAGGTTTGTATGAAGCCAAAAATAAACTTTTTTGAGATACAAATTCAGTAAACACGTCCGAAAATCAGCTTTTTTACACAACTTTATGTGAATTTTGGCCGCTCATAATGCACTCATTCACAGAAAAAGTAAAAAAAAACAGCTTCATAGAAACCTTGCACATGACTGTAATAGAAATTCTAAATTACAAGCATTTTTACCAAACACTTGTAAGGCTTTTTCAAAAACACGTATGTCCTGGAACAAGTTTCGTAAATTTTTCGCGCGCCAATTTTCCTGTGATGTTATCGCGTTCTCACTCACTCGTTTGTTTTCGAGCTTTGCGTTGGTTCAAACAAAAAAAAATTCAAACACGCTCGCGTCGAAGTTCGCTCGATAGAGATGGGCGCTCTTAAGAGGCACGTAAAGCCTAGTTTTAAGTGTACCTTCTAGCGCAACTTCTCTTTAAATAGTTTTGTTTAGCTTGCCCAGGTTAGCTGTTTATTTTTGGGTAAAATTGATTCATTGAAATTGTACTCCTTGAAAATTGCAGATTGATGTGATATTTGGTACACACCCTTAAAACTAGTTCTGATGACAATCTAATTGAATAAATTCAGTATCATGTAAATCCAAGATGGCCGCCTCCACAAAATGGCGGAAAACTAATTTTTCACAACCCCCTTAATATGGGTATCAAACTGCCAAAATAAAAGCAATGTCTAATACCTACTGAAGTAGAATATACACTATTTATTTTTTACTATTTTTATGTCATAATGCGTAAAAAAGCAGCATCTCTGATGTGTAGGATCCGGGGGAGGACCAACAGAATTCTGAAGATGATATCAGAAAGGAGTCTGCAGTGCTGGGGAGATTTATTCGGCTTCACGTGACGAAATGATTTGTTTGTTTTGTTTTTATGTATATTATTTTTGAGTTCATTTGAATTATTATATTAGACTCGAGAATGCTACAATACTAACATATTTTATAAGACCTTACTAACATTTTAAATGGTCAATTTTAATTATGTCTAAAATAAATGTACTTTATTTTTATTTATTTGTTTTATAAATATAAAACTATCTAATGATGTACTTATTAAATGGCTCCATTGTATTCGGACATGGACAAAAAAGTAAATTCCACGTACACTAAAAATAGAAAAATTAATAAATACAAAGATTTTAACCTTTCTGATCTTGTCAGTTATTTTGCAAAATAATAAGTAATGCAAGACGAATTCAGAGTATCGTTTGTCAATTTCCACCATATTGAACCATAGAGAAAGATAAATATAATAATGGACGTTCCACATCATGCATACTAGGTACTTGTAGACATGTGATGCTCTTATTAGGAACATTTTATAACTACGATTGTTATCAGCCGTGTGATGCCGGCCGCGAATAGCACCACCCCATTTCTAGCCGTGGGTGTCGTAGAAGGCGACAGAGGGATATTGACCAGAGGATGGGCAGCAGCGTCCTTCTGAATACCATAACACCTACTGCGATTGCCAACATGCATCGGCCAAGCATGGCGATTACGGCTGGCCCCCCTCGGGGGAGACCTTTGCCAGCTGTGGGCGTAAAGGTTGGCATGATGATGATGATGATTATATATACGAAACTAATAATTTCATTATTATTTGTTGCATTTAATAAAATCATCTTATCATATTATGTTTAATATTGTAAGATAGTTTTTTTAATATTTCACGCAAGAAAAGAGTACTTAAAACGGAACGCGTTTACTTGTTTGACAACAAGAAGCTTATAGATAAAAGTGGAGGCAACACTCTAAATACCTAAGTGAAGCCAACTGTGGGCAGACGCTCTCTTTCTAAATGCGTACATAAGATAAAGAAAACATATATCACTGTCTCGTTCTTATGTATGCATTCAGAAAGAGAGCATCAGCCCACAGTTGGTTTCAAGTTTTTGTTCTAAGTGTTGGCTCCATTTATACCTATATCTTCATGTTTGACAATGAGTCATTGTATATGTCAAGTGTCAATGTACTACCAAGAAGCCTATAGATAAAAGTGGAGGCAACACTAAACAAATAAGTGAAGCCAACTGTGGGCAGACGCTCTCTTTCTGAATGCATACATAAGATAAAGAAAACACATATCGATACTGGAAATATGAGATAACGTAAGGGACAAAACTAAGGTTTTCCAGGAGAGCAAAAATAAGATATTTTTCTTAGAAAACTGACTATAACTTTTTAACTACATGTTTTAAGTAAAATGTGTCAAGGACAAAGTTTCTTAGATTTATTCATTCTTTAAAGCTGCTTACAAAAAAACAATAAAGCCTATAGTTCTAAAGATAGCATGTCCCTTACGTTAAATAATAATAAAAACAGGTGATATACGTTAACAAAATTTTAGATGTAAATGAACAGCATTGATGTATGGGACTTTAAAGGAAATAAACATTTAGAATTTTTCAAAGTAAAGGTCTCTTAATGATGTACTCTATATTAAAATTATAAACTTCACACATTCGTGACTTACTATGCCTATGCCATATAGCTTAAAACTACTTGCTGGCTATAAAATGATAAAAAATAAACGAAAAAATATATCAAAACTTTTATTTGTACTCATTATTCTATAAACGCAATTTATTCTCCTAAATTATGTTAAGTACAACATAATTCTACTAACTATTGGCCGTCTACAGTTAAAATGAAAAAAACTCAAAAATTTGTCATTATGTTTAGCAGTCTCATCATCGTCGGTGTTACTGGGTCTATTCTTATTTTGCACTGATATTATTAAGAAGATTCAAATATTCATTGTGGAACCTATACTAACTGAAACTACACAGACTGGCCTGCGTAGCGATCACCGGCAGTATGAGAACGTCACCTACTGCGGCTCTACAGGCGATGCTGGAACTACCACCTCTAAACCTCGTCGTGAGAGAGGAGGCGACCCTAGCGGCCTTCAGGCTTGATATATCCGGCACCCTAAGCAGAGATTCCAGAATCAAACATACACGGATAAAAGAGGATGCAATCAAACGACAGCTCATGATGGCGTCACCCAACGACAGAAACTTGAAAATACACTGTTTCCAGAAACACTACAACATAGAGTTCACAGCGGAACTGTGTGACTACTCAAGCCCAAATGAGCTAAGGATCTACACCCATGGTTCAAAAACCGACCTCGGTACTCGAGTCGGAGTCTTTTCTGAAGACCTAAACATCAAAATATCTAGACCCCTAGGAATGCTTAGCACTGTCTACCAAGCAGAATGCGTAGGCATCATCCAGGCAGCACACGCCATTGAGGCCAGGGAGGTCACGGATACGCGCATCCGTATACTCTCTGATAGTGCCTTAGTCCTTGAATCCTTAGAGAAAAACTAGATCACGTCGAGACTAATACTAGAATGACATAATGCAGTAGAACGTATTACGGTACTAAACCGCAACACGGTGACACTACAATGGATTAAGGAGCACAGTGGATCGCTAGGTAACGATGCGGCTGACGAACTCGCCAGGAGGGGTTCCAGCACAAAAGCCTTCGGACCCGAACCCATTGTGCCCATTCCGTTTAATCAGTTAAGAAGTTGGGTAAAAGACTACACACAAACACAGGCGGCGAAATGGTGGACCTCGACACCAGGGTGCAGGCAATCCAAGGAGGCTATGCCATCCCTGGATACGAAGCTGACCAAGCGCCTTCTGCACCTGGGCAGAGATAGCTTGCGACTGGTGGCGGGGACCATCACCGGACACTGCTCACTGAACAAACACTTTCACACCCTAGGCATCACCGATAGTCCTCTGTGCAGAGCCTGCATGGAGGCAGAAGAAACGGTGGCGCATATACTCCTTGAGTGCACTGGCGTCACCCAGATCCGCAGGGAAACCCTTGGAACACCAAACTCACTTACGGACGCCCTAAAAAGACTGGGAAGACTGATCTGCTTCTGGAGGGAGGTGGGCTGGTTGGAATTATCGGCCGCCATGGCTCACGTACAATGATCCACATTTAAGGACTAAGTGCGGAAACCAAACCTCCCTAACGTAGAACGTAGAACCTATACTAACATCATACTAAAAGCTCGGCAAGATTAACTGACGAAGCAGGACTCTCCTGCCCTAGCGTTAGACGCAGTATCGGGGAGTGGGAAGCCGGAAAGTCAGAGACCTAGGTGCAGTCTCCGGCAAAGCCTCCGAAAAACCCAAAGACTGACGCCGCACCATCCACCATAGAAAAACCTATCTCCCAAAAATAGTCCCGTACGTTGGTAGAAATAGCAGGACCCTCACAAAAACCTGAGGCTAAGTACCCCAATCTCACAGCGGAGGCGAGGGCTTGCCTTAATAAGGCAAAGCTTCATTTGGGCAACTCTCGCAATTTTAAAACTAAGATTAAAACGGAGATACTCGGGTCTATAAACAGGCTATGAAATTGTAAAGGAGTCAAAAAGAGCCAGAAATAGAGGACAAGACCCCTCTGTCTTACCAACAAGTGAACCAAGGACGGCCGGACTCGAATATAGTCTCATCGAAACTAGTAAGTGCATGGCTAAACTTAACTCTCTAGGCAATAAGAATAGAGTAATATTAAGATGAGATGGGTGCCTGGGCATGCAAACATCACTGGCAATGAACGTGCCGATGAGCTTGCAAGGGTGGGGGCGCATATCACGCAACAGGGTTTGGAGCCCTTCTGTGGTATACCGAAAAGCCTAGCTCAGAGCACCCTGACTAAAGCATGCCGCGAAACTTCCAGAAAGTTATGGAAGGAGTCTCTGGGCATGTTACACTCGAAAGTACTCATCAAAGCCTATGACAGAAGGCTTAGTAACCAAGTCCTAGCACTCAGTAGGAACAACCGGCGCATTGTAGCTAGAGCCACTACTGGACATTGCTGCTGCGGACAGTGCTACGCAAACCTGCAGACGCTGTAATGAGGCTGATGAAACGCCACTTCACCTTCTGGGGGAATGCGGAGCACTAATGCACAAGCGCAACAATCATCTGGGCAAATACGTGTTAAGCCCGGATGAACTAATGGAGATCGCCCCAAAGCAGATCCTGCAGTTCATAACAGCTGCAGGGTTTGGCGGAGATCTCTAACCAACACAAGCGGCGATCACAATAGACCAACTCTGGTCGCAGTGATATCACAGCCGCACAAAGCTAATAAAAAAAAAAAAGGACGGCCGATGGGACAAGTCAGATATGACCCGACACAGGCGCAGACCACTGCGTGATAACTGATGACAGACCTTAAACAGCACAAGCAGGCACTGGAGGAATGCAAACAGCATACGCAAGCCCTGTCGGACTATTTGGCGCGGACCACCCCTTATGTGTTCTACACGGAGATGGTGGCTGGGCCAAATCAGCGAAGACCAGAGTCTCTTCACTCGGTGGTCGTGTCATCTACTGACGACCAGGACATTGGTGATCAGGTGATTGAAAAACAGAGAACGGTGGTCGTTGTTTGCGCTATGGTCACAGCCGTAAACTGTGCACGAAACCCGGCGACCTATGCATACACAGCTGCGGGGAACCACATGCAGGCCAAATGCCATACACGCCTGGCAGCGAACGTGCCGAACTGTCACAACTTTCTACTATAAGGGGATTGTGAAGCTGGGTAACATTTCAATGTACTTTTTTGCAGCAAGTGTGGTGGCTGTGTCATATTTGTCTGAATAAAGATATCGAGATTTTATATATACCAATCGATAGAGCAAGAAATTCCGAATTCAACGATATATATAACTCATTTTTGACAAAATGTCCCTTACGTTCAGAAAGAGAGCATCAGCTGCCCACAGTTGGTTTCACTTAGGTATTTAGAGTGTTGCCTCCACTTTCATCTATAAGCTTCTTGTGTACTACCAATCATCATTGCAGATTCTTTCTTCGTTGTGTACAGTGTTTGTTTTTGCGATTATTACCTATCTAATATTTTTGACCCTCGCTTATCTCTACGAACTGATACCTCGATTACCTTGCTATTAACACTGGATTCTGATTTGCATTGCGCTTCGGATTGGTTTTGTGGAACAAAACAAGGTGCATCAACTGCGAAATAGCCATGCAAAAGTTGCAAAAGCATCTCATCCTCACTTTCTGGTTGTCGCGTTGGCTATCCAATACTCAAACTCAGGTATGAAGTTGGTGGAGAAAAATCGAGACCAGTGATGGACGGTTTAAGGTCGATGGAGTATATCAAAAATTTCCAAAAAAAAAAGTTGCTGTCCGATTCTAGGAACGGTTGCAGATAAAGTTGGTTATAGATGTTTAGAATCTAATAAAAAAATGCTGTATTTATTTAAGTAATTTCAATGAACTTAAAATTACGAAACAAAATTGGCTTAAAATTATCTAGTAATGGACAAATCATACACCAGTTATTGACACCTAGTTATGAACAGTGTTCCGGCATTGGACACCTAGTAATGGGCACTTGACATACACAAATAAATAAAAATACTGTTTACTAAGAAACAAATTTTATTTGTTATTAAGTTTTCTAAAAGCAAAGTTCTTATCAATCATAAAATAAAATATAAGCCTTATAATATGGTAAATCACTAAGTATAAATCACAATTTACTTACACATAGGATACATTTTGTTATAAATAATAGTATTTTTATGAAACGTTGTTACTTTAACTGATAACCATAACCATTAGATAACGAATAACCATTTTACCAAAATGTTTTCTGCTGGACTCTTACCAGTGCACTTATTCGTGGTACAACGGCGACACATCAAGCTACATCTTTCCAGTATAAGCTGATCTCGCATCCTTTAGTATTTCGATACACTGAGAGGTCAGCTTGTACTGGAAATGTATAAGTTGATGTTAACATTAGATAAAGTATACCTACCTACACCTGTTTTTTTCTTAATGAATTATCGAGAACAACGCATAATTGAAAGCAATGCCAAAATTCATTACGATTGTCATATGAAGCGATGGCAGGATCGCACGAGTCATCATCATCATCATCATCATTTCAGCCAAAAGACGTCCACTGCTGGACATAGGCCTCCCCCAAGTGGCGCCACATTGACCGGTCCCGTGCGACTCGCATCCAGCGGATCCCCGCAACCTTTACCAGGTCATCGGTCCACCTAGTGGGAGGCCTTCCAACGCAACGTCTTCCGGTTCGCGGTCGCCACTCTAGAACTTTTCGACCCCATCGGCCATCTGTTCTGCGAGCAATGTGCCCTGCCCACTGCCACTTAAGTTTGGCAATTCTTCGGGCTACGTCGGTAACCTTGGTTCTCTTGCGGATATCCTCATTTCTGATTTTATCACGCAAGGAAACTCCGAGCATAGCCCTCTCCATTGCCCTTTGGGTGACTTTGAGCCTTCTGATGAGGCCCATTGTGAGCGACCACGTTTCGGTCCCGTATGTAATCACTGGCAACACACACTGGTCATAGACTTTCGTCTTGAGACACTGCGGTAAGTTGGACGAGAAGATACCACGCAACTTCCCGAACGCTGCCCAGCCGAGTCGGATTCGACGATTGACCTCTTTCTCGAAGTTAGACCTACCTAACTGGACCGTTTGTCCCAGGTAGACATAATCGTCTACAACTTCGAGTGTAGAGTCTCCGATCTTGATAGGAGTGGGTGTTACATGGGCATTCAACATGACCTTGGTTTTGTCCATGTTCATTTTAAGACCCACTCTTTCGGAAGCTCTACTGAGGTCACTGAGCATTGTACTGAGGTCCTCCATGGTCTCAGCCATGACCACTATATCGTCGGCAAACCGAAGGTGAGAGATGTACTCGCCATTGACGTTGATGCCTAGCCCGCTCCAGTCCAGAAACTTGAAGACATCCTCCAATGCAGCGGTGAACAGTTTCGGAGATATGACGTCTCCCTGTCTCACACCTCGCTGCAGAAGGATAGGTTCCGAGGTCTGGTCCTGAAGCCGGACTGACATGGTGGCGTTTCTGTATAGACACTTCAACACCTCGATATACCGATAGTCGATTTGGCACCGTTGGAGAGACTGCAGTACAGCCCAAGTCTCGATCGAATCAAATGCTTTCTCGTAGTCCACAAACGCTAAACAGAGAGGCAGGTTATACTCTTCGGTCTTCTGTATAACCTGCCGCAGCGTATGTATGTGGTCTACGGTGCTAAAGCCTTTTCGGAAACCGGCTTGTTCGGGAGGCTGGAAGTCGTCAAACCTGCGCGCGAGACGATTCGTGATGACTCTTGAAAACAACTTGTAGACATGGCTCAGAAGTGAGATGGGCCTATAGTTCTTCAACCGAGCATTGTCGCCCTTTTTGAAGAAGAGTACCACCACACCTCTGCACCATGCCTGTGGCGTTTTTCCCTCGAGTATGACGGAATCAAACAGCTTCTGAAGGGCCTTAAGTACCGGTTTTCCACCCGCCTTCAGGAGTTCGGCCGTAATTCCATCATCACCCGGTGCCTTGTTGTTTTTAAGCTGTTTCAGAGCCATCCTAATCTCGTACAGGCTGACGTCCGGGATGTCTTCGGTATAGTGTCGGGTTAGTCTAGCTCTTGGGTCGTTCGCTAGATCTACAACGGGTTTACTGGTTGACGTGTACAACTGCCCATAGAATCTCTCGATCTCCCTCAGAAGCTCCGGTTTGGCGGACACAATCCTGCCATCGTCGGTCTTCAGTTTCGTGAGCTGGCTCTGCCCAATAGCCAGATCCCTTGCAAATACCTTGGAGCCTTTATTCTTCTCAATTACGTCTTTAATACGTTCGGTATTAAAGCGGCGGAGGTCGCTCTTCAAGGATTTAGAGATCCGTCTATTTAACTGCCGGTATTTCCACGCCTCATCTGAAGACTGCAAGATCATCTCACGCCGCTCCTTCATGAGCTTGAGAGTACGATCAGAGAGTTTTTTGTTCTTATCTGCACGACGTGTCTTGAAGAACTTAGACCCAGTCGTATGGACAGTTTCCACGAACTCGTCGTTGTATTCGTCCACTGAGCTTCCTAGGCACTCGAAACGATTCTGGAGTTCGAGCTGAAAGCTCTCGGGGTTTTGAATCTGGACCTGTGCTGGACGGAGCGTAGACTTCATCAGTCGAGACCTTTCAAGCTTTATATTGATGTTCAATGTGCCAATCAATGTGCAAATCGCACGAGTAGGTCGGTATAACTTAAGTGTGCATGAGAGTGGAGAAGGTTCGAATCTCAGAGCGAGCTCTCGACGCTTTTTGTTTCATTTTGTTTTTGTGTCGGCGGTCGGAGTTCAATTATTTGAATTCCATTAATTTACAATGACTATTTTAGGCTACAGAGGGTAAAAATAAAGTATAATAGGTAGTTTAATAAAAAAAATTAAAACACTTTTTCATAAGAACATTTATTTGTTACCCTAGACCTTACCGTTACCTTTAGAACAAACACAATTATTATATAAAAATATATAAAAATAATTATTAAAACACATTTTTTTCTAATTTGTTCGTAAATAAGTTTTGGTTGTTAATAAAATTGGATGTAGTAATTGTTTATTGAGGTTATAGCTTAATTTATTCATTTTCTCAAAGAAAAGAAGATTGAAACTGAACCTCAATCTTGCAATCTTACAATCGTGACCTAATTTATTAATATTATTATGGCCAGTATATCCCCTGAATTTCCCTGAGAACATTAACTATATTTTTTATAAATATTTAGTGTGACCTTCATTATTATTATTAATACAATCAAGAAGACGTCGACGCATGGAGACCACAACTTATTATTATTTTATTTCTATAGGATTCAGATCAGGGGATCGCGCTGGCCACGGAATAACTATAATGCCGGAATGCTGACTAAACCACTCACGATAAAGTTCACTAATTTCGTCCACTGGATAAACATTGCGCACAGTTTAGGTTACATTGACCCGACCCGACCCCGACCCTTGAGCACTAATCCACCCCCACATATTAACACTTATTCTTTTCTGATTCCTTATTATTTATAATGTTCTTGCTAGATTAATTGATTGATTAATTGTTGTTTGTTCAATGATGGAAGCCTTCTGCATGACGTATCAAATTCTTCAGCAAATCATCTTATTGGTATATTCCCCGACTATAAAGTGTCGCTGAGACCGGTTATTTGATTAATAAGTAGCGTTCTATCACTTTCTACACGGTTCTTCAGACTTTCCTCTTCCTAAAATCTCTTCACCAAACGTCTCACAGTATTTCTCTAGAAAAAATAAATAAATCTTTATTACACATGTTGAACCATCACATCGAATAAAACAAATAAAATCACATCACAAAAAAAAAACTTACACTTAAACCGGTTTCATTGAATATTTCTGTTATATTAAATCCATTATTATGCACGGCTATAACAATATTCGCCCTGGTTTCAATACTTATATTGGCTTGCATTTGTATTAAAATTCAAACTAAACGCCACTAACATCAGTAACACAGACGCTCGTAACTAATTCCACCAACCAACAACGTCACACAATTATATTACTGCCAGAAAATTATTTTTGTTTTAAATCTACCCTCAATTTTTATAGATACCCTTTCCTCGACATTCGCTCTCTTTTTCTTATTACTATAACCAGAAAAAGATAGCCGGCCGCGGATATGCCCACGAATCATAATTATTATATTCAACAGCACTCTTTCTGTTTCTCTTTCTCTTTTTGTAAAAGATCTCAACTGCGACGAATTACGTTGCGATAATTTTGTAAAACTGGTAGTCGACTTATGGCCGCGACCGTACATAATATTTTCATAGATAAATTGGCAATTGGCAATTTATGTTTGACGCGCGAGATTCACGGTGACGTAGATTATAAATGGCTCTAACAGCTTTCTTTTGTAAGATAAAAATGGATTAAATGTCGGCAGCCCGACCCCACAGTAAAATATCATACGACCTCAGGTCAAGTAAAAAAAGGTAGATAACGCACGGCCTTTGTTATTAGTGAAGCCACAAAACTCTGCTACTTCAAGTAAACACACGCGCTCACGCACACACATGTATCAAACTATGCTGATTTTCATTAGTATCTCACGGGGCGTCGGGGGTCGGAAATGGTGCATAATCAACTCCAAAGTGAACAAAAAGTCTGAAGGAATATCGTTTCACACGTAAGTATACACAAAGCAACATATTTTTTTGGTTATTCAAAATAGGTAATGTCATTGTCACGAAGTGACGTACCGGGAAAGTGTTGTCAGTAGTTTTTTTTTAGTAGCTCAAATTGTGGTTAAACAGATTGTAGTTGTACAAAAATAATTAAGTATAGTAGACCTATGTGATTTTATGTTACGTATACCTACATTCAAACCTTGGTCAAAATTTATTTTTGAATTCGCTTATGTTTTTGTTGTTCAAATTCTTGAGTTGTTTTACTATCAAATATTATGTTTTTAGGTTTCCAGCAATTTTAATAAGAAACGAATATGTAACTGCTGTAAAACTGAACAACAATGGCAGCCATCCTCATCTAGTGTGGTTTGTTCAGAGCATTTTGATAAAACTGATATACTTCGCCGAATCCATAGAACAGGATAATCCAAAATAGATATTTTTAACCGACTTCAAATAAAAGGAACTATATTTCTGTTTTTTTTTTTTTTAATCGAAACGATATCGAAATCAGTAAAGTAATATTACACGGCTCCTAAGTTCATCATCTTCTCGAATTGTTGACGCTGAAGTATAATGTTTCCAGTAATTAAAATAACCAAACAAACAAACAGGTTTAATTTCGCATTCGCATACTACCTATTTTTATTATTACGTATTATCGTATTTATCAGGGACTTTTTTTTGAAAAAGTGGCAACAGTTCAGGGACTCACACATAGATAAAAAAGTGGCGACAGTTGTCTATTCTAAATGCCTTATCTACCTTTTTTTACTTGATCTGAGCATACGACATAATGCTATGAAAATAGCTAAAGTAGACCATACGCGCAGTTTTACCATCTGTCAACTGTCTTATTTATCTAAGGGTGTTACCAGACCAATCGATCGATAGTCGATCGTCAGCATCGATCGATGGTAGAATGGATTAGTCGACGTCGATCGAGCTGCTTGATTATTATTACTGATAAGTTATCGTCGACCGATGCCATCGACCGGCAATCGATCGATTGGGTAGTCGAACGGTATCTGTCGATCAGCCAAAGCTACCACACCAATCGATCAGCGTCGATCGATGTCGATCGTTGGTATCGATCGACGATCGATCGATTGGTGTAGTAACACCCTCGCAGCATAAGCCGCTCAGCTTAGCTGTCTCGCAATAGATGTTATACAAGGTCCCCATTGTAATTTCTCATCTAGCGTTATTCCTAGAAAATTGTCTGACGAGTAAATGTCACATTTGCTATTCCTAACCTTTGGTAAAATGAATCGAATACATTTGGTTTCTGATAATTATTATCACTTGAATAGACGGTACAATAAAAAAAAACTAAATGGTCGTCGCCGGCGATTTCAAACACAAATGAGTAGGTACCTAATTATTGGGCCCTTTTTGTAAATTGCGTTAAGAATTGGGCATTTAATTGTTGTTTGTTATATTTTTAATGGCATTTCTCCTCTTCTCTAAATGTTAACAAAATGTGTCAAGAGTGAAATTAATGAAAAATAAAAAAGTAAACAAACACGATTAGCGCCAAACTTCCGACAATACAGTGTCAAACTGTCGTTTATCATATTTGACGGGATGTCTAACATCCCGTCGTTTAGGATAAGGTCAGGATTTGGAGACATAAATCGATAAAACGTGAGTAGGTACTTAGTTTGTCGCGCTGCGCATGATGCAATCTTTTTCGCCTGTTACAATGGACGTGTGCGTGCGTGGAATTTGGTTGGATGAACTCTTGTTGAGTATAAACTCGTATGATCGCTGTAATTGTGTAATATTAATACGCGTGAACTTTATGGCCTAAAGCAACATATAATTAATACAAGCTTTCATCAGTAGGTACGTTGCGAAATATTCGAAACTTTTTAAAAGTGTTTCTGAAAAATCCAAAAAGCAAAAGCAGAGAATACTTCGCCGATCTACACGGTCACGCGAAAACATTTAATTTAATCAATCTAAATAGACATGGCGAAAATAATATGGCATTTGGGTGATGAGATGAAATATGTTTTTCACTTCTCTTGCTCAAAAAGGCCGTCATTGTAGCATACCAGAGCGGGGATAAAATAGCATTTCATCCTCTAGGGGCAAAAGTTTTTTTTTTTAATTTTTGTGTGTCAAATATGAAAATGAGCCTACAAAAACGAAAAAGTTTAGTCATAAGTAGAATAATCATGAATAAAGACTCTACTTATTACTGTTTCATAAAAAAAGAACCTCATTTTAATTTTGAAAATGGAACTAAAATCGGCTTTCTCTGGTAGAATGCATTCAATGTGTTGCGGCTACAGAAGAAACAAAAAAAAGACATTGGCGCAAAATCTTATAATTTTTCTCTAATTGCAAATTGAATTGGTAGTGACCGTAATTAATTATATATTGTATTGGATTGTTTTATTTTCTCGCAATCGTAGTGAAAAGTATAGTGTAACACACGGCGCTAAAACCCATTAAAACTCGGTTTCTATGTACTCCCTCGCTAAAGCTCGGGAGTAAAACTACCTCGTATGTAATGGGTCATTTTAGCTGCTTGTATAACAATCTACTATTTCACTTCTCTAGCTCAAAAAGGCCGTCATTGTATCATACCAGAGCGGAGATAAAATAGCATTTCATCCTCTAGGGAAAAATAAGTTTTATTTTTTTATTTTTGTGTGTCAAATATGAAAATGAGCCTACAAAAACGAAAAAGTCTTTAGTCATAAGTAGAATAATCATGAATAAAGACTCGACTTGTTACTGTTTCATAAAAAAAGAACCTCATTTTAATTTTGAAAATGGAACTAAAATCGGCGATCTCTGGTAGAATGCATGTATGTGTTGCGGCTACAGAAGAAACAAAAAAAAAGACATTGGCGCGAAATCTTTATAATTTTATTATTCTCTAATTGCAAATTGAATTTATTGGTAGTGACCGTAATTCATTTTACAATAGTGAAAATGTCATCATCTAGTGAGAATGGAGACCCTAATTTACAAATAGAAGAGAAAGGAAAAGAAATTATTGTCAATCTGTTGCCGGCCCCGGCCGGTTTTAGGGGGCGCCAGGTACTACAGGGCGCCGCGCGCGCCAGCTCAACTTAACTAGGTACTTAATTTTAATACCTATTCTAACGATCTAAAGGAAAACTAGACTCAGCCACGGACTAGAAAAAACCGGACAAGTGCGAGTCGGACTCGCCCACCGAGGGTTCCATACATATTTGTAGGTACATATCCATACTTCTATACTAATCCATGCTTACTATCCATACTTTAATCTACTTAATATTATAAATGCGTTTTTTGCGACATAAACGGCCGTATCTTTTTTTCACGTTAACATAGAGGGTTGATTTTTTTACAGCATCAAGGGACCGTAGACTTGACTACCTATATGGTTTTAATTTCAACTCGATACCTCCACGCGTTTCCGAGATAAAGGATCTTGACAGACACACAGACAGACAGACGGACAACAAAGTGATCCTAGGGTTCAAGGGTAAGGGTAAGGGTTCCGTCTTTCCCTTTTGAGTGACTTCACTTACGATATGCGTGGCGCGGAGCCCTTCATTTTTATTCTAGTCCGTGGACTCAGAGTATTAACTTTTGTAGACTAAATCTCGTAGGAGTGAGTATGATGTATTCTATGTCTAACAAACACGCCCTGTCATTTCGTCACTTGATGCGCACTCGCAATATATTTACATATTTTTCTTTCTTTACTTTTTGCTTGTGAACTTACGAGAAGTTCACAAGCAGATCAAAAATCCTTTTTGAAAAACTTGTAGGTATTAAATTACCTACGAATTATTTATTTATCATTTGCGTGGTAGCTAAATTAAGTAGGTACACGCACGGCTACACATCAAGCTACACATTTCCAGTTTAAGCTGACCTGTCATTGTAAGGAAATTCTATTCAAGGCGAGATCAGCTTATAGCTTGATGTGTAGCCGTGTGTACCAACCACACTAGTGGTTAATACTAACTCACGGGGCGTACCTACTAAGGTACGCCCCGTGAGTTAGTTTTACTTAAGAGGAAACACAAGGGCCGTTTTCCATACAAACTTAGTCCCCTGTTTCCTCCCTGGATAATGTCAGTAGATAAATTTTTTTTTTTTAAATATCCATGGCTACTATTGGCATGTCCCTATGTTTTCCTTTTTCTCATACATTTATTATTAAAAGAGATATGAATATTCAAAAACCTAAAAAATTGGCATGATTTTCCGCTGTGTTCAAACATTCAAAAAACAAATCTGACTTGATTATATAAAAAATAGAAAACATAGCAACACGGCAAAAGCCTTTCTTTATTTTTTAATGAAAAAAGCAGTTAAATGGGTTAAGTTTTGGAGAAGAAATCTGGGGACTACGAATCAATGATTTTGTGTACTTTTAATAGGTATTTTCGGTCAAAGCTGCAGTTGTCTCTATCGCGCTCTGCGGTTCGTGTTCGGGCATCGCGCGACAGCAATAGATTTTACAAATACCTAATTTTAAATTCTCTAGCCCGTGGTGTTTCCTCTTAATTTGTCACAATGCCTTTAGTGTCGTTTAAAAATCTCTTTACATTTTGTAGTGAAGTCCCCGTAGGTAGAGCGAATTAGCTTAAAATAATGGGCAACACTTCTGAAGCGATTGTGCAATTTTATTTGAGGTCTACTATGTCTCAAACAAGACTGACTCGTTAGCCGCGCTGTTTATTAAAAATCAAGTTGCAGAAAATCTAGATTTTGCCAGTCTTATCAGAGAATTTGCTGACAAAAAAGCTAGAAAAATATTTTTTTTCTTTAATGGTTCTTGACGTGACTGGCAGACAATATAAGATAGATAGCTAGATAGTTCATTGTTTAGAGAATTAAGGGCGCCCAGTCATAGTTCCCATACAAACAATCGTACGGGATTACGGCGCCATTACAAATTTTCCTCCAAATATTTTTAACAGACGGGTATCTTAATCTTGTGGTTAATTTAATATCTAGGTGCTTATGTAACGAAAAAACAATTTTTTTGAGAAATAAATTCAGTATGTAACACGTCCGCAAATCAGCTTTCTTGCACATTTTTTTTCTGAACTTCGGCCGTTCTTAATTCGCCGCACATTGAAAAAGTAAAAAAAAACAGATTCACAGAAACCTTGCTTACTTAATGGTTATTCTAAATTACAGATATTTTTACCAGAAACTTGTAAGGCTTTTTAAAAAAACGCGTAATTTCGCGCGCCAATTTTCATGCGATGTTATCGCTTTCTCACTCACTCGTTTGTTTTCGAACATTGCGTTGGTGATCCCCATCGGTGATTAAAAACAAAACATTTTTTAATCACCGATGGGGAAGGGACCTCTTAATGGTTAAAACATGTGATGTTTGTGGTTTTCTATTAATTCAATAAAAGATATGGTAGAAATTCAAAGCAAGAATTTATAATTGTAATGAAATAAGTAAGGTCAGAGCGGGGAAGTCCGTCCAGGGGGCAAATCCAAACAATACATCAAAAACCCACTTCGTGCATAATAGCGCGATCTAGTTATTAGTCCCTTAAACATTAAACAATATTCGATAACGGTTCTATCCCTCTATAATAAATGACGCTACGAAATCTGCAAAAATGTGAAGACGCCTTTTTAATTTTAGTCAATTTTTCACTCTCCACGCGACTTCAACGTGTCTTACAAAATTCAAGATTTCTGTTAGAATATAAGTGTCTGAATGGGAATTGATTGATTGATTGTTGATTGCAAATACATATCTGTAAGCTTGTTACTTGATTGGATTATTAATAATTTAAAGATTTATTAAGTTATCGGCCAACTAACTTTTATATCCTTAAAATATAAGATTGGGGAAGGCCTTACATTGTACGTGAGGCAAGTCCGTCATATACCGGTCTTACCTCTATTTAGAGGTCACAAACATTGCAAAAATGCACATCATTATTCTATCTACCGGCATCATTACCGCCTACATTTATAGTCATTTATTTTCAACTTTATAGTCAATTAAGAAGTTACAGTTGATGTATGGTTGTTACTTAAAATTTACTAATAACTTATGTCAAAACTTTAAAAGGGGCTGATAGCAAACACTAAGTTTCAAAAAATGTAAAATGTAGTGCCAAAATGAAGCTTTCAAATTGTATTTTATTAATGTTTTCGTATTCTTTGTAATAAGTACCTTATAAAAAAATTAAAAAACGAATTCCTTATTATTTTTATTCTTATAATATTTATTCACATTCATCATTGGTTTTACCACAAAATGTCACCTCAATTTTCAAACAATATTAGGTTTACAACCCCTGAACTCCTGTTTATGCCGGTCTTGCCTCTTGAAAGTTTTAATGCTATTTATTCAAATCTATGCCATAGGAGTTGAAACTTGAAGTTCATAATCCCATAGTGACTCAAGGAAGAATCATAAAGTATTAAGTAAGTACGCATATACACCTTCTTGTAGATAATACTGCAAGTAGACACAAAGGACATGCCTCAAAGTGCCGGGGAAGACCGTCTACCTCCGCATTTATAAAAAAACATTAATTTGATTTGATATTGTATCATAATATGGTTTTTTCTAACTGTCCTTGGTAGTTTTTGAATTGCTCTATCTTTCTATATATTAAGATTCGTGGTAAGTTTTAAAATGTATGAGATAAGTTAAAAACCTTTCAACTTTCCCCGCTCTGACCTTATACCGTAGTACTATTAAGTATTCTGTGCTTATACCTAAAAGAGCGCTAAAGGCAGGCTCGCCCGGGGCGCCTAGATGGCTAAGGCCGGCCCTAGGCCACGGGTGAATGTATGTAGTTTCAACAAGGTACAGTACGCAAAGGAGATAAGTATCCATGTCGCCGGAAACAGTTGAAGTTTACTTAGGAACCGATAGGTTTTTATGAATAAAATAAAATACAATTTATAGAGAATAAACAGTTCAATGATTTAATAAAATTTCATTTGAAAGCCCGCATTGGTTTCTAAGAAATCTTCAACTATTCCCGACGACATGGATACTTATCTCCTTTGCGTACTGTACGTATAAAAAATATTAATATCAATTGGTAAAAAAAAAAGGTAGGTAACAACAACTTGGTACATAAGATTATAGTATCGTACAAATCATTTTAAAATTACAAATAAAATAGTTTATGCTCAAAAACATAAACAAACCTTTTAGTTTACAGATGAATAAATACCGGACCGGTAGTCACTGGTTGTCTATAGCTGATTTACAATTCACATTGCCACACTGAACTAGAAAAGTAATATAGACATCGGATTATTTGCACTAACAAAGTGCCAAAATATGTACTAACCTTTTCACCGTCACGGACATAAAAACGCGATATCTCGTACAGCGCCAAGCTATAAATGTATAACGAAATATATAGTAAAAAGTAGTGGTGAGGGTATCGTCCTATCGATAAATGAGATTTATACGCGTTAGGTAGTTTTATTTATAAAGGACTTGACCAGTAGGGCTATAGGCGCCTGCCCCCGAGTTCGGGAAAATGTGCAGGATTACGGTTTTTACACTCAAAATTTAAAAATAAAAATTTATTTTATCATGTTTATATTATTCTGATTAAAGCCTAGGTTAAAATATCTACAAATAAACAGTATGTTATTAGTTTCCGCTGTCATAATGCATTTCCGGATTTTGTCGTTCCATTGATTCCATAATCATTCGGTAACCATAATAATCTACACATAGTACGGGAATAATGAACTAGTAGCGAGTTGTTTTCGATCAAGTGAATTCTAAAGACAAGGAATATGAACCCATATTTTGATGATAATTAAGTTTTATTGATATGTGAGTGTGAATAAGTATAAAACCGAATCCATTACCATCTTTTTTATTATTATTACTGAGTATAAACGAGTGTTATTTCTGTGACAATACATTTGACATTCGTGACGGATACCTGTCTAGGGCCCAAGAAGCTATTGTAGGTAAAAGTGGAGGCAACACTCTGAACGCCTAAGTGAAAACATTTGTGGGCAGACGCTCTCTTTCTGAAGGCATACATAAGATAAAGAAAACACATATCAGTATCTCGTTCTTTTGTATGCATTCAGAAAGAGAGCGTCTGCCTACAGTTGGTTTCACTTAGGTATTTAGAGTGTTGCCTCCACTTTTGTCTATACTAGCTTCTTGGTAGGGACTAAAGGGGCAGCAATCTTTTTCATAAAATTGATAATTCTACCGATTTGAGTCAAAGCTTTAAATACCGAGATTTAAATAGATTTTTGAATTGATATTTTTATGAATGTGTTTTATTAACATTTTGTCTGAACTAGGTACATACTGAATACATCATGAACTGAATACAAACAAATCTTAAAAATAAAATAATGTATAATTCCAAGAAAAAGGGGAGAGGGGTACTCAAAGGCCACCAAAAAACTCGTCTATATTACAGTCATCGGAGCACGTGTCAAACAGGCTGGCAGTATTGCCATACAATAAATAAATAAAAAAACTAGATGGGCACCCTGACCCCATGGCCCTAGGGGCTCCACCCCAAACGGCTCACATATATAGCTTCCAAGAAGGCTATTTGCGCCGTTTGAGGTTTTCGGCACCCGCTGCAGCTGGTCCAGCACAACACGTCGTGCTAGGAAGATGAGATGGCGCAAGGGTGTCGACACAAAGTCCGCTTCAAAGGCCTACCCAATTTTCAAGGCATTATGGCCATCCCATCAAAACCAATTAACAGTTACAGTCAGCTATTAACTCAACGACTAGAATCTACTTGGCTCGGGAAAAGGATTTACTTATATCATTTGTGAAGGGATGAGGATTACACTGAATAATAAAAATATTATCTGACCAAATGAAATAAATAATTAATATTCAAACTCAAACTCAAACTCAAATCATTTATTTCAAATAAACCATTTACAGGCACTTTTGAATTGTCAAGGAGTCAGTCAGTCAAAAAGTTGCAGCTAGTTGCTCGTTCCAAACAGTAGGTTTCTATGGAGAAGAACGAGCAAGAAACTCCATGAACACTCTTTTAAAATCAATAGAATATTACAAATTTAGGTTACATCATTCATGTTGAATCTAGAGGTACAATGTGAGAACAATGTAACAAATTGTGCACGATAAAAGAGGTCATATTATATACAGAGGATTCATATTTAAAAAAATCATATGTAGGATTCCTGCGGCCTTCACTAGGTCATCGGTTCATCTTGTGGGGCGCCTTCTAAAACCACTGCGCGTTCGCCACTCTAGAACCGTCCAGCCACATGATAATATCCATTTAACCGAATTGCAGAGCAAAACTGATGAATCCTTTATGAATAGCAATGGTTGTTAGAAATAGAACGCAATAATCGCACAGTACACAACGAACACGCAAACATAACCTGTGTCGGGAATTGCAATGAAATCAAATAGTAATAATATGTAATAATGAAAATAAATTAAACCTGACAAGACACCAAAGTCAGTCGTGCAAGTAGGGATGTGAATGGAGATCAAGCTCAATAAATCGATTATTGAACATCGAACAAATCAACCGTAGAACCAATTATTTTACTCAATATCTTACTTTAGTACAGAATGATATTAGCCAGTATAAGTGCATTAAACCTTCCCTTTTACAACAAAAATGACAAAACGTCCACTGTTCAGTTCAAAAAAAGTCTTAACATTAACATAACGTTGCGTACTAAAATAACTATACTTAATGTATTATTTTACATATTATTAATTAAACACATTTAAAAAATATGGTAAAATAAAATATCAGTATAAAAATATATTTAAATCTCGGTTTTTCAAGCATTGACTCAAATAGATTGAATTATCGATGTTTTGAAGAATATTGCTGCCCCTTCCCTACACTGGTGTCTATCACTAATGTCAAAGAAATAACAGTCGTTTATACGCAATAATAATTTAAAAAAATATGGTGATGGATTCGGTGTTATAATTTACAGTCACGTATCAATAAAACTTAATTATAATCAAAACATGGATTCATATTCCTGGTCACTAAAATTCACTTGATCGAAAATAACTCGTTCTTAATGTATTATTCCCGTACTATGTGTAGATATATTATAGTTACCAGATGATTATGGATACAATGGAACGACTAAATCCGGAAAATGTATAAATGAGAAAAGCGGAAACTAATAACATACTGTTTATTTAGATATTTTAACCTAGGCTTTAATCAGAATAATATAACCATGATAAATTGAATCTTTATTTTTAAATCTTATGTGTAAAAACTATATTCCTGAACATTTTCCCGAACTCGGGGGCAGGAACTGGTCATGTCATTTTACGAATTTAAAATAAAAAAGTTTTCAGTACAATATCTCCTTTTTTTAAAATACATGCACTTGATAAGAGCCCTTTGTGCTCGCTCTAATACTAAAAATTTTGTTTTAGTAGCACCCCCCCATATAAAGATGCAGTATAACAATACTGATTGTGCAAGTGCTAAATACATTGTATTTAATAGGTTTTTGTTCATGCCTGAAGGATTACATGTGTTTTTAGGTATTATATGCCTGAGAGTTTAGAGTTAGTTTTCTGATTCTGCTAGCAACTTGATCAATGTGGGGGATGCCAAGATAATCTCTGGTCGATAATAATACCCAAATATTTTATATGAGGTACTCTGTTAATAGTTGAGCAGCTACAGAGTGAGTGATCTCTAGCGTCGCATAGGTGAACTTTAAGATTAAAGTCAGTACTCGGTTGGGTACGATTGCAAACGCTGAAACATAATGTAGTTAGTCTTACATATATTCAGTGTGAGCAAGTTCTGTCCCAGCCATCTAGCAATCACAGATAATCCCGATTCTGCGTTAAGCTGAACTTCTCGCCAAGAGCTACCAGTGAAGACTACTGCAGTGTCGTCTGCGTACGAAAAGATTTTTGCGTTTGTCATATGCATGTTGCAGAGTTCGCTATCTGAATCTGCTATTTGATTGAATGACTAGCGCGTTCATTGAATGACAACATTCAATTGAATGACTAGGCCGAACGTTGATTGAACAAGCGTCACTCAACGTCCAACTAGTTAGCGGATTGTAACAATATAGCCCTTTGAACAGAGCGGACGTAAAATCAGTCAGTTGATTGAAATTTAGTTCATTTTTTTTCCATGGCGGCGCTAGTAGTAGCGTGTAACAGCTCGCACAGATAGCACTGTGTTGATATTTTTTTGATTAAATTTACTTTAAAGTGCGTTATTCGTAATAAAATAGTGGGTTAAAATTTAGTATACGGTACCACGAATTAAGGGATGGGTGGTGTTGGGGAGGGAAGGGGGAGGTCCACCGACCCCCTGGTACCACTCTTATGAAAAGAAAATGCATTTTTTGTAACCTAACCTCAATACACTAAAGTTGACTAAAAGTAGGGGGCAGCCCCGCTTCGCGGGAACACGTTACAATTTTGTATCAAAGCTAATTAGGTTCATTTAATATACGTATAACCCAAACTATTGTCCACGGATTCAAAAAAAAATATACTTAAAAGAGGAAAGGACGGACGGTCGCTTACCCAAATTATTAATGAAAAGAAGAGAAAAAAAAAAGGTATTTTATGAAAGGTTGTCGGTAAGTAAAGCTATAGCCATTTTTTTAAATCATGCAGGAGTAAACGCAAACATATCGGTATCAGTAAAGTGTGTGTTATAGGTTACTACAAGGCGGCGAAGAGGTGCCCGCTCACCGGCGTTTGTTTTGCACTTCTCAGTGTGAAACAGACGAGGAACGTGCACCTCCCGCCGTATAATACTTCTAGGTAATACTAATACGTAACATAACTTATTGGTAAGTTCATTACAATCAAACTTATTATTACAAATGCCATGCAGCATCATGGCCATGAGGAGCGTACGCCTGGACTCCAAACTCAAGAGATTGTGCTGTTTGAGTAGTCCTAAATAAAAAAATCTCGAGTGATAAAATTTATACTGCACATTACGTAGGATTTATTTTTAACAATTTCAAGTCTATATGAGTATTTGCCATAGAATGGACTCCAAATAGGAACAGCATATTCTAACTGAGAGCGAATCAGGGTCTTGTATAGATATAAGTAAGAAGTTTTTTTTTTAAGTCCTTTGAAGATCTCATGACGAAACCATACATCCGAAAGGCTTAATAAATTATCGATATGAATATCAAAGTGTAGTTTGGAATCAAGCAATATTCCAAGGTCTCGTACGGGCTTAACGTTTTTCAGGGGAATGCCATGCAGATTAAATGTGAAAAAAAATCTGTTTTTATTTTTGGTAAATGATATAGTAGTAGTAGATAACAAGTTACAACTCAGCTTACCAAAATGTAATTCATTTTGGTAAGCTGAGTTCTAACTTGTTATCTAGGCAATATTGAGAGAGTCTATGGAGATCCTCTTGAAGCAGTAAGCAGTCATGCATATTCAAACAAGATTTGTAAATTTTCAAATCGTCGGCGTACATTAGGAAGGCTGAGTTAATAAAACAGGATTTAATATCATCAATGAATAGAATAAAGAGGAGTAGGCCCAATACAGATCCCTGGGGCACACCAGATTCCACGACAACATAGTCTGACTCGTAACCGTTTATTACAACTTTTTGAGTTCTATTAACTATATAAGACGCAAACCACCTAAACTACCTCTGATGCCGTTGAAGGCAATTTTATTCAAAAGCAATTTACGGTCCACCCTGTCAAAACCCATTGGAGATCCGTGTACACTGTATCTACTTGGATGCAGTTGTCCATCTTCTCAACTATGTAATTTGTAAAAATCATAAGATTTGTGGTGGTTCATCAACATTTAACAAATCCGTGCTGTTCTGGAATGATAAGTTTACGCAGATAAGGACAAAGCGAGCTATGCACAAGACCCTCAAAAAGCTTAGACAAAGTGGACAGTATGGAAATAGGGCGATAGTTTTTAATGTCGGTCTTCCACTCTTATACACAGGTGTGATGAAGGCTTCCTTCCATACAATGAGGAAAAATCCTTCGGTTAAGTATTTATTATAAATCATATGTAGTGGCAAGTGGATGGTGTTGGCAGTATTTTAAAGAAGATGAGCGGCAGACTATCTGGACCAGGTCCTTTGGTTTGGTCTAAACCTTTAAGCGCTCTTTGTACTTCATCCTTGCTAAGATAAATATTAGTGAGGGATATAGATTTATCAGCACAATTTTTGGGTGGTTGCCAACTTTCGAGGACAAAATTTGAGGGCTCATAAACAGACTTAAAATAAGTTAAAAAGAGATTACATATTTCAGTAGGATTGCTGGAAGGAATATTATTGAAGTGCATAGTAGCCGAAATACCCGACCTACCGACCCTTTGCGATTGGATATATATGACCAGAAGTGTTTGACATTGAGAGGTATACTGTCTTCGACCGAGTTTATGTAGCGTTTAAAACATTCATCGCAACCCAATTTGAAACGTTTAAATGGAAACGGGATCAAGGGTTTAAAAAAAAAATAAGCACGAAAGGGATGGCGGGGTCGATGTTCGCTCGCTTCGCTCGCTCACTAGACCCCGCCATCTCCTTTTAAACTAACCTATCCGAATCGGGGTGCCCTCAGTCCGAGCTCGCTGCGCTCGCTCTTGCATGCATTAATGAGAATGCTAGCGTTATAACGTTCAGTCAAGACGTTGAACGTTACATTAAAAAAACTTGACGAGTGTCCTTTAGTCATTCAATTAAATGTCGTCATTCAATGAACGCGCTAGTCATTAAATCAAATAGCAGATTCAACCAAATGACTGCGACATGTACACTACAACCACTATCTCGAAACTCAGGATTAAATTAGGTAAAGATAGCTTATTGTATTCTAAACTACGTAAATTAATTTCGTTATTTGGCGTTGCTGCATTTCGAATAAAGTTTCCAACGGTTATTTTCACTTGATAATAAATCAACACTCTGACCTTTAGATTATTCCTGCGACGTTCCGTTAGATGCTATGTGATGTTTGCGACAGTTGACCGCCTTATGCGCCGGTTTACCCGCAGATGATTGAGTTTTGATGTTTCGATCACCTGCATCATATTCCTTAGCTGCATCTCGAACATTGTGTGCGTGTGGTTTCAAATCCAGCTTCTGATGACGGTGTCAGCGATGGCTGAGCGGTCGCGTCGTCATCTTTTGGGTTCGGTGGTATCGGGTTCATTGTAGAAAAACAATATTGAATGCAGTACTTAATACTAAATGTGATCGTAGGTACAATTCAATTCAAATAGGTAAACCGACAGTTTCGTACTAGATGAGTGTCCTGCTTGGTGTCTCGAGCAAAAGTCAGCTTGGCATGGGTACTGTTCCTTGCTTGGGTACTCTCCAACACGACTCTTTCCACGTGCCGCCATTGCAACTGATAACTGACGTCACGGCGTTTACCATTAATTTCCTCTGTACCACAATAATCAAATTGAATACTTTTTATCGTTAAACTATCGCTTGCTGCGACATACTTATAGATACACCACAATATAATCTTAACCACACAATCAATGACTACGGAGAAATAATAAAATATTAATGATATCTTTAATGTCTCTTAGATTAGATTAGATAATAATTTTGAGTTGCAAAGGTTTGTGATACCTAGTTGTTTTATGCGATTCAGTTATCAGCATGTTCATATTTTAATTAATTTTTACATGAAGATTACTTACTTAAACTCTTAAAAAATAGCTTTATTATCCTGTTAGCTTTAAAACGGTTCCCTTGCATAAGATTTATTTATTATTAATCATGTTAGAAATTATTTTGTCTAAAAGTTGAGCTACGCTGCATTCTTTACAACAGACAAGAAACAAGAAAGAAGAAAGATTTTTATGTGAATTGTTTTTTTTTTATTATACCTAATATTTACAGACTAATTAAATGTCTAAATAATCCATACTACTATACTACTACAATATTATAAATGCGAAAGTAACTCTGTCTGTTACGCTTTCACGATGAAACGGCTGAACCGATTATGTCGAAATTTGGTATGAAGATAGCTTGCACCTTGGGGAAGGACATAGGCTACTTCTTAATCCGCAACTTCGACTGCATTCGCGATAACCGACATTCACGCGGACGAAGTCGTGGGCAGAATATATTTTCTTATATCGGTATGTAAAACATTGTCATTAAACCAAGCGATAGTAACTAACTCTAGTTTTTGGTTCAAATCCAAAGCAAGCAACAGCAGTCACACTTGTGACCACTAAACACGAAGCGATTATTCCCGATGTCCACCATTTGTTTAGCCACAACTGGGGGACAGCGGAATAACTTTAAAAAATATATATTCTCGTGGTTCATCATTGGGGAAAAGCGTCTCAACTTTCTAAATTATTTCCATTCGCCACCACTGGTGGAGAGCGACACGGATTTTTAAACATTCCCTATTGCCACCGCTGGAATACAATGGCACAACATTCTAAAGCAAAAAAAAACCCAAAATGATATCAACAGTGCTCAAGAATGAGGCCCGCTCGACGGAACTCCGCTTTGCGGGGCTCCTATTTCTGGGTGGTTTAAAAAGAAATCCACGATCGGGATTTCCACGAAGGAGATTCGATGTCCGCCAGTGGTGGCCTAACCAAAGCTGGACATCGAAAATAATCAAATAAGAAGCGTGGTGCAGTTAACATCACCTAGTGAAGTTAATGTAGTATGCTGACGTCGTAAGCAACAAACTGCGTCTCCGTGCTTCGAGTGACAGATATCAGCGACAACCGTTAGTCCAGGAATGAGTGGCTCACTTCGGGTTTTGTCTCGACAACCAAGCCAACAACTAGGCAGCAGATAGTTTTACTAGCTGAAATTAGAAAAACTTACTAACTTACTCATTATGAAGTGTTTATAATTGGGTTTAAACCTGCCAAAACGAAACAAACCTTACTAGGTATATTTTAAAGTGACGTGATGGTTTTAGATATTTGATGATGGTTAATTTTGAATCTATCCTTAGCATACCTAAGTATCGGGTGGGCATTGGCCTGTTATGGCTGTATAGTAATGTAACAGTTCCATCATAATTCTTTATTTCGAAGCTATTGAATTAAATATTGAGAGATTATGGTTTGGCTCGTTTTGGCAGTACCAAACTGAAAACTCAGTTATGTTGTGTTAGGATGATAAAAGAAAACTAGCATCTATTGCGAACATAATTTATTTTAGTTTTATCACAATTGGTTAAAGTGAGTTAAATTTACAAAATAGAAAAATAAAAATACAAAATTGAATAAAAAAGAAGCGATCAAAATAACTATAGATAATAAAAACCATTGTGTTCATCATTTCGTCTAAGACCAGAAAGGATTATGGTTCAGAGGCTAACACGCTCGCGATAGGCCTCACGAAATGCCTCCAGGTTACTCAACAGGCAATGCAAAGGGAACTCTAAGTTTCTCTGAGGGTTCGAATCAAACATGAGGAGATCCGCATATTCAGGTTCAAGTGGCTGTCGACTGGGCACATTGCCCGTGGGACAATGAACGATGGAGCACAAAAATCCTAGATTAGCCTACGCCCACCCGAAGATGCAAGGTCTGCAGACCCCGTACAAGGTGATACAAGGAGAGTCGAGAGAAGTCACTGGTCGCATGTCCGGTTCGTTTGGGAAACCTTGAAAGAGACCTATTGGAGACATAATATAAAGATACGCATTTGTAAGTCATGTTAGTTAAGAATCTTTTTAAATCGTATTCCTTCTCTTTGCTAAACTAACTTTTTTTATTTTAGGTATTGTATGGTACGGTCTACCGGACTGGTAACAAAACGACTCAGGATGTTTATTTTCTTCGTCCATAAACTGCTGAAACATATAAGCGGCGCGTTTGATCATGCGTACACATTCTACTACGATAGAATGTCTGCTTCTTCCGGTATATGCACAAATCTCAGAACTATTTGTGAATAGATTTAAATAACTTTCTAAATTGTCTTCATTTATGACTTTTTCCGCACATTGAAATATGAATAATGCAATCTCGTACAAGCGTTCTTTTATGTTAACCTCAAACAAAATAGATAGGTGTGTGAGAGATAAAAGTGTTTCTGGTATCCTATTACCATGGTTTGTGTAGAAAGTTTTGTCAAACGGTTCTATATTTCTAAGTTTATAGTCCATAAACCGTCGGATTCCTCTTTTATTATCCGTCACAAAAATATCAGTCATTAAGTATTCCCAGAATAGATTAATTGGTTTATTGAAGGATTCAGAATTTAATATATCCCAAATGAACTCCGACGCAAAATATTCGCAATAAGTTGAGTGAACATACTTGGGATGATTATCGATAATACATTCGATAAGACCCGATTTCTCATCTCCCGATTTAATGGATTCTATTAATTTAGTTATGTTTTGAACGCCCTTTTCGGATAACCATGTCTTGACAATATTTTTGTTCAAGAGCGTGTATGCACTGATATTCTTATGAATTTCTAAAAAATCTTTATACTTTTCCGCTATTATTTCAGGACCCTGTAAAGAAGACGCCAGTAACTTGACATACTCAATTGTATAAAAAATGTTTTTTATGCAAGTTCTATACAAAGAACACAAATTATTAGTATCAAATGAATAGATCATAAAACCATTTAATGTAGGTGACGCCTCCTGGAGGAAAAATTGATTTAAATTCTCAACAATTTGTGGTTGATAATAATTAGCGATCAAAGAAATATGAAGAGGTAAGCCCAAAAATGTTTCATTACCTAGCTTATGTATAATTTTTAAACATACAACATAGATATAATCGCTTGCTACTCGCGAATTTTCCTTATCAAAGTCCAAAGGACATTGTCCAATTTCTATGGGACTTTGGCCACTCTTAAACAAACAGTTCAGCTAATAATATGTGATTGATTTATTAGCTCAAATCAGTAAGAATGAGGATCTACAGCTAGTTTTGTATCAAGATTTTTATTTAGATATTTTTTTAACATTTAATTGAAAGAGGTTATGTATGAAATAAAACTTAAACATAAACATTGTGGGTGTTAACTAAATTTGTTATGATTTGTGTTTCTTATTGCTAATTTATGTGATTTTACTATCAATTATTGCCTATTAATTCGAAACATGATTTATTGTGTGTGCACACTGATTTGTGGTTACTTTATTTCGATAAGTGTTATCGATGGTTTTATTCAAAACAATTGTTGACACGTTACTTTGAATGTAAAACGAATTACTTTATGAAATCACTATTGTTTATTCATGACAATTATTATTGTGTTATTTGATTACAGATCTTATTAGATTCAGCACATTTTAGTGTTTTGTATCAAGTAAACGCGTGACGCACTTCCGTGCGCATGGGCAGACTTGTATGGAGAGGTTGCAAGGTGGGGGGCATCGCCTTATAAAAGAGCGTGCACTCCGTAAGTATGGCAGTCGATCCTCGGATTCGACTCAGTAAAGAGTTCCTGCTCCCGACAATACTGTCGGTTTACCTGGTACAGCGCTGCTGTATATTCACATAGCTGTATAGGCTTGCTGCTAGCGAGCGATACACTTTGTATTTGGGTGGCTTATGCTACTGTACGAACTATAGACCTTAAGGGTTTGTTCGTTTATCATTGGGTGGCTTAGGCTGCTGTACGAACTGTAAACCTTAAGGGTTTGTTCGTTTATCATTGGGTGGCTTGGCCACTGTACGAACTGTGGGACCTTAATGGTCTGTTCGATTAACTGTATTGTTGCTGTACCTTTAACTTACTTTATTCCTGTTACTGATTACCATTTGTATTGTGTGTTTCTGTACTAATAGTGTGTAATTGTTTTTACAGGTCTTGTTTATCCCTAATAGGATAATGGGAACGCCTATAGTCCTGACGATGTACTATACCGCTCGGCACTCCTCCTATCGATCGCTCACTGACGATCCTACATCAGAAGTGGGATAGCCTCTTAATGATTACGCATGGCTTCCCTAATTATCGTATGTCTTTTCCACTCTTGTTATGACAGCTTCCTCTCTTGGGATTACCTAGCGCAGAGCTAAGGCTGTTTTAATGGCATTCATAAATCACCTACCCACATTAATTTCATTGTTTGATTTTACATACTTCAACAGTTACCGCTACCCTTATTAATCAACCTAAGTGTCAAGCAAATTGCTGTTTGTACTGTACTGGCCCATGTTTTTGAAATTTCATTTCCCGTGCTCATTTACTACCGAATTACATGAGGTTTAAACTTCAACAAGAACTGAGTGTCTTGTCCCATTTTAAGAGAAAGTCTCATTTTCCTCTGACCTACACATTTCTTCTCAACCCTCTTAGGTTCAAACCAGGTACAATAGCATGTCACTTTAGTGACTACCGGAGAACAGCCGGGAGGTTCGAGTGAAGATACTGTGAGTCAGTTTTCGAGCAACTAATCATCCGTGATAAGTTGAAGTCCGTGATAAGATAAGTTTGATGTACCCACCACTGATGTTCTACAACTATCTGGTGAGACGCTTCCATTTTGTTATGACTCTGGGTTTGAATGTACTTTCATTGCTGATACATGTGTGGCAAACATGTAATACCAAATGCCTATTTAAATCATAGTATCAGATATTAAATTTAGATTTTGGGGTTATTATAATCGAAAGTATTGTTACCATTACAAAAGTTGAGATTGTAACAACTATGCTCTATTCCTGAAACTCCGAATAAAATTGATACTGATATTCCATCTGAATATAATCCAAAGATAATACAACTATGTCAAATAATTAGCTTTTAGCTAAACAAACAGCGTGATTCAGGTTTAAGGAATAGTTTTTCTGAAAAATAACTGTGTACCCCCTGACTGTTGACAGTGAGGAGATGAAAGTAAATTCTGTTCTGTAAAAGAGAACAAGCAACACTGGTTATAGGTAAAAGTGCTGGAAGTTTAAAGTTGCATACTTTATCATTGGATAGTTTATCATTGGATAGTTTGTTATTGGTTACTCTGTTATTGGTTGCTCTGTTATTGGTTATTTTGGTTGTAAATCCAAAATGATATTTGTTAACATCTTTGAGTAACAATGTTTGAAAAATGCCTGAATGTCCATTCAATTTTAATGATAATGATTCATCTGCTGCTGACATACTATAGCTGGATTGACAAGATGTCTATGTTGACTCTTGTTTGGATGTCTATGTTGACTCCTGGATATAAATGTTGAACATGACGCTTATGCGGGTTGTCTATGTTGACGCCTATGCGGGTTGTCTATGTTGACTCCTTTATTTGAATGTTGAACTTGACGCCTATGCGGGTTGTCTATGTTGACGCCTATGCGGGTTGTCTATTCGACTTCAAGTTACTTGTCGAATCCCATGGTGTGATTTCGGCTGATTTGTTGAGCTATGTATTGTCTGTAACAGTATGGTTATTTTGACTGGTTATGATGCAAATTTTGCTAATGATATTACTTCAGGACTAATTCAGGATTTTTCGTTACAACATACCTTTTGCTAATTAAAGCTTTTTGTCAGAAAGGCCGATCGATATTTATCAAGAACTTTATAACTACACGAGGACGTGTAGAATGTCAGTCTGGCCGTGTCGGAGACAGTTTATTAATCACATTGTGGGTGTTAACTAAATTTGTTATGATTTGTGTTTCTTATTGCTAATTTATGTGATTTTACTATCAATTATTGCCTATTAATTCGAAACATGATTTATTGTGTGTGCACACTGATTTGTGGTTACTTTATTTCGATAAGTGTTATCGATGGTTTTATTCAAAACAATTGTTGACACGTTACTTTGAATGTAAAACGAATTACTTTATGAAATCACTATTGTTTATTCATGACTATTATTATTGTGTTATTTGATTACAGATCTTATTAGATTCAGCACATTTTAGTGTTTTGTATCAAGTAAACGCGTGACGCACTTCCGTGCGCATGGGCAGACTTGTATGGAGAGGTTGCAAGGTGGGGGGCATCGCCTTATAAAAGAGCGTGCACTCCGTAAGTATGGCAGTCGATCCTCGGATTCGACTCAGTAAAGAGTTCCTGCTCCCGACAATACTGTCGGTTTACCTGGTACAGCGCTGCTGTATATTCACATAGCTGTATAGGCTTGCTGCTAGCGAGCGATACACTTTGTATTTGGGTGGCTTATGCTACTGTACGAACTATAGACCTTAAGGGTTTGTTCGTTTATCATTGGGTGGCTTAGGCTGCTGTACGAACTGTAAACCTTAAGGGTTTGTTCGTTTATCATTGGGTGGCTTGGCCACTGTACGAACTGTGGGACCTTAATGGTCTGTTCGATTAACTGTATTGTTGCTGTACCTTTAACTTACTTTATTCCTGTTACTGATTACCATTCGTATTGTGTGTTTCTGTACTAATAGTGTGTAATTGTTTTTACAGGTCTTGTTTATCCCTAATAGGATAATGGGAACGCCTATAGTCCTGACGATGTACTATACCGCTCGGCACTCCTCCTATCGATCGCTCACTGACGATCCTACATATATATTTATTAGTCAGATTCATAAGTTATGAGTACATTGTCAAGGAACTGAGCAGGTGGATTAATATGTTCCTGATATCTTGCCCAACTTAAAAACCACATAATTGTCATAATATGTGCACAGCAACCTACTGTTCTACGGCCCACCATACAGTTGCAGCAATAATGTTTTATTGCTGACCTCCCTTCAGTGTTATTTTCATATAATATATACACGAAATATGTTTTTTTACTGATATGTCTGCTCTGTATTTTACCACGCAATAAACTGCAGTTAACCGAAGGGAGTGGGAAACCTTCCAGTAGGTTGCTGGCAGTATTTCTGCATATCTCAATAGTATAGGAACCATCGCCTCGTATGTGTTCTCCATAATAAGAACGTGCTTGTTTCAATTGGTATGTTCCACATGCAATTAGAATTTAATCACTATATTCCATCCTCGGAAAGGATACATTATGTATGTTTACATTAATAGAAAGAAAATCTGTTCGCCGTCTATTTAAATTATTTTGATTAACAAACTCTGCAAGAGTATTGTTTATATGCATGTTTTGATTTATTATTTCTAGTATTTGCCCTGCATCCTCTCTGTCTCTGATTCTTTGGTGAAACCTATTTATCAGAGCTGCTGCTATGCGAAAGTCTGTCATTGCATGTCTTGATGCACGATTAAAAAATTCGTGCCTAAGCAATTTAAATGATTGTTTAAATATGCCATTTACTGCTTCAACCACCCACCTACAAACCGTGACAGCCCTCGACTTATTAGCAGCAAGAGTTGACAATTGGGTTTCACCTTGTTGTAAGGATGCAGGCATATGAGTTGAATAATTACAATCTCTCAGCAATGGCACAGAATCTCTAAAGCCCCTATCCAGAATAAATACATCACCTGCTTGGAAATATCTCCTTAGTGGTTTTGTTTCTTCATTAAATTCATTTATTATTATATTGGCATCTGATGTTGTAGCTGGATAGGGGCCTAGTAGTAGTAGTAGTAGTATGACGGGCTGGTGTCCGCAACTCCACGTCTCAGCGCGTATTTTGCGTACAGGTGGGAAGTAGATCATTCGATCCACCCGAGCTCCTCCAGGAAGGCCAGCAGCGCCTTGACGTCGCTGACGATCTCCCGCAGGTTCCCTGGCTGACCGAAGTACTTTGCCCTGTATGGAGCAACCTCAGGGCAGTTCAGAAGCACATGGGCCGCTGTCTCGTCCGCCCCCATGCAGGCTCTGCACAGAGGGCTGTCTGTTACTCCTATGACAAAAAGATGTTTATTGAAAGACCCATGGCCAGTTATGGCGGCTGTGACCACACGTAGCTGTTGTTTGGACAGTCGTAGGGCTTGCCTCGTGATGCGGCCCTCAATAGCAGGAATTGCCTCCTTGGCCTGCCTGCACTCGCCAAGTTCGGTCCACAGTCTTTGGTGTAGATCCTTGGTACGTTTTCTTACCATGGTGCGTAGGTGACCGAAGGGGAGTGGCACTATGGGTTCCGGACCCACCGCGCTTGTACTCGACCCCCTTCTAGCAAGCTCGTCTGCAGCATCGTTACCACGCGAGCCGCTATGTCCTTTGATCCATTGAATGGTTATATCATTGAGAATACCCACCTTGTTCAGTTTTTGGTGACATTCGTATATTAGCCCGGAGTTGACCGTATAGCTGTTTAGAGCTTGTAGTACAGCCATGCTGTCCGACAGTATGCGAATTGGTTGTCCTACTACCTGCCTGTTTATTATAGCTGAGGCTGCCAGGGAGATGCCCATGCACTCGGCCTGGAACACAGTGTTGTAAGCGCCTAGTGGTGTTGCTATATGTATGTTGAGGTCTTCCGAGAAAACCCCGGCCCCTGTGCCGGTGCCTGTTTTAGAACCATCCGTGAAGATCCGCAGCTCTGTGGGGCGAAGGCCCTCACACCGCCGATCCTCATACAGTTGGATTTTGAATTTTAATTAAGTTGGATTTTAATTGAATTGTTTTTAGAAAAGACAATGTTTGACATTATTTGTTTTACTGAACATTGGTTGAAACCTTATGAAATGTTAATTAATTATGAAAATTATACTGTGGGCAGTTGTTTTAATCGGAAATCTATGCTGCGTGGTGGTTCACTAATTATAATAAAAAATAATATTAAATTTAAGTCTCGCAGAGACATTGTTGCACTATCAGTTGAACATATTATTGAACTGTCCTGTGTTGAGCTAGATAAGCATGTCATAGTGTGCGTTTACAGACCCCCGAATCATCATAACTACTCTTTATTTGAGTCTATAATGGAGGATGTTTTGACTAAGCTTGTAACGGGTAATAAATCAATAATAATTTGCGGAGACTTTAATATTAATATTTTAGAAAATAATTCAAGTAGCAGTAGATTTATAAGTCTCTTTAAATCCTTCAATTTGTCAAATGTGTTTTTAGAACCAACACGAATAACTACGACCACTGCTACTTGTATCGATAATGTTTTTTGTAGCTGCGACTATTTAGATAAAGCTATTGTAAATTATCTTCCTTCTGATCACAGCGGTCAAACCGTTGCTTTTGAGTCCAATACACCCTTGCAAAAAATACAGATTCAGTCAAGACCAATAACATCTGGTAATTTAGATAAATTTAAAAAGACTTTAATAAGTAAGTTACCCGTTCAGGACCTTAGTATGAATAATGGTAATATTTTATATAAAGAATTCTTCTCAGTTGTGCAAACTGAGTTTCAGAATATTTTTAAGAAAAAAACTAAAACAATTTGCCCTAAGTTTTTATTCAGTGACTGGGCAACTAAAGGCATCAGGAAAAGTAGGGAAAGACTTTTTGAGCTGTATGGCCTTAAGCCTTATATTAACACTGACACTTTTAATAAGCATGTTACTATTTATTCTAAAACTTTTAAAAAAGCTTGTAAGGCAGCTAAAGCGTTATACATTAGCAACAAAGTAAAATCGGCTGATGATAGAATTAAAACTGTTTGGAAAATTATTAATAATGAAACAAATAGGAACAAAAGACATAATACTGACTACACTCTGGAGACTTCCAGTGGTCTCATAAGTACTAATATAGAAGTTGCGCAGGAATTTGCAACATTCTTTACCAATGTTCCTATTAAAACTACTGAAACTTTAGATTCCTCGCCGTCACTTGCTTTTAATTTATTAAGTTCGAATGTTCCAGCCTGCCCCACGGAATTTAAATTTAAACATATAAACCCTGCAATCGTTATAAAGACTTTTAAACAACTCAAGATCAAGGCTACTGAAGATTTATGGGGGATGTCTACTAATGTTTGTAAATCGGTTATTGAGACAGTGGCACCCTATTTAGCTTTCATTTTTAATATGTGTGTAGACCAAGGGGTTTTCCCGGATTTAATGAAGTACAGCAAGATTATACCACTTTTTAAATCCGGCGATTGCAAGGACACGAATAATTATAGACCCGTTTCAGTTTTGCCGGTTTTTAGCAAAGTGTTTGAAAAAGTAATGCTTAACCAAATGCTCAGTCATTTTAATTGTAACAACATCTTACATGACCAACAGTATGGTTTCACCAGAGGGCGTTGTACTACTGACGCCGGTGTCACCTTAATTAAGCATATCTTTAAAGCATGGGAGGATTCGCAAGATGCTATTGGCATTTTTTGCGACCTCTCCAAAGCATTTGATTGTGTAAATCACGAAACACTGCTCTTAAAGCTTGAGCATTACGGACTGGGTAAACAAGCGCTTAGCTTAGTAAAATCATATTTAAGTGATAGACTGCAGCAAGTTCAAATAAATGGTGTTAATTCATCAGGCTTAAAAGTAAAAATGGGGGTACCGCAGGGCTCCATATTGGGTCCGTTCCTCTTTTTAGTTTATATAAACGATTTACCTCATTTACTGAAAAATCAACCACAAATGGTGTTATTTGCTGATGATACTTCATTGATTTTTAGAGTAAATAGACGGGCACAGCACCTTGACGACGTAAATGACGCCATGCTTAAGATTCATAATTGGTTTACTGTAAATAATTTAGTATTCAATGAGAAGAAAACTAAATGCATAAGATTCGCTTTGCCGAATGTTAAGAGTAATGAATGTAACGTTGTATTGAATAAGGACATACTTGAATTCGTCGAAAGGACTGTTTTCCTAGGGATTACGCTTGATTCCAAGCTACAGTGGGGTCCTCACTTAACATCTCTTGCAGGGCGGTTAAGTTCAGCCGCTTACGCTGTCAGAAAGATCCGGCATTTGACAGACGTGGATACCGCTAGGCTAGTATATTTTAGCTATTTTCATAGTATCATGTCTTACGGTATTTTGCTATGGGGACGGGCTGCAGATATGGATTCTATTTTTATACTGCAAAAGCGGGCTGTCAGAGCAATCTATAATCTCCGCAAACGCGAATCTCTAAGAGAATTGTTTAAACAGATTAACATCATGACGGTTCCTTGTCAATATATATATGAAAACATTATGCATGTTCGAAAAAATCTTCATCTTTTTAATAAAATAGGTGACAGACATAATGTTTATACTAGAAATAGGAACAAATTAGATCAGCCAAGCTTCAGATTGTCAAAAGTACATACTTCTTTTATGGGGTACTGTGTAAAATGCTATAATAAAATACCACTTGATATTCTACAATTGAATGAAAAACAATTTAAAACATGTATTAAACGCACACTATGTAGACAAGCATATTATAAGTTAGAAGATTACATCAATGATAAAGATGCTTGGCTGAATGCTGGTCCTGCTCCACAGCCAGTTTAGGGAATTTCCAAATTGGAAGAAAAGGATGTTTCCTACCCCTTTTTCTATTGACATGAGTAACGAGTATCGTTATTATTATATATAGATATTTTTAAATTATTAACTTATCACACTTCATATGATAAAATAATATACATTGGAAACCTTAGTTTTGTATAATTTAGCAGCATTATTTCAATTTTGTAAATGTGAATACCATGGAGCCATGTATATTAATACCTTTATGTTTGACAAAAATTAACATGGCGGTTGGGAGTATTGTCATGCTCGCTCAAATGTCTCGCTGATGGTGGCGCGTGTGTTGGATCATTAGGCTCCCTTCAAAATGGTTGAGCTAAATGGTGCTGATTCACGCGTCATGTTCGTGAACGGGCGCTGTCAGTGGAGATTGGTCAGCTCTTATCTGCCATGGATTAGATGCCACTTTATCTTGCTTCTTTTTTGTGTTTTGTATTGTTAGATTACCTTCATCGTTTTCACATATAGAAGCAACAAGAATGTAACCAAACTTTGTAAAAACTTGATTTAAAAGAGTGTCCGTGGAGTTTCTTGCTCGTTCTTCTCCATAGAGACCTACCTACGTTTTGGAACGAGCAACTAGCTTCAACTCTCTGACTAACTGACCGACTCCTTGACAATTCAAAAGTGCCTGTAAATGGTTTAATTGAAATAAATGCTTTGACTTTGACTTTGACTTTGACTTTGTATTTTTTATCAAAGATAAATTGTTTAGGTATCCTGTCGTTAATAGCCTTAATTATCGGAAACTCCTTACCAAGTTCCTCTAGTAACGAGGTGTGTTGAGTGCTACTCTTGCTCCAGAGATTTAGTGTTTTTAGGCGTAATGCTGCTGTTGTCGCTTCTTGTTGTATGAATAAGTGAAGCGGCGGCAGCCCTAACATGGCCTCCAGTGCTGCCGTCGGAGTGGTCCTCATGCAGCCCGTGATCGCCATGCAAGCCAGTCTTTGCATACGCTGAAGTTTGTTGGCAGCTGTAATTCGCGTGGTCCTCGGCCACCATACCACCGACCCATAAGCAATCATGGGGCGGATAACCGCGCTATACAGCCATAGTATTATCTTAGGGGATAGGCCCCACTTCTTACCTATCATTTTTCTGCATTGCCAAAAGGTGATGCAGGCCCTGTTTATTTTGTTGTCTAGATGGTTACTCCAGTTTAACTTACTGTCTAAGATGACCCCGAGGTATTTTACTTCATTGGCCAGCTGGAGCTCGGTGTTGAACAGTTTAGGCAGGCGGTAGGGTCCTAGTGCACGTTTGTGGGTGAACATGACTAGTTCGGTCTTAGTGGGATTAACTGATAAATCAAATTCCCCGCACCATCGCTCCACGATGCGTAGCGCCCGCTGTGTGAGGTTGCAGATGGTCCCGGTCACCTTCCCTGACACAAGGATGGCGAGGTCGTCTGCGTAGCCTATAGTGTAGTAACGTTCGGCATTGAGTTTGTTGATTAGGGTGTTGATCACCAGGTTCCACAGGAGAGGGGATAACACCCCACCCTGGGGGCAGCCTCTGGCAATCATGGCCGCTTGCTGATCGTCTTCAAGCCGCACTACACGTTTACTTAGCATATTGGTAATCCAGTCAATTAGTACCTGTTCTACTCCATGTTTGGATAGGGCGGCGCTGATGCTGGAGAAGCTAGTTTTGTCGAAGGCCCCTTCGATGTCTATAAAGGTCCCCAGGCATGAACCTTTTTGGTGTATGTCCTCCTCAATCCTACTAACCACCATGTGGAGAGCAGATTCTGTCGACTTACCTGAGCTGTAGGCGTGTTGATTACCGTGTAGGGGTATGTTTCTTAATGGCCCATCCCTTAACTCCCTCTCGCATAGTCTTTCCAATGTCTTCAGCAAGAAGAAGGTCAGACTGATCGGTCGGTAGGATTTGGCATTTGTATAGTCACTCTTACCTGGTTTAGGGATGAATATAACCCTCACTTCCCTCCATCCTATGGGAACATATCGGAAAGCCAGACACGCTCTCATTAAAGGCAGCAATCTGTCTGTGACCGAGGCACCCCCCCACTGTAGTAAGGCGGGGAACACCCCGTCTGGGCCCGCTGCCTTGAAGGGATGGAAGGACTGAATGGCCCATTGGAGTTTTTCCAAAGTAATCATCCTGTGTGCATAGAGCCAGTCGTTGTCTGAAGGTGCATGGGTTGCATCTGTCCAGTCTACCGTCTGTGTAAAGACACATCCGGGGAAGTGGGTTTCTATCAAAACCCGCCTCGCTTCGTCTGGTGATGTTGTGAGTGTGTTGTCGGGCTTGCGGAGAGTGGCTACTTCTGGTGTGTTCTGCTGTGCCAGTATTTTCCTTACCCTGTTTGCTTGTTGACAAGATTCTATGTTGCCACAGAATTTGCGCCATCCCGTGGTTCTTCTGAATCTGATGCATTTTTTGTAGCTGGATTTGGCCGCGTGGTAGGCGTCCCAGTCATCGTCAGCACAAGTGTTCATAGCTCTGTTCAAGGCTTTCCTTACCTTGCTGCGCTTACGCTCCAGCTCGGCTCCCCACCAGGGTTGTTTCCCTGGCGTCTTAGGCTCCGTGATCAATGGGCATGCAGCTTGGTAGCATTCAATCATTGTTTCAGTAACCTGTCTTACCTGTGCATCAATCAGAGTCGTGCACTCTAAGGACAGCGAGTTAGCTAACGGTGCAAGCTTGTTTGCAAGGTTGCGTGTGTAGGCCGCTTTATCCGTGTTTCGCGGATTACGTCGCGGTGGCTTCGGTGATATACTGACCTGGATGTCAAAGCGGATCCATCTGTGGTCGGAGCAGGAGGCCTCCTTAGAGACCTGCCATCCGGTGATGATTTCCGCTGCACCATCCGATGCTAGTGTCAGGTCTATAATAGTGCGGCTGCGTCTAGTGACAAAAGTCGGTTCAGAGCCTGTATTAAGTAGGGATAGGTTAGTCGTAAATAAGTATTCCACTAAGGCCTTACCCCTTTCGTTTGGTGAGTCCATACCCCACAGCGGGTGATGGGCGTTGGCGTCGGCCCCAATCACAATCTCCAACCCATTCCTCTCGCAGTCGTTCACGAGGCGGGTGAGGTCGTGAGGGGGCGGTTTCTCCGCCTCAGGCATATAAGCCGAGGCAAAAACCACCGCTGTATTTTCGGCGCCTTGCTGTATCAGCAGCCTTGCTGCAGAGAGGTCTCTGCAACAGAAATCGTTTAGTGGCTGTGCTTTGAGGTTACCTGTCACATAGATGCACGTTCTAGGGTGATCATGGTCTGTAGTAACTAGGAGCTTACCGCCAAGATTGGAGAGTCCTTGTATGCGGCCGGCCCTGATCCACGGCTCTTGAATCAGGGCAATGGCCGTGTGTTGAACCTCCAGCCACTTGCGCAGCTGAGCCGTCGCGGTCTGACTGTGGTGGAGGTTTGCTTGGAGGATCTTACAAGCAGACGAAAGGGACGCCATCGCTGGTCGTTCCCTCCTCGTCCCCCCCAAGCTGTAACCCGGCGAACAAATCCTCGTCGAGGCAGTCGCCCCCGACGGGGCCGCCACCCTCCGGGTCCGAAGCCGAGGACAGGGAGTCGTCCGGCTCCTCACCCGATGGAGGGGCGGCGGCCACGTCGGTAGCGACAGGAGAAGCCGGTGCTGCCGAAGCAGGTTCGGCCGCGGTTGCTACCGGGTTGTGTGGTGTGGGAGAGGTCTCCCCTGCTTTCGGCGGCCTCTTCAGCTCGTCGCGGATGGTCTCAGTGGTGGGGTCCCATCCCCGGGGAACTTCGGTAAACCTACCGTTCCAACCCTGAAACCTCACGTACACCGCCCCCAATCCAATTGAGAGACGGCGTCCGGCCTTCATCAGGGTCGGGATTTGGTCCTCGGGGATGCTAACCACCACGAACCAGGCCGCGGCCTGTTTGTCCGCGAAGTGTAGCACCCACTTCTTCACGTCGACCCAGGGGTTCTGGTACGACAAGGCCCGTCCTATATTGGTCGGCTCCTCGAAGACCCCCTGCTCGTCAGGGATGACTACACCGCAGCGTGTTCTCTTCTGCAGTTCCGACTGGCTCTTGACGACTAGCGTTGTCGCGAGTGCCAGGCCGGAGACTGTGCGTTTCAACCATTCCAGTGTGTGCTCATTGCCACACCAGAGTTTCAGTGCGCCTTCGGCAAACAGCGGCTTAGCGTTGAACGTCGGCCCAGGTGAAAGCTGTGCAGGGGAGCAGGCCTCGCTGATGATCTGCCTCTGGATGGCAGCAAGCACCTGGTCCGACGTTCCGTTGCTAATGATCCCCGTGCGGTCGCACGTAATCGCGACGTTCAGGGGAGCGCTGGCGGCTTCGGCGTAGCTTTTGTTGGCGGCCCGCTTGGATTGATCAAGTCGCGGCCGCTTATGCTCCCCACGAGGTGAAATAGTCTCGTTGAGAGCTCGCTTGGCCGCGGCCTGATCCTTCCAGGCGGGTCGCTGTGTATCTTCCTTTCTCGGAGTTGAAATGGCTTCACCGGTTGGTGGTTGGCTGGAGCTTGGTTGGCTAGTGCCCGACGCCCGAGCCTGTTCGCCAGCAGTGAAGCCAACTTGTTTTGTGGAAGGGTTCTTGCCTGCTTTCATCGCTAAGAGTCGTGCTCGGCGCTTCTCCTTCTTCGTTTGTTGCCCACCCCTCTTATCCTGCTCAGAAGGAGCTGATTGACCTGAAGGGTCTGTGCAAGGGCGTCGGGTTTGTTTTGTGATTTTGCCCTTGCCGTTGCGTTTTTGCATCTGCCAAGCGCTTGCAAAGGCGTCGGCGGTGCTATTCGTCCCCGATTGATCGGGGACAACGATTGGAGCTTGAAGAGCCCCAGTGGGAGGGGGGTGTGTAGGTGTGACCTCTTTGCCGGGTTACCCCGGTGCCGAGGCTTGTGTGTCGTGGCTAGGGCTAGCACCGGTTTTACCCAGCGACAGAGCTTTCGCCTGTTTAGAAAGGCCGGTACTGGTCCCAATCAGCGCCGTTGCCCTTTGTTTTTTGTGGGACTTAGTTTTGGTCTTGGCCGCGGTTTTCACCACGGCCGGACCAACACCCGCGCTAGCGCCAGTAGCTTTCGCTACCAGAACGCCAGGGGCGACAGGGCTGCTAGAAGCACCCTGTTGAGGAGTTTTGTCGGCTTTCACCGACTCCACTCCTGAAGGTGGCATACATGGCCGGAAGTTGTCCATAGTATGTTAGAAGAAGATTCATCTCTCTGGCTCCCACCCTCCATGGAGCCCGCAACTGGGAACGTCGCACTTAAAAGAAGTTTGACGTTAGGATTACCAGAGAGATATAGGGGCGCAAGGCTGGCTTACAGTGCGACATCGGGTGCTTGATCGGGTTGGCGTCATAGGGCGAATTGGCCAACCCCAGACGAACTGATCAACCCTCACTTACACCGTCAGCATGACCTTAACCCACCGCTGCAGCCGTCCGAGGACGACCGCAGCGGACCTCACGCACCTCGCCTGTGGCCCTCTGACGGGACACAATGGCCATTTCCCTACCCCTGGCTAGAGGGTAAGGCCACCGTTTTGCCTGAAATCCAGACCAAAGGGGGCGTGTTGCCTCACGGACACATAACCACCAGCGCCGATCGGCTCAACCCCCCAGGACTCCTTCATCCCTGCACACGGCGCTCAACTGCGCAGGTCCTAGCGCAGGTGACTAATTGCCCCTACTCGCCAACACTCTTGGGGCAAGCTCGCGGCCACCCAGTCACAGGGGGCCGCGATTATTGGGCTATATATAAAATTATACTATAAAATAAACCTTACACAAATATATACTATATATAATTTATACGGAAGCGCTCGGTGTTTTTTGTTTGAGCCTATTTTCCTAATGAACTAGACCCAGTAACAGGGCTGGCAACCTCGAGAAGGCTAGTCCGCCGAACTTGCCTTGGGGATCTTTGCGACCAACTTGACACTCTCCCCCAAGACCAACGCCCCCCTATCCCCTCTGAAGGAGGTGATAGGGTAGGCCTGCATCTATGCTAACATGTTAAGCATGCCGTATGGGAACCGCTAAAGCATAGACCCAGACCCGCCCCTCGCGATAGGGGCCTAATACATCTATAATGTATCCATCACAACAAACCATAAGCAAAGGCTTCATCAAGTTCCTATACTTGTGCAATGAATATGTATCTTTTTGGTACATATAATTAGATGATTTTTGTACATATAAATATGTTCCATCACTTATAATAATAGGTTGTCTATTTTCACCTCCAAATAAACCATTAGGTATTAATAAATTCCGTTCAGAGATTTGTGTTCTACTTATATGATCAATCCCCAAGTTATTTGGGACAAATACTTGCTCTATTATATCTCGAGCTTTACCCATTAACCTCATTAATGTAGTGCGAGGTATATTTAAAAGTGTTGAGATCCTTTGATCACTATCACCTGTTCGCAATTTAATTAGATAGGCAGCAAGCGCTAATTGAGTTTGAGGAATGTTTTGTATTCCTGGCAATTCTAAATAGAGTTGTCTAAATTGCTCTTTGCTCAACCCAACCCAATAATGAAACAGTTCATCAAACATAGTTTCTATATTAGAAAAATCCAGGATTAACTGTCGCTCATTTACAAATGATGCAAAATCTTGGATGTGTTCTGCATTAAAACTATGAATGGGTGACTGGATATCAGCGAGAACTTCCCAATTATTACTGTATAAATGTAATGAGCAAATCCTACAGTTCTGTGGCACATAGAATTTATAATCTGCAAATAACTTCACCCTTAGCCATTTAGGGACAGCTAGCCTTTGGGTCGAATGACAATCAGGATAAAAACAGAACCTTTCAGTGGCTGCTGCTCTGGTATACAAAGGCAAGTTGATAGTTGTTTCATCCGAATGTCTTTCAGCCTCAGTAGACCGGACAGAAGCTCGGTCTACTCGTTGCCAGCAGGTATGACAGATTTGATCCGATCCATGTAACTGTAACAAAATAAATAAATATCAGAAATAGTAAAAAAAAACGAATTAAAAAGATGTGCTTAGATTTCATATTTATAAACACAGAACCAAGTCACACAAATACATAGGCCAAACTATTTTCAAATGCTGCTGTACAAGCTTATTTAGTTTATGTTCCAGTTTCCTGCTTTATTGTAAATATGAATTTTAACAAAACTGTAGTGAGAAATAATAAATAATAATAAATGTAGTGAGGAATGAAGCCTATGAGATCTTGTCCGTAACAAAGAGCATCCACAGTTGACACAGATACTTCGACGATGACCACTGCTAGTTGTTGGTTCATTTATTATTTGCGTCCTCGAATGATGAAGAGCCATAGTCCAGCAAGGATGACAAACTAAACTATCATCTTCAATCTAAATAAACCAAAAAATAGATACTATTAGTGTTTGATTTTTATTCAAAATCATTAAGATTTAATGGTAATAAATATTTACCAAACGAGGAGCAATCCAATGTTGTACAATTAACCGCACATCCATTAGAATGAGACTGTGTCTCCTGCTTTGAAATAAATCGCTTCCACAATTCACACATCGCTGCGTTGACACTTCATCCGTCATCAGATCACCGAGAGGTAACACGGGATCCATGTCCACATTCAAGCCGGGGTTATCGTTAGGGCGAGGTTCGGTGTCCGTAGGTATGCCAAGTTCAACGTAAATACAAGGTTCGGGGTCCATAGAAGTGCCGGGGTCGTCATGAAGGGAAGAATCGGAATCCATTTCAAAAAAATCGTTATAAAACTCACAAAAACAACACTCACGATGCAAATAAACAAAGCGAATGACAACTGTCATTTTGAATTCAAAACAACATTTTTTAAACATTGTGTTGCCATATAAAAAAAAAACAATTATATATCGATTCATTTGAAATCGATTATACTGCGATGATTTCTCCAGAAATAATGCATAAAACCTCAGTTTTATCATTTTTGAAGTCCTATTAATTATATCGTTTATTAGAATTTTTAATTATGTTATTTAATGAAAACTACCTATATTAAATATAGTGGAGAGATTGCATTGTATTTTAAATCGATTTGAATTTGTTGGTTTATGGAGTTTTTATTTGGCAACACTGAAACCAAATCCGAAGCCAGTTCATGTGTAGCATCAAATCAAATACTAAAAAAAAAGGTTTTTTTACAATGCACATTGATACAAAGATATATGCACCAGATGTTTACTAAAATAGAATTTAAAATATTGGTAAATTATTTTTTTGTATAGCATCGCGTACAAAAATGGCCAAGTTTGGACAATTCCCTTTTGGGTCCAAATTGTTTGTAAATATTGTGTTTGTTCTACCTCATTCAATAACCTAATCTTGAATGAAACAGTCCCCAGAGCACACTCTAACTGATTAATAATATTATATGGTCTGGTGGTTATCCATATATGCGCAACTTCGGAAGACTTTAAAGTGGTTAAAAATTGAATCGCTTCCTTTTCAAAAACGGAACAGATTTCGTCAAAACCATCAAAAAGTAGAACCATTCGATTATTCTTATAACAGTGTTCAAATACTTCAATCTCGAAGCACACTTTATCAAAAATATTTTCGGATGCCGCAGCATTGTCTTTAAGAGCACATATACCAATCGCCCGGTAAAGGAACCGAAGAGCTTCGTTCAAATCAATGTTAGTTTCGTTATTTTTCCATCTCTCAAATTGGCCACGATGCTCATAAAAACTTATTTTTGATACCAACAGCGTTGGATACTTAAGTTTTGTTTGAACTGCCAATTGACATAATAATGTAGATTTACCCATACCAGGCTCACCGCTGATAATGACAATTTTTTCTTCAATGTCTTTTACTGTTTCAGGCATGACTTGGTAGGTAACCTTTAAACCTTTGTCCTTATCTTCTATATTCAAATTACCCTGCGATTTCAACCATAATAAATTATTTCTATCACTGATAACACGTTGAAACAAATGGACGTTCTGATCTTTGTTTTCATGACAAGTTTTTTCATTGTATTTTAAATGTTCTATTATGAGAATATTGTTACAATTATCCTGTGACGTCGCATACTCTGAGTCTTCATCAGAATCTATATTCTGAATAAAATACAAATCCGCTTTCTTTTCTTTTTTTAATGTTACACGGCGGTATAAGGATCGATTTAAATAAAAATAATCTTTGTTTTTGTTCGATTCGAAACCTGGCATTTTACCTACTACAATTGTGTCGCGGTTAATAAACCTAAAAATTGTTGTTGGATTTACACTACAAAGAAATTCAGTATTTAAAACTGCATTTATGTTCAGCTTTTGACCTTGAAATACAAGTTCCCGATTTATAAGAATCTTTTTTTTTGTTTCATCTTCAAGATCCATAAAGCTGTTAGTATTTGTATCAATTCGCTGAATAATGTTATCTGTAATTTTGTCCTTTAAGTTGTCTGTTACTTTAGCATTAGTAATAAGAATTATTTTGTTATTAAACACATTTTTCACCGTGTCAAATGATTCTTGGAATTCAGTTGTGTTACCAGTTTGATAAATTAAAACCAAAACGCGACATTTTGTATCTATCAACTCTTTTTTTACAATTTCTAAGTAGTGTTCCTTAATCACGTATTCCATATCTAAAAATGTATAAGTGGTATCATAATGTACTTTATTTTCGTCAAAATATTGATTCAGTTTAATACTGGTCAAATTAATTTCATCTGAAGTGACCAACAAATATTTCGCGTTGTCACCTTCTAAAAAATCAGTTATATTTAGTGCTTCAATGGCACAAGGTTTGAATTTAGTTTCATAATTTTTAATTTTATTACAGAAAGTGTAACTAAGGATTGTCAACAGTGGATTATTCAAAATGGCTTGATTAGCCTCATGATAATATTTACATGTTTTTGTCAAACAGTCGATCCTGCCACGATTTCTCCACCATTTTTGTACTTTATCATGAAATTTTAGATATACCGCATCGGTTTTGACACTAAGTCTTGAACCATTATGTTTTAAATTACATTTTTTGTCAATTGCATTTTTTAAAAGATTTTCTACTTCATCTTCTTTAGCTTGATTAGTATAAAATTGAACCCGTTCTAAAAATTCTCGCACATGTTTTATATCATCTCCGTCTTTTAATAAAGTCAGTTTCGTAAACCGAGGAATTTTAATATCTAATCTGTACAGACTAAGATTTTGGTTATCAATTTTTAATAACTTTAGTAAACTTAAACCATCACCAGTTAAAGTATCTTCTTCAAGATTAAATTTAAGCAATTTAGTTTCTTTGTCAAATATTAGTAAGTTACCTACAAGTTTGCGGAGCAATCTGATCGAGCGTTTTTCGAAACCTTCTGGAATTTCGATGACATAATAATTTGTACGAGCATCAATAGAAAGCCTTTCGAACATAATGCTCAAATCAATATCACTTTCTTTATTTTCGACGACATAATCATTTGTATGAGCACCAATAAAAAGCTTTTTGAACATAATGCTCAAATCAATATCACTTTCTTTATTTTCGACGACATAATCATTTGTATGAGCACCAATAAAAAGCTTTTTGAACATAATGCTCAAATATTGCAGCGTCTCTTGTTTCTTTTTTTCTTCAATATGAAACTTGACGTTTCCAAAATTTTCTGGAACTGTAAAGGACAATGATTTTAATATTTCTTCTTTTTCGTCCTTCGTTTTTCCATTAAGAGCCTTTAATTCTTCACGAATTGTATTTTTCATAACTAACAAATCTTTATCATCACTTTGAAGAAATGTTTGCCGAAATATTACTTTATTGGTTGCATTGTTGTCTTGATGTTTTACCGAGTCTAATACATTTTGTGCCAAATATACATGATACTCTTCGATCACGTCATCTTTCATATTTATTACAGTTTTCCGGTTAATGAAATTCGATAATGTTACCGCTATCTGCTTAGCAAATGCTTTTTTAACAGTTGGAGTTAATTTTTGAATTACTGTGTCGTCTGCAGGAAATTGAAATATTTTTTCGTTTGTTTTTATGTAATATTCATCGTCTGTTAGTTGCATGACTTTATCTCTAGTAAAATTTTCCATTGCAGGAGTGTATATTATAAATTTACAATTTATATTGTTTAAAGGGTCTTCAAACATTTTATTTATATTGTCAGCACGATGTTTTTTAATTACATCCATATAGCTTACTAAATATTTATGCAAACTAAAATCTCCCTCTTCTTTCAACACTTTATCAAATGTCAATTTATCTTTTTCAGGATTATCTTTATGCTTTGCTTGCAAAAACAGTATTTTACGTATATCTCCGTGTTTTTTATACACAAAAACAATATCATCAAATGCACATAAACCTGTGATATTGGAACCTAAATAAAATTCTTCGATTTCGCTATCATGCAAAGCTCTGAATAAAAGAAGGCTTAGAAGTTTAGTTTCGTACAGTTGGCCATGAATTCCTGAAGTACCTGCTCTTCTTTGAAAATTTGGTATGTTTGACTTCGTATCTTCTGGTGTAGATTTTCTTTGTTGCAATTGTTCATTACTGTTATTTTGTTTACGAGAGAAGCAGTATTTTCCATTTTGGCATTTTCTTAAAACATGTACAATTTGTTCAACGTCTTTGCTTCGTTTACCGTCTTTTAATAGTTCTGCAATGTCTAAAGCAGTTTGACTGTCGCAATTTTTGATGGTAGCATCAGCTTGTTTGTTCACAACATCCACTTCCGCATTCAATACCGCAGTATGCAATAGCGTATTACCTGTATTAGTATCTACAGCGTTTATATCATCACCTTTATCTAGAGAATTATTAATGTCTTTTATTTTTTGTTTCCACGCCTTTTGAAGTGCTTTTCTTTGATGGTGCTCATCCATGTTGTTCTGTTCAGTATTTTGTTGTTCTGTGTATTATATTATGAAGTGTGCAATCTGAAACAAAATAAGACTATTGTGAACATTTATGAAACCAAAACTTTTGGATAGTTCCAAAAGTTAGTTCACACCGAAGTGTGATGCAACGCGACATGTTGTCGTGAAACCCTTTGCTTGCTGGGCTCTGCTCTAAAATAATAAACATGTTAATTCAATGAGAAATATTAACTGTTTAGAAGTTTAGAAGAATTAAATCAGCGCCCTGATGAGTGTCTGAGCAATAATAATAATAATAATAATAATATGTGGGGACATTTTCACACACGGCCATCTGACCCCAAACTAGGGAGACCCTGTACTATGGGTGTCAGACAGCTGATATACATACACAAATACTTTTTTTTTTTTTCTTTTTTGCAATGACTCAATTTTATAAGGCAATAAAGAAATATGCATATTTTTGCAAAAAGAAAATAAAATATAAGTAATATGAAACTCAAATATGGATTTACAAAATATCTCTAGAAATTAAAAAAGTTATGGGAATTTGAAGATGCGCTTGCAAGATTTCTTAATGTCGTTTAACACGGCGCTCCTGCGTGTTTCAATACTTGACCTAGACGATGCGACTCGTATTCGCTGAGTATTCCAAAGTGTTTGGTTTATAGTCCATACCAATATGTAGGATAAAAATCTGTTTTTAGGGTTCCGTACAAAAAAAACGGAACCCTTATAGGATCACTCGTGCGTCTGTCTGTCCGCCCGTCTGTCACAGCCAATTTGCTTTGAATCTACTGGACCAAATAAGGTAAAATTTGATAGGATAGTGTAATCCTATGACCGAAATACAGATGTGCAAAGTCAATCAATATTTTTTTTAAACAAGGGTCATTTTAGAGGGACAATTTATTATAGAAATTAAAAGAAAAGTTTTCAAACCTTACTGTATCATTATATCAAATGAAAGGGCACGTTATGAGAATCTCAAATACATTTTTGTTATTATTGTAAAATAAATATCTTTTATTTGATTCATGAAAGAAAACGAAAATTGAGCATTCCCCCTAATCTCAGAAACTACTGATCCTAAAATTTTGAATAAAAATACAGAATATGGTTCATTGCTTGTAGAATACAGGAAAACCTATAAGAATTCTAACAATTGAAAATAAAGTGGTAATCTCAATATAATACGTTCACTTACGGAAAATGGTTCACAAAATACCACTAGAAAGCGCTATAATAGTAGTTAACTCGCGTCTTACTGTGAGCCCTGTGAGAATTTATGTGATCGACGAACCTGATAACACAGCGAGTTAATCCGTTTTTCTCAATCTATAATGTGATCAATTGAATAAAAACATTTGACTTTGGCATTGTACGGAACCCTCTCCACGCGAGTTCAACTCTTTCAGCTTTTTATGGAATCAGTTTTTTCTCTCCACTCTGCTCGGCCAGGTTTTGACATTTGACATATCAGTTGACTCGGCACGCTATTGCGAATTACGTCACGAAAACCAGGAATTTATTATAACTATCAGCAGTGCTATTCTGTTGACATCTCCCTCGGTGAACACCTTTTTTTTTATTGGGACAAGCCCGCCACACTATTCCCTAACCACTGTAACTCCTGTAAGCCAGAATCAACAGTGGCGACCACCAGAAAAGCGCCAGAGCAATGAAGCTCGACGAGTCCCAGAGAAACGATTCAACTGTCTTGGATCCCGCAACGAAATTAATCAGAAAAGAACAGCGGAGGAGTAAGAAAAACATATTTTCCACTTCCCTCCAAATCAAGCAGGAGACAGAACAGAACTAGGCCAATAGGCACAAAGGGTCGTTTACAACTGGGAGAAACCCAGTTGCTAAGCACCACGGATTATAATTAACATAATTAATGGGCCCTAAAAAGTGAGCTGTTACATTAAATTTGATTCAAATAATAGGTATGGCAAAAACGCTTGAACGCACGGAAATTAGTTCTAGTTTCCACAAGGTCCGCATAATAAACTGCACCGGATGTAGCCTGTACACTATCCAACATAATATTGCGTTCTTTCTGCCAAAGAGTACACTCCCATAAGATATGATGTGCAGATTGTTCGTATTCACAGTCAGATGTAGAACATTGACACAAAGGCGAAGCAACAAGCTTGAAAGAAAATAATTTACTTTTAAAGTTGCCATGTCCTGTTAGAAATTGGGCAACACAGTGGTCCACCTCCAGCCATGTCCTGGCCAGCCGCTTACGAACGGATGGAAAGAACTGATGAAGGTGACGGCCCTTGCTAGAATCACCCCACCTACACTGCCACTCGGATAAAAATTCCTCCCAGACGTCAGTCTGTGGTTTAAATAATGTAGAGATCTTAGCGCGGTCACGTTGAGTTAAAAAGTTTGCGTCCATGGTCTCTCGCGCGGAATAGTACATTGCAGCACGTCGTTGCACCTCAAGATCGACTGGAAGCACGCCTGCTAGAACCGGAAGGGCTTCAGTACTAACTGTCCTATATGCTTTACATAAAAATATTAAAGCCAAACGTTGACTTTGAAGCAAATTACGTCGTACCGCCCCTATGGTGGCCCTATCAGCCCAAACAGGTGCCCCGTAGCACATACATCCCAAATAGGTAGCCCCATAAATAGTTTTTAAAGTTAAAAATGATAGACCCCAAGTGGCTTTAGATATACTCGTCAAGGCATAAAAGTTCTTTTTAGCTTTTTCACCAACTGTTTTTATGTGGTCAATAAATGAAAAGTTTTTCTCTAAGACCAGACCAATGTAACACACTGATGGTTTTCTTTTAACGGGAACGTTATTAAATTTAATACTAGGCCATGATTTAAGATTACGTTTTAAAATAAGTTGATAGGTTTTGTGAGGTGTAAAAGTTAGACGGTTTCGGTCGCCCCACTGAGATATTAAGCGAAGGTAAGTGTCAGCCAAATTCTCAAGCTCAGCCCGGGTACTTGCCTGAATAAGCAGAAGGCCATCGTCCTCGTAACCGGTTAATGAACAACCGCAAGGAAGTGGAATCGCAAGAAAATCATCAAAATCTACATTCCATAAATATGGACTGATAACTGAACCTTGAGGACATCCCATGGTTAGAGTTTTCGACATAGAATGATGTCCAAGTTTGAGCTTCGCGGAGCCATTTAAAAAGTACGAGTAAACAAGAGTATAGATGTTTCTGTAACAACCACGGGTTTTCATCTTAACCCTTAAATGCATGATTTATTATTTTTTAATAATAAAATTCGAAATCAACCGGAAAAAGGGTGTAGTTAATGGGAAAAATAAAATAAAAAATACCACATACTTTTTTTTTTTAATTTTCAAAAAAAACGTATTGATGTATTTCTACATCACCATGAACAATCACTCCGTGAATTCTACAAATCTATTGTGTACAATAATATAATATTTCATACATGAATAACATCTCTCATTACATTACAAAACATGAAAATTCATGAAACAGTTATTTTTAGCATTTAAACATAAAGGAACATTGCATTTGCTACAAGACCACTGCGTGGTACCCTTACATAGTGGAATTTTACACCTCAATCTGTTTGAAAATATAGGCCAGTGACCAACCCCGTCTTTTCGTACATCTTTAGACGGTTGAGGATGAGATGACCCTCTAGATTTTTTCGTCTGTAAACTTTGCTCTAATGAGCCATTACTAGGCCGGCCTCTTTTATTGCCATTTATGTGAGATCCCACATTGCAAAGAGCATCAGCCAAATCATTGCGAAATTGACCAAGATTTGGCAGTTGTTTGCTTGGAATGCCCTTTGCCATTAAGTTTTTTTTCAACAGAATCCACGAATTTATGACTGCAAGGTCCAATAGATGGTAGAATAGGCGGAGGTACCATTTGCGGCTTTTGACTCTTATACGATAGCGACCTAAGTAGCTATCCATCAAGTCCACTCCTCCCATGTGCATATTATACTCTTGCACTATTTTTGGACAACAGATATCTATCTTTTGCTTCAGTCGCTTATCATATCGACAGATATTGCCTACCGGTTGTGAGCCAATATAAGTTGACAACAAAGTAACAACTTTGTTGTCTTTCCACACTGTCGCTGAAAAGTCAACACCATCATGGAGAAATTCTTTCCTCATAAGTTCCCCTAGGAATCGTTGTCTTCATTAGATCCTTCTTGTCCGGGAGTCTACAATTAGGCAATCTATTTTGTTGCACAGTTCCAACACAATGGATCCCTTGTTTTGATAAATAGTATGCTAGGGGCAATGATGTGTAAAAATTGTCGAAAAACACTATATGATTCCTCATTCTTGGTATCACCCTGGCTAAACGTAAGACGACATTATTGGTGACTCCCAAATCTGGTTCATCAGCTAGTCTATTTCTCTTGTCTTCTTGTCCGGAGTACACTTCAAAACGGTATGCATATCCCATGAGACTGCATAAAACAAATAGCTTGTAGCCCCACTTGTGGGGCTTATTTGGCAAATATTGTTTTAGAAAATGACCTATTTTTGTTGAACACATTTGTTCGTCTAATGAAAGGCGTTGGTCTATGGGAATAGATGAAAAAGTTTCATTTAGGTGGTCTATTACAGGTCTGATCTTGTGTAATCGATCGTGATTTGAATGGTCTCTCGGAAGATGCTTTTCATTGTCATTGAAATGTAACATGCTTCTTATGGCCTCAAAACGATTTACCGGCATAGCATTCTTTATTAGGTCATAGCCAAATTTTTCGTGCCAACAAGAACGCACGCTAGGGAAATGTTGCACCGACATAAATAATAAAATACCAATGAATTTTTTTAATTCGCAAGTATTTATCACGAAAGAGGTTGATGGATTGGTTTGAATGGCATACAGATTAGTTTCATCTACAATTTTTTGGAGGAAATCAGGAGTAAAATAATGGAGGAAACATCTATAAGGCGTATCTAGATTGGCTATATTTGAATCTAATGTGCTGCTGGGTTCGTGGGTTATTTGGGAGGCATCATAGGTCAAGTGATCTTTTTTCCAGATGAGGCTACGCCTATCAAATAAAGCAGTTGAGTTTCCTGGACCTTCATCCGGAACAGATGGTTCAGAATTGTGCTCAAATAGAGGTGGGTCACTATCTACACCAAGTTCATGTTCAGTGGTTTCTTGCTCGCCTATCGTGTCGTCTTCTCCCATCAAATCTCGCATAATTTCTCTAGTGCTCGTGTCAAATTGATCCTCGTCATCATTTTCATTCTCTAATCCATCATCGGAAACGTTGCCGTCTTCTAAGGCAGTTAAGAGTTGCTCGATATCCTTATTTTGTAGTGACCGAGACATTCTGTAAAATATAAAAGTCAACTTGTAAAAAAATAATTTGAAAATATATTAGCCACGTTGTAATTATATAATTATTAAAACAACAACACAATTACTTGAAAAAGAACACTAAAATACGAAAATAGTAATAAATGTTTTACAAAATAACTTTAGGATTAGTGAACTTACGGAGAACCGATTTTGCATAATGATGTATTTTTACATCACAAAAAAAACTACATCTTTCTTGCATAAATTTATCAGTATAAGCAAAAATATAAATATGAATCGTTACTCTTACCTTATTTCTATACGAAAACAATTTTTCCTGTATGTTTTCTTACTTTTATACAAAATAATCGTAATTCGTAACACCCGCCGAAATGAAATTATACTCGTATTGCGCGCCAACAATGAAAATTGTCACAGACCATAGAATAATAGGCTGTCAAAGATTTTGGTTGCGTTCGGAAACGATAAAATAGTTTTGGTAAAATTAAAAGTAAAAAAAAACACTGCAAGGGTTGCTACATAAAGAGATATGGGGTTTTGAACATACGATGTAGATCTACATCGCTATGCATTTAAGGGTTAAGTAGTAGCATAGGCCACCATGCGTTATCGAAAGCCCCTGAGATATCCAGAAAGATCCCAATGACGTATTTATGTTCAAAGGCTGGATGCCATGCAGGCACGCGACAGCACGACGGCACGACTCAGGACCGTTACCGACTTTTGGTTGTGGACCGGTAGACTTGTAGTAAGTAACGTATAAGTAAATCAGCGTGTTACTTAAACGACAGCGAGATCTAGACTGACCCATTTGACAGGTTTCTTTCCTGTCCGCTCTTCCGAAATTCATAATACTTTCCAAGTATGAATTCCATTTCTAGAACGCCCGTATTGGTCATATAGCGGGGTATTATAGTACCGGCCAGACTCAATTATTGTAGACTGCTAGTTATTTTTATTTGATTAGTGCTTATAAGATTTTAAAGAACACCAGATACATTAGCGGGTGTCCAGCTGTTTAGTATAAAATACAGCAATACACACATATATTCGACATCAATTTGAAGATTTTAAGTTATTTATGCCGTAAACGAATTAAAAGAATTACTGACAATTGTCAAGATTGACAACTGTCATTGACAAACGTGTCATAACAAAACATTATTTATTTTCCAGATTCATACATGCATTTAGCTTTATGCTCGATGGAATATAATGTAAGTAAAACTAAAGGGAACTATGATCTGAGACACACATTATAAAGAGAGAGACGAGAAACGAGACGAGCATAAAGACTGTAAGTACCTTTAAAGTATAAAAGATTCCATGAATCTATAAAAACATGTATTATAATATGTAGACAGCAAATATGAAGAATGAATGCATGCTTATAAAAAGTAAGTATGTGTTACGACATAAACTATAGCGGACAGGTTGGAGTGTGGGGGGAGACGGGGGGGATTAAAACTACCCAAAGCTCTTAAACTTGTATGTGAATGAGTTGATCGTTGAACTCAGCAGCAGACCAGTTGGGTGCAAAATAGGAGGCACTAGCGCAAATAATTTATGCTACGCTGATGACATGGTGCTGCTGGGTCCAACGGCTGGCTCAATCAGGGAGATGCTGAATATCTGTGAAAGGGATGTGGCTACTTACGGTCTGTTATACAATGAAACAAAAAGTGAATCCATGATCTTTGCGGTCCATGGTAAACATCTAAATTACGAGCCCTCAATATCCCTCAACGGACGAGCACTTGAAAGGGTCTCCCAATTTAAATACTTGGGACACTATGTCACTGAGGACCTCAAAGATCATGTAGATATTGATCGTGAGCGCAGGGCACTAGCAGCCAGATGCAACATGTTGGCTCATAGATTCGCTCGTTGTAGTAACGAGGTCAAAATAACGATGTTTAAAGCTTATTGTCAAGCGTTCTACACGGGCAGTTTGTGGGTCAACTGTACGCGGAGGGCTCTAGATGCTCTGCGTGTGCAATATAATAATGGCTTCAGTGTGCTGTTGCGGTTGCCTCGGTTCTGCAGCGCGTCTAGTATGTTTGCTGTTGCACGAACTGACGACTTTTACGCCATTTTAAGAAAAAAGACCGCATCCTTTATAAGCTGAGTGAGGGCGAGCAGCAACAACATTTTGAAAGCCATAGCCGAGCAGCATGAGGCACTTATATTCCAACATGCTGTCAGGTTGCTCGTGCGGCAGGGGGTTAATGTAAATTGTCGTATTATTATTAAATACTAACCCTTAGTTCATAAGTTTTTTACTAACCAGTGGACCTTTGTTGTCAATTTAAATAAATAAATTATTATAATTTTTTTGAAAATGTAAACACTACAAATTGTGGTATGAATATTAAAGATGAATATGAATTTAAGTTTGTGAAAAAATAATACAGTTTATTATCAAAACTCAACTAAATACGAGATTTTTTTAAGGATTTTTGTACAACTTTTCGTATTTTTATTTATTAAATTAAACAGTATTTTTATTTTTTGCCAACTATAAACGGTTAACACATTTATTGTGGTATTCATTACATATTTTTTATGGTAATTATGGTAAAAGTATTGATTATATCACTCAGTGACGACTGTTTTGAATTATTTTGCTCGGCGCAGCCTTAATAACTTGAGGCCGGTCAAACAGTAATTTTCATTCGCCGCGAAATTTCTATTAGCTAGGAATTACTACCCCTTATCCAAAAGGTAGGCACCTTAGATTAGAAACGGTTCTCGCTTGCTGCAAAGATGGAAAAGAACAAAATTACATTATAGTTACTTAAGTACATAAAAAATACGATCAAATCTTAACAAAATTTACACAAAATTGAGTTACAAAGTAACATTTCTTAGTGTTAACCGTCCACCTAAGTTTTTTATTTTGATTCTAAAGTGGCGTTCAGCCTAATCGATACTCGTTGGCAAACAAGAGTACAAATCGAATAAGAACTCTTCAATAAATTGTAAAGGTTATCCTACCAAAAACATTTTCATGTAAAATGTTGCCAAGACGAACCTTAAGGCTCGCACTCGCACTGTTAACAAGTTATCAGATCTCATGTAGACCCAAGCTTCTAACTCTACAAGCCCTAACTTCACAAACTCTACACCTTAATCATAAAATGTGGCTTGGCGGTTTCGCTACCGTCACATGGGCGTAAGGTGAATGTATTAACTGTTTTTTACTTTTCTGTTAAACAATAGTTCTTTTAGTAACGAAAGGGCCATGCTACATATTTTCTGGCCCTCACTCTCCGGAGTAGCGACGCGGTTTTTTTGCGTATAATCGCGTAGAAACCGTCGGCACGGATTTGCGCAAACATCTCCGACGCGCTACAGTAACGAGGCAGTCTCAACAATATCCTGAAAGCATTGTTATATTGGACGCGCAGGACATCTAGCGATCTTGCAGAAACTGTGTAAACAATAAAAACTTTTTTGAAAAAAAGAGAACCGCCTTCAAAAAAAAGCTAAAAAGTGATAAATAACTTTAGCACAGAACACACATTACTTTAATTTCGGAAGTCGGTGGCAATGCAAAACAACAAACACAAAGCTACCGCCACCGACTTCCGAAAGTAAAGTAACGTGTGTTCTGTGCTTTAGTTATTCATCACTTTTTAGTTCTTGAAGGCGGTTTTTTTTTTTTTTTTTAACTTTTTTGTGTACTAATACCTTCTCCAGAATGTAACAATCATTTTTCTGAAAACCGCATCAAAATCAATCAGTTCAGCCAAACGGGAGATAATCGCGGACAAACATACATACAAACATACGGGTCGAACTGAAAAATAAAAAATATAGACATCCGAATTGATAGCCTCCTCCTTTTTTTTAAGTTAGTTAAAAATAATTATTTAATAGTGTGTGTACTTAAAAAAGGCTATTTAAATTTTTGTATGCTAAATTATTGATTATCATTAAAGTAATAAGGTATTTTTTATAATTCATTGTTCATTCAATGTTGTCGTTATTGTTGTATTGTTTGTTATTGTTGTAACTAAGTTTTCTCGTTTCAATAAAATTATTATTATTGTAATAGAACAAATTCAATGTTTGTTAATCTAAGGAATTCATTGTTTGTTAATCTAAGGGCTTTGTGGTCTCTGCCTTATGTTTCGGTTTCGTTACTGTCCCCGAAACTACACCCATAAGTTATTCCAATTTTAAAGTAATTTCCCAAAATGTGGTTTACGATTTGGTACACGAACTATACCCTGTTCACAATAAGATTAGACATAAACACAAATCTAAACAAACTTCTTTTCTATTCCGAAATGATCCCATATAAATTTTACCATAATTTATCCGGACTTTTTGAGAAAATAAAAACAATCCATTAAAAAATACTTAGATGACGTTTTAGTTTCAATCTTTGTAGATCTTACAATCATATCAATCTCTCATCAGTCGGTGGCAATACAAAACAAGAAACACAAAGCCACCGCCACCAACTTCCGAAAGTAAAGTAATGTGTGTTTTGTGCTAAAGTTATTTATCACTTTTTAGTTTTTGAAGGCGGTCTTCTTTATTTTTCTTTTTTTTTCACTTTTTAGTATTGCCTTTCACTTTTTAGTATTGTCTTAACATCCAAATCCATTAGGAAACGGCGACACACATAAAAGGGATGATTAAATTGTAAGATCTACAAAGATTGAAGAAACTAAAACGTCATAATAGGTTATATTTTTTGGATTTTTTTGATTTTCTCAAAAAGCCCGGATAAATTATGGTAAAATTTATATGGGATCAATTCGGAATAGAAAAGAAGTTTGCAAATCCGTTTACCTATATATGACATAGTTATACCCAAACATACATAATTAAAAAATATAAACATCCGATTTTCTTTTTCAAGCCTCCTTCTTTTTGAAGTCGGTTAAAAAAGAAAATCTTGCGTAGGTACCTATACCCTGTTCACAATAAGATTAGACATTTATAAAAACCTTTTTTACAGTCCGTTGAACCGATTTTGACTCATATTGCGTTGGTAGCATGACAAATGGCAACTGCAGTAAACAGTTGTTATTGTAACCACTTTGTTGCCTCTAATGTCATCCTTAAGCCTACGGAATAGAAGTCAAAATCGGTTGAAGGGGCTGTAAAAAAGATTTGTGTTTATGTCTAATCTTATTGTGAACAGGGTATAGTTCGTGTACCAAATCGAAAACCACATTTTGGGGAATTACTTTAAAATTAGAATAACTTATGGGTGTAGTTTCGGGGACAGTAACGAAACCGAAACATAAGGCAGAGACCACAAAGCCCTTAGATTAACAAACAATGAATTCCTTAGATAAACAAACTTTAACTTTAACGTTAATATTTTAGAAAACAATTCAAATAGCAGTAGATTAATAAGTCTTTTTAAATCATTTAATTTGTCAAATGTGTTTTTAGAACCAACACGAGTAACTACGACTACTGCTACATGTATTGATAATGTTTTTTGTTGCTGCGACTATTTAGAAAAGGCTATAGTGAATTATCTCCCGTCTGATCACAGCGGGCAAACCGTTACTTTTGAATCCAACGCTCCAATACAAAAAGTGCAGGTACTGTCAAGACCAGTAACGTCTGGCAATTTAATTAAATTTAATAGCACTTTAATGAGTAAGTTAAACATTCAGGGCCTTAATATGAGTGATGGTAATGTTTTGTATGAAGAATTCTTTTTAGTTGTGCAAACAGAGTTTAATAATATTTTTAAGAAAATACCTAGAACTATTAGCCCTAAGTTTTTATTCAGTGACTGGGCAACTAAAGGTATCAGGAAAAGTAGGGAAAGACTTTTTGAGCTATATGGCCTTAAGCCTTATATAAACACTGAAACTTTTAATAAGTATGTTGCTACTTACTCTAAAACTTTTAAAAATACTTGCAAGACAGCTAAAGCTTTATACATAAGCAACAAGGTAAAATCAGCAGAAAATAAAATTAAGACTGTTTGGAAAATTATCAATGATGAAACCAATAGAAACAAAAGAAATAAAACTGATTACACTCTGGAGACACCCTGTGGTCTAATAAGTACTAATATCGATGTTGCTCAGGAATTTGCGAAATTCTTTACTGATATTCCAATTAAAACTACAGAAAATTTAGCTTCCTCGCCCTCACTTGCTTTTGATTTATTAAAAACGAATGTTTTAGCCTGCCCTTCGGAATTCAAATTTAAACATATAAACCCTGAGATTATTATAAAAACTTTTAAACAACTAAAGATCAAAGTTACTGAGGATTTGTGGGGAATGTCTACTAATGTTTGTAAATCGATTATTGAGACAGTAGCACCCTATTTAGCTTACATATTTAATTTATGTATAGACCAAGGAGTTTTCCCAGATTTAATGAAGTACAGTAAAGTTATACCACTTTTCAAATCCGGCGAATGCAAGGACACGAATAATTATAGACCCGTTTCGGTTTTGCCGGTATTCAGCAAAGTGTTTGAAAAAGTAATGCTTAATCAAATGCTCAGTCATTTTAATTGCAATAGAATCCTACATGATCAACAGTATGGGTTCACCAGAGGGCGTTGCACTACTGATGCCGGTATCACTTTGATTAAGCATATCTTTAACGCATGGGAGGAGTCACAGGATGCCATTGGCATTTTCTGTGACCTCTCCAAAGCATTTGATTGCGTAAATCACGAAACACTGCTTTTAAAGCTTGAGCACTACGGACTCGGTAAACTAGCGCTCAGATTAGTAAAATCGTATTTAGATGATAGGCTGCAGCAAGTTCAAATAAACGGTGTAAATTCATCGGGCTTGAAAGTAAAAATGGGAGTACCACAGGGCTCAATATTGGGTCCGTTCCTATTTCTAGTTTATATTAATGATTTACCGCATTTACTGAGAAATCAACCTCAAATGGTGTTATTTGCTGATGATACTTCATTGATTTTTAAAGTAAATAGACGGGCACAGCACTATGACGACGTAAATGACGCCATGATTAAAGTTCATAATTGGTTTACTGCAAATAATTTAGTGTTAAATGAGAAGAAAACCAAGTGCATAAGATTCGCTTTACCGAATGTTAAAAGTAGTGAATGTAACGTTTTATTGAATAAGGAGGTACTTGAATTCGTCGAAAAGACAGTTTTCCTAGGGATTACGCTTGACTCAAAGCTGCAGTGGGGTCCTCACTTAACATCTCTTGCAGGGCGGCTAAGTTCGGCCGCTTACGCTGTCAGAAAAATCAGGCAATTGACAGACGTGGATACCGCTAGACTAGTCTATTTTAGTTACTTTCATAGTATCATGTCTTACGGTATTTTGCTTTGGGGACGGGCTGCAGATATAGATTCTATCTTTATTCTGCAAAAGAGGGCTGTCAGAGCCATCTATAATCTCAGCAGACGCGAGTCTCTAAGAGAATTGTTTAAACAAATTAATATCATGACGGTACCTTGTCAATATATATACGAAAACATCATGCATGTTCGGAAAAATCTTCACCTGTTTAGTAAAATAAGTGACAGACATAACTTTAATACTAGAAATAGGAACAAATTATATCAACCAAGTTTCAGATTGTCAAAAGTACATACTTCTTTTATGGGGTATTGTGTAAAATGTTATAATAAAATACCGCTCGATATTTTGCAATTAAATGAAAGACAATTTAAAACATGCATTAAACGCACACTATGTAGGCAAGCATATTATAAGTTGGAAGATTATATCAATGATAAAAATGCTTGGCATAATGCTGGTCCTGCTCCACAGCCGCTTTAGGGAATTTCTTAATTGCAAGAAGATTATGTTGCTCACCCCTTATTATTGACATGAATAACGTGTACCGTTATTATTATTTACTTATTATATTTTATCTGTCGAATGAAATACTTACATACATTGGAAATTTTGACTTTGTGTAAATTAATAGCACTATTTCAATTATTATGTAAATGTGAGAACTATGGAGCCATTTATTTATTCAATGTGTTTGACATAAATGACCATGGCAGTTGAGAGCATTGTCATGCTCGCTCAAATGTCTCACTGATGGTGGCGTGTGGGTTAGATCATTCGGTTCCCTTCAAAATGGTTGAGCTAAGTGGTGCTGATCCGCGCGTCATGTTCGTGAACGGGCGCTGTCAGTTGAGATTGGTCGTCTCTTAACTGCCATGGCTTTTATATTAATTTATTTTTAATTAGAATGTTTTGGATTTCTCTTCACTTACATTGTTTTCACATATAGAAGCAACAAGAATAATGTAGCCTGGATTTTGTAAAAGCTTGATTGAAAAGAGTGTCCGTGGAGTTTCTTGCTCGTTCTTCTCCATAGAGACCTACCCTACGTTTTGGAACGAGCAACTAGCTTCAACTTTCTGACTAACTAACTGACTCTTTGACCATTCAAAAGTGCCTGCAAATGGTTTAATTGAAATAAATGCTTTGACTTTGACTTTGAAACATTGAATTTAATAATAATATAGTAATATGTGGGGACATTTTCACACACGGCCATATGACCCTAAACTAGGGAGACCCTGTACTATGGGTGTCAGACAGCTGATATACATACACAAATACATTTTTTTTTTGTAAATACATACATAAGTAGATAAATAACACCCAGACACAAGCCAAACACAAGTGCTCATCACACAAATGTTTACCCTGGGCGGGAATCGAACCCGCAACACGCTGCGCAGCAGTCGATCGCTCAGCTACTGCGCCAACCGTGTCGTCCATATTTGTTCTATTACAATAATAATAATTTTATTGAAACGAAAAAACTTAGTTACAACAATAACAAACAACACAACAACAACGACAACATTGAATGAACAATGAATTAAAAAAATTACCTTATTACTTTAATGATAATCAATAATATAGCATACAAAAATAGCCTTTTTTTAAGTACACACACTAATAAATAATTATTTTTAACCAACTTAAAAAAAAGGAGGTTCTCAGGTCGACCCGTATGTTTGTATGTATGTATGTACCTATGTTTGTCCGCGATTATCTCCCGTTTGGCTGAACTGATTGATTTTGATGCGGTTTTCAGAAAAATGATTGTTACATTCTGGAGAAGGTTTTAGTATACAAAAAAGTTTTTTCAAAAAAAAGAAAACCGCAATCAAAAACTGCCGCCGCGCCGCGCTACTGCCGCCTGTGTGTTCTGTGCTTACATCTTGATATATAACTTGATTATTGTTATATTATATAAAGTAGGTAATAAAATAATAAGGAAATCAATTTATTGTTACACTCAATATTAAAAACGGGTGGTGCTTAGAAATGAAAATGCCCAATAATACCTACAATAATTTTGACCAACACGCATTCCTTACAATTCAGAAGATTAAAAAATATTACGATACCATTTCGATCATTGGTTCTGTCTGTTGGGTACCTAAATAACATTAGAAAATCAAAAATATTGTTAATTAGCGCCAAACTTCCGACAATACAGTATCAAGCTGTCTTTTATCATATTTTGTTTGACGGGATGTTAAAGTTTAGGATGACGTCAGAATTGTAGACATAAATCGATAAAACTTTAGTAAGTACCTACATTGTTTGTCGCGCTGCGAATGATGCCATCTTTTTCGCCTGATACAATGGACGTAACGACGTAACGTGAGTGGAATTTGGATGAAGACATAATTAGTTAACGTCAGTAATACAGACTAATAATTGTTTATTTTAGGATATGAAACATTTGAAAATTAAGTAAGGTGCAAAATCCAACATAGGCTAAAATCGCAAAATTTTTAATACCTACCTAATGCTAATGCAGAGAGTACTTCGCCGATCTACACAACATTATATAAAATAGGTGATGAAATATGTTTTTAAAATACCTTGACTCCTAAGACGCTTTTATGTGTGTAGTTTGTACCTAATTTATTTACGAGTATTTTATTTATTATCAACGTAGGAAGGTAGTCTAACCTACCGGTTAAAACGGGGTAAATAGAGACCTACTGGTAAAGAATCATGGCGAGATTTGTACAAAAAAAATTAAGATGTTTAGAGAAGTTGAAATTCTAATTCTTATATTCTTGGGTACCTACAGAGTATCTTCAGGCATTTACAAAATTTTTAAAACCCTGCAAAAAAAAGTTAATAGTTTAACAATAAACTCATTATTTCAGAACGAAACGGCGATTGACAGTAACAGTGACACCAACAGCCGCCGTTTCGCAGTTCTTACATTGAAATTGCATCGTTTTATGTGTAAAAATATCACAAAATAATGATTATTTTTTTCCACACACTTGTCTGCCAATTTTATAGATCCGTTAACATCGCTTGTCACTTTCTTTTTTTATATAAACACAAAATGGGCATCGAGATGAAACGAAAAAGTGTTATTTTCATTTTGTAATATTTTAATTATGCGGGCGTTTAAAAATATGCTAAGTATATCAATCTACTCCTGGTAATACATTGGAAATTCTTTACACTGGAAAATATTTTAAACCCTCTAAATTACTTTATTTTTTCATACAAATTAATGTATGAATCTCGCCATGATTCTTTATGTAGTTTCTTACTAACAAGGTAAGTATAAAAAGGATTAGTTTCATTTCGTTAAAAAAAAACAGTTATTGTAGGCAATAACAACTAGGTAGATTATAGTATCGTACAATTCATTTTAAAATTACAAATAAAACAGTTTTTGCTCAAAAATATTACCAAACCTTTTATTTTGTAGTGTTTTATTTTTGTATTTTGTCACCGGTTGTCTAACTGTTTTTACAACCAACATTGCTACACTGAACTAGAAAAGTAATTAATAGACATCGGATTATAGTGACAAAATATATTCTCAATTCTCAATTCTTTATTGCGTACCATAATTTAACATGTAGTTGGTAGGAAAATATTATATAAGTCACAATATGGACCCTGTCGGGCACAGCATAAATCAAGTAGGAGAGAGGAGGAAAACCACTGGGTGCTTTATATGCTAAATATTATTGATTACGTAGTTAGTAAGCTACTCTGTTTTAATAATACAAAATTGAATTTAGAATTTTTGCTTGTTTTATAGATAGTATACCTACATTTATTTATTTAGTAACTTTGTGTTACTACTTATGTTTTTATTTTTAATTATTCTTTATGATTTTATTTACTTATTATTAATTATTTATTATGTAATTAATATTTATTTTTTAGTTATTATCCATAAGGTAACTATTTATTGCACGCTTCATATTTAAAATGTATTGTTCGCATTATGACTAGTTAGGCGTACTTTAATAGTATTTGTAGATATTAATATTTATATTATGATATTAATATTTATATTATGAAATTACTTATAATTTATCGTTTAAGTATTCGTTTATACTGTAGTAGCATTTGCTTACAAGGAAATGCTTCAATTTATTGATAAAGATGTTATATTTATTCAAATTCTTTATTATTTCGAGTAACTTATTATAAATTCTTATGGACATGACAAAGGTACTATTGGAGTGCATTTTTAGTCGCGATGTTGGTAAGTTTAGTCTATTTTTATGTCTTAAAATAATTTTCTTTTGTATGTCCTCTCTTTTTGTAAAGAATTCTGGGTACTTACAAACTTCAAATATATATAGACAGGGTAGGGATAAAATCTTTAGTTCCTGAAAGTGGGGTTTACAACTATCGGTTACTTCGATATTTACTATGATTCTTATTAGTTTTTTTTGTAAGGTAAATAGCGTGGGCGCGTCAGTGCTGTTGCCCCATAAGATGACGCCGTATTTCAGCCATGCGTAGGCGTATAATTACCGGCACGTAAGTTGGCCACAGATTTTGTAGTGGGGGAAGTTCGCGTACGCACAATTTCATACATTTTTACATGCGCGAACTTCCCCCACTACAAAATCTCTGGCCAACTTACGTGCCGGTAACTGTACGCATAGTACGTTACTAGTGCGGTTTTCAGGTCTGTAGTTTTTTTATACATGCAAATATGCACTAAAAAGGCAGAAATACGCACTAAAAACACTTGATAAGCCCAAACTATACACAATGCAAAATCAAAAAAACATTTTTATTTTACACGGTACAAAAACAGCGATATATTCTTAAATTATTATTTTTTTAAATTAAGTAAAAAAATTATAAAAATACCAGCGTATAATTGTCGCATACAGAGAAAGCACGAGTATTGATCACCAGCACCACGCTTGCTTTGTGACGTTTGTCACCTAGTATTAATAAAAATAATAATAAAAATCTTCATTGCTAGTTATAAGGGCACAAATATGGAGATATCTGTACCCTTATAGGTAACTAGCAATAAAGATTTTAATAATATAATAATAATAATAATATAATAAGGGTAAGTATTAATTTGTAGGTACGACTAGTCAGTCAGTCAGTTCAGTCATCGTTACCTATACTCCGTTCACAATAAGATTAGTCATATACACAAACCTTTTTTATTATTTATTATTTATTTATTTATTTATACTTCATGCACAAAGGTACAAAGGCGGACTTAATGCCTTAGGCATTCTCTACCAGTCAACCAAGGGTGGTGAAGAGATAACATGACAGGTACATATGAAAAAAAAAAAAAAAAAAAAAATCGGTTCAACCGATTTTGACTTATATTGCGTTTGTAGCATGACAAATGGCAGCTGCAAAAAACAGTTGTTATTGTAACCACTTTTTTGCCTCTATTGTTATCCTTAAACCTACGGAATAGGTGTCAAAATCGGTTGAAGGGACTGTAAAAAAGGTTAGTGTGTATGTGTTGGAATATAAGTTGGAACGCAAACGCCTGTCTAACTATTAACAGCAACCACACACGCTCCTAATAGTTTATAATAATATATTATGGCTAGGCTCTCTGTCTTCTCTCTGTCAACATATAGTAGTACTGTCATTATGTGCTCTACATATTTATATACCACATTAAATGATAAGTCGCTCATTATCTAGTGTTTCCATTTATTTCAACAGTATGTCTAATCTTATTGTGAACGGAGTATAGCTCCCCATACGTACCTCCCGCTACTAAAAATAACTACTGCTGCCCGCTACTAAATTTCTTTTTTTTTTCTGGGAAAAAAAGGCTAAAATAAGTATTCGCATAATGCAAATATACAAATGCATAAAATGCGATGACTAGTATTATTAATATCATCCTAGCCTAGCCGAGCCTTCTCCAAACTATGTTTTACATGAAGCGACTGCCTATCTGACCTCCACAACCCAGTTACTGGGTAACACGATACCCCTTGGTAATACTGGTTGTCAAACTTTCCAGCTTCTGACTACCCTTAACGACTGCCAAATATGTATCTACGAATGACAGCAGGAATCTACGGCGGCGTTACGTGCTTTCTGAGACACGGTGGGGACTAGGTTTGAAATGGATGGTCACCCATCCACAGACCGGCCCCGGCAAGCGTAGCTAAACCTTGACTAATCTATACGTGACGGTTTTACTTAGCCTAAAGTACTATGTAGTAAGTACTTACTATCTATGTAGTCCGTGCCAAAGTAAAAAAAAATACAGGATTTTTCAACATTTATGTCGTCTTTTGTCGAGCAACTTAGAACAATTAGTTACTTTTGTCGCCGTAGATGGCGACACTATCAATTAAATAAAGCAAAACGTGTAAAGGCGGCGTTAAAAATGATACCTAACGCGTCTGCGACGATGATAGAGGTACTCAGAAAAAAATAACAGCTAGGTACATACCTCAATATTTAAAAGTAGGGAGTTAACATTTTCGTTCATTCCAAATCACTGTACACACATAGTCACAAATACATAAAATAAAATTAATGAAATAATCACAATTTTGTGTTTAATATTATATCAAGCTAGCTCGCAAAGGTGAATATCGAACGTACATAAATGACCGTACAACCGTTATCTATAAATTGCCAGTGATAACAAATCCTGCGATAGGGAAACCAATGGAATGGGAGTATCACTGAAACGACTGTTAAGGGGCTATTAACCGACTTTTACAGATTTTAAACTGACAATCACGTCAAAATGTGCAGAGTAAATAATTTGAAAAAAATATATGTTAAACTAGAACATTCTCTTAATCACTTAGTAAGTGAATATTTTTAATTATATTCATATTATATAGTTTAATTAATACGTGAAGTTGTGTCTGACGCGGACAAAACATTGACAATCACACAAAATCTACCAGGTATAATTAAACGAAACTTACACCATCTTACAGACAATTTTAGAGTTTTGGACGCAAAACTGATGCAGAACGGACGCAATCTGCGTCCAAAACTTTCAAAATTTAGTCGAAAAAAATTAAATAAAAGTAGTATTCTTTCAAAATTAAAAAAAGGCGTATACTAAAAGACAGATAATAAAATTGTCTGTAAGATAGTGTAAGTTTCGGATAATTATACCTGGTAGATTTTGTGTGATTGTCAATGTTTTGTCCGCGTCAGACACAACTTCACGAGTTAATTAAACTATTTAATATGAACTTCATCAAAAATATTCACTTTCTATATGATTAAGAGAATGTTCTAGTTTAACATATATTTTTTTCAAATCATTTACACTGCACATTTTGACGTGATTGTCAGTTTAAAATCTGTAAAAGTCGTATATCGTCGCCTTAAGGTAAGGTAAGTACCTAAGTATGTAAAATTCATGCCAGCGAAAAGTTAAGAGATCAAACTGAAACGTAAGGGAGTAAACTAGGTATCTTTTGTAGGTAAGGTACCTTTTGTACCTAATCTTAAAAAAGACCAAGCAATCAAGCTAGCAAGTTTGCATATCTTGTTATCTACATTATTATACACTTTTTACTAGCGTATAGAACAGACACCGCGAACCAAAAGTTTGCTTCATTTCGGTAAGAGTTAGAACTAAAGTTCGCTGCAACGCTAAAACAATAGTAATGTCGTCTAACTAAACTATCAAAACATGCAGCGCTAGATCGCTTATAGTTTTCTCGCGACCAAAACGTCGTAAGCGCCATGAATTTCATGGCGCTTACGCGTTTCGTTCAATGTAGTGTAACAACAAGTCGCTCCTATAGATTACACCGCAGAAGTGACACAGTTTTTGTACCTACTATCTAATACTCAGCCAACTATCTATCTTCTATCTATATAAATAAAAATGAACCGCCGAAATATATGTACGCGCATAATTTTCGAACGACTGCACCAAATTGGATTTTGTTTTTAACCGACTTCAAAAAAAAGGAGGTTCTCAATTCGACCCGTATGTTTGAATGTATGTATGTATGTATGTTTGTTTGTCCGCGATTATCTCCCGTTTGGCTGAATCTATTTTGATGCGGTTTTCAGAAAAAATTGTTACATTCTGGAGAAGGTTTTAGTATACAGTTATACAACAAATACATTTTTTTTTAAATGCAATGAACATATAATATTATGTTCATTGCATTTAAAAAAAAAATATGTATGAGGAGTCGGAAGTCATATTTCTTCTTTGCGATTATTTTGCACAAATTTAATCCACGTTTCTCTTTTCTCATGACCCGGCAGTAGAAACCTTCAAAGTTATTTAGGTAAAAGTCACAATTTACTTATTTTACATCTATTCTACACTTATTATGAATAACAAACACAAACTGAACAACAAAATAGGTACAAATGTATAGTGCGTATCTGCGTCTTTTATTTTCATTACTCTATGCTTAGTATTGCAATATGGCGGCGCTCGGCAACCCGATTCTCGTGAGCATTTTTACATCGCGAAAAACATTCAATCAAAAAGTTTTAAACGTTTTTCTGTCTACTTACCGATGAAATGTTATACCATCACGCTTTTTTGATGTTCTGGAGTGTTTACGGCAGTCTGTGCTGTAATGGGTTAAGAACACAACCAGGCATTTTGATATTGGTATTTATGCAAGCAAAACACGACTTGTCTCTACGGGCGTTGGATACTCACTCACTGGACAGTTGCGGTACGGCGTACCGCAAAGCGTGGCGCAAAATCATGCAACGCGTTGTCTTCTCTATACGTAGTAGTAGTAGGTACCTCATCACTTTTAGCCGTCCGAAATTATAAAACACCTCTATTACTCCATTTACAATAGCATTAGACAGAAGTTAAAAAAGGTTCTTTTTAATGCACACTTTGTAACAAAAGTACAATAAACCTGTTAAAGTTACGATAGACACCGAATTCGCTACAAACTATTTTTACAGAAGCTGTCGCACGTATTTGTAACCATTTTTATAATTTATCTTCTAAAGTTATGTGGCTTTCAAATTTTTTTGTTGTATATTTAATTGTTTTAAATTTAATCTAAAAACCTAAAAGAAGCAGGGATGAACAATAACGGGAACGTTATTCGTTTCACTATAATCCTACCAAATTAAAAATGTTACCAAATCTTTAAAAGACTTTTATTCCTTTTATATTATTACTAGCTTATGCCCGCGACTTCGTTCGCGTGGAAGTCGTAAACAGTTACTACTTGAGTACTCAATAGCAATTATAAATTTCACTGACAGGCAGTGTACAGCTTGGTCTAGAAGCACGAAACTTTGTATGGAGATTTGTCTTTTATGCCAATAGGAAATTATGTCGTGCACACAGTTGACTCATGATCATAAATAATTGTTTCTATTTTACATTTTAAGATAAATACAGAGTGCGTATATTGCACGATTTAAAAACGATATGTTCTTTGTCGTTCTAAAAAAATACTTTTATATATTCATACGTACCTACACAACAAATGTTGAAATTCCTAACCTAACAATGTTTAAAAAAAGAAGAAAAAACATTAAGGAAGCTTAGCTATATATTTATAAAACCTCTCAAAATTCTACGGTGTAATGTGTGGCGTCACCTTGCCCGACTACTGTGTTCATTGAGATGTATACCTACTACTTGTCTCCCTTCAATTTGAGAGAAAGAGAATGCTTTTATCGATCGCTCCAGTTTGATAATTTTTGGGCGTTAAAATAGCCTGTTCACAAAATAAGGTTCCTTTATACCCTTAAAATAAATAAAAAATGTCGGTTACGCTAAAAAAAATATATGTACAAACAACTTAGGTTGTAATGGTAATGTGTACTAGATCAACTAATAATTTGTGATGTAAGTCACAATCATATTTGTTTATGTATGTGTGTGTGATGTAAGAGAAACATTTCTAACAATATTAGGTGCAAGTGATGGTTGTAGTATTTCTTACTAATGATTTTGAACCGACTTTAATAAAAGGAGGAGGTTCTTAATGTACCTACTTTTTTATGTTTGACCACGCATAAATTCCCAAATTAATTTTATGAAAATATTCCGCTTCCTAAGCGTGCAACATTAAGGATGACTTCATTTTTTGGTGTTACCGTTTTTTCATTAATTTGGATGTTACGAAGTACACATAAAGGTTCGTAATTATTAGGTATTGATAGAACCTTAAAACTATGACTATAAAAAAATAAAATAATTAAGTTGGGGTGTGTGATAAAAAGGTATACATGGACTCACGCTGTACGAAGTTGAGGTTGTTCTCGTGCTTAAAAAGGGGTCGACATAGTGAGCAGCGACTATAGCCGCATCGTCTGCCGCCGTCGTGGCTCTCACATAGAGCTGGCGGTGATGGGCTTCGAGGGTGCCACTTTGTTGAAACAAATAGTAGCTATAGATAGTTTATTTGCGCACATTATTACTCAATAGGCAAAGATTATTGGAACGAAGTTCCTTATCGCGCGTTGTGAAAGGGGGCTAGACGGAAAAAATTCTTACGAAAAGTTGTCACGACACTTTTTGCTGTACTTCACAAACGCAGACAATTCGAACAGAAAAATTGAATCGTTGGAACTGTCAAATAGAGTTCATTATTAGTTGAATGGCGGCTTTTCTATGAAAACATTGGAACGAATTAAAACCTTATTTTTACACATTAACCGTGAAATTCGGTTGCACATAGCTCCTATTGTCCGGTCGGGCACCAGCCTATACGTTTCTCAGAATAATTTTATCATACCTAGTTTGGTAAAATTTCAATTTTTAACCGTTTACGTTTACAAAATAAAGTCCGAATTCGCTTTTCGTAGAATATGTTTATGTATTTAAAGGCGGCGCGGCGAACTCTTTGAACTAGGTACCTAAGGCGATATGTTTAGTACCTAAGTTTATTCGCTCAAATAGTGGCGGTACCTACCTCAATGACTGACTGACTACCTGAATGAATGAATGATGAAATCGGAATTATCACGCAATGATAATTCCGATGATAACGACCTACGAGATAAGTCCACCTTTCACTGTGAGACTGTGTGGATTGTGAAAACGAGTGTAAATTTTAAGTCGATAATTAAGCCATAGAATACGTAGGTTAGGTAGGTAGGTAGTTACTGTACCTACTTCTATGTTTTGTTTAGTAGGTACCTATTGAAAGTTTGGGTTTGGTAATCATGAGCTTTCTATCGGTCGCGGTCGTCAGTAGGTAACCACTGCACCTTATCGCTCTAGGTCACAGAGTACTTTTCTTTACGTTTTACTAGCGACAATAATATTTTTTTTGATTTGATTAAAATGTTTTGGTTTAAATTAAGCCAGTGGGAGCTTAGGTGGGTACCTAGGTAGGTAGTGGTACTTACTTTTATCATTGGCGAATTATTTGTAGTTGTAAGTAGGTACTCTTTTGCTAGAAAAAGAAAGGCAGGCAGGCGTAGTACCTATAGGTGCTATAGGTAACCTATTTAAATAAATTAGAGCTATTCACAAACACAGTTTTAATCAACTTTGGCTTAATTAAAAAACTTACCTATTAGGTATAAAATTTACACTTCCCTGTATCGAAGCGACTGCTCAATATGGAGTCCATTTCGCTCGATACATAAACGGGCACGTTTAATTAAATTGTCTTTTAATTACATTATATTTGTTAATAATAAAAAAAATATTATTATAACTTAAAAAAAAAAAAAAATTACAATTCCTTCACTAATTAATCGAAAGGAACTTCGTTCCATCCGGGTGTCCCTTGACACCTCTCAAGTTTTGACAAATGGGTTGACATTATAGTTTTTTTATATAATTTATTGTTGTAGGTACTCAAACTATGCCAAATTATATATGCTCTGGATCTTAGGACCATATTCATCGACCATAATGTGTTCGTCAAACAGCATGGCAAAGCAGCACCAGGCTAAGTGGCTTTTTCTATGAAGAGTGGTGTGAAAGTAGTAAGGACTTAATGCAAGCTTACCTTTTCTTCCTGTTAATTTTCTTTACGAAACCACTTTCGCATGTTCTTATTTAATAAAAATACCAATCTAAACATTCTCCTAGTTTCCATACACTCGGTAATAGCTTCATAAAAATCTCTAATAGCTTCATAGCTGTTCCTATGGGTCGGTAATACAAACAATCGACTATTTCTATTATTTTTTTGTAATAGGTACAAGATTTAAGTGTAAATCTATACATATAATAAAACAGTAACAAAACTGTGTCTGTACATTGAATATATAAAAAAAAAAAATTGAGGGGGGTTTAGGAACAGTAATAGAGGACGAATCCAAAAAAAAAATTCTGTCTATTTGTCTGTTTGTTTGTACACGCTAATCTTCGGAACTACTCGGCGGATTTGAATGATTTTTCTTTTGTTGTATAGGTATTAAATCTGGGCAACATATAGGCTATAATTTATTTTGGAAACTTGAACACCTGATGCAGAACCGCAACAGACCAGCTAAACTATAAGACCACGGTTCCTAACCTGGGGGTAATTACCCCTGCGTGGGTAAAACTGGTATTCTGTGGGGGTAATAAGCCGGTAATATATATGTCACAGTCAAAACTCTTAACCAGTCAAAACTTTTAAGAGTTTTTGACTACAAAAATCAGTCAAAACTACTTTTGAACGGTTTCAATTTATCCTTAATACTTAGAAACCCATTAGGTTGGTAGGCTTTTTTGTCCCTTTTAAAACTTTTGTTTTGTAGTGATTCTTATAACAAGGGCGTTCCGTATTTTTGTTTTTGTAACGCAAACGCATTTTGTCTTAATAAGGGTTCTGACTGAAGTCAGTCAAAAGTAGTTTTGACTGGTTAAGAGTTTTGACTGTAACATATACAGGGTGCCCGGTAATTAATGGATAACAAATTACTTTTTATACCTACTTATATGATTCCCTACAATAATTTCTAGCTTATTGTTGTTAAGTTATTTATTTATACACAAACATCTCTGAAATGCTTTAACAGACAAAAATAAAGTGCGTAAGTAATTGCGTAGGTTTGAAAAAATATCAATGGCGCTTGCAATATTGGGAACTATCCTTTTTGTTTACTTATTTAAAAAGTTCAATAGAAAAACGCCATCGGCACACTTTTTTATGTCTTTGTTAATTTAACTTAAACATAGTAATTACAAAAAATATTAAGTACTCACCGTAATGCCCGTTTGCCGACAAATATCAATCACCCGGCATCCACTTAACCGCAGAGCTATTATGCACTCTCTTTGTATTTGCGACAATTGAGGCGCCATAACAAGTTACAAATCTTATTTAATAAACTAAATAAAAGTAAGTAATATAAGTAAAGGAGATTGTTCTGCACCCATACATCTTTTGCCCCAGATCCAACAGGGAAGGAAATTTATTTTGCGTGTTCTAAATTACAAGTATATGCCCATGAAAACAAAGTTTTACGACGAACAACTTGTAGAAAGCATTTATTTAAAAAGAAAATAAAGATTTTGAGATTATATTTAGTAAGAATTAATGCCTTCAATACTTAGAAATATGCTAGTAAATGCCTGTCACTAATGTTATTTCTATTGCATTTCTATGTCATGTGACTAGTTAAGCTAAGAGATTCAGTAAAACGTTTGACTAGGTACTTATGTACTTACCTGTCTTGTATAAGTAGTGTAAATGAACGAATGATCTGATTAGTCGAATTATCTGCAACTACTAATTTACAAATTCGACTTGAATCATCATCATTTCAGCCGATAGACGTCCACTGCTGGAAATAGGCCTCCCCAACGGGGGGTTTTGCCATAATCGCCACGCTTGGCAGACGGGTTGGCGATCGCAGAATTCGACTTGAATATTAGTAGGTTACTAATTTTCATAATCTAAACAACTTACTTCGTGCTATTAACTAATATTTCTATTAAACCTAAATAGAGAATATCAAATTATTTTATCATTACACACAAAGTGACAAAGTCGTACATCCAATTCGAATGTCCAATTAGTTACTTATTTTCTCAATCACTCGAATCATTCGAATGACTCCTTCAGTCGGATGACTCAAATGAATTCATTCGCAGACGAGCATCGCTGTTGTCAAAGATGGCCATTTTTTATTCGTGATGTCGTAAATCGTTGAAGCTCTTTTAATTGTTCAATAGTGAACGCAGGATGTCCGTTTCGTACAGATATTCGCAATAAGTATAATAAAACATACTTATAATTATCATGTACGTCAGATCTTTGTTGGCCCTGGGGCCATTTACGACGATGTCCTTTCAAGTGTTTTTTAAATCACTTTAGAATAAATCGGGCATAGTATCCCCGTATCAACCAAATTTCCTCAAAATTAGGCTAAGTCTAAAACACTTTTTCTTCTCCTTTTTTTCCTTCAAGGCAATAGAATTCAAAATTTTGCACGAAATAGTCGGTATTAAAATTTCACCCACAATTGTCACTCCGATTGGTACCACCTGATTGCTGGAATGATGTAGCGTCTGCACGTCCACTATCTCCAGCTCCTCGAATCTCCACTAGTTACTGATCCTGACGATGACTTCTAGCACCGGCTGAAGTCGCGCGCCGCTCACGCTGCTACTGCTGCTTCTTGACGAGTTTGCTGCTGCTGCCTGCTGCTTTCACCACTGCGCTGGCACTGCTTCCAACGCTTGGCTGGGTTGCGCAAGCGATCCACTTGCCCAGCCAATCTTCACAAAAACACCTCCAGATTCTTCGATCCGGCTCTCGAAGGACCCCGTTCATTCCACTGAAGCACACACACTTGGTGGTCACAGAAACTGCAGCTCTCAAACTGTCGTCGTAACTCGTAAAATAATAATACCAGTGTACTACTGTGTTATTTGTATATTACCAATTGAGATCATTTTGGCATAACAAATGATGCGACCTTGCTAATGAGCGGGGAATCTTAACACCGACTTTCAGACCTGAAATTCAGGTAAATAACAGATTGAATTTGTAAAAAAATGTAAAAATACAGAAAAAAATCCTAGGTTTATATTTTAGGAGCTGTAAGCCTAAAAACCCCATGGCCGCGCCATTAAAACGGTGGAAAATACGCTATAGCCGATATCTCGCTGAAAAAGCATCGCAGAGGTCTGCAGTTTTTTGTAAAACCTAGATTTGAATTTGTCGAAAATGGAAAAAATATACCAAAAATACCTAGGTTGTTTTTATTTCAGGAGCAGTGGTGCAGTATCGCGTAGAAATAAGTTTTGATTATCTATCGAAAAAAGTAAGTATTAGCGAGATCTTTTTCTGTAAACAACACATTAATATTATTATGTAGAACTATCGACAATAAACGAAAGAAAACTTTTACAAAAAACTTCAGACCTCTGCGATGCTTTTTCAGCGAGATATCGGCTATAACGTGTTTTCCACCGTTTCAATAGCGCGGCGATGGGGTTTTAGTCTTACAGCTCCTAAAATATAAAACTAGGATTTTTTCTATATTTTTAAATGTTTTTTACAAATTCAATCTGTTATTTACCTGAATTTCAGGTCTCTGCTACGATTCGTTTCAAAGATCTCCGTGGCCGCGCGGTTCTCAGCGTTTTAATGGCGCGGCCACGTTCAAACCCTTATAACTTTTTAACCATAACTTTGACAACGCACACGTAATATCGGTATGATGTACAGACGCCAGCACATCAAACCATACCAAACTGTCAAATGTTTCCAATGAAATATGAACCTTATCGTTTTGTGATAAAGTTGAAAATCTATCAAATACATTTGACAGATTGTTGTAGCTTGATGTGCTGGCTTCTGTACAACATTTATATTAAACCTAGCGTTAGTAACTACTTAACTCTGAGTAATCTTTTTGGTTCAAGTGGGCCGACCGGGTAAGAATGCAAACTCTGGATCACTAATGGAACTATACGAGACAGAATCCAGTATCCTACTCTGAGCAGTCACACTTGTGACCACTAAACAGGAAGCGATTATTCCCGATGTCCACCACTTGTTTAGCCAAAACTAGGGCACAGCGAAATAACTTAAAAAAATATATATTTTCGTGGTCCTGATGGACCACGAAAATACCGCTATTCCCCAATGATTTGGGGAATAGCGTCTCAACTTTCTAATTATTTCCATTCGCCACTACTGGTGGAGAGCGACACGGATTTTTAAACATTCCCTATTGCCACCGCTGGGGGACGATGGCACAACATTCTAAGATAAAAAAATTACGCATAATGATATCAAGATCAACAGTGCATAAAAATAAGGCCGGTCGAAGGAGCTCCGCTTTGCGAGGCTCCTATTTCTGGGTGGTTTAAAAAGAAAACCACGATTGGGATTTCTACGAAGGAGATTTGCTGTCCCCCAGTGGTGGACAAACAAGTACTGCACATCCTTAGCTAGTGATGATTTCTAATCTCGTTCAAGCAATTGGTGATACTATCCACCAATTGCTGGAATGAGATCATGCTGACGTCGGAAGCAGCAAACTCTGCGTCTCCGTGCTTCGACTGAAGCATCTCGGCGACAACCACACGTCCAGGGATAAGTAGCTAGTTTTGGGTTACGTCTCAACAACCAAGCCAACAACCAGGCAGCAGATGAAGTTTTACTGCCTGAAAGAAATTAGAAGTACTTTCCAAATTACTCATTATGAAGTGTACAAACTTTTCCATATTTTGAAGTAATCGTAAATCGTAATGGTTTTGCGTATTTGACGATAGTTAATTTTAAATCTATCCTAAGCAAAAGTATTGACTGGACATTGGACTATTATTGCTGGTTAATAATGTAACAAATTCATCAGAATTAATTAGTTTGACGTATTTTAAGAGACAGTGAATTGGCTCGTTTTGGCAGTACTAAACTCAATTATGTTGGGTTAGGACGCTAAAAGAAAACAAGCGTGTATTGCAAACACATTTTATTTTAGTTCAATCACAATTAATAGATACAATATTAACTAAGTTAAATTTACAAAATAAAGAAGAAGCGATCAAGATATTAATTAAAAAAAGTCAAAGCATTTATTTCAATTAAACCATTAACTACGTAAGGCACTTTTGAATAGTCAAAGAGTCAGTTAGTTAGTCAGAAAAATGAAGCTACTTGCTCGTTTCAAAACGTAGGGTAGGTTTCTATGCAGAAGAACGAGCAAGAAACTCCACGGACACTCCTTTGAATCAAGTTTTTACAAAATACTGATTACATTATTCACGTTGCTTCTATATGTCAAAACAATACTAATACAATACCAATACAACGCATTAAAAAAATAAATTAGAAAAATAAAAACCCGACTGCGTAAAAAGCGAGCTTTAAATAAAAACTGAAAAGAAATAAACAAGTCCTGTAGTCTAGAATTATGTTTAGTATGTTGAATAACTATACCTACCATTGAAACAAAAACCACACCAATAGCGATTTGATCAGTCGGGGCCCATTAAAATCTAGACCGGCTCAAATCCTCCCTATAATAGGTTCCGACTGTTAAACGTTAGTTAAACCGTATTCCTTCTCTGTGCTAAACTAGTTTTTTTCATTCTAGGTATTGTATGGTATGGTTTAAACGACTCAGCGTGTTTCTTTCTTTCTTTCATTTTATGAATTGCTGAAATATATGAAAATGATTTCATATTGGCAATACTCATCTGATGGTCGCGTAGAAATAACAACGGATTAAACCATCTCTTTAAAAGCGGACAGTTAAGTATATCCATTAAGTTTGGAGGATCGATTAGGCGTACCAATGTTATTAAGTTATGCACAAATTCAGACTTGGCATAAGAATTATTGCCACAAATAGAACACAACATGTGAGATGGTTTTGTGAACATATTTAAAAAACTTTCTAAATTGTCATTATTTATGAATGGTCTAGCACATTGTAATATAAATGTTGCAATATTGTACAAGCCTTCTTTTATGATAACTTCAAACGAAATTGATTGCAGTATGAGAGATACATTTGTCTTTGGCATCTTATCACCATGGATTGTGTAGAAAGCTTGGTCATACAGTAACATTTTAAAATTACTAAGTTTATTGTCCATAAACTGTCGGATTCCTCTTTTATTATCCGTCACAAAAATATCAGTTATTAAATATTTCCAGAGTGAAATATCAAATCCAGATAGATAAGTTGATGTATAGAAGGTATCATATTTTAATATATTATCCCAAATGAACTCCGACGCAAAATATTCGGAATAAGTTGAGTGAACAAACTTGGGATGATTACCGATAATACATTCGATAATACCTGATTTCTCATCTCCCGATTTTATGGATTTTATGAAGTCATGTATATCTTGAATGTCTTTTTTAGATAACAATGTCATGACAATACTTTTGTTCAAAAGCGTGTATGCACTGATATTCTTATGAATTTCTAAAAAATCTTTATACCCCTTTTCTACCAATTTTTTATCCTTTAAACTCGTGGAAGACGTCATTATCGTGCCAAAGCGAATTGTAAAAAAAATCTTTTCTATGCAAGTTTTATACAATGAACACAAATTTGTATTAGTTGCATTGTCCGGAAGACGAGAAACGTTACATCTAGCTACCGCGAGAAAATCTTTTGTTAAAAACGCACCAATTAGTGGTTGATAATAATCTGCGATTAAAGAAATATGAAGAGGTAAGCCCGCAAAAGTTTCATCACCTAACTTTTCTATTATACTTGAGAAAAAAAGACCGATATAGTGGCTTACTACTAGCGACTTTTTCTTATCATAGTCCAAATTTTCGGTCCAAATTTTTTGTAAATATTGTTTTTGTTCCACTTGATTTAATGGCTTAATTATGAATGAAAAGGTCCCCAAAGCACACTCTAACTGATTAACAATATTATATGGCCTGGTGGTTATCCATATATGCGCAACCTTAGAAGACTTTAAAATTTTTAATAATTGAATTGCTTCGTTTTCAAAATCAGAACAGATTTCGTCAAAACCGTCAAAAAGTAGAATCACTCGGTTATTGTTATAACAGTGGTTAAATACGTCAATCTCGAACAAATCGTTTGTTTCGGAAGAATTATTATTTCGTTGACATTATCAATAACAATTCGGTTGCCAATTTCATCTAAAATATTTTTGGCTGTCTCAGCGTTGTCTTTTAAAGCTCTAATATCAATCGCACCGTAAAGGAACTTAAAAGCTTCTTTTAAATCAATCTTAGTTTTGTCCTCTTTCCATTTCGTAAATTGGTCAAGATGTACATCAAAACTTATTTTTGATACCCACAGTGTTGGATACTTGAGTTTTGTTTGAACTGCCAAATGAGATAATAATGTAGATTTACCCATACCAGGCTCTCCGCTGATAATGACAATTTTTTCTTCAATATCTTTCACTGTTTTAGGCATGACTTGGTAGGTAACATTTAAACCTTTATTCTTGTCCTCTATATTTAAATGACCCTGCGATTTCAACCATACTATATTACTGATTTCACGTTTAAACAAATGGACGTTCCGATTTTCGTTTTCCTTACAGGTATTTTCGAAATATTTTAAATGTTCTGTTATTAAAACAATATCACAATTATCTTGCAACGTCGCATTCTCTCGAACGTCATCAGTATTACATTTGTTCATAAAATATAAGTCCGTATGTTTATCTTTATGTAGTGTGACACGGCAGCATAAGCTCCGGTGTATATAAAAGTAAACTTTGTTTATGTTCAAACGGACAGCTGCAGTTGGCATTTCACCTACTATAATTGTTTCGCGGTTAATAAACCTAAAAATTGTTGTTGGTTTTACAGTGCGTAAAAATTCAGTATTTAAAACAGCATTTATTGATACCTTTTCACCTTGAAATACAAGGTCTCGATTTATAAGAATTTTTCTTCTTATTTTATCTTCAAGATTCGTAAAGCTGCTGGTGTTAATATCATTTCGCTGCAAATTGCTATTAGTAATTCTATTCTTTGTATTGTCTGATAGATTAGCACTAGTGATAAGAATTATTTTGTTATTGAACACATTTTTCACCGCATCAAATGATGCTTTAAATTCACTTTCATTACATGATTGATAAATTAGAATCAAAATGCGACATTTTGTATCTTTCAACTCTTTTTCTACAACTTCTAAGAGGTGTTCCCTAATCACGGATTTCATATCTAAAAAAGTAAAAGTGGTATCACAATGTATTTTATTTTCATCTAAATATTGGATTAATTTAATACTGGAAAAGGTAATTTCATTTGAAGTGATAAGCAAATATTTCGCGTCGTCGTCTTCTAAAAAAAATGCTATTTTTAGTTCTTGAATAGCACAAGGTTTGAATTTAGCCTCATACGTTCTCAATTTATTACAGAAGGTATAATTGAGGACTGTTAACAGAGGATAATCCAGAGTGTACTGATTAGCCTCATGATAATATTTACATGTTTTTGTCAAATAATTGATCTGACCGCGTTGTTTCCACCATTTTTGTACTTTATCATGGAATTTCAGGTAAATTGCGTCTGTTTTCGCTCGGAATATTAAATCCTTATGTTCCAATTTACAATTATTGTCAATTTCTTTTTTTAAAAGATTTTCTACATCTTCTTCTTTGGCTTGATCAGTATAAAATTTAACCTGTTTTAAAAATTCTCGCACAAGATTTATGTCATCTTCTTCTTTTGATAAAACCAGTTTCGGAAACCATGGAATTTTTACATCTAATCTGTACCGACTAATACTGTGGTTATTAATTTTTAAAAACGTTAGTAAGCTTAAAGCATCACCAGTTAAATGATCTTCCAGATTAAATTTAAGCAATTTCGTTTCTTGGTCAAATATTAGTAAGTTACCTACAAGGTCACAGAGCATTTGCAGCTCCAACGTATTGGTAGACTGTGAACTTTTCTCGGAACCGATATCACTTTCCCTAATTTCGACAACGTAATTATTTTTATAAGCATCAATAAAGAGCTTTTCAAACATAATGCCTAAATATTGCAGCGTCTCTTGTTTCTGTTTCGCATCTCCCTTAATATGAAACTTGACGTTTCCAAAATTTTCTGGAACTATAAAAGACAATGATTTTAATATTTCTTCTTTCTCGACCTTCGTTTTTCCATTAAGAGCCTTTAATTCTTTACAAATTGTTTTTTTCATAACCACTAAATTCTCATCTTGACTTTCAAGAAATGTTTTCCGAAATATAACTTCATTGGTATTGTTGTCTTGATGCTTTACCGATACTAATACATTTTGTGCCAAATAAACATGATACACTTTTATTACGCCGTCTTTCATGTTAGTGTCTGTTTTCTGATTGATGAAATTTGTTAATGTTACTGCTATCTGCTGAGCAAGTGCTTTTTTAACAGTTGGGGTTAATTTTTGAATTACTGTATCGTCTGCACGAAATTGAAATATTTTTCCATTTTTGCTGGTTTTGATGTAATATTCTTCGTCTGTTAGTTGCATGACTTTATCACTAGTAAAATTTGAAATTGCGGAAGTGTATATTATAAATTCACAATTTATATTGTTTAAAGGCCCTTCAAACATTTTATTTATATAGACAGCACGAAATTTTTGAATTACATCCATATAGCTTTCTAAATATGTATGCAAACTAAAATCTCCATCTTCTTTCAACACTTTATCAAATGTCAATTTATCTTTCTTAGGATCATCTTTATGCTTTGCTTGCAAAAACATTATTTTAGGTATATCTCCGTGTTTTTTATACATAAAAACAATATCATCAAATGCACATAAACCTGTGACATTGGCACCTAAATAAAATACTTCGATTTCGCTATCATGCAAAGCTCTGAATAAAAGAAGGCTTAGAAGTTTAGTTTCGTACAGTTGGCCATGAATTCCTGAAGTGCCTGCTCTTCTTTGAAAATTTGGTATTTTCGACTTCGTATCTTCTGGTGTAGTCTTTTTTTGTTGCAATTGTTCATCACCGTTATTTTGTTTACGAGATGAACAGTATTTTCCATTTTGGTATATTCTTAAAAGGCTTGCGATTTGTTTACCGTCATTGCCTTTTAATAGTTTTGCAATATCTAAAGCAGTTTGATTGTCGCAATTTTTTATGGTAGCATCAGCTTGTTTGTTTAGAAGACATTTCACAACATCCACTTCCGCATTTAAGACCGCAGTGTGCAATAGCGTATTACATTTGTTATTATCTACGGCGTTTACATTATTTCCTCTTTTTATAGACTTTTCAATGTCTTTTATTTTTTGTTTCCACGCTTTTTTAAGTGCTTTTCTTTGATTTTGCTTGTCCATCTTGGTCCGTTCAGTTCATAGTAATCAATATTAATTTATATTATGAAGTGAGTAATCTGAAACAAAATAAGCCTATTGTGAACATTTATGAAAACAAAACTTTTGGTTAGTTCCAAAGGTTAGTTCACACCGAAGTGTGATGCAACATGACATGTTGTCGTGAAACCCTTTGCTGGGCTCTGCTCTAAAATAGTAAAAAAATGTTGATAAAATTAGAAAGATTAACTGACTTAATCAGCGCACATCCCTGATGAGTGACTAGGAACGTGCCATTAACATTGCTTCAATTTTAAAAGCAATAAAGAAATACTTACGCATTTTTTTGAAAAAAGAAAAAAAAAAGTAAAATGAAACTTAAATATAAACGGATCAATAAAATATATCTAGAAATTAAAAGGTTATGGGACTTTGAACTTGCGTTTGCAAGATTTATTAATTTCGTTTTAAACGGCGCTCCTGCATATGACAATACTTGACCTAGACGATGCGGCTCGTATTCGCTGAGTAGGTATTACAAACTCTTTGGTTTATACTCCATGTCCATACCAATAAGTAGGATAAAAACCTGTTTTCTTTTTATGGAATCAGTTTTTTCTCTCCACTCCACTCTGTTCGGCCAGGTTTTGACATATCAGTTGACTCGGCACATAGAAGTATATCTTACATAGAATAGCAATTCGGAACAACGATCATGTTCCACTAGCGATGTACGCGGGATGCGAAACGTCAGTTTCATATTCATAAAGTGTAAAACAGACACGTCAATTCGTCATTCTCGCAGTATCCTGCCTACCATAAGGCTAAGTTCAACTTAGTCACCGCGCGGTAAAAGATCAAACTAAATAGTGTCGACTGTCGTCTACATAACCGCGCGCTACCGCGCGGTTAGACGCTGTGCGCTCCGTCCCGCGCTCAAGATCTTGTACCGCGCGTTATGACGCGGTAAATACTTACAAATTTGCCAGACTGACTCGTGTACAATGCCGTCATGTAAACGCTACTACTGCGTGGCGACGCGCGGTCATTGTAAACTTAAGCCCTTATTACACTTGGCTAAATTAAGTCGACTAAATTCAGTGTTCGGGCTAGAACAGCACCCCCCACCCATTTCATCCCGAGGGTGTCGTCGAAGGCGACTCAGGGATAATCCGGAAGTCGGGCAGCAGCGGCTTCCGTGTACGCCTGCCAAGCGTGGGGATTATAGCAACCGCCCCCCCCCCCTCATGGGGGAGGCCTTTGTTCAGCAGTGGACATCTTCAGGCTGATGATGATGATGATGAAATTCAGTCGCTACTAAATTCAGTTATTACTTACTAAGTACTACTACTTACTTATGATTGCGATTACACTTTACTGAATTCAGTAGCGACTGAATTTAGTCGACATAATTTAGCCAAGTGTAATAAGGGCTTTAGCCTAAGTCTGCTTCCCCAGCATAATGTGAAAATTTCATAATACATATTTCATACCTTATTTTATTTATTTTATTATATTTTATTTTTCCAAAATCAAAATGTACATTTATTTTAAATAAACAATTTATAAAAACTTGAATTATTATTGTCAGGGCGTCTGTCGGTCAGAAATTAGAACCGAGTTTCTCTTTCCAAATAGTTTATATCTAGAGCTCATAGCAAAAACTAAGCTACTAAAGTCACGAAATGACCTGTTCCTGCTGACGTGACTGGGGACGGAAATTTTAAATAATAAATTCAATAAAAAAACTGCTTTAGTTTCCTTAATAAAAAATAATGAGTGTTTGGTGTTTTCACCGAACACCTTAGTTAGCAATATCGACGTGACGCATTGACCTAAATTTATTTCTTGCTAAAGTAACTTATTACTTATAACTGGTGGTAGGCTTTTGCCGTGGCTAGTGACCACCCATTGGACAAAGCACTGGTGGTAGGCTTTTGCCGTGGCTAGTGACCACCCACTGGACAAAGCCGCCCCGCCAAGCGGCCTAGCCGTGTTTCGGTGTGATGTCCAGTGACGCCGTCTGAGTGGGGTGGGTCAGAGTAGTTGCTTCACTCGCTGTTGAACCGTATTTGACGCACATCTCTGTAGCGACTTCGGGTGCCTAGTCGTGGAGGGTAGCGGGATCCGAGGCACGGTGTACCGCTGGCCGACCGCAGTTAGTAGGGGGCCCGATCGGAGCTAGCCATTCTCGGGAGGCTGCCCCGCCAACTCGCGAAAAATCCCGGGATGTACCATCGTGCCGGTTGGCGACCGGACGATAGGGCCCGATGGACATCCCCGGGGGGGCTCGGGCGTCCCCGAAGTCTCCAGGCTAGTTACCCACTGATGTCGTTGCACTATGTGTGTCTGCTGGGCAGCAGCGAGAAGCCTCACTCTACTTCCACCTTTCTCACCGAAATTCACTCCAAATTATGCCAAGAAATAAGAGATATAAGGTTGTACAGCGGCTGCACTCCCTATCATTGAAAGTGCACCTCACCAATATTCGAGGTTTGCACTCAAATATCGTGCCGGTCCACTTTCACCTTGAGACCGAAAAGCCAGCACTCTTGTTTCTGACGGAGACGCAAATCAGATGTCCGTTAGATACGGCGTACCTTTCGTACCCAGGGTACTCTCTGGAGCACAATTTTAAGGCCCGAGCCGGAGTATGCCTATACGCCCGTGACGACATCTGTTTTCGTCGCCTCCGTAACCTGGAAGATCGTAGGTTTTCTGTTCTTTGGGTTCTGGTGGGTTTTCTGATGGAGAAAATCCTTTATGCCTGTGTCTACCGTTCGCACAGCGGAGACCAGGAGACAACCAGACTCACAGAATACCTCAGTGAGGCGGCTGATGCGGCTCAGCAGAAGTACCCTACTGCCCAATTAGTGTTACTGGGGGATTTCAATGCCCACCACAAGGAGTGGTTATTCCCAAACCGGGACACTGACCATGCTGGGAGAGAGACGCAAAAGGTTGCTTTAGCGTTAAATCTCACCCAACTGGTCCAAGGGGCTACTAGGGTTCCTGATGTTGAGTCGCACACAGCCTATTGCTTGGACCTTCTGCTCACTACTGATCCAGACCTTTACTCAGTGTCGGTTTCCGCACCTCTGGGCAGCTCCGACCACTGTCTGGTGAAATCTGTATCCGTGTACTCTCCGTTCATTCCTAGCCCAAGTGGCTACCGGCGGATGTGGCGGTACAAGTCAGCAGACTGGGATGAGATGCGCTGTTTTTTCGCGTCGTACCCTTGGCTGCCGGTCTGTTTTTCTTCTGGTGATCCCTCTACCTGTGCGGATGCCGTGACGGAAGAGTTGCGTCAAGCTATGGAGTTTTTTATCCCATATAACGACGTACCTCTGTCCGGCAAAGCTCGCCCCTGGTTTAGTTCTCAATGCAGACGCGCAGAAGTGCAGAAGCATGAGGCTTACCTAGCTTGGGTTGACGCTCGTCACCGTAAAGCAAGGGATTTACGCCGGAAGAAGAGAGCCTTTAATAGAGCTGCCAAGTCCTGCAAGAAGGTTCTACAGAGGGCTCGTCATGACCACATTAGTCGAATAGGGAACAAACTTGCCTCGTACCCTGCGGGTAGTAAAGCTTTTTGGTCCCTAGCTAAATCGGTCGAGTCAAACTTCTTTCGCCCCTCACTGCCTCCACTGCTGAAACCTGATGGTTCTCTGGCTCACTCTGCGGAAGAGAAAGCAAACCTATTTGCTTCTCTATTTGCAGAGTCTTCACATCTTGATGCAGGAGACGCGACTTCCCCGACTTTACCTGGCAACACGACTTCAATGTCTGATACTCGCATTCGCCAAAAGGAGGTTCGTCAAGCGTTACGCAATCTTGATGTGAACAAGGCCAATGGACCAGACGGTATTCCAGCTATAGTTCTGAGGACCTGTGCACCTGAATTGTCTCCTGTACTGACACGCCTCTTTCGGCTCTCTCTCGAGACTGGATTAGTGCCGAAGTCATGGAAGCTTGCCAACGTGCGGCCCGTGCCCAAAAAAGGTAGTCATGCCGATCCTACCAACTATAGGCCCATCTCGGTCACGTCCATTGTCTGCAAGACAATGGAACGTGTCCTCAATAACAGGCTCCTGGCGTACCTTGAAGCAAACGACCTCCTCAGTGATCGTCAATATGGCTTTCGCCGAAATCGGTCCACTGGGGATCTTCTCGCGTACGCCTCTCATATCTGGAGTGAGGCCATCGAGAAATATGGGGAAGCACTTGCCGTCTCCCTGGACATCTCGAAGGCCTTTGATAGGGTATGGCATGATGGCCTTATTAGCAAGCTTCCAGCATATGGCCTGCCCGCTGGTTTCTGTGTATGGATGTCGGATTTCCTGAGTGATCGGTCAATTCGCGTAGTCATTGATGGCTGCTCGTCAGATCAAATGGCAATAAATGCCGGGGTTCATCAGGGCTCAGTACTCTCTGCAACCCTTTTTTTGCTGCATATCAACGATCTGCTGAAACCCGGTACCTTTGGGTACGCAGATGACAGCACGGTTGTAGAGAGTTACACATCCAGCGCACGTGCCAGTGCGGTTGAAATCCAGTCTTCTAGAGAGTCCATGGTCGAGCGCTTGAACTTGTCCCTCAAGGCAGTCTCTGATTGGGGTGATGCCAATCTGGTCAGGTTCAATGCAGCTAAGACCCAGGCGTGTCTTTTCTCTGCCAAGAAGAGGCCTTTCCATCTGGCCCCTACTTTCCGACATGTATCCGTTCCAATCACTGACCAGCTTGAGCTTCTTGGCGGTACTTTGACGTCAAATCTTAACTTTGGGTCATTTATTGAATCCAAGGCCAAACTAGCTGCCAAAAAGCTGGGAGTCCTCGCAAAGGTGCGAAAGTACTTCACGTCGGATCAGCTGCTCAACTTATACCAAGCACAAGTTCGATCGTGCATGGAGTACTGTTCGCACCTTTGGGATGGATCAGCAAAATACCAACTGGAGGCATTGGAAGTCATCGATAGACGTGCCAAGAGGCTCATTAACAACGACTCCCTGGTTAGGGCTAAGCTCCAGAGCCTTAAACATCGCCGCACCGTTGCTAGCCTTTCGGTCTTTTATCGGGTACATTTCGGAGAGTGTGCTTTGGAATTGCACAATTTAATTCCCCCATCCCCGTTCCATCATCGGACGAGCAGAGATACGGCAAAACGTCACCGCTATATGGTTGAAGTTCCACGGTCTCGAACCAAGCGCTTTGACTCCACATTTATTGTGCAAACTGCCAGACTGTGGAATTCCTTGCCCGCCTCTCTGTTCCCTGATAAGTATAATCTGGGTATCTTCAAGGCACGAGTGAACCGGTTCATCTTAGGCAAGCGTGTTCCAACTTAGGCCCCATTATCACTTACGATCAGGTGAATTGCGGTCAAACGCAAAACTATTTAATAGAAAAAAAAAAAAAAAAAAAACTTGACATTAGATTTAGTGCACTTTGGTCTACCGCGCTATCCGGGTGTATTCTAACATTTTATAACATTGCATAACATTTCATTTAACATTTTAACATTAAGTTTATTAAGTAACAGTTTGAGAGTGAGTCAATAAATAGTGTTCAACATTAACTTTTGTTTCTCCTCAACAACACCGACACCTCGCTACGTACCCCGACAATTAGTTTGGCTAGTTTTCGTCGTTTCGTACAAAAACTCATATCTGGGTCAGGTTTGCTTCCTATTATTCTAATTTTACTATCTTTTTAAAAAAATAGCTCTTGATTAAATGTGTTCGATTATGTAATGTACCTGGTTGCTGCAAAGAATGAATATAATATAATGTACTTAATATGTTGGAACTAATAATTAATATAATTATTATATTAGGCTATTTTTGGTTTAATAATTATAGGTTTTTCTTTTTTTAATTGTACGTGGAACTAATTAATAAACATAAACTAATAAACATGCTATCTAGTTATTTTCAACCGACTTCAAAAAATTAAGAGGGTCTAAATTCGACTGTAGGTATGTTTTTTTTTTGGATATTTGTTATGCGATTTCACCGGCAAATATGAATCGATTTTGAAAATTCTTTTAAGCAGTGGATTCCAAGTGTTCGTAGATTTTACCTATTTAATAATAATACGGGTTGTACGTTGTTTCATAGCTAATAGTTTCATAGAATTTCGTTTCACATAATTTTTTTCTTAGAATAATCAATACGCAGAATACTTAGGTACTTTGAAGATTTTTAAATCGTTGATTTTTGTTTCACATAAAGTTTAATGTTAGAATAATCATATCATAGAATAACAAATCAAATATTCTTTATCCATATATTGTTTATTTAATATAAAAATTATTACCAAGAATGGCGGTCTCAGTTCTAGCCAAACCTACAGCGCGTGCGTGCAACCAAGCATGCTAGCTTGTTTGCATACTGATGCAAGCAAGCATGCAGCGTGCAAGTAAGCATGCAGCATGCAAGCAAGCATGCAAGCAAGAATGCATCGTGCAAACAAGCATGCATCATGCAAGCAAGCGTGCAAAATGCAAGCGAGCATGCAACATGCAAGCGAGCATGCAACATGCAAGCGAGCATGCAACATGCAAGCGAGCATGCAACATGCAAACGAGCATGTAACATGCAGCAGGCATGATTTCTGTCACGGCTCTGGCGTTGCGGGGCTCCGGCGGTCCCACGCGAGCTTATCGTCGCAGATGGTATTCACGCTCACCACCGCAGCTTCGGCTTACTGGCGGGCGTTAAAACCACCTGCTCCTCAGCTCGCGGGCCGCCTCGCCCCTCCACGCCTACGCGGATTTAAATTACACTCTAGGACAGACAATGTGGAGTCGGTTTCGCAGCGATTCGTTTCTGTCATTAACTTTTGTAGCACAACATATTCACTTTTTAAGACAATGTTTTAGTTATTGTCTATTTATATATATTTTCGTTGAAATAAATTCCATGGAAAAAAACACAGAACGAACAATATTCTTTAAAAAATAATTCTACTGTTTGATATGTTTGTTAAACAAAAAAATGTGAATAAAAATTCTTTGAATTGTGTTTCTGTGAAATATGTTTCATTGAAGTAAATAGTCTTTGAAACAATAATAGTCGAAATAAAATTACAAGAACCAAATATTACATGAAACATTTTCTGGGAAACGAAATTCTATGAAATTTCTGTCTGCGAAACAAGGGGACACCAATAATACGAAATTACTTTATTTCCAGTTTTACAGTTTTAAAATAAGCACAACTGACTGCTATATTTTTAAAAATTGTTTAACTACTTATTAACGACCTTCGACACCTAAGCTAACAAGTAACATTAAAGTTGCGTTATGGGTACCAGGCCTCTAAATAATACAATTCTTAAAAGCAATTTTCTACGAAGTTACATCTTTTCGAAACTATGGTTTGAGTATAACAAAAAAATAAAGTTTATTGCAAAACAAATAATTTTTTATTTTTATTTATTTATTTATTTATCAGACATCAAAGGTCCACTTACACACACACACACACACACATTGATAAAATATTGGAAAATGTTAGTAACAATGTTTATTATAACCTATGTTAGTATTTATACACAACGACAGACATTGTCGTTTTGATGAGATGCCTCATTATGGGGCTCCCATCATGCCTGTCGGCTCTGTAATAATGTTAAGCCTCTCTCTAGTGTGGGTGAGTGTGTGTATGAGTGTGAGTGATGTGTTGTGTGTATGGCTTCTGTTTAGGATTCACGCGATATGTGCTGTAAAAAGTAGGATTTACTAAAAAAAAAAAGCTTACCAAGTATCTTCTCAATCTCTTCATAGTTACTCAATACACAATATCTTTATTGCTTTTCCATAAGTACAAATTAATATGCTTAGGTGGTAGTTGTTTGGTTATGAGCATTATGGACCCTGATCGGGCACAGTAATAGGGTAGAAGAGAGGAAGCTCTGTTTTAGAAAAATAATAAATTAACGTAGGAAATATATAGTTAACTAAAAAATGATTAATTACATTATTGTTATTATTATTATTTATTTATATTTAATTATTACATTTTATTATTATTTATTGTCTATTATATCTATTAATACTATTATATTTTTTTCTTTATTGTATTTATTATTATTATTTATTCTCAATTATATTATTTATATATTTATCATTTAGATATTCATTGATGGAGTAATATTGATTTATTTATCTTATTCATTATTATTAATGATTCTCAATTATATCAATACTAATATTATAAAGCTGAAGAGTTTGTTTGTTTGTTTGGTTGAACGCGCTAATCTCAGGATCGAATTGAAAAATTATTTTTGTATTGGATAGTCCATTTATCGAGGAAGGCTATAGGCCCATGCGAAGCTGGGTCGGGTCGCTAGTTATTTATATAGGTATTTATCTTTTAGATATTCATTGATGGAATAATAACATTTGTTTATCAGAATTTGTTTAATCCTTTTTATAAATAAATTAAACTTTTCTTCTTCCTTTATTATTTTAGGTAGTTTGTTATAAATCTTTATTGACATTACGTAGGCACTTGTAGAGTGCAGTTTTAGCCTGGAGGTTGGTATATTAGCCTAGATCGGTGCCTGAGTGTGTAGTGTAATTGAATATCTTCGTGTTTTGTGTAGTTTACGAACGAATTTGTATATTTCTAAAATGTAGATACTGGGGAGTGTTTAGTGTTACTCATGCGCCTTTCCGCGAATTCCTATTCCGTATAATTTCTGAAGTAGTATATTAAATTGCACTTTGTCGTAGGCTTTGGTCATGTCTAGTAAAATTCCTATTGCGTATTCTTTGTTGTTTAGAATACTAAGGGCTTCCTGAATGTATTTATACACGGCTAATGTGGTAGAGCGATTTTATCAAAAAGTATAAATACGATCACACATAGCTTTTTCGAAAAATTTTTAGGCTGAGGGCAAGAGAGCTATACAACGGGCCTGTTGGTCTAGTGGTCACTGACCCTGACTGCTAAGCCGGAGGTCGTGGGTTCGATTCCCACCCAGGACAGACTTTGTGTGATGAGCATGATTGTTTGTTCTGTGTCTGGGTGTTTATCTATAACATGTATGTATTTATAAATTATATAAGTATGTATATCAGTCGTCTGGTTACCATAACACAAGCTCTGCTTAGCTTGGGACCAGATGACCGTGTGTGAGTTGTCCCAAGATATTTATTATTTTATTTATTTATTATTAGCTATCGGGCGGTAATTGTTGCGATCAGTTTTAGTGATTTTTTTGTGAATTGGTTTAATAAGAGATATTTTTAATAATTCGGGAAAAGCACCTTCTGTAAGTGACTGATTTAGTAATAAATAAAACGGTAAGGTAAGTTCATTTGCGCATTCTCTCAATAACATAGGTGGTATTTCGTCTATACCGTGGCTTTTTTATTTTTCAGGTTTTTGAGCATTTTGTTTACTTCCCAAGCATCTACTGGGCTAAGAAACATGGTGTTCTCTGTGGGATTGAGAATTGAGGTTCCGTTTAGTTCCCTAGCTGCCAGATGGATTGTTGCAATTTTCCCCTATAGACGCAAAGAAGTTATTAAAAATATTCGCTACTTGTTTAGGTTCAGATATCAAATTGTTTTTGTATTTCCTTAAAAAATTAATTTAATTGTTTTTGTTTTTGTATATTATGTATTTTCTTTTTTGGTTTTTTATTTGTTCGTTCATTTATAATGCTCCACATTGTTTTTACTTTGTTGTCTGAATTCTTTATTTTGTCGTATTGTTTCTTTTTTGACGTCGTTACTAATTTTTTTAGTATTTTTTCGTATTTCTTATAATATTGTGTAATTATTTGATTTTTGGTTTTAGTTGAAAGTATTTTCAGTAATCTTTTGTTTTTGCAGGAAATTCTGATGCCTGTAGTTAGCCAGTACTTATATTTAGTATTTATATTTTATAGTTAGTTTTAAGCTAAATTTTACGTAAGTAAAGGAATATATTGAATTAAGATGTCAATTAGGCATTGCAATTTTCATTTACATTATTGTTTATTTTTATAATGTCGTTCCAGTTTTGTGTATTTAATTTTGATTTAATCAGATTTATGTTCGTATAGTTATATAATCGTTTTTTTGTGCAATAGGTCGTTTGTTTCAATGCTTGGGGTATGTTTAGGCTTATAATTGTACGGGTATGGTCCGAGAAACTGAATTCTTCTACGTTAGTACCTAATCATGTTTTTATTGCTAAAATTTGTAAATATTATATCGAGGCATGTTGAAGTAGTTTCCGTAATACGCGTAGGTTCCTTTATATTTTGGGTGAATTTATATTCTAACATGAGATCTAAGAATTGATTAGTTTTAGAGTTATTGCCTAAAATATCTATATTGAAATCTCCACCTATAACAATGTTCAATTTACTATACTTTAATATTAAACTAAATAGTTTAATATTAATTTTAGTTTAGTTATTAATGAAAATTTCTTCCTCTTAAGTGCAACCATTGGTCAATTTTGCAGACGTTGAAAACTCCACCAATCATATCAAAGATACTTACTTTCTTTCTAACACTCGATACCGCATCGTAGTTATAGATATAATAATAATACGTTTATTTATTTAACTACTTAGGTCCAATTGTTAGTAACATTAGAAACTTAATCTACGTGTTAGTAACATAAACAGAAACACACACAACAGACATATAAATTATGACCGACAAGGTTGTCCTTGTCGCACCAAAACATTTAAAAAATGCCTTAAAATTGGGGCATCCAGCTGATCTGCTAGGGCCTTCAGAATGCTATTGGAACTGCCACGCACCCCAGTAAGTAATGAAGCAGTCCTTTTCCTTCTAATTGCGTAGAAGTCATCAACTCCCGCTTCTGCAAACATAACGGAAGCACTACAGTAACGCGGCAGTCCCAACAGCACCCTGAAAGCATTATTATACTTCGTTGCTTCGTCCTTCGAGATTAAGATAACAATGTAGTAATACGTCTAAGATATCGCCTTTCATCCACTAAGTTAGAGTTTTTTTTTTTTTTTTTTTTTGTGGGTATTTTGTCTTCCTATTAGTTGTGTCTGTACTGTCACTCATTCGCGTTTTAGTGCGTCGCCGATCACCACGATCTTTTCTTCCTTTTACTTAAATAGTGCAAAAAAGATGCTAAAACGTAGTCACAAAAACGACGACAGTGATTATATCAGAAAAAAGATTCGAAAACTCGAAAATAAACTTTAAAAGTGACAAACCGTCGCGTGTTCGAATTTGTTCCGAGAGTAGTAGCTCGTCGGCGAATATTATTCCATCGCCAGTACTATCGGACCATGAAGGTAAGTGTTATTTGTACAAACTTAAGATATTGTGAATAGTTTTTCGGACTATATCCGTATCATAATCTGACATGACGTCATATCCCAAATTGTGTTGTGTACATCTTATGGGGATGTTACCTTCACATAATTTATGAATTCTTATATTCATTGGGTGAATATATTAATGTATTCACCAATATATTAATATATATAGCAAGTGATTGTGTACATTTGAAAGGAATGTTACCTTCACATTATTTATTGACCTACTTATACCCGTACCTACCTACGGACTAAAAACAGTGTTGTGGATAGTTTTAAGGACTATCGCCGCTCTAAAACTAGGAACTTACCAAAATGTTAGGTATCACTTGATTTCTAATTCTGAGGATCGATATGGATAATAAACTTGGTGTTGTGGATAGTTTTTAAGGACTATCGCCGCGCTATTTTATTTCCGATTTCTACTTTCGGTACCTTTTATATCTCAGCTGAAATGGAAGTTCAGGCCGAAGTCCATTTCCGATTATTGACTCAGATAAGCTCCAACCAGGTACGTCAACATTGGCTATACAATATGATGTCCCTGCTACAGAAGCAATAAAGACAACGCAGTCGGAACTACTTGATCAAGTAGCACGCGATCACCCTGAACTGGACGAAGAGATTCCGAATCTCTTGGGTGAAACTCCATAAATAAAATATATATATATATATGGACCAGATATTAGAGGATCGCTTTATCAGAGACGATGATTCCTTAAGCATTAGAGAATAAGCAGGTGCAGGTTGCACCAAGTATATCTTGTATCAGTGACGCCCTCAGTATAGGTACTCTTTTCTTCAGATTATAAACCTCAGACAGTAATATAATTACTGATCGAACCCGGTCGACTGATGTGGGACTCACAACATAGCGAGTCCATGACACGACCTAGTTTCATTTAACAATAATAATTTTATATATTTTATTGTCATAAAAAAAAAAATAAGATATACCTATAAATCAATTGTTGAATACAGAAATTGATAATTTCCTATTTGGTGAATAGCTGACCGATACTCTAAAGGCTGCAAAAGCTATATCAAAATCAAGTGCTAAAATAAAACTAAAGACCTGCACCAGCGCAGAGACAGAGACAGACCCCTGCTCAGTCTTTAAACCAGAGGCCTCCGTTCCAGACAGCGCGGCAAGCAGGAACAGCGAGGAGGACAGCGCCTGCGCCGCACGCGCAACCGTAGCAGTAGCAACCGCGACAGCAGCCGCGCTTGCAGCAGCAGACCTACGTTCCGCAGGTCGGTTACCCTACCTTTTTGATCAATGGCAATTGATAACCAATGACCTCGTTATAATAATTGTCATGGATAATGGGTTACGAGATACCGTTTACTAAGCCAGTTTATCAGTTACACGAACCAAGTTTACCTGCATTATCATCATCTGAGCCCTTTAAATACAAGGTGGCCATCACTGATCTTATAAACAGTGGAGCTTTATCACATTGTGAACCATGTGAAGGACAGTTTCTTTCCAGTTATTTTCTATTTAAAAAACCCAGTGGCAAAACAGATTTATATTAAACTTAAAATCTTTAAAGAAGTACATCATAACAAAACATTTTAAAAGAATGCCTATTTTCTCGTATCGATATATCCGACGTATAGAAAGTACCAACGATTTAGGTACGAGAGCAAGATTTACCAATTTAACGTTAATACGTTAAACGGTAATCCGTTTGGTCCAAACACAGCCCCATTTGTGTTTACAAAGTTATTAAAACCGGTAATTTGTTTACTAAGATCATTAGCTCATTAGGCTGTTTGTCATCTATCTACATAGAAGACATTTGTATAATCCATACTAATATTATGAATGCGAAAGTAACTCTGTGTGTTACGCTTTCACGATGAAACGGCTTAACCGATTTTGATAATTTTTGGTATGAAAATAGCTTATAACCTGGGAAAGGACATAGACTACTTTTAAATCTGCGACTACGTCTGCATTCGCGATAACCGACATTGACGCGAACGAAGTCGCAGGCAAAAGCTAGTTTCTAATAATTATCAAGATTGCTTAGAAAATATGTTACGTACAAAAAAAAAAATATAAAAAAAAAAAAAAAAAAAATTTGGAATACTTAGGATTAATAATTAACAACATTACACAAAAGAGTTGTATGACTCCGAGTAAAGTTTGCAAATACCTAGGTTTTATGATAAATAATAAAGAATTTCATGTTAGCCTCCTTAAAGAAAAACGATATTTATTTATACAAGAGTTACAATCGTTTCAATTTAAATCTCGTTGTAAAATAAGACATTTTGCACGCTTGGTTGGCCTCCTCACTTCATCCTGCCCCGCGATGCAGTACGGTTGGCTTTATACCAAGCTGATGGAAAGATGCAAATACCTTGCATTATGTAAAACGAGTAGTTACAATAGCCACAGTATTTGCAGGACGATTTTTCCTGGCGGTTAAAATTTATTGATACCGCAGTCAATCCCATTAGACATGACTGCTACTGTCTATAAACATTTTCCGATGCTAGCAAAAAAGGGTGGGGGGTGGCATGTGGTGAGGACACCGCGCGCCAGTGGCCAGTGGAGTAACAGAGTCTGACACACATATTAACTGTCTAGAACTCCTGGCTGCTTTTTCTTGGGCTTACAAACCTTTCCAGAAGGATTAAAAATTGTCAGGTTTTACTACGTGTTGACAACACAACTGCTATTTCGTACATCAACCGTATGGGTGAAGTAAGATTTCCACATTTAACTGAAATCACAAAATCCTTGTGGCCGGGGTGTGAACCTGCGAAGCTCGCGGTGTATTTGTCCAAAAATTGATCTTTTCGCATCAAGGCTGAGTAACAAGTGTGTTAGGTACGTCTCATGGAATAGGGACCCTGGAGCATTCGCTGTGAATGCTTTTACTTTAAACTGGAAACATCTTTGTTTCTACGCATTTCCCCCTTTCGCGGTTATATTAAAAGTATCAAGAAAAATAATATACGACCAGGCATAGGGTATTGTTTCCAACCAACCCTGGTTTCCACTCTATCAAAAACTTCTTTGTTCTGAACTCATTCAATTCAGACCGTCTGATAAAGTGTTATTGTTTATTTCTAACAGTTTCCCAAAGCTCACGTTGATCGCAGGGAAGTTACCAGGACAGCACTATGAAACAGTAGAGTACCGCCATGATCTTTAGATACTACGATAGCTTTCTTATCTGAGAAGTCAATACGTATATGACGTTGCAATTCGACGTTGAGTAAACTTTTGTAAAACTCACAGTATCGGAATACGTACATGAGGCGTCAATTCCGATGGTAATTAATGTATTTTCTTAATGAATTATTCCATTCCGGTTTACAATACGGATCACTAAACAGTCATCGCTCCGCTCTATCTTCGATCTTAGGATCGAGGGTATAGGTCTGATGATCGCGTTGCTAGGCTATTCAAAGGTTTTTACAGACTTCGTCCTCCAGCCCCAAAATATAATATCAATTGGGACCCTTCATTAGATTTAGAATTCTTATCGAAATGATATCCAAATAAAAAATTAAGTTTAGAATATTTGACCAAAAAGGCCGTAACTATGCTCATCCTTGTAACGGCACATAGGGTGCAGACCATTAGCAAAATAAAATTAGAAAATATAACTGTCAATGATCATCTTATATTTATCAAGTTATGCGATCTGATAAAAACATCCTGACCTGGTTTATCTCAACCTTGTTTAAATATCCCATTTTACAAAGAGCTGCAGAGCTGGTGAGAGCTGGTGTCAATATTGACATGATACGAAAAGCTAGGTGGAGTAACAGCTCCAATGTCTTTGCTAGGTATTACCATAGAGATGTTCAATATGAACAAACTGATCAATTTGTCTTGTCAGTCCTAACATCTGATTGAAGTTAGAAGTACCTAATTGCTTAAAATTAAAAACTTAATATCTACCCAAAATTAAAGAAGTTCTACATTGTAGTTTTATGAAAACTATGATTTAATGTTTGATTAGTATACATGCCTAAGTATAAAAATGCAGTGTTTTAATATTTCACCATCTTTCAAAATCTACATTGTTATCTTAATCTCGAAGGACGAAGCAACGAAGTATAATTGGAGATTAAACGAACTTACCTGAAGTGAAGTTCTATCCAAATTATACCAGTTGCTTCGTCCGAAGAGATTAGTTCCCTCCCAACCCTATGACCCAATAAGTTAAGTGAAATATTAAAAAAGGGGTTCCAGGCTTTCAACTAAATGAGTGACAGTACAGGCACAACTAATAGGAAGACAAAATACCCACAAAAAAAAAAAAAAAAAAAAAAAAACTCTAACTTAGTGGATGAAAGGCGATATCTTAGACGTATTACTACATTGTTATCTTAATCTCTTCGGACGAAGCAACTCGTATAATTTGGATAGAACTTCACTTCAGGTAAGTTCGTTTAATCTCCAATTATATTGTATTCGTAGGACGTCTAGCGCTTTACGTGTATGGTTTACCCATAGGCTGCCCGTGTAGAAGTTCTGACAGTAGTAGGGTTGCCATATTTGGCAAGCCTCGTGTCGGGATGCCAAAAAAAAAAAAGTACCTATTGAAAATTCATATAAAAAAATGTGTTTGCTTTAATATCTGATTTATTTTGATTATTGACACTTTTATATTTTTGTGAAACAAATTCAAATTGAACTAAAGAGGAAAAAAAGGAAATAAATACTGATCGGACTTAAAAAAAAAACAGAAATTATTTTAGGTGGTCTCTCTTCAGCGTTAAAATAGTTTTCTTAGTGGAGTCCTAAGTTTGAGAATCCTTTTAAGCGCGGGCATCAGTGAAAGCCATCTTGTTCTTGAATGCGACAATAAATTTTGATGATTGATATCAACATAAGCGCAAAATTCCTTCAGCTTCTGTCCTAACAGTGTATGGAAAAATAATTATATATTTTCCCTCCCTTCGACGACGCCTCCCTTCCCCAGCGTCAAACTCGCAACGTCGCAAGAATTTGACGCGCGTATTTCCGGGACCGCGCGAAAAACGGGACGTAATAGTGCTTTGTCGGGACGTCGGGACAGAGGCCCCAATAACGGTGACAGTCCCGATATATCGGGACGAATGGCAACCCTACAGTAGGCTGTAAACAGCGTGATTTTAGCTTCTGTACTACACCGGGCAAACTTATGTGCCAACATGTTACGCCTCGCAGCTAGCGTCCTACGCTCGCGTTCCATGTCTACCTGATCTACCTACCGATATGTATAGCGTTTCCGTTGACGTGCTGGCGACTGTACATCAATAAATACACGTAAGTACTTGCCTTAGATGTTGATCTTGATACCTTTTTGGCCATTTCGTCAAATAGTTCCATTATGTCGTTCAATTTGATAACTTATTCTGTAGTGTTATTAATTTGATTCATCATTTCAGCCGAAAGACGTCCATTGCTGGACATAGGCCTCCCCCAGAGGGGGGTTTTGCCATAATCGCCACGCTTGGCAGGCGGGTTGGCGATCGCAGTATGGTTGTTACAAAGGCACAGAGAACGCTGCTGCCCATTCTCTGGTGAGTCCCTTAGTCGCCTCTTACGACACCCACGGGAAGATATGGGATGGTGCTATTCTTTACGTCCGACACCATACGGACCCTTTACACCATTAATTTGATTTAGTATATATTTTATGTTAATTATTTATAATCGAATGTTTGAAACAACAAACAGAAACAAAGCGAAATTAAAGCTAGTTTTTACTCTTTCTTAGGTTAAGTTTTGGATGTAAGTACGCCAGCACATCAAGCTACTACAATCTGTCACATTTCTTTAATCGATTTTCAACTTTATGGTTAAAGCATAAGGTTCAAGATTGATTGGAAAAATGTGACAGTTTCGGGTAGGTTGACCTGCGTCTGTACATCGGACTGTTATTGCTGGATAGTAATTTAAAAAAATTGCCATATTTAATTTAATTGACGTTATGGGATTACGTATTAGCTCGTTTTGGCATCACAAAGCTCAATTATTAAGGACGTTAAAAAACAATTAAAAAGCGTTTGTTTTAAATTAAAAAACTTTATTTTAGTACACTTAAGGTACAGGCGCCAATGAAGGCCCGCTTAATTTCAAAACCTCGTAAAATCTTTCAGATATGTAAAGTAAAAAAAAAAAGATAATGGAAGTTGTAATATATTTATTTGAGAAACAAGATATCTAAAAATGTAGTACAGCTTTTGGCATTTTAACACAAATGTAAACACTTTTTAGAAACTTGATATTGGGCTATCTTGGGAAGCTGGTCGCTGAAGATGGCCCGAAAAATAATAATGAAAGTATATGCATTATAAACTCTTAAACACTTTTAACATAAAACATCGAAATAAAAACACATACTTCCCATATCATTATTCATAAAAGGTAAAAATTCAACCAAAAATTTAAATGTGGGCTATCTTAAATCTATCAAAATGAAAATCAACTATAAAATAAAACAAACCACTAAATAAAATAAAATTTAACTTCGAGATCAATATTGAAAGTAACATACCAAAAATAAAAATTAATTTAGTTTTTTTTTTCTAAAATTTATTTTTTTGATGTCATTCATTAAGGGAATTATATTATGGGCCATGATAGGAAATTACACCCGGGTTGAGTATAATCTCGTAAAAATACAAAAAAAGGAAATAAAATAATAACACTCACCTGTAATTCGCTTATAAATAGATTAAATATGATTTTCACATTTTAGAGCAAAGAGATTTGTTTTAAATTCGTTAATTTTCAAAAGGATTTAGATAATGCAAGTAATAAAACGTGTATCGTCTTGACATGAACAAGCAAACTGCCATCTGTCTTCAAAATGGCGACGCGCCGGTAATGAAACACACTTGCACTATTGTCTATAGTACCAATAGCATAAACCCGCGAAATTTCAAATGTTTCGAATAATCATAACTGTATTTTTTTTAAAGTGGGCTATCCTAGGAGCCGGGCCATCTTCGGCGACACTACCTTATAAAAAAAACATAGTAGGTACTAACTACTAACATTTACACTTTACGAAATGCGAAATACACTTAATAAGTAAAAAAAAATGTTATAAGTCATATCTTAATATCATTTTTAGTGTTAGTAGGTACAAAGAAATCGAAATATCTAGTGTTAGTAAAGAAAGACCTTATTTAATAATGCGGATATTAATCCAATGCTGAACATAAACTGTATCCAGCCTGTCTGCTATAAAGGCACACACACAATGCCGGCGGCCTGGCCGGCCGGCGATTATGTCGTCGACAAACCCGGCGGCAAATCCGGTGGGTAACTAAGCTGCCGATCTTGCCGCGCAAACTAGTCATTGCCATGGCCTCCGAGTTATGCCGGCGGGTTGCGCGGGGAGCCGGCGTCAGTTCACAAAGTAACAAAAAGTGAACGCCACAAACGTTCTACCCGGCTGTCACAACTGGAATGATAGTCTGCGGCCGCCAGCGGCAAATTCCGGCGGCGACCTGATTATGTCGGCGGCTTACCCGTGCGGCAAAAACTCGCTGGCAGTGCCGCCGGTATTGGTGCTGCCGCGCAACCTGCTGGGCGCCACGGCACTTGTGGAGCACGGCGTGGAATTCGTCTACGTGTCCGTCCACGAACATGCCCAACGCACAGAATCAGTGCGGCAGCCTCAACAGCACAATTAATAATGAAGGAAATTATAATCAATATGATTGAAGATAAGAAAAGCCACTTTTGTATCATGTAAACTTGAAATGTAATAATAATATGAACATTACTCAACTCATTCTTTAAAAAATAATTAATTATACTACATTTATTTTTAAATTGCCGATAACTTATTTTATTAGTTTTCCGAAAATTTTAATATTATTTGTGATATTTGTACTAATTAGTTAGAGAGTTTAAATTAATTAATAACACTACGTTTATTTTTTAATTGCCGATAACTTACTACTTTTCCGAAAAATATAATATTTTCGTGATATTTGCATGAAGCTTTTGTTATTTCCTAATTATTTAATTCGATTTTCTGCTACCATATTATGATGCCACCATCGGTAGGTAAATGTTACCTGTAACTAAAAAAATTCTAACACGTAAAATTCCTTCGATAAGGGGGTAACCAATTGTTGACGCAGTCCATACATAGTTTGGTGACTTAATAATCCATGAGCCAAATATTCCTGTGGCCAAAAGTAGATACGTCATTTTAGCATCACACACTATTGAGAAAAAACCAGAGCATTATGTATAGTTGAGAAGGTAAACTCAAAAAAGGTAAAATAAAATTGTATAGTACTTATCTGTTACGGGATATTGTTATAAACCATTATTCATTACTGGCAGACACTTTCTGTTGGCCAAACCAACGCAGCAGGCAACGAAAGAGATGGCAAGACGAGCTGAATGTATTCCTCCAGAACTAGAAAGAGAAAGCGCGGTTTCGCAAAAGATGGAGAGGAAAAGGCCCCTCACAGTTTACTAGAAGTGGGACCAAACCGGCTAATAAAAGACAATGTGAACATTTATGTATGAATCAGAATCGCATGTGCTAATTATTTTCTTTTCGTGATTTCAGGGCTACCCATTCCCATAATAAAAGTTATCTATAAGAATATAATACAATATTTCACATATTGATAAGTAAAATAAAATGAATTATACATAGAAACGGATGTGGTATGCATGTAACTCTACAACAATTCAATAGCACATTCACTTGCAGGCAACATTTTGAAGGTAAAATCTATTTATCTGGACAGTTAAATATTGTATTCTTGACTTTTAAAGCATCGATTTGATCTAAAAGTTCTACGAAGTATTTATAAAATTTCAAATAACCATTTGCGGTAGCGTAACAAATTAAACACAACTTCTCAGATTTTTTTGTGAACAGATATAGAAAATTATCTAAATTGTCCTTGTTTATGGTTGGTACAGCACATTTTAATATAAATATTGCAATATTCTCCATACCTCCCTCGATTGCAACATGAAATAATGTCGGTAATTGTTTGACAGACAATAGTACTTCTAGTACCGTATTGCTATGGTTTTTGTAGAAAGTTGCGTCAAACAGATCATCTTTAACTAGTTTTTTGTCCATAAACCGTCGGATTCCCCATTTGTTATCAGTTATAAAAACATCAGTTATTAAGTATTCCCAGAATAAAATATCAGAACCATACAGATCACTTTTTAATTTATCGCAAATAAACTCTGCCACAAAGTATTCGGAAAACGTGGAATGAACAAAATTGGGACGGTTACCGACAATACGGTCGATAATTTCAGATTTCTCATCTCCCGAATCTAAGGCTTCTATGAAGTCGAGTACGAGTTTTAAGTCATTTTCAGAAAAAAATACTGTAATGTTTTTAAGAAGCGTGTATGCACTGATTTTCTTATGGATTTCTAAAAATTCTTGATACTCTTTTTCAAGCATTTTTCGTATTTGATTAAGATCCTTTGTACTATTGGAAGCCGTCATTATTGTTTCATTACGAATTTTAAAAATGTTATATATAAATGATCCATACAATGTACACAAATTGAAATCAAATGAATGCAGGGAAGGGAAATATTTAGAAATGCTAGATGAAACAATACAAAGTACACCTTTATTTAAAAACTCATGAAACTCGTTTTGAAAATATGCTGCGATCAAATAAATATGAAGCGGTAACCCCGCAAATGTTTTGTCACCTAATTTATTTCTGACCATCAAGAAAAAAAAATGGACGTAACCGCTTGCTGACAGTTTCTTTTCAGGGTCCAAATTTTCTGTCCATATTTTTTGTAAACATTGCTCTTGTTCTATTTTACTCAATGGCTTAATATTAAATGAAAATGTTTCCAGAGCACACTGTAACTGGTTAATAATATATGGCCTAGTGGTTATCCATATATGCGCAACTTTAGAAGACTTTAAAGTGTTTAATAATTGAATCGCTTGGTTTTCGAAATCAGGACAGATTTCATCAAAACCATCAAAAAGTAGAACCACTCGATTATTATTATAACAGTGGTTAAATACTTCAATTTCAAAAAACTGGGCTATCTCGGCAGTTTTGCTTAAATTAATCGCACCGTAAAGGAACCTAAGAGCTTCGTTTAAATCAATCTTAGTTTCATCGTCTTTCCATCGCGTAAATTGGTCAAATTGTACATCTAAACTTATTTTTGATACCCACAGCATTGGATACTTTTGTTTCGTATGAACCGCCAAATGAGATAATAATGTAGATTTACCCATACCAGGTTCACCGCTGATAATGACTATTTTTTCCTCAATATCTTTTACTGTATTAGGCATGACATGGTACGAAACCTTTAAACCTTTGTTCTTGTCCTCTATATTTAAATTACCCCGCGATTTCAACCATATTATGTTATTTCTGTCACTGATGTCACGTTTAAACAAGTGGACGTTACGATTTTTGTTGTCATAACAAGTATTTTCAAAATATTTTACATTTTCTGTTATTAAAATAATATCACAATTATCCGTTGGCGTCGCATGTTCAGGAACGTCATCATAATCTATATTATTTATGAAATATAAATCCTCATTATTTTTTTTCTTTAGTGTTACATGGCGGCATAAGCTTCGTGTGATATAAAAATCAACTTTATGTTTGGTTAAAGTAACAGCTGCAGTAGGTGTTTCACCTACTACAATTGATTCACGGTTAATGAACCTAAAAATAGTTTTTGGCGCTGCAGCATGTAGATTTTCAGTTTTAAAAACTGCATTTACGGATACCTTGTGACCTTGAAATATGAGTTCCCGATTTTTTAAAATATTATTTTGTGTTTTATCTTCAAGATCCGTAAAGCTAATATTGGTATCAGGAATTTTATTCTTTATGTTGTCTGATACATTACCACTAGCAATAAGAATAATTTTGTTATTGAACACTTTTCTCACCGCATCAAATGAGACTTGAAATTTACTAGCATTACATGTATCATGATAAATTAGAACCAAAACATGACATTTTGTATCTTTTAACTCTTTTTCTACAATTTCTAAGTATTGTTCTGCAATAACGCATTCCATATCTAAAAAAGTAGAAGTGGTTTCACAATGTATTTTATTTTCCTCAAAATATTGGCTCAATTTAATACAGGTAAAGGTAATTTCATTTGAAGTTATAAAAAAACAATTCGCGTTGTCGTCTTCTAAAAACTCTGTTATTTTTAGTGCTTCAATGGCACAAGGTTTGAATTTAGTTTCAAAAGTTCTTATTTTATTATGGAAAGTATAATTGAGGATTGTCAACAGAGGATTATTCAGAGTTTCCTGATTAGCCTCATGATAATATTTACATTCTTTGGTCAAATACTCGGTCCAGCCGGGATTTTTCCACCATTTTTGTACTTTATCATGAAATATTAGATATATCACATTGGTTTTGGCACGGAATATTGAACCATTATGTTTTAAATTACAACTTATGTCAATTTCATTTTTTAAAAGATTTTCTACTTCGTCTTCTTTGGCTTGATTTGTATAAAATTTAAGCTGTTTCAAAAATTCTCGCACAAGATTGACGTCATCTTCGTCTTCGGACAAAATCAGTTTCGGAAACCATGAAATTTTTACATCTAATCTGTACAGACTGGGGTTATAAATATTTAAAAACTTTAGTAAACTTAAAGCATCACCAGTTAAATGATCTTCCAGATTAAATTTAAGCAATTTAGTTTCTTGGTCAAATATTAGTAAGTTACCTACAAGGTCACAGAGTATTTGTAGCTCCAACGTATTGGTAGACTGCGAACTTTTCTCGGAACCGATATCCCTTTCCCTAATTTCGACAACGTAATTATTTTTTTGAGCATCAATAAAAAGCTTTTTAAACATAAGGCCCAAATATTGCAGCGTCTCTTGTTTTTGTTTATCATCTCCCTTAATATGATACTTGACGTTTCCAAAATTTTCTGGAACTGTAAAGGATAATGATTTTAAAATATCTTCTTTCTCGACCTTCGTTTTTCCATTAAGAACTTTTAATTCTTTACAAATTGTTTTTTTCATAACCAACAAATTCTCATCTTTACTTTCAAGAAATGTTTGCCGAAACATTACTTCATTGGTTTTGTTGTGCTTTACCGATACTAATACATTTTGTGCCAAATAAACATGATACACTTTTATTACGTCGTCTGTCATCTTAATGTCTGTTTTCTGATTGATGAAATTTGTTAATGTTACCGCTATCTGCTTAGCAAGTGCTTTTTTAACAGTTGGAGTTAATTTTTGAATTACTGTGTCGTCTGCACGAAATTGAAATATTTTTCCGTTTTTGCTTGTTTTGATGTAATATTCTTCGTCTGTTAGTTGCCTGACTTTATCTCTAGTAAAATTTTCCATTGCAGGGGTGTATATTATAAATTCACAATTTATATTGTTTAATGGCCCTTGAAACATTTTATTTTTATCGTCAGAACGAAATTTTTGATTAACATCTATATAGCTTTCTAAATATGTATGCAAACTAAAATCTTCATCTTCTTTCAACACATTATCAAATGTCAATTTATCTTTCTTAGGATCATCTTTGTGCTTTGCTTGCAGAAATAGTATTTTAGGTATACGGTCATCTCCGTGTTTTTTATACCTAAAAACAATATCATCAAATGCACATAAACCTGTGATATTAGTGCCTAAATAAAATACTTCGATTTCGCTATCATGCAAAGCTCTAAATAAAAGAAGGCTTAAAAGTTTAGTTTCGTAAAGTTGGCCACGAATTCCTGAAGTACCTGCTCTTTTTTGATAACAATACGGTATTTTCGACTTCGTAACTTTTGGTGTAGTTTTATTTTGTTGCGGTCGACCATCACTATTATTTTGTTTACGAGATGAACAGTATTTTCCCTCTTCGTATTTTTTTAAAACACACACAATTTGTTTACCGTCGTTGCTTTGTTTATCGTCTTTGCTTTGTTTACCGTCATATAATCGTATTGCAATGTCTAAAGCAGTTTGATTGTCGCAATTTTTGATGGTAGCATCAGCTTGTTTGTTCAGAAGACATTTCACAACACCCACTTCCGTCTTCAAAACCGCAGTATGCAATAGCGTATTTTTGTCATCATCTACGGCGTTTATGTCATCTAGAGAATGTTCAATGTCTTTTATTGTTTGTTTCCACGCCTTTTCAAGTGCTTTTCTTTGATGTTGTTTATCCATGTCGTTCTGTTCAGCATTCATAGTTATCAATATTAATTGATATCTATCTATTATGAAGTGAGTAATCTGAAACGAAATAAGCCTAGTGTAATTTTCTATGTAAGACATTTTTTCTTCGGATTTTTTTGCTAAACGCGAGATGTTTTTTGTGTTGCATCTTTAAACAATAGTTACATAGGTACCTACTTATGTCGTAAGCACTATCGATAAATAAAAAAAAATGTACAAAGGCTGCGCGTCTCGTCAGAAATTATGAGGCGCTGTAGCTATAATTGAGGTAGGTACTGTGAAGGTTGATAGCCTTAGCTATTTGGTCTATGGTTAGAACCCTCTGGATACTTCTAGAAAGATAGGTGTTATTCGATTATATTTGAATGATTTAGAATAAAGTTTTCATATGATGACAGATAGACTGACATACGGATAGCTGACACAGTCAGTCAGTAGTATTATTGTTAGCCTATACGAAATAATAGTTGAATAATCCTAAAACCTCTTTAATTTAACGTAGTTAGCGATCCGGTACGTAACGAGTTCGTTGCAGTATCTACGTGGTATTATTATAGTAACAGATTAGGTACCTAAGGTATGTATCTCAATATTAATAAGTAGGGAGTCTAGTATGACAAGTTGAAAAGTAATCAACGTTTTCGTTTATCCCAAAATACTAGTGTCCGACCAAAGGTGATCGCCAGTCAACCTTTGGCCAATATCCAAACAAATTCCGTTTGGTATTGGTCAGAAGTGAATAAAATTACCTTTGAGGCGATCCAAATTATTTAAAATTACCTTGCGAGTTTGTCAAAAATAATTACACTTTGAAATACCTACTTAATGTCCATTTTGATATTTATATATTTAAACAAAATTACAAGACTGATTGTGATCAATCAGTCTTAATAATCTAAACTAGTGTGAAACTAACAGCAAATAAAACTTTAAATCTCTTTCAAACTTTGGTCAGTTAACCTTTTGACCGTGTCCTCGGCGCCAAGCTACGAATTAATACTCTATGGAATTACGTATAGAAGTCTGCCATGTAGTCGTGACCGTGGCATGTTGGGCTCATTTTGGTTTGTCATCTTACATAAAAGGCGCGTACGGATTAGAGGCAGCCTCGCCCGAGGTACGCACGGCTCGCCCTGTTGCCTCAAGTGCGTACACGCCTCAGCCCGACGCGTGCCTCGCGCGATGCTGCCGCGGCGTGGCGCGGCGGGCGGCGCGAGCCATTAGTTGTCGGTTTTTGACTATGACAGACGCAGAAGTAAATCAGCTGTAAAGACGATCCGGCGCCATTTTTAATGTCGCGCCGTCGTGGTTCGACCCGAGGCAAGTTGCCTCAGCCTGCTGCCTCGTGTTGTTTTAATTTTGTACCGAGGCAGCACACACACGAGCCGTGCGAGGCGAGGCTGCGCACCCTGAGGCTGCCTCTAATCCGTACGCACCTTTACAGTGGCGGTCAAAACGTTAAATGTATATTTTCCGTACATAACACTACAAATTAAAGCTATACAAATAATTCTCAGATTATAAAACAATAGGCAGATAGACAGCGCGGAACACTGAGAGTCAAGTCTCCAAAGCAAATACAAACTGCTTACAATATGACGTTCAAAAGTGCCTATAATGGTCTAATTGAAATAAATGATTTGACTTTGACTTAAATTCAAAAAACGAATACAATCTTGAGTCATGAAGCGCCACATCGTTAGTACATCACACGTCATTCCAATATTTTTGAGAATAATGCCGTCTTGTGTTTTCAAACATTGTAAGAACTGTTCCCAAAAACAAAAGAAAGAAGGTGGAGTTTTTTTCATAGATAAATATTGACAATTAGTTAATTTGGAAATTATTTTACGTAATTATTGTCAGTGACATCTTAGAACACAGTAGTTAGTACTTCAACAGGAAATCCTAGTGTGGAGACCAGTGATTTATCTTACTTAGTTTCCGTATTTTTCTGAACAATAAAGATTATTATTATTATAAACTTATAAATAAGATATTGATTGTTTCAGATTTTCCGTCTTCTACGGAATAGGAAGGCTACACAATTTTTTTCAAGATCAGGCGACACAAGTATGTCCTGTAGCAACTAATAAATTACTGCAAGTATCTTTGACAATAAATATGAGAAGCAAAGCTGTACAAACTACTAGCCAAGTTAAGGATAAAAATATTTCTCTTAAAGAATAATTATATAATCAAAGTCAAAGTCAAATCATTTATTTCAATTAGACCAATAAAAGGCACTTTTGAACGTCAAATGAGAATAAAAATTGATTCTAGTTGCCCATTCCAAAAGGTAGTTTTGTTTGGAGAAGAATGGGCAAGAAACTCCATACTTACTCTTTTAAAAACGATGTTTTCAATATTTGCATTTACAGGAATTATATAATTATACGTGAATACGATGTACCTTGCATATTTTTTTTTTTTTTTTTATTAAACGGTTACTCATAACAATTACAATCTAGACCTTGAGGCTAATAAGTAATTTAAGTTTAACTTAATTTGCTAAATTCTTACATGGTTAAGAATGTGTCCATTGGCACTTTTCTTATTGTCTCTATTATGATGGAAAGACACTTTGTTCTTGTGTTCTTTAAGAGTAGCACTCACTGCACTACGTAACACTCACTTCACTAAACTAACTCAAAGGTCTTAGTTCTCTTGAGTCTTCTTACTATGTCCGTGGTGTCAAGGAGCTGGATAGCTTCGACATTCACATGTTGGAGAAGCCTTCGTTCATGTGCTTCTGCGAGTGTTTTTATAACTACAGTAACTAGGTCCACTCCTAGATCTCGGTGGATGTCATCATTTGTAACGTACCAAGGAGCATTTACTATACTCCGAAGTACCTTATTTTGGAATCTTTGAATGATTTCAACGTTAGTTCGTTTTGTACAGCCTCAAAGTTGAATGCCGTATGTCCATACAGGCATGAGTACTTGCTTGTATAAAAGCACTTTGTTGTACACTGACAAAGTAGAAGGTCTGCCAAGTAGCCAGTACATATTTTTGTAGCGTAGGTCTAACGCTTGGCGTTTCTTTTTGACGTGAGCCTTCCAGCGAAGTTTTGCATCTAGCGTCATGCCCAAGTATTTTGCCGTATTTTCATATGGTATAACACGACTGTTAATGTATACCGGTGTATGATTAGGTCTTTGGTTTGTGAAATCTATATGAGTGGATTTTGACTCATTTAATTTGATTCGCCATTTTATCGTCCAATCGGTGATGGCATTGATGGCAATTTGTACCTTCTCCACTGCTTCTTTATGAGTGACACCTGTAGCCATGATAGCCGTGTCATCTGCAAAGGTAGCAATGATGCTGTTTTTAGTTTCAGGGATATCGCAGGTACACAGTAGGTACAGGATAGGTCCAAGAACACTTCCCTGTGGTACTCCAGCTTTTATTTGTTTGATATCTGAATAGGCATCCTCATGTCTCACTCTAAATGTCCTCTCTGTTAAATAGGATTCTAAAATGTCTAAAAATTGTTTTGGGAGCATTTTACCTAGTTTATATATAAGGCCTTTATGCCACACCTTATCAAATGCCTGCGCTACATCTAGAAATACTGTAGAACAAACTTTATTTTCTTCTAATGCTTTTTCAATAACATTGGTAATTCTGTGAATTTGGTCTATTGTAGAATGTTGTTCTCTAAAACCGAATTGGTAATTAGGAATCAGTTCTCTGTCTTCTATAATAAGTTTTAAACGCCTGAGTAGCAGTTTTTCAAATAATTTCCCTATGATTGGTAAGAGTGATATGGGTCTATATGATGTTACTTCACGAGGTGGTTTTCCTGGCTTAGGGATCATGATAACTTCAGCAACTTTCCACATATTAGGCACATGTTTTAGTCGAAATGTGGCATTGATGAGGGTTGTTAGTTTTACTATGGCTTTACGTGGGAGATTTTGGAGCAGTTCGCCAGTGATCAGGTCGTATCCAGGCGATTTCTTTTTGGTTAAATTTTTGATCATGCTCTTAACTTCTTTTGGGGTGACGAGTTTTATTTCCAAGTCATCATAGTAAGTCGTATCCAATGCTATGTTTTCGGAGCTTTCCTCATTGTTCGTTTGAAAAATTTGTTCCAAATGGTCTGCAAATACAGTGGCTTTCTGTTCATTACTTGTGGCCCATTTGCCATCTATTTTTTGAATAGGGGGAATGTGAGTAATGGGCTTATTTAGGCTTTTAGTGGCTTTCCATAGCGAGTAATCTGATGAACCATTTCTTGAAATTTGACTAAGGTAAGCATTTGTGGTATCATCATGAAATTCCTGAATTGCTCTACTTAATCTTTTTGTGAGTTTATTTAGCAATGTTTTATCAGGCGGATATCTAAATTGTTGCCACCTTTGTCTCTGGACTCGCTTTATGGCTATAAGATTTCTTATTTCTACAGGATATCTGTGCGTTGCAACTTTTCTTTTCATGTCAGGTGTATTTCGCCAGGCGCAGCTTTGTATGTCGGTAATGAATTTTGCTACTTCTTCATCTACCTGCTGTTTGTTTTTGAGTGGTACTTTCAGGTTTATACTATTGTTTAAATCAAATTGAAAGCTCTCCCAGTCCGTGTTTTTGTTTACTAGACTTGGATTGCTCTCTTTTTGTATTATTTTCTCGCTTAGAGTTAATATAATAGGTGAATGATCGGAATGCATATCATATCCTTCTTCTATATTAAGGTATGGAGCTGACAGATTCTTGTAAATGAAGAAGTCAATCAGATCTGGTTTTCTTCGAATATCGGTAGGCCAGTAAGTGGGTTTCCCTGTTGAAATGCCTTGCATATAAACTCTATTTTAAGTGTGTACAAAGTATCACAGATTTAAGGAATGACAGCTAAGTTAGATACATAGTGTTCACATATTATAAATGTTGAAACAGCAGACAACCACTCCTTATATTTTAACAAACAATGAATTAGTATGTGAGCCTGAGCAGTGTATATGTGCAAAAAAGAGTCAAATATCTAAATATATATATACATATTTATACTAAGTATGAAATTAGGTATTTTAAATTAGCAATCGATTCGATTTTGTCTAGACTGTCGATTGTCCTATGGAGCTAGACCAGCATGTTTCCAAGCATTCTTATCTTATAGTCCTCTAAATTATTGTTTTTTTCCCATTAAGTACCAAATTGTTTACCGTAAACCAATTTTGAACCTGAAGAATAGCGTCATTTACGTCGTCTAGATTTTGTGACCGTCTGTCTATTTTAAAAATCAATGATGTGTCATCGGCAAATAACACTATCTTTGGTTGATTTTGAAATAATTGGGGTAAATCATTTATATAAACTAAGAATAGAAATGGACCCAATATTGAAATGAGTTCACGCCGTTATCCTACACTTTTACCCGTCTATCCCTCAGGTATGACCTTAGTAAATCAAGAGATGTTTTACTAACCCCGTAGTGCTCCAGTTTCAGCAAAAGTGTCCTGTCCCATGGTCAACGCAATCGAACGCCTTTGAGAGGTCGCAAAAGTTTCCAATGGCATCTTGTAATTCCTCCCAGGCGTTGAAAATGTTCTTTATGAGGGCGACACGCGTCAGTTGTACAACACCCTTTGGTGAAACTATACTGTTGTTCATGAAAGATGGAATTTTTATTAAAGTGACGCAACATTTGATTGAGCATTATCTTTTCAAACACCTTGCTGAGAACTGGCAGAATCGACACAGGCCTAAAATGGTTGGTGTTTTTACTGTCACCGGATTTGAACAACGGTACTACTTTACTGTGTTTCATCAGATCCGGAAAGACTCCTTGGTCTACACTGGTGTTAAATATAAGAGCTAAATAGGGTGCAATCAAAGTCAAAGTCAAAGTCAAAGTCAAAGCATTTATTTCAATTAAACCATTTACAGGCACTTTTGAATTGTCAAGGAGTCGGTCAGTTAGACAGAAAGTTGAAGCTAGTTGCTCGTTCCAAAACGTAGGTAGGTCTCTATGGAGAAGAACGAGCAAGAAACTCCACGGACACTCTTTTAAAATCAGGTTTTTACAAAATACTGCTTACATTATTCTTGTTGCTTCTATATGTGAAAACAATGAAGGTAATCTAGAAATACAAAATATAAAAAATAATCAAGATAAAAACCATGGCAGTTAAGAGTTGACCAATCTCTACTGACAGCGCCCGTTCACGAACATGACGCGTGAATCAGCACCATTCAGCTCAACCATTTTAGAGGGAGCCGAATGACCCAACACACGCGCCACCACCAGCGAGACATTTGAGTGAGCATGACAATTCTCTCAACCGCCATGCTCATTTAAGTCAAACACATAATAATTTACTTAAAATATGGCTCCGAATCGTTTCGATAATAGATCTACAGACTTTTACAGACATTCCCCAAAGATCTTCTGTTGATTTAATTTTAAGATCTTTAAAGGCTCTTACAACACAGCCTGGGGGTTTGTATGTTCAAACCTAAGGCAAGCCTTAATATTCTTCCTAAGTAAGGCAGCAGAGAGCGCGGGAGAGGAATTTAAAGCTTCAGTAGTTTTAATGGGAATGTTACCAAAAAATGTTTCAAATTCCTGAGCTACTTCTATATCTGAATTTATGGGGCCATGTGCAGTCTCTGAATTAAATTCAGTATTACGCTGTGTTTTCCTACCCGTTTCATTATTTATTATTTGCGAAGTAGTTTTTATTTTGGCATCAGCTTATTTTGTTTCTAATATAAAGAGGTGTGGCTATTTTGCAGACACATTTAAAAAGTTTTGAATATTTCGCAACATACTCGTACTGATGAAAGCTAGTATTAATCACATGTTGCTTTAGGCCATAAAGTTCAAATAATTTTCCCTGCTTTTACGAATACCTGGAGTCGCCCAATCGCTATTGTTTGAAAACGTTATTGTTTGTCCACTATGATCAGATGGCAGCTTATGTATAATTTATTTATGTAAATAATCACAATTACAAAATATATTATCAATACAAGTGGCAGAAGAAGCTGTCACTCTGGTTGGCTCGTAAAAACATTTGACAAATTAAATGACCTAAAAAGACTCAATAATCTGATACTATTGGAGTTGTTTTCTAACAAATTAATATTAAGTAAAGTCACCACATACGATGATTGATTTACTACAAGTACTAATTTTTTTCAACACATCTTCCATTACAGAATCAAATGTAGATAAATTCTGGTAACTGTTCACCTAAGTGTTCACCGAGGGAGATTGTAACAGAATAGCACTGCTGCTCCGGGTTTATAATAGACGATAGTACTAATACTTATACTGTGACTGGGGGGTCTGTATACACAAACTATAATATGCTTATCCAGCTCAACACATGACAATTCAATAGTATGTTCAACTGATAATCCAACGATGTCTTTTCGTTCTTTACGTTTAATAGAATTTTTAATTAATATTAGTGACCCACCATGTATCATATGTTTTCGGCTAAAATGGCTAATTACACTATAATTTTCATAATTAATAGACATCACTTGATTATCTTTTAACCAATGTTCTGTTAAACAAATAATATCATATTTGCTTATTCCTAAGAACATTTCTATTTCAAGTAATTTGGAAAAGCAACCTTGAATATTTTGATTAAATAATTTTAAAGTATGTTGCTTTCCTTTATTTGTTAGGTTGCCAGAAGATACCTTTTTTATTATTCAATAATAATAAATGATTATTAAATTTGAAGGGGTAGCTTCTGTTGGCTCACAAACTAGTTTAAAGTGTTATCCGGAGTGACTTCCACAACTACATTTAAAGAGTTCAAAGTCCCCGTTTGTGTTCCAGCAGGAAGAGAATACCCTATCTGACTGGTAGTGGCATCTAAGGATGTTGGTATTGTAGGTGGACTCTCCTTCGTACAATATGAAGATTCACAAAAATGTATCCCGATGTCGTTAGTGTAACTAGACAACATTTAGGTTCGTCACTTATCCTACAGTTTGTTATATTAGCTATAACATTGTTAATATTATATGCTATCAACATAGCAATTACATGTCTACATTCTCCAGACAGAGATAAAGTTCTCTGAGTTAACTTAAAACCACTATTAAAGTTATTAGTGTCAAAATATAATAATTTGTCACTATGACAACATATGAATAGTACTATTCAATATATAGATGTAATTGATTTCTGCTTTCGATAAAGTATCAGAATAAGGAAAGGCACACAGTATGAGCTTTCCTACGTTTAACTTTAATTAGTTGTAACACACCATCCACTATGTATTTTTTAGTAATACCAGTACTATTACCTAAAAGAAGGACCATTGTACAGTAATGGTCTGTTTGTATTTACAGTTCTCTTAATTATTTGTTTAAAACTAATGTTACGGTAACTATGATTGGTAAAACTATGACTAAGGTAATTGTGTAGTATTTTCCGAATGTATTTTTCCAATAATGCATGTCTACTGCAACATCACCTTATTAAATTACAAAGTCTGGAGTTGCATCAGCAAGGTTTAGAAATATAAAATGCAAGAAAAAGTTATTATTCAGTAGTGAAAAGTCAGAACTGTCTTCTTTAAATAGTTCATCGCTGTCTAAACTTTTACAGTTAAGAACGTGTATTCGATTCGTGACGAGAACTTCATGTTTTCGCGTTTTGCCCTGAGCAATATCGTTATGATGTGAGTAGATTATTCAAAGACAATTACAGTTTTAGAAAGATTAAGTCTCGATTTAGTGAACTACAGAGTAAAAGTACAATTTTTAATTATGGTTTTTTAAAGCGAAGACAATCCTTTCATAGCGTTTTACGAAAATAGACGTCAGAGTTAACTTTCAGGACGAATACAACCATTACAGTATGCCAAAATATTATGTTTTATGTGTTTTTCCAAAAGGATATATACAGTCTTAAAGTCTATTAAAGAGCCAAAATTACCTAAAAATATTACTATTATGTATTAAAAACAATGTTGAAAAAGTACAAAATCGGTTCACTTTGACAATTTTTTTTTACCAGTATTTGAATAAAAACATGACTGATATTTTTTTTTTTAATGAAAATAAAGGTTGTGTCATCAGAGTCATTTATTTTAGACAATTATTTTAAAAAGCACTGTGAAACATCGCGCGCTGTCGTTTGAAGATCAATTTCAATGATTCGTGCTAATTTCGTGCGTATTTTTTTTCTGATTCACACAAACAGACTATTGTATTGTACTAGTGTGTGCCAATGCTGCTACGCCGTTCTAGCAATCGTTTAGATTGTGTGTTGCGCTAAATCGAATACGCGCTCTTAAATAGTTCACCATCTGTTCAGTCCTTACTTACAATGCCATCAACTAGCAGCAACCCAGAAACTCAATCTGAATTATCCGAAATATGTCTATGCTAAATGTTAATTGAAAATACTAAAGAAAAATAATCCAAGATATTATATAGGCATTTCCAAGAATTGTTATTTTTTAACCCTTAATTTGACGCCGTACAGTATATTTCCCATTGAATTGAAAAAAATCTACATACAAAATAGTTCGTATATCTAGACTTCTAGGTGCTATAATCGCACCCTATACTATCCAACTACATTGTTAAAAATCAGCACCGAGAGTACATCGACGTGACGCGAGCAGTCGTCAGTGAAATGAGGCGGAGGAAGAAGTCTCAGTACGGGCTTTCAGTAAGTTACATTTTATTCATTATTTGATGGCTTATTGCCTTGACCAACATCTCTGGAGGCTCTCGTTGGGCAGCTGGATCAAGGGCTTGATTCAGAGTACTCCTGGACACGGCGCGTATTGTTAGGAGAATCCTCTCTCAGGAGCCCTGACCACCGGTAGCTTGGACCCTGTTCCCGATACCGGTGGGCTACCTACTATTTTTTATATTTTTAAATGTTTTTTTTTTACTAATATTTAAAAATGTAATATAATATGTATAAAAAATTAATAAATGTGTATAATAATAATATGTGGGGACATTTACACACATAATATTTTGATTGTCTTACTAAATTTTATTTAGCTTTTACGACGCCTACAACTTGTATGTCCAGTATACTTCCCGTCGTCAAATTGCTAGTAAAGTAACTGCCAAACACTATGTCCAGTATTCTTCCCCTTTCCGTATTATTAGAGAACTAACTTTTGCTATTTCCATCAATAATTTTTTTAGGGATCCGCAAATAAAATGTTTTACACCTCACTACTTTTTGTTTTTCAGAGCTTCAAGTCTAGAGGACATCGCTTGGTAGCATTGGAACCACCTGAAAATGCTTCTGAAATCTTAACCTATGAAATTGCCGTCATATTGAGAGTTATATTTTTTATTCCTATCGATCAAAATATGCACCCATGCTATTGATGCATCTCTGCCAGCACAGTGGTAATTTTTCAATGCCCTTCTTGAAGAAGTCAGGTGTACGTAGCCAACAAACTCTTCAAAGGCATTTTGTGCTACCTCTCGGGTATTACATTTTTTCCCTGCCAAGAAGTTGTTCATATTTTGGAAAAAGTATAAGTCTATCAGCGCATAGTCTGGTGAGTACGGTGGATGATGCAAAACTTCCTAATCCTAGCTCTTGTAGCTTAGAGACCGTCTGTTGTGCTGTATGAGGCTGTGTAGGAGCAGCGAGGTCGAACGATTAACCAAGGCTGGCCGGAGATTTGCGAGTTTCTCCATCATTGTGTCCAGTTCCTCACAATACCCATACGCAGTAATGCTGGTGTCATTTGGTTAGAAACTGATGATTTATACCGGCACTAGACCACCAAACAGTGATGAAAAAGAGTCCATATTTCACAATGCGGTTCAAAATCCTTTCGTTTCTATGTCTGTTAAGCAACACAAGGTTCGGAAGGAAGGTTCGATTCCAAGTCTTCTTACCTTGCCAAATTGACGCAAATGGACGAATATTGTTTTGATTGATAGGAAAAAAATATTGTTTTGAATTCATAGGCAAAGATCTATTATTTTTAAGAACTGGAAGGCTAATTGTTTTTGAATAAATAGAAAGTTGATTTTTATAAAAAAAATATTTTACTTAATAATTATTATGTTCAAACTCAAACTCAAATCATTTATTTCAAATAAACCATTTACAGGCACTTTTGAAAAATAGTCTGGCTACAAGAAAATATATTTACTCTTAACTCAGACACAACATTTTACTTACAAACCTTCCATGGAACTAACTCTAAAATCACACCATGCTCATTACCACCGAACAAATGGTAATAACTGTAATTGTCCTAATCTCACCCGAAGATCCGAGGTAAAATACTTAGGCGTTATACTTGACTCATCACTGAACTTCAAGGCACGCATATTATCTCTATTACAATCTAGACTGAGAAAAATCTTGCGATATGTTGCGGATATTGTAATCCTAAAAAAGTATACATGGCACTATGCCAATCGATTCTGACTTATTGCATTTCATGTTGGGGTGGAGCTTCTAAAACCATTCTTCTTCCTCTCGAAATAGCACAACTGGCAATCCTTAAAGTAAGTTCTTTCCGACCCCTGTATTACCCTACGCATGTTCTGTATCAGTCCTGGAAGCTACTTACTGTTTGCCAACTTTTCATCACTGTTACGATCCTTAAACAGCACTCCCTTACCTCCCTCGTTAAGTGTTTTGCTCAAATGATGTAATTGATTACTATGATATGCTCCAGTAGCAAAGTTATCCACTTTTCGAGTCTTTGTTTTAATTGCAACTAAATTAAACTTACCCATCTAACAAATGGGCGTAATTGGGGCGTTTTTGTATGGGAAAATAAATGAAGATGTATACATTAGTTTGCCGGATACATGCCTATATATGTCCATATATATATTTTGTAAAACTGAATAAGTCATTATATGGACTCAAAAGTTCGCCAAAATATTGGGATGTTAAATTCAATTCAATAATAACAAGAGAAGGTTTTGTAGGGTCTAAATGTGATTCATGTCTGTTTAAAAGGTTTGATGGTAGTGATAAAAATTTTATCTTATTGTATGTCGACGATATTTTAATTTTTGGAACAAACAATAACGAAATTTTACAAACCAAAAATGTACTGGAAACAGGTATTACTGAATTAAATCAAAAAGATTATTTAGAAAATGTTCTTAAATGATTCAATATGATCAATTGTAAACCCATGTTGACACCTATGGACCCAAATTTTAATTCAAAAATATTAGAAAATAGTAGTAATAATGTAGATAAAAATGTTGAGAAACTATGTAGGCAAATGATAGGTTGCCTGATGTATGCTGTGTCTGGCACAAGGCCTGATTTGTGTTTTGCTGTTTCCATGTTAAGCAGGTTTCAAAATTGTGCGAATAATGTGTTATTAACTGCATTAAAGAGAGTGTTCCGTTATGTCAAACATACCCTAGATTATAAATTAAATTATAATTGTAAAGACATAGTTCTGGAAGGTTATTGTGATGCTGATTGGGTTGGTGACCTCAAAGACAGAAAGTCCACCACAGGCTATATGTGTTTGCTCTCAAATTGTCTGGTTGTGTGGTGTTCAAAGAAACAAACATCAGTTAGTTTGTCATCAACAGAATCCGAGTTTGTCGCACTGAGTATGGCTGCTAGTGAAGCATGTTGGCTAGTTAATTTATTAAAGGATTTTGATTTTTAAAATGTTTGCCCAGTAAACATTTCCTGCGACAATCAGTCTGCTATAATAAATGCAAAAACAGATTGTATTTAACATTCGTTATCATTTTGTAAAAGAAATGATAAAAGAAAGTAAAATATGTATAAAGTATATCACAACAAGTGAACAACCAGCTGATATTCTTACCAAACCCTTAAATAGGGAGTTAATATTAAGACACCATATTAAATGTGGTGTCATCTTAGTTAACTAAAATTAGTTTTAATTATTAAGTAATAGGTTGATAGATTATGGTATATTTAAATGTGTTTACTTACATTGAGAGGGGGTGTTGGAAATACAATGTAAACAACGCTTTATAATAAAGGAATATTTTTGTTGGTGTCTATGTTTTTACCTCCCTGTCTCACCAATAGACTGGCTCTGCAGAGAGCTACCTGGTTAATGAGAGTAATTTATTTTCATATCATGAACATTATTAATTAACCAAAAAACAAATTTATTTATATTAATGCCCCTTAAGTTGCGTCAGTTTTTAGTATGTTTGACGTTTTAAGTCACATTTTTTTAATAACATTTCTTGTTTTGCGAAGGTGTAATCTTATATTTATATATTTATTAAACAGACAGACAGACAGGCGGACAACAAAGTGATCCTAAAGGGGTTCCGGTTTTACCTTTTGAGGTACGGAACCCTAAAAATATAATATCAAAAATAATTATTATAAAAATATATTTTATAAATACTTACGTATCATACATGTCATAATAACATATCTAATGTACCTACTCGAAAATTAAATATGCAATAAGCTGATTAAAAACACTTAGTTGAACGTGTCTGAACTAAACTCTCAACTGCCCTTACTTTTGGGAAAAGATAATGTTCTTAACTTGCAACACTGAGAGAATTTCGACTTTGTGATTTCAAGTTTTGACTTTGTGATAATCATCTACAATCTGTTTTAAATTTAAATACATTTTTTTTTCATAAGGTGTTTGTGCTAAAGTGTATGCTGTGATTGTGAATGACTAGGTAAAATATATTTGTAATGAAGATGATATTGCTATTGAAGGTTATTATTCTTAATATTGTAGTTTGTAATTATTTAACAGCATTATTATTAGGTCTACCTATTATTTAACAACAATATTATTCTAGGTCTATCTATTCATACAGGAAATCTCATAAGAGGTCATTGTACTCAGCATTTTTCATTATATCAATGATAAAAATGCTTGGCATAATGCTGGTCCTGCTCCACAGCCTCTTTAGGGAATTTCTTAATTGCAAGAAGATTATGTTGCTCACCCCTTATTATTGACATGAATAACGTGTACCGTTATTATTGTTTACTTATTATATTTTATCTGTCGAATGAAATACTTACATACATTGGAAATTTTGACTTTGTATAAATTAATAGCACTATTTCAATTATTATGTAAATGTGAGAACTATGGAGCCATTTATTTATTCAATGTGTTTGACATAAATGAGCATGGCAGTTGAGAGCATTGTCATGCTCGCTCAAATGTCTCACTGATGGTGGCGTTTGGGTTAGATCATTCGGTTCCCTTCAAAATGGTTGAGCTAAGTGGTGCTGATCCGCGCGTCATGTTCGTGAACGGGCGCTGTCAGTTGAGATTGGTCATCTCTTAACTGCCATACTTTTATGTTAATTTATTTTTAATTAGAATGTTTTGGATTTCTCTTCACTTACATTGTTTTCACATATAGAAGCAACAAGAATAATGTAGCCTCGATTTTGTAAAAGCTTGATTGAAAAAAGTGTCCGTGGAGTTTCTTGCTCGTTCTTCTCCATAGAGACCTACCCTACGTTTTGGAACGAGCAACTAGCTTCAACTTTCTGACTAACTAACTGACTCTTTGACTATTCAAAAGTGCCTGCAAATGGTTTAATTGAAATAAATGCTTTGACTTTGACTTTGACTTTGATTATAAACAACTTTTAATATGGGAACAAACCTAAACTCGCGAAAAAAAAATCTGCTGTTCTTTCCATTTTGTTGAGGTATATTTAATTGTATTTATAATACGTAGAATACATACTAACTTCGTGATCATGATTAGATCACGAAGTTAGTATGTATTCTTTTTTTTAATTATCTAAAGTTCACATGGGAAATTTTACATTCAACTAACAGGCAACACTGTAAATATGGCGCCAAATTATTGAATAAAATTACACTTTTTCATTTAATTATTTCTTTATAATTTAGTTATTTTAAATTTATTTACTGATGATAGGTAACTTTTTCAGTTGTTTTCAATCGTCTTTTGTAATTCCTACACAATATTATATAGCGCAATTCGTCATTTTTATAGGCAACTGAATGCGTGTTTACTGTTTACCATACAATGACAGTTTCGCCACTGAGTGGGCGGGGCCGGGGCGAGCGAAAGGCCAATAGTTGGTCTATTCTTTTTTCGACGTTTAAACGCTCAGACTCTCTATCTCAAAGAGAATATTTATAGTCTATGCTCTATCTAGACCATGAAGATATAGGTATAAATGGAGCCAACACTTAGAACAAAAACTTGAAACCAACTGTGGGCTGATGCTCTCTTTCTGAATGCATACATAAGAACGAGACAGTGATATGTGTTTTCTTTATCTTATGTATGCATTCAGAAAGAGAGCGTCTGCCCACAGTTGGCTTCACTTGGGTATTTAGAGTGTTGCCTCCACTTTTATCTATAAGCTTCTTGATCTAGACATGTAAATAAACAAAGATCAGTCCATCGGAAAAAAAAAATTAGCTGAATGACATGAAAAAAAAACTAAATGGCTGTCGCCGGCGATTTCAAATGCAAATGGGTAGTAAGTAGTAGGTACCTAATTATTGGGCCTATTTTGTAAATTGCGTTAGGAATTGGGAATGTTATTGTTGTTTGTTATTATTTTTAATGGCATTTGTCCAACTCTTCTCTAAATCTTAACTAAATGTGTTTGAGTGAAATTAGTGAAAAATAAAAAGTAAACAAACACGATTGGCGCCAAACTTCCGACAATACAGTGTCAAACTGTCTTTTATCATATTTTATTTGACGGGATATTAGAGTACGATGATGTCAGAATTGTAGACATAAATCGATAAAACGTTAGTAGGTAAGTACACACGGCTACACATCAAGTTATAAGTAGGTAATTTTCTACTCAGATTATGAATCAAAATGCAGATAGACCGTGCGGAACATTGAGAGTGAAGCCAAAAAAGCAAATACAAATTCAAAATCGAATACCTACAACGCGCTTCGTGCTGTACTGATACGAGACAGTATAGCACGAAACGGCGCATCGTAAAAAAAAAAAAAAACAAAAAAGAAAATACAAAATACAAATTGAAAACGAATACAATCACGAGATTATAGGTATTCGATTTTGAATTTGTATTTGCTTTTTGGCTTCACTGGCAGGGTTCCGCGCGGTCTATCTGCCTTTTGTTTCACAATCTGAGCTTTTCTAGTATAAGCTGACCTCGCATTGTACGGAAAACCTATACAATGCGAGATCAGCATTAACTGGAAATGTATAGCTTGATATGTAGCCGTGTACATTGTTTGTCGCGCTGCGCATGATAGGTACAATCTTTATCGCCTGTTACAATGGACGTACCTACTGTGCGTGCGTGGAATTTGGATGAACTCATATTGAGTAGGTATAATAATAATTGCCGCGATTCTGATATTAATACGCGTTGACGTCAGCAATACAGACTTACACCTAGTTTCACCATAGTACCATGTTTGTTAGTTTAAATAGCCGTTAAAATATTTTATATTTTTGCACCACACTTTAATGTCAGGATTAATTAAGTAAGGTGAAAAATCCAACATACGCAAAAATCGCAAAGTTTTTAATACCTAATGCAAACACGGAGAGTACTTCGCCAATCTACACGGTCACGCGAAAACATTTAAAATCGGTGATGAAATATATTTTTAAAATACCTTGACCCCCTAGACACTTTTGATGTGTGTGGGTTGTACCAAAGGATCATGGCAGGATTTGTACAGAAAAATAAACATGTTTAGAGAAGTTGAAATTCTAATTCTTAAACTCTGGAGTACCTAAAGAGCATCTTCAGGCATTTACAACAATTTTAAAACCCCGTAATAAAAATGTTAAAAGTTAACAGTTTAACAAAAAGCTCATTATTTTAGAACGAAACGCTGTTCTTACACTGCAATTGCAGCGTTTTATAGAAAATAATGTCACAAAATAATGATTAGTCAATGTAAAGTCACTGAGTTATTATTACTACGTATAGAGAAGACGCCACTAATCACTACTGTGTTCCATTCAAGTGCGGTGAGCGGGCTGCACTTCACTTAGTTGCTTGCTAGCTCTTGAGCGCCTAAGTCTTCTTTGTTTTAAAACGGAAAAACGTGATAACTCGTTAAATACCTATGCCTTCGTGTGTATTACGATATTGCACTCATAATTCAAGAAATATGACCAAGAGCAAAGGAATAACTTTTCATCGGTGTGTAACTAGATAATTATTTTAAAACTTAATTCGAGCAAAATATTTAGCGGACGCCATGTTGCGTCATTTGTCATAGACTAAAAGTTAAAGACGTGCCATTGTGTGTGTAAAGCTAACATTTCTTTTTATAGAGGAAAATAGTAATTTTACACATATTTAAAAAAGAGATTGTGGTTATCTAATGAAAAAAGATAAAACATCATCATCATCTGCCTAGCCTTTTCCCAACTATATTGGGGTCGGCTTCCAGTCTAACCGGATGCAGCTGAATACCAGTGTTTTACATGGAGCGACTGCCTATCGGCAGTGGCGTGCGGTTCATACAGTCACATAGACATTGCCTACCCTACAACTCAGATAAATATTTATTATCTTGTTTTAATTTATTTTGATATCTCTAATATTTTATACACGAGTAATTACTCTCAATTAATAAAAAAATCTTAAATCAGCTCCATCTGTCGCGTAACGGTGGTAACACGAAGTCTCATCGATACGTTCGCGCCTTAGTCCGCGCATTTCGATCGCTTCGCGCTGCACTAGCGCCGCTAGGATCCTACGGGAGAGACACAAAATATTTGTGCCTAGATTATTATATTTTGTTTGGATGTGTGCCTCGTGACAGGCTCGTAGCACGCGTGTGCATTTTCTATTCGTACATGACACACAATGTCACAACTCACGCACACAACGCGAACTGAAGACATTGTCTTTTTAACATTTTAGATTTTACTACACGAGTTTACACGACGGAATACGACAATTGTGTAGGTCCAAAAATATACGTGAATTATTCTGAGTCGCCATTTTTTTGTTTTGGTTTGTTTCATGGTTTTGTGAATGCATTTTTATATTATTTCAACGTTGTTACTAGTGTGTAAAATGGAATAACTTCACTGTGAAAGTTTGTTGTGTAGTTATGTAAGTACAGACAATACTTAAAAAATGATTCCTTTTCAAAACTTTCTCTCGGCTTCGGTGAAAAAACACTGATCGAGGATAGCCGCTAGATTTCAATCAATACAAACAAACCATGCGATTAGGTCGTAAGAGGTTGGTACAGTTCTGTTTTATTACATCAATTAAAGTAGGTAGAAGATTCGCGAGATTTTGTTGTAGAACCGAACCCGAATAAAATGCCTACATTTTGTTTAGGTTTCGGTACTCAATATTATGATAGATAATCACCTCATCATCACATGAAAGGGAAAAGGGTAGGTGCTTGTAATACCTACTTCTAGTAAGTTGTGAACTTGAGATTATTTTATTGGTAAAAAAACACATTAGGTAAGTACCTAATTGTTCCTTGTTTAGTAGATTGCAAAACGTTTTTCTTCTACGCATATTATTTTTAACCCTGTTTTGAGTTTCTATCATAAAATCGATTAAAAAAAATTGAACACATCTGTTCGTATGATGCTTTAGGAGGAGGTACATACCTACCTACTCTGTGACGCGGGCCTGACGCTTGAGTACCTATACAGCGGTTGTTCTGTTTACCTTTCCTACTATTTTCAAATAATATAATCGCCTGAAACGAGGCATTACATCGATACAGTCCTATTCATATTTTTTCTACGGCAGCAAAAAAACTAATTGATGTCTATAAATTCAGTCAATCTAGGAATCATTTGAGGTGGCAAATCACTTAGGTACAGTCATCAAAAGAGATAGGTATGCAGGTCATCGGAAAGACGGAAATGGTTGAAGTTGACTTAGAAACCGATGGATGTTTTCGAATGTTTAATTAAATCATTGAAATGTTTATTCTCTATTAATTTTATTTTATTTTATTCAAAAACATCCATCGGTTTCTAAGTAAACTTTAACTACCTATATCTGTCGACCCTGCATACCTATTTTTTTCTGCCTACCCTGTCTAAAAACTCTGTGCACGCCCCTGCCTATCGGACCTCCACAACCCAGTTAATGGGTAACACGATACCCCTTGGTAAGACTGGTTGTCAGAGTTTCTGGCTTCTGACTAACCATAACGACTGCCAAAGATCTACAAATGACAGCCGGGACCAACAGCTTTACGTGCTTTCCGAGGCACGGAGGGAACTCGGTATGAAAGGGATGGTCACCCATTCACAGACCGACCGCGGCTAGCGCAGCTTAACCTGTGACCGATCGATCTGCACGGCTTTAACTTAGCCACGAGCCCCTCGAAAAAAGATAAAACATGAAAGATGAAAAACAATTATTGAATTTTATTAGACATAATTTGTTACATTTGGTTTATTCAAGGTTTCCACGTCTGTGCCGTAAAGGTAGGGAAAAATGGATAGAATTTATCAAGTTTTATCCACCCTAAACCAGTTAATATATTAAGTACATACATACAAGCCATATGAAAATCTATGATGAAATTGTATGTTCCGCAGAGTGAATCCAGTATGGGTATCTAAAATAAATATTATAATCAAAATAATCTGTCTAGTAACCTCTTTCAATTTATTTTACTATTTTCCAGTAGGTACCCAATTAAACAGGCAGAATATAAACAAAGTGTTGCTTCTATGACGGTGACATCGCATCTTTGACTCGTTAGTCCGCCCCCGCGCGCCCCGCACTGCCGTGCTTGGTGCACAGGTGTTTGTTCGCGGCGTCTATTCTAAACTTAGTAATATTAGTTCAATGTATAAAGCACAATGAAAGCCATCTGTTGCCATGGTAGGTGTATCAATATGGAATACACAGATGCCAAGTTATCTGTGAAATTGCAGTTTTTGGGTTCTAATACCTCAGATTATGAAACAAAAGGCAGATATACCGTGCGGAACACTGACAGTGAAGCCAAAAAAGCAAATAGGTACAAATTTCAGAGCGAATTTCTCTGAGACTCTTTACTATACCTAATACTTTGAAATTCAAGACAATACGGTCGATTTTTGTTTAAATTTTGAAGTAAGTATGTTGACGGACAGCGTCACCACTCAAGGCCGGGCCAGACTGTTATAAACAAGCTTCCAACAGGGGTCACCTTGGTGGGAGGCTTGTGGAGCCCACGGTTGGTGTTTACGTCCACACTGGTTTACAACAAGGCTCCCACCTCAGTGTGTTGTCGACTCTTTGTTTACAACGGCGGTATCCACACGCGGTTCACAACGCGCGTCCGTCCACAGAGGTTGTTGAAGGTCAAACGAATTTTTGTTGCAAACAAGTGTTTACACTGTTGTAAACCGCCGGTGGAGACCGATGTGGAGGGCTTGTTTACAACAGTCTGGCAGGGGTTTCACACTCATATCGCTAAATAACTTTGTTGGACCAGGACAAGTTGAAACAAGTTGGAGAAGAGAGACTAAAACCAAAAGATACTTAACCAAAACTCAAAAGAGTTTAGGTATTACAATTACGAACCTAAAAGCAGTGCATTATTGCAATGGTAAGAATGCATAGATAAGAGAACAAAATACAAAATTAAATAATCAAATGCGCGTGCGAACTTGTTTTGATTTGGTTATTTATTATATCTCTACATATCTACACTGGAGGCGGCCGGCAGGCACAACCATAGATAGAACATAAATATAGATAGGTACCTATACCCCGACGCGGTGGGCGCAACGCAGTGTGGCCCCCATGGGCGTCGCCCTTTCCATTGTGCTCTCGGGCATTCAACAATTCGTTCTTGCGCCTCATAAAAACCTTCGGCTTCGGACAAAACTTTTGCTTATTTTAGCGACATCCGAAGGTTTGCCCGCAAGTCGCCGAAGTAGGTAAAAGGTTCGGTCGGACACGTCATTGGTGGGGCACCACAAATTATTAACAAAGGCATAAATAAAATAAAAATAAGTACTCACAATAAGATTTAGTCTTCCACAACAGGTACCTATACACCTACAGTTATCACGTTATCAGTAGCTGATAAACTATTTTGATAGGTAGCGAGCAAAGGTGTACCTAGGTAGGTAGGTACTACTTTAATAATATAATACCGAATTCCTACCGCTTGGAGGACCCATCATAATGTAAAGCATCGAGCTTAGCGTAAGTTAAAGTAAACATAGACCGCGTTGACCGAAGTTTGACAGTTGCGGTTTTCTAAAAATAGCTTTTTGTATCCTGTGTGTGTGATATGAAAACAAACGGAATATGGTGAGAAGGAACGGACGGACGGGTGTTGTAGTGGTGTACGTACAAGTGTGACCATCTTATAAATAGCGAATCTGCCACAGACTGGGCTAAAAATCTGCCAAAATCTGCCACACTTGGTGCCAAAAATGTCAAAAATAAAACTTATTCAAAAATACACAACGAATTCAAAGAAATTTCTTTAATCAACAAAAATATTTAACAATATTCTTATGCATTATTATACTTACACGCTACTTCCACTACGTATCCGCCTTTGCCTACATAGGTACCTGATACATGTTGATTTAGCAAGCTATTCCTTTTGTTTTGTTTAAATTCACCTGAGAGAAGATTCTTTCGTACGAAGCGTTGGACATTGGCAAACATAATATCGCTTTCGCGAAATTTGTAATGTTTGAATATTTTGTAACCCCATTCGCGACCATAATTTTGCAAGCTTTACGAAATGCAAAGTCCTGCATGATCATCCTAAGCCCTCGATTACCAGGAAGAAAGCAAGGGATTTTGCTCCCACTAAGGTCGATAAGAACGCTCGTATTTTCTCTTCATCATTAATGATTCGTTACACAGAACCGCACACGATTCACATTAAAAGAGAATGAGTTAAATTGTTAAAATCAAAAGTCGATTGGAAACCAAATCAATAAAGAAGATATGTAATTTTTTGTAATTGGATTTTTTAAATTTTTTTGAAATCTTCAGTTTTTATTAACTAAAATTATATACAGTATACTTATGAACACTATTCCAGTTTGCTTACAGTTCATAATCATACGACGCACTTGTTTAAAAACAGAACAAGCGGGAAACAATAATTAGGTCATGAAACAGAACTGCCAGTTTGATAAAATCATTTGTAATCTAATTATATATAAAACCATAAGTAATTATTAAAAAAAAAAATGAATTCATTGAAAATTCATATTATGTATTGTGAATTTTCTTGACATCTTTTAAATCTGTCGAAAATGTCGAAATCTGCCACTTTTGTAAATCGTCAGCATGATCTGCCACAGACAAAATTGAGCGATATCTGCCAAAATGGCAGAAATCTGCCAAAAATGGTCACACGAGTGTACAATGAAACCAGTGTTGTAGCAAAAGTGATATTTCAAAAAAATGTAAACTTGCCAGTTACAAAATATTATCTTGAGTTTTTGTCACGAAGCAATTCTTGTATACCTATATAATATACAAGAATTGCTCGTTTTTTTAAAAAGGTTTATTTAAATCATTACACAGAAGGCCTAACGCATTAAAAGTTATGATTTGTAAAAGCGTCTGGCTCAAGTTATAATTAAGGTGTCTGGCAATAATTTAAATTAGTTTTTAATAATATCTGAAACGTCCAAAAACGCCGTCACACGGTCACACCATAGAGTAAAGTAATATGGTCACACTTTCATTGATCGTGAGTGAGTAAGGTATCTTTTGTACCAGAATACCTTCAAAATGGTAATGTATTGAAATAGCAAAGTACACAAAGTTTCTCACTATCCTTCTATCTATTCTCAGAACTTCAGCCATGCCAAAATTACGATAGAGTTTCCAGACAAGTCTGAGGTCTCAGTTCATTACCTGTGGAAAATGTGATTATATGTATTTTTCATTCATTGAACAATCACAGTCTAATAAACCATAATGTACCTAGTTAGAATAAACCTGTCTTGGCACGGATTACAGTAATATCTTAGTAAAGTGCGTTCCTGACACCGTCAAGCGCATGAAGATATAGGTATAAATGGAGCCAACACTTCGAACAAAAGCTTGAAACCAACTGTGGGCTGATGCTCTCTTTCTGAATGCATACATAAGAACGAGACAGTGATATGTGTTTTCTTTATCTTATATATGCATTCAGAAAGAGAGCGTCTGCCCACAGTTGGCTTCACTTAGGTATTTGAAGTGTTGCCTCCACTTTTACATAATTATAAGCTTCTTGCCCAGGACGCTGTCAGCACCATGAAGATATAGGTATAAATGGAGCCAACACTTAGAACAAAAGCTTGAAACCAACTGTGCGCTGATGCTCTCTTTCTGAATGCATACATAAGAACGAGACAGTGATATGTGTTTTCAGTATCTTCTCCACTTTTATCTATAAGCTTCTTGGTCAGCACAGGCAGCTGTTGTTAGTTGTAGTGTCATTCATTGTTAATGTCATGTGACATTGACATGACATAAATAATAAACTTTACTATAGCTTTCGAAAGTCAGGAAGCGATTTTCTAAAAAGAACAACTGAGAAAATCGTAATTTCATTGTTTTAGATCGCTTCTTGAATGATTATAAATAATACAAGTTAAAACAGTGAAACTATTACCACAATGTCAGTGAAAGAAAAAGAATTCTTCGGGCCCCTAACCCTTCACCAAAAGATTGAAAATCCTACAATTTTCAAGAGCGATGAGTTGTCGGAATGCTCTTGTGTTTTGTGTAATGAAAATTACACTTTACCAGCCAATGAGAAGCAGTTGCTTACTCATTTATTTATGGAACACCGCCTTGTTATAGCTGATGTGAACCAAATCGCAGATTTGAAGGAATACATGCGATATTGGCGACTAAGATTTAAAGGTTAGTTGTGCAAGAAATTCTAAACTTTGTAAATACATAATTATCATCCTTTTAAAATCGGCTTCAAATTCAAATAGTTTGAAAGAAATAGTTTTGCGCAATTTGTGTTCAGTATATACTAGGCATATAGGGCGAACAGATGCCCGGTATTAATACTATACAGCGATTACACTGGTTAACAAAGAAACACTTTGCATGTAACATGAAAACTTTTGTCTAGTTATGTTTAAGACAGGAATAAGGATAATAGAAATAAAATTAGAATGTTTCAAATACAAATAGTTTTTTTGTAACCGGATTTTATAAAAATTTTGAAATCTTCAGTTTTTATTAACTAAAAACTTATTCCGTTATATTGTAACATTATTATAAATGCAGCTTTATGATTTTTGACAATATTTTGCTTCAAGGAAGTCTCGTTGTAATGTCCAACAGTAATTTGTTAGCATATGTGGACCCTAATATTGTTTTTCTATGGTAGAAAAAAATTTGAAGTTACTTTCATTAAAGATTCCCAAGCTGATATTTCTAAATCACTAAAATTTTGATTAAATATATTAGATGTGGCTCATTAGATTAGGAATTCGATTCTTTCTGATGTAGAGGCCTGAAGGCTAATTCACATAATTTTATGATGCGCTGATGAAGTTGTAGTGCAGTTGCAGTTAAGTTCAGGTGATAAATGGTATTCTTGTAATCATTGAACTGCGTGTAAGCTGCGCGTGAACTGCACGTCAACTGTACGACAACCAAACTCTATCAATCTTACTTATAGTGTAGCCACATGAGAGAAAAAATATTACTCACTAAATAATCGAATAGAATCGATTACATTTCAATGAATATGACGTTATTATAATATTAAAATAATACTCCAGTACCTACAGATTTGAGTGCTTTTTAAGACGTCAAACGAATAGTAGAATACTGATCATGTTGCGTTCCAAAGCACACAGCAAAGACGCGCAACAATAGAATGCCGTTATTGCGCTCGCGTGACGCGAACTTGACGCGAGCGTGTCTGACAGCGGTAGAAAATACGAAAAGCGATGTTTTGATCAAAACTTAACTGCAACAGCACTTTAGTTATGTGAATTAGCCCACAGATCGGAACCTTGTGGTGGTTTAGGTACAGGTAGTTCTTCACTATGAGGGATCGGTGTTTTAGCCGATGGTCAGGATGCCTAATTTGACTTTTTATTTTAATTGTAATAGCTTTTGTATCAGTAAGGTAAAAATACTAATCAGATGAGTAGTTCATTGGTTGATCAAAGGCATGATCGAGATCTCGCCCATCCAGTAAGAAGACTCACACATGTAACACAACAGATGTGTGGAACTGACACTTTGTCTTGTTGTCCAATGGCAAAGCCAAAATACTGTTCATATAACTGAATTACCTACTAAGCCAAGTTTTAAAAGTAATGTCGCTACAAATGTAACAGAACTTGTCATGATCATTTTTACACTTTCTTGACATGATTTAAGAATCACTTAACTCAGAAAACATAAAAAAACAGTACACTCTTCAAATAAATAAATTATCTGAAAGCAGAAGTGAAACAAAAACGGTTAATTTTCAATTTAATGGGTAGTAACTGTAACACGAATATGTGACCTGATGACATGACTTTAGATTTGAATGTCGGTGACTTTGTTCTGTTTGTTGTCTTTAATTGACACCAACGTCCAAATCTAAAGTCATGTGTTCTGTGCTGAAGTTATTATTTCTTAGATTTTTAAGGTGGTGGTCTTTTTTGTAAAATAGCTTTTTATTTATCACTTTTTAGTACCTTCTTATCATCCAAATCCATTAAGAACCGGGAACTCAGTTAAAACAGAGGTACCTACTCCAAAGATTAAAGAAACTAAAACATCATCTATTTAGCTTTTTGGGATTTTGTTGATTTTTCAAAAACTCCTGAATCAATATGGGAGACATACCCTATACATAAAAATAAGAATTTTCAAAATCGATTCACATTTGCCGAAGAAATCTCGTAACAAATATAAAAAAATAAAATAAAATAACGTACAGTCGAATTGAGAACCTCCTGCTTTTTTCAAGTCGGTTGAAAATGTTGACCAGTATTATAGGATCACCCGATCACACCCTATAACACAAACTTGGCTTGTAAACTTTGGTAATGCAGTGTTATTTTATGTTGGTTTTATTCATCTTCTAATATATAAAATTCTCGTGTCGCGGTGTTTGTAGTTAAACTCCTCCGAAATGGCTTGGCCGATTCTGATGAAATTTTGTGTGCATATTAGGTAGGTCTGAGAATCGGACAACATCTATTTTTCATCCCCCTAAATGTTAAGGGTTAAGGTAGGTGTAGGGTAGGTGTAGGGTAGGTGTAGGGTAGGTGTAGGGTAGGTGTAGGGTAGGTGTAGGGTAGGTGTAGGGTAGATGGAAGGTAGGTAAATAGGTAGATAGGGACAGGACAACGTCTGTCGGGTCAGCTAGTTAAGTAGGTATATAATAATAATACATTTATTTCAGACTACATTGAAACCATATAAAGTGTTAGTAAATACTTAACTACTTAGACACTTTATACCTTAAAAAATATTATTATTATTATTATAATCTAACACCTTTAATCGGACCTCACACTACTCATGTAGTATGTAGACATACTCATAGACTTATGAAATCCGATCCCATGATACAGCATTAGGCAATCCCACCTACAAACTTTTATAAACTTCATACATGAAGATATGGCATTCAAGTTGTTAGTTGTTGTTAAGTTGTTATGCACAACATCAAAATTAATTGAAATACATTCATGCACATGAGCCTGTTATAATTAATTTAGCATCTTTGTTGACATCACAGATTATCTAGATTGATGTAATCTTGATAACAAGCAATCAACCTTCCAATATACAATTCCACTTTACTAATCTTAACTCTGACCTCCTGTGCATTATATGTCTATCAGAATAGTGCTAAATTAGGATGCAAAAGTCACATGAGAGCACATGACTTTTAGGATGAAAACTTAAAATACTAGAGTTATGTTAACTTGCATGAAACCAACATTAGTTTAAATTCATGCAATCATGCCATCCCTTACTTTTATATCAAGAAGAAAGTGACAGCATCAATCGCCAAGTTATACAAACAGAAAAAAAAAATCGACAAAAAAATTGTCGGAATTTGTTGAAATCGAAGGGAACAAACCAAAAATTTGTCGAAGTAGAAATAAAGAAGTTACGAGGGTTTTAAGTTGGCCGCGCGAACGTAACGTGGAGGATTTGGCGGCCATGGAGTTCTCAGCAACTACTTAGGTTAGAGATTTTATTCTTTTTGACAATTGAATTAATTGAATAAATAAACATATGTACTAGGTAATTATTGACAAGTAGATGATTTTTAGACTAGGTCCAATATACCTAATTGCTAGTTTCCAGTTAGAGGTATTCCCAAATCAAATCGAAATGATGGTTACCCTGCTCGAACATTGTATGAAATAACTTCATTTCTGAGATTAGGTACACGCGTTGTAAACTGTTCTGAGGGTAAAACGTTATGTCATTGTAATGAGGTTAATATGTCGACTAAATGGATGTTCACACAATCACACCGCAATCCTAGCAATTATGGATAATGAGATATCAGCATATGAAGTAACGTTTCGGCCGCGCTGCCACGTACTTTTTGTTTTGAACTGATTTCGTCTGTTTAACTAAACTCTAGTAGTATTTATTGCCTTGGTTAGTTTTGACAAATTAAGACCTTTCTTCTTGTAACAGTTTTACTGTATGAACTCTTAGTTTTAAAGAAATAATCAACCTTAAAGAAACAACAAGTGAACGATTGCGCGGCCATAACTTCCAAGGTGAATATTTCGTAAAATATTGATCTAGAGCTTATAATTCTTTTTTCGACAATTTCTGACAAATTCAGTCTTCAATTGTCAAAAAGAATTAAATCTCTAACCTAAGTAGTTGCTGAGATCTCCATGGCCGCGCAATTCTTCACGTTACGTTCGCGCGGCCAACTTAAAACCCTCGTTACTTCCTTATTTCTACTTCGACAAATTTTTGGTTTGTTCCCTTCGATTTCGACAAATTCCGACAATTTTTTTGACAATATTTTTTTTTTTGGATGGAGCAATCGTAACGCATATTTTTATGCCACTAACAAGTTGCTTTTAATTGGTTTGTAGCCAATGAATTATATAATTATGTTATCTTCAAGTACAGACGCCAGCAGGTCAACCTACCCGAAACTGTCACATTTTCCCAATCAATCTTGAACCTTATTCTTTAACTATAAAGTTGAAAATCGATTAAAGAAATGTGACAGATTGTAGTAGCTTGATGTGCTGGCGTCTGTACATATAATATTAACCAATTTTTACCTGAGTACCTACAGCTAAGCCAAAATTAGATTCATGATTTTTGCAGGCTTTATAATATGTACTTATTTTATTTTTTCTTAAATTACAGATCAGAACCTGAGATTCTTCTGCACAACAATGCTTCTTGACAGCAAGCCAGATGGTACAAAGTCGAAAAATGAAGAATATTATTTACTCAGTGACATTCTACCTGAAGATAAAGAGCTTCGTACAAATCTTCAACAAACGAGACTAGAGAAGCTGCTAGAAAGACATCAGTTTGAGCGTGAAGGTAAAAACTATGTGAGAGAATGTCTCTTCTGTCGGAACATATCAACTACAACCAGAGCAAACTACCTCAATCACTTGTATGAAAAACACAACTTTCACATTGCTAAACCAGATAATTTGATTTTCATTGACGAATTAATAAACACAATTGCAGCAAAACTCGAGAAATTACAATGCATTTTTTGTGAAGGAACATTTAAAGATCGGACAATACTCAAGGAGCATATGCGTAAAAAGGGGCACAAGAGAATTAATCCAGAGAATAAGGAGTATGACAAATACTTTCTAGTTAATTATGTTGGTGATAAGCAGCAGAACACACAACATTACAGACTAAATAAAAATACAAAAAAAACATTGGAGTTTGAAAATGATTCTAATGTAGACAGTGATCCAGAGTGGTCAGACTGGACCGAAGAGAATGGTCCATTAATTACCTGCCTCGTTTGTGAACATACAGAAAAAGATTATGAACAAATTTTAGAACACATGAATGAACAACATGAGTTCTCATTCTCAAAAGCTACAGACGGAATGGATTTCTATCACAAAGTCAAAATTGTCAACTATATACGCCGTCAGATACATATGAAGCAATGCTTGACATGTGAAACGAAGTTTGATGACTCAAAAAATCTAGAGAAACATTTAAAAGAAACTAAACATTGGGTCATGTGTAAAGAAAAATGGAATCAACCTGAGTACTATTTCCCAACATATGAAGACGATTTGTTCCTGTGTTTTATTCAGGATGATGATGAGAGCTGGTGGTCAAGTGACGATCAGGATGTTGAGAAACGGAACAGTATGTCTGATAGCATATCTAAGGAAATGGCTATGGCGGTTCTGAATGATTGAATGTAATTTTTTAAATTACTGGTTATTGTCTGGTTTCCATTACGATGACTATAGACAAGACATGCAAGAGTGAATGGTTGGCTGAATACAAATGCAATTTTTTTTTCTAGTCTTGTGTGTCGGAGTAATAATGATACTAGCCTGTTATTGTCACACTGCAAGGCAAAAGCATGTTTCCTAAAAAGGCTTGATTATTGATCAGCATGCTTGTTGAGCACGGATTGGCGACATCAAACTTATATTATACTAGCGGGCCTGGCAGTTGTTGTCCTGCCCTTAAAATAAAAAAGTCCTACAACTCGACTGCAGCGCCACCTACCGGGTCCAATTGTGAACCTAAACCATTCTTAAATACACTGGAACACAAAAAATTTCATCAAAATCGGTCCAGCCGTTTAGGAGGAGTTCACTTTCATACACACTGACAGAAGATTTTTATATATAAGATTTAATTTTGAGTTTGAGTTTCCACATGAAGTTTTCCTTCACTGATGCCGTTGATGTCCAAGATGAAAAGTGCATACGAAATAGTCACATTGGTACCATTTGTGCATTGGTTGGACACTCGTGCTCAGTTGCGAACCCACAAACCTAGTGCATGAGATTTGTGTGGTTGGAACCTAACCCACTGAGTCAATTATCATGTTCATTATGTGTCATGAATTTATTCTCTGTGAAAATGATTACTTTTATTCACGGACTAGAAAAAAAGGACTCCACGTCACGTATATCAAAAGTGAAGCACCTAAAGACCGAGACGCACACATAGATCGGTACGGTCGGTTGTCGGTACTTTCGGCGCGGAATCCTTTTTTTTCTAGTCCGTGACTTTGATGTAAATGTGTGTGTGAGGCATGTTTTTAGAAACGGCCTGACTTACTTATGGTGCTTCACTTTCGATATGCGTGGCGCGGAGTCCTTCTTTTTTGTCTAGTCTGTGCTTTTAATAAGTTATGATTTTTTAACCTATTGACCACCACGTCAAAAAAACAAAAACGTGCCCTCGGCGTCTAACCACAAATTACTACTCTATGGAAGTCGGTTTCTAAACGTAATACCATAGAGTAGTAATTCGTCTGTCATGTAGTTGTGACGGTAGCGTGCTGGCCACGTTTTGGTTTGTCATTTAAACATGACTGTGGCGTTCAATAGGTTAATTTTTTGACTGCCTCATTGATCTCGTGGTCGTAGGCACGACTGCTGTGCATGGGGTCCTGGGTTTGATTCTCAGGTGATTTCTGATTGCAAAAAGTGTTAATAGGTTTTTCTATTAAGGCGCTTCCCTGACCAAATTGACCACCTTGACCATACATTTCCTCTTTGCCGCAGAATCGAAATTCAGGCAATTTTTGGTGTTTTTTTTCGTTATAAATAAGAAACGATCTTTTGAAATAAAATAAAACGTGAATTACAAAGATTTTTAAGTTATCTATTAGTGTAATCCTCAAATTAATAGCACGTCAACTTTAGCAAAAGGTACATGTTTTCATTTATTTTAGTCTTTTTTTTTACAGGGAGATTTAGGTGTATATAGAGTACTTACATAGAAAAAAAACGTGGAATGTGATGATAAGATGTTGCACATTAATAATATGATTTTAGATATAGTTTGTTTCTCTAGAGTTAATAGCCTCTGAATAACGAAGAAAAACGCACTTTTGGTAGGGGTAGCGCCTTAAGAATTTCTTAGTAACAGCCCAGAGTTTAGAAGTTGGTGATGTGACACCCCGTGCCTCGGAAAGCTCATTAAGGCGCTACCCTGACCAAAAGTAAAAAAAAAAACAAAAAATTGTGCGGATTTCGATTCTGCGGCAATGAAGAAATGTATGGTCAAGGTTATTTGGTCAGGGAAGCCTTAAGCCGTTGGTCCAGTGCTTCGTGTCTCCCCGGTCGTGTTGGATTGCCGTCCCATTAGACGATGAGAGTGAGGGAAGAGGGAGAGCACTTGTGTTTGCGCACACACATGTCCACTATAAGGCCGGTTACAGTGCTCAACCGATTGTCGGTACGTACGTCAGTCGCGCTTGTCATTTAAGTATAAGAAAATTCATAAATCGTACAGTGCTAGACCGACTGTACGCATGCGTATATTGCTACGCACTGCGTACGCATGAATTTGTATGGAAACAAAGTAATGCGTTCAGTGCCTATTGTAGGGGCCAAGTCTGCTATTTTTATAATTTCGTCATTCCAACACGATCCCATTGTCATTTTGCTAAAAGTTAGTAATCTGCTAAATTCATAATGGTCGATTATTGATCGTCGAATTAAAAGCAATGACTGCACAATGACGTTCCAATGGTAGGTCACTGATCAAAGGAACTGTCAAAATTTTAGCAGATTACCGCCTAAGTCAGTCATTTCAGATGTCATTTTGTACGAGATTACCATTCTATATCATTTCTTTCAATGGCGTGTCAGTGGTTGACCATTGGAAAGTCATAATGACGCCATTATATTAGTAGATTACCAAACTTGTCAAAATCAACAATTATGAAATCAATGATAGACCATTCTGACACTATTGTAATAGCAGACTTGAGGCCCTGATCGGTGGACCGACCGTACGGATGTCTGAACATAAACAAATATACCTGTGTGAGTGTATGACTCCAATCAGTTTGTTGGTCAGGAGAGCACTGAATGATACAAACTGACGGTCGGTTAATGCGTAGGTACCGTCAGGACCGAATGTACGCACTGACGGTCGGTGGAGCACTGTAACTGGCCTAATATCTTATGTGTATATGGCTAGTCTCGAGTGACCGTGGCAGCCGTGGCCCAAATTCGGTCGGAAAAATATTTTTATTAAGGATCTGTAAATATTATTATTAAGCTGTAAATACTATTACACGATAGTACTAATACTTATACTGTGCTATTACCAACCGACTTGGGAGACTAAGGAGGTTCTCAATTCGACACGTACCTATATTATTATTTTTTTGTGTAACCACTCATAACTTTTTTCAGTGTAGTCTGATTTAGATGATTCTTTTTTTAATTGTAGTCTGATTTCGATGATTCTTTTTTTAATTGTAGTCTGATTTCGATGATTCTTTTTTTAATTCATAGTGTATACCTCAAAGTTGGAAATATGAAAATATTGGAAAATTAAGGAATGACTGAGTTTTGCACGCGCCTGCCTCCACGCGAAGCCACAATTCACCACAAATACCTACAAAGAAAAATAGTGAAATAACAAAATGTATGTAATATGATGTGTATTTGTGCCTATTTATAATATTTCATCATAAATGCAGTTTTAAATGCATGTTGGCGATCGCAGTAGGTGTTATGGTACTCAGAAGGACGCTGCTGCCCATCCTCTGGTAATATCCCTCTGTTGCCTTCTACAACACCCGCGGGTTGAAATGGGGTTGTGTTATTAGAAGCCGGCACCACACGGCACTGCGATCGGCCAACCATGGTGATTACGGCTGAACCCGACTTGGGGGAAGCCCTATGCCCAGCAATGGGCGTCTATAGGTTGACATGATGATGTAGTTTTAAATAATAAGAAAAATAAACACAGAAAACTTAATTTTGGATATTTATTTTGTACATAAAAATGTTTCGTGAAAACAATTTTTGTCGGATTTAGCCGTTGCCGACTTTGGTGCCGTGTTGAGCACGTTTTCATTTGTCGGAAAATTTTGACCTTAGCATTCAAAAAGTTAACGCTATAGCATCATTTTTACAAACAAATATGATCCTTAATGACTTGTCATGACGATATAATATCATCTAAAGAGATACTTCAAGCTACAGCTATCTGTCAAATTTCTTTGATAGATTTTCAACTTTATCACAAAAGAATAAGGTTCATATTCAATTGGGAAAAATTTACAGTTTGTTATGGCTTGATGTGCTGGTGTCTGTGCCAATTTTATGATTATTCAATATTTATGTTGTACATAAAGAACAGGAAACAAATGAATTGGTTGTAAATAAATGACTTAAACGCTAGAATAAATTTTGCATTTTACCCAAATGTTTTAGTTTAATATTCATATATTTTATAAGTACTAGCTTGTGCCCGCGAATTCGTCCGCGTGAATGCCGGTTATTCGCGGATGCAGACGCTAAACATATAACTATATAGAACTATATAGAATTTTATGTCAATCAGTACTAAGTTAAATAGTCATTTGCCCAGCATGCCGTTTGGCATGCTGGGCAAACAACCACAACAAATGCGTCAAAATTTTGGTCTTTACCCACACATGCTTATTAATTTTATTTATCCTTTATTTCAGGCAACTAAGGCCCATAAAACACAATACATACATAAGCTTAAATAAATTAGTAGAGTTAAATAAATTATTTCGTCACAAACGGGGAGAAATTATGTAAAAAAACGGCATAATAATTTTGGAGGGTGAACTTTGTTTGAGGATATTTTTGAAGGCGTAATATGTTTAACGAACCTCCAGATCTACTAAATGATCACCAATAATAGTAAATAAAATAAAATCAAAAATAGTAAATGGTCACCACCAAAATGGTGTTTCCTAAAGTATTGTAGAAATGTATGAGTTTGACTGTAAAAAGCGATTTGATTCTGGCACTCGGCGGCCGCTGCCGCGGCACGCTCGCTCCGCTCGCTCGCCTCATGCGTAGGGGGTCACAGTTTCTAACCTAACCTAACCAAGTCGGATCCGCCCCAGGGGGGTCAAAAAGATTTTGGTTATTTTGCACACTAAGATTTGGTGACCATGTAGTACATTCGGTATAATTTAGTATATTTTTTTGATAAGGGAGCTTAAGATCCTAAAGTATTTTTTGGTGATCATTATATTTATACCCATTTTTTAACAAGTTCTATGTAACGTTAAGACTGAGTATCGAATTTTACTACAATAGCGTATAAATTGGCAATCTTTTTCATATAGACGGTGTAACGAAATAACCGCAATAATACGCTTTTTTATTGATTTTTACAAGCTTTTATTTAGCTTGCACTGTTCGTATGTAAGTATTTAAGTAAATAAGTTGTCCTTTCAAAATTTGCAAACCATTTTTCGACCATTTGTTGTTATCCGATTGAGCTGAAATTTTGCATGCACCTTTAGTTCTGGTGACAATACAATGTCCAATACTCAATATTGTTATAATTCCAATACGGCCGCCTCTCCAAGATGGCGGATTACATAATTTTTATCAATCCCCTGGATATGGGTATCAAATGAAAGGGCTTAAAGAGTACAAAACGATAAAATTAATAATATCACACTCTATTCAATATGGTCGCCGCTCCAAGATGGCGGATTACATAATTTTTATAAATCCGCTTGATAAGGGTATCAAATCCTTTGATTTGATACCACACATACATGTTTTTTTCAAGCCCTTTGGCTTGAAGAGTACAAAACGATAAAATTAATAATATCACACTAAATTTAACATGGCCGGCCCTACAAAATGGCGGAATACATTTTTTTGCAACCCCCTTAATATGGGTCTCAAATTAAAGGGCTTGAAGAGTAGAAAACGATAAAATTAATAATTTCACACTAAATTCAATATGGCCGCCCCTTGAAGATGGCGGATTATATATTTTTTTCAATCCTCTTAATATGGGTATCAAATGAAAGAGCTTGAAGGGTCGAAAACAATAAAGTTAATAACATTACTCTAAATTGAACATGGCTGCCGCTCCAAGATGGCGGATTACATTTTTAATTAAACCTCTTAATTATGGGTATCAAATGAAATGGCTTGAAGAGTAGAAAACGATAAAGTTAATAACATAACACCAAATTCAAAATGGCCGGCGCTCCAAGATGGTGGTTTATTTTTTTTGTTCAACCTCCTCAATATGGGTATCAAATGAAAGAGCTTGAAGGGTCGAAAACAATAAAATTAATAACAATACACTAAATACCACATGGCTGCAGCTCCAAGATGGTGGATTACATATTTTTTATCAATCCCCTCGATATGGGTATCACATGAAAGGGCTTAAAGAGTAGGACATGATAAAGTTAATAAAATCACACTAAATTCAATATGGCCGCCGCTCCAAGATGGCGGATTACATAATTTTATCAACCCCCCTAGTATGGGTATCAAATAATGTCTGGAAGATATTAACCTTTGTAGGCCCGTCTGTCATACCGGTATGACAGAACAATAGATAATCAATTGTGTCTCATTACGTAGGACGGTGGGACTTGAAATATTAAGGAACTGCTCTACGTAACACTGAGCAGAGTGCGCTCATTAGACGGCCTTATGATTAATGAATTAGATTGCAATAAAATATCAGGGCAAACACCATGTAACACCCGCGCACTAGCTGAAATGAATAGAATGACAAATATTACTAAACACGTGAACAATCAAAACGTATAATTTAATTTTAATAGTAGTAATATAAATAGGAACTAAAAATATCAGTGGTATAAAATTATGATAATAATGTAAGTACCTAGTGTAAATAATGTTAATAGGGTAAATAATGTCAATGTTGTAAATAAACAGATAAAAAACGGTTAAAAAAATCGTTACGTAACAATAAAATAAATCTTTAAGACTAAAAAGTAAAAAATAAAATAATTATAAAAAAAAATCTTTTTAAAAACAAGCTTTTATTTAAAAATAAAAACGTAACCAAAAAAAAAGAAAAAAACGCGAACTAAAAATAAAAAATTAAGTGACTCATACAAAATAATATGGATTGTATATAGGTACAGTACGCAAAGGAGATAAGTATCCATGTCGCCGGAAACAGTTGAAGTTTACTTAGAAACCGATAGGTTTTTATGAATAAAATAAAATACAATTTATAGAGAATAAACAGTTCAATGATTTAATAAAATTTCATTTGAGAGCCCCCATTGGTTTCTAAGAAATCTTCAACTATTCTCGACGACATGGATACTTATCTCCTTTGCGTACTGTACCTAATTGATGTATATAAATATTAATCTTTTCAAAATGTTAAAAATATATAAATTTATATATATATAATCATCATCATCATTTCAGCCGAAAGACGTCCACTGCTGGACATAGGCCTCCCCAAGGGGGGGTTTTGCCATATATAATAAATAAATAAAAAGATTATAGATTAAGAACAACGGATTAACTCACTGTGTTGTCGGGTTCGTCCGACTAGTTTCGATGGCATACGGCCACCTTTTTCAAGGAGTTCCACAGGATGTCACACCGCCCGTCGCGTTCCTGCGGACACTGCGCGCGGCCGCGCGTTGCGCCCGCGCGGACAACTGCGGGGGTGGCGCGGGCGAGGGTAGAGGTGGTAGAAGTGGCGGAAGAGTATGTTGCTTGAAACACATACACACTGAGCTGACCACATCATCACTTTTTAGTTCCTCCTCTGTAACGGGTCTCACCATATTAAGCAGTGGCTTCCATGATGGAGATATGGACCAACCCCCGTCTCTATTAAAGTTAGGGCGTAGAGTTATTTCAATAGCCTCACGTACTTTCCGCGGAACAAAGAACTTCTCTCTCGCTAGTACGGAGGCTTTGTCGAACCGTATAAAGTGATTCGGCCCACACTCCATCACATGCTCGGTGACTGCTGAAGCATTGCTATCTCCGCTCCTGACGCTTCTAATGTGTTCCTTGATGCGTGTGTCAATGTGTCTCTGCGTTTCACCCACGTAGCTTTTGCCGCATTCACAGGGTATTGCATATACCCCAGGTCCCTTCAATAACTCACTGTCCTGTGTTTCGTTTAATGGAAAAATAAAAAGATTTTTTTTTACTTAAGTAATAATAATAATATGTGGGTACATTTTCACACGGCCATCTGACCCCAAACTAGGGAGACCCTGTACTATGGGTGTCAGACAGCTGATATACATACACAAATACATTTTTTTTTGTAAATACATACATATAGATAAACAACACCCAGACACAAGGCAAACACAAGTGCTCATCACACAAATGTTTACCCTGGGCGGGAATCGAACCCGCAACACGCTGCGCAGCAGTCGATCGCTCAGCCAATGCGCCAACCGTGTCGTCGTGTAATTTTAAACAATTGTGCTACCTACTTATTTTGTGCAACCACGGATTTCGTTTTGTAGAACTGACAACGCTACGCAGAATTGACTATAACAGTAAGAGCCTGCCAGTTACATACTCTATGAACCCATTAACGGCGGTTTTGAGTCTTTCACGATGTCAAACTCAAAGTTATTTTAATACGATTCACGGCGTATTTTCGGAGTAATTCAAATTTACTCACTGTGCTACCTTACAATTGTGATACTTTTGTGTCACCAGTCACATAATTGCTGTGCTACTACAATAAAATTGTGCTACCATTATAAGATTGTGTTACACTTAGTACTCTATCATATACTTACTTAAGTAAGTAGTTAAAGAATACTGCGCATCCGGATAACAACGGTTCGTTCTGAAAAACGGACTGACGCCCATTGCCGTTAACAAGAAGTCATAAGCATTATAATATGGGACAACTGGGATGTTTTAATGTTTCTAATTATGATATTTTTATTGTCATATAGGGGAACATGGGGTTCAATGGATCACTATTTTTTCTAAAGCTATTTTGGGTATATTTGGGTATACATTTCTGCTTTATTGACCGAGGTTTATAATTCAATAGGTATATAAAAGCATGCCTAATCTTCAACATATTTTTTTCAAATGCCTCTTTTACAGTTCGGTTTAGCTGACAAGATAGTTTTTTTCCATACAGCAAATTTATCCATTGTGACCCATGAATGGGTCACATTGAATCAGGGTTTGAGTTACAGTGGATCGAATGGGGTAGGGGAGATGTAGGTAATCGGAGTCAGTTGATTAGAGTATATTCATCTATGGTCAGTTGGCAATGGTGATCACTACAAAATAAAAAAAAAACCGAACACAAGCAAGCGATACCTACGCGTTAGCTTTGCCTCATTCCCGTGCGCGGACGGCGGCTAACTCAGTTCGTACGACGCACTGGAGAGAAACAGATATGTGCAGATTTCGCGCCATTTTGATCTAATTTTTCGAGTTGTTAAATCCGAAGGTAAGGCTTTAATTACTAAATCTTCATTTCTGTTCTTGTGATATGTAATAATCGTAACATTTTAGATTGCGATTTAAAACTCAGATTGTTATTATATCTTCAACTTTCTCGTTAGAATTATTTTTTGTCGTTTTCTCCCATGTAGGTAATCGGAGTCAGGTGACTCCAATTATGTAGTTCAAGATCCTGCTGACTCTATTTCAGAATCGACTGCTGCTGGAGCTGTTGACACCGTTTCAGTACCAACAGCTACTGTTGAGCTAGAACAAGATAATCCTATTCCAAGTACATCCATATTTTTTCCCACAATTCCTGAACCAGCGACTGCATCATTGTCTCAACTACCATCAACATCTGGGAACCTGCCAAGAATCCAAAAATTCATTCAGATGCCTAAGAGAGCACCTGATCTCAAGACAAGACAAGGAAGAAAAAAACAACATTCAACGATTTTAACTTCGACACCGATTAAAGACACCGTCGAAAAGGAAAATAAAAAGAAGGCTAAAGCTGTGGAAATTATTAAAAAAAGAAAAGCAAACCACAGAAGCTCGGTCCTGAGAAGGTTAAGAAGAAAATTCTGCAGGAATCAACTGATACTTCGACGTCAGACGTGAACATAGAGGAGTTATGCCAGGATGATGAAGACGAAGATGCAGAAGACGCAGTAACTCGTGTCTTGTATGTGGCGAATTCGGACAGGATCGCGAAATTTGGTATCGGTGCAAATCTTGTGGGCTTTGGGCCCATGCCGACTGTACTAGGTGGAAATCTGCTCGCAATTATGTACGCGTTATGTGTTGATCACCATTGTCCACATGCTGATCATCATTGCCAGCCGATGTTGACAATGGTGATCAAACATGTTTTTTTTTTTAATCTTTATTATTCCAAAATTGATAAGCCAAAGTAATGAAAGTTAATCTCAATTGATAGTTAAATAAGTAAAGTTTATTATAAGGGCAAACCAATGAATAGTTGATTAATAGATTTGGTTTTATTTCGATTCTCGCTTAAGTGATCCTCATTACCTACATCTCCCTATGAATCATAAGCTTTTATAATTCAATAAAAATTATTAAATTTATTAAACTTTTTTCTTTATTTTTAAATAAAATATAATTATCAGTCATTGCTTTAATCAGTCTCAGTTGAAAAATCGCAAAGCACAGAAAATTATAAGAGAAAACTAAATCGGCAACTTCTACTACTTTTGTTTAGTTATACAACATAAAATACACATTCTTAAACATGAGTAAATCTCCTAAATAATCTGAGTAACAACAAACAATAAAACTAAATTATGAAAATAACAAACAATGCATATAAATCTTGTCAAAATTAAAAAACGAAAAATAAATTTACCGTCGGGTGTCCGGGCTAGAATAGCATATCATCCGGAGGGTGTCGTATAAAGCGACTAAGGGAAAATCCGGAAGTCGCGCAGCAGCGGTTTCCGTGTAATAAACAGCTTCACTGCGATCCTCAAGACGCCTGCAAAGCGTGGGGATTATGGCGAACCCCCCCCCCCCCCCTTTAAGGAAGGCCTTTGTTCAACAGTGGACATCTTCCAGCTGATGATGATGAGAGTCTCCTTCTTTTGGCAAATTATTCAGTGGAATAAATTTATCGGGATTTATAGATAAAACTTCAGCTTCCTCTTCAAACATAGGTTCATCTTCAGAATAGATAAGTAGGTACTAATTCGATCGTCTTCTTCACTTCACATTTAAGACCTTTCTTTTCGCATCTTAGCCTGTTTTAATTCTTCGGCTCTTCTTTAAATTTCGGCCTTTTCTGGAGTGTCTGTCGCAATCATGAATTTACCTTTTCGTCTAGCTGTCTTCCTTTTTCCCTGCCTTCCATGTTTACTTGTAAACAAGTTTCACTTTGAAACTCGAACCTTTTTGAACAGTGGATCACGATCCAACGAACCCCATTACCACATGATTCACTGTAACCCATTTACTAATAACAGAAATAATATTTTTAACAAATTATAAATCGCTAATATCACACTACAGTTTTATATAATTAGACAAACATACTGAAGGATAATAGGCAAAGACTTTAAAATATCTTAAAAACTTGGAACCAAAGTAATTTCAAACATTACGTAAATAATTTTTTTCGTACTTACCTACTGACCGAGACGTCGTCGCGCGTCCTCCCGTTGTGATTCAGTGACGGCGACTAGTCGGGTGGCGCGGGGTTGGAGAAAGCGTTATCAAAGCCAACGCGCGTATGTGTGAGTACAATAGAAACAGAGTTTTAACAAATGATTCACTGTTCCCCGTGATCCACTGATGCACAAGTTCCCCTACCTAGGTTATGTAAGGAATCACGGCGAGATCCATACCTACATTAATTTATACAAAAAAATAATGATATCTAGACAAGTTGAAACAGTTTTCCTAATAGACCATTAGGAAAACTGTTTCAACTTGTCTAGATATCATTATTTTTTTGTGCATTTAAAATATTTATAGAACTCCGTAAAATTTTTGTTTCTACAAATTTTGCCAAATTTAGAGTCATAACAACCGACTATTAGGTATAAAATGAGATATTTATTCTTTTTAATTTTCAGAAGTCCAAAATGTATCGAGAACGGTTAAAAATAGGTAGGTACCTACCTAAACCTGAAAAAATTAAAACATTCCTAAAAATAATTTAGAAAGGAAAATACAATTGTAAACACATAATATGACGTGACCAAAGGGCTGGCCTTTTTTTGGGCCAAAGAATTAGCATTGCCATTCAACGTGGTAATGCTGCTAGCCTTTTGGGCACTTGTCCCATTGAGAGCGATGCGGACGAGTTTTTTGATGCCCAGTGAGCATTGTACATATTATGTGTTTATATTTATTTCTAAGCTTTGTATATAATAAATACAGAATTGTAAATATATTAATACAATAATAATATGTTATGACATTAATACAGCCCAGACAGCTGTTTTGACAGAAGAACAGAAAGAGGAACGAAGGCAAAACCGTCTTAATTGCGGGACTGATTTTGTTCCCAATTATTGTCTAATATTAGGTAAGTAAGTAGTTAATGATTACAGTATTCCTACAAAATGAAAACGTTCATAATATTGAAGTGAAATTCCAGTAACTTACCACTGAGTTATTATTAGGTAGGTACTACGTTTATAGAAGACGCCACTAAGTCTTATTTGTTTTAAAACGAAAGTACCTACGTTATAACTCGTTAAATATGCCTTCGTGTGTGTTACGATATTGCACTCATAATTCAAGAAATACGGCCAAGAGCAAAGGAATAACTTTTCATCGGTGAGTAACTAGATAATTATTTTAAAACTTAATTCGAGCAAAATATTTAGCGGCCGTCATGTTGCGTCATTTGTCATAGACCAGTTGAAGTACCAGAGAATGGGCAGCAGCATTCTCTATGTATTTGTAACAACCATACTGCGATCGCCAACCCGCTTGCCAAGCGTGGCGATTATGGCAAAACCCCCCCCTTGGGGAAGGCCTATGTCCAGCAGTGGACGTCTTTCAGCTGAAATGATGATGAAAAGTTAAAGACGTTGACTTTTCATTATCATCATCATGACGAAAACTCAAATCCAACAAACAATGTTTGCGGGTGAATGAACGAAGATTATATTGGTATTCCAGAAGTACTGTAAGAGGAATGTCAACTTCATAGGTAGGTTAAATTGTTTTCGAGATTTCTTGTTTTGTCAGTGAGCGAATGAGTATCTAGCGCTTTTCTATATTTATAGGTCGTGCTCATCTGCCCAGCCTTTTCCCAACTCATCTTGGAGTCTGCTTCCAGTCTAACCGGATGCAGCAAAATACCAGTATTTTATATGGAACGACTGCCTATCTGACTTCCACAATCTCCCCAAGAACTACGAATGACGGCCGGGACCAACGGCTTTACGCGTATTCTAAAGCAGGGACGTGTGTCGATATGAAATGGATGGTCACCCATTCACAGAACGACCGCGGCAAGCGAAGCTTAATCATCATGACCAGTCGATCTGTAGGTACAGCTTTTACTTAGCCACGAGCCTCCTTAAACTCCTTATTATATGTAGCCATAAGCCAAGTATAATTTGCTTTGCAACTATACTACTTACTCCGAATCTCCGTAATAGTTGGTAGGTAGTAGTTGTCCGTAGTAGTTGGTGACGTTTACACCTGTGTAAACACCACCAATCAAGTGTCGTATGAACAGAGGCCAGCACATCAAGCTATATTTAAGATTCTGCCAAATTTCTTTCAACTTTATTACAAAAACATAAGGTTCATATTCAATTGAGAAAATTTGAGTTTTGTATGGCTTGATGTGCTGGCGTCTGTAATTATTACAAGCTTTTTTACAAGCTTTTGTTTTAACTTCACTTTTGTATGTATGTTTACAAATCTTGCAAGGAAGATTAGAACCACTTCCAATAGACCGATTGAGCTGAAACTTGGTATACCTACGTAACTTGGATGACAATACAATAATATGGTACCTACCATGGAGCTGGTCTGATGATGAGGTTGGACGGTGACCATAGAAACTTCGGTTCTTGTGGACCGATTGAGCTGAAATTTGGTATGTCTTCGTAACTTCGGTAACAATACAAAAATATGGTATCATGGAGCTGATCTGACGAAGAGTTGGAAGATGCCCATAGAACTCCGATTCCTGTGGTCCAATTGAGCTGAAATTTGGTATGTCTTCGTAACTTCGGTAACAATACAAAAATATGGTATCATGGAGCTGATCTGACGAAGAGTTGGAAGATGCCCATAGGAACTCCGATTCCTGTGGTCCAATTGAGCTGAAATTTGGTATGTCTTCGTAACTTCGGTAACAATACAAAAATATGGTATCATGGAGCTGATTTGATGAGGAGTTGGAGGATGCCCATAGGAACTCCGATTCCTGTGGTCCAATTGTGCCAAAATTTGGTATGTCTATGTAATTTCGGTGACAATACAATAACAAGGTATCATTGACCTGGTGTCATGAGGAGTTGGAAGGTGCCCATAGGAACACTAGTTCCCATGGACCGATTGAGTTGAATTTCGGTATGACTACGTAACTTTGGTGACAATACAATATCAAGGTATCATTGACCTGGTGTCATGAGGAGTTGGAAGGTGCCCATAGGAACACTAGTTCCCATGGACCGATTGAGTTGAATTTCGGTATGACTACGTAACTTTGGTGACAATACAATATCAAGGTATCATTGACCTGGTGTCATGAGGAGTTGGAAGGTGCCCATAGGAACACTAGTTTCCATGGACCGATTGAGTTGAATTTCGGTATGACTAACTACGTAACTTTGGTGACAATACAATAACAAGGTATCATTGACCTGGTGTCATGAGGAGTTGCAGCGTAGCCACAGGAACATCAGATCCAGTAGGTCGATTGAGTTGAAATTTGGTGTACTTACGTAACTTTGTTGACAATACGATAATATGGTACGATGGAGCTGGTCTGGTGATGGAGTTGGACGGTATTTATAGGGTCACCACTCGTGGACCGAGTAATCTGAAAGTTGATATACTTACGGAAATTTGATAACAATACAATAATATTATGGTACGATGCAGCTGCTCTGATGATGGAGATGGAATATACTCATAGGAACACCACTTCGCGTGGACAGTTTGTGCTGAACTAAGGTATACCTACCTAAGTTACTTTGGTAACGTTGTGTAGTTCGGCGAGATTGGCGTCGATAGCATTGGTTTGCAACCAGTCTAGGAGAAGGAAAACTTCAAAATCAAACCCGGATCACAGTATTCGTGAGGCACAAGGTTGTATGTCCAACTAAAAAGTCAAAAATAAATTAACGGTAAAAGAAAATATTTTAAAAACAAGCTTTTATTATGCACGAAAAATTAAAAAAATAAAATAAGACATTCATAAAATTCGTAGTTTCTTAAACTTTATAAGTAACAATAAGTTTCAGTAAAGAACTCTAAAGTTGAAAAAAGAGATATAAAGTAAATTAGTGAAATTATGGTGTTATTTGTATCCCAATCATCTTAACATACATACTTCTTTGGCATTTTCTAACTAATTGTAATATAAAAATAATTATTGTAATAACTGTACAACATATAGTTACATAGGTATTTGATTTTATGTGTTGCAAAATTCCTGATAACTACGCAGATTTAATAGTAAAAAACAAGTAGGTAAGTACCTACCTATTTTGTGATTTTGATAATGTTTTGCTTTGGAAGTCGTACTTAAAGGAAATAAACCCTAACACAATACAAAACACGTTATTCTGTGTTCAGCGGTAAGGGAGCGAGAATGCTGAATGTCCAGTAGGTACGGCCGACGTAACTTGGCGGTCCTGAAGTCAGCCGACTGCGCAGTAGACAATTTCGTTCGTAAAGGATCCATTGCGCAGCCAAACAGCTAACTTCAGGACCGCCAAGATACCGCCGTACTGTAAACACTCACTCGCGCTCGCGCTGCCCTTCCTTTGACTTCCGCGTGAAATACCGACAATCGAGGGAGCGCCGGGCAATGGCAGCGGCATGAGCAGTAGCAACGCGAGTCGAGTGACCTGTTTACATTCTCGCGTTGCCCTGTTGGGCAGGGAAGTGTCCCTGCCCAACAGGGCTGAGTGTAACTGTGGCTTAGGACCTAACTCTTTTATAAAGAAAACACTATTTTATTTTAGCCTATCCTAAATTTATTTTCAACGAACTGTAACATTCAATTATTTATTTTGAATCGAATAAATAGCAGGTGTCCTACTTATGTTAATTGACTTGGCAAATAAGTGATCTTACTGCAATATACTGCCATACAAAATTAATAGAGAACTCGCGATTTGACAGCTAATAAAAATAAATTAACGGTAAAAAATATATTTTAAAAACAAGCTTTTATTATGCACGAAAAATTAAAAAAATAAAATGAGACATTCATAAAATTCGTAGTTTCTTAAACTTTATAAGTATTAACAACCTACAAAAATGTTCAGTTTAACTGTTCGATACAATTAGTGTCATCAATAGAAGTATGATACATAAACATATATTATCTATAACCAGTATATTAATATTCTTACGCGATTTAAAAGCTTGTCGCGCAATTTCGTTAACGCATAGTCCTCGGCCGCGACAAGCTTTTAGATCGCGTAAGAATATTAATATACTGGTTATAGATAATATATGTTTATGCATCATACTTCTATTGATGACACTAATTGTATCGAACAGTTAAACTGAACATTTTTGTAGGTTGTTAATACTTATAAAGTTTAAGAAACTACGAATTTTATGAATGTCTCATTTTATTTTTTTAATTTTTCGTGCATAATAAAAGCTTGTTTTTAAAATATATTTTTTACCGTTAATTTATTTTTATTAGCTGTCAAATCGCGAGTTCTCTATTAATTTTGTATGGCAGTATATTGCAGTAAGATCACTTATTTGCCAAGTCAATTAACATAAGTAGGACACCTGCTATTTATTCGATTCAAAATAAATAATTGAATGTTACAGTTCGTTGAAAATAAATTTAGGATAGGCTAAAATAAAATAGTGTTTTCTTTATAAAAGAGTTAGGTCCTAAGCCACAGTTACACTCAGCCCTGTTGGGCAGGGACACTTCCCTGCCCAACAGGGCAACGCGAGAATGTAAACAGGTCACTCGACTCGCGTTGCTACTGCTCATGCCGCTGCCATTGCCCGGCGCTCCCTCGATTGTCGGTATTTCACGCGGAAGTCAAAGGAAGGGCAGCGCGAGCGCGAGTGAGTGTTTACAGTACGGCGGTATCTTGGCGGTCCTGAAGTTAGCTGTTTGGCTGCGCAATGGATCCTTTACGAACGAAATTGTCTACTGCGCAGTCGGCTGACTTCAGGACCGCCAAGTTACGTCGGCCGTACCTACTGGACATTCAGCATTCTCGCTCCCTTACCGCTGAACACAGAATAACGTGTTTTGTATTGTGTTAGGGTTTATTTCCTTTAAGTACGACTTCCAAAGCAAAACATTATCAAAATCACAAAATAGGTAGGTACTTACCTACTTGTTTTTTACTATTAAATCTGCGTAGTTATCAGGAATTTTGCAACACATAAAATCAAATACCTATGTAACTATATGTTGTACAGTTATTACAATAATTATTTTTATATTACAATTAGTTAGAAAATGCCAAAGAAGTATGTATGTTAAGATGATTGGGATACAAATAACACCATAATTTCACTAATTTACTTTATATCTCTTTTTTCAACTTTAGAGTTCTTTACTGAAACTTATTGTTACTTATAAAGTTTAAGAAACTACGAATTTTATGAATGTCTTATTTTATTTTTTTAATTTTTCGTGCATAATAAAAGCTTGTTTTTAAAATATTTTCTTTTACCGTTAATTTATTTTTGACTTTTTAGTTGGACATACAACCTTGTGCCTCACGAATACTGTGATCCGGGTTTGATTTTGAAGTTTTCCTTCTCCTAGACTGGTTGCAAACCAATGCTATCGACGCCAATCTCGCCGAACTACACAACGTTACCAAAGTAACTTAGGTAGGTATACCTTAGTTCAGCACAAACTGTCCACGCGAAGTGGTGTTCCTATGAGTATATTCCATCTCCATCATCAGAGCAGCTGCATCGTACCATAATATTATTGTATTGTTATCAAATTTCCGTAAGTATATCAACTTTCAGATTACTCGGTCCACGAGTGGTGACCCTATAAATACCGTCCAACTCCATCACCAGACCAGCTCCATCGTACCATATTATCGTATTGTCAACAAAGTTACGTAAGTACACCAAATTTCAACTCAATCGACCTACTGGATCTGATGTTCCTGTGGCTACGCTGCAACTCCTCATGACACCAGGTCAATGATACCTTGTTATTAATATCAGCGCTGTGACATTTTTAAATGTTACAGCACAATGCTGAGATAGGGGCCTTTTGGCATCGTACAGGACCGATTCGTTTCTTATTTTTTATTTTGTAATAATATTAAACCTTGTTGTTATTTGTGTGTTTCGTCCTGTGCGGGCTAATAAATGCTTTTTCTTTCTTTTTCTTTCTTTTCTTATTGTATTGTCACCAAAGTTACGTAGTTAGTCATACCGAAATTCAACTCAATCGGTCCATGGAAACTAGTGTTCCTATGGGCACCTTCCAACTCCTCATGACACCAGGTCAATGATACCTTGATATTGTATTGTCACCAAAGTTACGTAGTCATACCGAAATTCAACTCAATCGGTCCATGGGAACTAGTGTTCCTATGGGCACCTTCCAACTCCTCATGACACCAGGTCAATGATACCTTGATATTGTATTGTCACCAAAGTTACGTAGTCATACCGAAATTCAACTCAATCGGTCCATGGGAACTAGTGTTCCTATGGGCACCTTCCAACTCCTCATGACACCAGGTCAATGATACCTTGTTATTGTATTGTCACCGAAATTACATAGACATACCAAATTTTGGCACAATTGGACCACACGAATCGGAGTTCCTATGGGCATCCTCCAACTCCTCATCAAATCAGCTCCATGATACCATATTTTTGTATTGTTACCGAAGTTACGAAGACATACCAAATTTCAGCTCAATTGGACCACAGGAATCGGAGTTCCTATGGGCATCTTCCAACTCTTCGTCAGATCAGCTCCATGATACCATATTTTTGTATTGTTACCGAAGTTACGAAGACATACCAAATTTCAGCTCAATTGGACCACAGGAATCGGAGTTCTATGGGCATCTTCCAACTCTTCGTCAGATCAGCTACATGATACCATATTTTTGTATTGTTACCGAAGTTACGAAGACATACCAAATTTCAGCTCAATTGGACCACAGGAATCGGAGTTCTATGGGCATCTTCCAACTCGAAGCGATTTAAAAGCTTGTCGCGCAATTTCGTTAACGCATAGTCCTCGGCCGCGACAAGCTTTTAGATCGCGTAAGAATATTAATATACTGGTTATAGATAATATATGTTTATGCATCATACTTCTATTGATGACACTAATTGTATCGAACAGTTAAACTGAACATTTTTGTAGGTTGTTACTTATAAAGTCTTTCGCGTTGCCCTGTTGGGCAGGGAAGCGTCCCTGCCCAACAGGGCAACGCGAGAATGTAAACAGGTCACTCGACTCGCGTTGCTACTGCTCATGCCGCTGCCATTGCCCGGCGCTCCCTCGATTGTCGGTATTTCACGCGGAAGTCAAAGGAAGGGCAGCGCGAGCGAGTGTTTACAGTAAGGCGGTATCTTGGCGGTCCTGAAGTTAGCTGTTTGGCTGCGCAATGGATCCTTTACGAACGAAATTGTCTACTGCGCAGTCGGCTGACTTCAGGACCGCCAAGTTACGTCGGCCGTACCTACTGGACATTCAGCATTCTCGCTCCCTTACCGCTGAACACAGAATAACGTGTTTTGTATTGTGTTAGGGTTTATTTCCTTTAAGTACGACTTCCAAAGCAAAACATTATCAAAATCACAAAATAGGTAGGTACTTACCTACTTGTTTTTTACTATTAAATCTGCGTAGTTATCAGGAATTTTGCAACACATAAAATCAAATACCTATGTAACTATATGTTGTACAGTTATTACAATAATTATTTTTATATTACAATTAGTTAGAAAATGCCAAAGAAGTATGTATGTTAAGATGATTGGGACACAAATAACACCATAATTTCACTAATTTACTTTATATCTTTTTTTTCAACTTTAGAGTTCTTTACTGAAACCTTTCAAAACGGTTTGTATCAATTATGGTCAAACTGATCATAATTTTAGTTAAAGACTCCCAGGTTGTAGCTATCAGGAAACACAGACTCAGGCAAGGAATTCCACTCCTTAACAATGAATGTGTTCCCAAAACGTTTTGTGCGTGTGGGTGGAATGTCCACCACGTACCGGTGGCGCATAGCCGTACGTCTTATGGTCCGATGATGATGGAACGGGCTCGGCGGAATTAAATTATGCAATTCCGTCGCACACTCCCCAAAATGTAACCGATAGAAAACCGACAGGCCAGCAACTCTGCGTCGATGCTTAAGACTTTGGAGCTTTGACTCGACGAGCCTATCATTGCCGATGATCCTCTTGGCTCGTTTCTCAAATGACTCTAGGGCATCAAGCTGATATCTGGCAGATCCGTTCCAAAGATGAGAGCAGTACTCCTTACAGGATCGAACTTGCGCTTGATAAAGTTTAAGCAGCTGTTCCGGCGTGAAGTACCGTCTCACCTTTGCTAGGATCCCCAACTTTTTGGCAGCCACTTGAGCCTTTGCCTCTATGAAAGGGGCAAAATTGAGGGTAGATGTTAACGTAACACCAAGAAGCTCAAGTCGGTCGGTTATCGGCACGGTTACACCTCGGAAAGATGGAGCTGGGTGGAATTAATAATTATAATAATATGTGGGGACATTTTCACACACGCCCACATCTGACCCCAAACTAGGGAGACCCTGTACTATGGGTGTCAGACAGCTTATATACATACACAAATACATTTTTTTTTTAAATACATACATATATAGATAAACAACACCCAGACACAAGCCAAACACAAGTGCTCATCACACAAATGTTTACCCTGGGCGGGAATCGAACCCGCAACACGCTGCGCAGCAGTCGATCGCTCAGCCACTGCGCCAACCGTGTCGTCAAATTGGCTCCTTTTAGCGGATAAGAGACACGTTTGGGTCTTAGCAGCATTGAACTTGACCAGATTGGCATCGTCCCATTCAGAGACCGCCTGTAAGGACAAGTTCAAGTGCTCAATCATTGCCTCCCGGAGAGACCGGATCTAGGACCCACCAGGTCGTGTGTCGGACACGTATCTCTCAGCGACAGTGCTGTCGTCTGCATACCCGCTATATGCTGACGCCGTTTGCTGACGTCGGAGGCAGCAAACTCTGCGTCTCCGTGTTTCGAGTGATAGATCTCGACGATAACCGTTAGTCCAGGGATGAGTGGCCAGCTTTGGGTTACGTCTCAACAACCAAGCCAACAACCAGGCAACAGATAAAGTTTTACTGGTTGAAATTAGAAATACTTACCAACTTACTCATTATGAAGTGTTATGAACAAACCTTTCTATATTTTGAAGTAACCGTAATGGTTTCGGATATTTGACGATGGTTAATTTTAAATCTATCCTAATCTTAAGTATTAAATGAACATTGGACTATTATTAATAATAATCGTTGAGGGAGCGCTTCTTTGACCGCCTGAATAAAGTGAATAGTCTTTTATCAGGCGGAAACAAGGTGCGCGCCTTCAACAGATGGGTCATGCCGGTTTTGATGTACTCTTTCGGCATACTCAAGTGGACTCAGACTGAACTTGACGGGTTATTCCACTTTTCCCCCCTGAGAGAATCTCCCTAGGGGGGAAAAGTGCACCTTAATGTAAAAAAATCCAGAAATGCCCCTTTTTATTTTGTTTTATTCCACTTTTCCCCCCTTATTTCTAGTTTTAATTTGTACGTTCTTTAAGTAAATAAAAAAAAAACAGTGATTCGACAATATAATAATTATATACTTAATCAGTCTTTTTTTAACAGAATTTTATAATAAAATGTGATGAAGAGTAAAAAAAAAAAAATTGATAATAATAAATGTCTGTTACACTTTCACGACGAAACGGTTGAACCTGTTTTTTTTTTTTGCGTAATCTTGTACCTGGATTAGGAGATAGGATACACTTTTTATCCCGATATTCCTACGGGATCGAGACTTACCTACGCGGGTGAAACCGCGGGGTGCATCCAGATAACTTAAATAAACAAACAACAACAAGCTTGTCTGCCTATTTAAAGTAGTTAAAAGAATTGTATATAAATTTTATATTAGCTTTATTGACTATATCGACGAAGGCCCGCTTGGCGGCCTTCTCCTTGTACCTCAGTGGGGATTTCTGGAAGGTGTGAAGGTGTGTTTTTAGACTCCAGTTCTTCCTCCTAAGGGGGATTATCAGAGGGGGAATTCTAGACTTCATTTTTTAGATTCCAGTTTTCCCCCTCAGCGAGCACTTTCGGGGGGATTCCTGGAATAAGTATCTTTTTGATTCCAGTTTTCCCCCTCAAGGGGGATTATCAGGGGGGAATTCTAGACTTTTAATTTTATATTCCACTTATCCCCCCTAAGGGGGCTTTTAGGGGGGATTTGTGGAATAAGCCAACTTGACGCTCTGGATAGGAGGATACGTACATTGCTGACTGCAAATCGGATGCATCACCCACGCTCATCGGTAATGAGACTGTATATCCCACGGAAGTGCGGAGGTCGAGGCTTTCTTAATGCTAAGTCCCTGCACAACCGTGAGGTATGCAGTCTCAGGGAGTATTTCCTTAAAGCCGACGTGGGTATGCACCGAGACGTGGTCTCAGTGGACAAGGGCCTCACCCCGCTCTCCTTAGCGAACGAGAACTGGCGCAAACCTGTAGTACTAGATACTAATGACCGCAGGGAGGTATGGCAGAGTAAGGAGCTTCACGGGCGCTTTTACCGGGCCTTACATGGGCCTAATGTAGACTTCATGGCGTCCGTATCTTGGCTGCGTTTCGGTGACCTCTTTGGGGAAACCGAAGGTTTTGTCTGTGCGATTATGGATGAAGTTATGATGACGAACAACTACCGGAGGTACATTGTGAAGGACGGCACGATTGACATTTGTCGGGCATGCCCTGACCGGGAGAATCAATCCGACACATTATCTCTGGGTGCTCTCGTCTGGCGAACGGAGACTACTTGCATAGACACAACCTTGTAGCTAGGATTATCCACCAGCAACTTGCTCTAAAATACTTGTGGAGTCGGAGGTACCCCGTACCGTACTACAGGTATGTGCCCGACCCAGTTCTCGAAAATGGCAATATCACGTTGTATTGGGATCGATCTATCATCACTGATAGGACTATTGTTGCCAATAAGCCTGACATAGTGGTGATAGATCGATTAGAGCGTCGCGCAATCATTGTTGATATAGCGGTTCCGCATGACGAGAACCTCGTGAAAACTGAGAAAGATAAACAAATAAAGTATCGAGACTTGGCTCGCGAGGTTGTCGACATGTGGGATGTGAATAAAGCAATCATTGTGCCGATAGTCGTTACGGCCAATGGATTAATTTCCAAGAGCCTCGACCAACATCTGAGGAGGCTCTCGTTGGGCAGCTGGATCAAGGGCTTGATTCAGAAAGCGGTTCTCCTGGACACGGCGCGTATTGTTAGGAGATTCCTTTCTCAGGAGCCCTGACCACCGGTAGCTTGGACCCTGTTCCCGATACCGGTGATATTTTTAAATGTTTTTTTTTTACTAATATTTAAAAATGTAATTTTAATATTTGTGTATAAAATGAATAAATGTGAATAATAATAATATTAACTCTTTTATTTCAGACGAATGTCCATTTGGTTTGTACAATACATAACTTAGAAACTAGTGTTAGTACTCGCTCGCATTGCTCGTTAGTACCTAATATTACAAATTCTTCAGAATTAATTAGTTTGACGTAATTTAAGAGAGAGTGAAATAGCTCGTTTTGGCAGTACCTACTCAATTATGTTGGGCTAGGATGATAAAAAAAGAACTAGCGTCTATTGCGAACACGATTTATTTTAGTTCAATCACAATTAAGAGGTACAATTATAACTAAGTTAAACTTACAGAATAGAAAAATTTAAATACATTTTTTTATACAGAAGAAGCGATCAAGATAATTAAAGCTAACATAAACCAACGTGTTCATCATTTTTTCTTTGACCAGTAAAGATTATGGTTCAGAGACTTACACGCTCGCGATAGGCCACACGAAATGCCTCCAGGTTACTCAACAGGCAATGCAAAGGGTTATGCCCGAGTTTCACTCAGGGTTTAAATCAAACATGAGGAGATCCGCATAGTCAAGTTCAAGTGCCTGTCGACTGGGTACATTGCCCGTGGGACAATGAACGATAGAGCACAATGGTCCTAGAGAAGCCTCCGCCCACCCGAAAATGCAGGGTTAACAGGCCCCGTACAAGCTGATACAAGGAGAGTTGAGAGAAATCGCTAATCGCGAACGGCCTATGACCGGTTCGTCTGGAAAACCTTGGATGAGACCTAATATTGGACGCAGTTGTGACTGCTGTGAGACACACAAAGATACGCATTTGTAAGTCATGTGAGTTAAGAATCTTGTTAAACCCTATTCCTTCTCTGTGCTAAACTAGCTTTTTTAACCGACTTCAAAAAAGGAGTAGGTTCTATGTTCGACTGTATGTATTTTTTTTATGTATGTTCACAGACTTCTCCCCTATTTGTACACCGATTCTCAAAATTCTTTTTTATTTAAAAGAGTATTATACTTACTTCTGAGGTGGTCCCATATAAATTTCATGAAAATATTCCACCCCTAAGGGTAGAAGATTAAGGGATGACTGAAATTTTGGTGTCACCGTTTCGTAATTAATTTGTATAATAACCCTAGGCACTAAAAAACGAAAAAAAAAACCTTTTACAAAAAAGACAGCCTTCAAAAAGTTATAACTTTAAATTTGCAAGTCGGTAGCAATACAAAACAGCATACAAAACCAAAACCGCCGACTTGCGAATTGAAAGTTATTTTTTATTTTTTGTAGGCTGTTGTCTTTTTTGTAAAAAGTTTTTCATTCTAGGCATTGTACGGTATGGTTTATCGGGCTTGTAACTAAACGACTTAGCGTGTTTCTTTCCATCTATCTTTATTTTGTTTTTTTGAAAGATATCGAAAAGGAAGGAGTTGATTATGGGCGTGATACGATTCAGACAGTCGAAAAAACGTGACACCGGATCAAAGTGTCTCTCTAAAATGGCCATGTTATTCATGTGGTTTGGAGGATCGATTCGGTGTACAAATTTGTTTAAGTTACGTTCAAATTCAGGGTGTCTGCTTTTAGGAAATGTTTTTGTGAATATATTTAAAAAACTTTCTAAATTATCTTCATTTATGACTGGTTCAGCACATTGTAATATGAATATTGCAATATTGAACAAGCCTTCATTTAAGTTAACCACAAACAAAATGGATAGTTGTGTGAGAGATAAAAGTGTTTCTGGTATCCTATTATTATGGTTGTCAAACAGTTGATCTATAAAATGTATAAGTTTACTATCCATAAATCGTCGGATTCCTCTTTTATTATCCGTCACAAAAATATCGGTTACTAAGTATTCCCAGAATGAAATATCAAATCCAGATAGATTGATTGATTTATTGAAGGAATCAGACTTTAATATATCCCAAATGAACTCCGACGCAAAATATTCAGAATAAGTTGAGTGAACAAACTTGTGACGATTACCGATACATTCGATAATACCCGATTTCTCATCTCCCGATTTTATAGATTCTATAAAGTCATGTATGTCTTGAAACTCTTTTTTGGATAACAATGTCATTACAATACTTTTGTTTAAAAGCGTGTATGCACTGATATTCTGATGTATTTCTAAAAAAAGTTTATACCCCTTTTCTACCATTTTTTTATTCTTTAAACTCGTGGAAGACGTCATTATCGTACCATGGCGAAATTTAAAATAAATATTTTTTATGCAAGATCTATACAATGAACACAAATTAGTATCAGTTGCATAGCTCTGAAGGCACAAACCCTTACGTAAACCTTTCTTTAAATACTCATCAAATGATGGTTTATAATAATCTGCGATCAAAGAAATATGAAGAGGTAAGCCCAAAAATGTTTTATCACCTAGCTTATCCATGATTTTTGAGAAAAAAATATTTAAATCATAGGATACTATTATCGACTTTTTCTTATCAAAGCTCAAATTTTTGGTCCAAATTGTTTTTAAATATTGTTGTTGTTCCTCCTGATTCAAAAGCTTAATTTTGAATGAAAATGTCCCCAGAGCACACTCTAACTGATTAACAATATTATATGGCCGGGTGGTTATCCATATATGCGCAACCTTAGAAGACTTTAAAGTGCTTAATAATTGAATCGCTTCGTTTTCAAAATCAGGACAGATTTCGTCGAAACCGTCAAAAAGTAGAACCACTCGGTTATTGTTATAATAGTAGTTAAATACGTCAATCTCGAACAACTCGGCTGTGTCGGCAATATTATTATTATTCAAATATATTTCGTTGATATTTTTAATGTCAATTTGGTTGCCAATTTCATCTAAAATATTTTTGCCTGCCTCAGCATTGTCTTTAAAAGCTCTTATATCAATCGCACCGTAAAGGAACTTAAAAGCTTCTTTCAAATCAATGTTAGTTTTGTTCTCTTGCCATCTCGTAAATTGGTCAAGATGTACATCAAAACTTATTTTTGATACCCACAGCGCTGGATATTTGTGTTTTGTTTGAACTGCCAAATGAGATAATAATGTAGATTTACCCATACCAGCCTCACCATTGATAATGACAATTTTTTCCTCAATATCTTTTACTGTTATAGGCATGACTTGGTAGGTAACATTTAAACCTTTATTCTTGTCCGCTATTTTCAAATGACCCTGCGATTTCAACCATGTTATATTATTTCTATTACTGAATTCACGTTTAAACAAATGGATGTTTCGATTTTTGTTTTCCTTACAGGTATTTTCGAAATATTTTAAGTGTTCTGTTATTAAAATAATGTCACTATTATCGTGCGACGTCGCATTCTCTGCAACTTCATCAGAATCACAATTATTTATAAAATATAAGTCCGAGTGTTTTTCTTTATGTAGTGTGACACGGCGGCATAAGCTCCGATGTATATAAAAATAAACTTTGTTTATGTTCAAACTGACAGCTGCAGTTGGCCTTTCACCTACTACAATTGATTCGCGGTTAATAAACTTAAAAATTGTTGTAGGCTTTACAGTTCGTAAAAAAATTGTATTTAAAACAGTACTTACTGATACCTTTTTACCTTGAAATACAAGTTCTCGATTTATAAGAATTTTTTTTCTCATTTCATCTTCAAGATTCGTAAAGCTGCTGATGTTGGTATCATTTCGCTGAAAATTGCTATTACAAATTTTATTTATTGTGTTGTCTGATAGATTAGCACTAGTAATAAGAATGATTTTGTTATTAAACACATTTTTCACCGCATCAAATGATGCTCTTAATTCACTTTCATTACATGATTGATAAATTAGAATCACAATGCGACATTTTGTATCTTTCAACTCTTTTTCTACAATTTTTAAGAGGTGGTCCCTAATCACGGATTTCATATCTAAAAAAGTATAAGTGGTATCACAATGTGTTTCATTTTCATCAAAATATTGGATTAATTTAATACTAGTAAAGGTAATTTCATTTGAAGTGATAACCAAATACTTCGCGTCGTCGTCTTCTAAAAAAACAGTAATATTTAGTGCTTCAATGGCACAGGGTTTGAATTTAATTTCATAATTTTTCATTCTATTACAGAAAGTGTAACTTAAAATTGTTAACAGTGGATTATTCAAAGTGTCCTGATTAGCGTCATGAAAATATTTACATGTTTTCGTCAAATACTCGATCTGACCGCGTTGTTTCCACCATTTTTGTACTATAGCATGGAATTTCAGGTAAATTGCATCAGTTTTGGCTCGAAAAACTAAATCCGTATGTTTTAATTTACAATAATTTTCAATTTCATTTTTTAAAAGATTTTCTACTTCGTCTTCTTTGGCTTGACGTGTATAAAATTTTAGCTGTTTTAAAAATTCTTGCACAAGATTTTTGTCATCTTCGTCTTTTGACAAAACTAGTTTCGGAAACCATGGAATTTTTACATCTAATCTGTACAGACTAATATTGTGGTTACTAATCTTTAATAAGTTTAGTAAACTTAAACCATCACCAGTTAAATGATCGTCTTCCAGATTAAATCTAAGCAATTTAGTTTCTTGGTCAAATACTAGTAAGTTACCTACAAGGTCGCGGAGCATATGTAGCTCCATCGTATTGGTAGACAATGTTTCGGTAGACTGTGAACATTTCTCGGAACCGATATCACTTTCCCTAATTTCGACAACGTAATTCTTTTTATAAGCATCAATAAAAATCTGTTCAAACATAATGCTTAAATATTGCAGCGTCTCTTGTTTCTGTTTATCATCTCCCTTAATATGAAACTTGACGTTTCCAAAATTTTCTGGAACTGTAAAGGACAATGATTTTAATATTTCTTCTTTTTCGACCTTCGTTTTTCCATTAAGAGCCTTTAATTCTTTACAAATTGTTTCTTTCATAACCAACAAATTCTTATCTTTACTTTCAAGAAATGTTTGCTTAAACATTACTTCATTGGTATTGCTGTCTTGATGTTTTACCGACACTAATACATTTTGTGCCAAATAAACATGATACACTTTTATTACGTCGTCTGTCATCTTAATGGCTGTTTTCTGATTGATGAAATTTGTTAATGTTACCGCAATCTGCTTAGCAAGTGCTTTTTTGACAGTTGGAGTTAATTTTTCAACTACTGTGTCGTCTACATGAAATTGAAATATTTTTCCGCTTTTACTTGTATTAATGTAATTTTCTTCATCTGTTAGGTGCCTGACTTTATCTCCAGTAAAATTTTCTATTGCAGAAGTGTATACAATAAATTCACAACTCATATTGTTTAATGGCCCTTGAAACATTTCATTTTTACCCTCAGAACGAAATTTCCGATTAACTTCCATATAGCTCTCTAAATATGTATGCAAACTAAAATCTTCATCTTCTTTCAATACTTTATTGAATGTCAATTTATCTTTTTTAGGATTATCTTTATGCTTCGCTTGCAAAAATAGTATTTTAGGTATATCTCCGTGTTTTTTATACCATAAAACAATATCATCAAATGCACACAAACCTGTGATATTGGAACCTAAATAAAATACTTCGATTCTGCTATCATGCAAAGCTCTGAATAAAAGAAGGCTTAAAAGTTTACTTTCGTACAGTTGGCCATGAATTCCTGAAGTACCTTCTCTTCTTTGAAATGTTGGTATTTTCGGCTTCGTATCTTTTGGTGTAGTTTTTTTTTGTTGCAATCGTTCATCAATGTTATTTTGTTTACGAGATGAACAGTATTGTCCATTTTCGTATTTTCTTATAAGGCTTGCGATTTGTTTACCGTCACTGCATTTTAATAGTTCTGCAATGTCTAAAGCAGTCTGGTTGTCGCAATTTTTGATGGTAACATCTGCTTGTTTGTTCAGAAGACATTTCACAACATCCACTTCCGCATTTATGACCGCAGTATGCAATAGCGTATTACATTTGTTATTGTCTGCGGCGTTTATATCTTTTCCTCTATCTAAAGAATTTTCAATGTGTTTTATTTTTTGTTTCCATGCTTTTTTTAGTGCTTTTTTTTTATGGTTCTCATCCATCTTGTTTCGTTCAGTATTCATGGTAATTTATATTATGAAGTGAGCAATCTGAAACAAAACAAGCCTTTAGTCAGTATTGTGAATATTTACGAAGGAAAAACGTATGGTTAGTTTCAAAGGTTAGGTCACACCGAAACAAACCGACGTGGTCACGTGGTCTCGTGAAAGTCTTTGCTGGGCTCGGCTCGAAAATAGTAAAAATGTTAATATAATTAGAAAGATTTACTGACTTTATCAGCGCACATCCCTAACAGTGACTAGAAACGTGCTTTGAGCAATGCCAAAATTTTATAAGGCAATGAAGAAATTTGCATTTTTTTTATTATATTGTTACGAGCTGGGGTTCGGGATAAATAATTTACACCAAATAAAACACAAACACTTTAATCAAAACGTTACAAACACAGTAATCAGTCACTTACAAAAATCACTTCGATCGCAGTATTCGCGCAATAGTCGCAGTTTTCAGTTTCGCTTCCAAAAACTAACGGACTCCACCGCATCGCAGTTCGCTATGTATATGTGGCTTAGGTTATATTCGAGAATATTACAGCAAACACCTGAATATTCGAGTGTGTTGCAAGTGTGCAGTGTGTTGTACATGACACTTAACCGTCTCGAAAAATGTGGAATGTTCTCGAAAGTCCTAGAACCTGTAGTTCTGCTACTCGACAATAAATGTCGCTATCTAGCGTAGTTCCACTACTAGATAATAGGTAATAATAATAATAATAATTTATTTATTAAATATCGTTTACAAAAAAAGTGTACATTAGTCAATAGTAGGAATATTTTCCATACAAATATATTGTCTAAAACTAAACTAAGACTAAAATAATTATATACCTAACTGGTGCAAGTTATGATGAATCGGAATTACAATGTTAGGTAGCGACCCGCCTGAACTAGGTTACAACAAACCTGTGTTTCAGGCCATCACTTTACATTCAAATTATATGGGTTCATTGTTATAAAGTTAAACTGATATAAAATAGACTTAATTTTTTTTGAGAAAAAGCATTTTTGATCATTATTATCTAAAAACTAAACCTATGTAAACATACAACAGATGGACGCAACATTAAATACTTACAGGGAATAAATTATCAACATGCCTAAACTTCTAGAAGTATCGTTAATTTGAGCCTTTTTTTAAATGAGTTGAACTATTTATTATAAATTGCTGGTAAATAAGTCGTAATGTTTACGGAAATTTAGATTGGAGTCAATAGTGACCTAGATTATTTAAATGTCCGCTTTAGCTGTAGTGCTAAAGAGCATGCTGTGTCAGCATTCTTACGTTTATGTGCTACAATTATGTGTGGAAATGTTTGGATGAGTAAGTGGTAGGTATATGTTGTAAATTGTAAATTAAATGTTTTTCGTATTGACTTAAGTGTAGCTACGCATGCAATATTTTCTAGGTGAACTTATTTCTAATGTTAGTAGAACATCTTGATAATCGGAAAGTGAAGAATTAGTAACCAATGTTTTGGATGGATTTTTTTATGTTACAATGATATGGTATATATGCATGTGCTGTTTCGATGCGTGGGGTGAATAGTGAGATGTTAAAAGTTCATTGTCCAATAGGCGCCCTTAGGCGCTTTCATAGTCTATTGAGTTAATAAAGTTAAGCTCTGCATATTTGCGCGCCGGGCAACTTTCATCACCAGTAGGATGGTCACATTTCCTCTTGAATCGTTTGCACGTCGCACATTGAGCGGGAGAAGATCTGTTGCTGCATTCCTTGAAGGAGTGTCCAGTCTCACCACAGTGATTGCAAGTAGGACTAGTTTCTCGGCAAAACTTGGCTGCATGACCGAACTGCTGGCAATTGTAGCACCTGGTGACTATCGTGAAATCTCTCACAGGGCATGATGTCCAATTTATAAAAAGTCGGCCTTGGTTAATGACTATTTTTCTTATGTTAGCAGGTAGTTCTAGGATATAGTTACAGGTAGGAAGGTCTTTCTTACTCGATTTGTGACTCAACTTAATGCTCTGAAGGAAAGACTCACGAGTTATATTAGGCAACTTGTCTGAAAGGTTCTGCTCGTAAATGCAATCAAATACCTCCTTCTCGGTAAGGGCAACGGGAACACCAATGACAGTGACCCTTGGACGACGTTTAGAAGGTTCTTCTATTGTAAGGCCCGATGAAACAAGCTTTTCCGAAGTCTTCAGTTTATCAATGTCGCCTTTGTTTTCGGTGATGATCAGGACACCCCCATTTTTCACCTTTCTCAGGCCACGGGCATGGAGCTTAAGTTGTTCGGGGGAGATTATCTTTTGGACAAGTGACTTGGTGTCGTCACTTGTTTGGGTTTTATCGCATGGATAAATAGCGACTGACCTCAAATTTGCAGGACGGATGAAGTTATCGTCACCTTTCTTCACCGTACTAGCATAAGAATGGTTGTCTGGTGAATTCAGCTTAGTTTCTACAACCTCTTTGAACTGCTGGAGAGAGTTCGCAACGTTCTGGTGTTCCTGTAGGTGCTGGATTGTGGTATGGGCTTGGATAGTTTTCTGCTTCAATGACTGGTATAAGACGGCCATCTGAGAAGTTCCACTTGAGATCTTCCGGCAAAGATTGGTCACACGAAGCTTCTGGTCAGAGTTCATTTTTCCTTCACCAACAATAGTGCAAACTTCGTTCACAATGGCGTCTATAGACAACAACCATTTCTGGATCTCCGGCGTACTAATTACTTCAGACGGCAATTCATTGACCTCGGGTGCTGGTGGAATTGGGTTGCTCGGGGGCAACGGTGCAGAAGGCGTTGGTGGGGGACTACGCCGTAGTAATTGGCTACGACCAAAGGGGCTCGATCCTGGGTTAGACATATTACCCGAAACACTTTATTATTGGATATATGTAGTTTGGGGATCGTGGCAATGAAAAACAATGAATACACACGAACTAACTTTTAATAAAACATTTTATAAACCTTCATAACGTTCAAACACAACCGTCCGTCCTAAAAATCTACCGTCCTCGCCATCTTGCTTTTATATATCTCTCACTCTCTCTTTCCATCCTATGTCTCACTCATACTTTCACGTTTCATTCTGCACACCATCCATACGTTCCATTCCATTCTCCATCCTACATTCGGCCGTCCTGCTCTCATATCTGCCCTCAGATATGCTTCCACGTCGCACCCGACAAAACACTTCCACACGTCATTTAAACACTACACATCTTACTAACTTACCAGCTTACATTGCTGACACATGACAGTAGCAATATTAAAAATAGACAGTTACTACATAATTCACTAAAACTCGACACATTACTACTTATATTATCAATTTCATTATTACATTGTAAAAACAAACAACTCTTTTAGTACACACTTAAAAAGAAACATTTCTTTTACATTTCATTAAGAACACATTTTACAAATAATGACTTTATACTTCTGTGAGACACAGCTTTACAATATCTAACATTCAGAGGTACCACACAGCTTCTCAACATCATGTCTATCTTTTATTTTTACTTTTGGTTTGCTGTAGTGTCCCAAAAACTTAGGTTTAACTTGAAGTCCTGGCCTAAACCGCGTTCTTTGAATGACAACCAAATCACCCAGTTCATAAGTTGAATGTTTCCTTTTCTTATTATAAGTTTTCTCATTCTCATCTTGTAGTTTTTGTATCTGCTGTTTAGCTTTCAGGCTTAAGTTCTCATCATTTTCATTAAAACTGTCAGTTAATTCTTTTTGACCTTCTTTACACCATATCTTTGTTCTTGTCAGTAAATTAGGGTTGTATCTTTTAAATACCGGATTGTTGGTCAACTTTTGCTTCAAAGTACCGAACACACAGCGTTGCTTATCTTTAAATGTAAACGACACATCCTTCTTCAGCAAACCTAACCCTGGTCTGGATAATATTATGTTATCGTCGTCACATGGCATCTTTAACTCGTTACACAAGTCCTCTGGTATTACATTTACGTCACTACTCGTATCCACTAACGCATTTATAGTTTTGTCGGCTAATTTTACTAACTTTATCGCTTTATTGAAATTTATTTGACGGTCACTTTGTTTGTTTATAACTGACATTACTTCTAAGTCATCCTTCATCTTGAAATTTTTGTCATCGCCGGCCGACGAGACGTTCTCATTGGCTGCCGATGTCACTCCGAACATAGCCGAATGTTTTTCCATATCCGAGTTGGCATGTTTTACCGACGGTACTACCTGATTGGTCGAACCATCCGCACTCTGAGGCTGTTTTACCGACGGCACTTGCTGATTGGATGATCCAGCCGCACTCTGTGGCTGTTTAACCGACGTCTTCATGGCAGTCAAACTTACGCTTCCTCCTGCGCTCTGATTGGTGCATTTACTGCTAATATGGCCGAACTCATTACACCGAAAACATTTGACCCCGTTTTGACATGCGCTCGCACGATGATCTTTTTCCCCACTGTTATAACAATAATGGCCAGCTTCTGATGCAGACTTTCTTACTGATGGTGCAGCTCGTTTCACCGGTCGCTCAGCGTTCTGGTTCTCAACTTTTTTCTTTATGTCTTCATATACCGCCAATTTTTCTTTCAGCAACGGGTAGGTGACCGCGCCGTACAATATCATCTTGTTTGTTTCCAGGTCTGTGATGCCGTCTATTATATATTGAATAGCGACATCATCGGGGAACTTAGCTCGTTTCCCCATCTCTTTCATAATCAACATATACTCATTAATAAAACATTTTATAAACCTTCATAACGTTCAAACACAACCGTCCGTCCTAAAAATCTACCGTCCTCGCCATCTTGCTTTTATATATCTCTCACTCTCTCTTTCCATCCTATGTCTCACTCATACTTTCACGTTTCATTCTGCACACCATCCATACGTTCCATTCCATTCTCCATCCTACATATATGAAGTATTTAGTTCATCTTGCAACAAACTTGAAAAAACTACAATTCACACACGACACACTTTACTAAAATACTGACGGCGCAAATAATAATATTTATTTGTCGTAATTGTTTATTTCATTATACGGAATAAATACAAAATACACGTCCGCTTAGTCTCGCGTCTCGACAAGCGATCAAATAGGTGGCGCTAGCATGACATTTTTGGTCGTACTGACCTACGAAACAAAATTAAAAAAAAAATGGGTGCGTGTACTTATGTACGAGCGTGAGAAGTTATACTTCTTTGGCATTATTAAAAAAGTATATAAGCACAATTTGAATTGTAAACAACGCCATCTCTGAAGGCAGTAAGTAGTTCAGCATGTACGTCAGAGATGGCGTTGTTTACAATTACTCCCGTGAGAATTTCGTGTGACGCTGTGCGCGCGCATGCGCGAATCGTAAAATTTCACTCTCATCATTTTTTCATAACGCGCCTAAAGAAGTATAACTTCAAAAAACCGGACAAGTGCGAGTTGGACTCGCCCACCGAGGGTTCCGTACAAATATCCATGTTGGGATGACGAATAAGTAAGTAGACGGCAAAGTAAAGTTTCAGGAGTTATAATTTCTTGTATCGTGTATACATGGTTAGTAAGTTTCAAAGCCAAAATTACATTATTACATTAAGAGGTTGAGCGCAACAAAATGCGTGTGCGTCGTTCGTAGTCAGCAGAAAAGAAAGGGGCGAAGAAAATGGCCGCCGCCGGATGAGTAGCCGCGCTGCGTTTCATCGTCGCGCGCGCTTCGTTATTTGAGCATTCTTCATGATGCTTTAGTTCCATCGCAAACACTAACACTTACTTCCATACTAATCCATACCTACTATCTGTACTTTAATATTATGAATGTGAAACTAACTCTGTCTGTTACACTTTCACGATAAAACGGCTGAACCGATTTTGATGAAATTTGGTATGAAAGCAGCTTGAACCCTGGGAAAGCACATAGGGTACTTTTTAATTCGGGACTTCGTCTGCATCCGCGATAACCGACATTCACACGGGCCAAAACGCGGACAAAAGCTCGTTATAAATAAAGAATATATTTTTACGTTTTAATTACAAATGTATAGTTTTCAGATGTTTTCCTATATTTATAGTATAAGACGATATCACTTGCGAAATTACATAGTTCTAGGTCAACGGAAAGTACCCCGTAAATTTTGATTCTCATGAGTGTCTAAATATATGTTTTTTGCGACATAAACGGCCGATCTTTTTTTCACGTTAACTTAGAAGTTTGATTTTTATACAGCTTCAAGGGACCATGGACCTAAGTAGATGGTTTTAATTTCAACTCCATACCTCTACGCGTTCCCGAGATAAAGGGTCTTGACAGACAGACGGACAACAAAGTGATCCTTTAAGGGTTCCGTTTTTTCCTTTTGAGGTACGGAACCTTAAAAATAAGTAGGTAAAATGAAACAGAAATATTAATGGATTAATAAAATATCTCTAGACATTATTGAACTTTGAAGTTGACGTTATGGGACTTTGAAGTTGCGCTTGCAAGATTAATTTCGTTTTACACGGCCGGCGCTCCTGCGTGTGAAGTTACTTGACCTAAACGATGCGGCTCGTATTCGCTGAATACATAGCGGAATTCCGAAACCAAACTCTTTGATTTATAGTCACTTGTTCCGTTTGCGTCATATTTTGTTTATTAGACCATGGTTGAGGTTAAAAAATACGCCTACAAATAATGTATTCTTTTGTGTCAAAGAACGACAGTTAAAAATCCCAATAATTTTAACCGACGTTTCCTAGATCGCGCAAGCAGAGTTCTCCGCGACATTAGCATAATTATATACAAAATCACGACTACAACTGTCGGGAAGTAGCCCACCAGACATAATACCCGTCTGGTCGGAGGGTCCTCCCTTCTATAGAGGACGAAGCAGTTTCCAGTCTTTTCCTCATGCCTCTTAACTGGTCAACTGGACTGGTGGTCTTAGAGAAAAACTTTTTATTTATTGACCACATAAAAACAGTTAGTGAAAAAGCTAAAAAGGACTTGCATACCTTGACGAGTATATCTAAAGCCACTTGGGGTCTATCATTTTTATCTTTAAAAAACCATTTATGGGGCTACCTATTAAGGATGTATGTGCTACGGAGCACCCGTTTGGGCTGATAGGGCCACTACAGGGGCGGTACGACGTAAATTGCTTCAAAGTCAACGTTTAGCTTTGATATTTTTATCTAAAGCATATAGGACCTTTAGTACTGAAGCCCTTCCGGTACTAGCAGATGTGCTCCCAGTCGATCTTGAGGTGCAACGACGTGCTGCAATGTACAATTCCACGCGGGAGACCAAGGACGCCAACTTTTTAACTCGGCTTAACCGTGCTAAGATCTCTCGATTATTTAAACCGCAGACGACACCTTTACAAACTTATAAGCAAGTATATACGACAAGACTACAAAGGCCATCGAAGACAAACCATAGAAAGACCACATCAGGGAGCTTAAAAAAAGCATACAACGCACTAAGATCTCACAAAACATAGAAACGGTCTTAGCGAATCGGATAGAGTCACTCACAATAGAAAAAACATACTCCACATAACCACTAACTTCTACAAAACCTTATATGACGCCCCAGATATAGACAACGAAAGCACTCTATATCCGCAAAATGAAAACAACACCATAGAAATAATCCCAATAGAACAATCTGAAATTATAAGAAAAATTAAGTGCCTAAAATCAGGAATAAGTCCGGGTCCAGACAAAATAACTAAGCAAAACAAAACAAAGCAATAACCACACCGCTGATGAATCTCTTCAACAAAATACTAGATACATCTACTTAGGGTTGCCAACTCTTTGACGGTCAAATATAGTAGTTCTAAAATTTTGACCCATAAAAATATAGTACTAGATAACGAAAAGATGAAAAAAAAATAGTAGGTTCCAAAAATTTGGTAGGTACTTCATTATTTTGACGAAAATTTTGTGAATTATTGAACGCATCTGTCAACTTGACATTCCAGAATCGTTAAAAATAGGTATTGACGTTTTGTTTTGCGCTTAAACACTTTGAAACGAATATTATTGCTAAGACTTTGATGCCTTTAAAATTATTAGTTTCGCCAACAATATCTTTTTTTTTTTAATATAGTAGCCGGGCCTCTAATATAGTAGGATACTATATTATATAGTAGGGTTGGCAACCCTACATCTACTACGCCTCAGCAGTGTTCAGAGTCAGACATTAAATTGTTATATAAAAAGGGCGATTCCAATTACATAGACAACTATAGACCCATCAGCCTTCTGCCGTCGTTATATAAACTTTTCTCGTCAATTATAAAAATAGAATTAGCGCTGCACTCAATTCATACCAGCCAATAGAACAAGCCGGCTTTCGGAAAGGTTACTCTACAGTCGACCACATTCATTCTATGGAGTTACTTACTGGAGTTCCAGCGACCGCTCTACATAGGGTTTATAAATAACCAAAAAGCCTGCAACACTATACTTCATTCATCAATATGGGAAGCCCTGAACTCTCAGAATGTAGAGGCTAAATACATCAAAGTGTTAAAAAATATCTACGAAAACGGCACCAGCAGAGTAAAGTTAGTGACAACTGGAACCCCCATTCCAATTAAAAGGTCTTAGGCAAGGGGACCCTCTCTCTCCAACAATTTTCATCTCAGTATTAGAGTCCTTATTAAACAAACTAAATTGGAATACGATGGGCTTAAATATATATGGAAAATATAATGAATCATTTAATATTCGCTGATGATCTTGTCTTGCTATCTGAGAACAGCGTAGAGCAAATCAAGCAGATCTAGAAATTCGGCCTAGAAATCAACTTCAACAAAACAACATCCAATAACAAATTCATTGAAAAAAGAAATAAAAATTGATAATATTTCGATAGAATTCGTCACCTCATACATCTATCTAGGCAAATAACTCTCTTTCGAGAATAAAAGTAATAACCAGGAAATTGAAAGAAGGATAAAAAAGGTGACTCATGGAAAAAATACTGGAGCCTTAAAGAAATTTTCAAAAGTCAAATGCCAATCAAAATTAAGAGAAATGTCATGAATACCTGTCTCCTACCGTCACTCACATATGCTTGCCAAACGTGGAAATTCACAGGCAATGTTAAAAACCATTCATAATTATATCGATGTTAAAAACAGAATAAACTCATGGCAAAGGAGCATGGAAAGAAGCATGATGAAAATACGAAATATTTAAAAAAATCGCTACTCTACTCTATGAGAAACAACAGGAGTAATTGGCGCACTGAGCTATGCTATGAGATTGAAACAGCGATGGGCGAGCCACGTAGCAAAAATGAGCGATGATAGATGGACTTCTCGGCTGACATCATGGCCAGGTCCCCGGGGAAGCAGATGGGTTGACGACATTGAAGGGACGGCTGGTAAACTGTGGAAAGAAAACGCCACAGATAGAGACCACTGAGTATCTTTGGAGGAGGACCCCTCTAATAGAGGGGTTCACGCTAATTAAAAAAAATCAATTCATAGTAATTTAATAATAATAATACAATAATTTATAAATGTAAAATAATTCAAAAATATTTAAAATGTATAATACAATGGTCCCATATCTTCCCGTAGGTGTTGTCCGTATGATGTCGGACGTAATCCCATATCTTCCCGTGGGTGTCGTAAGAGGCGACTAAGGGACTCACTGGGTTGGCGATCTCTGGGGGAGGCCTACGTTCAGCAGTGGACGGCAATAGGCTGATACACAAGGTGTAACGTTAAACACGCAAAACCTCAGACACCCCAAATGATTTTTAATTCAATTAATCTAATTCTGAGAGAAAAAAAATCATAAAAAAAAAATTTAAAGGGTTTATGTGCTGTTTATGTTTTACCAAGACTCGTATTTGCATTGAAAAAGAACTATTATTATCACGCGTATGAGAAAATTTAAATTGGACGACAACCATTTGTGTTTGTTTACCTATTTTGGCAGGTTTGCGTACGTGATGGCTTGACTTATTAATAAATAGACAGGGCAACATGTTTAATGAAGATTTTTTGAAAAATGTGAACTATATTAAAAAGTGGTTTAATTGAGTCTGCTTGTTATTCTAATCAAACTATTTTCAGGTTTTGCGTATTTGACGTTACACCTTGTATAAGGGACCGACTTTCGAAAGTAAAGTAATGTGTGTTCTGTGCTAAAGTTATTTATCACTTTTTAGTTTTTGAAGGCGGTTTCCTTTTTTTTTTGAAAAAACTTTTCATTTTTCGCTTTTTAGTGTTGCCTTAACATCCAAATCCATTAAAAAACGGCGACACACTTAAAAGAGATTGTAAATCCTCCAAAGATTGAAGAAACTAAAATGTCGTCTTAGTATTTTTTTTGGGAATTTGTTGATTTTCTCAAAAAGGGCTAGATCAAACGTCTTCAACCCGCGGCCAGCGGGCCGCTTGCGGCCCGTGCCAACTTAATCTGCGGCCCGCTGACCCGACCCACCTTCATCGCCAATTTTTATTTATTTATCTATACCTACATATAATAAAACAGTAACAAAACTGTGTCTGTACATTGAATATATTAAAAAATAAATAATTGAGGGGGGTTTAGGAACAGTAATAGAGCACGAATCCAAAAAAAAAATCTGTCTGTTTGTCTGTATGTCTGTATGTCTGTTTGTCTGTTTGTTTGTACACGCTAATCTTCGGAACTACTGGGCGGATTTGAATGATTTTTCTTTTGTTGTATAGGTATTAAGTCTGGGCAACATATAGGCTATAATTTATCTTGGAAACTTAAACACCAGATGCAGAACCGCAACAGACCAGCTAAACTATAAGAGATACAAAAATGGTACCATAGCAAAAATTGTTCCACGTGATAAGCATTTTCTGCTGAGAGAATAAATTTGAAGATCTGGAACACCTGATGTGGAACTCCAAGAGCCCAGCTACACCATGACACATAATATAGGAATGACGTCTTAGCAAAAGGTGTTCGGTCTGATGGGCATTTCCTGTTGACTTCTAAAAATCGAAGATCAGAAACATCTGATGTCAAAATCAAAGCTATCACTAATTTCACTGTATCTTATAAAATAACATAAGCTGGGAGTACCTCCACGCGGTGAGGGCGGTAACAGTTTCAGATCTTCGATTTTGCCGACCCCGTTGTCGCTGGCAAAAGCAACAGGATCCGCGTACGAAGTCGCGGGCAGAAGCTAGTTCATAATATTATTATAGTCCATTATATAACCACTAAATAAATAATAATTAATTATTATTTTAATTTCGTAAATAATAAAGAAAATAACCGGGATCAAGCACACACAGTAACGGGCGCGTTAGTACGTGTTCAATTGGTCGTGTGTCGGAAACGCTAAGCGCATATTTTGATGTAAAGCTGGACCTATGGATCAACCATTTCAAAAACAACGTTACCACGCGTTTTCCTCATTTATCACCTGCAAAATTACGAACATGGTTAAATATATTTCTGCGCTTCAAGATCTTACAACACAGTTCGATTCACGTTTTGTTGTATTTCGAAAAAAAAAGTGCATGAATTTATTTGCTCGTCCATTCAGTGTTCCTGTCGAAAATATACCTTAAGAAGCTCAGATGGAACAATAGAGCTGCAGGGCAACTCTATCTTGAAAAATAAATTTAATTTGGAGCTGCTCGAGTTTTATTCCAAATCTAGGTCTCTATTACAAAATTTCCAAAGGTTGACAGAGATCATGCACTGAAGATGACATCACTCTTTGGGACGACAGATATAAGTGAGCAGTTATTTTCTGGAATTAAAATCGTGAACTCCAAAACCTCAGCTCAAGAACCGCAACGACTATTACTTACTACAACACTACGCTTAGGACTAGATTACTATTAGGCCAGATATTGATAAATTAATTAGTTAAGACGAAACACTGTCAAACATCTCATTGATTAATATTATTTTTTGAATATCATTTGATTCTTTTTATTAAAAAATTTAAAGCAATGGTTGTTTTACTGTAATAACAATTATACGTATGTTCCCTTGAGTTGCGGCCCACGGAACCCATAAGAAAATATTTTTGGCCCTTGACATCAACAAGGTTGAAGACTCCTGGGCTAGATCAATTTTGATAAAATTTATATTAAAATTTATTTCGGAATAAATCCCTTTCCAACAAAAAAATAATTTTGCAAATCCGTCTATATATGACTGAGTTATGACCGAACATACATAAAAAAAAACATTCGAATTCCTCCTCCTTTTTGAAGTCGGTTAAAAAGGTGACTATGTCGAAAAATAAAATGACATTTAATAAAAATTGTTTATAACATGGCCATATGTTATAAACAACTTTTATTAAATGTCATTCATCAAGACTAAGTATGTTATAAACAACTTTACTGTTACAATACTGACATACTGTTACAATTAAAAATAAGAAAGATATTACATTTGAATTTGGAATCTGTCATTTTTATACGATTGTTCATAGGGTTTTCTAATTTTGGCGCCAATACATTGTACAATATTTTGCGATATTAAAATGGAGTGGGGTGAGAAAGAGAACCGAATCGCTGTGATTGCATTACACAAAGTTGGTATGGAGCCAAATGCAATTTTTAAAACTCTCCATACGCTTGGTATTAGTCAAATGTTTGTGTACCGGGCTAGTAATAGGTACAATGAGACCTCCTCTGTTTGTGACAGAAAAAGATCTGGCCGTCCACGTAGTGTTCGTACGAAAAAGGTGGTCAAATCAGTAAGAGATAGAATTCGAAGAAATCCTGTCCGAAAGCAAAAGATTTTATCTCGGGAGATGAAGATAGCACCCAGAACCATGTCGCGTATTTTAAAAGATGACTTAGGACTTGCAGCCTACAAGAGACGCATTGGTCATTTTTTAACTGATAATTTAAAAAAGAATAGGGTGGTAAAATCGAAATAACTACTGAAGCTTTTGTTTACGGATGAGAAAATCTTTACAATTGAGCAACATTTTAACAAACATAACCTCCTCCTTTTTGAAGTCGGTTAAAAATGACCGTATTTATGCTCAAAGCTCTAAGGAAGCATCCCAATTAGTCGGCAGAGTGCAACGTAGGCATTATACGACTTCCGTGATGGTTTGGTGGGGTGTTAGCTATGAAGACTGAGACAAAGGTATCAAAACATCGGCACAAGTGTATCAAGATACCATTCTTGAGAAGGTAGTTAAGCCCCTTAACAATACCGTGTTCAATAACGGCTTATGTTTAACGAACCTCCAGATCTACTAAATGATCACCAATAATGGTAAATAAAATAAAACCAAAAATAGTTAATGGTCACCAAAATGGTGTTTCCTAAAGTATTGTAGAAATGTATGAGTTTGACTGTAAAAAGCGATTTGATTCTGGCACTCGGCGGCCGTTGCTGCGGCACGTTCGCTCGCCTCGTGCGTAGGGTGTCACAGTTCTAACCTAACCTAACCTAACCATGTCGGATCCGCCCCAGGGGGGTCAAAAAGATTTTGGTTATTTTGCACACTAAGATTTGGTGACCATTTAGTACATTTGGTATCATTTAGTATATTTTTTTGGTAAGGTAGCTTAAGATCCTAAAGTATTTTTTGGTGATCATTACCATATGTATACCCTTCAATAACCAAGTATGGCCCTTCCAACAAGACTCGGCGCCGAGTCATAAAGCTCGGTCCACGCAGTCTTGGTTGGAAGTGAACGTTTCGGACTTCATCAGAGCTGAAGACTGGCCGTCGTCTAGTCCCGATCTTAATCCGCTGGATTATGATTTATGGTCAATTTTAGAGAGTACGGCTTGCTCTAAACGCCATGATAATTTGGAGTCCCTAAAACAATCCATACGATTGGCATCGAAGAATTTTCCCATGGAAAGAGTGCGTGCTTCTATTGATAACTGGCCTCAACGTTTAAAGGACTGTATTGCAGCCAATGGAGACCACTTCGAATAAGCTTTTTATATTTTAAATTGTTTTATATTTATGTATTAAACTAACACACTGTAAAAGTAATAAATACTATGTGCAATAAAAAAAAAAGTTTTTTCTTCGTGACAATATTTATGGCAAGACTAGGTACTCATTCTCACTTTTTTTTGAACGCCCCTCGTAGGATACACCTAAGTTTAACCGGCGGTGTGCGGCTGCACCTAGTTCTAACTGAAGATAGGTAGGATACACCTAGGTTTAACCAACTGCCACCGGCTACACTTAGTTCTAACCGGTGAGAACTAAGTGTAGCCGCACTTCGGGTTTTAGCCGTAACATAATATACATAATTTAGTTTACTTACATAAATAATATGTCATATTGTTACTAACACTATTAGTTATGTTACTCGAATAAATAATTGAATTGAATTATTTAACCGTCAGTTCGTTCAATGTGGACACTAACTAATAGATAGCACGTCGTCGCATTGCAAATTTGTACGTTGCGTCAGCGCAACGGAAATTTCTACGATGCGTTGTGCGGCGTCGTAGATTTTTACGATGTGAAGTCGCAACGCAGTGTTGTGGCCTCGCCTTGAGGCGTTTCCGATAACTAAGGCTTTCGTTTTCTTGATTTTTTTTATTTTAGTGTGTTTCTGTCCTGGGGGGGCGAATAAATTATTTTTCTTTCTTTCTTTCTTTCTTTTATTAACGACAGGATACCCAAGCAATTTATTTATTTGTTTATGTACACTTCATGCACAGAGGTACAAAAAATATCTTGACAAAAAATACAAAATCCAACGTGACGGCCTACGCCCCACAGAGCTGCGGATCTTCACGGATGGATCTAAAACAGGCACCGGCACGGGGGCCAGGTTTTTCTCGGCAGACCTTAACATCCATATAGCAACACTACTGGGTGCTCACAACACAGTGTTCCAGGCCGAGTGCTTCTCCCTGGTAGCCTCAGCTATAGGTACTAAACAGGCAGGTAGTAGGACAACCTATTCGCAGATTGTCGGACAGCACGTCGGTAGTGTACTACAAGCTCTAAACAGCTACACGGTCAACTCCGGGCTGATATACGAATGTCACCAAAAACTGAACAAGGTGGGTATTCTCAATTATATAACCATTCAATGGATCAAAAGACACAAGCGGTTCGCGTGGTAACGATGCTGCAGACGAGCTCGCTAGAAGGGGGTCGAGTACAAGCGCGGTGGGTCCGGTAACCCAAATGATTCAATAACAGTAGATGATATCTGACGCAGGTAATGCGTATTTATTTATTCCGCCACCAACACGGCTAATGAAAAATGACAGGCGTTCGAAATCTAATCAGTTATTGCAAAAATATACAAAACAAAGTAGAGGTTTCCAAATTATATTAAACGTTACATATAGGTTTTGAATATTATACTAATTGAATATTTATTTAAATTTGCATTACAAAAAATGTTCATTATACCATATAAAATTAGGTAAAATTAAATTATATCTATAATTCATTATATGATATCATCGTTATATAAAAAAAAGTATATTAAATGAAATTAGGTCATGTGACCGTCAGATCTTTTGTTATTATTTCAAACGTTACACACCCGGTGTCTGCAACTCCACGTCTCAGCGCGTATTTTGCGTACAGATGGGAAATAAATCATTCGATCCACCCGAGCTTACCAAGAAAGTCCAGCAACGCCTTGACGTCGCTGGCGATCTCCCGTAGGTTACCTGGGTTACCGAAGTACTTTGCCCTGTATGAAGCGACCTAAGGGCAGTTCAGAAGCACATGGGACTGCTGTCTTGTCCGCCCCCATGCAGGCTCTGCACAGTGGGCTGTCTGTTCCTTCTATGACAATAAATAATAGTTTAAAAAAACTAAAAACACGCTTTTTGAAGAAAACCAAACTAAAAAATAGAAAATAAATTTTAATAAATTATTTTATTTAAAAAAAAGCGTGGGGTGCTTTTTAAGATATTATCAAAATGATAATCACTCTACTCATATCTGTCAATAAAATATTTATAACTATTGACACCATGCACCCCACGCTTTTTTTTAAATAAAATAATTTATTAAAATTTATTTTCTATTTTTTAGTTTGGTTTTCTATAAAAAGCGTGTTTTTAGTTTTTTTTAACTATTATTTATTTTTTACTTTTTAGTTTGGTTATATCTATATCTATAAATATTATGTACATTTATTCTACCAGGGGCGCTTGTGCAGTACCTTCCTAGCAAATAATAGCTGTTTTTTCGGCAACTAATTTTGAACGACGTATGTTATTTTATTTTTTTTAATAATTTTATCTAATTAGTTTATTGTCATCGCTCCTCGATAAATCTACAAAGTTTAAACGAAATCTGGCCGTTTAAAGTGGGGCAAAATCGCGCCCAAAGAAGCCGGTTACAAACAAACATACAAACATACAGGTGAAGCTAATAAAAAGCTGGTAAAAAGATGTTTATTGAAAGACCCATGGCCAGTTATGGCGGCTGTGTCCACATGCAGTTGTTGTTTAGACAGTCGGAAGGCTTGCCTCGTGAAGCGGCCCTCGATCGCAAGAAGAGCGCCCTTGGCCTGCCTGCACTCGCCAAGTGCACAGTTTTAGGTGTAGATCCTTGGTACGTTTTCTTACCATGGTGTACGCACCACCTTCGCGCACCTTCGGTTATTGAATAATTTGGGTTAGATTAGGTTAGAACAGTGACCATTAACGCGCAAAGGCGAGCAAGCGTAGCGAGTGTGCCGCGGTAGCGGCCGCCGAACGCCAGATCCGCTCTAGTGTTGGTGAATCATTTGGGTTAGGTTAAATAAGAACAGTGACCATTCACCAGCCAGTCGCCAGATCCCCTGTAGTCTAAAATTAATATTAATTTATTAAAACTTATTAAATATAATAATTATGAAATAATAATATATATTAAAATTAAAATTATATGAAATTAACGTTATACTAAATGCTATTAGCAAAAGAAGTTTATATGAAATATAATATTAGATCACATGAAATTAGGTTATTTGTTTTTATAGCATACTAGCAGTGCCCGCGGTTTCACCCGCGTTAATCTATACTAATATTATAAAGCTGAAGAGTTTGTTTGTTTGTTTGTTTGGTTGAACGCGCTAATGTCAGAAACTACTGGTTCGAATTGATTTTTTTTTTTGTGTTGGATTGCCGATTTATCGAAGATGGCTATAGGCTATATAACATCACGCTACGACCAATAGGAGCGGAGCAACAATGAAAAATGTTACAAAAACGGGATAAAATATTTCTTTTTGAGAGCTTACGTTGCGTGCGCTGCATAAACGGTTCAAGTTACACAAAAATCATGTATCACAGAAATGATCCTCTTTAAAAGTTCAAAAAAAAGTCCGCGACAACATAATGTCTATCTTTTAAGGTTGACTTACTATAACCTTTTTTATGGTAATCAATTGTGTTCTAAAATAAAACATTATTTGCGAAGGTGTTTTATAAACATGATATTAATCTTAATCCAAATAAACACGTTATTCATCACAAGTGTTCAATTTTAAATAAAATTGCCTTTGACATCATTTCATTTCAATGAATATCTTAGGAGATATCATAGTTTTAAGGTGTACCTACTTAATTTTATTTTGTAGTCATTTCCTATTGGGTATTGTTTCTCTAATTCTTTTGTTTGTCTTTTTTCTTTGCCATTTTTGAAATTACCTAACATATATTTTAGTAAAAAAAAATATTTACCTATCATCATATCTATACATTAATAAAATGCCTAGAAAGAGAAGTAAGAACTCGGCTTTCTCTGGAGTCTGCTACAGCAAAACGTCTGTGACTATTACGCAGCAATGAAACAACGGATTAAAATATGCATAGGTTGGCAACGAGTCGGTAACTAATCAATTAACAAAACCGTGCTAGGGAATCAAGCGTTCAACGTTTTCAGCGTTTGGCCCCACAAAATTCCCGAACTTTGGCTAATCGTGAACGGGGAATCAAGCGCTAAACGGTCCCACTGTTTGGCCTCACGGAATTTCCGAACTTTGGTGAACCGTGAACGGGAATCAAGCACTTCTTAGCGTATGGCCTCACAAAATCCCCGAATTTTGACAAACCATGAACGGGAATCAAGCGTTGAATGTTCTCAACGTTTGACCTCACAGAATTCCCAAAATTTGGCGATTCGTAAACGGGAACCAAGCGTTGAATGTTCTCAACGTTTGACCTCACAGAATTCCCGAACTTTGGCGAACCGTGAACGGGAATCAAGCGATGAATGTTCTCAACGTTTGACCTCACAGAATTCCCGAACTTTGGCGAACCACACTTACTGATTATTGCGTGATGTACAGGCGCCAGCACATTAAGTCATACCAAACTGTCATTTTTTTCCAATTGAATATCAACCTTATTTTCTTGTGATAAAGTTGAAAATCTATCAAATAATTTTGACACATCGGGGTAACTTGATGTGCTGGCGTCTGTACCTAAAATAGTTTCTTAAAGTAATGTACTAAAAAATAATGAAATATATTTCAGTAGTTTTATTTCTCAAACTAGCAGTGCCCGCGGTTTCACCCGCGTTAATTTGAGAAATAAAACCACTGAAATATTTGAAATTACACACCCGCAGATACTACTACTATTAATATTCTACAACTGAATGGAAGACAATTTAAAACATGAAAATAAACGGTGTGTGTTTAATACATGTCATGTTTTAAATTGTCTTTGTATTTTTATGTAGACAAGTATAGGTATTATAAGTTAAAAAATTATATCAACTATAAAAATGCTTGGCTTAATGCTAGTCCTGCTCCACAGCCAGTTTAAAAAAAGTCCTACTGGGAAGAAGATGATGTTTCCTACCTATTTTTTATTGATATGAGTAACGAGTATCGTTTTATTAATTACATACCTATAAATATGTATTTGTTTCACTTATCACACTTCATCTGACAAAATAATATACATTGGAAACCTTAGTTTATTTAGCAGCATTATTTCAATTTCGTAAATGTGAATACCATGGAGCCATAGGTAATTATTATATGTTTGACATAAATAAGGTTTGGAGCATAATATATTGTCATGCTCGCTCAAATGTCTCGCTGATAGTGGCGCGAGTGTTGGGTCATTCGGCTCCCTTAAAAATGGTTGAGCTAAATGATGCTGATCCACGCGTCATGTTCGTGAACGGGCGCTGTCAGTAGAGATTGGTTAGCTCTTAACTGCCATGGATTTTAACTTGCTTCTTTTTTGTTTTGTATTGCTAGATTACCATCATAGGTTTCACAAATAGAAGCAACAAGAATCATGTAACCAGTATTTTGTATAAACTTGATTTAAAAGGGTGTCCATGGAGTTTCTTGCTCGTACTTCTCCATAGATACCTGCTACGTTTTGGAATGAGCAACTAGTTTCAACGTTCTGACTAACTGACCAACTCCTTGACAATTCAAGGGATCCTACCGTTTCCGTCCGTCCAATCCGTTTTGCCAAAATTCATTACCTACCAGAACTTTTAGCATCTTTTTTTATACCAATGCAATATTTCGATATTACCAAGGAGAATGTCATTCAGGCATTAGTCATTAATCAAATGATTTATTACAACAAACAATTTTTAGACAATAAGTCAATAAGTACACATTTATGATTTGTTACGACAAAAAATATTTAAGGGGAATTATTAACCGCACATATGGGTACATATTTGAATTTCGTAATTTAAAAAAACATCCACACATCAAAGAAAGTTTGTGATTACTTTGAAAAATCTAAATCTTTTTCGTTACGGTAGATTATACTACACTCGGCGTCACAAAAATCGCACCTCTTTAAGAATTCCCTTCAAAGTCATTTTAACCCTATTAATCAATGGTATACATATGACTATAAGGTATAATTGGAAAGGCAATTTATTTAAATTTCAGAATAAATCAATGGATTTGGTTTTTTGTTTACCAGGGAATAAAAAAAAGCAAGCTAATGCAAATGATTAAAAAGTTAAATTTTATTTTATCAGCAAAAATTACAACAAAGTCCTTAAAACTAACTTAAAACCTAGTGTTACCCCCCCTAGCCCTGATGACTGCTTCCATGCGTTCTCTCATGGACCTTATTAATGTGACAACAGTCTCTTGTGGAATGTTGTCCCATTCTGCAACGACGGCATCTTGAAGGTCTTGGAGAGTGGTAGGGGCAGGATTTCGTGCCCGTACTCGCCGTTTCAGTTCATCCCAAAGGTGCTCAATAGGGTTCAGGTCTGGACTTCGCGCCGGCCAGCGCATAACAGGGATGCGAACTTCTTGCAGGTAGTCTCTTACAATTAAAGCGGTGTGACAACGGGCGTTATCGTGCATTAACGTGAACCCACTGCCAACAAAACCCGCATAAGGGACAACCTGCTCCTCTAAGATCTCTGTTATGTACCGAGCAGCAGTCAGCGACCCTTGCCCGCGAGCACTTCCAGTCCGAGAAACACACACAAGGTTCGTTTTACCGTCGATTGACATGCCGCCCCAGAACATGCACGAGCCACCCCCGTATTCCACTGTCTCTTGAATACAGGCTTGTGCGAATCGTTCCCCTTGCCTCCTATACACTCTTCGACGCCTGTCGTTGCAGAAAAGACACACCCTCGTCTCATCCGAGAAGAGCACAGCCCTCCATTGGTCTATTGTCCAATCCACATGGTCACGGGCAAATTGCAACCGGTCTCTCCTATGCTGTGCAGTCAATTTGGGCCCTGTAGCAGCCCTATGAGCTGCAATTTTCTTCTCCCGCATTCTTCTTCTAATCGTGGAGACGCTTACAGAAGTTCTGCGAGCTGATCGCAGTTGTTGTTGCAGCTCAACAGCATTGGAGAACCGATTACGTAAAGACGTCGAAACAATGAAGCGATCGTCTCTTTCGGATGTGCACCGTTGTCTTCCAGATCCACGTCTTCGGATATAGCCACCAGTCTCTTGGAAACGTTGGAACACTCGTCGAACGGCAAAACGACTCAAGTTCAGTTGCCGAGCAACATCACATTGCCGCATCCCTGATTGCAGTAGTGCAATGACTTGAGCGGCTTCATCTGCAGTGGTATCCATCTTCTGGGGTAATTTTCTTGCTGTAGCTGTTCACGTGTGTTCACTTCAAAGGTTGAATAGCGAATGACCCACATTTAACCCGGGTCGCCCGTTTTATACCCTTGTAGGGAGGTGCAATTAGTGGCCGTTGTAATGCGTATTTTGACAACATTTTTTTTAACGTTACGTGCTAATGAGATCTGTTGTGTTTAGGAATTCTAACTGTTGTTAATTTAAAGGTCGTTAAACATACTTTTAATTGATACCAATATTAATTGGGTTTAATGTATTCGTTACTGGCGGGACATGTTTTAAACTTATTTTCGAAAAGGTGCGATTTTTGTGACGCCGAGTGTATGATTTCTTTTCTTTTTAAATTCTTTATTTAAAAATAAAGATTTAGAATATAAAAAAATGAAACAGTTGCAATTGTTTTTTCATATAAAAAGGCATTCAGTCCTAGCTCACGGCGCTCATTCAGAAATCTGAATTAGTCAATTTTAGCGGATTTAAAATACTATTTCGCGGAAAGTTATGATTGAAAAAACGCAAAGAGGATTATCCGAAGTTTTACGAGCTAGAATAGTAACTTTGAAGGAAAAACGATATGGATACACCACAAGAGAAATATCATGCAGAGTTGCTATATCCCATCCTATGTTGTCACCACGTTGCAGAGGTGGGATGGGTAATTTAGCTGACTGACCCCGCAGTGGTCGCCCAACTGTTTTGACTGCTGCCCAAAAGCGCTATCACAATCAACGCTACTAAAATCAAAGCAGAAGTTCCGGCTCCTCTTGGCTTGAAGTTAGCACTAACCATTCGGAACTGCTTGCACCAGGCTGGATTACGAGCACGGAGGTCTTCTGAATTCCCGCAACGTCAACGACAGAGATTGCAGTGGGTTAGGCTGCGGCAAAATGAAGAAGAAAACTTTTGGCAAAACTGTCCCTTCGTTGACGAATCGCGAATCAGTACTCATTCAGATAACCGACGTGTCCATGTCTGGAGAAGACCACGAAACCGTGAAAGGCAAGGAACTGCCACTGGAACAGTTCAGCAAGGTGGGAAATCGGTGTCCTTTTGGGTTGGTATTATGATTGGAGCTAGAACTCCTTTGATCCCGAACAAATCGAGGCTTCATGACAGCAGACATGTATAGAGCAGATGCTATTGATGGAATTATCAGACCATTCCGAGTAAACCATGGGCACCATTTTGTACGGTTGATGATTATGCTTTTTTTTTTAATTTTAAACAGGGTAATTCTATTTAAAGAAAACACAACAAATATTTTTTCTTTATAAAGTTCAATTTAAAAAATATTTATTTATTTATAAAAATATACTCCATTTACAACAGCATTAGACAGAAGTTAAAAAAGGTTTTTTTTAATGCACATTTTGTAACAAAAGTACAATAAACATGCTAAAGTTACAATAGACACCGAATTTATTATAATCTACTTTTACAGTACCTATCACGCGTATTTGTAACTATTCTAATAATTTATTTTCTAAAATTATGTGGCTTTTATATAGTTGTATATTTAATTCCAATTAAAAATTACAGTGTCAATGCTAAAAACCTAACAGAAGCAGGGATGAACAATACCCGGAATGTTGTTTGTTTCACTGTAATTCTACCAAATTTAAAATGTTACCTAATCTTTAAAAGATTTTTATTCTGTTTATAATATTATATGTCCATATTTAGTACTATCTTAAGATCTATTTATCAAAATTATGTTAAAATAAGTTTAATTAAAATTGTTTTAACTTATCTTTCAAATAAAATGTTTTGCATTTCTGCTTCTATGAGCCTCTTTTTTCTAATGCTATTATAAATGGATTAAAGTGATCACAAACCTTTTTTGATATGTGTATAGGTTATTAAAATAAATACATTATGCACAGATGGCACCTTTTCTGTGAAATTGCAGTTTTTGGAACCAATACTTTGCAAAAGACATCCGGACGTTTTTAGTTTATACTTTGAACTATGTTGACGAACAGCGCCACCACATAATATATAGCTAGTAACTTTTTTGAACAAGTTGTGAAACAAGTTGGAGAAGAAAGAGAGAGTGAGGACCAAAACTAAAGATAACCAAAAGAGCTTATTACAATAATACTAAGTTACTACTACAGCTTTACGAACTAATGTGTTGAAAAAACCATACAAAATTAAAAAACCAAATAGGTACGCGTGCGAACTTGTTTTGATCTGGTTATCTATACGCTGGTGGTATGGTGGCCGGTAGGCGCAACAATAGAACATAAATATAGGCATATCCTGACGCGGGCGCAACGTGGTGTGGCCCCCCACGGGCGTCGCCTTTTCCACAGTGCTCTCTGTCATTCTAAACAGTTTGTTCTATATCGGCGCTTCAGATTCGTTTAAAATCTGAGGCGTTGATATAGAACGAATTGTTCGCGCCTCATAAAAACCGGCTCCGGACAAAACTTCTGACTATTTTGGCGAAATCCGATGGTTTGTCCGAAAGTCGCCGAAGTTAAAGTTCTTAATCGATGGTCGGACACCAAAAGTTATTATTCGCAATAGCATTAATAATAAAAATAGGTAGGTACTCACAATAAAATTTTGTCTTCCACAGCAGGACCGCCACAGCACCTACAGATAAACTATTTATTTTGATAAGTAGCGAGCACAGATGTAGGTACTTAATTGAATACCGGATTCACATAATGCAGGATCTATCATAATGTAAACTTGTAAAAGATCGAATGAGCAAACATTACACACATTATAAACACATTATGTATTGTAAACATGACATAAACATAAACTGTTAAAAGAAGAACAAGACCGAAGTTTGACATTGACAGTCTGACAGTCAGTGTTGCCAACAAGACCAATAGAGAATCTGCTAAAATGGTGAGTAGAATATGCCAAAATTATCCCAATAGGGAACATTACGCGAAACTCGGCGCAGAGGGCGCCACTAGCACATTCCGTAAATCATAACCTCGTATTTTTGTTATATTATGATAATAATTGTAATAACTAGGTATTTTGTGAAAATATATCAAAGTTTTAATTAATCTTATTTACCTAACTGTACTTTAACCATAATATGGCGTCCTACGACCATTTGAAAGTGGATTCTAGATTATGCTCAGATTAAAATAATATTTGGCTGTCTTACATGATATATGTGAACGTTATTCTGTAAATGCGACTATCTCACCTGAATACTTAACCTGAACATATTTTAGAGTGATTTTTAGCTGCTTCCCAAAGTTTTCGAACATTTTCTTTTTTTGGAAATGAATAATTCCCTTCATTTCTTCATCAAAATACACAGCACTGATACATTATTGTATAATATAACACATTTCCCGATTTTGAACTCAATTAAAGGCAGAATTTCACGCTTTGAACGACTCGTCGATAAACTGTTTACGGACTATGCTAGTGCTGCACTCTGGTGCCAGAACATTGCAGTAATATCCCCTATTGCTTTATAAAAATGCTAAAAGTTATGCTAACATTTTTTAATGTCTAATTAAACGTAATATTTAAAATGTTTATATTTTTTTATCATATCATATATAAATCAATGAAAAAATTTTATTAAAAGTATTTTTTTATATCTAATCTCGATAAAAGAGGTAAAATATACTCGCTGTCTCAATTATAGAGGTAATTTATGATAAAAAATCCCAGATATAGAGATTTATATTGTCCCACAAACAGAGGTAATTCAAGGCTAAAGAAGGTATTAAAGGTATTTTTCTATGGGTCTTTGTTACCTGAAAATAAATGGTTTTATTATTATTATTCTCATTTATTCATTTATATACATATTTCATTACATTTTTAAATATTAGTAAAAAAAATAAATAAAAACATTTAAAAATATAAAAAATAGTAGCCCACCGGTATCGGGAACAGGGTCCAAGCTACCGGTGGTCAGGGCTCCTGAGAGAGGAATCTCCTGACTATACGCGCCGTGTCCAGGAGTACCGCTTTCTGTATCAACCCCTTGATCCAGCTGCCTAACGAGAGCCTCCTTAGGTGTTGGTCGAGGCTCTTGGAAATGAGTCCATTGGCCGTAACGACTATCGGCACAATGACTGCTGTATTCACATCCCACATGTCGACAACCTCGCGAGCCAAGTCAAGATACTTAATTTGTTTATCTTTCTCGGTTTTTATTATTATTATTATTAAAGTGTCGTGTCACCATCGGTTCCAGCTAGGGTTCCCAACTATATTGTTAAAAACAGTAATAGACTGTTTTTAAAATCACTGGTACATTTATAGGCGCACCACACACAGTTGCACGATGCAGCGCAGGCCTCCCTCGTTTCAGAACGTACCTACTGTACGAACAAAATAAAGCACAGTTCATTTTATTGAAATACTGTCGATTTTCTTTCTCCAACCTGAAAAGTTGGCAACCCTAGTTCCAGTTATGGAGGTTTTACACTTAAACAGGTCCCACTAAACCAAGTTTTACTGTATATCCTATTTCTATCTCACTTTCTTCATACAAGAAGGAGGGAGTGAAAAATGCTGCTAATCTATGGTATATTAAATGAGATTGATGGGGAATCCCCACAATACGGTAGAGAGCATTTGACGTCAAGTTAGGACCTTTGCAATATTGTTGGCACCAAGAGCGCCAACAAGGTGTATTTCGCGTGGAATTTTCTAAGTGTCGGATATGAAAATTAAAATTTTTTGAAGTTTCACAGATGCGATCCGCACGTGCGAGGTGTCAAAAGACGCGTCACGGCGCGAGCTGTCGAACGGTGAAATAAACTAAAATGAACGCTATACGAAAATTTTGAATTATCGCCTAAAAACTGTATTTTTGCAACTGAAAATTGGGCAAAGTGCAAATTTTCACTACGCTGCGGCAGTCTGGTTCGCGGAACGCGGTGCAGAGTGCGGGTATGGCAGGTAGGTAGCTATTGATATACTACAGTGAGCTGTTTTTGGAGTAAAAACTCAGGTAAGTCAAGTTTTTCAAATAAAAATCTAAATAAAATAAGGTTTGTATGGAGTAACAAATTTCCACGCGTTTAGGTCAGTCAAAATATGTCTAAACGTTAGACGGAGCCTAGTCTAGCTTAAAAAAGCTGAAAACCGCTTCAAAATGCGTCACCGGGATGCAAAGTAATTACGATTTGATGTTTTGTCGTCACCCCTAAAGCAAAGGGATTTATTCTAAATGGAAATAATTACGCACGCATTTACGTCATTTTCATGGTTAAACTTTAATTTTATAGTTATTTTATGTGCTAAAAAATATGCTATATTATGCTAAACAACAAATAAGTTTACTAAACCACATGAAAATATGCTAAATTTAGCGTAAAATATGCTAAATTGGCATCACTGTTGACAGTTGCGGTTTTCTAAAAATAGCTTTCCGCAGCAGCTATACGTACTTTGTGACTTTAGCTTAGCTACTTTATAATGTAAATTGTAAACACGTTATGAAAAGTTGATCGGAATGGGAGGGCAGTATTGAAACCAATGTTGTACCTAATCATCGATCTTTATTAGTGATCGATGGTTGCAATGCTAAGTAATATAAAGAGAAAATTTAGACTTGCTCAGATTATAAAAGAATAGGCAGATAGACAGCGCGGATCACTGAGAGTGAATTCACCAAAGTAAATACAAATTCAAAAAACGAATACAATCTCGAGTCAGTACCTACAGCACGAAGCACCGCATCGTTAGTAGGTATCATCACACGTCATTCCAATATTTTTGAGATTAACGCCGTCTTGTGTACATTGTAAAAACAGTTCCCGAAAACAAAAGAAAGAAGGTGAAGTATCTTTTCATAGGTAAGTATTGATAAATTGTTAATTTGGAAAATTATTTTAGGTAGGTACCTAACTATTGTCAGTGACATCTTGGAACACTTTATGTCCGTTTGAAATATTATGCCCGTTTCAACCGCGCGGCCAACTCATAAAACATAAAAATAATATATCTTACATGGAATAGCAATTCGGAACAACGATCATGTTCCACTATCGATGTACCCGGGACGTCAGACGTCAGTTTAGTTTTAAAAGAGTAGGTATAAAACAGACACGTCAATTCGCCATTACGCGGTATACTGCCTACCATATTAATATCCCCAGCAAAAGTGAAAATTTTATAAAACTCATTTTGAAACTTATAGTACTTATGTATTCAATTAAAACTAACTACTTACATTTTATTTCTCAAAACTCAAAGTATAAATTATACATTTATTTCGAATTAACTAGGTACCTATTTACAAAAACTATATATACCTGAATAGTCAGGGCGTCTGTCAGTCAGAAAGTAGAAGCAAGTTTCTCGTTCAAGATAAAGGGTTTCAATCTAGACCTCAGAGCAAAAACAATAAATAAATAATAAAAATAAGCTATTGTAGCTTCGATCAACAATAACAACTAGATGTCGGGTCGGCGCATTAAAAACGTCTCGGTAAATAACAGCGCATTTGAAAAGTGAGTTGTTTAGTTCGTTTTAGTTTACATTTAGGAAATAAATTATCTCATAGACACATACCTATATTTTAAAAATCAAATAATGAACGTCAGATTGGCCACATTAGGCAGGAGTGTGTAGGTACTCTATATCCTCTTTTGATAAAAGAAATATCCTAGTCCTGTCCTTTTCACTCTAGAAAGATAGGGGCATGGAATATTGATGAACGCAATGTATTGGAAAAACACCAGAGATAAACAATGATAGTTCGCAAGTTGTTTCTTTATGGGACTTGCTGTCATTAATCTTAGGCGCGAAATGGAATGCACTAAAGAAAAACAATGAATGATGAATGATTTTCTTTTCGATCCGGTTTTTTTATAGTTTTTACCTAGTAATTGTTTTGAGTTAAAGGTATTTATTTATTAATCGATTTTCTAAAAAGTTAGGAAAGTTATGTCAAGAAGGTAGGTATGTTCGTAATTTTCTAAAAAAAAACTACCTTTCTTTTGTGTGGGGTGTCTATTCGACTTTATTATTTTCTTGGAAGGTTTTGATATATAATAAAATGTGTCCATGGACCCATATGGGGTAGGTATGTGTCAGGATTGCCCGCAAAATTCAAATTGTCTTACGTTTTTTGCAATTTGTAGCTCAGTATCAGTTTGTATGGTAATAAAAAAAAAAATACGCGGGAGAATAAGAAATATGCATTTACAGAATTCTTATACTTAGTTAAAATCATCACCAATTTTTTCCAATTCCAAAACAGAAGCCGTAAACGTCATATTTTTAATAAAAAGGCACATCAGCTACGGATTAGGGTAACTTGGAAAGATATTTTGATGTTTTTATATTTATTGTTAGCCTGTTCTATCCCACTCTTGGGCAAAGGCCTACATTCATGTTTTCCAATTTTCCCGATGCTGGGCTTCATATCCCATCAGTTTTAGAGGAATCATTCCAGTTCTTCCCGGGGTGCCGTTTTTACCCCTTGGGTATGGAACCCTAAAAATGTAGTAGGTACTCAACGATGCCTAAAAACAGCCTTACGCAACTTCTAATAATTATATTGAAGTATTGAACTATTAATAATGTTGAAAAACAGCCTTACGCAACTTCTAATAATTATATTGAAGTATTGAACTATTAATAATGTTGAACAAAAGACCTAAAGCACTTAAAAGGTCGATATCTCCAATATAATCAACGCATTGGTTCTATTGTCTTACGACAGCTCGAAATAGTTTATGATTCTAAAGCTTGGACGGTTTTTGCACTAGTCTAATCTAATTCAATTTTCAAAGGCACACAAATTACTTTATCATCTGTCATTGCTTGAAATAGGGTTACCATATTTAAAATCTGTCTATCAGGACAAGAACTACGAAATTTGTAGTTTAAAACCCTAATATTATGTCAACAGTGTTCTTTTTTCACCAGCTAATCGTCCTACTGCAGGGCAAAGGCCTATTCTCATACAGAGATGGCACGAGCATTGATCAACACGTTTGCGCAAAGCGGATTAGCGATTTCAGACTTATATTAAGTACTAGCGACCCGATCCAGCTTCGCATAGGCCTATAGCCTTCCTCGATAAATGGACTATCCAACACAAAAACTAATTTTTCAATTTGAACCAGTAGATCCTGAGATTAGCGCGTCCAACCAAACAAACAAACAAACTCTTCAACTTTATAATATTAAGTATAGATAAAGTCTAAGTTTCCTCATGATGTTTTATTTCACCAATTTCAGTGATGTCCAAGATAAACTTAGAAAGTACATATGGAATTGAAAAGTCACATTAGTGCTTCTTCGTGTCTGTTTGAGGACCCACAACCTTGAGCATGAGACGCGGGCTTTAATTGCTGGGCCATAGCGCGTCGGGGATGTTTGCCGAGGCGCGTGTGGATTGTTTCCACACAATCATGCGCAAGCGGTGCACATTCTTGGTGCGGAGGTTGCGGGCCAGCTCCAACAGTATCCTGAGTGCATTTGCTGATTGTTTTGACTGACAGTACCTACGTGAATTATAGTTTTGCTACAATCTCCCCCTCAGTTCCCGAAGACGTCTCGGCGAGAGGAACTGGAGATTAGTGTTTTCTGGGACGTCCACGAACTCTTCTACTAGCGGGAAGTGTGGTCTGAGTAACCATCTTCTTTGCAGGGCGTCCCCTTTTTCTATAGGTATAGGTACAGGCTCAGGAACCTATGTGGACTTTTCACCTTTGCATAGGTACGTATGATATAATCCGATCGGATTTCCGGGAGTAGTTGGTGATGCGACTTTGTAGGATGCAGGACCATGCTGCTGTAGGTAAATTTGCGCCCCGAAGAGATGGCCCATATATTATATATATGGGCCATCTCTTCGGGGCGCAAATTTAGCTGTCACTCCCTGATTTCCTCTGCTGGTTGGGTGTATGTTGACAAAAACCAGATCTCCTGGTCTGTACTGAGGATGGTTGCGTCTCTGTCGGTCAACATATTCTTTTCGAGCTTGTTTCATTGTGGAACAATTAGTGCTATTCATAACGAATTAAGTATAGAAGTAGCTGTATCCGTCTGTTATGTTTCACTGGATGCTCTTCTTCCTTCTCCCCCTGGATGAGAATTACTCGGAGTGCAAAACTAGGCATCTGACTGTGGGATGAAGGGTTTGGTTCCATCATATTGAGCGGTGCACGCCGTGAAGGATCCTTGCCTGGTGGGTGAGATTTTCTCCCCCTGGACGAGAACTGCTCCGACTGCCACTTGCCACTGGCATTTCTTAACAGTTGACGTCGTGATTCGTCCTGAAAGCAAAGGGATGTAAGTCACCGGTTCTCGCGCAGGAAGAAGTCTTGAGTTCGTGGCAAAGATTTATTGTACTTCTACTCTCGCTGTCTGTTCGCTTAGATCTTTTAAACTACGTAACATTTTAATGCGGTTTTCATCAATAGATAGATTGATTCAAGAGGATGGTTTATATTTATAGTTTGACCTACATTGCACCCGTGCGAAGCCGGGGCGGAACGCTTTATATTAATTATTATAATATTATGTAAATCAACTACTACAACGTTGACCGGACGCCCTGTGCTCCTTCTTGCATCATTTCCCCAATGACTCGTGACCCATCAGGTAATCAACTTTCCGCGAACAATATTGCGCCGTCTGCTCCAGATTTCAGCGACGAGAACCGCTTCAGCAATCTTCATGTTGAGTATAATGGTACTGTTTACGCACAAGAATGGAGTTTATTTAAGAAAAACTCATTGAGAACTTCAACTGTGTATAATTTGATTTAATTTAGAATTTAGTTTGCGGAGCCGAAATGATAGTACAGAATTTTGATAGCCAACACATAAAAAATATACACGCTACCTTCGTAGTAGTAAATATAAAAAAAAATAGGCGTAGACGCAAAACACACTACGAAGACACTTTGCATTCAAAATATGAGCAGGCGCGTACATAAACTCCCCCCGTTGAAGGGCGCAGGTCTTCAACCTTGAAAATCTTCACACGTAGGCAGGGGACACATGCGAACTAGAGATCGACGCACGCAGCCCTTGGTTGTATTGATGTCTGCGACTCGGGATATGCCATCTGGTCCAGGGAAAAGTCTGGCGGTGCGTCCGAGGCGCCAATTTAGTGGTGGTGTATTGTCTTCTTGTAGGATGACAAGATCTCCGACGTTTAGCTTCTTAGCATCGATCTTCCATTTGGTGCGTTGATTGAGTTCGGAGATATATTCCTTTTGCCAGCGCCTCCAGAAGCCTTGCCTTATTTGCTCAAGGCGAGCGTACCGGCTACGATGGGTTGCATTGCAGTCGTCTTGAATTATGGGAGTTGGCAGCGCATTGAGTGGTCTGCCAATCAGAAAGTGCCCTGGGGATAAGGATAGGAAATCGTCAGGGGATGAAGACATTGGACACAAGGGGCGACTATTTAAAACTGCCTCTACTTGTGCGAATAAAGTACCTATTTCTTCATAGGAAAGATGGGAGTTTCCCATGACTCTTTTGATGTGGTATTTAGCAGACTTTATTCCAGCCTCCCAAATTCCACCGAAGTGAGGGCTGTAAGCAGGTATAAATGAAAATTTTATTCCTTCCTCTGATGCAAACTGAGAAAGAACTTCACTGTTTAATTTTAGAAAATTGCTAAGTTCCTTAGCGGCGGCAACAAAATTTCGTCCGTTGTCAGAGCAAACCTCCGCTGGTCTACCACGACGGGCAACAAATCGACGAAATGTCATAATAAAGGCTTCTTTAGTTAAGTCACTGACGGGTTCTAAATGAACGCATTTAAAACGCAAACAAATAAATAGACATAAGTAGCATTTTACTAACCTAGCACCACGGCCCTTGCGGTTTAATATAAAAAAAGGACCGGCGTAGTCAATGCCAACAGATTTGAAAGGAAAGTCCACGGAGACACGGTTTGTTGGTAAATTGCCCATTTTTGGGGATATGGTTTGCCCGCGAACACGCACGCAAGTAACACATCGCCTCACAACGCTTCTAGCTAACCTTCTTCCGTTTATAGGCCATACAGATTCTCTGACCGTTGCTAGCAATAGCTGCGGGCCAGCATGCAAGTTTCGTAAGTGTTCGTGTACAAAATAAAGTTTTGTTACATAATGAGAAGAGTCCAAGAGTATTGGATGTTTTTTATTAAATGAATAATTAGAATTATGTAATCTCCCCCCAACTCTTATTAAATTGGTTGTAGGCTCAAGGAAAGGAGACAAGCATAATAATTTAGATTTAGGCAGTAATGATAATTTTGATTGAATTCTTTTATATTCAAGAGGAAAAGATTGTTTCTGTGAAATTCGACAAATAAAAATAAAGGAATGACTCAACTCATGCACTGTTAAAGGGCCAGATAACCGATTAAGTCTATTTGATATTTTTGAATTGTGTAAAAAGCGTAAAAGATATGCAAATGTTCTTTGTAATTTAGAAAATTTTGAAAATCTTTTAAAATCGAATGTTGATTCAGGTAAATTAATATAATGACTTTTTATTTCAGGTAAATCAATAAATTTTAGATTTTGATGCAGTATAGGCCATTTTGATTCATCATTGTATAAGAAAGACGGGCCTTGCCACCACATCAGATTGTCGCGAAGGTGATGAGCGTTTAAACCTCGAGAAATTAGGTCAGCAGGATTAACGTCAGTGGGAACATGACGCCAGTCCTTTCGATTAGTAAGATCTAAAATCTCAGCTATTCTATTCGCCACAAATGTTTTTAGCTTACTTGGGTCATTGTTTATCCAGCATAGTACGATATTAGAATCGCACCAATGTGTAATTTTTGTAGGTATAAGTCTTAAGGACTCAGTAACTGATCGACATAAATTAGCTGATAACAACGCCGCGCAAAGTTCGAGGCGAGGTATGGTGGTGGGCTTTATAGGAGCCACCTTGGATTTCGAACATAATAACCTCACCGTCACCTCATCGTTTTCGTTCAGTGTTCGCATGTAGATGCAAGCTCCGTAAGCAACTTGCGAAGCGTCGCTGAACGAATGCAGTTCTATGGACTTTGGTGGGTCACCGATTACTCTTCGTGGAATTTGCAGATCTGCAAGTAACGGTAAGTTTTTTGAAATTTCATTCCAATTTCTTTGTATGTCTTCAGGTACCGGTTGATCCCAATCAATTCCCTTGATCCACAGCCTTTGAATCAATATTTTAGATTGAATTATGCATGGGCTTAATAACCCAAGTGGATCAAAAATACGAAGTGATTGCGACATTATAAATCTTTTTGTTATTATTGTATCATTTATGTTATTATTTTTTACAGGAAAATTGAACGTGTCATCACTTGGATCCCACCCTAGACCAAGAGTACTAGAGGATTCACTCAAGGTAAGTTTTTCTTTTGTATTAATTTCTATATTATGGAATAATTTAGGTAAATTAGTTTTGTATTTTCGTAGGGGGAAACAAGCTGCATCTAGAGCAGTGGAGAGTGCCTTTTGTATGTATACTAATTGATCTTCATTGTCTGACCCGGTAATGACGTCATCGACGAAGAAATCATTTTGTATTATTGTTTTAATTAACTCGTCATCACACTCTTCTCCTACCTGCCACAGACATTTAGTACTAAGATAGCTGGCACTTGCAGTACCGTAAGTGACAGTATCTAATCGCAAAGTTTGGATGGGCTGCGACTCATCTTCTCTCCATAATATTAATTGAAGATCACAATCACTTGGATCCATAGCAATTTGTCTATACATTTTAGCTATGTCTCCAGTCAAAATGTACTTATATTGACGTGCTCTAACTAAAATGGAGAATAGAGAATTTTGCAGATTAGGCCCAACCATTAAGATATCATTTAGAGAGTAGCCAGAGGTTGTAGGAGTTGAGCCGTCAAAGACTACCCGAATCTTGGTAGACTCACTGTCCTCCTTGAATACAGCATGATGACATAAAAAGTATGAAGGATTTGGAATTGCAACAGGGGACTCTGAGAGATGTCCTAGAGTTGAATATTCACGTATAAATTCTACGTAATGTGACTTTAGCGTCGGATTTTTCCTAAATCTTTTTTCAAGATTTTTGAAACGTTTTTTAGCTTGGTGATAAGAATCACCGAGACAGTCAGGAGAGGCCTTTAGTGGTAACTTCACCCTGAATCTGCCATTACTCAAACGAGTTGTGGTTTCGTGAAATTGTTTTTCACATGCTATTTCGTTGGGGCTGAGAACCTTTCTTTGAGGAAGACTCTCGAGTTCCCAGAATTTAGTGAGCATTTCATCCAATTTGTTGCTTGGAACAATTGCATGATTGCATTGAATATTTTGACTGTAATTTTGTGCATTAATAGGGCCGGCTATAAGCCAACCTAATTTAGAATTTTGTAATTTAGGATTATTTGGGCCTAGGGAGCGTTGTCCGCTGACTAGTATATCCCAGAAGATATCTGCACCAATGATCATCTCAATGGAAGCAGGTTCATTGAATTTAGGATCAGCTAATATAATACCCTTAGGTATTTTCAGATGACGTATATCGACGGAAACCTTTGGAATGTCTCCGGTAAGTTGATTGAGAATATAGCAAGACAACTTAACTTGGTAAGTGCCATGAATTGATTTTAGGTGAGTAGCACAACATTCTAATATTGTGTCACATTGATTATTTCCTATTCCTATAACCTTTAATGCATTTAATGGATTACATATTAAACCTAATTTTTGTTGCAGAGATTTTGAAATGAAAGTGGATTGGCTGCCACTATCTAACAGCGCGCGAACCCTTTCAGTTTTATTATTTAGAGGATTGTAAACTTCTATAATGGCCGTAGACAAAAATACATGAACATAATTTTGTTGAGAGAAAGCCGCTACGGTCTCCGTTTTACCATCGTCAATTGAATCTGTTGCGCTACAGTTAGCTGGTACGCTAGCATCGTGGAGAAGAGTATTATGTCTTTGGTTGCAATGCCGACACGAGCCCATGCCGCACTCAGATGCAGGATGACCTTGGCGCAAACAATTAGTACATAATTTATATTGGGTTATGCATGACATTTTCTCTTGAATGGATTTTGATTTAAAAGTAGGACAATCATAAATCCTATGATTTCCATTGCACACTACACACAGATAAACATTTGAAGAATTATTACGAGCCTGTGATGTAGATGCAAAAACATTGGTATTTTGGTTACGGCTTGATTTATTAGAAGAATATTTATTGTTATTTGATTGAGATTGATTTGACAAGACACGCGGGTTTTGTTGTGATTTAGAATTATTGTTGTTGTTGTTTATAGATTTATTTTGATTAAATGATTCTAGTACATTAGCGCGATCAATTAAGAATTTATTAAATTGCTCTAAAGTGGGCACGTCATTCACGCAATCTATCGTGTTGCGATATTCTTCCCATTTTAGTATGGTACGACTATCCAATTTAAGCAATAAAATAAATATAAGCAACATGTCCCAGTGGTCTGTAGGTAGACCTAAACTTTTTAAAGCTCTTAGATTTTTAGTGACGTTATCAACTAAACACCGAAGAGACTTGTCTGATTCACGCGTGATTGGTGGAATATTGATTAAAGAATCTAAATGATGATTCATGAGAATTCTTTTGTTATCGTATCGCTCGCAAACCTGTTTCCAAGCCTCCTGGTAATTAGCCGAAGAAACTTCGAGATTTGATATGACACGTGCAGCGTCACCATCCAGATAAGAGACTAAATAATGAAACTTATGTATATCTTGAATGCGCTCATTTTTATGAATCAAACTAAGAAATGTGTCCCGAAATTCGAGCCAGCGGAAGTGTGATCCATCGAACTTAGAAATTTGTATTTGAGGTAATCTAAAACCCACGTATTGATGATCCGAGTCCGCATTCACAAGGATAGATTGACGGCGCTTACCATCATCATCACTACTACATTGTTGTAGTTCTGTTTTGGCTATAGCTATATTTTGAACTATATCTTGTTCAATGCGTTCTCGCTCATCAAGTTCTACTTCAATATTTGGAGCATTTAAAACTTCAATCTCTGTCTGCAAGTCGTCAAACCTTGTCGACAATCCTTGAAACTTAGTTAATCTTAAATTCAATTCCGCAAGTTCTATATTTGATAACTCAGGTAATTTACAAATTTTTTCTAAATAGGTTTTAAATTTTGTAATTTGTCCTTTAATCGAACTACGTTTTACTAGTAATTCTCTTAAAGACACCTTGGCAGAGGATTTATCGCCACCCTCATGCGTCATTTTGAAAAGTAAATTAAATAAGTCAAGCGTATAACTTTAGTATTATACTTAAGACTAGTAGAATTGAATATAGCGACAATGTTTGAACGGATTTAAAAAGGAATAAAAAAAAAAATGATATTCTCACGCTCCTCCTTCGGTGGAAATTCCTGGGAAACTGGACGCGGCTGGCTGCAGTGCCTCGCTCAGCAGACGGGCAATGATGGCTGCATACTCAATCAAGAGAGTTTGCCAACAGGATAACGGCTGAAAATTTCGGCAAATCGGTTTAAATATAGGGAAAATACCGAATATATCGATGTAGGAGTATGACAATTAGAACTATGATTTTTTTTTTACTTATCAGTACGTAATTTTGAAAATGAATTTAAGAACAAGGATTCGAATATGGAAAGATAATTTAAATATTATTTTTTAGTGGACGGTCTATGTAGGTACTTTTATTTACCTTTACACTTATTTAGCATGTTAAAACCTATAAAATTAAGAATATAGCACAAATAAAGGCGTTTGGAACAGGAATTTAGAATGGATTACGTATGGAATATGGAATTTGGAAATTGGTTTTACTTTGGTAGGTAGAACGGAACAAAGGAAGGCACTTAACTTTGTGATAATGATGACTCGATGGAATTCCGGTACGATCTTTAGCTGATTCGTTGGCACGGAAGACCAGCCTGGCCTTGGTTATTGTAGTAACCTCCAAATGTCCTTCTTCTTGTATCGCTGAGTATGACGCAACTCGTGTATTGCGTTACTGGTATTGTATTTTTGAATATTTGTCCTGTCACGGTCGCCAAATTTCTTGTTTACGCACAAGAATGGAGTTTATTTAAGAAAAACTCATTGAGAACTTCAACTGTGTATAATTTGATTTAATTTAGAATTTAGTTTGCGGAGCCGAAATGATAGTACAGAATTTTGATAGCCAACACATAAAAAATATACACGCTACCTTCGTAGTAGTAAATATAAAAAAAAATAGGCGTAGACGCAAAACACACTACGAAGACACTTTGCATTCAAAATATGAGCAGGCGCGTACAGTACGGATCTGCTCTGCTATTGCTGCTATTGTGATATTGGTGCTATTGCTGAGCGTTTCTATTCGTGGCTGTGCTCTACGGCGATTTTGATGAAATTTGATATTATGAAGATGCATAAGATGAAGATGCTGCATCCGCGATATATGATATTCACGCGGACGAAGCCACGGGCAAAAGCTAGTAGGCTACATTTTATTATCAAAAATTAATAATCCCTAAAAAAATCACATGGACGAGTCGTCGGCAAAAGCTAGTTAATTTAGTAAAACCCTGAAAAAAAACAACGATATCTTTTGTGAAAATAATTCTTTTCGGAAAAATGGAACTGAAAAAAAAGTTGGAGCACCTTAATTAAAAAAGAGATATCTATCTGTTACTTCAAAGAGCTGAATCGCTATTAATTACAACATTTCAATTTCAATTAATATCATCTAGGCTTAAAAAAAGACTTGAGTTGTAAGTATTTATTAGCCGGTTTCTAGTTCTAAAAATGTGCGATTAAATACCATTTTTTTGTTGAAATTTTACCATGTTTTTTTTATGGTGGGTCATAATATTATTGTACGCTTTAATCTCAAAAGGGGTTTTGCGAATAGTACCAGAAAGTGTTAGTGCAGTTTTTTTAATATTCGGAGAAAGGAGATCACGACTAACATTGAATGTTTAACCTAGACCACTAGAGAGGACGTAAGAAGACCGCGCGGAGTAATTTTTAAATTGGAATTATCCAATTTCATACGCGTGTAATATTTTATTTATTTTAGGTGCAAGGAACATGTTGAAAAGTTACTTATCTTCCATTAAAAAGGGAGGATCCTCCTAACAGACGGATCAGTCAGACGGGGCTGATGGGCTACACTGCCCAAAGGTTGTTTGTTGGAATTTTGTATAATTATATGCGAATGTCGCAGAAAACTTTGGCATCGCGATGTAGGATACCAGTTGTAGCTCGTATGTGGTGCGATAGATGTCTGTTATATCATTGGGTGATACTAATTCTTCATCATCATCATCTTCCTGCTCATGGCCTATGTTACTTGGGGTCAGCGCCCCACCTTTTTTTCTTCACATATCATCATCATCATCATTTTAACCTTTAATAGTAGGTAATAATAATAATTCATTTATTTCAGGCTGCATAGACTCATAGATAAATACCCTAACTTGGGTTAGGGTATTACATACATATTTTATAATTTGTAACTTTTGTTAGTAGAAAAGACTTAAGACTATTGTTAGTAGCACTTCACTTTGCACTAAATTGTCTTTGTGCTGTCCTATGGCACTTGTCCGCGGAAGCGACGGAACACCACGTCCTGCGGCCAAAAGTCTTCTTACATGACGAGGGGCAGGGAACAATTCGGTACTCGCTGGTGCGAGCGAACGCCTTGAAACGCCCACTGCCCCAATGGGTGTCAGCTGTAATCTCCATGCTTGGCCTATGCATGTTGGCGATCGCAGTATATGGTACTCAGAAGGATGCTGCTGCCCTATCCCTCTAATATCCCTTTGTCACCTTCTACGACACCCACGGGGGGTACTGCCATTTGCGGCCGACACCACACGGCACTCATTATCATTCTCCACAAAATCTATCCATCTTTTCTTTGGCCTTCCTCTACCTCTCTATTCATCCACATTTATATTTATAACTCTTTTGGTCACATTATGCGTTTCATCCCTCTTCTTCACATGTCCATACAAAGACAAACGATTCGCATTCAACTTTTTTGTCACTGGTGATACCTACTAATTATTCGTCCGTATGGTGTCGGACGTAACGAATAGCACCATCCCATATCTTCCCGTGGGTGTCGTAAGAGGCGACTCAGGGACTTACCAGAGAATGGGCAGCAGCGTTTTCTGTGCCTTTGTAATAACCATACTGCGATCGCCAACCCGCCTGCCAAGCATGGCGATTATGGCAACAGGCCTCTGTCCAGCAATGATGATACTAATTATTGTGCTTGTCGTGTTAAACCAAAATGTTATAGAAAATTCGACTCTACTTTTGCCTACGTCGTCGGTGCGCTCGTGCTCCTCTGCTCATTTAAGCGGTTAATGAGGAAAAAATTACTCAAGAAAATCCTTCAAAATTCACGTCTTCGGAATGTTATAGAACTGTAGGAACTATCGGATATTCGAAAATTTATCCAAAGTCGTAAACGAATCTGATATAGGTAAAAAAAGCGGCCAAGTGCGAGTCGGACTCGCCCATGAAGGGTTCCGTAGCAGCAAGTAACATAATAATATAAAAGTTTTTTTATTTTTATGTTTGAGTTGATTGAATGAAAGGTAAATTGCGGTTTACGATGTATGACGTATTAAAAAAACTGCTTACTATCTAGATCTCGTTCAAACCAATTTTCGGTGGAAGTTTACATCTTTTTAGGTTTATCATTTCTCTCGCGCAAACTATTCAGTTTAGAAAAAAATTATATTAGAAACCTCAATATCATTTTTGAGGACCTATCCATAGATACCCCACATGTATGGGTTTGATGATTTTTTTTTATGAGTTTCAGATCTAAGTATGGGGAACCCCCAAAATTTATTGTTTTTTTCTATTTTTGTGTAAACAAAAATACATCTACTTACCAAGTTTCAACAGTTCTTACAGTTTCGGAAAAAGTGGCTGTGACATGCGGGCGGACATGACGAATCTATAAGGGTTCCGTTTTTAGTCATTTGGCTACGGAACCCTAAAAACAATAAGACAGGGTTTCGTCCGACCTAGTCGACTTCCTTCAACATGTAATATCCTTAACTAAAACTATCGGATACAAATCCGAAATAATTTCATATCCGTAATTGTATCTGAAACCGTCGTCTTCATGCCGTTATCCCATGTTAGTTGTGTTTGGCTCAAAACGTCTTCTTCCTACATTCCGTCCTGTCAAACGTCTCTGACTACCTCCTCTTTCAAATCATTCTTTACACAATTCATCCATCTTTTCTTCTGTAACCGTATCTAAAACCGGTATATTATTTAGACCCGAATGTTTATATCCAAAACAACCCTGGGATAATATTAAAACAATAACCACATCACTTATTCAAAGCACACGATTCTAATTAAACAAAATTAATGTTTATACAAGTTGAGAGCCATTACAATTTAATTTTCTAACTATTCAGTTAATCGAACTTCAATTACTTAAGTGTTCTCTGGTCTTGACTCGACAATATACCGATAATGAACTTTGTTTCTTTAGTGTTAGGTCGCATTTTCCAATACCTGTATCTTGTTTTCTGGATAGAACTATCGTGGAGACAATCGGACCCTTATCTAAGAAACGTCAAATGCAAACGCGAAGCGAATAACGATTGTAATCAATTAATTAAGGCTAATTCATTAAAATAAGGTTTTACTTGAGAGCATTTGGTAATGACTACAGGGGCCAAGTCTGCTATTTTTATAATTTCGTCATTCCAACACGATCCCATTGTCATTTTGCTAAAAGTTCTAAGGCATACTGCACATCGCTGTACTCGGGGGCCCTGTGGTTCACATATACCCAAAAGGCTTATAATGCTCTGCGTATCCAATATAATAATGCGGGGAACCGATCACTTTTCCGAGTTATTTTTGTCCGAATTTCATTTTACCGAAAACTATTGACCGACGTCTTTTTTGCTATATATGCATTGTTTGACATATTTTTAGATCATCGAAGTATCATGTGTCGTAGGTATTATTTTACCGAACTATGTTTCTCCGATTTACAAAATAATTTTATCCTATTGGCCGAAGTCTCTTTAGATCTATTTTCATTTGCCTTCGGCTTTCTGGTCGGCTCTGCCGGCCAGCCTCAGCCGCGGCGGCGAGCCTTCAAACCATCTGCGACGATAAGCTCGCGTGGGGCCGCCCAGACCCTGCAGCGCCGGAGCCGTGACAGAAACAATGCTTGTGCATGTTGCATGCCTGCTTGCATGTTTCATCCTTGTTTGCACGCTGCATGCTTGCTTGCATGCTGCATGTATGTTTGCATGCTGCATGCCTGCTTGCATGCTGCATGCCTGCTTGCATGCTGCATGCCTGCTTGCATGCTGCATGCCTGCTTGCATGCTGCATGCCTGCTTGCATGCTTGAAGCTAGAATCTTTGTTTGCAAGCTTCTTACTGGGACCACCTGTTTTATTAAATAATTAATGAAACAAAATAGTAGGAAACTAATCTGAAATTAGCTCTCTATAACGTCACTGTAAATAAATAAATATATTAGTTTTGAAAGCTCTTTCAAATATTTAATTTCACTCAAATAGTCTTTAATTTTCAAAAGTTTTTGATTTTTCGTTTCTTTAACGACGTATTTTTTTTTTCTGGTGGAGTCCCGGTTATCATTGACTCAATATTAGACATATTTACTTCTAGGCATTTGGTGTAATATGGTAATTAAGACAGTGATATAACGAATGTTCGAACAAATGTTATTTCGGCTAAGTGTAACTTCGGTAAAAAGTTTTACAACCAAATAAAACGTCGGAGCAACGAAAAAAAGCGAATTGATAATAGGTCAACTGATACAGTGGCAGACGTGACTTCGATAAAGTAAAAAAATACGAAACGAGAAAAGTTGAAAAGTTTTAGGTAAAATGAAATTCGGTCAAATATTTTTCGACCTTATGATAGGTAACCTAAGTGGGAACCGATCACTTTTCCGAATTATTTTTGTCCGAATTTCACTTTACCGAAAACTAGTGACCGACGTCTTTTTTGCTATATGCTTCATTTGACATATTTTTAGATCATCGAAGTATCGTGTGTCATAGGTATTATTTTACCGAACTATGTTTCTCCGATTTACAAAATAACTTTTTCCTATTGGCCGAAGCCTCTTTTGATCTATTTTCATTTGCCTAATGATTTATTTGCCATATTTTCACCCCGTCAAAACAACATTTTACGGAATATTATTTAATCACAAATATATAGCCGGTTACTTGGTAATATTTTCAATATTAAATTAAAATAGTGTCATAAAAAGTCAATATGTTATAAAATTTAGTGACAGAAACGAATCGCTGCAAAACCGACTTCACGCAGTCTTGTCTGCCCTACACCTAAAGTGTAATTTAAAAAGGCGTAGGCGCGGAGGGGTGGGGCGGCCCGCGAGCTGAGGAGCAGGCGGTTTGAAGGCTCTCCGCCGCGGCTGAGGCTGGCCGGCGGAGCCGGCCAGAAAGCCGAAGCTGCGGTGGCGAGCGTTAAAACCATCTGCGACGATGAGCTCGCGTGGGGCCGCCCAGACCCCGTAGCGCCGGAGCCGTGACAGAAACAATGCTTGCTGCATGTTGCATGCCTGCTTGCATGTTTCATGCTTGTTTGCACGCTGCATGCTTGCTTGCATGCTGCATGCTTGTTTGCATGCTGCATGCCTGCTTGCATGCTGCATGCCTGCTTGCATGCTTGAAGCAAGAATCTTTGTTTGCAAGCTTCTTACTGGGACCACCTGTTTTATTAAGTGCCATTACATTTAAATAATAAATGAAACAAAATAGTAGGAAACTAATCTGAAATTAGCTCTCTATAACACCAGTGTAATAAATACATTAGTTTTGAAAGTTCTTCTTTCAAATACATATTTAATTTCACTCAAATTGTCTTTAATTTTCAAAAGTTTTTGACTTTTCGTTTCTTTAATGAGGTTTTTTTTTCTTGTGGAGTACCGTTTATACCGAAAACTATTGACCCAAAATCGATTGACTCAATATCAGACATATTTACTTCTAGGCGTTTGGTGAAAATTGGTAATTAAAACAGTGGTATAACGAATGTTCGAACAAATGTTATTTCGGCTAAGTGTAACTTCGATAAAAAGTTTTTCGACCAAATGAAACGTCGGAGCAACGAAAAAAATCGAATTGATAATAGGTCAACTGATACAGTGGCAGACGTGACTTCGATGAAGTAAAAAAATACGAAACGAGAAAAGTTGAAAAGTTTTAGGTGAAATGAAATTCGGTCAAATATTTTTCGACCTTATGCTAGGTAACCAGGCTAAGTTAAATTGTTACTAACACAGTGGACCTTTGTAGTCTGTTTTATGAGTAAATAATAATAATAATAAATTCATAATGGTCGATCATTGGTTGGTCGAATTGACTGCACAATGGCGTTCTAATATTAGGTCACTGATCAACGGAACTGTCAAAATTTTAGCAGATTACCGCCTAAGTCAGTCATTCATTTGTCTTTTAGTACGAGATTACCATTCTATACCATTTCTTTCAATGGCGTGTCAGTGGTTGACCAATGGAAAGTCATAATGACGCCATTATATTAGTAGATTACCAAACATGTCAAAATCAACAATTATGAAATCAATGATAGACCATTCTGACACTATTGTAATAGTAGACTTGAGGCTAAGCACAGTTTTGGTATATTATTAACTGTTGTCGTTAATCATTATCTGTTCTGCCTAGCCAATTCCCAACTATGTTGAAGTCGGCTTTCAGCCTAAGAAGGTGCTGCTGAATACCAGTGTTTTTGATATGTATTCAACTGGGAGGTGTAGAAATAAGAACACGGGTGTCACATTTGATTGCTAGTTTAATACTAAGTGTTTTATATACAGCGCACTCACACATTCACAATATAAGTAACCCTATATGTGTGAGCCGCAAGCACATACACGTCAGTTTTACATGGAGCGACTGCTTATCGGACCTCCACAAAGTCAAAGTCAAAGTCAAAGCATTTATTTCAATTAAACCATTTACAGGCACTTTTGAATTGTCAAGGAGTCGGTCAGTTAGTCAGAGAGTTGAAGCTAGTTGCTCGTTCCAAAACGTAGGTAGGTCTCTATGGAGAAGAACGAGCAAGAAACTCCACGGACACTCTTTTAAATCAAGTTTTTACAAAGTCTGGTTACATGATTCTTGTTGCTTCTATATGTGAAAACTACGAAGGTAATCTAACAATACAAAACACAAAAAAGAAGCAAGATAAAGTGGCATCTAATCCATGGCAGATAAGAGCTGACCAATCTCTACTGACAGCGCCCGTTCACGAACATGACGCGTGAATCAGCACCATTTAGCTCAACCATTTTGAAGGGAGCCGAATGATCCAACACACGCGCCACCATCAGCGAGATATTTGAGCGAGCATGACAATACTCCCAACCGCCATGTTAATTTTTGTCAAACATAAAGGTATTAATATACTTAGTAAATGGCTCCATGGTATTCACATTTACAAAATTGAAATAATGCTGCTAAATTATACAAAACTAAGGTTTCCAATGTAAGTATATTATTTTATCATATGAAGTGTGATAAGTTAATAATTAAAAAAATCTATATATAAGAAATAACGATACTCGTTACTCATGTCAATAGAAAAAGGGGTAGGAAACATCCTTTTCTTCCAATTTGGAAAATCCCTAAACTGGCTGTGGAGCAGGACCAGCATTCAGCCAAGCATTTTTATCATTGATGTAATCTTCTAACTTATAATATGCTTGTCTACATAGTGTGCGTTTAATACATGTTTTAAATTGTTTTTCATTCAATTGTAGAATATCAAGTGGTATTTTATTATAGCATTTTACACAGTACCCCATAAAAGAAGTATGTACTATCGGCAAAACTTAAGCAAGCTCACTTAAGAAAATTTTTCTGCGGAAGCGCAGTTAGTGACAGACCACGCCCTTTCCTTGCTCTACCCAATTAGAGACAATAAGTATTTGTGTGAGTGCTTACTTACTGCGTGCGTGCGACAAAAAATATTAACAACCATTAACCAGTGCCAATTTGCATCTCGCTAATTGTTCACGCTTCCTGTTCTCGTTTCGCAATTTTATTTTACTACGACCTGTTTATTTCTATCGGACTGATTGCCTGCCCAACTGTGACCTCTGCTTTGTATACCGGACTGTGATCGTGGAACTCTTTTTGACCTTTGCTCGTGTCCTGGACTGTGTATTGTGACTACTCTGGGCTGTGTTTTGCTGATAACCATGACAACCCGAAACCTCAATCAAGACGAAAGGAATGAGATCATTGTCTTGCATAGACAAGGATTAAATATATCCCAAATTGCGCTGGAGTTGAATTTACAAGTAAGTTATATTTTTTTTAAATCCAGAGAGAGTTAATAGAAATAAATTAAGGGCAAGTATAGGTTTCGTTCACTGTGCTATATTTTCATTGTTTGCATTATTATATATGTAGATCTCAATTTTTTCTTCAGTTACCGTAATTACAGAGGCAATTAAAAGTTATTATTTCTAAAGCCGACATCGGCCCGACGACAATGCTTGACAGATTAAATTGTAGTTTACAAACAAAATGTTTAATAATTCATATTATTTTGGTTCAGAAAAAAATACAATGCTAAACCTAAAACTTGTGACAAAACATTGCTAACATCGCTTGTAATTCAATTCATAAATATTATATTTGAATGTTTTACGGATTTTGATATGGTTTTCACTCATCAAATACTTATATCATTTATCACATGCATATTATTTTAGAGCAAAGGCAAGAATTTTAAAGATGTGTAACACCTGTGCGAAGTCGGTGTGGATCGCTTGTTAATGATAAATATAAATAAAACATAACATGTTATTACAATTTTGAAATAATTAAATAAGAAATTACGTTTAGATATTCAAAATATTTTACTTTCAATATAATAAGTGATGCAGTCAAGAAGTTTGTTTTTGTCCTGTCTTTTTTTTATATCGGCACATTCAAAGACATTGTTCGGGCCTTTTATGACCCGATAACAAATCTTTCAACACCTAAACAATGGCTCTTCATTTCAAGTCATCACTGCATTTTCAAATTGGGTTACCGCACTTATGGTGTTAAAAATAAAGCTTAAATATGCTTGGGAGAGTTTCACACAACATTGGAATTTACTATAATGCCGTAGATAAATATTTGTTTGTGGTTTACTACCCATACAAAATACAGATAAGAATGTGTGAAGAAGAACAATAGATATTTAAAAAGTTAGGGTTTATTTGTTATGAACTAGTAATCCTTTTGTGTGTGCAAAAGGATTAAGTTAAGACTGCCATAATATTTTATGTGACAATATTATGTGACAATTTGATGCTAATTATTATTATTTTTTTACAGAGAACCACGGTGCGCCGTTGGGTGCGAAGATATGAAGAAGGAGAAGATATGACCCAGCGCGTTCGTGCACCTCGACCTCGGGCTATAAGCGAAGGTCAGTTAGGAAATATGCTAGCTACATTTCAAGAAAGCCCTTTCACACCTACTCGCAATTTCGCACAAGAGTATGAAGTATCAATGCAAACTATCCGGAACGAGTTACATCGAGCTGGAGTCCACCACAGACGGCCCGCAAAAAAAATTATTTTGACACAGGAGCAAAAAGCTGCTCGTGTACGATTCGCTCGGGACTACAGAGACTTCGATTTTTCTTACGCCATATTTTGCGATGAAAAGAGCTTTAGGTCTAGCCAACAAGGTCGTCGGAATTTATGGCGTATAGATAACACAAGATACGAACCTCGAAATGTAACCCCAAATGCTGAATCGGGAAGAGTTGTTGTAAATATGTGGGGCTGGATGAGTGCTGCTGGACCAGGCGAGCTTGCTTTTATACCGGGGAGGGCAAACGGCCACACATATAAAGAAGTCCTTCAAAATATTATGTTGCCAACTGTGCGCACGGTGTATCCAGAAATGGAGGTGCCAGAATTTTATTTTTTTCAAGATAATTGCCCTATACACCGTGCGCTAGTTGTCCGAGAGTGGTTGCGAGAGCAACCACAAATTAAAACAGTGCCATGGCCCCCCCGATCGCCAGACTTAAACCCCATTGAAAATTTATGGGGTTTAATGGTCCAGAAATGGGATAATAGGGCAGAAAGAACCAAAGAAGCACTCGTCACCCATTGCGAACAAGCTTGGGAGACATTAAGGGGTTCCAATTTGTGCGAAGTCCTGGTTAGGTCGATGCGTAACCGGTGCGATGCTGTAATAGACGCGGGAGGAGCAGCGACGAAATATTAGTTTTCGTAATAATTTAATTTTAACATACAGATGGTCCAAATAGTGACCTTAAAAAAATTGTCTCTTCACGCACAGAGGTATTCGAAAATACCTCATGTACGATTTGCGATTCTTGATAGTTTTCGAGTTAAGGGGTCCACTTCAAAAAACTCTTTTTTTTATGCGATTATTTTACATTTTTTTTTCAATTATTATTGTTACGACACATTATTTCAGATATAAAATAATCATCTTCGAATTTACGTTCGAGTGATACACAGTCGAAACTTTTACTTCAAACATTTTTTTTTTAATATTAGCTTTTATTAAATATATATTATATTCAAAGTATAAATTTTCAAAGCAACATGAATGTAAAAAGGCGTGTAAAAAAGACATTTTTTTTTAAAGCTATACCCATAAATGTTTTCAAAAGATTAAAAAAAAATATATAACTCGTAACAATCAAGAATCGGGAAACATCCGTGGAAAATTTTTGAATAAGCCTGGGCACGAGAAACCTAATATATTAATCTATGACGTCACTATTGAGACCACCTGTATAATATATTATACATTCTGAAATGTTAATGGTTGTTTCCCCGCGGCAGAATGATTTGCTCTCAGTTAAGTACTATCAAAACATACAGCAAACTTTAAACATTAAAAATGTTTTTGTTTCCAAAAAATAAAAAAAAATACACCTATTATCATTATAATAATAAATGGTTCAAGAGATCACTTTGAATTTTTTTTTAATCACAATTTTATTTTTTATTTTAATAAAAAAATGAATTTTTCTAACAAGATAATATAATTTCGCTGCAGGAAAAACACATTAAAATTTCACAGTGGTGTAAAGGGTGTAAAGAGATATTTAATGAAACCGAAAGATACCTACTTGTTCTACCAATATTATTGTGATAATTTTTTAGCCTTGGTCCATACCTGGAAACCTTCTGGTTCCGGAGATATTATAGGTCAAAGTTACAACATTTTTGTAAGTTTTTTTTTACTAAAACAAAAACTACAACGTTTTGAATGATTATAGCAATGCTCTTGTGCTACCACAAACTGATTTTCCGGATCAAAAAATAAAAGTCAGTAATGCTAATGTTACTAAGTTTGATGCGCATGCGTAGTTAACGGCTATGTGATGTGTTTTTTTACACCCCGTATTTTAGTGTATATCATTCTAATTTGTATTATTCTAATTCCATAATAATGATTGTCATCATGTTATTTTGTCAAATGATTGTGCCAATTATTTTTAAGTCACCTATATAATTAATATAAATGAATGTGTATACTAATAATATTGTAAAGCTAAAGATTTTTTTGTTTGTTTGTTAATCGCGTTAATATCTGGAACTATCAGTGCTATTGTGATAATATAATATAGTCATTATTTTTGTATAATATATGATAGCTAGATTTATGAGGAATATTATAAACTATACAACGTGTTCCATAAATGGGTGCTCATACTTAACACATACACAATACGTCTATACACATATATATCAAAATAAACTGTCCTAAGTTTTCGATAACTTTCCGAATATATCGATTTATTGGATGAGGCAAAGTAACACCAAAACTCAGTATAGTTTGATATGTGTATAGGCTCTCTATCAGATACTGCAGATCATCACCTTTAAATGTGGCTACGCATTTCTGGAACAGGTTGTAAATATCATGCTCATCACGGAGCAGTAACCAAAGACACGGGTGAACCGCGGGAGACAGCTAGTATTTGATAAATAATGTAATAAAGTAAGAGTAATGTATAATATGTGTATGTGTGCTAAAATAAAATAATTTATTAATAAAAGATATGTATGATTTAAAAAATATATTTTAATATTTTTATGTTAATAATTAGATATTATTATAGTTGTGTTATTTGTTACCTCATATGAACAATCTGTTAGGCTGATTGCGTGGCAAAACAAGTATGTTAAATAATATGTAAATTTTTATTTAATGCTAATTTTTAATATATCTGTAGTTATAAAATAAATTATAGTTTGAATTTGAATTGTTTTTTTTTTAAGGGACATCCTAAGTGAATTTTAAACAACCCACAAGCAACCAGTGCATATATCACACTAAGACTAAAACCGGTAGCCTATCATACAAACATTTCTTACTATACAGATGAAATATTTAAATACATAACTATATAAAATAAATAATCCCTGAAGGATTAGGCAGAGGTGTACCCATTAGTGTATGTATAAAAAAAAAATTCAAACCTAAAAAGACACTCTTTAGTTTACATATCTTAGTACAAAATATTTTTTTGTGGAATGTTGATACTTTCTAATTAAAATAAAGTTATACCAATAATACATTTTCTACGCCAAACATATTACATTACTATGAGTACGAAATTACTTCTTGTCAACAATCATAATAATATTATAAAGAGAAAAGATTTGTATTTTTGTTTGTTTGTAACGAATTAACTCAAAAAGTACTAAACCAATTTCTTTCACCATTCATTAGAATGCTACATTATCCCTGAGTAACATAAGCTATATTTATTCGTTGAAAAAATTAGAGATCCCAACTAAAACTTCAATAAGGTATCCTAGGGCCGAGTCACACCGGAATGGCAGCACAGCGGAAGGCAGTTTCGCTGTTAAACCATTTTCAACTTTATCTGTAAATGTCAAGACATAGTATCGCTTAAAGATTTGCATACGTCGACTGGCAACTCGTGACGCCGCGCGGCTCTGCGAGCCGATGACCTCCGAAGCGATACTATGCCTTGACGTTTAGAGATAAAGTTGAAAATGGTTTGCAGGCAAGCTGCCGGCCGCTGCGCTGACATTCCGGTGTGACTTGACCCTAAGGTGTAAAAAAAATTGCCCTAAAATGTTTTCCAACGCATGCGCTGCGGAAACTACTGATGATAGAACAAAAAAATGTTCTACAATATTAAAGAACATACAAACATTTTACAAAATAAAATAATCTACAAAATACTTCGCGAAAATGTCCAAATATTATAGTTATGCCACTATAACTACTTTTTTACATGTTAAAAGTTGATAGAAATCACCGACCAAAATCAAACCATGTTATCCATACCTTTTGTATTAATACTTATTCAAATAAAACATCTCGTATTGAAGACTGTTTAAATACCTGTAGATTAGTTTTTGAAACATTGAAATCGGACATTCCAATCAAAAGATATTACGGATTTAAAAATGTCAAGCTAAACAAAATACTAATAGAAAAAAAACGCCGTGAAAAATATAATGGTAATTAAAAAAAAAAAAACTACTTATTTCCTGCATAAAGACATTTACTCTACGTTTATCCCAAAATGTATAAAAATAAACGTCCACCCTTGCGAAAGCGGCAAGAGCCGCTAGTAATTTATAAAGAGTTCACGCTGGCCGTATCATAGTTTGAAACCGATACGACAATTAGAATTTGTGTCCATTGAAAAAACATCCCACAAACTAGGGAACGCAGCTCACTAATGTGCGCCTCTACACACTAGTGTGAGTGTCAACTTCTACACATCATTGTATTCCGATCAACACAACTAAAACACGCTTCCTTTTTATTGGTCAAAACGCATGCATACGGCGATCGAGTCCAGAGCCGTGCCAGGCGATTATCGCCTTAAAGGTGAGCTTGCGGAAGTTTGCTCGATAGTACTTTTGACAATCTGAAGCTTGGTTGATCTAATTTGTTCCTATTTCTAGTATAAACATTATGTCTGTCACCTATTTTATTAAAAAGATGAAGATTTTTTCGAACATGCATAATGTTTTCATATATATATTGACAAGGTACCGTCATGATGTTAATCTGTTTAAACAATTCTCTTAGAGATTCGCGTTTGCGGAGATTATAGATTGCCCTGACAGCCCGCTTTTGCAAAATAAAAATAGAATCCATATCTGCAGCCCGTCCCCATAGCAAAATACCGTACGACATGATACTATGAAAATAGCTAAAATATACTAGCCTAGCGGTATCCACGTCTGTCAAATGCCGGATCTTTCTGACAGCGTGAGCGGCTGAACTTGGGGCGGGTCTGGGTCTATGCTTTAACGGTTCCCGTACGGCATGCTTAACATGTTAGCATAGATGCAGGCCTACCCTATCATCTCCTTCAGAGGTGGTAGGGGGGCGTTGGTCTTGGGGGAGAGTGACAAGTTGGTCGCAAAGATCCCCAAGGCAAGTTCGGCGGACTAGCCTTCTCGAGGTTGCCAGCCCTGTTAATGGGTCTAGCTCACTAGGATATAGACTCAAACAGAAACCACCGAGCGCTTTAGTATAAAATATATATAGTATGTATTTGTGTAAGGTGTATTTCATAGTATTTTCTTATATTTTATACAACCACACTATCGCGGGCCAGAGTAGTGTGGTTTTCTTTCTTTCTTTCTTTCTTCTTCTTTCTTCTGCCCAAACAAAAAACAATGGACGCACATAATAAAAAAGAGAAATTACCCCAGGAGGGTACCACGCACCGTGGAGAATCCCTCACCGAGCCCAGCTCGGTCAGTTCCTCGTATTCTGGGGGGAACAAAAAAGTGTGCGAAGAGCGAGGATCAAGCCTCGACCTATCAGGCCTCGCAGAGGCCATACCAAAAACGGAACCGCGACTACCTGACACGAACAGTGTCACGAAATGGAGCCAGACTGCTCATAAGCGCCCTTGCAAAAGGGCAGCTGACAAAGCAGCGAAAGCTCCCGACAACCCAGGGTTGAAAGGCCAACCTGAACGCAGTCGCCCCAACAGGCGCGCGAGACGGACGGCCCTTCGACTACCAAAGGCACCGAAGGGGACGGCAGACGCAGCAGCGGCAACGCAGCGCGACCCTGTACCGTCCACCTCGACACCGACCGTGACAGCACACGCAGCAGCGGAAACGCAGCGCGACCCTGTACCGTCCACCTCGAAAGAGGCAGCGACGGCGCAGAAAGACACGGCACTACCACCACCGGTTCCACCCAAAAAGCCGAAGAAGAGACGTACTCCGAGGGGTCTGCGCGGTCGGCGGACTGGTGCGGCGGCGCCCATTGCTCCTGAAAAGGAACAACCTGGGACCGGGTGTGGTCCGGGAGAGCGCGCTTCTACGAAGCGTGCTCGCCTGGACGACACCCGATCACCCAGAGGGGAGGCCAAACGCGCGAAAACCGACGCGAAACCGAAGCGGGCAGTGAGCTATGCAGATGCGATGCAATCGCATCTGAAGGTAGCGGTCATTACTGTCCCGCCGAGGGACCTCTCGCAGAGTCAGGCAGAGCAGCTTAAGGTAGCTATCGATGATAGCATCCTACAAGCAGCACTGTCGCCACCGTCTCCGAGTGCGCGAGCTCCATCTTTCCGCGGGCGTCCCTTCATGATGGATGGGATACTAGCGATGTGGTGTGAGGACGCGAACGCTCTAGGCTGGCTGGAAGAAGCGGTCAAAACCATCGTATCACCCATACCCGGCACCACTCTGGCTGTCATCAAGCAGTCAGAGCTGAAGAAGAGGCTGAAGGCAGGGCTTCTTTTACACACTCGTATCACCGACGCCGAGACGCTGCAGAAAGTCCTTTGTGCCCAAAACCCGTGGTACAAAGTCGACTCCTGGCAGTGTTACGACATGTCGGTGGACGAGAAGACCGAAGAGGGAAGCTCTCAGGAGAAGGTGGTCCACTTGATCCTGGGCATTCCCGAAGACCAAAAGGAGACCATCCTTGAAAGAGGCCGCCGTGTAGCCCACATGTCCGGAAGCGGATACATCCGCTTCTTCAACATGGAGGAGGAGACAACGAGCGGGGAGAACCAGACGGCGACGGGTGAGACCACGGCGAAGGAGACGTCAACTCCTAAGCCGACCACCTCAGCTCCCCAACAGGGTCCGAGCGGGGCGGGGTCAAGCTCACAGTCGGAAACGGGGGAGGGAGGGACAAGCGACGAAGATGACGTCCTCCGCAGTCCCTAATTCCCTCACCATAATTCAAACCAACCTCCAGCACAAACAAATAGCGGCGGCCACCTTACGCAGAGTGCTGGAGGTAGACAACAAGACCGTCGCCCTGATCCAAGAACCTTGGATCAGGAATAACAGAATATGCGGTCTGAACAACATCGGAGGTAAGTTGCTGTTAGACACCTCTATTGACAAACCAAGGACTTGTATCTTCATGCCTAAAACCATGACAACAACTTTGCTTAACCAATTCTGTTCTAGAGATCTCACGGCAGTTAAAGTCCTCACAGATAAACAAACAACCCTGGTGTTGGCATCAGTGTACATGCCGAGCGAAGGCGAAGTGCCTCCAAAGGAACTGGCCGAGCTGGTGCAACACTGTGACACACACGCCTGGGATCTAATCATCTCCGCAGACTGCAACGCTCACCACTCGCTGTGGGGAAGTAAGGATATAAACAAAAGGGGTGAGTTACTAACCGAATACATATTTCAAACAAACCTAAACATCATGAATAGGGGCAAGGAACCTACGTTTGTGAGTTCAAGGTACCAAACAATCATTGACATTACTTTAGCAACAGACGCGGCGGCGGACCTTATAAAGGGATGGCACGTGTCAAACGAACCATCCTTTGCGGATCACCGCCGCATATGTTTCCAAATACAGTACAAACCGACAGACCCTGTCCGATACCGCAACCCCCGTAAAACCGATATAACAAAATATCTAAATTTACTTACCAATGCACTAAGTGACATTCAAATGACAGACTCGACACTTAGTACAGAAAACATAGAAACAAACATACAACTTTTATCCAAAACCCTCTTAAAAAGTTACGAACTGTCATGTCCTACAGTAGTACCCAAAGTGTCGAACGAAAGTTCCTGGTGGGGGCCAGAACTCGAACGTCTACGGGAAAAACTTAGGACACTTTTTAATCGAGCGAAGAACACCAGAGCCGACGAGGACTGGGATAACTATAAGACTGCACAGAAACACTACAAAAAACGGATTAGATTCCGTAGTAGAGAAGGTTGGCGCACTTTCTGTAGCAGTATTAACTCAACGAACCAGGCCGCTAGAATAAAGAAAATTCTAGCCACGGGAGACCTCAAACTTCTGGGCACCCTTAAAAAGGCTGACGGCACCTACACGAGTACAGAAGACGAAACCAGTGCACTATTGCTTGAAACACACTTTCCCGGCTGTCAAATAACAGCAGAGTCAGAGTGGCGGGACGAGCACTATAGCACACCAACATCCCAGGAATGGGAAATTGCAAACGAGATAGTAACCGCAGACAAGGTGGCATGGGCCCTAAAAAGCTTTAAGCCGTTCAAATCTGCCGGGCTGGATGGAATATTCCCAGGATTACTACAATGGCCAATAAATCTGATAACAAAGTACCTGGTACCAATATACAGGGCATGCATTGCCTTCAAATACATACCTACAGCATGGAGGGAAGCGAAAGTAGTATTCTTACCAAAACCAGGTAAAGAGGACTATACTCACGCAAAATCCTTCAGACCCATCAGCCTAACGTCTTTCCTACTGAAAACGTTGGAAAGACTGGTTGACCGACACCTACGGGATGGAGCACTGAAAACAAAGCCATTACATCCCCAACAACACGCTTACACGAAAGGCAGATCAACTGAATCGGCTCTGCACTTGTTAGTACACAAGATAGAGTCAGCCATTACAAATAAATCATCAACACTAGCTGCCTTCATAGATATAGAAGGAGCTTTTGATAAAACCACGCACAACAGCATTATCCATGCCCTGCAAGGCTACAAAGTCGAACCAGTAATAACAAAATGGATTACTGAGTTGGTTAGCAAAAGGGCAGTTCAAATAGAAGTAAACAATACAACAAGAGCAAAAGTGATCAAGGGATGCCCACAAGGAGGCGTCCTATCACCACTTCTATGGAACATAGTAGTGGACAGCCTTCTAAAAAGACTAAACGAACAAGGCTACACTACTATTGGATATGCAGATGACCTAGCAATACTGATAAGCGGAAACGCTGAAAGCATCTTATGCGAAGTAATGCGATCTGCTTTACGTATTGTGGAACAATGGTGTGGCGACCATCAGTTGTCAGTAAATCCAAGAAAAACAGAACTCATTCTTTTCACCAACAAAAGGAAGTTACCAGAACTCAAGCTACCAAACTTATTCAATACCAAGCTCTCCCTATCAACTCAAGTGAAATACCTGGGCGTCACACTTGATCATAAATTAAATTGGGCGAGTCATATCGAAAATAAAACAAAGAAGGCCTGTATAGCTTTTTATCAGTGCAAGAGACTAGTTGGTAAAAAATGGGGTCTCAACCCTAAAATAACACTGTGGCTATACACTTCAGTTATCAGGCCGTCTATAACATACGGATCCGTTGTGTGGTGGCCCAGAACACAACTGGCTACGGTGAAAACGAAACTCCAAAGCCTGCAACGCCTGGCTAGTGTTGCGGCAACTGGATGCATGAGAACTACTCCATCAGTCGCTCTTGAGTACCTGCTGAACCTAAGACCTCTGCATCTCGTCATTAAAGAAGAGGCACAGGCAGCCGCACTAAGACTGAGAGCCAACGGACTGTGGAAGCTAAACATAGAAACACCACACTCAACTGTACTGAATGGAATCCTGAAGGAAATACCACTCCTTGAGGCGCCCACGGACAGAACATTGTGTCATCATGTTTTCGATCGAAGATACAATATCCAACTTACAGCAGAAATGGAAGATAACTCTGGTATCGATGAAGTTAGGATATACACAGATGGCTCCAAAACCACACAGGGTACTGGGGCAGGTGTCTTCTCGAACGACCTAAATATTAAAATCTCAACCACCCTAGATAAACTTAACACTATCTTTCAAGCAGAATGTATAGGTATAACCAAAGCAGCACAAGCGGTTGCAGCCAGAGATGTCAGAGGACATAATATTAAAATTGTCTCAGACAGTGCATCCGTACTTCAAGCTCTACAAAGCAATACTATAACCTCGGTCCTAATACTGGAGTGTCATAATACACTGCAGTCCATTGCAAACACAAACAGGGTGACTCTGCAATGGATTAAAGGACACAGTAACTCACTGGGTAATGATGCAGCCGATGAACTGGCCAAAAGGGGTTCAAGGATGGCGGTATACGGCCCGGAACCACTACTGCCTATACCCCTGGCACAAATCAGAGCATGGCTGCGCCTTACAACAGAAGCTAACCACCAAACAGAATGGAGAAACAGCGCAGGATGCAGGCAAACAAAGAATGCTGTTCCGGTAGCTTCGAAGAAGCTTGCCCGCAACCTCACAAGACTAAACAGGGACCAAATCCGTAAAGTACTAGGTACGATAACCGGACACTGTCCCCTAAACAAACACCTATGCACCATAGGTGTGACAGATAGCCCTCTGTGCAGAGGCTGCATGGAGGCGGAAGAAACGCCACAGCACGTGCTCATGGAGTGCAGGAGCGTGGCGGATCAACGGGCACAGATTCTCCAGTCTCCAGTATCACTATCGGAAGTCTGCAGCAACCTGAAAAGGCTGCTCGGGTTCTGGGAGGAACTAGGATGGCTGGAATAAAAGAAGAGACAGATTTCACGTACAATGGCCCAATCGAGTGGCTAAGTGCGGAAAAGGCCCCGACAAACTAACTAACTAACTAAGCGGCTGAACTTAACCGCCCTGCAAGAGATGTTAAGTGAGGACCCCACTGTAGCTTGGAATCAAGCGTAATCCCTAGGAAAACAGTCCTTTCGACGAAATCAAGTATGTCCTTATTCAATACAACGTTGCATTCATTACTCTTAACATTCGGCAAAGCGAATCTTATGCATTTAGTTTTCTTCTCATTTAATACTAAATTATTTACAGTAAACCAATTATGAATCTTAAGCATGGCGTCATTTACGTCGTCAAGGTGCTGTGCCCGTCTATTTACTCTAAAAATCAATGAAGTATCATCAGCAAATAACACCATTTGTGGTTGATTTTTCAGTAAATGAGGTAAATCGTTTATATAAACTAAAAAGAGGAACGGACCCAATATGGAGCCCTGCGGTACCCCCATTTTTACTTTTAAGCCCGATGAATTAACACCATTTATTTGAACTTGCTGCAGTCTATCACTTAAATATGATTTTACTAAGCTAAGCGCTTGTTTACCCAGTCCGTAATGCTCAAGCTTTAAGAGCAGTGTTTCGTGATTTACACAATCAAATGCTTTGGAGAGGTCGCAAAAAATGCCAATAGCATCTTGCGAATCCTCCCATGCCTTAAAGATATGCTTAATTAAGGTGACACCAGCGTCAGTAGTACAACGCCCTCTGGTGAAACCATACTGTTGGTCATGTAAGATGTTGTTACAATTAAAATGACTGAGCATTTGGTTAAGCATTACTTTTTCAAACACTTTGCTGAAAACCGGCAAAACTGAAACGGGTCTATAATTATTCGTGTCCTTGCAATCGCCGGATTTAAAAAGTGGTATAATCTTGCTGTACTTCATTAAATCCGGGAAAACCCCTTGGTCTACACACAAATTAAAAATAAAAGCTAAATAGGGTGCCACTGTCTCAATAACCGATTTACACACATTAGTAGACATCCCCCATAAATCTTCAGTAGCCTTGATCTTGAGTTGTTTAAAAGTCTTTATAACGATTGCAGGGTTTGGGTTTGGGTTTTTTGGGTTTTGGCACACGACGCCAACATTACGTGTGAAATAGGATATATTTAATTATAGTTGATAAGGTTTTAATATGTATTAGTTTGTTATTGTTTAATATTATTGTGTGTATTTTATCTATGGGCTACAGTTGCCTGATAATAAAGTTATTATTATTATTATTATATGTTTAAATTTAAATTCCGTGGGGCAAGCTGGAACATTCGAACTTAATAAATTAAAAGCAAGTGACGACGAGGAATCTAAAGTTTCAGTAGTTTTAATAGGAACATTGGTAAAGAATGATGCAAATTCCTGCGCAACTTCTATATTAGTACTTATGAGACCATTGGAAGTCTCCAGAGTGTAGTCAGTATTATGTCTTTTGTTCCTAATTGTTTCATTATTAATAATTTTCCAAACAGTCTTAATTTTATCATCAGCTGATTTTACTTTGTTGCTAATGTATAACGCTTTAGCTGCCATACAGCTCAAAAAGTCTTTCCCTACTTTTCCTGATGCCTTTAGTTGCCCAGTCACTGAATAAAAACTTAGGGCAAATTGTTTTAGTTTTTTTCTTAAAAATATTCTGAAACTCAGTTTGCACAACTGAGAAGAATTCTGTATATAAAATATTACCATTATTCATACTAAGGTCCTGAACGGGTAACTTACTTATTAAAGTCTTTTTAAATTTATCTAAATTACCAGATGTTATTGGTCTTGACTGTATCTGTATTTTTTGCAAGGGTGTGTTGGACTCAAAAGCAACGGTTTGACCGCTGTGATCAGAAGGGAGATAATTTACAATAGCTTTATCTAAATAGTCGCAGCTACAAAAAACATTATCGACACAAGTAGCAGTGGTCGTAGTTATTCGTGTTGGTTCTAAAAACACATTTGACAAATTAAAGGATATAAAGAGACTTATAAATCTACTGCTACTTGAATTATTTTCTAAAATATTAATATTAAAGTCTCCGCAAATTATTATTGATTTATTACCCGTTACAAGCTTAGTCAAAACATCCTCCATTATAGACTCAAATAAAGAGTAGTTTTGATGATTCGGGGGTCTGTAAACGCACACTATGACATGCTTATCTAGCTCAACACAGGACAGTTCAATAATATGTTCAACTGATAGTGCAACAATGTCTCTGCGAGACTTAAATTTGATATTATTTTTTATTATAATTAGTGAACCACCACGCAGCATAGATTCCCGATTAAAACAACTGCCCACAGTACCACAACCACAACCCAGTTATAGGGTAACACATTACCTCTTGGTAAGATTGGTTGTCAGACATTCTGGCTTGTGACTTCCCCTAACAACTGCCAATGACCTACGAATGAAAACTGGGACCAACGATTTACGTGCTTTCCGAGGCACGGAGGGAACTCGTCATGATGGTCACCCATCCACAGACCGACCGCGACAAGCGTAGTTTAACCTTTGACCGATTTATCAGAGGGCTAATTCACGTAATTTTATGACGCGCCGATGAAGTTGTAGTGCAGTTGTAGTTAAGGCGCGGTAAGAAGCAAATTTTTAGGTACTCATACTCATATTATTTATTGCATTCCACAATGTTTTGAGTTGTTTACATTATCGCTTAGAGCTAGGCACAATCGTGGACCCTGTAGGGCACAGCAACATTCACATTAAATTAGTACACAAAATAAATAAAAACAAAACAATAACGATAATCAATTCATAAAATAATAATTAATTCCTAAAAAATTATAATCAAATCATAAAAAAAGAAACAATTCATAAAATCAATTCATAAAAAAAAAATCAAACCATGAAATAATAAACAATTCATAAAATGGTAATCAATTCATAAAATAATAATCTATTCATAAAATAATAATCTATTCAATTAGTGTTGGTGTTGTCCGTTTGTATGTCAGTATTTTTATCATTTATATATTCTTCCAGTGTGTAATAAGCTTTTTGCCCTAAAATTTGCTTAAGGTTTTTAATAAAGTTTACATCACTTGTTTCTTTCTTTATAGAATCCGGTAAGTTGTTAAATATTTAGGTATTTAGGTAATTGAGGGGGTGAAGCAGGAGCACATAGCTCCGCCCACTGCGGGGCGCCTGCCGCTCCCAGCGTTCATGATTACGCGCGGCTCTATTTTGGCGCCATACATATTCTAACAAAACAATCGTTTCAAAAAAGTTTGCTCTGTCGTGACCATGTCATGAGCGCTAAGATGCCGTACGGCACACCTACCACTCGATAGTCGGTGAGCGCTAAAATGCCTTTCGCGAGCCCATGGATGCTAATATGCATATAATTATAATAAGCAAAGTTCTAAATTAAAAAAAAAAAAAATTGTCATCACCCAGCAGCATTGCTAAATACTAGGATAAAAGAACAGACACATCTTTTCCAAGGGTTATAAGTACTACAAAAAAAAAACCGGGCATCATTGGCGTATCTAGAGATATTTTCCAGGGGGGGCCTGGCCCCTGAGATACCATGGCCGATGCGATGAAGCAGAGTCGACACCCAATGTTCTGTCAGCGAGTAGGTGCGATTTGATTACGTAACGTTATGTTTGTTCCACTGTAAACTGACGTTTTGAACTTAGTGCTTTTTATTATATTCTAAAAAGTTTGCGTTTGACCGCAACTCACCTAATCTTATCACGCTTGCCTAGGATAAACCGGTTCACTCGTGTCTTGAAGATACCCCGATTATACTTATCAGATAATCAGAGAACAGAGAGTCGGGCAGTGAATTCCATAGTCTGGCAGTTCGCACAATAAATGTGGTATCAAAGCGCTTGGTTCGAGACCGTCGCACTTCAACCATATACTGGTTACGCTTCGCCGTATCTCTGCTCGTCCGATGATGGAATAGGAATGGGGGAATTAAATTGTGCAATTCCAAAGCTCACTCTCCAAAATGTACCCAACAAAAGACCGCGGCGATAGGCTTGCAACAGTGCGGCGATGTTCAAGGTTATGAAGCCTAGCCCTAACCTGAGAGTCGTTGTCAATGAGCTTCTTGGCATGTCTATCAATAAGTTCAACGCTTCCAGTTGATATTTAGCTGATCCATCACAAAGGTGCGAACAGTACTCTTAGCACGATCGAACTTGTGCTTGGTATAAGTTGAGCAGCAGTGCCGACGTAAAGTACTTTCGCACCTTTGCGAAGAATCCCAGCTTTTGGCAGCTAATTGGGCCTTTGAATTCAATGAATGACCCAAAGCTAAGATTTGGCGTCAAAGTAACGCCCAGAAGCTCAAGATGGTCAGTGATCGGGACGGATACGTGTCGGAAAGAAGGGGCCAGATGGAAAGGCCTCTTCTTGGCAGGGAAAAGACACGCCTGGGTCTTAGAGTCATTAAACTTGATCAGATTAGCATCGCCCCAATCAAAGACTGCCTTGAGGGGCAAGTTCAAGCATTCGGCCATGGAAAGACTGGATTTCCGCCGCATTGGCAGTATTGGCACGTACAGTCAACAGCAAAAGTAGATGAATCACTTCGACGCCACACAGTTCTGACGCGAACTCCGTTCATTAGTATTGAATTTCTGATTTTGATCATATACTTTTGCTGTTGACTGTACGCTGGATGTGTAACTCTCTACAACCGTGCTGTCATCTGCGTACCCAAAGCTACCGGGTTTCAGCATATCATTGATATGCAGCAAAAAAAGGATTGCAGAGAGTACCAAGCCCTGAGGGACACCAGCATTTATAGTCATTCGATCAGACGAGCAGCCATCGATGATTACTCGACTTGAATGATCTCTCAGGAAATCCGATATCCATGTATAAAAACCAGACGGCAAGCCATTTGATGGAAGCTTGCTAATTAGGCCAACATGCCAAAGGTGTTCCGGGAGACGGCAAGTGCTTCCCCATATTTATCGATGGCGTCACTCCAGGTGTGAGTGGAGTACACAAGAAGATCCTCAGTGGACTGATTTCGGCGAAAGCCGTATTGACGATAACTGAGGAGATCATTAGCGTCAAGGTACGCCGGGAGCCTGTTGTTGAGGACACGTTCCATTGTCTTGCAGATAATGGGCGTGACCGAGATGGGCCTATAGTTGGTAGGATCGGCATGACTACCTTTTTTGGGCACGGGCTACACGTTGGTGAGTTTCCATGACTTTGGCACTAATCCAGTCTCGAGAGAGAGCCGAAAGATGCGTGTTAGTACAGGAGACAATTCAGGTTGCACAGATCCTCAGGACAATAGCTCGAATACCATCTGGTCCACTGGCCTTGTACACACCAAGATGTGCGTTACGCTTTTCGAACCTCCTTTTGGCGAAAGCGAGTATCAGACATTGAGGTCGTGCTGCCAGCAAAGTCGGGGAAGTTGCGTCTCCTGCATCAAGAAGAGAGAAGAGAAGATGCGAAGATTCTGCAAATAGAGAAGCAAATAGGTTTGCTTTCTCTCCTGCAGCGTAAACCAGAGAACCATCAAGTTTCAGCAATGGAGGCAGTGAGGAACGACAGAAGTTTGACTCGACCGATTTATCTAGGGACCAAAAAGCTTTACCCTCAGGGTACGAGGCAAGTTTGTTTATGAAAAAGGGGTTAAATTTATACCTAACAATACATTTCTTACCAGGTAAATAAAGTAATAGAAATTGCGTAATAAATGTAAACAGATAACAATTATTATTGTCGTATGTATATATTGTATACATACAATATATACATACGACAATAATAATTGTTCACGGAATCATTTACGGGCGAGAAATCTACAGATTTCTCGCCCGTAAATGATTTTTGTGTGAAGTTTCTTAGGTGTCCATTCTAGAATTTCGAATCGTTTAACCCAACATTCTGGGGTGGGCACAAGACCATACTGGGGTGGGCACGGCCGACCCGGCCCCCCCTCTAAATACGCGCATGCCGGGCATGTGCGAGTTACACTCGTATGGAGACGGTTACCATTTATCCCATAATTACGACGGTCATAGACTTTGGATTTTCAGTATAAATCTATTTTTCGACGCTCAATCCTGCACAGGCATGCTGGTATAGCTGGCTTTGGTCGTGCAGCTCTGTCACTGTTGGGAAATTTGACATGAGCTACACGACATGCCGCTACAGCCGCGCCGTACAAAATCGAGTGGGTATCAGCGAGGTCTTCGCTGCTGTCAAAACAGTTTGACAGCTGCGAATCTAAAGCACACACCAGCGCCAGGTTTTTCTTGTGCATGCGCAAACGAGGTAATCGTGGTCTTAATTTCGTTTAGCCGTTAGTGTTAGCGTGAAAGATTAAGCTTCAAGTATGTAAAAAACGGTGATTTGGCTAAAACATTTTCGGCGGAGTTAGAATCCCCAAAACCCGTGTCTTGTCTACGGCCTTGGGTCTAGTGAGGGCAAATGTGACTGATGAAAGCGCAGACAGCAGCAGTTGCCACACTTAGTTAGAAACTTAGTTGCTTGTTACCTTAATTCTGTATACTTTTGGACTTGCTTTCTGCGGTGTGTGATAATCCCCTAAAACCACCACGTGTAGGTACCCGTGTAAGACGTTCAGTAGGCCTAGCCAAGTTACAATTGTTTCGTATCGTATCTCTTTCTACAATAATTAACGCCTCGTCGTAATCCATTTTTTATTTTCGATCACGTGACTTATCGTTGAGATGACGTCATTCCCATACATTTGATTAATTTTCTATTAGCATTATGGATTGTAGATTAACGTCAATTTGGGTGATTTGGCTAAGCTTGCAGACCGTAAAACCTGTTGTCCAGCAATGTTATTTTATTTTATCTTTTGCTTATATTTTCCCAAGTGTCCCCAAAGTGACCCGAAGCCCCTTCAAGAATGCCTTAACATAATATATTTTGTATTAAGCATAGGGATGTTTTGTTTGGAAGGAGAGCCTTAAGGTTAATATTTTATTAAATTAAGTTTCTTGTTTTGTATTTTTGGCTTTCACAATCCCTTTGTTCCCTCAGATCTGTAATGTCAACAGAAATGGAATACTAATCTAATTTAGTTGTCGTAGCAAATAAACAAAACAAATTTTATTCATCTACTTATATACAGGGTTACACTAAAACCTTGCAGGACTATAATAACATTACTGACATGATAAACAACTACTTTTTTCTATTTAAATTAAAAATTAAAGGACTCCACGCAATGTGTGCCTAAACATGGTCGACATCGCCGAGGCCGGCTCAAGAGGTGGCGAGATGACCTAGATGTTAAAACTGATAAAAAGAATACCACAGGGGATATCACAGGCTAGTAAAAAAAGTCATTAAATTGATTAATTTAAAGTTTTTTTTACTTCGTACAGACAGCATCGTCAACTGCTTACCCCCCTATCCGAAGAAATTTTTATGCGTGGGGGGTATATACGCAGTCTGTACCGCACATCACACACACACATAAATACGCACACGTTAGCCATTCACATAGATCGTTGTTCGTCGCTCGTCTTTACCCCGTTTACATTCAGCCATTTCTGTTGCCGCTTGCCCTGCCGTACATATTTCCCCAAATATGGCTGTGGCAACGTCAACGGAAATGGGTGTTTACATTGCCACTTCATATGTATTTTTAATCAGACTCTGGGGAATGGATAACGTGGAAATCGTTGGCGCTCTGCCGTATATATTTATAAACAAAAAAATAAATTTTATATATATGTCGGAGACGGTTTATTAATCACAATGGGTGTAACTAAATTTGTTATGATTTGTGGTTCTTATTGTTAATTTATGTGATTTTACTATCAATTATTGTCTATTAATCCGAAACATGATTTATTGAGTAGGTGCTCACTGTATGTACACTGATTTGTGGTTACTTTATTTCGATAATTGTTATCGATGGTTTTATTCAAAACAATTGTTGACACGTTACTTTGAATGTAAAACGAATTACTTTATAAAATCACTATTGTTTATTCATGACAATTATTAGTGTGGTATTTGATTGCTTTATAATTAAATCTTATTAGATTTAGTACATTGTAGTGTTTTGTATCAAGTAAACGCGTGACGCACTTCCGTGCGCCAATGGATAGACTTGTATGGAGAGGTTGTAAGGTGGGGGGCATCGCCTTATAAAAGAGCGTGCACTCCGTAAGTATGGCAGTCAATCCTCGGATTCGACTCAGTAAAGAGTTCCTGCTCCCGACAATACTGTCGGTTTACCTGGTACAGCGCTGCTGTATATTCACATAGCTGTATAGGCTTGCTGCTAGCGAGCGATACACTTTGTATATGGGTGGCTTATGCTACTGTACGAACTATGAACCTTAAGCGTTTGTTCGTTTATCATTGGGTGGCTTCGCCACTGTACGAACTGTGGGACCTGAATGGTCTGTTCGATTAACTGTATTGTTGCTGTACCTTGAACTTACTTTATTCTTGTTACTGATTACCATTTGTATTGTGTTTTCTTTACTAATAGTGTGTAATTGTTTTCACAGGTATGTTGTTTATCCCTAATGGGATAATGGGAACGCCTATAGTCCTGACGATGTACTATACCGCTCGGCACTCCTCCTCGATCGCACCAGACGATCCGACATATATATAAAAAAAAAATTGAATTCAAAAGAGACGACGTCGTCAGAGGAGGTGGTGGATGATAGAAATTCATCGTAATATGATGAAAATAAGACTTATAAAATTATATATAAATTATGTAATAAAATATAAACTGATAAAAAATAAGATAAGACTGATTTTAGTTCATCTATATTAGCGTTCTCAAAGTTCACACTAATCCGCTTCTAAGCATCGTGAAGTTCAGTTTGTGCTCTTTACGCGATGGGTTCCATTTAATTCGTTCATTTGAAATAAGTTCCTAAAACTTCAGAATTTTTTCGTTACTCCATTCCAGTGGCATGATGATAGCGGCTCGTATAAATGAATTGTAATACGTCAGTCACGTTCACGCGTTCGCTCTCGACTGAACGCCTCTAGAGCAAAGGGCCTAGTGCGAGCGCTTAGGTCAATTTGTATGGAATATTTGTGTTTCCTATTGTTGCCACTAGACAGCGCTGTTCCAGATTCAATACAAATTAGAGTTTAAGTTAACGCGATCGAGTTTGAATAAAAACTCAGACTAGGCCCTCTGAGCTACTGAGGGCCTAGCCTGAGTTTTTTTCGAACTCGGTCGCGATAACGTTAACTACCCAAGCAGCAAAATTATCCTATAGTGCAGATGTTATAGGCCTCCAACACTTATAATATTCTATTAACGGTTCTAGTATTGGCTGCCACGCTTATAATAGCAAGCATGGAGTGAGTTGGGCCTTATAGTATAACTAATCTTATACATTAGCTTATAACTACTTATAGGTCCAAATTAAGGATGCATTATAAGTTTGGGTGACCTATAAAAGTATCGCGAGGGTGTAAATGCACTCAAGAGTAAATAAACTGGTAAGCTATACTTATAACTGCTAACAAGAAGCATTATAGAACTACTATAAGTAAAGTACGCCAGTAAAAGTGATAAACAGAACTAAATATACTGGAAACTATTTGTTTTTATTACTTGGTTATATAAGGGTTTATAAATTCACTTTTCAGAACAATTATAAGTAAAACGGAGCGGTTTTATAGTGGTATAATCCAATATTATTATAATCTTAACAAGATTATAAAGGTTTAATATAATTTACTTAGTATCCAAAACTATATCCGTGGTGTCCTGTACAAGAATACATTGGTCTTGCAAATGTCGTTATAGTCTCGGTACGGACATTTTGATTTTGTTGTCTCGTATTCGTTGCCGACGTGGTGTTCTATTTACTTTTCTTTAAAAAATGGATCTACGTAAATGAATTCGGCTAAAAAGAAGTGGTTATTACAAACGAAAAGTTCAGATAAATCGTCGGGTTCTTTCTTTGTATCTGGCGAAGAACGAATCGTAGAAATAGGAGAAGGTTCCGTACAAAATAGTTACCTACTGTGAACAGATAAACGGGTATTTTGTTCGGATCTGTGACCCACTAGCGACCACTAACGAAACGAGTTCCCACTTCCGATTGTTAAAGACCATGACTATTAACTACCCAATGAGATGAGTTGCATTACTCAAAACGATGGGATTTTTTTTATCAAACAAGAATTATTTTAATTAGAACGAATTTTCGTATATCCATATCCTTTTCAATATATAAAACGCTTACAAAAATGCACAATGATCTTCCTGAAAATGGTTACCTATCTACATTAATTTTAGATTGTTAAGTAGGATAATCAGAAATAAAACACTTTATTTTCACATTTTATTCAATATAATCAATATCAATCGTAACATCGACTAAAAACCTTGCTGGTGCATCTATTCCTTCCTTGCCCACGATAAAAAGTACACCACACTCGCGACATACGCGCAGTTTCCAACAGTACGGCGGTTATGTATACAGGAACATGAATAGTTTTGAATACTTTGTCTTCCATGTAGAGTGGGATCAATCAAAATATATGTCGTCGTGTGGAGAAGTGTCGTGGCCGTCTTGCAAGACTTTTTGAACTTTATAGTTACAACCACGACATTTGTGAGACAACAAGAAATTTTCACGAAGGGTTTCGTTCCAAGGCCACCTTAAGGTTTTAAAAGCTCGAAAATCCCTTTTGGTCGTAAGGAGATCGACGTCCAGAAATATTACATTTTCAATGCTGACCTAACCTAAACAAAAAACATTAAAATAAGACAGGTACCTAATAGCAATATAAAATAACAGTCCAGTTACAGAAATATTTACGGAACTCTAATTACAGACAATATGGCGAAGCAATGGTTCTCTTATTTACTATTTTAAATCAAAGTACGCCTATAGCGGTTTGTTAATGTATTTGGGAAAACCAACTTTGTCAAGATGGCGACTTTTCGTTGTATGTCTTACTGAAACCAACATTATTTTAAAATTCAACTTAATGAAAACGCTAATTTTAAGGGGCGCGTAAAAATTTTGATAAAAAACTTATTATACTTCACAGAAAATATACGTGCGCCATGCAGATTCAAACATATTACATCTTGACTTATTGTTAACACTCTACTCATAATTAATATTCTAGATAATATTTATAATAAGAAATGGATGAATAACTTACCTTTGTCACTATTAATTTTTACAAATGTGAGCAGCAACATTCACCAATTCACAGCACTTTGTATGATCTTGTAAGAGGTTTGTTATTGTCGTGTTTGGTTCCATTAAGCGCTGATAGTTAGCTTTGCGGGAGCAAATAGTTTTACGTAGTCCAACTATAAGGTCGTTATTGGGCAAAGCGGTGTTCACCAAGTCTACTAAAGATATTTAATCAGGCAAAATACGCCTATAAATTGGGCCCTTTTCCGTGGTTATAATTGCTTACTATTCCGTTATAATCCTAATAAAATGTTGGTTCCAGAACCATTACTAGACTACATTTTGCTGCTTGGGTATCGCTTATGTCAATTTGTATGGAATAATTGTATTTCCTATTGTTGCCACTAGACTGCGCTGTTCCAGTTTCAATACAAATTAGAGTTTACGTTAACGTGATCGAGTTCGAATAACTACTCACACTAAGCCCTCTGAGCTACTGAGGGCCTAGTGTGAGCTTTTTTCGAACTCGGTCGCGTTAACGTAAACTATCGCTTATGTCAATTTGTATGGAATAATTTTGTTTCCTACTGAGGGTCTAGTGGCATCAATGTGCCACTAGACTGCGCTGTTCCAGTTTCAATACAAATTAGAGTTTACGTTACCGCGATCGAGTTCGAATAAAAACTCACACTAGGCCCTCAGGAGCTACATGTAAACACACGTTGCCGCTCGCATTGCCGCGCTTTGATGTCCGCAAGAAAAACCGCCAAATGGGGGGCAATGAAAATGACCTGTTTACATTCTCATGTTTCCCAGTTTATTCCCCATACCCCTGCTCGTTGCCACGGCAATGGGCTGAATGTAAACGCGGTATTGAACAATTGCTCTAAGAGTGAATCCACTCTGCACCGTTGCGTTGCGTTGCGACGTCGCAGCGCAAGATTTGGACGTACTGCATGCCACACTGCTCCGTTGCGTTGTCTTACGCTGCGCACGTGTTTTTCCTCTGGTAGTACAAAATTAACTACGTTGCTGCTCCGCATCACCTCCCCCCGCTTCGTCTTGGCGACGACGCAATACGTTTGACAAACCAACGCAACGCAATGGAGCAGTGTGCCATGTTTGCCATGACGACGCAACGCAGTGCAACGGAGCAGTGTGGGTTTGCTCTAAATGTGAACAATTAACTATACGCCGTTGCAAAACAAAGCACTATTTTTGGTTTTTATGTTTTGTAAACAGTCATAGAACTGAAGTTGTTGTTTATGTACATCTTTTGTTATGATTGTTTTAAAATAACCCTGCACAAACTGATGCCCCGGACTCGCCAAAAAATTTCACTGCTGAGCATAATGTCCTGGGCCTGGGTGCGATTCTAAGTGTGTTTTCCATCTGAAATTTCTCACCTGGAGTCTATTTAGTATATACTTAACTAATTTCTCTTTGATTCTTTTTTAGGGTTCCGTACCTCAAAAGAAAAAAACGGAACCCTTATAGGATCACTTTGTTGTCCGTCTATCTGTCTGTCTGTCCGTCTGTTCGTATGTCTGTCAAGACCCTTTATCTCGGGAACGCGTAGAGGTATCGAGTGAAATTAAAACCATATACTTAGGTCCACGGTCCCTTGCAGCTGGGAAAAAAAAAGTTAGTTCAAACTTCTAAGTTAACGTGAAAAAAGATACGGCCATTTATGTCGCCAAAAACGTACATTTCGACACTCTCAAGGAAATCAAATTTATAGGGTACTTTTCGTTGACCCAGAACTAGAAATTTGGCAAGTAATATCGTCTTATACTATAAATACAGGAAAAATTATAAAAAAGTATACATTTGAAAAAAAAAACATAAAAAATATACCTATTCTTTATTAATGACGAGCTTTTGTCCGCGATTTGGTCCGTGTGAATGTCGGTTATTGCGGATGCAGACGAAGTTCCGAATTAAAAAGTACCCTATGTGCTTTTCTCATATCAAGCTATTTTCATACCAAGTTTCATCAAAATCGGTTCAGAAGTTTTATCGTGGAAGCGTAACAGATAGAGTTACTATCATTTATAATATTAGTATGGATATGTACATACCTACAAATTTGTACGGAACCCTTGGTGAGCGAGTCCGACTCGCATTTTTCCGGTAATTTTATTTATAGGTACACATGTACGTATGTAGGTATATATTTTATTTTTGTTTCTTGCGCTCGCGCTATAGTTGCACCTGTCTAATATTTCTTCACCACCTTTGGTTGGCCAATAAAGAAAACCTGAGCCCGCATTTGCATTTGCCTTTTGTGTAAATTTGAAATAAATTATTTGATCATATTTTTAACCCGAAATGAAATAGAGGGGATCCAAGTGGTTTATGAACTATATACCCACTAACAATTACTGAAAATGCTTTTTCAGCGGTCCGACTCGGCTTCTCTTGGGTCATAAGAAAAGGCCAAAAACATATTATTTTATTTAGTTACTTTTTAGAGACCTTTTTACGTCGAGGTTTGTTATTTTAATAAATATTTTAGTTTGTACTAGAACAATAGTTTAACGCATGATTGTGTCAATTATTGTGTTCTAAGTTGGTTTTGGATTCTTTATCTTTGACGAAGTTAGTAGGTACCTTTAACAAAAAACTTTGCCCTATTAATGAATTTGATTCACTTTTTATAGACGTGTGAACACATCAAAAGTTAGGAAGTAAAAAAGTTCTGTAGATTTATGGCAACAAATGAGGATATGATGGCAGGAAAAGTATCCGTCGAATTCCTTGCTCGTTCGAGATCTACCTACCTACGTTTTGGAGCGAACTACCTACTGGCTTCAACTTTCTAAATAATAATAAAACCGACTCCTTGACAATTGAAATGTGTGACTTTGAGTAGATAGATACTGAAAGCACTGTGAAGTGACCAAATAAATAAATTGTCAATTTATTTGATTGAAACACAATTTATTTTACCACCAAAATTGGAAATGCCTACCACAATGGATAAATGCTTACCAAATTGTGCTTTATGAAGTAAGTAAGGTAAAAGCTGGATAGTTACTGTTGCCACACTTTGGTTATTTTTGCGGACCTCTAATTTTTGGGACCAGTCCATATAAATTACGTTTAGGATAGATACCCCGCCGAGAAAGAGGACATTTATCCCGCAAAAACTTTGGTCGCACCTTGCCTTCCAATGCAATGACACAGAGACATGCAACACGGTCAGCAAAATGGTAGTGGTAGACTCTCGATAGATAAATAAAATAACATGTAATTCATCTACGGAACTAGAGTAATTACCTACAATAGGGTATTTTACTCTATACGAGAATAAATCTTTAAGTATGTTATTGAGACAGTTTAGGCATAAAGCAGTCGGAAAATGTAAGTTTTAGTTCATAAAATAACAAAACAAATTTTTAAATTCAATTCAAAGTTTTCAGTATTTTTAATCTGTTATAAAACACCGTGAAATAGTAGCGTCCATGTTATTACGCCATACGGCTGTGTAAACAAAAAATTGTCAACTGTCAGTCAACCGATTGGCTTAATATAGGCTTTGTACTTTTATTATTTTCGTAACCAACGTAATTTTTTCATTATTACACCTATTACAAAATATGCTTTTAATTATTTTTAAATGATATACAATTATCATATTTAATATGAGCTCATTTGATACAAAACGAACTGACGTCATTTACGCTGAGCAATATGGCGTCCAGTATGAGCCGTTTTCGTCAAAGTACGCGCGAAATTTGAAAATTTAAAATATAGATGCATTTTTATGGCACTTGTCGATTGAATAAAAATTTTGTGTTTTTTTTGGTGACATATTAGCACTACAGAATTCCATTGAGACTTTTCAAAAATGGGTGTAATACCCTATTGAGGCAACTATACCCCTGGGGCAGGCAACTACCCTGGTTTTACTCTATTAAGCTGTTTTTTTTTTTAATTTAAGCTATTTTTTTATATGCCAATAAATTGTACTTATAGACGCCTTTAAAGTTAATTTAGTTTAATTTTCCATATAGTTTATATTCTCGCTAAATAGATGTTACCAAGATTTTATTTCAGGTCTTTCAATTTAGTATTTCTTGCTGATTCCCAGTCAAAGGAACGGACGGTGGTTTGAAAAAAAAACACGAATTGGACAACACAACGAGTTGGGGTGCCCCAACTCCCAACATCTGAGCTCAATATTTGGTGAGGAATGATCCATTTTGGTAAACAAAAATAATTATAAATACAAGGTCTCAAAAATATTTTGGTGAGCATTTAAATTGTACCCATATTTCATTACTAAACTATCTAGGCAGTATTCGTTGCGGACTGTCAACTCTAAATACTTAGAACACAGTTTACTACATTATGGTACTGAGAAATAATCTACTTTTTAAATAAGGTTGGATATGTCTAAACTAGCCAGAGTCACTACAGTACCTAATTCCACCAGTTCCCTTTAAAGGGTTCACAAGTTGAGAAAAGTAGGTAAGTAGTATAGGTACTGCTACCAATAATTCAACTAAGTTAATATTCCAATACCCCAGACACGAGAGAGCATGTGCCGTTTGAAGTACCAAAGTTTTGGGAGCATATATCTTGGAGCAAGATCAAATTGTAGGTACTATTAGGTAGGTACATACATTTCGGTTTCATACTTACTTGTAAGGTCAGGGTTGCCATGCGATCCTAAAGAGACATTCACATAGAGGTGATGGAGTTCTAAAAAATGTATTTGTGTATGTATATCAGCTGTCTGACACCCATAGTACAGGGTTTCCCTAGTTTGGGGTCAGATGGCCGTGTGTGAAAATGTCCTCACATATTATTATTATTATTTTATTTCTAGTATGTAGTAAGACATAATACTATCTGACATATTGTATGTTTACGTTTATGTCTCGAGACAGCCTCTGGCGGTCTATTGTCAAATTGACATAATTATAGGTACCGTATTATTTGACTTATGTCAGGTCAGTACAACTATGTCAAATTCTCAGTAGACTGTTACCACCCACGTCTCTGTCTGGAAGTTTACTGACAGTTTGATATAATTATGCTATCTGACGTGTAAGTTCAGGACAATTTTGCAAATTGACGATAATGCTCTACCGCTACCACCCAGTGGTGGTACTAGGGTTCTACTGACAGTTTGATATAATTGTACTATCCGATATGTAAGTTCTCTATTATGTCAAACAAACAGTAGACTGATACCACCACCACCTCTTGAACGAAGCGTAAATCAGATCAATATTGGTTAGTCCCAAAAAGTCGGATGTCATGTAATAATTATGTCAAGTGATTTTAAAAAATGGATGGCGCTACTGTCGCTGTCAACTGGTAACGGGCCCACAAGGTACCAAAAAGGCGTAGAGTTTTACTTCAATCTTTCACCGTAAAACTATTAGGGTGATTGATTTTCCTGGACATGATACTGCACAAGTTCTGAAGCTTAAAAAAATACTGTTTTTTTGTTTTTTTTTATCCTTATTTGCGTACCACTGCTGGGCAAAGGCTACCCCTTTGTCTTTCCAAACTTCAGATATATATATCAAATATGTATAAGAAATTTAGGAAGTTTTGACAGATTATGACTGAGATTTGATTGTGACCGTTCCTTCAAATTAGTAGAATTGCCCCCTGATCGAAGGAAGGTGGTGTGAATAAAAAATTATATTATTATTTATCTGTGTTGCACTGCCATTGCAGGAGAAAGGCCTCGCTTTTTTCTTTCCAATCCTCTCTGTCCTGAGGTAGTGTTTACCAATACCTCCTGTAAGCGTCCGTATGGTGTCGGACGTAAAGAATAGCACCATCCCATATCTTCCCGTGGGTGTCGTAAGAGGCGATTAAGGGACTCACCAGAGAATAGCGTTCTCTGTGCCTTTGTAACAACCATACTGCGATTGCCAACCCGCCTGCCAAGCGTGGCGATTATGGCAAAACCCTCTCCCTTTGGGGGAGGCCTATGTCCAGCAGTGGACGTCTTACGGCTGAAATGATGATGATGAAGCGTCAAGCTTCCACCATCTTCGTCTGGATCTGCCACGATGTCGCTGGAAGTTTTCCGTGATCCAAATTCTGGTTGTTTTAGTCCACGATCCGATCCAAATGCGGTAGGCATGGCCGGCCCAGTCCCACTTAAGCTTGGCTGCTGTTTGAGTGACGTCAGCGATTTGTCTCCTGGAGTGCAGCACCGATGTTCCCAACGCGGTCCGTCAATCTGACTTCCAGGATGCTACGCTCCATCGCTCGCTGGCAAACTGGCTGGTTGGAATCCATACTGATATTATAAATGCGAAAGTAACTCTGCCTGTTGCGCTTTCACAATGAAACGGCTGAACCGATTTTGATGAAATTTGAGAAGATAGCTAGAACCCTGGGGAAGGACAAATGTTACTTTTGAATCATCTATCCACGATAACCGACATTCACGCGGACGAAGGCGCGAGTAAAAGCTAGTAAGAAATATTAATTAATTATTCTAAAGATCGAAGAAATAACCCTCGGTACTGCAATTGACACCTCGGTAGTAGTTTCCCGCTTTGGGTGCCAGTAACACAATAGTCCACTGATAGATAATCGATATACCAGCCGGGAATCTACCGCTGCAAAACGTGGATATTCTAATAATAAAAAACTTCACGTCTCGTTATAGTCCATATCAAATTCCTTGACGTTCTCATCTATACATCTATCTATACAAATAAAGTGTCTGTTTGTACTTTTTACTAAATGCATGTGAAAGTATGTACATACGGTATTAAAATCATTTTTTTTTTAATTTTTGTCTATCTGTTCGTTTGTTTCGCCTAATCTCCGAAACGGGTGGACCGAGTTTGACAGTACTTTCAATGGCAGATAGCTGATGTTATGAGAAGTAACTTCGGTTACTTTTATTATAGAAAATAATAGGGTTCCGGGGAAAAAAAAACCCACCGACTATCATGCGGGCGAAGTCGTGGGCATCAGCTAGTAGGTACCTAAGTTATAAATACAGATCGCATTATCGCAAGCATATACTCGTATGTTTACCTAATGTCAAGAAAAGTAAAAATATTGATACGACTTCTAGAAATAATTGATTTAAAGAAAACAAACCTGGGATTCCGAGATTACATAACAAGTGAACTTTTTACACATACGGACATACTTTTAAATCCGCGACTTTGTCTGCATCCGCGATAACCGACATCCACACGGACGAAGTCACGGGCAAAAGCTACTAACATTATAAGGACTCACATAGGATTGCCAGGTTGTAAAATCGAAAAACTGGTCAGGCCAGCTAGTTTAGCTGGCCATTTAGGTATGAGGCTGGGATGAGAGTTTCGACGCGAGTGCGGACGCGTACGTGCGTGTAGGCAACGATAAGTATTTACGTAATTGTTAGTTGATATGCAGTGCCAAAAGTGCAAGAAGAAACTGGCGAGTATTGGATCTCATTTCTTGTGCCAAGGTACTTGCCAAGGAACATTCCATAGGAGTTGTGTAAAAGGGTTAGCAGCTGACATGAAAGCAGGTAGAACACGAATTTTTTGCAATAATTGTGAAGATGCAGAGTCTGAGAAAGAGGAGCAGGAAGTAGAGGGAGAAGGGTTCGAAAAAATCCTAAAAGATATACAGAACAAAGTCAATTCGCTTCCGGGATTTAAAAAATAAACGCTCGCTGGCGCTAGTGATACAAGGTGAGGTGGGCGGAGTAGAAACCAACACAATCATACTCAATATATCTATTGCATCCACATGTGAACTCAGAGCTTGTGCTTAGAGGTAGGTTTTACAGAATTGAACATTGTGGACCCTGTCGGGCACAGCAAAAGACAGCAAAAGAGAGGAAGATGGTTTTTGTTTGATTATTTAGTTGATTGTAACTGCTTATTTTTTATGTAACTATGAAGTTATTTTATTATTAACTAGCGACCCGACCCGGCTTCCCATAGGCCTATAGCCTTCCTCGATAAATGGACTATCCAACACAAAAATAATTTTTCAATTCGAACCAGTAGATCCTGAGATTAGCGCGTTCAACCAAACAAACAAACTCTTCAGCTTTATAATATTATATTAGTATAAATTAAGCAATTATTATATTATTAATTAGGCAATCATTTTATTATTAATATTATTATCATTTCAAATGGAATAAAAATATTGTGTTTAAAAAGTCCAACAAAATCGGACAGGTCTGACACCGTCTAATTTGGCTGGACAAGCAACCAAAAAGTGTGTCCGGTTTTAGGGACTAACTACATTTATTTCGCTAAATTCAGTTTTTGTCTATAGAGAATACCAATTTTATATCGCATCCATTCGAACGCGGACAGCTAAACGGATGCGTACGCATGATCTACGCATGTCTGAACTGGTGTTTTCTTTGCGCAAAAGCTGAATTGAGCTGGATAAGAGTAGTTAATCCCTTAACCGGATACGTGGCAACGCTAAACGCACACGTACAGTTTTAAAAACAAATATTTGATTAATTATTAATATCAAGAATAAAAAGTTTTTTTTTTTAAAAAGGAAACCGCCTTCAATAACTAAAAAGTGATAAATAACTTTAGCATAGAACACACATTACTTTACTTTCGGAAGCCGGTGCGGTGGCATTACAAAACAACAAACATAAAGCCACCGCCACCGACTTCCGAAAGTAAAGTAATGTGTGTTCTATGCTAAAGTTATTTATCACTTTTTAGTTTTTTAAAGGCGGTTTCCTTTTTTTTGAAATAAACTTTTTATTTTTCGCTTTTTAATAGTGCCTTGACATCCAAATCCATTAAGAAACGGCGACACACTTAAAAGAGATTGTAAGTCCTCCAAAGATTGAAGAAACTAAAACGTCATCTAAGTATTTTTTTAGGATTTTGTTGATTTTCTCAAAAAGGGGTGGATCAATTTTGGTAAAATTTATATGGGACCATTTCGAAATAAACCCCTTCCGAACAAAAAAAGAATTTTGCGAATCCGTCTTAAGACAGAGTTATGCCCGAACATACATAAAAAAAAGTTTTTGAAGTCGGTTAAAAACAGAGGCACAATTACTGTGCTTGTAATATAATTATGTCAGATCAAATAGAATTGTAGTAAAAGTTAGCCATGATAAATTATTACAACGAAAACTTCTGAGTTTTCAGCTTGTTCAATTTAAGCTGGAGACAGAGATAAATTAAATTGTTACCTACAATTTAATTTGAGCACCCTATTTGTCTGCAACGAAATTGGGAGACACTTGAATGAACTCAAAAGTTAATTATTCAATTACCATCTTAATTATTTGCTACAAGCTTTTGAGTGCGACTTTGTCCGCATGAATGACGGTTAGAGCAGATGCAGGATGCAGACGATGTAATTCGCAGATTTATATTCTTTATTAGGGTTCAAAGTCAAAGTCAAATCATTTATTTCAATTAGACTAATAGAAGGCACTTTTGAACATCACCAGTTATCTTATATTATAAGAAAAATTTAAATCTAGTTGCCAGTTCAAGCTTAGTCTAGGTTTTTTTTATGTTCTAAAAGGCTTGCGATTAGTCACAAGTATAACTCACCTGGTGATGACGCGGCGTGAGGTGGAGTACGCTTGCCTTTTTTTTTTTTTTTTTTTTTTTTTTACGCGGTGGAAATCCTCATGGACTTCCTCCGTCGTGGGGGTGACGGAGGGGCATGCCGGACTCTTACCGGCTAAAACCACCGCGGTGTTCCACCTCTGCCTATGGCCGGGGGTGCGGGATTCGCATAAGCATTCACCGCTCCCAAGATTCAAATATTTAAGATATTGTAATAAGTATACTTAAAAATATCAAGTGCAAATCGGGCTCGCACACTTAACTTTCCATACCTTTTTGGAGCGGGGTGAAAATCCTCTTGGACTTTCTCCATCGTGGAGGTGACGGAGGAGCATGGCCGGACTCTTACCGACTAAAATCACCGCGGTGTTCCACCTCTGCGTATGGCCAGAGGTGCAGGATTCGCATTCACCCCTCCCTCGACATAGGGTTCCGTCCCACCGTACAATGTTAAAATCGAGCAAGAAACGCCGCACAAAACACTTTTCTTGCATGGGACCCATTCAATTTTAACTTTATTTTTATTATTTGTTGTTATAGTCGCCATTAGTAATACACACTTTTTGAAAATTTCAAGTGTCTGGGACAGACAGACGTACGTATGTTGGTACGAGAGCAATAGGCGTTGTCCTAATTTAAAGCAACTACGTCGCGATCATCGCGTGGGTAAGTGATGCGACTATCGCGTTATCGCAGTAACAAAAATTGGTGTCCTAATAGAACGCGACTACGCGATCATCGCCTCCGCTCGCTCCCAGACGAGGACGCGACGCAATAGGGGATATTACTGCAATGTTCTGGCACCAGAGTGCAGCACTAGCATAATCCGTAAACAGTTTTTCGACGAGTCGTTAAAAACGTGAAATTCTGCCTTTAATTGAGTTCAAAATTGGGAAGTGTATTATATTATACAATAATGCATCAGTGCTGTGTATTTCGATGTAAAAATGAAGGGAATTATTCATTTTCAAAAGAAGAAAATGTTCGAAAACATTGGGAAGCAGCTAAAAATCACTCTAAAATGTGTTCAGCTTAAGTATTCAGGTGAGATAGACGTATTTACAGAATAACGTTCACTTTTGTCATGTAAGACAACCAAATATGATTTTATTCTGAGCATAACCTGGAATCCACTTTCAAATGGCCGTAGGATGCCATAATATAGTTAAAAGTACAGTTAGGTCAATAAGATTAATTAAAACTTTGATATATTTTCACAAAATACCTAGCTATTACAATTAATAACATAATTAAACAAGAATACGTGGTTATGCTCGTGGGTATGTGCTAGTGGCGCCCTCTGCGCTGAGTTTCGCGTCATGTTCCCTATTATCGCGCGAATTCAAATAGGACACCTATTCGACACCAATGTTTGATCGCGCGTTCGTACGAAATTAGTTCGCGTAAACAAATAAAAAACATTTAAGTCGCGCGACCGTATCGCGCGAATGCCACTTAATAATAATAATAATATCTTTATATCGGAATAAAATTCCTTAAAAGTACAGATTTGTTAGCACATGACCACTTAGAAACTATGTTAAGATGTTGCTAATTAAGACACCTATTCGAAATCAGTATGTTTGATCGCGTATTCGTATGACTAAAGTTCGCGCGAATTTGCGATGATCGCGTTGTCACGTTCTATTGGGACAACACCGTCGGGCTCTGTTTTTGTGTACGGAAGATGCTTAGTTCAAAACAGTTGAACCTAACACCAATCAGTCTCACATAAAATATCCTTTGTCGTTCAATTAATCAAACTTTCCGAACACAGCATCTGTCCATTAAATTGCAAATTAATCTTTTAATTCGGAACATTCTTCCAACATTTGATGCAAAATAAAATGAGGAGTAGGGTTGAAATCCAAAGAAATTTCGTCTTTTAAATCTAAACTCCATTTTGACAAGGGCAGTTTTAACCCTAGAACCGTACCCTGGGGTACAACTGAAAAAAAATATTGAAAATTGGTTACAACTTTTTTGTTCTAAAACGGATCTTTTCGCACCCGCGCGTATTTACGGGGGACGGGGGGTCGTGTCGAAGCATCAGTCGGGCGCGAGTCCTGTTGGCGTGCGGTCGTGGCAACGCGTGTGTGGGGTACTCCAGTACCCCTGGGTACAGTTAAGGTAATTATATTAGTTACTAATTAGTGGATGTTTTTATGAAATAATCTATGCTATTGTTTTTTTTTATTCATGATTTTCATTTTTACATTTGCAATATTACCTTAGAAGTAACTTTGTCTGAATACAATGTGTTTGTGCTTAATATTTATTCACCATATTTATACATTTTATACCGATTTTTATACAAAACTTTGCCTCTGCATCTACAAATAACTATTGGCGGTATTTTAGAAAAAACACGACCTTCTAGTGCTCCATCCTCTTCAGATTCAAAATCTGGTAGGTGTTCATTTTGTCCCAGGTCAAAAGACCGTAAATCACGCACTCGATGTGAAAAATGTAAAACTTTTATATGTTTAGAGCACCAAAAAAAGATTTGCCAAAACTGTTAATATAAGTTTGTTAATTTTTTGTTTAATTACGTAACGTGAGACTGAAGTAAGTGCCATAAAAGTCTATGTATGTTGATTATTAATAAATGTCTATTCTTAAGTAAAAAATCGTTTTATTTAACGGGGTACACCAGTACCCCTGGGTACTATTATTTAAAGTCTATTATGGGTACGGTTCTAGGGAGGTTTGTTTACGAATTTTCCGGCTCCGGATTCTTACGTTGATACAATTTGGAGATAGTGGCGGCCTTAGGGGTTGACAAGCAGGATAAATTTTAATGGCCCAAGGTCTTGCTTTTGCATGGACCTCGCGCAACAGTGAATATCTTTTAAAGTACATAGTTAGTTAGTAAAGTTTATCATCAACGGTATTTCGAAGTCTCATCACCTGGCTAGCCTTTTCCCAACTATGTTGGGGTCAGCTTCCAGACTAACCAGATGCAGCTGAATACCAGTGTTTTACATGGAGCAACTGCCTATCGGGCCTCCACAACCCAGTTACTGGGTAACACGATACCCCTTGGTAAGACTTTTTGTAAAACTTTCTGGCTTGTGACTACCCTTAACGACTGCCAAAGATCTACTCATGACTGCCGAGACCAACGGCTTAACGTGCTTTCCAAGGTACTGAGAGGACTGGGTTTGAAATGGATGATCGCCCATCCACAGACCGACCGTGGCAAGCGTAGCTTAACCTTTGACCGATCGATCTGTGCGGTTTTTACTTAGCCACGAGCTCCTCTTTCTTCATTCTTTATTCCTCAATTCGACGTAGATAGTGTGGTAACCTAAGTACCTATTTCTTCTAATATAATATTTAAAACTTAATTTTTATTTATTTATTACTTGTATATCTGGATCAATAGGAATACCTATTTTCGATTCACATACGAAGTCAAAGGACAGGGGACAGATATTTATCTGTTCTATAGTACAAGACATGTCATTTAAGTTTTATCGTATAAGTACCGGCAATTCCCAAGCTGCAAGTGATCAATATTCAAATTTGTTTCAAGTCAGAATTTCAAAACAATTAAAAATTAGAATGAATGCTCTTGTTTGGTCACAGCGTCGGTTTGAATCTGTCAGTTCACTTACGAAAATGAATCTCACTACGAAAAATGTCCGTACAAGTATTTTCTACAACCTACAGTCCTACCGCGATTTCAAGTTTCGAAGGGCTGTGTGGCTGACCTGTGTTCCATAAAGAAGCCTCTGTCTGTGTCTGGACTGTCGAATACTGATATTTAGAATTCCATCGCGGACATACGATAAGACGGTGGCCACGTTCCTTGCGAAAACCGACCATTTAACGACGATTACATTTGTTTACCACAAGTCATTCCTGATCTACGGAAATCTAACCCAAAACTACGCATCATTCAACACTATGACAACGCAAGCTCACACAGTGCTTGTCAAACGATTGAGTAGGTATGAGAAACAGGAAAACAAGCAACGCTGATCTGAGCCCTGAGCAAAAAAAAAAATCTTATTAAGCCATCGATGCTTTCAAGTCAGCCATATTAAAGACCCTCACTTAGAAGTGGAATAAATGTTTAACTAACTATACTCCGTCAACAATAAGATTAGACATTTACACAAACCTTTTTTACAGTCCCTTCAACCGATTTTGACTTCTATTCCGTAGGCTTAAGGATGACATTAGAGGCAAAAAAGTGGTTACAATAACTACTGTTTTTTGCAGCTGCCATTTTTTATGCCACCAACGCAATATAAGTCAAAATCGGTTGAACGAAATGTAAAAAAGGTTTGTGTATATGTCTAATCTTATTGTGAACGGAGTATAGTTCGAGCGAATAGAAAAGTGTGTTTAAACTACGTGGTGTACTTCGAAAAACAATCATTATCATCATATCAACCTTTAAGCACCCACTGCTGGGCATAGGTCTCCCCCAAGGGGGGTTCAGCCGTAATCGCCATGCTTGGCCTATGCATGTTGGCGATCGCAGTAGGTGTTATGGCACTCAGAAGGACGCTGCTGCCCATTCTCTGGTAAAAGTTGCAGTTGTTTTTTTATTCGTCAAACGATAAAACTTAAAAGGCATGCCTCGCACGCGGTAGAAGATACATCGTGACACAGCCGTTTACCAAGTATTCGGACCCTCAGGTCTCTCCTCGGTTCTCTACGACAGTGACAGGAATAATGCTGAGTCAAAACACGTCCTAAGAAACGTTTTTTAAAGGCTTTTTATCGGCCTAAGTGTCAGAATCCATATCTATTACTTAGCATATGCTGATGATGCTCGAAGGAGAACAATGCCCAGTGAACATTTTTCAGCTGAAGTAATTATCACAAATCAAAATAATATTATTCCTATCAACTATTTACTTACTAACCTAAAATATCTGATCAAAATTTACTAATTTTCATTAATTTATTGTTCTTGTTATTAATTGCTGTTGTAAATGATAACTCGTATTAATTATCCCCTAAGGGGTCGAATATCGGCTTTGTTACGGAAGTCATTTGCTGATAGCACGTTCTGTTTTTGTGGGACCATGATACTAAGGATTACCTTGAAATAAGGTCAGGTATGTATGAGATACTTGATGTATTCGTTCCTAAGAAAAAAGACATAGAGAGACAGATCGAAGGACATTGAAGTTTTTTGTAAATTAATTGTTTATTTATATAAACACACAATTTTATTAAAACACCTCCACAGTAAAACCAAAACGAGGCTTTAATTAAACACTAGACAAAAAAAAACTACTAGGCAATTTTGTTATATTTTATACATCGTTGGTATAAAATATAACAGAATTTAAATAAAATAACAACTTACAATTTCTGTAAAATATTCATGGTGTTCCGTTTATTTTGTGATACGGAAATCTAACCTTGGTCATCGCTCACGCCCGGCTTACCTTGAAAAATCCAACCGCGCACCGCCCGTGAGCCGTCAATATTTTCGTCCTGTCATTATAAAATTTACTTTAATTATTTGCTGTACATTTATAGTCCGTCTCTAATTTAGGTTCCGTTTAAACAGCTTTCACTTAAACCTTCGACGTTTTCTCCTGGCTCCCGAACTAAAACAACAAACTCACAGGACTAAGAGAAAACGTATCAAGTAGTTAGGTACCGATTTTATTTGTACCAAACTTTTATATTTGTTGCTTAGCGTACGCACACCTCAACAAACTTGGAAACCCCAATTTGAATTTGTTGTTACAAAACCCACCTTCTGAACACTAACGACTTTCTTGCTACAGAATAAGGACCTTAATTCGATAGCTATTGTGTTGGCTTATGAAAATACAAGATTGTTCTATTTAGAGTATTAGGGTTGGACCTTATAAGTTCTTAACTAATTAATAGTTGATATTGAATAGGTACCAGCTAGAAGTAAAACTTAAATTTTATTACATATGTGTGAACATAAGTAGATAGCTACTTTGCGTTTTGTTTAACGAGTTTTTAAGAAAATAAGAGAATAATTTACTCTAGCTTGTCAATGATATTACAGGAAGAAAGTAAATGGAATTGTAAATAATCTAATAGGTAGTATCATTGGGCACGTATCACACTGGATAGCTGTCGCGAATACAGACCCAGAGCATGTACTATTTGATTGCTTAGCGTGCACTACGGCAATGCTACCGAAAATTACTTACGTCGCGTAGTTAGGCACAGAAATTGTAAGTGATAAGATGGTTTGTTCTGACCAGTTCTGCCCGACCGATTTTACAATTGAACAGATTATTTTACATTTGCGTCAAGACACGATGCAATAGGGTATTACACCCATTTTTGAAAAATGTCTCAATGAAATTCTGTAGTGCTAATATGCCACCAAAAAAACACAATATTTTTATTCAATCGATAAGTGCCGCAAAAATGCATCTAAATTTAAAATTTTCAAATTTCGCGCGTAGTTTGACGAAAACGCCTCTTACTGGACGCCATATTGCTCAGCGTAAATGACGTCAGTTCGTTTTGTATCAAATGAGCTCATATTAAATATAATAATTGTATATCATTTATAAATAATTATAAGCATATTTTGTAATAGGTGTTATAATGAAAAAAATACGTTGGTTACGAAAATAATAAAAGTACAAAGCCTAACGCCAATCGGTTGACTGACAGTTGTCAATTTTTTTTTTTTACACAGCCGTATGGCGTAATAACGTGGCCGCTACTATTTCATGGTGTTTTATAACAGATAAAAAATACTGAAAACTTTTAATTGAATTTAAAAAATTGTTTTGTTATTTTATGAACTAAAACATACATTTTCCGACTGCTTTATGCCTAAACTGTCTCAATAACATATTTCTTGATTTTTTCTCGTATAGAGTAAAATACCCTATTTTCAGTAAACTGTGTTCCGCGTGTGGCGTAAGCGCGCCCAACGGCTTGTTTATTTTTGACATTTTCATTTAAATCCCGGCGCTAAAGCAGACTACAAGCATACCTGATCATCACGGTCAGATAAGGCAGTACGCAGGCAGCGGCATGGATTTTTTTTCGCATTTCGCGTTCAACCTAGGATGTTGTCGGCTACTTACGGCGACTATATACGCCGGCGACCTTGAGCGACCGGTGAATCATATGCGCTGCGTCCAAAACTCTCAAAGTTTAGTCGAAATAATAAAGAAAAGATAGTATTCTTTAACTTATTTAAAAAAAAAAGATAGATAGTAAAATTGTCTGCAAGATAGTGAAAGTTTCGTCAAAATATACCTGGTAGATTTTGTGTGATTATCAATGTTTTGTCCGCGTCAGATATAACTTCACGAGTTGATTAAACTATTTAATATGAACTTAATCAAAAATATTCACATACTAAATGATTAAGAGAATGTTCTAATTAAACATATATTTTTTTGAAATCATTTACACCTCTCATTTTGACGTGGTGGTTAATTTAAAATCTGTAAAAGTCGCTTAATAGCGCCTTAACCGGACTCTGCCGCCGACAAAGCCCTCCAGGCAGGGCAAAAGTCTTATAAATTTATTCTTTATTCATTTCTTTTACAACCGCGACCGCGACCACCGACCGCGCCCGTTAATTGTCCGCCCTAGTGTGACCAGGCCTTTATACTTCAAACGGAGGTACTTTATTTATAGGTATTCCTCGGCCTTATTGTCATTCCATCTTACTCGTCTTCTATGAAAGTGGATAATCGCTTACGATCGCTACATTTACCGATACATCTCAATATTTACCGAACTGAATAAACCTATCGAATGTCGCTTCTATTTATTTATCTCTCCCAGTTTCTGCTGATATTACAGCTTTGAGGCTTAGGAAGGAATATTTAAGGAATAGGATAAGGAGATATTTATTTTTGGTATGTAGGACTCGTGGATAAGTAAATGCCGTCGCTTGCCGCGGTCGTTCCATAGATGGGCTGTCATTCCTAGATCTTTGACAGTCGTTATGGGTAATCAGCAGCTATAAAGTGTCGCGTCGCGTGTCGCGGGTTCGATTCCCGCACGGAACAAATATTTGTATGGCCTACAGATCGTTGTTCTGGGTCTGGCTGTTTGTGTATGTGAGTTTATGTTTGTAAACGCACCCACGACACAGGAGAGATTCCTAGTGTGGGGAAACGTTTTTAAAAAAAAAAAAAAAGAAAGAAAGAAAAGAATGAAAGTCTGACAACCAGTCTTACCAAGGGGTATCGTGTTACGAGTAACAGGGTAGTCGGCGGTTGGCTTTATGTAAAACACTGGTATTCAGCTACATCCGGTTAAATAACTGTATAGTTAGGAAAAAGCTAGGCTGATGATGATGTATTTTTTGACACGTTTTAATTAGCTTCACCTGTAACTATGTAACAAAACTTTCAAGTCAAATTTAACCAACTTCCAAATGTCGTATCAATTTGAAATTATGCCAATATATGGAAAACCCATGACAATACAATAACATGATACCATTACCAGATCTGATGATGGAACAGAAGGCAGGTACTAGAACTCCATAACGGAACAATGTATCCAGGTCGTGTTTGGGCTTATTACAATTGTCTTGAGATGCACTTTGATTATGATTAGTTTTAAGGTCTAATGATAGAGACCCTGTATTTTAGTCGTTATCGGGTTTTTTTACAATTCTCACAAGTATCTAAATCTTAAAATCGTGGGCCAGCCACGTATACGTCGATCTGATCGTGGGTTAAAAAAATCACATGTGGGTCGGCGAAGATATAGCGGCATGACCTTGACGTTTACAGGAGGAAAAGTTCAAGTAGGTGCATATTTTATAGTTTAAGAGTAATAAAATATAAAAGGGCTGGTTAAAAAATATATAGTAAAAAGCGTGGGCCACTTTTACACACTATTTTGGCGGGATAAGTGTCCTCTTTCACGGCGCCGCATCTATTCTAAACGTAATTTATATGAATTAGGCACTATTCCTTATATTGGATAGATGTCCCAAAATTTAGAGATCCGCAAGCGCAACAATCGCCAATTCTCTGTAATTGTTTTACAAATAAGGTATTTTGCTTTTTGTTCTAAGAGAAATAAAGTAATTTAAAAAAAATGCGGCTTCTATCCGGCTTTTACTCTATGCCATAAAATATAGCCTATAGTGTTCGGCAATAGTGGAGTTTTTTTAAGGTTCCGTACCTCAAAAGGAAATATCGGAACCCTTATAGGATCACTTTGTTTTCCGTCTGTCTGTCTGTCCGTCTATATGTCAAAACCATTTATCTCGGGAAGGCGTGGAGGTATCGAAATGAAATTAAATCTATATATTCAAGTCTACAGTCTCTTGAAGCTGTGATAAAAATCAAACTTCTAAGTTATCGTGAAAAAAAGATACGGCCGTTTATGCCGCAAAAAACGTATATTTCCTGTGATTTCGACACTCTCAAGGGAATCAAAATTACTGTACTTCCAGGTGACCTAGAACTATGATATTTGGCAAGTAATACCGTCTTATACTATAAGTACAGGGAAAAGTCTGAAAAATTTGTAATTAAATCATAAAAAATATAGTCTTTATTTAAACTACGTAATCAATCATCGAGGTATGCGCGGTCATAATGGGGTGACCAAATCACGTAATTTGAACGGAACCCTCGCTGAGCGAGTCCGTTTCCCACTTGTCCGGTTTTTTAAATCGGATCAGTATTTCCGGAGATTACAAACAAACTTTACCTCATTACAATCTTAATATATATAAATCTCCTGTCACGATGTTTGTCCGCGATGGACTCCTAAACTATTGAACCATTTTAATGAAATTTGTACACCGTGTGCAGTTTGATCCAACTCGAAAGATAGGGTAGGTGTAGGGTAGGTGTAGGGTAGGTGTAGGGTAGGGTAGGGTAGGTGTAGGGTAGGTATAGGTAAATAGGCAGGTAAGTAGGTAGATAGGGACAGGACAACGTCTGTCGGGTCAGCTAGTATTTTTATAAAATCAAATCATTATTGAAATAGCTTCTGTCCGCGACTTTGTCCAAGTAGAAGTCAAATCCTAACTAATATTTTAAGCTAAATAAAGTAAGATTGTTTGTTACCTTTTCACGCCGCGGCCGCCGGGGACGGGGACGGTCCGTGTCCATGAAAAAATATAGTTGTGAATATTTTATATGATCTCGTTCACACACGTTTTATTTTATTATTATTTTTTATGTGACATGATTATTTTTATATAGACGATGATATGTTTTCAAGTTGGGCGATAATTCGCAATATGTTGACATTATTTCCTGTTTTTTTTTTATAATTTATTGTATATTGACATAGACACATCTTCTTTTTTGTTTGAGACTATATAATGATGACATGACATGCCATGATTTTTTTATTTTGTTTTTTAATTTCTCTTCCCTATTAGTATTTTTTTTTTCTAAATTGAGTTAATTTACATAAAAAAAAATTTGAATGATAAGAATTGAATTAAATTGTATAGCTATTGTCAATCCATCTACGTATTTTTGTAAGCCTTCTGGCATAACATAGCGCACTATTAATTCTGTTAAACAACTATTTTTATTGTACCTACCTATGTTAACAAATGAATAAATGACATATGACTTATGACACGTCCGTGTCCGGGCCGGCGATGGAGGTTCATTGGTTTACATGGAGCGACTGCCTATCGGACCTCCACAACCTAGTTACTGGGTAACACGATACCCCTTGGTAAGACTGGTTGTCAGACTTACTGGCTTCTGACTACCCGTAACGACTGCCAAAGATCTACGAATGACAGTCGGGACCAACGGCTTTACGTGCTTTCCGAGGCACGGAGGAAACTCGGTATGAAAGGGATGGTCACCCATCCACAGACCGACCGCGGTTAGCGTAGCTTAACCTCTTGTATGCCGGAACGTAGATCTACGCGAGACACAATAGCTTTTTAATTATGTCTGTAATTACGGCATACAAGAGGTTAACCTTTGACCGATCGATCTGTACGGCATTAACTTAGCCACGAGCTCAACAGCAACGTGCTCCTATTGAGAAATAAATAGAATTTTCCAATGGTAATCAATATTCAGTTTCAATTTTACGGCAACGGAAAAATTAAATTTTATATAGATCACTAGCCGATGCCTACGACCACGTCGGCGTGAATTTCGGTTATCGGTTAGGTTTTATTTTTTTGCACGGAACCCTAATTATTTTTCTAAAATAAAAAGCTTTCTGCCTGGGAAAATCCCGACAAAATCGGTCCCGCCGTTTCAGAGATTAGCCAGAATAAACAGACAGACAGTCAGACAGACACAAAAATATTTAAAAATTGTTTTTTGATATAACTTTCAAATACATTTAGTAAAAAGTTGTGATATTTTAACATTTATTACAAACAGATACTTCAAATTTTATTTATTTGTATCTAAATTTACATTTCATTCTACTAACAAGTAATGTAATTTAGTTATGTATGTTAGTCTATAAGGTATATATTGTATGGGTCTTGTTACCTGAATTAAATGATTATTATTATTATTATTATTTATTTCAGGTAACTAAGACCCATAACTCTAAGCCCACTTCACCTGGCTGCCATCTTGCCAGAATAGACGGGGACCTCGCAAGAATCTGCTGTTGGAGCCTCACAACGGTCTATTCCCCCGCTGGCTTTGCTCCACCAACCATCACCAAGACTAGACAAGCATAGCTACTATCCAATTGTATGATTATTGAAGGTATTAATGTATGTAACGTACTCAATATGAAAAAGTAATCTCAATCTCTTCAAGGGTCCGACGAAGGTCAAAAAGGTATACTCGTTCGGACTTATGCAAATTAAATTCCTCGGATGATTTACCTGTATTTATTATACTGGATAAAGGTATGAAAACATACGTCGGTATTACGACGACCTCACTTTCTGTACTAATATCATAAAGCTGAAGCTTCGTTTGTTTGTTATTTTTATGTGAAAACAGCTTTCTGTATCCTCTGGCCTTCATCTTCAAGCTTCATCTTTTTTTAGGCCTTTTACTTATAAGAAAAAAATGGTACCTACCGAGGAGCTTAGTGGTAAAGTCCCTAGCATCAAAGTATCCAGTTTCGATCCTGTTGCAATCCTTTTTAATATACATACGTACCTAATACCATTCCAAAAACGCAGTAAAAGCCAATGAATCATCAGACTCTGACAATGAAACACAAGTTACTTATTGGAATAATAATAATAAAATAAAAGTCCTCTGCAAAAGTTTTGTTTCATTTTACTTTGCATTTATTATTTTTGCAATGTTCTCTCGCTTTATAAGCTCTAAATCACTGTTTTCATTTAATCTCTATTATAACAGGATCCAAGTACCTACCTACTTGATACTATAGATATTAACTGCCTTCTCTTGTTAAAACACTCTATTTAGCTATTCCGTGGTTAAAACAATGCAATAAGGGCATCATTTAACGTTGGGAAACACTGTAAGCAAAAAGATATGAAATATTATCTTTAAAATTCAGTAACTTTGTGACAACTTTGAGTAACGTGTTGACACATTATTAGAACATCTCTGGAAATATTTGTGCGATTCTCATAATTATTTCGCTAGTAAGAAGTTACATTATCCTTGCTGATAAAATATAGCCTTAAACTATATTTTATTCTTCAAATTATCAAAAAGAACAGTGATCCTTAATAAAATTCATGCGGACAAAGACGCGGGAAATGTTTAGTGTGTTTACAAAATTGCTTTACCAGTAATAGATTTGGATATAATATGATTGTGGAAATCATAAGGCGGATCCGATTGGTTCAGCAAAGATTGGGGCTGATTGAATTCCGCGACCGATAAATCAGTCTTGTGAATTATAATTCTATAGGTACGCCGATAACGAAAGGCATTGATGACAATGATTAAACGTGAACGTTCTTCTTTCAGTATCCATGATAAATCTAGGAATAATCGTTTTGGTAAGTATGCTCGGAGTGTCTTTGCATGATAAAATCCGGACCAAGAAAATTCGCTAAAGAACTAGGGTCACCGACATAGCTCTCAGAATATTCAAGTGTAAGTGGCAATGGGCAGGCCACATCGCTCGAAGAACCAATAACCAATGAAGAAGAAAGGATCTTGAGGGGCGACTGCGAAACGGAAGACGCAGCGTTGGTAGCCCTCCCACCAGATGGACCGACGACATCGTCAATCGACTTCTGGGATACTCCAGCATATACAGAACATAGTTTTATCAGGAGCCCCGAAATCGCACTGGGTATCGGACGGTTTTATGATGCCCCGTATCGGGTACATTTTCATTTCATGTCATTTTGCTGAAAATATAAAATATGAAATTGATCAAAATAAAAAATAATAATTATTATAAAACAAAGTCGCTTTTCGTGTCTGTATGTTCTCTTAGTTCTTTGAAACTACACAACGGATTTGGATGCGGTTTTCACCATCATAATTTTATTATAGAAAATTAATTCCTAAAAGTGTACGTGCAGGGAATACATTTATAATCTAGCATAGATATAGCACATACATCTCTATATATTTGACAACTGTCGCCAAATGAGTAGATTGCGCCAGTGCGAATAAGAGGAGGTCGCTGGCACATTCAAAAATATTATTTTTTGACAGTTTCACAGTAAAAACACGCACATCAGTCGATGGTTTTGCTATTAAAAACGACATAAAACACAAAACATTTGTGATTTATCACAACATTTCAATTAGCTAACACCAGATGAAACTGCTGCCACCCAAAATGGGAAACAACAACATTTAAAAAACTGACCAAGTGCGAGTCGGACGCAAGACACGAAGGGTTCCGCGCCATCGTACAATAAGACAATTTTTTTTTAATCATTTTTTTATTTTTATTCTTTGTTATTATAGTAGGTAATATTAGCAGATCCAGCGAACGTAGTTTTGCCATATAAATTGAAAAAAAAATAGCCTATGACCTATTCTCAGACCCACCAAATATACACAAAAAAAAAAACATAAAAATCGGTCATGCCGATTCGGAGGAGTTTGATAACAAACACTATGACACGATATTTTTATATATTACCTAGTTATAATCTGTGAAAACGACATTGCTCGGTGTCCATACATCGTTTGCGTAAGCACCAACAGGGACGCGAATTTACTTTCTGTGTATTAAGAATAATAAGGCACATATTCGATTGAAACTAAAATTCACTTAAATACTAACACCCGTGTAATTCTTAAGCCATTTTTTTTACCATGTCCTTTACAATGCCCGCCACACTATCCCCAAACCACTGCAACATCTGAAAGCCAGAATCAGAACAGTGGCGACCACTAGAAAAGCGTCGATGCAATGGAAGGCAATCGAATCCAATCCTGGCAGGGTCGCCATGAAAGGTCGGAGGTATTTGAGGAGAGAAATGATAGGCACGACTGCCCATATAATACTGTCCCTTATTTAAGATATACATGATTATATAAGATTACGTACACTGTACACATAGGTACATCACACTTCATACACACTACATCCCGGAGAAACAACACAACTGTCTTGGATCCCGCAACGAATTTAATCAGAAAAGAACAGCGGAGGAGTAAGAAAAACATATTTTCCACTTCCTTTATAATGTCTACAATTACAGTTCAAAAGATACAGTCCTGTGAAAGACGAATAAACAGACAGAGGACCCTTAGTTATAGGGTCCTGTTGGCACCCATTGGATTCGGAACCGTAAAAAACCAGTTCCTCGCCCCATGATTGACGGCCGTTTAGGTTTTAATTAAACGTTGACACTTTGGGTCCAACTTTTTAATTTGACGATGATGAATAGCGACTTCGTGGTATACTGCTTAAGCATTTTTTGGGAGGATCATGGCAGAGAGCTACAAAAACAATTGTATGGTAGAGTAAAACACCGAAAAATGGTTTTATCAATACATCCTACTAATCCTATCCTACTAATATTATAAATGCGAAAGTTTGTGAGGATGGATGGATGGATGGATGTTTGTTCCGTTTTCAGGCAAAAACGGCTTAACGGATCTTGATAAAACTTTACAGAAATATAGCATATATATCAGAATAACACATGGGCTACAATTTATAAAGATTTTGCGTAATTTGGCCATAATATTACGATAAGTATCAAGTAAGTCGGAAATATATCTGCCCTCTGAAAGCTATCCTGGCGTGCGCTGCCAAAACCGTTGGAGTTACAGAGAGAGACAATGTATGGTAGTATCGTTTGTCTTAAAACGTTCTAAATAAAAGTCCCCGACAGCATATATCTACCTCTTATGTGGTAGCCAATATATACCAAATTATGAGCTATAAATACATTAAAATTAAATATTGTTTTTACAATGCAAATTTTAGAGTATTTAGCTAATTCTGATCAAAATTGATAAATTTGTCGCTTTTAGTATTTAATGTAGATGAACTTTGTCTTTTACACTATGTAATTTGAACAAATAGTTTAAAAAATATCACGATAAGATTGGCTGGAGCACTTATTTTAATTGGTTGTTTACAGGATTTACAGGTTTATAGGATTGTATTTTTATATCTTTCGGTATACCTAGATTGTATTTGTAAGTTAATACTTACACCACTAAAAACTAAAGGGGCATAAAATTTAGTATTTTAAAAAAAATGTATAAGTGTATGTATATCAGCTGTCTGACACTCATTGTACAGGGTCTCCCTAGTTTGGGGTCAGGTGGCCGTGTGTGAAAATGTCCCTACATATTAAGTCTACAGTCCCCTAAAGCTGTGAAAAAATCAAACTTTAACGTAAAAAGTTAACGTAAAAAAAAGATACCGCTGTTTATGTCGCAAAAAACGTATATTTCGACAGTCTCAAGGGAATCAAAATTAATAGGGTACTTTCCGTTGACCTAGAACTATGAAATTTGGCAAGTAATATCGTTTTACACTACAAGTACAGGGAAAAGTCTAAAAACCATACATAGTTATACGGAACCCTCAGTAAGCGAGTCCGACTCGCACTTGTCCGGTTGTTTTTTTTATATTGTTTCTAGCTGACCCGACAGACGTTGTCCTGTCCCGATCTACGGGGGATGAAAAAGGGGTGAAAAAAGGGGATGAGAAATAGATGTTGGCCGATTCTCAGACCTACCCAATATGCACAAAAAATTTCATCAGAATCGGTCAAGCCGTTTCGGAGCAGTACGGGAACGAAAACTGTGACACGAGAATTTTGCTAGGCTTGCGTTTGGCCGCCACTTTCCAGATCTTAAGTGATGATGCGGCCTAAGGTCCAGCACGCTTGCCTAGGATAAACCGGATCACTCGTGCCTTGAAGATACCCAGATTATAATAAATAATATAGATAAACAACACCCAGACACAAGGCAAACACAAGTGCTCAACACACAAATGTTAGGTTAGAATAGTGACCATTAACCAGATTCCCTCTATTATTGGTGAATCGTATAGGTTTGATGAGGTTATAGCGGTGTCCCCTTGTTTCGCAGACAGAAATTTCATAGAATTTCGTTTCCCAGAATATGTTTCATAATTATAATATTTGGTTCTTGTATTTTTATTTTGGCTATTATTGTTTCAAAGATTATTTACTTGAATGAAACATATTTCACAAAAACACATTCCAATGAATTTTTAATCACATCTTGTTTGTTTAACAAACTTATCAAACAGTAGAATTATTTTTTAACGAATATGGTTTGATCAGTGTATTTTTCCATGGAATTTATTTCAACGAAAATGTATATAAATAGACAATAACAAAAATATTGTCTAAAAGTCAATATGTTGTGCTACAAAAGTTAATGACAGGAACGAATCGCTGCGAAACCGAATCCACGTAGTCTTGTCTGCCCTAACCCTAGAGTGTAATTTGAATCCGCGTAGGCGCGGAGGGGCGAGGCGGCCCGCGAGCTGAGGAGCAGGTGGTTTTAACGCCCGCCGCCGCGGCTGAGGCTGGCCGGCGCCGGCCAGTAAGCCGCAGCTGCGGTGGTGAGCGTGAATACCATCTGCGACGATAAGATCGCGTGGGACCGCCGGAGCCCCGCAACGCCGGAGTCGTGACAGAAACCATGCCTGCTGCATGTTGCATGCTCGCTTGCATGATGCATGCTTGCTTGCATGATACATGCTTGCTTGCTTGCATGATGCATGCTTGCTTGCTTGCATGCTGCATGATTGCTTGCTTGCATGCTGCATGCTTGCTTTAACTATTAGCTATAAAACAACGTACATTTTTATATACGGTTATAACGGTATGTTTCCTGATATTTACTTATTCATTACAGAATTTAGAGCGAAATTTAGTTAATATCAAAATTAGGTCAAAGGCAAATTAGACCAACTTAGCGTTATATAAAAAGAGCATTATACAAATTGAAAATTATATGATAATGAACGTTATACTAAATGTTATTACAGCAAAAGAAGATTATATGAAATATAACAATCGATCACATGAAATTTAAATAAAAATTAGGTTATTTGTTTTTATAGCATCTGAAAATTATATCATGTGAACGTTATTTCAAGTGATATTATACTATCTGTTATTATGCCATATATTACACACCCGTACAGTAAACGTGTGACTGTCCCGTTGGTCTCGTGGTCGCAAGCGCGACTGCTGAGCGTGGGGTCCTGGGTTCGATTCCCAGGTCGGGCAAAGTGTTATTGGATTTTTCTATTAAGAATTTCTCAGTTTAACAGCCCGGAGTTTGGAAGTTGGCGGTGTAACACCTCCGTGCCTCGGAAAGCACGTAAAGCCGTTGGTCCTGCGCCTGATTTCTCTCCGGTCGTGTCGGATTGCCATCCCACCGGACCATGAGAGTGAGGGACGAGGGAGTGCATCTGTGTTTGCGCACACAATTGTGCACTATAATATCTTCTGCGTACTTGGCTGATCTCCATTGAGATTGGCCGCCGTGACCGAAGATTACATTACAAACGTTTCCGCATACTAAAAAAATCTCCTGAATCGTGTGTCCTGAATTCAGAAACATATTATACTAGTTTTTTCCCGCGATTTCGTCCGCGTGATCCGCGTGAATGTCGGTTATCGCGAATCATGCAGACGAAGTAGCGAATTAAAAAGTAGTGCCAGGGTACTATTTGCCAGGTTTCAAGCAAATAGCTTGAAACCTGGCAAATAGTACCCTGGCACTACTTTAACGTAAAAAGTTAACGTAAAAAAAAGATACCGCTGTTTATGTCGCAAAAAACGTATATTTCGACAGTCTCAAGGGAATCAAAATTAATAGGGTACTTTCCGTTGACCTAGAACTATGAAATTTGGCAAGTAATATCGTTTTACACTACAAGTACAGGGTAAAGTCTAAAAACCATACATAGTTATACGGAACCCTCAGTAAGCGAGTCCGATTCGCACTTGTCCGGTTGTTTTTTTTTATATTGTTACTAGCTGACCCGACAGACGTTGTCCTGTCCCGATCTACGGGGGATGAAAAAGGGGTGAAAAAAGGGGATGAAAAATACCTACATACCAGACCTACATACCAAATTTGGCCAAAATCGGATCAGCCGTTTCATCGTGAAAGCGTAACAGACAGAGTTACTTTTGCATTTATAATACCAGTATGGAAGTATGGATGAATTCACATAGTTATTTAATTTTAGGTATATTATCTTGAAGCTTTTATAATTTTCAGCTTCGATGGCTGAAATTCTATTTCAGCGTTTGAAAACCTCTTCAAGTAGCTCTTTAGATTTTCAAATTAAAATATCTCATCAAGCTATTTAAATATCGTTAACCTACTTCGTAAGGATGCTTACAGAATCAAAATTTTGTCTCTAACCGTTTTCTGCTTCCTTCATTTTAAAGGTAAAAAGTTAATTGGTTTGTCCCTTCCTGTCATGGGTCCAATGCGTTAATCAACCCCGAAAGTAATTAAAGGGTTAATGAAAAATGAGAAATGAATTTTGTATCGGTTGAATATCAATCTTGTGTACTTCGGTTAAAGAACTTTTCGGCCGTGACAAAAAATTAAATTATTGGAGAGACGTATTAATGAATTGTGAATAACTTGGTGCCGCCTACGGTTTGCCTGCTGGGAATTAGTCCCCATTTCAGCCGAATTATAGCCTATGTTTTATTCTGATGTATAAGCTACTCGTACATTACTGTGATGTTTTATTATAATACGTTGTGTTTGTTACTCTATGTTTTTCTTACTCCTCCGCTGTTCTTTTCTGATTAATTTAGTTGCGGGATCCAAGACAGTTGAATCGTTTCTCTGGGACTCGTCGAGCTTCATTACTCTGGCGCTTTTCTAGTGGTCGCCACTGTTGATTCTGGCTTACAGGAGTTACAGTGGTTAGGGAATATTGAGGCGGGCTAGTGCCAAAAAGAAAAAATACGTTCCGTAGCTTCAAAGTCAAAATTTCCTATAAAGCTACATTACTGTGAAGTTTTATTATAAGATGTTCAGTAGTTTCCACGTCAATATTTCTCACAATTTTCGAAGCAATTGTATGGACTAAATACCTATCAACTGTTTAAAACAAGAAATAGGTAGGTACCGAATAATATTGGCCAAAACACATGCCTTGTACGCTATTACAGTTTTGCAGTAAAAGACAACCTAATTTCGCATAACGATGTTACAGATAATAAAAAGAGTCTGCAAATTACACTAAGCAGGAAGTTACCTACTACCACGGAAACCAAAAGTCTACGAACATGTCTTGTCATTCCATAGCTATTACTCAAACACGACAATGCTTTCTCCAACAATATTATGATCATCTAGAATTTACGATGGTTAGACGAACTAAATCATTATTACTTTAGTCTGTAAAATATTCTTAGTTCAAAAACACCATTTTTCATTCGCGTATTACAGGCGAATGATAAAGCAGTTTTTCTTGTCAAGGGAAATGTTTCAAGAGACATAGATATTTTGTCCCGCGACCTATATTGGGATAAACTTGCGTTTGGGTAGAGTTTTGAAAGGATTTCTTTTTAGGTACAATTTCTTTGTGATCTATTCTACTTTCAACTAAATATGTGTTTTAATCGGAGGTACATTATTCAAGACAGAACTTCTCTAAAAAAAGCGCCCAAGTGCGAGTCGGACTCGCCCATGAAGGGTTCCGTTGCAGCAAAGATCCCCTGACAGGTCCCAGGTCCCTTGATCTGTTGTCATTCCACTGCTCCACCTGTCAAATTTAAATAGCGTTTGTGTACATGCCATGGCGGCATGCGAAATTCCTTCGCAGGTATCTGTGACATTAAATATTCTAGGTTGTTGCTATTTCGCTCGAACTTGCACAGAGTCTAAGGGAATGAAAGAGATACGAGTATCACATAGGTTAAATCTCAAAGCAACACTTTAAAGCGACCAATACTCTTTGTTGCTCCAAACGTTTGATTTGTGCTGTTGGCACTCCGGATGCGCTGAACAACATCTAACAAAAATAGCAAATGGTAAAGTTACTTTTTGTGGAGCAATATTTTGCAACATGATGCAAAATATTGCTCCACAAAAAGTAACTTTGTTGTGGATGCACCGCACCACCTTATTTGCAAAATCGTCGACGTAAATGAGGCTACAATTTTTAAATAAAAAAAGAAAACCGCCTTTAAAATCTAAAAAGTGATAAACTTAAAAGCTAATTTTACAGTTATCTACCATTTTTTAAATTAATCGAGTTTTCAGGGTTAATATAAAGTGTTTTTAGGGATCCGTAACCAAATGGCAAAAAAATGGAACCTTTATGGATTCGTCATGTCTGTCTGTCTGTCTGTCCGCCCGTATGTCACAGCCACTTTTTTCCAAAACTATAATAACTATACTATTGAAACTTGGTAAATAGATGTATTCTGTGAACCGCATTAAGATTTTCACACAAAAATAGAAAAAAAAAACAATAAATTTTGGGGGTTCCCCATACTTAGAACCGAAACTCAATTTTTTTTTATCAAACCCTTACGTGTGGGGTATCTATGGATAGGTCTTCAAAAAATATATTGAGGTTTCTAATATCATTTTTTTCTAAACTGAATAGTTTGCGCGAGAGACACTTCCAAAGTGGTAAAATGTGCCCCCCCCCCCCCCTGTAACTTCTAAAATAAGAGAATGATAAAAAATATATGATGTACATTACCATGTAAACTCCCACCGAAATTTGGTTTGAACGAGATCTAGTAAGTAGTTTTTTTTAATACGTCATAAATCGTAAACCGCAAATTACTATTCAAACACCGATCAAAGTTACAACGAACTACAAGAACTTTTATCGGTGTAGTTCGTTGTAACTTTGATCGGTAAATCAAACGTTAACAAATCAAACGTTTGGAGCAACAAAGAGTATTGGTCGCTTTAAAGTGTTGCTTTATGATTTAGCCTATGTCGGATAACTTTACCATTTGCTATTTTTGTTAGATGTTGTTCAGCGCACCCATAGTGCCAACAGCATAACTTAACAAATCAAACATTTGGAGCAAGAAAGAGTAACTTTCAGTAGCAAATAGAGAATGCGTGTTGCAGAGGAGTCAGTTTACTAACTTCTTGAGGCAACATACGCGTACCTCCCTGTAGGAAAAATACGGTTCTAATTACTATAAAGACATGGCCGATGAAGAGCCAATGAGATCTGTAAGTACTAATAATTTTAGCTACTGAATTTCGGTTAAAGTGCGCACTTGGCTAGTGTCAATCTCAATGGACTCTAGCCAAGTACGCAGAATATATTATAGTCCACAAAAGTGCGCTAACACAGTTGCACTCCCTCTTTCCTCACTCTCATAGTCCGATGGACCCGTGCGATGGACGGTAATTCGACACGACAGGAGAGAGATCAGAAAAGCAGGTTTTGAACAAAACTAGAATGATGACAATCTCTTGGATATCTAAGCGCAGGACTAACGTCGTAACGTTTCCGAGGCATGAGAGTAATTACATCGTCAACTTCCAAACACCGGGCTGTTACTGAGAAATTTCTAATGGCCATTCCTAATAACCCATTAACACTGCCCGAACCAGGAATTGAAAACAGGACTCACGTTCAACACTCCCACTTGCGACCGTGAGATTAATAAGGCAATCAAAGACAGTCTCTATAAACTAAAATATTATAAAGAACTCGCCGAATACCCTGTCTGGGTCAGACAAGGAAAGCTGACAGGAATAAACACAACACACATATATACACACTCACACACATACACACTCACATACATACTCATACTCACCCACTCACACACACATGATATATATCCGTGTTTGCCAACGATACGATAAGAAGATAAAGAGGTTAATTATGTAAGTTTGGATGTACCATGTAATCTCTGAAACTACGGGTCCGATTTTGAAAATTCTTTCGCTAATGGGAAGCTACGTTATTTGTAATCTATATTTTATTATAAAAAATAGAAATTCGTGAGAAAATTCACACGAAGGAAGTCGCGAGAAAAAGCAAGTGTCTTAATAAATTCAAAGAAGATTAAAACGTTAATAAATGTTATTTCAATTAGCTATTGAGGTAATGTTGAGCAACATTCAGTAAAAAGTTACTTAAAGTTATATCATTATGTTGACTGTTTTTGTAAGTTGGGTAACGTTACTCTAACAAAGGATAACAAAAAGTTATTTAATGTCTACCATTTGAAACAGTAGCTCCACAAAAAGTAACCTTAGTGTGAAGGTACAGAGGCCAGCACTGCATATCAAGCTACCCTAATCTGTCAAATTTCTTAGTCAGTTTTTCAACTTTATTACAAAAGATTAAGGTTCATGTTCAATTGGGAAAATTTGACAGTTTGGGGAAGCTTGATGTGCGGCATTTAAACATGAAAGAATCATGGCAGGATTTGTACAAAAAAAAATTAAGATGTTTAGAGAAGTTGAAATTCTAATTCTTATATTCTTCGTATAAGAGTATCTTCAGGCATATACAATGTTTTTAAAACCCCGCAAAAAAAGTGAATAGTTTAACGAAAAGCTCATTATTTCAGAACGAAACGGCGACTGACAGTAACAATGACACTGACAGCCGCCGTTTCGCAGTTCTTACACTGAAATTGCATCGTTTTATGGAAATCAATAATCATCATTGTCTGCCAATTTTATAGATCCGTTAACGTCGCTTGTCAATTTTTTTTCCATAAACAAAAAATGGGCATAGATATGAAACAAAAGTGTTATTTTCATTTCATAATATTTTAATTATGCGGGGGTTTAAAAATATGCTAAGTATATCAATCTACTCCTGGTAATGTATTCTTCACATTGGATAATATTTTAAACCCTCTAACTTATTATTTTCTTCATACAAATGAATGTATGGATCTCGCCATGATTATTTTACCTCTTTATTATATTAGTGTAGATTGTACCTACTTATTTAAAATGTACTGTTAGCGACGAACTATGAACTTTAAGTGAAATTGCTAAAGTGTTTCGATAACGAGGAAGTAGTGTTAGTTATGAACAGTGAAAGTACTAAGTGGCTATGTTTTATTAAGGTAAAATAGTGTTAGCTTTAACCATGAAATTGCTAAGTGAATATGTTTCGTAATGCATGTAAGTAGTGTACATTAATAATCGTGCGATAACTAAGTGGAATACGTTTTGTTTGAATATTAAAGTAGGGCGCTAGCAATTAGATGTAATTCTGTTAAGCTATATGTGCTGAAACAATAAAGTAAATAAGGTGTAGTTGCATTCTTATAACTTTAAAGTGAATATGTATTAAAATAAGTTTTCAGAGGTTGATCTGTAAGAAATTAAGTGAATAAACTTGTTAGTAGTTAAGGCAAATATCGAATAAAGTGCTAGTTTTGTTTTGTAATTTATTTACCTCGAAGTTTAAGGGTTTAATAAAATAAAATAGAATGGTAGTTAGGAAAATCTAGGATTTACTAAGTTTTTATATGTACCTACAAATAAAGTGAGAAATTTCCTGTGATTTTATTTCCACACACTTGGCGGCGCCACATGTACCATGTGGCACATAAGTTTAAGTACTGAGAAACCTTACCGTAACGAGGACCGCCAAGGGTTTTTTGCTATTTTTAAGGGTTAAAATCTAGATATTGTAATAGGGTTTTTTGTAATTAGCTAGAGTAAGTTAATACCCATGCGCTGAAAATGTTTGTAACATTATAAGGTATATTTTACCACCAGAAATTGGCTGAAATAGTTTCCCCATACAAACGGCGACAATGGTGCCGTGTGCAAAATATTAGTGTCGAGCGCAAATTTGCAGGGCTGTGATTGGTCAGAACAGCCTATATAAGGAGGTCAATTTCGGTGGTTCGATATTCCGAATCCAGCAGTATTATAATAAAGAAGAAGTAACACTCCGAAGAAGCTTTCATTTCGCCTGAACGGTTACCGGCCCTTCCCAGATTCATCCCGCCAGCAAGCAATTCATATTCAAGCGCAACAATTTGGTCCTTCAACGTCGGATCGGGTTCAAGAAAACTGGGAAAATGCCTTCTACAAGATCAGCGCGTTCAAAGACTACGGAGGAAAGTACTACGTCGGCAGATTGGAGCCCGGGTGCAACCAGTGAAACTGCGAGCGAGTCTACTGCGGGCGCGTCAGTCGCGAGCCGGTCGACGCTAACAAGGAGGACGCCGCCGCCTAGCCTGCGGGCACACCAATCCAGTCGAGCTGCCGCAAAGGAATCATCACGGGGGGAAGCAGCCTGCGCCGCGCCCTCGACCCGCGCAACTGAAGAGCAAGCAGGGGTGCCGACCCGCACCGCGCCCCCGACCCGCGCCGTCGAAGAGCGACCAGGGGCGCCGACCCGCATCAATGAAGAGCAAGCAGGGGCGCCGACCCGCGCCGCGCCGTCGACCCGCACCAATGAAGAGCAAGCAGGGGCGCCGACCCGCGCCGCGCCGTCGACCCGCACCAATGAAGAGCAAGCAGGGGCGCCGACCCGCGCCGCGCCGTCGACCCGCACCAATGAAGAGCAAGCAGGGGCGCCGACCCGCGCCGCGCCGTCGACCCGCACCAACGAAGAGCAAGCAGGGGCGCCGACCCGCGCCGCGCCGTCGACCCGCACCAACGAAGAGCGACCAGGGGCGTCAACCCGCACCGCGCCCCCGACCCGCGCCATCGAAGAGCAAGTCGAATCATCGTATCCGGCACACCGGGTGGAAAGCTACCTCACACAGCATAACCCGGATAGAAGCGTCGCCGTGAAAGCACGTCGTTATGAAGGAAGCATGCCAACAACAAGAGATGAGAGTCTGCATCAACCTCGCCAAAGGAAGCCGACCCGCGACTTAGATACCCAGTCAGTCCGTTCATCGCACAGAAGAAGAACAGAAGCGCAAGCAAGAATGACAGTGGCCTTGAGGGAGCTGGAGCTAGCGGAGGCACGATCAAGAGTAGCTCAAGCCGAGTTGGAACTTGTGACTGCAGAGTCAGAAGAAGAAGATGGAGCGGGAGAAGAATTATTCGAGCGATCTCAAGAAGTGGAGAAGTGGTTCATCCAGAGCGGGGTCAAGCCTAGCAGGGATCAGAGGCCGTTCGAACCAGAAGAAAAGAAGAGCGATATAAAGGAGTTAGCCCAAGTCATACTCAAGCTATCAGACAGATCACGCGACGTCACGACACCGAAGTACCTCGAGCTCCCCCACTTCAGCGGGACCTGCGAAGAATGGTTGGCGTTTAAGAGATCATATGAAGACACGGCCGCCTCCTTCAGCAACGCACAAAACTTAGCGCGCCTAAGAAGAGCAATCCAGGGGAAAGCCAAAGAAGCCGTCCAGAGTTTACTGTTCACCGCCGAAGACCCGCAAGAAGTCATCAAGGGGTTGCAAGCAAGATTTGGAAGGCCCGGAGCATTGGCACTGGCTGAACTAGAGAAGATGAAGAACCTGTCAAAAGTGGGCGAGAACCCAGGCGATATATGCGTGTTTGCAAGCAGGGTGAAGAATGCCATTGAAACAATCAAGGCATTAAGGAAGCCGCATTACCTAAGCTCACCTGAAACCATGAAGGCCATAGTGGACAAGATGCCGCCCTCCATGAAGTTCCGGTGGTTCGCCTACCATAGAAGTAGAAGAGATGAAAAAATTCAAGAGTTATTACTCATTGAAGCCTTCTTGGAAATAGAAGCCGACATGTGCGGGGACTTCGCTCCACCTGAAGCGCTTGCGGAGCAAAGGAGGGGAACGAGAAAACCTGTCAACACTGTGCAAGAGGCGCCAAAAGAGAAATTCAAGAAGAGTTGTCCGATCTGTGAAGAGGAACATTTTGCATTAGAATGCGGAAAGTTCAAAGAAGCCAGCATAGATGAAAAATGGGACTTGATCAAGAAAGCGAAGATTTGTTTCAAATGCTTACGTTTCAAGCATTCAAGAATCAACTGCAAAGCTCCCGTCTGCAAGCTGTGCAAGAGATGGCATCACACTATCTTGCACTCAGAGAAGCCGCCAACGTCCGCGGGGAAGAAGCCTAGTGAAGATGATAAAGGGGGCGCACCAGAAGAAAGGGTCGCCTCAATCCACAGCTCCAAGAGAGAAGAGAAGATTTATTTGAAGATCATCCCCGTGAACCTCTACGGGCCCAAGGGTCAAGCGAGCGTATTAGCGCTACTGGATGAGGGGTCAACAGTCACACTCCTAGATGCATCAATAGCCGAGAAGATTGGGGCCAAAGGGGAGAGAGAGACTCTTGCAATCGAGACAGTCGGTGGGAAGGTATTGAGGAAGAACAACTCTCAGAAGATCAAGTTGAAAATTAGAGGGGTTCACAGTAGAGACAAGAGGACCATCGAGGCGAGAACCATTGACGACCTGAAGCTGTCAGAACAAAGCATAAGCAAGGAAGTTTTGAAGAACTGCCAGCATCTGAAGGCAATTGAAGACCAACTCTTCTATAACTCCGAAAGACCCAAGCTGCTGATAGGCCAGGACAATTGGGGTCTCATAGTAACCAGAAGACTGAAGAAGGGCAAGCCGGCGGAGCCAGTAGCCTCCCTTACTAACTTGGGGTGGGTGCTGCATGGGTGTGAAGCAGGTTCGAACGCCATAGTGAACTTCATCCACCATGGCAAAAGAACAGTCGCCGAAGAAGACATAGAGGAGGTTGTTCGAGAGCACTTCCAACTGGAGTCGCTCGGGATCCAGAATAAGCTGCCGTCAAATGACAGCGACAGAAGAGCATTAGAAACCCTTGAGAAGACTACGAAGAGACTGGCAAGCGGGCAATTCGAGACGGGGCTCCTATGGAAGAGGGAAAACGAGTCCCTGCCTAACAATTACAGGCAGGCACTTCGACGCCTAGTCAATATTGAGAAGAAGCTGGATCGAGATGAAGAAGTCAAAGAGTCCTATGAGAAGCAAATTCAGAGCCTGATAGAGAAGGGGTACGCGGAATCTGCTCCGAAAACGGCTGCTAAAGGAAGGGTGTTCTATTTGCCCCACTTTGCCGTTATACATCCAGTCAAGAAGAAGCCGAGAATAGTCTTCGACGCAGCGGCTAAATGCGAGGGGAAGAGCCTCAACGATGCCCTGCTTCCAGGGCCAGACCTATTGCAATCACTATTTGGAGTATTGCTCCGCTTCAGGGAAGGGCCGGTGGCCAGGAGATGTTCCTTCGGGTCAAAGTAAGGGAAGAAGACCGAGACAGTCTGAGGTTCCTGTGGCGCGGGAAAGAAAGGAAGGGCAAGCCTGAAGAATTCAGGATGTCGTCGCTCATTTTTGGGGCAGCATCATCGCCAGCTACGGCGATTTACGTAATGAATAAGAATGCAGAAGATTTCGAGAAGACTCATCCCGAAGCAGTGAAGGCAATTAATAGAAATCATTACATGGATGACTACCTTCAGAGTTTCACGTCTGCAACCGAAGCTAAAAAGATATCAAAAGAAGTGAAGGAAATTCACGCAGAAGCAGGTTTCCACCTAAGGGGTTGGGCCAGTAACGACTCAGAAGTACTGGCGGAAGTGGAAGAAATTAGTAAAGAAGACTCGCTGCAACTAACAAAAGAAGAGAAAACTCTGGGGCTAAGATGGCTGGTGAAAGAAGACACGCTAGCTTTCAACGTTGGGTTACGCAACACATCAAAGGACCTGCTAGACGGCAGGCGGACGCCAACAAAGAGGGAAGTGACCAGCGCCGTAATGTCTACGTTCGACCCTTTGGGTTTCGCAGCGCCGGTTCTGATTCAAGGGAAGAAGTTGATTCAAGACATCTGGCGGACAAAAACGAATTGGGACGAGGAAATCAATGACAAACAGAAGGAAACCTGGTCAAGATATTTAGAAGAAGTATCGGCGTTAACTAAGTTGAAAATTCCAAGGTGCGTTTCTCCCCGCGGCAGAAAAGGGCAGCTGCACGCGTTCACCGATGCGAGCGAAGAGGCTTACGCGGCAGTGGTCTACTGGAGGGCGGTCGAAGCTGGAGGAAGAGTCCATATCTCCATGATGAAAGCAAGAGTTACGCCAACGAAACCAGTATCGATTCCGAGGCTAGAGTTGCAAGCAGCCTTGCTTGGCGCCAGGCTGGCCACCACGATCGAGGAAGAAACAGAGCTTGAAGTATCTAAGAAGGTCTACTGGACAGACTCCAGCACGGTCCTGCAGTGGATCAGGGCAGAGCCACGGAAGTTCAAAACCTTCGTGGCCAACCGACTGGCGGAGATTGAAGAAAGGACTAAGCCCGAAGATTGGAGATGGGTACCTACGAAGCAGAACCCAGCGGATGACGCCACAAGGGGAACCCCAGCCGAGTTCGATCATGACGCCAGATGGTTCCAAGGGCCGGCGTTTCTCCGTCAGCCAGAAGAAGCGTGGCCAACCCACGATTTCAAGCCAGAGGGTGACATGCTGGAGGAGAAGAGCAAACAAAGGGTGACAGCGATAAGGGCGAAGGAAGAGGTCTTACTAGATCCAGAGAGGTTCTCAAACTGGGAGCGACTACTGCGCGCTACGGCCAGAGTGGTTGCTTTCGCATGCCTCTTATTGAAGAAGACCCGTAAAGCAACCAACGCCGCCGTTCGCCAGAAGGACGGGCCATGGAAACCTCAAAGAAGGACCCGGAAGGAGAAGGCCCGGATCACCACGCGGCCGGCCAGCAAAGAGGGGGAAAAACGTCGGTACCTGCCCTTAGAGGAAGAGCACATAAGGAAAGCAGAACAGTTACTAATGAAGATGAGTCAAGAAGACAGCTTCGCGACGGACATCAAAAGTTTGAAGGCAGAAAAACCATTAGAAAGCGCTAGTCGACTCAAGAAGATAGACGTCTACGTAGGAAGTTACGGTTTGATCAAGTTACGAAGCAGAACGATGAAGTTTCGTGACGAAGAAAGAAGAAAAATGAATCCTATCGTCCTGGATGGGAAACAAAGAATCGCGCGCCTCATCATACAACATTACCACAGAAAGTTCCTTCACGGGAGCACAACTACGGTTATGAACGAGATTCGCCAGAAGTACTGGATTCTGGGCCTAAGAGCGACCTTAAAGGCGGTCGCACACAGCTGTCAGTGGTGCAAGACAAAGAAGAGGCTACCGGAAGTGCCTCCAATGGGCGACCTACCAAGCGAGAGGTTGCAACATCACCAGTTCCCGTTTTCTTGCACGGCCGTAGACTATTTCGGGCCCATGCAAGTCACCGTAGGGCGGAGAGTCGAGAAGCGCTGGGGGGCGTTGTTCACTTGCCTCACCACCAGGGCAATTCACCTCGAGCTGGCACCTTCACTCAGCGCCAGCTCCATGATAATGGCATTGAGGCGGATGGCGGCCAGAAGAGGGACCCCGAAAGTTCAGCGACAATGGAACTAACTTCGTTGGGGCAAGCAAGGAACTAGAAGAAGCCGCGCAAGAAAGGGGCATCAAGTGGAAGTTTATTCCCCCGGGAAGCCCAAACATGGGGGGCGCCTGGGAGAGACTCGTGCGAACAGTCAAGACCGCTCTGGCAGCGGTACTCAATGAAAGAAGCCCTCCTGAAGAAGTCCTCCATACATTGATGACCGAGGTCGAACACACAGTAAATTCCAGACCCCTCACTCCTCTCAGTATGGACCCCGAAGACGACGAGAGCCTGACGCCTAACCATTTCCTTCTGGGGAGATCATGCGGAGCGATGGCGCCGGGAGAATTCAACGACACAGAGTTAATCGGGAAAGCTAGCTGGCGGACTACCCAAAGGCTAGCAGACCACTTCTGGGGAAGATGGGTCAAAGAGTACCTGCCCCTCCTGATGCCAAGAGCCACCAAGGGGCGGGAAAGCAGTGACCCACGAGAGGGAGACATCGTACTGATCGTGGACGCCACACTACCACGAAACTCATGGCCCCGCGGAGAAGTCGTCAAGGTGTACCCCGGTCCAGACGGCAGAACCAGAGTACTGGACGTGCGGACGACGGGAGGAGTGCTGCGCCGGCCCACGCGTCGTGTCATCGTGCTGGTTCCTGCGTCATCGTCGCTGCAAGGGGATGATGTGCTGCGCACCGCGGGGGAGAATGTTAGCGACGAACTATGAACTTTAAGTGAAATTGCTAAAGTGTTTCGATAACGAGGAAGTAGTGTTAGTTATGAACAGTGAAAGTACTAAGTGGCTATGTTTTATTAAGGTAAAATAGTGTTAGCTTTAACCATGAAATTGCTAAGTGAATATGTTTCGTAATGCATGTAAGTAGTGTACATTAATAATCGTGCGATAACTAAGTGGAATACGTTTTGTTTGAATATTAAAGTAGGGCGCTAGCAGTTAGATGTAATTCTGTTAAGCTATATGTGCTGAAACAATAAAGTAAATAAGGTGTAGTTGCATTCTTATAACTTTAAAGTGAATATGTATTAAAATAAGTTTTCAGAGGTTGATCTGTAAGAAATTAAGTGAATAAACTTGTTAGTAGTTAAGGCAAATATCGAATAAAGTGCTAGTTTTGTTTTGTAATTTATTTACCTAGAAGTTTAAGGGTTTAATAAAATAAAATAGAATGGTAGTTAGGAAAATCTAGGATTTACTAAGTTTTTATATGTACCTACAAATAAAGTGAGAAATTTCCTGTGATTTTATTTCCACACACTTGGCGGCGCCACATGTACCATGTGGCACATAAGTTTAAGTACTGAGAAACCTTACCGTAACGAGGACCGCCAAGGGTTTTTTGCTATTTTTAAGGGTTAAAATCTAGATATTGTAATAGGGTTTTTTGTAATTAGCTAGAGTAAGTTAATACCCATGCGCTGAAAATGTTTGTAACATTATAAGGTATATTTTACCACCAGAAATTGGCTGAAATAGTTTCCCCATACAAACGGCGACAATGGTGCCGTGTGCAAAATATTAGTGTCGAGCGCAAATTTGCAGGGCTGTGATTGGTCAGAACAGCCTATATAAGGAGGTCAATTTCGGTGGTTCGATATTCCGAATCCAGCAGTATTATAATAAAGAAGAAGTAACACTCCGAAGAAGCTTTCATTTCGCCTGAACGGTTACCGGCCCTTCCCAGATTCATCCCGCCAGCAAGCAATTCATATTCAAGCGCAACATGTACCTTCGACAGTGACATGTGTAAGTCAAATTTAAATTACCTCAGAATTTAATATCTTTTATCATTAAAATTAATTTAATTTACCATCGTCTGAAGCACTACCTACGTGTGAATAGTTCATCTATTCAAATGTTTAAAAGACACTTCAGAATATTTCGTTCAATCAACTATACATACATGCAAATTACATTAAGTTTAGTTTAAATAATTTAACCAAACAATTATATACGAGCTCTTGAATTTACTATTAAAGGTTAGTCTCACTTTGAGAGTGTTTTGTCACGAATTTCAGTTGGATGAAAAACTACGTTAATGCACGAAAAACTTCAACGTTATCCAAAAAGCCTAAGCATTTTGATACAAAAATAGAAAAATAAAACAATAAATTTTGGGGGTTCCCCATTTACTTAGAACTGAAACTCAACAATTTTTTTCATCAAACCCTTTTCGGTTATTTATAGATAGATGTTCAAAAATCGAATTGAGGTTTCTAATTTATTTTTTCTAAACTAAGTAGTTTGCGCGAGAGACACTTCCAAAGTGGTAAAATGTGAGCCCCCCCCCCCCCCTGTGACTTCTAAAATAAGAGAATAACAAAACTAAAAAAAATATATGATGTACATTATTACCATGTAAACTTTCACCGAAAATTGGTTTGGACGAGATCTAGTAAATAGTTTTTTTAATACGTCATAAATCGTAAACTGCAATTTAAAAAAATACACTATTATTAAAGCATCGATCAAACTTACAACGAACTACAAGAACTTTTATATTATGTTACTTACTGCTACGAAACCCTTCATGGGCGAGTCCGACTCGCACTTGGCCGCTTTTTCATCATGGCGTCGTTCTTCCTTCCCAAGAAGCTTATAGATAAAAGTGGAGGCAACACTCTAAATACCTAAGTGAAGCCAACTGTGGGCAGACGCTCTCTTTCTGAATGCGTACATAAGATAAAGAAAACACATATCACTGTCTCGTTCTTATGTATGCATTCAGAAAGAGAGCATCAGCCCACAGTTGGTTTCAAGTTTTTGTTCTAAGTGTTGGCTCCATTTATACCTATAACTTCATGTTCCTTCCACGCCACCAAGGTAGCTCACGCAATTGGACGCTGAAGGCAGCACTCTTTTCTCGCTCTGTCGCAAGGAGGTGGGAAAGGAAGGAAAGAGATAGATAACCAGTGACCCGCAAGACATGAATATATAGCGTACAAAAGTGTATTAGAATAAAATGTAAAGAAATCTTACGAAACTTGCGTAAGCACATGCGTTTCAACCATTCAACCCTACTCTTCACATGCATAGCAATCCTAGTTTTCAAACTTTTTCCTAACTAATATTCTTCTTCTTCTTCTTTTTCTTCTTCCTGCCTTTATCCCGTGTAACCTACTCCGGGTCGGCGCAACAGATTCTCTTCTTCAATTCCGTCTTGTGAAACGTCATACTTTTACTAACTCCCTTTTTTCTTATCATTCTTTACACAATCCATCCTCTTTCACCATCATCATCATCACCTTCCTTCCTCTCCCTCTTCATCCATGTACAATAATGTTTCGAACCGTTTCGTTCACATGCGCTTCAACCACAGATATAGATAGACCTAGATAACGTAAGAGCAATACTTCGCGTGGCTAACTAGTTTCGTGCCTAGCTTACGTACAAAAATTGTAAGTAAAAAAATAAAGTAAACGTTTGCTTCCATCAGTAAGTCATTTTGTGATTAATATCATGCGTAATTAATTTAAAAATCAATTATTTTTAATCTAATACCCTCACTAATACCTGGTAATACCAACAAAACATTGTGACGTCGTAATAGGTAGTAAAAAAATGGCACGCTTGGTTTTTATACAGATCGTGATACTTGCGTTATCTAGGGTATTTATCTGTGGCTTCAACCCTTCTCTTTACATCCCCATACCCATTCTTGTATTCATAATAATCATAATTTTCTAACTTTTTTCTAATATTATAAAACCCAAAACCTCTTAATCTGGACTTCGTATCATCACCCTGAATAACATTTGTTCTACGACTTTGACCTCAACTAAATAATGTAGCCAAAAACAATTCATTTGAAGTCTGTAAAATGTACGTATACTACGCGCGCGCGCACCCATATGATAGCGAATATGATGTAGATAGTAGGTAGGCTAATGGACAGGCACAGCTGATTGCAACCTTTCGTCGGCCGTGTCAGGAAAAAATATTATGCAAAATTTCAAGTGTGTTTATATTTTTTGTATGGAAAAAAATGTTTCGTATTTTGAAAAGTCGTAGAACAAATGTTGTTCAGGGTGATGATACGAAGTGAGGATTATGTGGTTTTGGGTATATTTTCAATTACCATGTAAATGTAAAACTAAGTTTGAATGTTTGTTTGTTACTTTTTCACGCCTAAACCACTGAACCGATCATCCTGAAATTTTGCTAGTTAGTTGTCAGCTGTACAAAAACGGACATCCTACTAATATTATAAATGTGAAAGTTTGTGAAGATGTTTGGATGTTTGTTACTCAATCACGCGTAAACCGTTGAACAGATTTGCATGAAAATTGGCACATAGATAGAGCATTTCCTGGATTAACATATAGGATACTTTTTATCCCGGTAATATGTTCCCTTGGGATAATCGTTTTTTTTACGCGGGCGAAGCCGCGGGCAGAAGCTAGTAAATAATAATAATAATAATATGTGGGGACATTTCACACACGGACATCTGACCCCAAACTAGAGAGACCCTGTACTATGGGTGTCAGACAGCTGGAATAAATACACAAATACATTTTAAACACATACATGTATAGATAAACAACGCCCAGACTCAAGGTAAACACAAGTGCTCATCACAAAAATATTTACCCCGGGCGGGAATCGAACCCGCAACACGCTGCGCAGCAGTCGATCGCTCAGCCACTGCGCCAACCGTGTCGTCATATAGGGTACTTATCATCCCGAAAAAAATACTCTGCCCGAGGAAAACCACAATAACGTTCTTATGATAATAGATGGTGCCGTGTCTTTTGAATAATTGACATGATTAATTTATATTATTACAAGCAGAGTACATACAACCCGAATTGATTGTTAGGTTCTAAATTAACGCGAGCGAGCGTAATAAATTATAATTGTTTTTTGTCATATAAAATTGTAGATGAACTCATTTCCTAGAGTGAAATAAGACCGAATTTCGTTTTAAATATCCGAAAAAAATTGGTAGCTACGTGAGTGTGTATGTTGGTACAAAATGTATTGTTTAGTGTTAATTGCGGTGAGCAATATTTTCTTAAAGAACTCAAAAAGAATAACAGCCTGCATCAGTTTTGTACAAATATTTCCGCTTGGAATTTAAACTCTTTTGCATTTTATTCAAAGGTACAAAAAGATTAATGAAAGCAGCTTTAATAATTACTACTTGCCCTTAAATAATCCACTCTAATACTACAAACCTGACGAGTTTGTTTGTTCGTTTTTAGGGTTCCGTACCTCAAAAGGAAAAAACGGAACCCTTATAGGATCACTTGGTGGTCCGTCTGTCTGTCTGTCTGTCAAGACCCTTTATCTCGGGAACGCGTGGAGATATCGAGTTGAAATTTAAACCATATACTCAAGTCTACGGTCCCTTGATGCTGTTAAAGAATCAACCCTCTATGTTAAAGTGAAAACAAGATAAGGTCGTTTATGTCGCAAAAAACGCATTTATAATATTACGTAGATTTAAGTATGGATTAGTATAGAAGTGTGGATATGTACCTACAAATATGTACGGAACCCTCTGTGGGCGAGTCCGACTCGCACTTGTCCGGTTTTTTATAGTTTGAATGCATTAATCTATGGAACTACTGGCCCGATCAAAGTCAAAGTCAAAGTCCAATCATTTATTTCAATTAGACCATTAAAAGGGGCTTTTTGAACGTCCTGTAATTCTTTCGCTAATACAAAGCTACATTATCCCGGAGTGCTATATCTATTCACAGACTACTGCGTAGCGTGTTGCGGATTCGATTCCCGCACAGGGTAAATATGTGTGTGATGAGCATTTGTGTTTGTCTTGTGTCTGGGTGTTGTTTATCTATATAATTATGTATGTATTTAAAATGTATTTGTGTATGTATATCAGCTGCCATAGTACAGGGTCTAGTTTGGGGTCAGATGGCCATGTGTGAAATGTCCCCACATATTATTAATTTAAAAAAATATAATGTTTCGTAAGAAAATTTTAAATAAATTATTAAGTGCCTCTCATACACGAGATTGTGGCATTGCCACCGGGCACGAGCAAGTACTAATATGTCATTTTCAATTACAAATGTACCTTTCTAAGTTTATCTTGGACATCACTGACATCGAGTAAGGAAAACCTCGTCAGAAAACCTGGATTGATTGAGGATCTAGCGACATCTATCGCACATAATACGAACTACAGCGGACGTTTCCTAGATCGCGCAAGCAGAGTTCTTTGCGACATTAGCATATATACAAAATCCCGACTACAACCGTCGGGCATTAGCCCACTAGACATAACGGCCGTCTGGTCTCCCTTTTCTACGGAGGATGAGGAACTTTACACTCTGTTCCTCATATCTCTAAACTGGTGACCCCGACGTGAACATCAACGCAACCTTCGCGAAGCTACTTCATGAAGACGATATCATCACTTCCTCAAGCTCTCGAGCAACGAGTCATACAGCCAGCCAGCATCCACGGCTTCAACGGGTATCCTGACCACCAGCATGCAGCGGACGCTCACACCTGGTCATCACCCTCAGCCTCATCAGCAGCCTTGGCACAGCACACCGCACTTCGGCCGGTCAGCAAGCAGAGACGCACTACTGTCCTGGTCGACGTAGCAGCCAGCCACTACGCGACACTGCACCACTCTGACTCACCGGCGCATAAGGTATACCGTTGTTCATGGAGTTTCTTGCTCGTTCTTCTCCATAGAAATCTACTGTTAGGAACGAGCTTCAGCTTTCTGACAATTCAAAAGTACCTGTAAATGGTTTATTTGAAATAAATGATTTTGAGTTTATATGTGCAGCAATCAACCCGACGTGAACTATGCGGCATTCGGTTCCAACTCACTGGAACCCTCCACTGGCCCGGGCCACACACTTGCCGGCAAGCATCATAAGATGAGAAGTGTGAAAATTTGTGTCGTGCTTCGAGCATCGACCTCCGGTCTCGGAGGGCACTGATGAAGCGACATCTATCGCACATAATACTAACTACAACCGCCCTTTCCTAGATCGTGCAAGCAGAGTTTTCTGCGACATTAGAATATATACAAATCTCGACTACAACTGTCGGGCAGTAGCCTACCAGACATAACACCCGTCTGGTCGGAGGATCCTCCCTTTTCTCTAGAGGATGAGGAACTTTTGTTTCTCATATCTCTAAAAGGTCTTTGTTCCACAGTGTCGCTGGTATTATTATTTTTAAGTCTGAATCTGGAATCACCATTCCGCCTCGAGCGCACGTGGTGATCAATGTTCGTGCCTTCTCTGTATGAGAAGAGGACTTTGCCCAACAGTGGGACAATTATAGGCCGGTATTATTATTATTTTACTGTTTAAATTACCAATAGAGCATATACCCATAGAACCACAGATATAGATAGACTAGATAACGCAAGTATCACGATCTGTATCAAAACCAAGCGTGCCATTTTTTGGACGTCACAATGCAATACGCATGTTTTGTTTTTCTTAAATTTGGTATTATCAGGTATTACTAAGGGAACACAGGGGGGGAGATTAAGAATACATGTTTTTTAAATTAATTACGCATAATATTAATCACAAAATGACTTACCGATGGAAGGAAACGTTTACTTTATTTTTCTACTTACGATTTTTTATCTTAAGTTAGGCACGAAGATAGGCACGCGAAGTAGTTGCTCTTGCGTTATCTAGGTCTATCTATATCTGTGCATAGGACCTTTAGGTATAAGTACTAATGCTAATATTTAATATGAAAAATATTATAAGGAAATTTACGCCGACGAAGTCGCGGGCAAAAGCTAGCTATAAAATAAAGACTGAGGTGATATTCTGTTTTGTATTGTACTTATTATTGTACTCAAAGGAACAATGTAGAAGATATTAATGATTATGAGCTTTAATGAGCTTAAATAAGGTACGATTTAGGTAGATGAAATGTTCTGTCTAATTTCATAATGTGATTAGATCCAAATTGTATACAAACTTCATTTATCGTGACGTGAACAGTCATTTTGTTGTTATTAGCTTTTGTCACGATATAGGGGAAAACTTGTAAAAAAATAATATTTCAATATTGAAAACTATTTCATATGATGCGCGCGATGACACGATACACGCAGCGGTCACATCTGCGTTTATCGTGTCATCGCGCGAAGCTTCGTGACGATACACGCAGATGCGGCCTAAGCATTACGAACAGGCAAGAGACTTACTCGTAACCACCACCACCACCACCACGTCAACCTTTAGACGCCCACTGCTGGGCATAGGTCTCCCCCAAGGGGGACTCGTAACATGCAAATAAAATTGCTAACACGCGGTAACGTTAAAATTTGTGTCTGAGTAGGTACTACTAGCGTTATTTTAATGTAAGTTTTTATAGTAATTAATGTGTTAATTTATGCTAATACAAAGTAAGCACCTTCTAGCCTGAAGCACAGGATCAAAGAAGTTCAGGCGACTATATGCGACTATGTTCTTAACTTTGGCACGTGTACGCAAAATACGCGCTGAGACGTGGAGTTGTGGACACCAGCCCGTCATTATTACTACTACTACTAATAATATTAGTATGGAACACGAAGTTTTTTTAACCGGACAATCCTGTGGTGCCTTAAAAAGTGATTTTTAGGGCCTCCAGCCAGGTCAAAAACTTATAAACTAAGTGACTACGCTAAGGGCACCCCCTGTGGGGTACGAGCCTCGGCTTAGGTCGCCACTGAGAGAGGGCAGTAAAGGGACAGGCTGGATCGAGTCTCCATTAATTAGGGGCTATTTTAAAGCTAAGGGCTCAGCGACGCGGGCTGGCGTTACGGGGTCGTCGCGAGGGACCGCGGCGGCGAGGTCGGAATGACGGTACTCTGTGTCTGTGTTTAACTAATGTGCTAGTGGCCCTATTTCTTTCCTGAAGGAGGGTAATAGCGTCATCTGGATCGGATAGGGAACACGAAGTATATGGCAGTATGGATAGTAAACCTAATAGTATAATTATAGTAGGTATATATAGAATGAATTAAATATTAGAAAATGAAATACCTGAGTACCTTGTTTTACAATTGAAACAAAGACACCTTAAAAGAAAAACATTTTTCTCACCTGCTTGGAAAAACATGTTTATAGTTTTTGTTTACGTTCATCTAGTTTGTTAACTTCAGAAGTAAAATTTACATACAATTTGTTGTCAAGAGAAAATTGAGTTTTGTTCTAAATTGTAAAAACATGTTTGGTGAGCAAACATGTAAATATTGTATATTTGTTACTTATAAATAATATAAAACCTTAGTTTAAAACAAAAAAAAATTTCAAGATGTAGATGATACTAGAAACCTCAATTTAATTTTTGAAGACCCAAACATGTTATTGTCTGCTATTGTCTGCGTAAGCCTTGTTTGAACATTAAACAAACAAGTACAAAATAAAATTACTATTTCCAAACAGTGAGACACAGAGTAGGTACCTACAGGGTACGTCACCTGACTTAAAAAAAGAGGAGGTTCTCAATTTGAATATATTTTTTTTTTGTTGTTTGTTTTACCTTACTAAGTCGTCACGAGTTATGCGAGTCTCGAGAGATTGACCAGAGAGGGCAACACATATGGAGGAGTAGATGGCTTTGAGGGACACCTTTGCCGCTGCAGTAGGACAACACAGGTTAAAAAAAATATGACCGTTGATATCTCCGGCAATTCTAAATCGATTTCAATTTTTTTTTATTCTTAAATTATTGATAGGTCGCTCCGACTAGATACCACACTACCTAAAAACAAAAGCTCCGTGAATGAAGCAACTCAATATTGTAGTGTGTGTAAAACAAATTGCAAGGACGCTAGTGTGCGTGAAAAATTGTGGGTGAAAAATATTCTGTACCTCTACCTGACACATTGGTTTTTAGGAGACAGGCTCGAATACCTAGCGGATTTTCACTAGGCGTTTGTCGTATTGGTTGCCTCATTTGACAAAAAAAAAAAAAGAAAAAAAAAAAATATATATATATATATTTTTAATATACAGAGGTCGTCCCATAAAAATTTCGTGAAGACCTGATGTAGATCTTTGGAGACAGGCAATCAGCGTTCCCGAACCTCCCGATTAAACGGGAGATCTACTGATTTCCAAACCCATCTCCCGATCTACCGTAAAGCGACCACAATCTCCCGTTTTTTATCTTTAACAAAAATGTTGAAAAGTATGCATTCATTGACTTTTAAATAAGCTTATAGAGAACGCACCTATAACAACATAGGCCGGGAGAATATTTCCTAGGCCGAAAGAATGAACAGATAATAGATATACTTCACTCAGTCCGTACAGTACTCGTACAAGAGTTTTATTTATAATCTGTTTCGTATTGTAAACCTGTTGTAAACCAAATATATAGATAGATCTTAGAGATGAGATGAGAGATTGTACGATTCTCTATAAGTATAATACGAGTATGTAGATATCGCAATTAGGTAGACCGATTTCTTTCATGTTGGTTATTTTATTATTTATTTATTTATTTACACTTCATGCACAAAGGCACAAAGGCGGACTTATTTTGAGGTGGTTGTATTAATATTTAAAAAGATATGTCAATTTCAAGTGATTGTGATTATAATTTATAACACGGACAATGAACCAGAACGAGTTAAAATTTCATCGGCAAAAGATGCCGTAACGAGGCATTCACAGAGACAAGGACATATTATAAGATCTGGACATATAAAATTCTCCCTCTTTCTACCGATATTTTGCCCACATTTCTACCGAATTATTCTTCTTTGGTTTGGTAACACTGCAGGCAATGGAACTTCTCAATAACGAACATTGGTTACACGTTCATATAGAGACATAATTTCCATTAGGTCTAAGTAGAAATTATAAAACATCAATTATTTTAATTTGTGTTTTTTGTAATCTACAATCAGTTTCAGAAACTACGAGCAAACGTGTTCAGGGTGGTTGTGGGAGACACAGAATAGATTGAAAATATAAATCAATAAGCCACATTTTCTAGGCGGGAGACCAGTTACTTTTTGCAATGCTGAAACTCCATTTCTTGTGGATTTACGAGCAAGCTTTTAGGCTCTAGATAACGTCAATGACGTTGACGAGTAAATCCCATACATTTCGTGGGGAACGAAATTTCACAAATGGTATGGCCTAGTAAAAAAGACGAAAAAAGGTTCATAGAAAGAATAAATACGTTTTTACCACTAAACGAACATGCACTATATTACTTGAAAGTAATAACTGCTAACTTTTTAAATTATATTTTTTTGTTATGCACTTGCCATGTTATCTCTTCACCACCGTTGGTTGACTGGTAGAGAATGCCTAAAGCATTAAGTCCGCTTTTGTACCTTTGTGCATGAAGAATATATAAATAAATAATTTGGAGTAAAACGAATTCGGAAAATGTCACATTGGCTTGTTTTACCGCCATTCAAAAATAAAAAAATAAAAGTCGAAAAGGTCCCCGTCCCAGATTTATCCCAAACTACAACATCATTATTTCATTTATCTGTATTCTCAATTGTAATATTTATGTCAGTAGGTACCGATCTATTGTTTTTCTATGACAACATTATATTTTAATTACAAAGTAGGTAGGTACCTATAGTATACAAGATGGATTAAACGACCGCGCGTGCCTTTTAATTTTCCTTTTATTTTTTAATTTTCGAGATTTGTGTGTAAAAAGGGATTTGGGTAGAAAAGAAATACATATATTTCTTTTATACACAAATCCCTTTTCTTTAGAAAAACCTCACATGCTTATTTTGTAGTTACAAAAATAATTTGTGGTCACATTTTATAAACAAAATCAGTTTCTTAGCCGCAAATAGAACTTTGTAAAAATCTTAACCCACGTTGAAGTTGATACGTTGGATATATAATGGGATATGTATATCTTTTGTCTTTGTCGTACGTTATGACGTCATAGGAAAGTAGAATGGAAATTGTGCCCTAACGACACCGAAAACTGTACAGGGTGAAAAAACGAATGAAAAGTTTTATGTTTTTTTTTTTTCTTGGTACCTATGTGGATGGGTGGAGATAGAGAGAAGGACAATGAAAAGATGGATTGACTTTGTGAAGAATTATATAAAGGCTGTCCACTGGTTCAACCGTTTTTTGACAGCTGGAACTAGTGAACAATATTTATGTTTTTTGTAAAAACTGATACGCATACTGTATAGGTACCTAATAATGTCTGTAAGAGGTCATAAATAAGATAATCCAACAAGATAAGGCAGTTTATATATTTCATTTTAAAGTTAACTTGTTCTAAGGCAGCTGTCAAAAAACTAACAACCTAATGGACAGGGTATAAACTAAAATATTAGTTAAGATTTATTCATAACAAAGATTTGTTTGTTTTTTTGTTACGATTTAACTCAAAAATTACTGGTCCGATTTCAAAAATTCTTTCACCAATCGAAAGCATGTAGCATTCCCTGAGTAACATAGGCTATAATGCATTATTAAAAAATTAGGGTTCCTTAAGAAAATTCAGGTGGACAAAGTCGCGGGCACAGTGCTAGTATGAAATAAAAGGGAGTCAGTGACGTGTTGTACCCACTTCAAGTTACATGGAATAAGGGCAGAAAAATTATGAGGGTAAGTTTTAATTGCGAACGACTGTTCTGTTCTGCACACACACGCACGTATCTGTACAGTCTGTTATTTTAATAGTAGTGTAGGCAATTACATCGTTTCGTTTCTATGGAGTGTCGCGGGTGTGGCCAGACTGTTGGATTTACTGCTCGCGTCGCTGTTCCTCGATAGGTGTCATCTGGGTATCTTCAAGGCACTAGTGAACCAGTTTATCCTAGGCAAGAGTGCTCTACCTTAGCTGCATCATCACTTAAGATCTGGTGAGTTGCGACCAAACGCAAGCCTTTTAGAATATAAAAAAAAACTAATACATCATGCAAGAGTAATAATAATAATAAACGTTTATTTGGAATAAGTTTGAGGACACAGATTTACAATATGAAACGAAGAAAGCTACAAAAGTTAAAACTGTGGCGTAGCTATCAAGGCCCAGGTCAAATACATGGTGCATTTGTTCCAGACCAATAATCAAATGAAAGAAATAAGGTGTTTATGTTTGTCAGTGTGTAATGGTTGTTGAGGAGTAAGTGAGTGTGCGTAAGGGGAGGGGGGGGGGGGTGTTTATGTTTGTGGGTCAAACTGTTTGAATGTAAAACAGCAATTACTTTTATAGGCTGTTTCTGGGATTGGCTAACAGTACCAAGATAGTATCGTTTTATAAAATACTAGCTTTTGCTCGCGACTTTGTCCGCGTGAATGTCGGTTATCGTGGATGCAGACAAAGTCGTGGATTAAAAAGTGGCCTATGTCCTTCCCCAGGGTTCAAGCTATTTTCATACCAAATTTTTGGAACGAAGTTCCTTATCGCGCGTTGTGAAAGGGGGCTGGACGGAAAAAAATCTTACGAAAAGTTGTCACGACACTTTTGTATATTTGATTTAAGAGCCATCTATTAACGTTATTGGCGCAACTTTGCTCTTCGAGATCGAATTACGAACGGCCAATAGATGGCGCAGAAATAATTTATTGGTCTTACTATCTAAATAACTACGCATTGTACTAACATGTTAGAAAATGTTAATCTTTAAAATTACTTAGCAGCCATAATAACTTTTCATTCCTCGCTTTTTTTTTGCCCTGGCTTAAAGCCACTTAAATTCACTTTAACGCATCACATTAATTAGTGAAGGAATTGTAATAAAATTTTATTACAATTCCTTCACTAATTAATCGAAAGGAACTTCGTTCCATCCGGGTGTCCCTTGACACCTCTCAAGTTTTTTGATCAAAATCGGTTCAGCCGTTTCACCGTGAAAGCGTAACATTTACAGACAGAGTTACTTTCGCATTTATAATTATTAGTATGGATTAGCTTTTGACCGCGACTTCGTCCGCAGGAATGTCGGTCAACGCGAATGCAGACGAAGACGCGGATTCAAATTTTGTTTGTGTTTTTTTGTTTTTTTTTTTCAATAAAATCAAACAAACAAACTATTTATCGCGGTTATAGTGTTAGTATGGATTTGATTTACGGTTCCTGCAAGCTTAATCCTATTGCATTTTCGAGTACCTCTCATCACCTGGCTAGCCTTTTCCCAACTATGTTGGGGTCAGCTTCCAGTCTAACCGGATGTTAGACTGGAACCAGTGTTTTACATGGAGCTACTGCCTATCTGACTTCCACAACCCAGTTAGAGCGAAGCCAAACTGCTCTGTTGTGTTGCGTCATCGGAGCATTGACGCTCCATCATCTATACAAATAAATAAAATTGAAGTGTCTGTTTGTAATGTCCAAATAACAGCTATATACTAAATGCATATGAAAGTAAGTATGGTACCTATCCCAAAAAAACAATTTTTAAAATTTTTGTCTGTCTGTCTTTCTGTCTGTTTGTTCCGGCTAATCTCTGAAACGGCTGAACCGATTTTGATGGGACTTTCACTGGCAGATAGCTGATGTTATTGGGTGGGCTGAAAAGTTCGTAGGCTGACACATAGATGGCGCTACTAGTATTAAATCCATATGATTTTGAATTAGCCCTAATCTTCAAATGGCACGTGTATAAATTTGACAGCTGTCATACTATTAGTTTGTGAGTTATAGTATTTTGAGTGAAGCAACTTTTATTAGTTTGGAAAAATGGATAAAAAGGAATTTCGTTTGTTAATAAAGCATTGCTTTTTGGCGAAAAAAATACTATTGAAGCCAAGGCTTGGCTTGATAAATATTATTCGGACTTTGCACCAGGAAAATCTACCGTTGAGAAGTGGTTTGCTAAGTTTAAACGAGGCGAAATGAGAACCGAAGACGATGCACGCAGTGGACGCCCCAAAGAGGCCGTTACCGACGAAAACATCAAAAAAATCCACAAAATAATTCTGGATAACCGTAAAGTGAGGTTGATTGAGATAGTTGACACCCTAAAGATATCAAAGAAACGTGTTGGACATATCGTGAATGAATATTTGGGTATGCGAAAGCTATGTTCAAAGTGGGTGCCGCGCGAGCTGTCAATCGACCAAAAACAACAACGAATTGATGACTCTGAGCAGTGTTTGGAGCTGTTCAATCGTAATAAACCCGAATTTTTGCGTCGATATGTGACAATGGATGAAACGTGGCTCCATCATTTCACACCGGAGTCCAATCCACAGTCAGCCGAGTGGACTGCACCTGATGAACCGACTCCAAAGCGTGGAAAGACGCAAAAGTCGGCTGGCAAGGTTATGGCATCAGTATTTTGGGATGCGCATGGTATAATATTCATCGACTATCTTAAAAAGGGTAAAACTATAAACAGCGACTGTTACGTAGCGTTATTGGAGCGTTTGAAGGACGAAATCGCGAAAAAACGGCCCCATTTGAAGAAGAAGAAAGTGCTGTTTCATCAAGACAATGCACCGTGTCACAAATCAATGTAAACGATGGCAAAATTGTATGAATTGCGCTTCGAATTGCTTCAGCATCCACCGTATTCTCCAGATCTGGCCCCCAGCGACTTTTTCCTGTTCTCAGACCTCAAGAAGATGCTCGCTGGTCAGAAATTTTGCGCCGATGAAGAGGTAATCGCCAAAACTGAGGCGTATTTTGAGGCTAAAGACAAATCATACTATAACAATGGTATCGAAAAATTGTATGACCGCTATAATCGTTGTATCGCCCTCGAAGGCAACTATATTGAATAATAAAATCAAATTCTAACAAAAAAAAGATTTTTCCTATGCTAGCCTACGAACTTTTCAGCCCAACTGTTATAAGGAGTAACTTAGGGTTCCGTACAAAAAAATTAAAACCCCGCAAATCCATGCAAACATAATTAAACCCCTGCTGACAACCGACAATTACGAGGACGAAGTCGCGGGCATCAGCTAGTTTTACATATAAATTTTAAAAATGCCACACTTCTCCGTTGCGTTGCGTTGTCGAACGTATTGCGTCGTCACCGAGACGAAGCGGAGGGAGGTGATGCGGAGCGGCAACGTAGTTAATTTTGTACTGGAAGAGAAAAAACACGTGCGCAGCGCAAGACAACGCAACGGAGAAGTGTGGCATGCAGTGCGATCAAATCACGGAATATTTATTATTCCGTGGATCAAATCTTGCGCTGCGACGTCGCAACGGAGCGGTGTGGTTTCACTCCGCTCCGTTACCCCTTGGTTGACAGACTTTCTGGCTTCTGACTACGCATAACAACTGTCAAAGATCTACGAAAGACAGCCAGGACCAACAAGCTTTACGTTCTTTCCGAGGTACGGAGGAAACGGCATGAAACAATCACCCATCAACGGACCGACCGCGGCAAGCGCAGCATCATGACCGGTCGATTACGGGGGTAAATATAAATTCATACTTTCATACTAATATTATAAACGCGAAAGTAACTCTGTTACGCTTTCACGTTGAATCGACTTTGCAGGTATGAAAATAGCTTGAACACTGGGGAAGGACATAGGCTACATTTTAATCCACGACTTCGTCTACATCCGCGATAACCGACATTTACGCGGACGAAGTCGCGGGCAAAAGCTAGTCAAATATAAAAATTACATCTCTAAGATTGCATTTAATATTATAAACCTTCATCTTGACAAACTAAACGTCTTTCTGGCGTTCGTTTCAGCCATCCTGTATAAGTTAAGTGCCAAGTAATGGCTCAAGCAATTAGCGTCCTTCCAATTTTGAAAATGAAATATGACATTGAAGAAATTCAATGTCATCTCGTTTATTAATGTCATGCCAAGCATTTATGAAATAAGTTTTCTCAGACAGTAATGTAATAGAGACATCGGTTATCCAGGGTCAATAATGTTGATCTGCTGCTGTAGACAGAGCAGTCTGTAACAGTTTTTTTTCAGAAGATTTTTGACAAATTTCTCCTTTCAATCAGACCATTACAAGGCTCTTTTGAATCATTCACAAAGACGTGACGTTTTAAAGTGCCCTTATTGAAATAAATGATTTGACTTTGAAGAAGAAAAATATAGAATCAAGTTGTTCCAATAGATCATCATCATCATAAGCCGGAAGACGTCTATTGTTGAAAAAAAAACAAAGACCTCGTAGATTGTCACAACGATTGGCAACCTGCTGCTTGCATCCACCGGGTACCCGCGACCTTGACGTTGTCGTCGGTACATCTGGTGGGAAATCTACCAACGCTGCGTCTTCCGGTTCGTCGTCGCCACTCAAGAACCTTTCTTCCCCATCGGTTAGCGGTTCTTGGAGCAATGCGGCCTGCCTATTGCAACTTCAACTTGCATATTCTGAGAGCTATCTGGGTGAACTTAGTTCTTCGGCGAATTTCCTCGTTCCGGATCTTATCACGCAAAGAACTTCTGAGTATAGCTCCCTCCATGGCTAGCTAGACCGAAAAGTAGTTTTGTTTAAAAAATAATCGGGAAGAATTTTATTTTCCTCTGTTTATATAATTCCTCACAAAACCGAATAATAAATAGATTCAAACGATTCTACATAATTCTTTACTACGAATAAATAAATAAATAAAATAAAATATTTCCCAACACTAAAGTGCTTGTGACGTCACAGTAGATATAAAAAAAATGACACGCTTGGTTTTTTTACAGATCGTGATACTTGCTTTAACTGGCTCTACCTATATCTGTAGTGTTGTCGCTTCAAATATTTTAAAAACTACGAAACAAAATCATTAACGGAATAGAATTCCAATGCACGGCCTTAAAACTGTTTGCCATCGCTTAACGTAGGGCGCGGAATATTTGTGTAACTTTTTAGGGCAACCCCTTGTTGTGTTAGGGTAATGCCTGCGATGTTCGTTTGTTTTGTGACTGAAACTTGAAGGTGGAAACGTGTTTGTTGAGCTCCTAGACTTGTTTGTAATTAGCATCGGTTCTTTTCTAATGAGTTTAACATTCTAGTAATTCGTTATTCTAGGAACCGCTTAAAGCCCTATTAAGTTGATAAACGTACTTGGTAGACAAAGCTTAAGTGAAGAATAAACCAGGTCGTAACTTTGTAAGGAAAATTAATTATGTAAAGTTTCTTTTGTTTTAGTATAGTCTGCAGGTCAAAGATGGGTCGGACTTTAATCGGTAAAAATTCGTTACTGCCAATTGACACAAATTGTAGTCATCATCATCATCATCATTTCAGCCGAAAGACGTCCACTGCTGGACATAGGGGTTTTGCCATAATCGCCACGCTTGGCAGGTGGGTTGGCGATCGCAGTATGGTTGTTACAAAGGTACAGAGAACGCTGCTGCCCATTCTCTGGTAAGTCCCTTAGTCGCCTCTTACGACACCCACGGGAAGATATGGGATGGTGCTATTCTTTATGTCCGACACCATACGGACATTTGTAGTAATCTGAGATAATTATTTATACTAGATTTTGCCCGTGACTTCGTCCGAAATTCTCACGAATCCATATTATTTTCATCACAAATTATATTTTACCCATTTCAGTAGTTATTAAAATCGGTTACGTATTTTGTTGAGTTTATCCATTACTAACGAACATTAAAATTGAACCTTTCGCGTTATAATATTATTAGTTTAGATTTAGATAAAATAAAGCCTAGTGGCGACCGCGAACCGGAAGACGTTGCGTTGGAAGGCCTCCCACTAGGTGGACCGATGACCTGGTAAAGGTTGCGGGGATCCGCTGGATGCGAGTCGCACGGGACCGGTCAATGTGGCGCCACTTGGGGGAGGCCTATGTCCAGCAGTGGACGTCTTTCGGCTGAAATGATGATGATGATGATGATGAAAGCCTAAGTAAATCACTCAGGGATAACATAGCTTCCTTTTTTTTTCAAAGAATTTTCAGAATCAAACCGGTCGAAAAATGTTGAACCTATGCTGTGTCATCTACATTCGAGAGGACAAACAACTTTTTTACAAAAAAAAAACAACCTCAAAAACTAAAAAAAGTAATAAATAACTTTAATTTCGCAAGACCGGCTTTGTATTTGTTTGTTGTTTTGTATTGCTGCAGACTTCCGAAATTAAAGTTCTGTTTAACTTTTTAGTTTTTGAAGGCCATCACCTATGCTGTTTTTGTTTTTGCTTTATAGTGCCTACTAATTATCATCTAAATTAATTAAGAAACAGTAAATAAATTGAATCATCCCTTATTTTTCCATCTATATAGGTGATATAATATTTTCATGAAATTTATAAGAGACCAACTTAGAAGTACTTACCTATACACTATCCATAAAAAAGAATCATCGTACTACGTATATATGTAAAAGATTTAAAAAAAAAAAGAAAACCGCCTTTAAAATCTAAAAAGTGATAAATAACTTTAGCACAGAACACACATTACTTTACTTTCGGAACGGTGGCGGTGGCTTTGTGTTTGTTATTTTGTATTGCCACCGACTTCTGAAAGTAAAGTAATGTGTGTTCTGTGCTAAAGTTATTTATCACTTTTTAGTTTTAGAAGGCGGTTTTCCTTTTTTTGAAAAATCTTTTTATTTTTCGCTTTTTAGTGTTGCCTTAACATCCAAATCCATTAAGAAACAGCAACACACTTAAGAAAGATTGTAAGTCCTCCAGTGGTTGAAGAAACTAAAACGTCGTCAAGTAAGTTTTTTTGGGAATTTCTTGATTTTCTCAAAAAGGGCTGTACCAATTTTGATAAAATTTATATGGGACCTTTTCGGAGTAACCCCCTTTCGAACAAAAAAAATAATTTTGTTAATCCGTCTACATATGACAGAGTTATGCTCGAACATACATAAAAAAAAAATATAAACATTCGAATTGATAATCTCCTCCTTTTTGAAGTCGGTTAAAAAGTTAAGCGTGGTCAAACATAAATAAAGCAAACGTGTCTAATTGAAAACCTCCTTCGTTTTGTAAAGTCGGTTAAAAAGACAAACGAACTCTCCAGGCTTGGAAAATGTCAGATCACGTACGACGGGTAACATTTTGAAGCCTATTTTCATTCTGAACTGAACGTGAAAATAAGCAAAACAAAACAAAAGACAACGAAAAAGGTCGAATCTCGATAACAAATAAATAGAATAAAAACTCTGTGCAAAAAATACCCTCTAATCATGAGAAAAAGAAAACAAAAAGTTAGACGCCTTCAATTTTACACCAAATTATTTTTTGCTACTGAAGCTGAAAAAGAATTATTTGTGAAAATAGAAACGAATCACATGCGGATTACTTCGACGTACGAAGACGAGCTCTTGGCACACCTTCAGGAAATAAATTGAAAATGTTTCTGGGAAATAATATCTAGTTCAGGTTTTGGTTCAAAGCTCTTGATGAACAAGAATTTACCTAGCGTCTTTGGCAATTTCAATATTTGTAGATCAACGTGATTGAGAGAATTGAGAATGAATCTGAATCGTGAGTGAGAATTGTCCTCAATTCTATAAGCTTTTTATCTGACACTTTAATTTCGTGGCTACTTATGGTCATGTGGTCATGGTTAAGCTAAGCTTGCCGCGGTTGGTCAGTGGATGGGTGCCCATTCATTTCATACCGAGACCGCTCCGTGCCTTGGAAAGCACGTAAAGCCGTTAGTCACGGCTGTAGATCTTTGGCAGCCGTTATGGGGAGTCAGAAACCAGAAAGTCTGACAACCAGTCTTACCAAGGGATATCGTGTTACCCAGTAATAGGGTTATGGAGGTCAGATAGGTAGTCGCTCCATTTAGAACACTGGTATTCAGCTGCATCCGGTTAGACTGGAAGCCGATCTCAAAAGTATATGGAAAAAAAACCAGGCATACTTCGAGATAAAAAGCTTAAGGACTAAAATCAGTCCGTGTGGGAATCGAAGTCAAATTTTTAGCCGACTTCCTATCTAAAAACTACCTAAAGTTTTTAAGATTTCGTGAGAATATCAGTCCAGCCGTTTTGGAGGTTGCCCGAAACAAAAAGACAGATAGACAGACAAAATAAAAAATATATATTTATAATAATAATCCTTTATTTCAGACCACTAGTCTACTTTGTTAGTAACAATTTAACTTATAAACTATTAGTAGGTAATTGAAAATTAAAAATTAAAAGTAGGAAGATTCATTTAGGGGTCGATCGCCTATCCTACTACGATGTTATTCAATCAACACCCGAACGAAGGCTTTCATAATTGGAGAGTCGAATTTCTCCGCAATAACCTATAAATTCTATATTTATAAAGTTTTATGTATTACACTTATTGTGTAAACATTCATACGCATTTAGTAAAACGTTGTTATTTTGATTTTACAAACACTTCAACTTTATTTATTTGTAGTATTGATGTAATAAAAAATACTAGACTTAAGCCATTTACATTTACATGATGCAAGTTTTTTGTAAGTAGCGTACAATTGTAAATTAAAGCAATTAATTACTTGTATCATCGAAATACTGTTCTGATGGTGCAACTTTAATTGTTGCTTCAATTTAATGCATTCAACAGGCAGCTAAATAGCACCCTGTAAATGGGGCTTAAGTCCAAAATGCAATGATATCATAGGTAATCTAAAAGATGAAATTCTTGTCTATTTCCACCGGGAGAGAATCAAGACTTTTATAATTAACTAGTGACCCGGCCCAGCTTCGCATGGGTCTATAGCCTTCCTCGATAAATGGACTATCCAACACAAAAATAATTTTTCAAAAGTATAGATTTTAACAGAAACAAAGTACTTTAGCGTTTTCTTTATAAAATAGTTAATTTACTGAACAAAAGAATCTGTATTTAAAATAACATCGTATTTTCACAGCTCGTTGCCTTAACGTTTTAATAAAATTAGTACCTTAACACAATAAATAGTGGATCGCTTTGGAACCCGTATTTCTAATCTAGTAAAAAATAATTTCGTTAAAAGGCTAATGTTACATTGAAATTTAAGTTAAATTTATTTGAAAATACGTATTTTTTCTACTTTTCGTCGCGATGGCCAAGTGAGTGGCGCTCGCCTCTCTTTGTGAGGTTGTGAGGTGAATATCGGACAAGTAAAGAAAAGTAAAAAATACTTTTTATTTACGAGAAAGTGACGCACGTTATTATAGTAACATTGTTTTATAACAAAGCTAAAAGCTAAAACAAGTCGATATACAATGTCCCCATAACGATACGCCAAAAAATGTAAATACTGGTAATACTAGTTCATAAGAATATCACGGAAATTTAAAAAAATATCAAACATACTCCCATTGTGAGCGATGCGGACGAGTCTTTTGATGCCCTGTGAGCCCTCCATTGTACATAATATATACAAGGTGTAACGTCAAATACGCAAAACTTGAAAATAGTTTGATTAGAATAACGATTTGACGACACGGTTGGCGCAGTGGCTGAGCGATCGACTGCTGTGCAGCCTGTTGCGGGTTCGATTCCCGCCCAGGGTAAACATTTGTGTGATGAGCACTTGTGTTTGCCTTGTGTCTGGGTGTTGTTTATCTATATATGTATGTATTTACAAAAAAAAAGTGTATTTGTGTATGTATATCAGCTGTCTGACACCCATAGTACAGGGTCTCCCTAGTTTGGGGTCAGATGGCCGTGTGTGAAAATGAACCCACATATAAAAAAAAATAAAAAATAAATAACGAGCAGAATCAATTGAACCACTTTATAATATAGGTCAGATTTTTAAAAAAATCTTCATTAAACATGTTGCCCTGTCTATTTATTAATAAGTCAAGCCATCACGTGCGCAAACCTGCCAAAATAGGGAAACAAACACAAATGGTTGTCCTCCAATTTAAATTTTCTCATACGTGTGATAATAATAGTTCTTATTTCAATGTAAATACGAGTCTTGGTAAAACTAAAATAGCACATAAAACCTTAATTTTTTTTTTATGTTTTTTTTTCTTTCAGAATTAGGTTAATTGAATTAAAAATCGTTTGGGGTGTCTGAGGTTTTGCGTGTGTTTTTTCATTTATTTTTAAGCTTTGTATATCAGCTATGTTTGTTCTATAACGGTTCTAAACGCGAAGACTTGTAATTGGCTTTCTGTCGACTATTGTTTCCTTTTTTGTTGTTAAGTTTTTGTAGCTGTAAGTCTTCCATGCATAGATAAATAAATAAATAAATAAATAATATGTATAGCAACTGAATAGAAGATATTTGACTCAAATATAAAACATCGATCAAAGTTACAACTAAAGAGCATATAAATGTAACCAAAATAGAACTCCATTTGAAATATTGGTTTACTAACCTGTAAGAAGAGCGGTAACTTTAAGCGCCATAATTTAATATTATTAATGCTCAATAAAAACAATTACACCGAATTTCCAAATCCTGCTATGATCTTTTTTGTGTTATTGCCACCTTGTATTTTCTAAAAAAACAAAAAAAAAGCGGCCAAGTGCGAGTCGGACTCGCCCATGAAGGGTTTCGTAGCAAGTAACATAATGTAAAGGTACTGCGGTTTACGATTTATGACCTATTAAAAAAAAAATAACTTACTAGAACTCGTTCAAACCAATTTTCGGTGGAAGTTTACATGGTAATGTACATCATATATTTTTTTTAGTTTTATCATTCTCTTATTTTAGAAGTCACAGGGGGACACATTTTACCACTTTGGAAGTGTCTCTCGCGCAAACTATTCAGTTTAGAATAAATGATACTAAATCCTCAATTATTATTTTTGAAGACTTATCCATTGATACCCCACACGTATGGGGTGGTGAAAAAATTTTTTGAGTTTCAGTTCTTAAATGAATTGTTATTTTTCTCTATTTTTATGTGAAAATCTTAATTTATTTATTTATTTCAAGAAACATAACACAACATAACAGACAGAGTCCAAATAATTGTACAATAAAAAAAATAAGTACACCTTTCACTTAGAAGAAAACATAAGAGAGACAAAAAAAAGTAATAAAAGTAACAAATAAAAAGTAAATAACAATGGGTAATATAAAATAAACACAAAAAAAAAACTCAACTTTTGTCCATCATCTCACAAAATCTCAAACATTCACGACACACATCTATCCATTTCGCGGCAAACAAATCACATTCTGGCGTTGATGCTAGAAGAGCATTTAGCATTGCCAGCGCACGAACCAGGGGCGAGTTAAAATGCGAGACTGTTTGTGCTGACGAAACAGCTAATAAGTAGTTCTTTCGTAACCTAAGCTGGTGTAATGCGGTTCACAGAATACATCTACTTACCAAGTTTCAACAGTATAGTTCTTATAGTTTCGGAAAAAAGTGGCTGTGACATACGGACGGACAGACAGACAGACAGTCATGACGTCCCCATAAGGGTTCCGTTTTTTGCCATTTAGCTACGGGACCCTAAAAAATAAGTAACAAAGTGACTTTTACAATTCATATGTAGGTACTTTGTAAGTTTAGGTTGCACATTTACTTTATAACATTTGCAAAGATTCGACAGCTGACATAGTTATACTGAAAATGGTCCAGCCATTGTTCGACAGGATGCTGGCGAAAAGGTCGCCAACAGACAAATGCTGCAAGAAAGAGGACTGCCCATTATCACTGACATTGGAGAAACCTGTGCCTCAAGTCTTACAATAGTGTCTGAATGGTCTATCATTGATTTCATAATTGTTAATTTTGACAAGTTTGGTAATCTACTAATATAATGGCGTCATTATGACTTTCCAATGGTCAACCACTGACACGCCATTGAAAGAAATGATATAGAATGGTAATCTCGAACAAAATGTCAACTGAATGACTGACTTAGGCGGTAATCTGCTAAAATGTTAACAGTTTCTTTGATCAGTGACCTACCATTAGAACGTCATTGTGCAGTCATTGCTTTTGATTCGACCGACCAATGATCGACCATTATGAATTTAGCAGATTACGAACTTTTAGCAAAATGACAATGGGATCGTTTTAAAATGACGAAATTATAAAAATAACAGACTTGGCCCCCTGGACTTATAATCCACCTTGAGCAAATGTTGATAATTTTATATGTTCGAAAGTTAGATTTTAAGAGAAAAAGATGTTTTGTCATGGGCATACAGTGTGAACGTAATGTAAATATCGAGTGTATAGTTTCGAACGTTACCGCGATTGTACGTTACCGCGACAGTTTACCATTGCGACGAACGTTTTGGCAAGTTTTAGAATGTAAGTTGTTGTTTCACTTAAAGTGCATCTCAAGTCGGGTTCTACATTGAAACAATTTCTGGTCTTTGTTTTTAGTGTCACTAAAGTTGTGTTGTTGTTGTCCGTATGGTGTCGGACGTAAAGAATAGCACCATCCCATATCTTCCCGTGGGTGTCGTAAGAGGCGACTAAGGGACTCACCAGAGAATGGGCAGCAGCGTTCCCTGTGCCTTTGTAACAACCATACTGCGATCGCCAACCCGCCTGCCTAGCGTGGCGATTATGGCAAATCCCCCCCTTTCAGGGAGGCCTATGTCCAGCAGTGGACGTCTTTCGGCTGAAATGATGATGATGATGATGAAAGTTGTGAAACCACTCTCACATCTGTAAGCAGTCATCATCATCATCATTTCAAACTTTAGACGCCCACTGCTGGGCATAGGTCTCCCAATAGGGGGTTCACCCGTTCGCCATGCATGGCCGATGCATGTTGGCATCGGAGTAGGTGTAATATCTCAGAAGGATGCTACTGTCTGTCTATCCTCTGGTCAATATTCCTCTGTCACCTTCTACGACACCCACGGGTAGAAATGGGGTGGTGCTATTCGAGGCCGGTACCACACGGCTTGCCAGCACCGCAGGCTGTAAGTAGTAGCAAACAGTATTTGCATGTTTAGAGCTCTGTCTGCTATACTAGGATATTCAGTACCTGGTCTACTTTTCGCCAAAATGTACAGAGATCATAATAATATGAAAATCCACTTTTTAAGTAGCACTTTAAATGTGGAATCTTCGCGTAGTTCGAGAAATTCTACTTCGGTTGACACATCTTCATCCTTAAAAATGTTATCATCAGTAATTTGATTGACTCCGACTTGTTATTTGATTACACAGTTATAGTATGAAATGCACGTGCGAGCTAGATTCGGTCGTATTGGTCTCAAGGATCAAAGGATTCTCGGTTATTTTGGTCACACTGCCTGTCGGGAACCAGATAACCTTGAAAAGTTGATGGTGATGGGCAAGGTAGATGGGAAAAGACTGCGCGGATAGTCACCTAACCGCTGGTGGTACCAAGTAATCGCCCTCACTGGACTCTCTGTTACGACTGCCCTGAGAGAAGCAGAGAACCGAACGAAAAACGTCATAAAAACCACGAAGATCTTTCAGGGACACGACCTGCAGTAATGAAGAATATGACTAAGAAGAAGAGGTCTATTGTTTGTTATACATATGACCAGTTTATTACTCACGCAGAATACAAGTTTTGCCCCCACAGCGGTAATTAGGTACCCCCATTTTAGGAACCGTGGAGTTAGATGATGACGTGATGAAGGCAGTACTGTTCAGACGAGCTGCTTCACAAAAACCTCTACTTTTACTACTAAAGATTACAAGTACCATTCTGTAAATAGATAAAATACAAACGAAACATCACAACAATTTATCATATTGTAAAAGCTTCCACAGTACAACATTATAAATCAGATAAGCTTAAAGTATGTGACCCACTTGCGAGCAAGGCAGCGTTGAGCGACGTTGCGATAGACGTTGATTAATTATAATGTATGCGGGTTCCGCTTCCCTTATTAGTAACGGTACTGCGCTTAAGTTTGTATTAAAATCGGTGGAGCACACAGCTTTGATCTTTTGCCATTGATTGTGATGATGTGAAGTTTTGAAATCATGCATGACTTCCGAATTGGTTTACACGGCTTCGTAACAAGGGGGTGGAAGTAGGGGGGCCACTTCCGCCCCAGGAAGGGTGATGGAGGATCTTGTATCTATATCTTGAGGGTGTGTAATAATATTTTGTTTGTGAATTATTTTAAACTTGGTTTTGCTCGCGACTTCGTCCGCGTGATTATTTTTGGGGTCCCTATTTTTTTGGTAATAAAATATAGCTTACACAGCTTCTTTTTAGCGAAATAATCAACAGAATTGGACCAGTCGGTTCGGTTATTGGGCCGAACGAGCACAAACTCAACTTTAATTTATAATAAACATGTAAATAGTGAAGTGTAAACTGCGATTTTTCTCGACAAGGAACACCGTACGAGTAAAATATGGTTTCGTTGGTCTAAAATTGCTCGCAGTGAGAAAGTGTGTAGATAATATTGTACCGTAAAATGCTGTAACATTGCCTACATGCTCAACATTGCCTACACTCTAAAAAGTTAAGTTCTTTTTTGCCATATAGATAGCCGACTTGCTTTAAGTAATAACATAGACAGCAAAAACATTTCTCAGCGGCAATAATTTAACTTTGTAGAGTGTAGGCAATGTTGAGCATGTAGGCAATATTACAGCATTGTACCGGTACTACTATCCTCCTAAATACAGAGCGCACATCCCGTCATATTTCCCATAAAAAAGCTCGTACGTGATTCTCGTTCTAACAAATTCTCCTCCAAATAATCTTAACAGGCTATCATGTGATTAATATTTGGGTTCCTATGTAACGAAAAAGCAACTGTTTTGAGAAACAGAGAATTTATCCGAATGTTTGTTTTTTTACGTTCATAATGCACTCATACATTGAAAAACTAAGAAAAAAAAAACAGCTTCATTGAAACCTTGTTCATGTAATGGGATTCTAAATTACAAACATTTCTACCAAAAACTTGTAAGGCTTTTTCAAAAACACGTATTTCCTGGAATAAGGTTTGCGAATGCGCCAATTTTTATACGATGTTATCACGTTCTCACTCACTCGTTTGTTTTCGAGCATTGCATTGGTTGACACAAACAATTTTTTAATCACGGTCGCGTTGAAGTTAAGCCGATGGGGAAGGGCGCTCTTAAGTGCCGAAACTGTAATTTCTTTTTTTGCTTTTCTGTGTAATAGGTTTGTAATACGTTTTTCCCAATACTGGGAAACTGTTTCAGGACACCGAAACTTCTTCTAATTTCATATGTAACAAGATTTAAAATTATCGAACTCTAAAATATTGTGCCTAAAAAGCTCGTACTGATGGTTTTAAATTATATAAAATACATAATACCTACTTATTATAATTATTAAAGCGCCGGCGCCGTCGGCAAGAACGTGGGTGAAATAAGTAAGTTATAATAGTCATTTTGCACGTGCGGGTAGTTATTACAATATAGACTACACACAGATATACTATCACTTCGGCTTTCTATTGATGAAAACTATAATACTATGAAAATCCGTGAAGTAGTTTTAGCAAGAACGAGCAGAAATTCAGCGCGGCGACGGAATTTAATTTGTTATACCTTGTGATTTAAGTAACACTCAATTGAGTGCAACAGGCTTCAATTTACACAAAAAAAAAGATCTTTTGTGTGATTGAAAATTATTTTTTAACAGAAAGTTAAAGTTTTTAGAAAATCGACAGTGATAACCAACTCAAACATGAAGTATTTAATTTTTTTAAGAAGTGTAGAGTGAGTAAGGGTGCGGTGGGATAGTGTGAGTGTGTAGTTGTTGGAAGTAGTATTTCTTTCTTTTTTATTTATAAAATAAATAATATTTTAGCGATTAAATTGTTAATGATGAAAGCTTTAATTTGTTCAAAATGATTCCCAGGACTTTAATTTTAGGTGACCAGATATAGAGTTGCAAATGACTTAAAGGGTTTTAAACATGCTTCAAAATGTCCCATGAATGGAAAACATTTACCCTCGACCAGTTTTGCCGCCATGAGTACATCTGTAATTGCTGAACTTTTTTTCATCTTGATTAACAGCCAGTCACTTAAGGACCAGCACTGTTATTCTGTAAAAATCTCCCGATTAATTAATATATAGAAGTGGTGGAATTACGCAATGTGAATTAAAAATCATTTGTTGAATACTATCAGCCTGTAATTGTCCCGCAGCATTACGTAGCGTTGGTAGGCCTCCCACCAAATGGACCGACGACATCGTCAAGGTCGCGGGTAACCGATGGATGCAAGCGGCAGGTCGCCGCTCGTTGTGACGTTCTATGGGGGAGGCCTATGTTCAACTGTGGACGTCTTTTGGCTGATGATGATGGTGATATAATTGTCCCATTGCTGGACAAAGTCCTCTTCTTACATAAAGAAGACATGAGCATTGATCACCACGTGCGCTCAAGACGGATTAGCGATTTCAGACTTATATTAACTAAAGTCCAGGTTTCCTCACGATGTTTTCCTTCACCGTTGTCAGTGATGTCCAAGATAGTCTTAGAAAGTACCTACATAATTATGAAATTGAAAAATTCACATTGATACACGCGAGTGTCCGGTTGTGAACCCACAACCTAGTGCATGATTATTTATTTTATTTATTAATCAACAAAACATAGATATCTTACAAATAGAAAAATTCTCTTCTAAAACCGTCAAGACGGTTTGACAGGGGTTGAGGAGTGGGCGCCTTAACCATAGGGCGGGCCATCACGACATGTATTCGGAAAAAAAATCCTCAACCTCGAGATTAAATGTAGGGGTCTATGGATGAGGGGTTTGTGTGTGTGAGGGGATGTGTGTGTGTGTGTTTTTGAACCTCTGTCTTACCAAAGAAAGTTCGTGACCATGACTAACAAAATGTCAACAGCACCGTGAAGGAAATAGTAGATTGTTATACAAGGAGCTAAAATGACCCATTATATACGAGGTAGTTTTACTCCCGAGCTTTAGCGAGGGAGTAAATAGAAACAGAGTTTTAATGGGTTTTAGCGCCGTGTGTTACACTATACTTTTCACTACGATTGCGAGAAATTAATTACGGTCACTACCAATTCAATTTGCAATTAGAGAAAAATTATAAAGATTTCGCGCCAATGTATTTTTTTTTGTTTCTTCTGTAGCCGCAACACATTGCATGCATTCTACCAGAGATCGCCGATTTTAGTTCCATTTTCAAAATTAAAATGAGTTTCTTTTTTTATGAAACAGTAATAAGTCGAGTCTTTATTCATGATTAAAGACTTTTTCGTTTTTGTAGGCTCATTGTCATATTTGACACACAAAAATTAAAAAAAAAACTTTTTCCCCTACAGGATGAAATGCTATTTTATCCCCGCTCTGGTATGCTACAATGACGGCCTTTTTGAGCAAGAGAAGTGAAAATATGTTTTTTTTTCTTACCCCTCCGCTGGTCTTTACTGACTAATTTCGTTGCAGGTTCCAAGAGAGTTGAACCGTTTCTCCGAGACTCGCCTAGCTTTACTGCCTCGGCGCTTTTCTTGTGGTCGCCACAGTCAATACGGCTTTCAGAAGTCGTAGTGATTTGGGAATAGTGTGACGGGTGGGTCCTAAAAAGAAAGCAGTTCTTTGAAAAAGCGTTTTCAGTGAATGATAGGGTTTTAATAACAACGACGATAATTTAGTTTTTGTTGTATTATTTAAGTAAATTCTTTTGCTCATCGTTGTGGGTGTCGTAATGGTTTAAATAAACCAATCTCAGTAATATCAATTTAAAAAGATTCCTCGGAAGTGTTACAAAAAAAAGTTGTCTGGGGGCGCTGGATTTTTTTTTCTTTTAATGTGTGTAAAATTTCAACTAATTTCGTTAAGACCTTTAAGAATTAAAGAGTAAGAAATATCTATCCATCAATTCTCACAAAATTTCGCGTTCAAGTGTAGGATTTATATAAATCATCACCTGCCTAACTTTTTCTCAACTACGTTAGGGCCAGTCTTACCGGATACAGCTGAATACCAGTGTATTACATAAAGCGACTGCCTATCGGACCTCCACAACCCAGTAACTGGGTAACACGATACCCCTTGGTAAGACTGGTTGTTAAGATTTTCTGGCTTCTGACTACCTTTAACGACTGTCGAACATCTACGAATGACAGCCGGGATCAATGACGGAATATATATATACATAAAAAATATATGTCGTCCCTAATAATTGTTATACTTACGTGTGAGTTTCAGCTCTCGACGATAAGTAAGGGATGTGAATCGAGCGAAAAATTGGCATTCGATTCGGCTAATTCAAGCGAGCAATCCCAATTGCATGACACGTGCTTGGATACAACAAAGTATATGATAAGATTATTGATTATATATGTCGGATCGTCAGTGAGCGATCGAGGAGGAGTGCCGAGCGGTATAGTACATCGTCAGGAGTATGGGCGTTCCCATTATCCCATTAGGGATAAACAACATACCTGTGAAAACAATTACACACTATTAGTAAAGAAAACAATACAAATGGTAATCAGTAACAAGAATAAAGTAAGTTCAAGGTACAGCAACAATACAGTTAATCGAACAGACCATTAAGGTCCCACAGTTCGTACAGTGGCGAAGCCACCCAATAATAAACGAACAAACCCTTAAGGTTTATAGTTCGTACAGCAGCCTAAGCCACCCAATGATAAACGAACAAACCCTAAGGTTCATAGTTCGTACAGTAGCATAAGCCACCCAAATACAAAGTGTATCGCTCGCTAGCAGCAAGCCTATACAGCTATGTGAATATACAGCAGCGCTGTACCAGGTAAACCGACAGTATTGTCGGGAGCAGAAACTCTTTACTGAGTCGAATCCGAGGATCGACTGCCATACTTACGGAGTGCACGCTCTTTTATAAGGCGATGCCCCCCACCTTGCAACCTCTCCATACAAGTCTATCCATTGGCGCACGGAAGTGCGTCACACGTTTACTTGATACAAAACACTACAATGTACTAAATCTAATAAGATTTAATTATAAAGCAATCAAATACCACACTAATAATTGTCATGAATAAACAATAGTGATTTCATAAAGTAATTCTTTTTACATTCAAAGTAACGTGTCAACAATTGTTTTGAATAAAACCATCGATAACAATTATCGAAATAAAGTAACCACAAATCAGTGTGCACACACAATAAATCATGTTTCGAATTAAAAGACAATAATTGATAGTAAAATCACATAAATTAACAATAAGAAACACAAATCATAACAAATTTAGTTACACCCACAATTGTGATTAATAAACTGTCTCCGACATATAAATAACTAAAAAAGGTAATTTTTAGGGTTCCGTACAAAAAAAAACGGAACCCTTTTAGGAACACTCGTGCGTCTGTCTGTCCGTCCGTCTGTCACAGCTATTTTGCTCAGAATCTACTGGACCAAGTAAGGTGAAATTTGGTAGGATGGTGTAATCCTATAAACCAAACACAGGTGTGAAAAGTAAATACCTAAATATATATTTTTAATAAGGGGACATTTTCGGGGGACAAATTAGGACATTAAAAAAAGTTTTGCAAACTCTAGTGGTATGTGTGTTTATTCTGTAGTGCATCAGAGATGTTTGCTGGACATCACGTTGATTGCTTTTACGCTACGATGCGTGAAAGATGCGCATCTCTGGTGCTTAGAGTACGTGGTAGCGCAAACAGCATCCTTAGCATGAACGCTAGTCGGCTGGACTGCAGTTACGTCAGTCATTGCTGCGCCATTATTCATGGAATGGCGCAGCAGTGATTGTTGTGTTTTATAATGTGTTATTCTGGGTAGTTTTAAGTATTTACTAACACTAGTTTATAAGAACATTGTTACTAACATAGTTGACTCCAATTGTCTGTAATAAAGTATTATTATTATTATTAATGTGTCATATATTAAATGAAAGGGCTCGTTATGAGGATCTCAAATATATATTTTGTTATTAATATAAAATAAATAGTTTCGATTTAATTCATGAAAGAAGACGATAATTGACCACCCCCCCCCCTGAACTCCGAAACTACTGAGCCTAAAATAAAAAAAAAATGCAAAAATATAGTTCATTGCTTGTAGATTACAGAAAAACCTATAAGAATTCTATCAATTGGCATTGTAGGGAACCCTCTTCACGTGAGTTCAACTCGCACTTGACCGATTTTTATTCTACTACACAATTAAGTACATTATTTTATAAAATTACATCGTAGCATCCATAGTTATCATCTGCCTAGCTTTGTACCAACTATGTTAAGATCGGCTTCCAGTCTTACCAGGTGCAGCTGAATACCAGTATTTTACATGGAGCGACTGCCAGTCTGACGTCCACAACCCAGTTACTGGGTAACACGATACCCCTTGGTAAGACTGGTTGTCAGTCTTTCTGGCTTCTGACTACCCGTAAGGATTGTCATAGATCTACGACTGACATCTGCGGCCAACGGCTCTACGTGCTTATCTTATATTATAGTATCCATAATAAAATAATAGATACAGCCAATTATTTCACATTCAGTTTCATCTTTAACAAAATGTAATTCAAATTGTGTTTTATCACAGTTATTTAAGAATAATAATGTGTAGGATAAATTCACATGCCAGTTTCATTTACCGTGTTATTTAAATAAAAGTAGTACCTATACGCCTCCTTGGCGTAGGCATCTCATATTTTTTTCAATTTATTCAGACACAATTTACTTCGGTATGGATTATTCAAGCATACTTACGTGGGCTTTTTAAAAAAATGTTACTGAAATGAAAGTAGTTTATTTATAGCTTTTCAAAATAACCCCCCAACCAAAATGCATTTATGCATGTATCTTGACAGCACATCACCGTCTGCAGCGAACTGAAGTTGAATTTTCGCCCACTAAGAATTATGAGATTAAAACGCGAATTAAACAAATCTAATAGAATTATATCGCCGTGTCACATTTGTACCCCCAAATTCTAGCAGCTGTGTGAGCGGGCGTGTTAACTTGGTGTAAAGAAATGCCGCGGACACCGCTCCTTGGTCGCTTACTATTCAAAAATATTAAAAAAAAGAACTACACGTAGGTGGCCAATGATTACACCAAGGATATTTGTATTGAAATTTGCCGTAAATTTAAAATAATTTTATTGCTTTAAATTTTTGGAACAACCTAATAGTTTCACCAACTGATGTTTGTTATTAGTTAGTTTTAACCTAATGTTAATCAAAAGTACTAAGTATAAAATAATAAAGTAGTTATTGGCATTAAAAAGGATAAAACATCATAGTAACGAAATTAAATTTAACAATAATCTTAATAAATCAACAAAATAAAACAAAATATAGGTGGTTCAAATGAAATAAAAATGACAATAATGAATACTTTCGGCAAAGAGTATACTTAATAGTAATTCGGTATCCTGTCAATATGTGTCCTGGTTTTGGTCATGCAGTCTAGACCTTCGTATAGGTCGACCCATCTTTTCTATTAACGTCTCTTCACTTGGAATTTATTCTATAATTTTCTTACTTGCAAAGGAAATAATCAGGAAAAAGCAATGATCCTTAATTATTCTAAAGTAAAGTATATTCGTTACTATATTTGCATAAAGAAAGGGCAAGGGGTTGAAAGCTACACCGCATCAGTATTTCTCATCTCTCAAAACGAGTTCTAAGTTTCGAGATCGGTTTTGAATTTCGAATTTTATTTTGACAGTAATAAAAATCAAAATATGTCTTTGATTTTAATTTTTTTTCCTTTTTTGGGTGTGTATTCAATAATTGTGGGTACTTATCTGATTATTTTTTATAAAAACAATTGACAACTTAGACTCAACCTGAGTAGTTCTGAATTTAAAATTGTCGTAATATTCTTCTTAATCGCGTGCTATATTACCGAAGGTCGTGTTCTTGAAAGACCTTCGTGACTTTATATGACATTGTCCTTCCACTTCGGTTGGTTCTCTGCTTCTCTCAGAGCGGTCGTAAGAGATTCCAGTAAAGGCTGTTACTTGGTCGGACCAGCGGTTAGGTGACCGGCCGCGAGGCATTTCGTACAGTACTTGAAATATCTCTCACATTTAATTATTATTCGAAATTACCCTAATAGCTTAAAGTGTCCCAAGGTATCGTTACTACATAACTGCTATGAGTAAAATGGTATTTGGACATTGAGATAAGTTTTCTATGTTATTTTTATTTAATTTTTATCTAAAAGATTTTTTTTACCGACTTCAAAAAAGGAGTAGGTTCTCAATTGGTCGGAATCATTTTTTTGTATAAAAGGGTAGACTTCACAGATAGTCCCATACAAATTTTGTCGAAATTGATACAGCACTTTTTGAAAAAATCAACTAATACCCAAAAATATTACGTAGACGACGTTCGAGTTTCTTCAGCCATTGAAGTACTTTCAATCTCTGTTTTAACTGTGTTGCCGTTTCTTAATGGATTTGGGTGAGAAGGAGGTAGGTAATAAAAAGCGGAAAATAAAGAATAAATTCAAAGTACTTAATTAAAACCAAATATCGGGTCACTAGGCAACAAAGCAAATTTTGAATATAGAACCCTCCAATTAAACGCCAACTTCAGTTTAACCTCCAACGCTATTTGTGTTTGTGGTTTTATTACAGTTGTTCAAACCACAAGAAGTGAACGTTTACGTTTATCAGTCGAGCTCAAACAACAGACAAACCTTTTGAAACTTAATACAAACAGTTCTAGACTCGACTTCAAATAAGTCGTCATCATTTTACATTTGAATTAAGAAGAAGGTCTTGTTTGAAATAGGCTAAGGTGGGGGTGGGAGTGATAGAGATGTACCTGTGGAATGAGATGACAATAAGTTGCACCGATTTTTAAGATTTTAGGGTTTTCTCAGTATTTATTAGAGCACCAGTCAATCTCAAACTCAAATCATTTATTTTAAATAAACCATTTACAGGCACTTTTGAATTGTCAAGGAGTCAGTCAGTCAAAAAGTTGCAGCTAGTTGCTCGTTCCAAACAGTAGGTTTCTATGGAGAAGAACGAGCAAGAAACTCCATGAACACTCTTTTAAAATCAATAGAATATTACAAATTTAGGTTACATCATTCATGTTGAATCTAGGGGTACAATGTGAGAACAATGTAACAAGTTGTGCACGATAAAAGAGGTCTAGTGACAATGAAATTAGACAATTCAAAATAAATTTAAAATAACCGAGGCAGCTAAGAGATGACCAGTCTCAACTGACGGCGCCCGTTCACGAACATGACGCACGGATCGGCACCATTTAGTTCAACCATTTTAAAGGGAACCAAATGATCCGACACATGCGCCACCATCAGCGAGACATTCAAGTGAGCATGACAAACTCTCAACCGCCAGGGCATATTCAAGTCAACGAAAGACATCTCGTAAATATTGGCTTTAAAGTACATAGTGCTCACATGTATGTGCTATGCAAAATTATGTAATACTAATAGTTTGAGTTTATACAATGCAAAGATAACGTAGTTCTACATCTTCAGCAGCTCCAAAAAAACAGTCAGCAATGCTAATCAATAAATCTATGAACCCTTATGGCTGTGGAATTCTGCAAACAGACTGCTCACTTCAAGCTCACTTTACCAAAATTTACCGAGGGAAATCGCACTGCAGCTTACGTTGTTTTTGATAAATTCTAGGAAAAGGCTAGACTAGGTATTTATGCGAATAAAATTATGAGTAAGTACAATAACCCCTTTTCAGGCTTAGGGTAACGGAAAGATAAACCCACAAACCTACACAGCCAGCCAAATCGTAAAAAAGGAATCAGAAAATGTAACACCAAGTACTTACACACGTAATCCTATAATACCTAGAAGACCCAATTCTAGGCAATATACATCGCCTAGCTCACTTTCCTACCCTATCGTAATCTCTTTATTCTGGCCTTACTTCAAATCGTACCTACGAGATATTTGGCGTCAAAGATAGCCATCTTGTCACTTATTTGGGCACTGGTGGTTTTTGCGTAAAGCTACTTATCCCTTTCTCGTGAGATAATCCTTCAAGATATATTTTTACACTGCATATGTAACTTTGTAATCCTTTATATATTACATTGGATTACAAAGTTATTTATGCAGTTAGTGTATCTAGAAAACTGGACCGAAATTGCTAAATATTTTAGTGTTTCCATTGATTTATATACTAAACACTAATTATATTCTAAGTTTGAAGCCTTTATGTCTGCTAGAAGTGCCTTAGAGTTTTGATGATCAGTCAGTCAGTGAGTGAATGAGTGAGGGACAAAATTAAGGAACTTTGACTAGTTATATTCTTAAACTACTGGTCTAAATTGAATGAAAATTGTAATACACCGTGTTTATACAAGGCTTGCTTGGTTACTGAAAATTCAGGCTTCTAGTTTTATCCACAACGAAGGCATAGGGGGTTGAAAATGGCCTGAACTGTTTCGAGAAAAGGATGGTACGGCCGTGCACCTTTTTTACCCGACTTGGCGGAGGCACTGCCGTGCTCTCAGAATAACTTATATCTCTAAGGGAGGGTATTTCAAACTCCCTAAAGGAATTTTCCCTGAAGGAGGTAGTGATGGCCCCTTGGTTGAGGCCCGCCTCTCATGCATGTTTGCCGGCTCGATACCAGTCAAAGACGGTTGTACGTTGTTTCATAGCTAATAGTTTTATAGAATTTCGTTTCAAATAATTTTTTTCTAACAATATCGTTTCATAGAATAATCAATACGCAGAATACTTACTTTTAAGATTTTCAAATCATTAATTTTTGTTTCACATAAAGTTTATTGTTAGAATTATCATATCATAGAATAACAAATCAAATATTCTTTATCCTTATATTTTTTATTTAATATATAATTTATTCCCAAGAATGGGACTCTCAGTTCTAACCAAACTTACTGCGCGTGCGTGCAACCAACCATGCAGCATACAAGCAAGCACGCAGCGTACAAGCAAGTATGAAGCATGCAAGCAAGCATGCAGCGTGCAAGCAAGCATGCAGCGTGCAACCAAGATGTAGCGTGCAAGCAAGCATGCAGCGTGCAAGCTAGCATGCAGCGTGCAAGCAAGCATGCAGTATGTAAGCAAGCATGCATCATGCAAGCGAGCATACAACATGCAGCAGGCATAGTTTCTGTCACGCCGGAGCCATGACAGAACTCAAACTCAAATCATTTATTTCAAATAAACCATTTACAGGCACTTTTGAATTGTCAAGGAGTCAGTCAGTCAAAAAGTTGCAGCTAGTTGCTCGTTCCAAACAGTAGGATTCTATGGAGAAGAACGAGCAAGAAACTCCATGAACACTCTTTTAAAATCAATAGAATATTACAAATTTAGGTTACATTATTCATGTTGAATCTAGGGGTACAATGTGAGAACAATGTAACAAGTTGTGCACGTTAAAAGAGGTCTAGTGACAATGAAATTAGACAATTCAAAATAAATTTAAAATAACCGAGGTAGCTAAGAGATGACCAGTCTCAACTGATGGCGCCCGTTCACGAACATGACGCACGGATCGGCACCATTTAGCTCAACCATTTTGAAGGGAACCAAGTGATCCAACACATGCGCCACCATCAGCAAGACATTCAAGTGAGCATGACAAACTCTCAACCGCCAGGGCATATTCAAGTCAACGAAAGACATATCTCGTAAATGGTAGCTTTAAAGTACATAGTGCTCACATGTATGTGCTATGCAAAATTATATAATACTAATAGTTTGAGTTTATACAATGCAAAGATAATGTAGTTTTCTCTCTGTAGATCTTCAGCAGCTCCAAAAATAGTTACCAATGCTAATCAATAAATCTATGAACCCATATGGCTGTGGAGCTAGACCAGCATCCAGCCAAGCATTTTTATCAGTGATGTAATCATCCAATTTGTAATATGCTCGGCTGCATAGTGTGCGTTTAATATAAGACTTAAATTTTGTCTCATTAAGTTGAACTATGTGGGGAGGTATTTTATTGTAACACTTTAAACAGAACCCTATGAAAGACGAATCTACTTTAGCCAGCCTGAATCCTGGTTGAACTAGTTGGTCCTTATTTCTAGTACTATAGTTATGTCTCTCACTTCTTTTGCCAAAAAGATGCAGATTTTTTCTTGCGTACATAATGTTTTCATATATGTATTGACAAGGTACCGTCATTATGTTAATTTCCTTAAACAGTTCCCTTAGAGAATCGCGCATACGTAGATTGTAAATAGCTCTGATTGCTCTTTTCTGCAGAATAAAAATAGACTCTATGTTTGCAGCTCGCCCCCAAAGTAAAATACCGTAAGACATAATACTATGAAAATAACTAAAATAGACCAGTCTCGCGGTATCCACATCAGTAAAGTGCCGGATCTTTCTGACAGCATATGCCGCCGAACTTAGCCGTCCTGCGAGAGATGTTAAATGAGGACCCCATTGTAGCCTTGAGTCGAGCGTGATTCCCAGAAAAACAGTTTCATCAACGAATTCCAGTTTCTCTTTATTCAATACTATATCGCAATTACTACTTTTGACATTTGGTAAAGCAAATCTGATGCATTTAGTTTTTTTCCATTTAATACTAAGTTATTAGCTGTGAACCAATTTTGGACCTGAAGTAAGGCGTTATTTACATTGTCGAGATTATTAGCCCGTCTATTTATCTTAAAAATTAAAGAAGTGTCATCGGCAAATAACACCATTTGTGGTTGGTTTTTAAATAAACGGGGAAGATCATTAATATAAACTAAAAAGAGGAAAGGACCTAATATTGACCCTTGTGGGACTCCCATTTCTACTTTTAAACCACATGAATTCACTCCATTTATTTGAACTTGCTGCTGTCTGTCATAAAGATAAGATTTTATTAAACTAAGCGCAAGTTTACCCAGTCCGTAATACTCAAGTTTTAAAAGTAATGTGTCGTGATTTACGCAATCAAACGCCTTGGAGTGGTCACAAAAGATTCCTATGGCATCTTGTGCCTCTTCCCACGCGGTATATATATGTTTTAATAGAGTGACACCGGCGTCAGTCGTACAACGTCCTTTGGTGAAACCATACTGTTGCTCGTGTAAAATGTCATTTGTGTTAAAATGAACAAGCATCTGATTTAGCATTATCTTTTCAAATACCTTGCTGAAAACCGGCAACACGGACACGGGCCTATAATTATTGGTATCTTTTCTGTCCCCGGATTTGAAAAGTGGTATGACCTTAATAAATTTCATTAGATCTGGGAAAACTCCCTGGTCTACGCACATATTAAATATTAAAGCCAAATAAGGCGCTATTGTTTCAATTATAGATGTGCAAACTTTAATAGACATGCCCCACAAATCTTCAGTTAATTTTATTTTGATTTGCCGAAAAGCTTTTAAGACAGTCACGGGGTTAATATGTTTAAATTGAAATTCTACCGGACAGCCAGGAACGTTCGCTTTTAATAACGCAATTGAGACTTCAGGTGAGGAATTTAAAGCTTCCGTGGTTTTAGCTGGTATGCTAGTAAAGAAATTTACAAATTCATGAGCTACTTCTAGGTTAGAGCTTATGGGACCATGTGATGTCTCCAATGTATATTCAGTGTTCCGAACTTTTTTCTTGTTAGTCTCGTTATTTATAACTTTCCAAACTGTTTTTATTTTATCGTCTGCCGATTTGATCTTATTGCTAATGTATAGGGCTTTAGCTACCTTGCAAGTATTTCTAAAAGTTTTAGAATAAGTAGTAACATACTTGTTGAAAGTATCTGTGTTAATATAAGGCTTAAGGCCATACAGCTCAAACAATCTTTCCCTACTTTTTCTAATCCTCTTAGTTGCCCAGTCACTAAATATAAACTTAGGGCTAATATTTTTTACCTTTTTTTCGAAAGTATTATCGAATTCAGTCTGCACCACAGAAAAGAAATCATCATAAAATTTATTTGCTTCGTTATTATTATGGTCCAGAGTACTTAACTTATCATTTAAGGAACTATTTAATCTATTTAATTTACCAGTTGTTAATGGTCTAAATTGTATTTGCACTTTTGTCATAGGCATTCTAAATATAAAAGTTACAGTTTGGCCACTGTGATCCGATGGCAGATAATTAACAATAGCTTTATCCAAATAGTCACAATCGCAAAAAATATTATCGATGCAAGTCGCAGTAGTTGGAGTTACTCTAGTAGGTTCCATAAAAACATTCGACAAATTGAATTAAAAAGGCTTATAAATTGACTACTATTAAAATTATTTTCTAAAATATTAATATTAAAATCACCACAAATAATTATGGATTTGCTACACGGTGCGAGTTTCGCTAGGACATCTTCCATTACCGACTCAAATAAGGAATAGTTTTGGTAACTTGGGGGTCTGTACACGCACACTATAATATGCTTATCCAGCTCGACACAGGATAGTTCAATGCAATGGTCAACCGATAGGCCAACAATATCATTCCTTTGTTTGTATTTTAAACAATTTTTTATTAAGATTAATGAGCCTCCACGTGACTTAGCTTTACGATTAAAACAACTGCCCACAGTATAGTTTTCATAGTTAATTAGCATTTGGTAATCCTTTAACCAATGTTCAGTAAAACAAACAATGTCAAACATGGTTTTTTCTAAGAACATTTCAATTTCTAGTAATTTGGAAGAAATACCTTGTATATTTTGATGAAATATAGATAAGGTATTCTGCTGTTTTTGCATCTTAACTTTTTGGGAGCAAGAAGGCACCTTGTTGTTTGTAGGTATACCTTCTATTGTCTTACAAACTAGTTTAAATGATTATCCGGAGTTTGACCACAGACTTCAATAGTATCAGGTAGTGTGTTCCTACCATTTGATAAACTAACATCAAGAGATGACTTGTCCATAATGACACAAGGATCCTCCTTCGTACAATTTGTAAAATTATTTATAGCATGAGAGCTACAATCATTCAGGTTCACCACCATATTATTAGTATTATCACTAATTGATGTGGAGTTAATTACACAAGACTTCGACATACTACTTATGTCTGAGTTAATATGATCAGCTAATAGCCGCGCTATTTGATGTCTAAACCTAATGGGCAGATACACAGTATCCCTAGTCGATTTTAATTTTTCAACAAAACTGTTGGTGTCAAAAAACAAAAGCTTGTCACTATGGTGACTTACTAGAAAATGCATATGATTATTTAACATGTGTATGTAATTGTTTTGTCTGTTACTTAAATGTTCAAAATATGGGAAAGCACACAAAATTATTTTGTTACAATTAATGTTTAAAATCTCTGTAATACTGTCAGTAATATCACTTTTTTTGACCTTTAAACTATTCCCTATAAATACAGAAATGTTGGTAGAAGGATTATATTCATAGTTCGTTATGGATGACATTATGTGTTTGTAGGATGACCCAGGCATACAATGGTTTACAGTGTGATAATTGAGGTTACTACTAATTAATTTCCCTATACCTCTTCCTATACTATCTGAGAACATTACTGAAAGACTAGGTTGACTACTATTAAAGGAACAAGTACTAGAGATTGAGTGTGGAACTTCCTGTACAATATCAATGTTTTCTTGGTTGAGGGTACAGCCCTGAGTACTCACAGCTTGGGACGTGTCCTGCTTTGCCTCTGGCTGGACGGTCAGCAGGTTGGACTCCCTCTGACAAGTACACTGAGAGTTGCTGTGAGTCAATGAGTCTACTCTATCTGCGTTAAAGTTACACAAATCCACCAACTCACTTGCAGCTAGAATATGTTCCCTTATTTGATTTTCTGATATTATATATTTGCTGTACAGAGACTTTAGTGAGAAATGTCACGGCTCCGGCGTTGCGGGGCTCCGGCGGTCCCACGCGAGCTTATCGTCGCAGATGGTATTCACGCTCACCACCGCAGCTTCGGCTTACTGGCCGGCTAGCCGGCCAGTTTCAGCCGCGGCGGCGGGCGTTAAGACCACCTGCTCCTCAGCTCGCGGGCCGCCTCGCCCCTCCACGCCTACGCAGATTTAAATTACACTCCAGGGGTAGGGCAGACAAGACTACGTGAAGTCGGTTTCGCAGCGATTCGTTTCTGTCATTAACTTTGGTAGCACAACATATTGACGTTTTAAGATAACATTTTTGTTTTTGTCTATTTATATCTAGACATTTTCGTTGAAATAAATTCCATGGAAAAATACAACAAACAAACAATATTCGTTAAAAAAGAATTCTACTTTTTGATAAGTTTGTTAAACAAAAAAATGTGATTAAAAATTCATTGAATTATGTTTCTGTGAAATATTTTTCATTGAAGGAAATAGTCTATGAAACAATAATAGTCGAAATAAAAATACGAGAACCAAATATTATGTTAAACATTTTCTGGGAAACGAAATTCTATGAAATTTCTGTCTGCGAAACAAAGGGACACCGTCAAAGACTACTATAGTATACTGGCTAATACCAGTCAAGTTACTACTTGAAGCCATGTGGTACCGGCCGCAAATAGCACCCCCCATTTCTACCCGTGGGTGTCGTAAAAGGCAGCAGAGGAATATTGACCTGAAGATACGCAGCAGCGTTCTTCTGAGTACCATAACACTTATTCTTCAACATGCATCGGCCAAGCGATGCCAGGCCAGGCCATACTATGGCGATGCATGAAGCCCTTGGGGAAGACCTATGCCCAACAGCAGGCGTCTAAAGTTTGACGTGATGATGATAATGATGAATCTATCACATCTGTGAAGGTTTACAAATCAATTTGATTTGAAGTTGTGTAACAGCTTCCACATTTACAATGAAAATTTCTGAGTGTACGCAGCGCCGGAAATCCAGGCGCCTGAAAGTGTGAAAAGACCTTTTTTGGCAATTCTCCTTTACAAATGGAGTGACATTTGCACTCCCCGTTCTGTCGTAATTGTCATGATTGGCCGATGCATGTTGGCGATGGTACTCAAAAGGACGCTGCTGCCAAACCTCTGGTCAATATCCCTCTGTCGCCTTCTACGACACCCACGGGCAGAAACGGGGTGGTGCTATTCGCTGCCGGTACCACACGGCGGGTGATAGATTAAAGAAGATAAATTTAAAAATATAATTATGGTTTTTAAAACTAACAATTTCAAATTACTGAAGTAATTACTTGATGTAGTTTGATGGCAAACAAAGTGACGACTTAACCGATGCTAAGTGGTGACCTATAGATATTAATGCCAGAGGCTTTGCAGATATAGAAATAGGTATGTCAGTTCTCCATATTTCTCCGGTAGAACTACATCGCAAAGAGTTCTACTACTGTTACCGACCTACTAATAATACCAGCAGCCATTGATTCATTCACTGATTATAAAATCAGCGGTAGTCAAAATAATATTTTATAGTTTAGAAAAATGCTAGAAGGACTTGGAGTGAAGACCCAGCACTGAGACAGTGAAAGGGGAAAAATAAATAAATTTTTGTAAACAAAAGAGGGGTAGCTTATAGGGCATCAAAAAACTCGTCCACATCACTCAACGGGAAACGTGCCCAATACGCGGGCAGCATTGCGATGTTGTATGGCAATGCTGATCCTTTGGCCGAAGAATAAATGCGTCACATGAAAAGACGACGAGCCGCTTGACCGACCGAAAAAAAAGATGAGCATTCGGACCCCATGGCCAAGCATATAAGTTCTTGGAAGCATATAGCTTCCAAGAAGTTATATGTGCTATTATATTTGCGCCATTTTTTTAGTTTTCGTCACCTGAACGTCGTGAAAGGAAGATGGGATGGCGCAAGGATATCGACACACGTTGCATCTCACATCAAAGGCCTACCCAACTTCTAAGACAATATGGTCATCCCATCGTTGCGTACCACCACGCCAACTTCGCTTATTACATTTGCTTGTACTAATAAAAATACCGCATACCATACAATAGTACGAAACAACTTAGATACTAAATCAATTTTGTTCTAAGAGAATCCGATGTTCATTTGTCTGTTTTCATTAAAACAATAGACGCCTACGATAAATTAACTAATGTTGTTTCAGAAGATAGGGATAATTAATTGTAAATATTGTTTATACAAATGATAATTTATACTCAATGACATGGTTCGCAGTACAATTTGTATTTTGAAATTTCGATAATGAATTGTAGGTGTGATTGCACAGCAAAACAAACAATATCGGATATAAAGCATTTTAGTAGACACGACACGAAAACGATGCGGGGTGGATCATCCGGTTTCTGATCTGATGACTGAGATTGATGTCTCTCTTATTCAGTTTTTGTGGTTTCAGTCAGTCAATTAGAGCAACATGAGTTCGAAAGTTCTATTATTCTATTCTATTGTATTCGACACAATTTTGTCAATATCAAAGGTGAATTGGAAGTGTGAGATAGGAAAAAAAAAACCGGACAAATGCGAGTCGGACTCGCCCACCGAGGGTTCCGTTTAATTCCGTAATTTGGTCACCCATACAATTATGACCGCGCATACCTCGATGATAGATTTCGTACCTACTTTAAATGAAGACTATATTTTTTGTGATTAAATTATAGTTTTCAGACATTTCCCTGTATTTATAGTACTTATAAGACAATATTACTTGTCAAATTTCATACTTCTAGGTCAACGGGAAGTTCCCTATTTATTTTGATTCTCTTGAAAGTATCGACATATACGTTTTTTTATCTTTATTTCACGTTCACTTACAAGTTAGATTTTTCTTCGTGGGACCGTGGACCTAAGTATATGGTTTTAATTTCAACTCGATACCTCTACGCGTTCCCGAGATAAAGGATCTTGACATACAGACGGACAGACAGACAGACAGACAGACGGACAACAAAGTGATCCGGGGTCCGATAAGGGTTCCATTTTTTTTCTTTTGAGGTACGGAACCCTAAAACTTGAAAACAAGGTACGGAACAGTTTGAACTCAATACTAAATAAAAATAAAGTATTTTTACTGTTGTTACAATAGTTATAATTAGGTTAAAGGAGTAAACCAATAAATAATAAATAAATAACATAGTTAATATAATTCAATAACATTTGGCGGATGGCATTCGTTATGGTAATACTGTGGTCCTCAAATTAGGCAGAGCTTGTATCTTGGTCACCAATGCTATACTAACCTATATATATAGGTATCTAGTTACCTATATATTTTTTTTTTATTGTTTTTTTTCTGGTTAAATGGAAGGCAAATCAAATGAAAGTTGGCATAACCTGGGTTAAAATATTATGTAAGTAACCTCGACATAAAATAGGTCTCAAAAAGTTTGTAGGCAAAAATGGAGGCGATGATATACGCCGGCGACCTTGAGCGACCAGAGAATCGTATGCGTTGCGTCCAAAACTCTCAAAGTTTAGTAGTTTAGTTTTATATTTTGACGTGATTGTCAGTTTAAAATCTGTAAAATTCGCTTGTTTAGGGCCTTAAAATAAACTCTCCCGAAAATACATAAATTTTAAAAGAATAATTAGTTAGTGTTCCTTCTACCACTTGCTAGCAGTAGGCCATTGGTTTAGTTATTATAAAAACTATTGTAAGGAATTATACGCAAAGTGGTCAATTACTAGTATGCAATTACAATTCTACTACTATTACAAATGTAAAAGTTTGTGAGTATGGATGTATGTTTAATTTAGCACACATCTAAATATTGATCTAGATGAATACATATTACATAGGATATGTATTATTCCGCTTTTGTGATCCCGTGTGATATTTTAGGACTTTTACTTAAGTCTACGCAGACGAAGTCGCAGACAGAAGCTAGTATAAAATAATAGTCACCAAAACCGTAAGTAATAGTGAAAATTTTTAATTGAAATAGTGTTTTTTTTTATATTTACAAAAATAGATCTTACGAACTAAAAGTCTCAAAATTTATTTATTAAATTTATTCATTGATTTATTCATCTGACGCCAACCAATAATATTTGACACGAGTAGACCGTACAGTTCATTACACTTCTATTCTGATTATCGGGGTATGACAACAATAGAAATAAGCGAGGCGAAAATCAAATTAAGTATATGTCGCATCCGGTCAATAGTACAGACTTGAGACGAATCGCAAGTGTGCCATTAGCGACAACACGTGATTTACCACCACCATTTTGGCGCGCTTCTACAGAGTCGTGATGTTTACAGCCCACAGCGAGCAGGACATTCAGAGTTTAGTCTCTGATCGCATCGGAGCTAAGACATCCCGGAACTGTACTTGATTCGTTGTTTAAGTGTTGCTATGTCTATTTAGTGTTGCTATGTCAATTATAAATTGGAGTCAGTGTTTATTTAAATTGAGTTGAGAAATTGTTATTAGTTTTAATAAACGCAGTGTATTGTACCCTATACCTAGTGTGTTTGCATTGCACGAAACCCATATTCTGCCCACATGATGACTGAATCTAATGGACTAAATCCTGACGATCCGACATATACAATAATATTGTCACCAAAACCGTAAGAAGGAAAATAGTGACTGTTTAAAATCGAAATAGTGTTCCTTTGATTAACATAATTATATACAAAAATAAACCTTACGAACACTGCCCTAAAATTTTCGGGGAGGCAAGAGAGAATGCACCTCTGTTTGCGCACACACTTGTGCACTTTAATATCTTCTGCGCAAGTGGCTGATGTCCATTGAAATTGGACCTTGTGACCGAAATTCGGTCGGGAGAATATTGTTATTCTTACTCGGAGAGTAATATTGTTGATGGCTTTTATTTATTTGTCGGATCGTCAGGATTTAGTCCGTCAGATTCGGTCATCATGTGGGCAGAAATTGGGTTCCGTGCAATGCAAACACACTGGGAATAGGAATACACGGAGTTTATTAAAAACACAATTTAACACAAGCTCAATTTAAAATAAACTCAGACACAAATTAAAATAGACATACCTAGTAACATTTAAACACAACGAATCGAGTACAGTTTCGGGACATCTTAGCTCCGATGCGATCAGACACTGGATTCTGAATGTCCTGCTCGCTGTGGGCTGATAACATCACGACTATTCACGACTCTGTAGAAGCGCGCCAAAAGTAGTGGCAGATCACATATTCTCAATAATGGCGAGCTTGCGATTCATTTCATGCCTGTACTATTGACCGGATACGACATATTAATAATTGTCTAAATACATTGTCGCGCCTAAGTTTTTATTACCACACAATCATCTGATTGCTGAGCTGAAAATTGCAAAAAACGTAATAATGTTTGAATTTCACGGGCTACCCTTGCGCTTTCACCTTAAGGGGCTATTAAACGACTTTTACAGATTTTAAACTGACAATCACGTCAAAATGTGCAGTGTAAATGATTTGAAAAAAATATATGTTAAACTGGAACATTCTCTTAATCATATAGAAAGTGAATATTTTTGATTAAGTTCATATTAAATAGTTTAATTAACTCGTGAAGTTGTATCTGACGCGGACAAAACATTGACAATCACACAAAATCTACCAGGTATAATTATCCAAAACTTACACTATCTTACAGACAATTTTACTATCTATCTTTTAGTATACGCCTTTTTTTTAATTTTGAAAGAATAGTTACTACTTTTATTTAATTTTTTCGACTAAACTTTGAGAGTTTTGGACGCAAAACTGATGCAGAACGGACGCAGTCTGCGTCCAAAACTTTCAAAATTTAGTCGTAGTATTCTTTCAAAATTAAAAAAAAGGCGTACACTAAAAGATAGATACTAAAATTGTCTGTAAGAAGGTGTAAGTTTCGTTTAATTATACCTGTTAGATTTTGTGTGATTGTCAATGTTTTGTCCGCGTCAGACACAACTCCACGTGTTAATTAAACTATATAATATGAATATAATTAAAAATATTCACTTACTAAGTGATTAAGAGAATGTTCTAGTTTAACATTTATATTTTTTTCAAATCATTTACACTGCACATTTTGACGTGGTTGTCAGTTTAAAATCTGTAAAAGTCGTTTAATAGCCCCTTAAGTATTTTTGCCTTGTAGATTAAAAGGGATTGTCATTCCAAGTGTATGATATAATTAGGGTACCTACTGTCCTTACCTACTTCTTCATTAGATAAGTACAGAGGCCAGAACATGAAGCTACAACAATCTTTCAAATTTTTTTGATAGATTTTCAACCTTATTTCAAAAGGATAAGGTTCATATTCAACTGGGAAAACTTGACAGTATAGTTTGATGTGCTGGCGTCTGTACCTTCTTACACATGTATCTACTTGTAACTCTACCTTTGTTAAATTACAAAGTTATTCAAAGCTACAACATGACACGAGGGATAAAATTAGAGTAATTGCTTTGTTCCATTAATTTCATGATTACAATTATTAGAGTAAATTGTTGAAATCTGAAACGTTTGAAAATTATTGAAATCTTATTTCCCTTTAAGTTCTGACGTGGTTTAGCCAGGTCATAGATGGTGACATGACGTATCTCAGACGGCTACATAAATAATGAATAAATAGTATGATTATGTACTTGTAACCACATAATTTATTTAAAATATGTCAAATTATATTATTTATTTACTTACTTAGGATGTATGAAAACAACAACAAAAATATTATGAGCTCTACATTTATTTGGTATGAATGAAGCAACAATTATTTGGCTCCCTTTAAAACAAAAAATTATAATCGGGCCAAACTAAACTGATTGATTATTTATTTTTGCAAATTTGAGCTCTTGAAATATTAGTTATTATTATAATATTACTTAAGTAATTAGGAAATGTCCCATCAGTCGTAAATATTTTAGAATAAATCACTTATTTTCTATGCATTCGATGCATACTGTTTTCAACATCCGAGACAGATAGGCTTGCAACACTCAACGCATCTGTACTTTGTACGTCTTTTAAGTCTTGACGGGCAGATTTTGCAAGTTTTTGTCACTTCTGCTTGTTGCTTCTGTATCTGCAGGGGCAGCTCTTTCAGGTTCCGGGGGCATATCCCGACCCAGTACGCGTGCTATTGTCGATTTCAGCTCTCTTGGTAATCGATCGTTGTATGTTCAACGTTTCTAGTGGGATTTACCCGAACCAAACTCCGACCAAGATTCTGGAGAAACTGAGCTCTGGGAAGATCAGGGACAAGACAAGACTTTGAAAAAAAAATAGCGAGAGGCCAGCGTCTGGTTCCACATCTGCAAGTTGAACAGTTTTTGTCGCTCTCATCAACACCGCCTTTTGTTTTATTATGAGGTCGGGCTGCTATGCTGCCGACTCTCATTTTCCTTATCTTGTTCATCTTCCGACTGCTATGATTCCGTTTCGGGATCGCTTTGCAAGAAAAAGTTATACGGTAACCAAGTTTGTAAGGTATTTTAGAAGTCCTCACTCGTACTATCCACCACCAGTCTTCTTGTGCGACTAGTTTTTGAAGTACTCGGTTGACCTATCTAAAAAAATAAAATCAATCATGAGGTGACGTCTCGTAAACACATAGAAAATTATACACTAATAATGACCTGACGGTTAACAGATCCCGAACGTTAATACTGACCTTACGTCTCAGAGACACTGCCTAGCTCCACAGCCGAACCTGTTGCTGCACCGTTTCCGAGCGCTCGACTGACCAATCGACGAATAAAATCCCGAAGGTAGCGAAAAGGGCGCAGGGGTATCTTTAAACATGATGTAGTAAAATTCAAATTTATCCGCCCGCCGTCTGTGAGACACCCACGTCATTACTTAAAGGTTTACTCTACTATTTAAGAGAAATAGCTAATTTGCGAATTAAAGTACAGACTTTAACTCGCAAATTAACTATTTCTCGGTCTGGGTCAATATGAACATTAGGTACATTGAGATTCAGATTTGATTTCTGAAAACAAATAATACTATGTACTTAGGTCAGTGATTGATCAAGCTTTAGGTGATATTTTGATACGATAACTGCCAAGGTATATTTTCTAAATCCTCTAAATTAATTATTATTATTAATTAAATTAATTTGGAGGATTTAGAAACCCTGCCCCACCCATGTACAGAAAAAGTAAATTAATGATAATAATTGTAATGAATATAGAACCTTTCTTTAGTAAATTGCTTTTCTTTAGAACTTGCGGATTACGAAATACCAACCACAAAATACAAACTCATTTTACCTAAAATATAATTTAAGGATTTATAATAGGGAATGACAATAATGCGTAACGTATAATAATATGTTGTTTAAATTGATTTAGAGTACTATGCAAAAAAATATAAAAATCAAATAAGTTGCAATATAATCATAATTTCGGTTCATGAATTATGTGTAACGAAATGTTGTTGACGCGTGTATGTCAATGTCATTCATTCGCTCTCTGTGTTCCTGTTGTTTGTGCTCGCGCTTTACTTTTTTTAACTGTGCTTTTTGTTGTTTTCCCTACCGATGACTTTTGCTTCTGACTACGGATCTCGAGTCTACTTACTCGCTGACTTTGTGCTGCCTACTACGGATTCTGATCTTTGTTTATGATTTGTTATACGATGATAAATTGTAACCGAAATGTAGACAGAATGTAAATAAGTCGTTTTTGTAATAGCAGTACATAGTAAACACACCAATAATGTAATATAACGATTATAAACTGCACCTAACCTATAATCAATGTCATTACTGTTTTTAGATTTAAACAAAAACCGCAAGTTCCACAGTCACTAGGACTAATATTTAGTTATCAGCAATAAATAAGCAGTAAGATGATACATTTTGCATGCTTGTACATGACTTTTATTGAGTGGGGCAAAGTTCTATTGAGTTTCTGGCATCTTCCTTTCTTTCCAAATATGTAGTTTAAAATAAATAATTTTGTAGGTATAAAAAAGTGTCCCTTTTTAAACAATATTTTAAAATATCATTGTGTTTTATTTCATTTTCATAAAAAAAATATTTATTTATTTATTTATTTATTAACACTTTAAGCACAATGTACAGAGGCGGAATTAATGCCATAGGCATTTTCTACCAGTCAACCTTTGGGTGATGCAGAGACAAGCAGTGGTAGGTGTAACAGAAAAAATAATTAAATTAAGACTAAGCTAAACTACAAGGATATAAAAATAAAATACTATAAATATATAATATAAATACTATATAAATATAACATCAGACTACATATATACTACTGTAAATAGATATGTACACGGATATAAAAAAAAAAGAAAAGACAAACAATGGAAAAAACATTACCGTTGTGATGAAACTGCCAACTTCTTGTGAATGTACTCTCGAACTTTAATTTACTTTTTTTTTTTTGTGAGATAACTTTTGATTTAGATATTAAAATAAGAGGCCATGTGTTGAATATGTCTTGCTTGGGCCCATGTTAGTCATTTCTAATAGAAAATAACACTACACGTGCCAGACGTCACACTGCGGTCATATGAACTTGATGCTTTGGTGTCAGGCACCGGTGACTGACATGGCCTGAACAGATAGTGAGTCTGACAGGCACCGGTGACTGACATGGCCTGAACAGATAGTGAGTATGTCAGGCACCGGTGGCTGACATGTTCTGAACAGATAGTGAGTATGTCAGGCACCGGTGGCTGACATGTTCTGAACAGATAGTGAGTATGTCAGGCACCGGTGACTGACAGGGCCTGAACAGATAGTGAGTATGTCAGGCACCGGTGGCTCATGGCCTGAACAGATAGTGACTATGTCAGGCACCAGTGACTGACATGGCCTGAACAGATAGTGAGTATGTCAGGCACCGGTGACTGACATGGCCTGAACAGATAGTGAGTCTGTCAGGCACCGGTGACTGACATGGCCTGAACAGATAGTGAGTATGTCAGGCACCGGTGGCTGACATGTTCTGAAGAGATAGTGAGTATGTCAGGCACCGGTGACTGACATGGCCTGAATAGATAATGAGTCTGTCAGGCACCGGTGACTGACATGGCCTGAACAGATAATGAGTCTGTCAGGCACCGGTGACTCACATGGCCTGAACGGATAATGAGTATGTCAGGCACTGGTGACTGACAGGGCCTGAACAGATAGTGAGTATGTCAGGCATCGGTGACTGACATGGCCTGAACAGATAGTGAGTCTGTCAGGCACCAGTGACTGACATGGCCTGAACAGATAGTGAGTATGTCAGGCACCGGTGACTGACATGGCCTGAACAGATAGTGAGTATGTCAGGCACCGGTGACTGACATGGCCTGAACAGATAGTGAGTCTGTCAGGCACCGGTGACTGACATGGCCTGAACAGATAGTGAGTATGTCAGGCACCGGTAGCTGACATGGCCTGAACAGATAGTGAGTATGTCAGGCACCGGTGACTGACATGGCCTGAACAGATAGTGAGTATGTCAGGCACCGGTAGCTGACATGGCCTGAACAGATAGTGAGTATGTCAGGCACCGGTAGCTGACATGGCCTGAACAGATAGTGAGTCTGTCAAGCACCGGTGACTGACATGGCAGTGTTAACTTAGGGTTTTTTTTCGTGGGGTAACCGTGGATACCCTCCATCTGGGAAGAAGGGTCATGTCGGACTTTTACTGACAAACCACGGATTGTCTTGTTACTATAAGCAGATATTCACATGATCCGATATCTCTAATTGATTTATTTATTTAGGAATACTTAGATCTTAATACTATAATAGTAGAAAAAACCGGCCAAGTGCGAGTTGAACTCGCGTGGAGAGGGTTCCGTATAATGTCCATTGATAGAATTCTTATAGGTTTTTCTGTAATCTACAAGCAATGAACTATATTTTGTATCTTTATCAAAATTTATGGCTCAGTAGTTTCGAAAAGATCAGGGGGGCCGAAGGTCTATTTTCGTCTTCTTTCATGAATAAAATCAAAACTTAATTGTTTATTTTACAATAATAACAATAATATATTTGAGGTCCCCATAACGAGCCCTTTCATATTTTGATATATTATGACGCAGTAAGGTTTGCAAAACTTTTCTTTTTAATTTCCTAATTTGTCGCCCGAAAAATAAGCCCTATTTAAAAAAAAAGAAAATATTAACTTTGCACATCTGTGTTTGGGTCATAGAATTACACCATCATACCAAATTTCACCTGATTTGGTACAGTAGATTCGGAGCAAATTGGCAGTGACAGACGGACGGACATACAAACGCACGAGTGAACCTTTAAGGGGCTATTAAACGACTTTTACAGATTTTAAACTGATAATCACGTCTAAATGTGCAGTGTAAATGTTTTGAAAAAAATATATGTTAAACTAGAACATTCTCTTAATCATATAGAAAGTGAATATTTTTGATTAAGTTCATATTAAATAGTTTAGTTAACTCGTGAAGTTGTGTCTGACGCGGACAAAACATTGACAATCACACAAAATCTACCTGGTATAATTATCCAAAACTTACACTATCTTACAGACAATTTTATTATCTATCTTTTAGTAGTTATACGCCTTTTTTTTAATTTTGAAAGAATACTACTTTTATTTAATTTTTTCGACTAAATTTTGAAAGTTTTGGACGCAGACTGCGTCCGTTCTGTATCAGTTTTGCGTCCAAAACTCTCAAAGTTTAGTCGAAAAAATTAAATAAAAGTAGTATTCTTTCAATATTAAAAAAGGCGTATACTAAAAGATAGATAATAAAATTGTGTGCGTGTCAGTTTAAAATCTGTAAAAGTCGTTTAATAGCCCCTTAAGGGATCCGTTTGTTTTTTGTACGGATCCCTAAAAACGGTGAGACGAGAGTCAAACTTATGCCTTTTTTGTATAAGAAGAGGGTCACCTACCTAGGCTTTTTGCCAACTATATTGGAATCGACTTTCAGTCGAACCAGATGCAGCAGTGACCAGTGTATTACATGAAGTGACTGCCTGTGTAACCTCCACAACCAAGATACTACTGGGTAAAACGATACCCTTTGGTATGTCTGGTTGTTAGACTTCCTCGTTATGGGGTACATACAAGACACATGGTGCCCACGACACTCCAAATAAACGAAACGATATAATTGCCTACACTACTACTAGAATTTCCGACTGTACAAATACGTGCGTATGTATCCACACGCCTGCCGCCGCTTGAACTAAAAGCAATTCGACGACACGGTTGGCGCAGTGGTTGAGCGATCGACTGCTGCGCAGCGTGTTGCGGGTTCGATTCCCGCCCAGGGTAAACATTTGTGTGATGAGCACTTGTGTTTGCCTTGTGTCGGGGTGTTGTTTATCTATATTATATGTATTTATTAAAAAAGAAAATGTATTTGTGTATATCAGCTGTCTGACACCCATAGTACAGGGTCTCCCTAGTTTGGGGTCAGATGGCCGTGTGTGAAAATGTCCCCACATATTTATATTTATTTATTTAATTCTCAGAGCACGTTCCACGCGAGAAGAGGTGAGGAACAGTGTGTCGCAGGGGGGCGGAGCGTGTCGCTACTGTACGGTAGTACTAATACTTATACTATGGCCATGGTGTAAAAATAAAGGTAATTAAGAGGGTAACGACGGAAAGGGATTAAGGGTTTAGGGTTGCGGGTCGGGAATTATGGATAATAAAAGTTTATCAAGACCAGTTTGACGGCATCAATCAATAGGAACCTAACCGGATATAATTAACAACCTTCTCAAATTAATTTCCTTTCACAACGGTGCGATTATTTTAATAATGTACAATGGGCATTTCAGAATAAGGATAATTAGGGTCGGATGGGGATGAGGAGTTTGTTTTGCCAAAACGAACCAACTCACGTATAATTTCTTCAATTTTTCTGAGTACCTTGTAATAGGTACCTACTATAGGCTGGTTTCAATTACTTAATATAGAATTTGTTATAAGTAGTAATGATAAGCTCAAAGTCATGCAGCGAGTCATGGAGAGAGCTATGATCGGAGTTTTTTTATGCCATAAAATCATAAACGAGGAAATTCTCCGAAGAACTAAGGTCACCGACATATCTCTAAGAATATGCAAGTTGAAGTGGCAATGGGCAGGCCACATCGCTTGAAAAACCGATAACCGAGGCTGAAGAATAATTCTCGAGTGGCGACCACGAAACGGAAGACGTAGCGTCGGTAGGTCTCCCACCAGATAGACCGACGACGTCGTCAAGGTCGCGGGTAATTGGTGGATGCAATCGGTAGGTTGCTGCTCGCTGTGGCGTTCTATGAGGGAGGCCTATGTTCAACAGTGGACGTCTTTCGGCTGATGATGAGATGAACACTTTTATAGAATTTCTAGAAACTTGACGTCCGACGTGTGGACTGCCAGATCGAGGTATTAAAATATAATATTATAAAATAATTGAATAATACACAAACAGCACAAATATACCTAATAAACTTCTTGGAAGCTATATGTTTGAGCCGGGGGTGGAAACTCTAGGCCCATGGGGCTGAGTGCCCATCTTGTTTTTTGTGACATCGCCAAGCGGCTGGTAGACTCTTTATGTGACCGAAGGCTGGTCTATTCTTGGGCCAAAAAATTTGCATTGCCGTACAACGTGGCAATGCGGTCAGCCTGTTGGACACGTGTCCCGTTGATAGCATTTTTTTTTTACTGAATGGCATCTCGCATGTCAGCCTATGAGGTTGTTGGCTGCTTAACCGGACAATCCTGTGGTGTCTTAAAAAACTATTTTTAGGGCCTCCAGCCAGGGCAAAAGCATAAAAACTAAATGATTACACGCTAAGGGCACCCCCTGCGGGGTACGAGCCTCGGCTTAGGGCGCCACTGGGGGAGGGCAGCAAAGGCACAGGCTGGATCGTTTAAAATTCGTTTAAATTTACAGTTTTAAATTCGTCCCTAATTAATGGAGACCTCCATTAATTAGGGACGAATTTTAAAACTAAAGGCTCAGGCACTAGCAATTGTCAAGGGGGGGGGGGTGTTTCGTTACAGGGACGTCGCGACGGACCTCGGCGACGAGGCCGGAATGACGGCAGTCTGTTTTCGTGTTTAACTAAAGTACTGGTAGCCCTATTACTCTCCTGGATGAGAGTTATGGCGTCATCAGGATCGGAAAAGTAACCCGTTGACAGCGATGTGGACGAGTTTTTTGATGCCACTTGAGCTGCCCTCTCCCTTTTTCTTGGAAATGTACATAATATTGTTAATTTTATCATGATGATGATGATGACATAATATACTTAATTATTTTTATTTTTAAGATTTGTATATTTTTAGTTCAGATAATCCATACTTCCATTCTAATATTATAAATGCAAAAGTAATTTGGCATGAAGATAGCTTAAACTATGGGAAAAGACATAGGCTACTTTTTAATTGGCGACTTTGCCTGCGATAACTGACATTCACGAAGTCGCGGGAAAAGGCTATATAGTATGTGAGTACCCAATGAAACCAGTAACCAAATATACGAATTACAAAGTCTAAATCTAAAGGATATTATTTTGAGTATAATATTCATAGAGTAGATAGGTACCTCTCCCAGTCCTCACAGTATTATTTATTACCTTTATACCTATTTGGATCTTTAGCGTCGATTAATTTTAAACGTGAAAATTTCATACATGAAGGGTACCTAATTTTTTTATTAAAAAGGGGTTACAATATTTTTTTATGGGATAACCAAAAGAAAGCTTGTTGCTACGTTAGTAAAACAACAATAAAATCATAATTCCGTGCAATATTAAAACTATTTTAATTAAACCACATTTCTTACGTTCCTTTTATATTCATTCTAATAACACGGTAACAGCAACATGCCACTAAATAAGTAGGTATGAACAGAAGGTCCTCTTTGTACAGACGCCAGCACAACAAGCCATGCCAAACTGAAACATTTTCCCAATTGAATATTATGGAGCTTATCTTTTTGTAATAAAGTTGAAAATCTGTTAAAGAAATTTGACAGATTGTGGTAGTTTGATGTGCTGGCCTCTTTATAATAGAGCAATAAACCTATACCACAGTATAAGTATTAGTACTATCGTACAGTAGCGACACGCTCCGCCCCCCACCGAAACACTGTTCCTCACGTCTACTCGCGCCGCATTGGCTCTGGCAACGTCTTCCAGTTCAAGGGCTGACTCGTGGCGCGTAGAAACGTGTATTCGCTCATTTGTGAAAAAGAAAATCGAAATATTTTATATCATACAAATTAAACATTTTATATATAATATTTTATACTTAAAACAAATAATAATATATGAAATTATGTAATTTATGTCAAATTAAACTATGACGTATACATGCACGTACCTGTTTTAAATTAAATACCATGAAATACAAGTTGGAAGTAATAAATAAAATATCTAAAACTATTGTACAATACTGTGTAAATCATTCCCTCAAAAACCGTCATTCCTTCCTAAATGCAATGAGGAAATGACCTTGAGGGAATGACAAATTTTAACTAAAGCTACAAACTTCTTGGTTTTTATCTACTTACCTATTTGGAAGATCGAATTTCAAACTTTGAAAGAATCGAGTACCTACTTGAGAGAGAGAAACACTTGTGTTGAGATCGGTATCGCGCGCTTGCTCGCTCTCGCACGCTCGCGGTGGCAGTGACAGCCCTAGCGATATTGACGCACACACACGCACATATCTGTACAGTCTGCTATTTTTGTAGTAGTGTAGGATATTATATCGTTTCGTTTGTATGAAGTGTCGCGGGTGTGCCCGTACGATCGGTCATGATGTTTAAGCTACGCTTACCGCAGTCGGTCCATGGATGAGTGACCATCCATTTCATATCGAAATTCCTCCATGCCTCGAATTGTGCCCGCTTGTCATTCGTAGATCTTTGACAGTCGTTAAATAGGTAGCCAGAAAAAGAAATCTGACTACCTATTTAACCAGCCAGATTTTACAACCAACACAAGAGGCGTTGTGTTACCCAGCAACTGGGTTGTGGAGGTCAGATAGGCAGTCGTTCCATGTAAATGTGTATGTGTGTGTGTGTGTGTGTGTGTGTGTATTCAGCAGCATCCAGTAAGACTGGAAGCCGACCGTAACATAGCAAAAGGCTAGGCAGGCAGGATAATATATGTTTTGTGCTTACTCGTCTGCTGTTCTTTTCTGATTAATTTTGTTACCAAAATTGGATCCAAAGACAGTTGAATCGTTTCTCCGGGACTCGTCGGGCTTTTCTGGTGTTCGCCACTGTTGATTCTGGCTTACAAGAGTTGCAGTGTTTTAGGAATAGTGTGGCAGGCTTGTATGGACTTGACCTTCTGTACTTATATATTTGTGACGAACAACTAACACCCCCCGTTGATACGGCTATGGTTCTCAACGTTTCATATGTCTGGGATGAAAGTAATAACAATTTATAATAGAGATGCGGTGTTACTAAATTCAAACATTCTGTAATTAAGTAAAGGCCTGGTGAAACGATAAATAACTTATTAGTTTAAAATTGATCACACAATGTAGCTGCTGTGGTTATAAATACAAAAAAAATGATGTATGAAAACCAGTTTGCTAAAGATATGTGATGGGTTTAGATTTATTGACGCGTGGAGACCTTTCAAAGTGGTTAATATTGTTAAGAATTTTTTTGTGCATGAAAGGTTTATTTTGTAAATAATAATGTACATCTTGTCTAACATCGGTGACGGAAAAGATCATAGATAAACATAAGCGTATACATCTGTACTAATATTATATTGTAAAGAGGTAAAAGAATATTTATTTTCTCAGTTGACGTTCAAAAGTGCCATAATGGTCTAATTGAAATAAATGATTTGACGTTGACCTTGACTTTGAAAATATTGAGAAAAAACGTGACATGCTAAACCACCGTTATCGCCCATCCGCCTTGAGCTAGCTTGATGAATGTTGATCAATGCTTGTTACCTACTCTGTGTCAAAAGAGGTCTTTGCTCTATAGTGGGACAATATAAGGCTTGTATTATTAAAATATTAGGCTTGTATTATTACAATATTAGGCTTGTATTATTACAATATTAGGCTTGTACTATTACAATATTAGGCTTGTATTATTACAATATTAGGCTTGTATTATTACAATATTAGGCTTGTACTATTACAATATTAGGCTTGTATTATTACATTATTAGGCTTGTATTATTACTATTATTGTAAATAGGTATCCAATATTGGTAAATACCAGTCAAGTAAAACTTTATTATCTGATAGATGACGTCTCTCTAAATGATAAGTAGCCAGACATACGGAAGAGTTTACGTAACAGTTAAACCTTCATGTAAACCAGTCACATAGTACTTAGTATACATAAAGCTTACAAATCAGTAACGTAGACGTATAAAAAAGCCTAATGGAAACCAGTTACGAAACCCCGATTTCCTTGACACCCGAAGCGGTCTGAAAATATTTAAAAACTCAAAGAATCGCTGATTTTTCTCAGATATCCTCAACAAAACATTGAGAAACAACGCGACATGCTAAAGCGTGAAAATTAAAAACTATATAGTTAGGTACCTATCTAGTAGCTACTAATACCAGAGTCGTTACTTCCAATTATATTTTAACTGGGAAAGTTAAGTTTTATGACTGCAACGTTATAAAACCGCGAACAAGTAACACAGATGTGTGGGGCGTGGGAAGTGCCATTTGAGTACTTTAAGCGCTTTTATTACAATAATAAAATACTTAATGGTATTAAATATGAATTTGTGGCATTGGAATGAACTAACTTTATTTAGCAATTGGTTTAATTTTACAATACAGGGTAAAATTGGAAAAATACCCAAAACCACTTAATCTTCACTTCGTATCATCACCCTGATCAACATTTGTTCTACGACTTTTCAAAATTCGAAACATTTTTTTTCCATACAAAAAATATAAACACACTTTAAATTTTGCATAATATTTTTCTCTGACACGGCTGACGAAAGGCCTGCTATCAGCTGTGCCTGTACATTAGCCTACCTACTATCAAAGTCAAAGTCAAAGTCAAATCATTTATTTCAATTAGACCATTTAAAGGCACTTTTGAACGTCATGTTGTAAAATTTGAATCTAGTTGCCTTTAGTAGTTGACTTTATCTACATAATATTCGCTATCATATGGGTGCGCGCGCGCATAGTATACGTATATTTTACAGACTTCAAATAAATTGTTTTTGGCTACGTTATTAAGTTGAGGTCAAAGTCGTAGAACAAAATGTTATTCAGGGTGATGATACGAAGTCCAGATTAAGAGGTTTTGGGTATTTTTTCAATTTCCCTGTATATTATAAGTACTCTTATTAGGTAAAGGTTTTGATTTTTATTTTTCTGGATTGCCGGATTAGAGTCCAGTCGCTACTTGGTTAGGTGCTAAGTATCTATCTATAGAAATAGTTATATCATCATGTCTTCAGCATCAATAACTTATGGCTCAGTCACTCACGTTGGTTACTTCATTGATGGCAAATGTGTGAACGATAAAGATACCCGAACGACAGTTTTGCGGAGTCCCACCATCAGCGGCTTGAGGAATCTGTTATTGTACCTGACAAGGGCTAGAACATCAAGCTACAACAATTTTTCAAATTTCTTTGATATATTTTCAACTTTATTCTAAAAATATAAGGTTCATATTGAATTGGGAAATTTTGACAGGTTGCTACAAAGACTTACGACGATATTAGTGCACTTTAAAACGGCGTAAACTTTTATATCTACATACCAGTAGGTACATACAATTATACAGTGCGAAGAAAAGATCAATTTGACTTTGTGTAATTTGTGCATCGTTTATACACACATGAAAGCATTTTTACTTGAAATTATCACAAAATGACGAGCGATACTGACGTTTAGCCGCGACACTGGGTGTTATGTGACTAAGTGAAACTCGGGCAATTGCCTTGCGTTCATATTGCCAATATTGAGCGCGGTAACGTATCTAAGTGTGTAATATATCATTGGCTTGCTACGGCTTGATATGCTGGCGTCTGTACTTACCTCATCCAAGTCTTTGGGTAGTCTTTGTGATTTGAAGTAAAGATTTCATTATTATTATTATAAACAGCTTTTGTGACTTGGAGGTACTTTCACATTCTAAAAGATGTGCAGTGAAATTAAAACTTTGTTTACGTAGTCTTAATAAGATAAATTTAATATACTGACTTCAGTTTCACGTCAAACATTAAACTATGTTTGCTAAGTTACCATAACTTAACTACTTTAAGTAAGCCGCGAACAGTTTCCATGCTCACGTCTAAACTTAAAGTAGAAAACAAAATACCTAAGTTAAATTATAGATTATCAGTAATTTTACTAACTTAACTTGAGCTTGAGCCGTGCTGTGGCACCCCATTTCTACCCGTGGGTGTCGTAGAAGGCGATAAAGGGATATTGACCAGAGGATGGACAGCAGCGTCCTTCTGAACACCATAACACCTATTGCGATTTCCAACATGTCAAGCATAGCGATTACGTGATGGGATAGGGATTAAATGAAATTATAAGCGTAAAACCTACACGCTCAAAATGTGCCAAGTTGGAAGGGGCAACAGAATTACTTTTTTTATATATTTTTTAATATATTACTAGCTGACCAGACAGACGATGTCCTGTCAATCAATTTTTCAATTTTCTTACCGTATAAACCTTCTTCTAAAACTTACGCAAATATTTCAAGACCAAAATTAACCAAATCGGTCCTGCCGTTCTCGAGTTTTAGCGAGACTAACTTACAACGATTCATTTTTATTATATAGATTAGGCTTGCGTTTGACCGCGATTCACCTGATCTTAAGTGATGATGCGGTCTAAGGTAGAGCACGCTTGCTTAGGATGAACTGGTCCACTCGTGCCTTGAAGATACCCAGATTATACTAGCCAGGGAACAGGGAGGCGGGCAGTGAACTCCACAGTCTGGCAGTTCACACAGTAAATGTGGAATCAAAGCGCTTGGTTCGAGACCGTGGAACTTCAACCATATAGCGGTGATGCTTCGCCGTATCTCTGCTCGTCCAATGATGAAATGGGGGATATAATTTGTGCAACTCCACAGCACACTATTTACTACTTTTATTATAAAACATTTTTATTATTATTACACTCTTCGAAATGTACACCATAAAAGACTGATAGGCTGGCAACGGTGCGGCGATACTCAAGGCTCTGGAGCCTAGCCCAAACCAGAGAGTCGTTGTCAATGAGCATAGTTCAAAAGTGTCTTCTAATTGAAATAAATGATTTGATTTTGACTTTGTATGGAACAGTTTTCTTTTTAATAACCGACGAAGTATATCGAGACAGGAAAGTCTAGAATCATGTTCCGAATCCATGGTAAAAGTTTATGTCACCAGTGGGCTAATTCACGTAACTAAAGAAGCGCTGTTGCAGTGCAGTTGCAGTTAAGTTTCGATCAAAACAACGCTTTTCGTTTTCTCTACCGCTGTCAGATACGCTTGCGAGCGACGCGAGCGCAATAACGGCATTCTACTGTTGCGCGTCTTTGGTGCGAGCTTCGGAACGCAACATGATCGGTATTCTACTATTCGTTTGACGTTTCAAAATTACAGTTAAAAAGCACTAAAATCTGTAGAGGGGTATCATTTTAATATTATAATAACGTCATATTCATTATAATGTAATCGATCAATATTTTTTCTCTCATGTGGCTACTCGTACACCATAAGTAAGTTTGGTAGAGTTTGGTTGACGTGCAGTTCACGCGCAGCTTACGCGCAGTTTAAAGATTACAAGAATACCGTTCATCACTCAAACTTGAACTTAACTGCAACTGCACTACAACTTCATCGGCGCGTCATAAAATTACGTGAATTAGCCCTCTGATCCATTCTACGGTGTTTACCATAGGTGTATACAATGTAAACTGCCTCTTCTTTACACTTGACATGCATGTACCAACTAATAATGCGCAATTAGGGTCATCGAAGGAGGTAGTCTAAGTCTGCAGCAGTTTATTTTAAACTAACTTTATTACCTTGCGTCTCCCGCATCTTAACGATACATCGTGATACTGGCTTAATTTAATTCTTGCTTAAGTACTTATAGTTCAAGATCCCGTAGTCAACAGACTCTTAATTTCCTACTTTTTAAGGGTCTGACTGAAGTTATGGTCCAAGGATCCCTAATATTTTCAATTGATAAAATATTGCCTTTAATACTCAGAGATAATGTTGCATTCTAATAGTGATTTTTTTTTAAATCGGACCAATAATTTTTGAGTTTGTTCGTTACAAACATACAAAAATACAAATCTTTCCTCTTTATTCGTGTAGATGAATTGCAGTTCGTCCGCTAAAACTTGATAACGGCTGGACCGATTTGACTAATTTTGGTTTTGAAATATTTGTGGAAGTCTAGGGAAAAATGGTAAGTTTTTATTTATTGGATTCTTTTTTATTGTGTTAGGACAAGGTTTGTATGAAAGAAAAGTTCGGAAATCCGAAAAAAAAATGCAAAAGTGCGCGGCTGTTTCGGCCGCTAGTAGTATACGAAATAAGCTTTTTACAAAAAAGACAACCGCCTTCAAAAACTAAAAAGTGAAAAATAACTTTAGCACAGAACACACATTGACTTTAGTTTCGAAATTCAGTGGCTTTGTTCTGTTTGTTGTTTTGTATTGCCACCGACTTCCGAAACTAAAGTCAATGTGTGTTCTGTGCTAAAGTTATTTTTCACTTTTTAGTTTTTGAAAGCGGTTGTCTTTTTTGTAAAAAGCTTTTTATTTTCCGCTTTTTAGTGCCTCCTTATCATCTAAATCTATTAAGAAGAGATTGAAAGTTAACTACCACAAAGATTGATGAAACTAAAATGTCGTCTATGTAAAATTTTTGAGTATTTGTTGATTTTTCAAAAAGTGCTGAATTAATTTGGATAAAATTTATATGGGACCATCCCTGAAGCATACCCTATCCATAACAAAATAATTTTCATAATCGTTTTACGTTTGCCGGAGAAATCGCGTAACAAATCGCGCACATACTTAATGCAAATTTAAGACTTATACGGTTTTCTCATAGACGCCACTGTCAGAACTGGACCAAATTACTGGCTTTCAAATAAAAAAGAATCATCAACATCGGTTCACCCAGTCCAAAGAAATCAGGTAACAAACATAAAAAAAAAAATACAGACGAATTGATAACCTCCTCCTTTTTTGAAGTCGGTTGAAAACCAGCCGTCACCCTTTATTGAAAGTACCTTTTCACGAATCAATGCCTAGCCCAGCCTTAAAATTTAAGTTCGCAAGTAAATTTATTTTTGAATTAGCTACGAATTCCTCTAACTATTCTCAAAACCGCCATGCTTAAATCACGTACATATGGTGACTCTGAGATCTTAGCCTATTAGAGCGGGTTCATTGGATATCCTCATTCACTTCCACGTTCACTAGTTAATTGTGTTATACGAGATTAATTAATTGTAGTTCCTTTGCTTTTGTTCTTGTGTTTTGTGTAAGAGCTTTACTGGGTGTTGAATAGTTAAATGGAAGTAGCTATGGAGGACTTTATTAACAAATATACTCCATTTACAACAGCAATAGAGAGAAGTTAAAAAAGGTTCTATTGAATGCACACTTTGTAACATAAGTACTATTTACATGTTAAAGTTACGATGTACACCGAATTTATTGATATATTTTTACAGTAGCTTTCACACGTATTTGTAACCATTTTAATAATTAATCTTTTAAAATTATGTGACTTTCATGTAGTTGTATATTTAATTTCAGTTTAAAATTACAGTGTCAATGCTAAAAACCTAACAGAAGCAGGGATGAACAATACCCGGAACGTCATTCGTTTCACTGTAATTCTATCAAATTTAAAATGACACCTAATCTATAAAAGACTTTTATTCTGTTTATATTATTATACGTCCATATTTAGATCTTTTTATCAAAATGATGTTAACATAAGTTTAATAAAAATTGTTTTTCACTTCTCTTGCTCAAAAAGGCCGTCATTGTAGCATACCAGAGCGGGGATAAAATAGCATTTCATCCTCTAGGGAAAAAAGTTTTTTTTTTTTTTTTTTGTGTCAAATATGACAATGAGCCTACAAAAACGAAAAAGTCTTTAGTCATAAGTAGAATAATCATGAATAAAGACTCGACTTATTACTGTTTCATAAAAAAAGAACCTCATTTTAATTTTGAAAATGGAAGTAATCGGCGATCTCTGGTAGAATGCATGCAATGTGTTGCGGCTACAGAAGAAACAAAAAAAAGACATTGGCGCGAAATCTTCATTATTTTTCTCTAATTGCAAATTGAATTGGTAGTGACCGTAATTAATTTCATATTGCATTGGATTGTTTTATTTTCTCGCAATCGTAGTGAAAAGTATAGTGTAACACACGGCGCTAAAACCCATTAAAACTCGGTTTCTATTTACTCCCTCGCTATAGCTCGGGAGTAAAACTACCTCGTATATAATGGGTTATTTTAGCTCCATGTATAACAATCTACTATTAACTTATCTTTGTAATATAATGTTTTACATTCCTGCTTCTATGCGCCTTTTTCTTGTAATGCTTATATATGGAGTAAAGCTATAGCGTATTTTTTTACGGATCTTCAATTCTTTTGATAATGTTTTGTTTATGCTATGCACCTTCCATGTTATCTCTTCACCACCCTATTTGACTGGTAGGCAATGCATAAGACATTTTTTTTAGTCTGTGTTTTCTGACTAACTCCTTCACAATTTAGACGTGTCTGAAATGATTTAATTTAGATAAATGCTTTGACTTTGACTAAGAAGATGTACGGTCTACCGGACTTAATTGAGATAGCTGTGGGAACTCCTCCGTTCATGCGGGACACCAACGTCTTAAACCCGAAATTATTAATATGTATGTATAAATCCCTTATCTTGAGCCGTGGTTACCCAATGGTGCTTGTGATTTGCCCTCTCAAGGTTAATTGGACTTAATTCTGCCAAAAGGAACCAACTCACGTCTAAATTTCTCCCATTTTTCGTAGTTATTGTAATGATTTTAGACCTTCAGAGCCTTGAACATAGCAGCACCGTTGCCTGTGTTTTGTACGCCCACTGCTGGGCATAGGTTTTCCCCAAGGGGGGGGGAGTAAAGCTGTAATCGGCATGCTTGGCCGATGCATGTTGGCGATCGCAGTAGGTGTTATGGTACTCTGAAGGACGTTGCTGCCCATCCTCTGGTCAATTCCCTCCGTCGTCTTCTACGAACCCCACGGGTAGAAATGAGGTTCTATCGGTCTTTTATCGGGTAAATTTCGGAGAGTGTGGTATGAAATTGCACAATTTAATTCCCTCATTCCCTCATCGAACGAGCGACCGTATAGTGGTGTGGCTTCGCCGTATCACACGGCGAAGCCACACCACTATACGGTCGAAATTTCACTGTCTCGAACCAAGTGCTTTAATTGCTTCTACATTTATTGTACGAGCTGCCAGACTGAGGAATTCACTGCCCACCTCTTTGGTAATCTGCTAAAATTATGACAGTTCAGTTGATCAGTGACCTACCATAACATTGTGCAGTCATTGCTTTTATTTCGATCGACCAATGATCAACCATTATGAATTTAGCAGATTACGAACTTTTAGCAAAATGGCAATGGGATCGTGTTGGAATGACGAAATTATAAAAATAGCAGACTTGGCCCCCTGGTGAGTTGCGGCTTAACGCACGCCTATTAGAACATTAAAAAAATATATATTTTACGCCCTCATTTTACATCTGTTTTAAGCATAAGTTTCGGATGGATGAAACTGTTATTGCCAGATAGTTAGTGATGTAACACATTTGGAATACTGAATCAGTTTGACATTACTTAAAAGTATTGAGACATTGTTTCACATTTGCAGAACTAAGTTCTAGGATGAAAGTTTTCATTCCTTCTGTCTCAATTGTTTTTGTCTGTGTATTATACAAGTCTGTCCAATTTGAAATGCAAGAGCTCGTGCCAAAAGATTGTGTTATAAACCTTCAGTGTTGTTACGATTAAGTCAGTTTTGTTATTCAAATTGGCAACACTAGAATTCTCCGTTTATGTTTTTATACCATATGCTGTAGATAGGTATTGTAAGAGCTCAACTTACTGGTCTGGATACCGGGTTGAGGTATAATTTTTAACGTGTTAAGATGGGTCCCATGGAGGGACTCGGTTATAATCACTCTGTTATAGAATAATACGACTGCCTCTGATGGCTGCAGGCTAAACTGTCTCTTTGTCATATAAAAACAAGACTAACGTTCTAAATTTTCTACAGAGTGTATAGACGAAGCCATATATGTAGTTAATGGTTTCGACCAGTGTGCCAAATGGGTACACTACATAAATACGAAAAACTTTATTCCGAAAGTCAGAAATACGAATTTCAAAATACCGATTTTCATAATTCCGAATAGTTCAAAATTCCTAATATGGCAACTCCGATTTATCATTCATCCTATTTTTATAATACTAAAATTTCAAAATTCCGAACGTTTATAATTACTATTCTCAAAATACCGAGTTTCAAAAGATCGAATAACAAAAAGTCCGACATAATGAAAATTCCGAACATCAAAAATACGAATTCCGATTATTAAAATTCCGATTATCTTTATCGTTATCGTGCAATCGTTTATCGTGCAAGCAAGCATGCAGCATGCAAGCAAGCATGCAGCGTGCAAGCAAGCATGCAGCATGCAAGCAAGCAAGCATGCATCATGCAAGCGAGCATGCAAGCGGACATGCAACATGCAGCAGGCATGGTTTCTGTCACGGCTACGGCGTTGCGGGGCTCCGGCGGTACCACGCGAGCTTATCGTCGCAGATGGTATTCACGCTCACCACCGCAGCTTCGGCTTACTGGCCGGCTTCGCCGGCCAGCCTCAGCCGCGGCGGCGGGCGTTAAAACCACCTGCTCCTCAGCTCGCTGGCCGCCTCGCCCCTCCGCGCCTACGCGAATTTAAATTACACTCTAGGTGTAGGGCAGACAAGACTACGTGGAGTCGGTTTCACAGCAATTCATTTCTGTCATGAACTTTTGTAGCACAACATATTGACTTTTTAAGATTATTTTTGTTATTGTCTTTCTTTTTATACCTATATATTTTTGTTAAAATAAATTCCATAGAAAAATACACCGAATAAACAATATTTGTTAAAAAGTAATTCTACTGTTTGATAAGTTTGTTAAACAAAAAAATATGATTAAAAATTCTTTGAATTGTGTTTCTGTGAAATATGTTTCATTCAAGTAAATAGTCTTTGAAACAATAATAGTCGAAATAAAAATACAAGAACCAAATATTATATGAAACATTTTCTGGGAAACGAAATTCTATGAAATTTCTGTCTGCGAAACAAGGGGACACCATTTTGAATATATATGCGTAGCTGAATTGAATCAGAATCCTAATTTTAACAGTTTATTCGGAATATTGAAATTCGGAATTTCGTTTTTCGGACCGAGAACTCATCGAGCATTTGATTCTTCGAACATATGAAAATCGGAAAACAATCAAATCGGATTTACGACATTCGGTAAAATAACTTTCGTGATTTTAAATAATAGAGATTATAATTTTTAGGTATTATTTAATTCGGGCTTTTGAAAATCGGAATATCGAAATTCGGAATAAAATATTTCGGAATATTTGGGTGTTCCCGTGCCAAATGCATGCAACCTTTACAGTACTGTGAACTCTATAGCGGGTTTTTTTATGTGCGCTAGTGTGTGAGGAGTTGGAGGGATTATAATAAAAAGAGGGAAAATGCAAATCAAACTTGTATTATAAAGTAACGTGATAGCACTAATAGCTGCGGGTAGACCACTGCGGTAGACATCTACTCCAATATAAAAATACGCATGACGATTCTAAATTCAATTTACTTCTAGAATAATTCAAAGTGTTCGAAAGAAACATTTTGTGAAATGTTTTCGACCAGGTTCTATTTCGCATACAACCTTTACAGTAAAGCTCTTTGGAAATAGGTATTATTTTTACGTTTTTAGAACGCTCTTTCAAAGTTAGCATGGAAGAAAAAATAAAGGAAATATTTTATGATTTTCAGCATTATCATAAATCAAGCGGAAACCGCCTACTGCTAAGCCTAGAACTTTTCGAAAGTTATCCAACTGCACCGGCTCTGCGCCAGAAGCGTCAAGCAATTTCTCACAACTCACATTAGGTCATCAGCGGTCGATCTTGTAGGCCAATTCTGCGTCTTCTGCTACCAGGCGCCTCTCTGGGACCTTTGGGTCCTATCATTCGTCATCACTACGGGCACTGTGCCCAGGCCACTGTCACTTGAGCCTGGTAATTCTTTTTAGTATTTATATCGGTGACCTGGGTTCTTCTGCGGATCTTTTCATTTTATGAATGATTACAATTTAAATGCTCACCAAATATTGTGTGAGTTCGGAACTTAAGGAACCCCGATTCTGACTCGTTACGTTAGAAGGAGACTGTGGTGTTTCTTAAACATAGTGTTTCTTAAACAAAAAAAACAAATAGCTCGTTGATGGTTATTGCATGTTTATCCATCTAAAACCCAAAACTTAAACACATTTTCTAATTTATATTAACTACCTACATCAATACTCAATCATTAATTGCATTCCACAATGTATACGCTTATGTGGTAAGTAAGCATTTATTTTGTTGTTACAATCGTGGACCCTGTCGGGCATCAACAAGCCGGGTATAATAAGGTAACATTTTTAATTTTTAATTATTTATTCAATCAAACATTTTATTTTTCATTTATGCTACCTACCTAAAATAACATTTATACACTTAGTAGATTTTTAAAATTGTTTGGTAAAATAGCAATCTTTTCCTCATTTCTGAGTACTCGGGTAGTTTGTTGTACATTTTTATTGACGTAACGTAACATAAGTGGACTAGATGAGTGCATTTTTAATCGGGATATCGGGAGACTCAATCTAGTCTTGCGTCGGATAATCTTTCTAATCCCTCACCATTAATTTACCTTCTATTTAATTATCATTTACTCGACGCAGCAATGCCTCATTAGCGACAACGACCTGATCCAATACGTACTGATGAAGCGATGGGGTGAAAATCACCCCCCAAAGTCCCCGATTACGGTTAATATAAGCGTTGACACGCTCGTTGAGGCTTATCACTTATTATATATATTTAATAACTTGGTTCTGCTGTGATTTTGTCTTACAGATTTCTATTTTTTTTATAATAAAATAGCCTGTAGCACTCAGTGATAACGTAGCTTCTATTTCGCGAAAGAATTTTCAGAATCGTACCAGTAGTTCTAGAGATTGGCGCGTTCAACCAAACAAACAAACAATCCAACCCTTCAGCTTTATAATACTATATTTAGCTGACCCTACAGACGTTGTCCTGTCCCTATCTACCTACCTACCTACCTACCCTACACTACCTATACCTACCTACCTAGGTAGGTAGGCTAAAGTTTGTTTGCATTACCTACCTACCTAGGTAGGTAATGCAAATATATCCAAGGAATATAAAAAGTTACATACAAACTTTTATCCCCTATTTCACCCCCTTGGAGGTTGAATTTTGAAAAATCATTACTTAGTGGATGCTTTCGTCATAATATAGGGAATACGTGTACAAAATTTAAATTTTCTAGCCTTAAGGGGCTATTAAACGACTTTTACAGATTTTAAACTGACTATCACGTCAAAATGTGCAGTGTAAATGATTTGAAAAAAATATATGTCAAACTAGAACATTCTCTTAATCATATAGAAAGTGAATATTTTTGATTAAGTTCATATTAAATAGTTTAATTAACTCGTGAAGTTGTGTCTGACGCGGACCGAACATTGACAATCACACAAAATCTACCAGGTATAATTATCCGAAACTTTCACTATCTTACAGACAATTTTATTATCTATCTTTTAGTATACGCCTTTGTTTTAATTTTGAAAGAATACTACTTTTATTTAATTTTTTCGACAAAATTTTGAAAGTTTTGGACACAGACTGCGTCCGTTCTGCATTAGTTTTGCATCCAAAACTCTCAAAGTTTAGTCGAAAAAATTAAATAAAAGTAGTATTCTTTCAAAATTAAAAAAAAGGCGTATACTAAAAGATAGATAATAAAATTGTCTGTAAGATGGTGTAAGTTTCGTTTAGTTATACCTGGTAGATTTTGTGTAATTGTCAATGTTTTGTCCGCGTCAGACACAACTTCACGTATTAATTAAACTATATAATATGAATATAATTAAAAATATTCACTTACTAAATGATTAAGAGAATGTTCTAGTTTAACATATATTTTTTCAAATCATTTACACTGCACATTTTGACGTGATTGTCAGTTTAAAATCTGTAAAAGTCGTTTAATAGCCCCTTAAGGGTTTGGCCTATGCGTTGATACATCAGTCAATCACTTCTGCCTTTTATATATATAGATATAATAAGTATATAAGTATATAAGTATAGATATAGATTTTTCGAAACGCTTGGCGAAAAAACAAGAGAAAAGCCACCAAAATGAAAGCGGCGTTACGCGATACGGCTGGTTACCCAATGATGGAATGGCCTTGGGGGATCAGATTGTTTGTTTTCAACCCATCATGGCTTGTTTTCCAATTTTTCAATCAACTGAAGTGCGTGATTAGTCGAACAGCTCCACAGCAGAATGCTGTGTTATGTACGACTTTTGGAGTGTTAATCTTTGATTGTTAATCACGTTTATTTATTTACTAGCTGCTGCCCGCAACCACACCTCGGACACTTCATACAAAACTTGCAAAATAATTACCTATTACTACTACAAAACCATTAATGACGTCTGTACACGTGCAAATGTGTGCGTGAATTTTAGTAGGGTTGAATCAGTTGGATGTCGTGGCGTACAAAATGGCGCGAAAAGTGCAGCGCTTTGCGTCGGGTAAACCGAACGACGACGGAACTACCCGAACGTTTCGAGCATTATTATGAAGTGATCTTGTCCGAGCGTTCAATTATTTATTTTATTTCTTTAAGAAATACACTTGATATTTGATATTTGACTATTCGGATTTGTAATGACATAAAAGTAATATTATAATATTTATTATGTAAAGAGGTTTATTTATTCATCAATAATGGTAAATTAAGGTATAATAATAATTACAATGGGGCGACGCGACAAGGTTAGTGCGTAGGGTACTACTTTTCAATTCCAAGAATGAATAGAACGTGAAAGAAAGGGACATAAGTACATAACTAAGACAATAAAGAGAGAGAGCAATATTAATAGCTGGTAATGTTGGTATGTTATTATTACGGAAGTTTTAATTGTATTATTATAAAACGACGAAAACTTGGAAAATAAATGAATCATCGAGATTAAAACTAATAAATAAAACTTAAAACAAAATAAATCGCAAAATTGTGTGTTTGTGTCAGCAGTACCTACAGCGCTGCAGTTCTTACGATTTTGAGCGCCCTGGCTAAAGAGTCGGCGGTTAGTCTCTCCAAGTGCGGGGTGAGGGTGCGGTATCTGATATAGCGCGGGGAAGGGAGTGTCCCTTCTGTATGTAGTACTATTAAGTATTCTGTGCCGCAACTTCATTCCCGGTGTTTACTTGCGAGACCCATTAGACGTCCTTAATCCGGCCCTGTCGCAAAGCGGACGTCTACTACCTCCCTGCCAAATTTCATCTTTATAATAGCGGTTTTCGATATTTCGTGATGAATAGATAGACAGATAGATTTAGATTTAGAGGGACTCGTAAGTAAAAACCGTAGCCGTAACCGTAAGTTGAGCTTGCCGGGGTCGGTCCGTGGATGGGTGGCTTATCTATGTATTTCATACCGATACCCCACCGTGCCTCGAAATGCACGCAAAGCCGTTGGTCGCGGCTGTAATTAGAAGATCTTTGACAGTCGTTATGGAAGTATGACAACGTACCACTTTTACCAAGGGGTAAGTATGGTGTTACCCAGTACCAATTTGGGTTGTGATGGACTGACGGTCAGACAGGCAGTAAAACACTGCCGGCCCTTTTTCATAATAATGAGTAAAATAAACTCTTTTCAAGTTTCTGATAAACAAAAAAATTGCTTTTATAACTGCCTAGCTAGGTACATGAAACTGTTCTCCTTAGTAGGAATCGAAACTGTGGGCGACTAGTGATCCACCCTATGAGATGTATGAACTTCCTACGCAGACGGAAACCATGATTATCCCAAAATAAACTTAAACTACATAGGTATACTTACTATATTCTATTGTGTATTCGACATGGGATCATTATTTTGAGCGACGATGTCTAACGAACCGTGAAATGACTACGTGGTATTCCATCTGAATTGCTAATGAGAAAACGGAATGATATAAAAGATATAAGATAAAAGTAGAATAAAGGACTAATTTGTGTTGTCCGTGTGGTGTCGGACGTAAAGAATAGCACCATCCCATATCTACTTCCCGTGGGTGTCGTAAGAGGCGACTGAGGGACTTACCAGCAAACGTGCCTTTGCAACAACCATACTGCGATCGCCAATCCGCCTGCCAAGCGTGGCTATTATGGCCAAACCCCCCTTTGGGTAGGCCTATGTCCAGCAGTGGACGTCTTTCGGCTGAAATGATGATGAATGATGAAAGGACTAATTTTCCTAAACTAAGAAATTCTATGTCAAAACCAATCTAACCAAAAATATCGGATTTTGATAGGAAATGGTATACATAATATCCTATACGAGCTTTTGCTCTCTAATTGGATTAAAATGACCCTATGTGTTGAGCCAGATCAATGCATTACGCCACGAGGATCGAGGAAGTCGTGGCGTATTTGAAAGTGAAGACCAACTGGACTCTGAGGATTGAAACGTTGGAATCGCGTCACAACACCAATTTTTAGTCGTTCGTGGTACGAGTTCCAACCGAACATCTAGAGACCGTTTTGAAGGAGGACTTTTGGCCGAAAGGGATCTTATGTATCGACGTTTCCCAGGACGGTTACAAACACGTCACCATAACGTGTATAGTTATAGTTGATAAAGTTTTGATGTGAATTCGTTTATGATTATGTTGTGTATTTTTTCTATGGGCCTCATTTGCCTGATAATAAAATGATTATCATTTATTTATTTATTATTCAGAAAGCTTACAGACTAAGATCTATAAACAATGTACAATAAGCACTCTCATTTGCCATTTAATACTTACACATAATTATAAGCTATACTAGCTGACCCGACAGACGTTGTCCTGTCCCGATCTACCGAACATTTGGATGGGGGATGAAAAGGGGGGGAAAAAGGGGGATGAAAAATAGATGTTGGCCGATTCTCAGACCTACCCAATATGTACACAAAATTTCATCAGAATCGGTCAAGCCGTTTCGTAGGAGTACGGGAACGAAAACTGTGACACGAGAATTTTATATATTAGATAATATCTTTATATTGTGTGCAAAATTTCAACTAATTCCATTCAGCCGTTTAACCGTGACAGAGTTACAAACATCCAACCATCCTTCTAAACTTTCACGTTAATAAACAGTAGTGGGAAGCAGAATTGGTTTATGACAAAATCAGGGGCTGTAAACTCAAGTATCTCTTTTCAAAACACAAACGATAATATCGAAAAATTATTTCCCTGCTCCCTAAAAATGTAAATAAGGGGCAAGCCGCAACTTATGATAACGAGACGAAGAAAATTCAATTTATTTAAAAGTCCGACGATCCGTCAATTTGATCCCATCTTAGAGATCCGCAAAGGAAACAGTAAGGTATATTTTTGTAAAACCTTTTTTTATTCACGCCTTTTATACCAAGCCAAAAAACATTTTTGTGCGGAACCACGAGTCTTATATTGCATAGAGGCGGGAGAGGGTTCTAATGCGCATTTAATTTGTGGCGGAAAAACAGGATTACTTATCTTCGGGTTCGGGATCAAACCCTTTCCTTATAAGTAAAACCTTCCTTATATTAAAGGTTACAGAAATTATATTAAAGGTGCTGATAATGATAAGTGAAAATATGTTTTTGGCCAAAGTTCCTTTTATCATTTTCAGGAGCTGAAAGACGTCCACTGTTAAACCAAGGTCCCCATAGAACGCCACAACGAGCGGCAACTTGCCGCTTGCACCGGTTACTACAATTAATAGAATAACTTATAAGTTAACACGAACTAATGGTAATAATCTATCCATCCATACTATTATCCATACTGACACACACACACACACACACACACACACACACACACACACACACACACATACTTTAATATACTTTATTACTTTATAATATTATTAATATTATCCATACTAATATTATAAATGCGAAAGTAACTCTGTCTGTTACGCTTGCTTTCACGATGAAACGGCTAATCCGATTTTGATGAAATTTGGTATAACAATAGCTTGAACCCCGGGGAAGGACGTAGGCTAATTTTTTCCACAACTTCGCTTGCAACCGCGATAACCGACATCCGCACGGACGAAATCGCGGGTAAAAGCTAGTTAATATCATAAATATGAAAGTAACTCCGTCTGTTACGCTTTCACGATGAAACGGCTGGACCGATTTTGATGAAATTTGGTATGAGGCTAGCTTGGTCCCTGGGGAAGGACATGGGTTACTTTTTAATCCGCAACTTCGTCTGCATCCACGATAACCGACATTCATGCGGACGAAGTCGCGGGCAAAAGCTAGTAACTTATTAGTTAGCACGAACGAACGAATAAAAATAATTATGTCTTCTGTCTGAAGTCTTTATTTGTGTAAAAAGATTTCTAAATTTTCTTCGTTATATCCCATTTATCTCAAATTGCTCGTGATTGGCGTATATGTTTTCAGAGGCCAAGAATAAAACTACCTAAGGGTTGCTATCCGATATATGAGAACCTTTGACATAAGCAATTAGAATTTATTTACTCTTTTATTGAATTCATTATCGAGGAAAATAACAATTCAACAAAAAACAATACGTATTTAATAATAATGTTCCTTATTCCATTCAATATTATATTTTTTCAAGAGTGGTTTTCCAAAAAATAATCGTGATGTGGATCAAATTTTATTATTTAGGTATGTACATTCCCCCATTACTTACTGGAAAAGCTATAAAAATGTATGTATAAAGGTGCTGTAATTTACAAAATGGGATGCCGGTAATGGTGGAAGTGTAAATCTTTTGTAAATATTTTAGAAACGCTTTGGAACAGGTAAAAATATTACTCTCCTTCCGGGGCGGTGGAGAAAAAAGGAATATTTTTAAATGTAAATTACCAATGCATCCATTATTTAGCATTCTTCATTTTTAGGAGTTAGGAGAGGGTTCTTCAATTCATACTGTCTGTCTTTTTGCTCAAAGTTGTAAATTAATCGATATACTAGAGGAAGTTATCTATTTATTTATTTATTTATTTTACTATTTATGTACACACAGTAGACAACAGGAAAAAAAACATTATAAAATATGAGAACAAAGGTACTGCTTATTTCTTAAGAAATTTCTGCCAGCAGACCTGCAAAAGGAAAAATTAAAAAGAAACGTAGACAATAGTGCGTAATCTATCAAATAATTTATCATGAATAACTTAAAATCAAGTGAAAGTAAACAAAAACTTTAAAAAATAATCAAAGTTATATTTATAATAAGACTTTTAATTTGAAAGTTTGTTCTAGTTCCTCGTTAAAAAAAACTTATACTTCAAAAGTAACACAGACACTTACTGAAGTCTTATATTTTTATTCCGTTCCGTATGGTGTCGGACGTAAAGAATAGCACCATCCCATATCTTCCCGTGGGTGTCAACTAAGGGACTCACCAGAGAATGGGCAGCAACGATCTCTGTGCCTTTGTAACAACCATACTGCGATCGCCAATCCGCCTGCCAAGCGTGGCGATTATGGCAAAACCCCCCCTTTGGGGAGGCTTATGTCCAGCAGTGGACGTCTTTCGGGTGAAATGATGATGGTGATGGTGATATTTTTATTAGAAAGAAAGCAAAGCTGCAGACTTTACAATTAATAAGAGTCACAAAACAAATACTGATACAGAAGGTCGACTACTTAATAGGTGTAAAAAGACTCATCACATCATGCTGGTCATCAAACTAAGTAACATTCTGCAAAAAAGATTGCTGAGATATGTCTTTTATTTGTAATGTGAAAAATTACTGTTTATGTTAGCGCGCAATGTAACACACGTAAAAGAATAGGGGTGCATGAAACAGTACAGAGGGCGTAGAAATATCATTGAGGCCACGAACACGAAGTCAGCGGGAGCGGGGGGCGGCGCCATTTTTCCTGGTCCTCTGCCTTCCACTTGTTTTTTCTATTCCGTCTCCAGAACCAACGAAATATCGCAATAATGGACAGAACACGTAACTTTCGGCTTCTTTAATCGAATCAAAAATGAAGCTCTATAAAAGGTGTTATTGAATTAACTGAAAATCCGAAAACCGGCAATGTATTCATCATTGTGAATACTTGTACTATGGGGCCAACCCTGAAATTCCAACCACTCTGTTTGTGTGCGTTAGTATACGGGACCGCACTATGAAAAAAGCTGCCAATGTTGGCACAAAATGACCGCCGAATACTAGGCGTTTCACGCGAATTTGAACCTTATTTCGGTCAGAGAACTAAAACCCAAAATGGCGGACAGAACACGTTTTGACAAATCTATTCTTTATGTATTTTGAAGTTAAGGGGACTTAAATAGAGCCGGCCTTCTGTACTTAATAATTTTGTGCAACAGTCCTTGACATTGCTGGCTTATAAAAGTAGAGTGGGGACAAGTCTCTCAACCAATCTAATTAATGAGGTGCAATGTTTCATCTGTCTCTAAGCTACTTACAACTCTGCTTTGGTAGTCGAAAAGCACTATTCATTCTAGATACCTATTGGCTTCTAGAATACTTACTATAAAAGAGTTTAGTAAGTAAATAAAAAAAGGCTTTTCTTTTTTACTTTGCCTCACAATAAGACTTTCTCCTGTATCATGAGTGCGTTTACGAACATATTATTATAAACTCACATACACAAATAGCCAGACCCGGAACCCGGATCTTATAATATCTTCATTGCAGTGTCTCGGGACTAGACTAGATACTTAAAATATATAAATAGATACTTAAAATAGTTATTTATGAGTATAGTTATACATAATTATAGTTGAAAAATGTATATGCGACCAAATACACACTATTTATCGGGACAATGACATAATTTCTAAAGCACTCAATATCTAATCTCAGGCCATGGCATGCTAAAACAGACCCCAGCGTCAGAACTGTGTGGCGTCATAGTGATTTAAAAGTATATGTGTGACAATCACATACTTTTAATAAATAAACTAGTAATAAATTAAATAAATTAGTGTTAGTAAATTAGTATTGAATGTCTGATTTTGATCATCTACTTTTGATGTTGATTGTACAAATCCTGTTACTCTGGAAATTAACAATGAATACAATAAAATAAAAACTGTTGCTTACTAACGCTTTCCCACACACGAGTGACAGAGGTCTAATTGTGTGCTTTGTTTTAGTGTATGGAAAAACTATGTATTTAATTTACAACAACTTTATTGGAGTCGGCTTCCAGTCTAACCGGATGCAGACGAATACCAGCGTTTTACATGGAGCGACTGCCTATCGGACCTCCACAACCCGGTTACTAGGTAACAAGATACCCCTTGGTAAGACTGGTTGTCAGACTTTCTGGCTTCTGACTATCCGTAACGACTGCCAAAGACCTACAAATTGCAGCTGGGACCAACGGCTTACGTGCTTTTCGAGGCACGGAGGGAACTTGGTATGAATTGGATAGTCACCCAAGTAACACAGTCTTGGAGCTTTAAAACAAATCTGTCTATTGACAGTCTATTCATGGTTAGTCTTTAGATAGCGTCTTTCTAAAGTTGGTTCCAATAAAGAAAATGTATTCTTAAAGAGTTTTTTTTCTCAAGCTCGATTATTTTTAGAGTATTTGTTCTATAGCACACTTATTTTGGTACGTTTATAGGTATATTAATTGTTTTAAGATAAAATGCTCTACAAATAGCCTAAAGGTATCTAAATTGAAGTAATTTTATAGATGATATGTTATATTTTAAGATAAAACATTATATTTTAGCTATTGGTACTCTTATCTTTGTTTTTAAAGAGACTTAAGTCTAGATGAAATACTTTAATAGATATTTTTCAGTTTGTCTAAAAAAATGATAGTGAAAACGGGTTTTTAGTGTTTTTTTTCCTAAAAATGGCTTAATTAAGTGCATTTGTAATAAATATTTGAATTGGATGATTTTATGCAATGGAGACAGTGAAAAAAATTAAAAGGTCTGGTGACTTTCGTCGAAAAATCGGTAGCGCACCTTAAGTAGAAGTTTGTAGAGTACATGCATACCTATTCAAATAGGTACTTTCTGAAGGTAGTTTTTACGAAATATGATACAATAAAGCTAGCATGGTATTTACTGATGATTAAAATTTCGTAGTTATAAAAATACCTTTAAAAAGTTAGTTAGTAGTTTTCAATTAGATGCCTATTCGTAACCATACATCTACTGAGTAGGTATACAAAATTTTACACAAGGTGCGGTTCAATATCTACTTAGGTACCTACTAAGATTCGTTTTATAACATTTTGATAATCTATGTACCTGAGGTCATGCAGCAGCTCGAGCGCCTTTGTAATTTTTTTTAGTTATCAATACGACACTATTTACTACGAATCCGTCCACTTTTGTATAGGTACTCGTACCTGCCTTATGTTAACAGTTTGCGTCTTTGGCATCGCCGCCGGCGTAAATCTATACATACCTGCCTACTATTTTTCACATTGTCTATAAATAAAACAGAAATATCTTTTGCTTATCCTCTTGAATTAATTAATTAAATTGCTCTGTTACTGCATAAAATGGTCTTCCGTTCACAACACATCAAATTACCTGTTCACTGATGAACGTCTAGAAATACTGCGAGAAGATAAAAAAGAATACAGAGATGACAGTTACTAGGTAATCTTAAACCACTCATAAATCGGTTTATTCTTTCACTAGATAGTTTAGTATGTAGTAAGTGAAATTATTCTTGTCATAGAGCTAGAGCCATACTACAGAAAATTCTCTAGAGTGTTTGTTCTATAAAATTCGTTTTTTTAGTAAATTTTATCTTGACGCCATTTTTATTGCCTATTTTTGCTTCAAATGATTTTTGTTACATATTTTAATGTTTATTTTTATGTTTTTATCATTCAATTATGTCTAATTAAACATTTAATATGTTTTAAATTACTATGTTTTAAATTAAATGAGTATTTTAAACATTAAAATGCAATTTAAAAAAAATGCTTATAATAAATAATATTCATATTTGGAAAAACAATATTAAATCATACATTTACAGCGGGCGCTCTTATTTTAAGAGAGTTTTACATAATATTCGACGATAGAATTTCAATCGCATATAGAATTGCTTGTTTACCCATCACTTTTACTAAACTGTGTCTATAAGCGTTCCTGAATATTACTTGAGAGATATTTTACTCTTATGGTAGACAATCAAATTAAATTCTATTAGATATCTAATAGTTCGTTTTTAGACGCGATTGTGTTACTTGGGCATCCATCCACAGACCAACCGCGGCTAGCATAACTTAACCTTTGACCGATCGATCTGTACGGCTTTAACTCAGCCACGAGCTCCTCACGTCGAATTAAACGTGTTGATTTTAATGACTATTCCATTCCTAACAAGAATAAGAAACGAACAAAGTTTACCTTTTTAATATGGACTGAATTGAATACCTACCTACTATTTTCCGGCTCCAGCGGGGACGAAATCTTGGACAGAAGCTAGTAAAATATACATGCCAAGAACTTCCTGAATACGTTTAGGGAATTCAGGTCAAAATTGAGCGAGGAAATTAAGTTTTGACGATTGTCGACATGAACTTAATAAACTTGAAGGTGTCGAGTTAGTAACAGAACATTTTTGGGTTAAAAATATTAACATGTACCCAAGGGGTGTCAACGGACACAATTTCTAAGGCTCAGCTATATTCACCCAGAGCAATTTTTGCAGAACAGCACTCCTGATTTCTTTTTTTGTTAATGTTACTGAGAAAATTCAGTTTTAAAGTGAGACTAGGAACCTTTTGATATAATGCGGTGTTCCTATGATTACTGTTTTTATGGTTCGTACCCAAAGGGTAAAAACGGGACCCTATTACTAAGACTCCACTGTCCGTCTGGCTGTCTGTCACCTGGCTCACCAGGCTGTATCTCATAAACAGTGATAGCTACAATTGACATTTTCACAAGTGATGTACTTCTTTTGCTGCTATAACAACAAATACTAAAAACAGAATAAAATAAATATTTAAGGGGCTCCCATACAACAAACGTGATTTGACCACCATGCTTCCGTTTATCTTTTGGTATCTCAGAGTAAAATACTGCTTTGGGTAAACGGTGGTCCTCCATGCGAAAAACGTGCCCACACCATCTGAGCTGACGCTGCATAAGTAGAGCTTCCATGCCATACATGTTGGAACGGCGCAGCACCTCCGTATTGGGAACTCGGTCTTGCCACTTAATATTTAGGATAGATCTGAGACACCGTAGATGATATGTGTCAAGTGTCCTAATGTCTGGTTTGTAGAGGCACCATGTTTCTGCGCCATAAAGTAGGATAGGCAGAATTAATGCCTTATAGACATTAATCTTTGTCTCTAGCTTTAGGTCATGAGATTTCCAGACGCGGTCGTTAAGCCGCCCAAAGTTTGCAGCGGAGTTTGCAATGCGCGATTGTATCTCCGTAGCCAGAGTATTGTCATGCCTTATACTACTTCCAAGATATTTGAAGTGTGTTACTTCCTCTAGTGGTTTCCCATCTAACTTCAGTGTAGCTTTATCCGTTTCACATACCCGTGGTGGTTGTTGTTTCGCCATCGCCACCGCTCTCATAAGCCATACTCGGCAGCATCCTGACTGCTTCAAGCAGTCAGAATCGACTGCTTCAAGCTACTACTGCATAGTGAACTATGGTCTTCTATTTATTGTAAGAAGTCCAACTTTAGGATCTCTTACAGGTACCGGGTTGTAGCGTTTTGTATGAGGATACCAATAGGTTTCTATGAAAACAGCAACTTTAATGATAACTTCTATGTAATTCAGTTAAACCAGCGTGTGCCCGTAAAGGGGTCAGGCTAATAACTAGGACACTAGGAAAACTTAGGACTGACACAAAGACGACTGACAGAGTCAGTTGTATTATTGTTAGCTTTATGAGAATAATAGCTGAATAATCTTAATACGTGTTTGATTTATCGTAATTAGCACTGATCCCATATTATAGGTACGCCATACGGAAAAACCTCTATATGACATACATTCACGGAACCGCTCGATTAGTGGTGACTGCTCCTGGCGTTCAGGAGCACGGTGAAATTTCATCGTGCGATCAAGCAGTTGCTAGGCATACACAGCCTTCTCGAGATGTCGACTGCTCTCGCACCGTTATTCCCTCCGCCCGCACTCATCATCCAACCTCCTCATCGTGCGTGTCTGTCGCCCGCCTGTGACTGATCTAGCAATTGAAACCGACAGCTGCAGTAGTTCTCAATGGCAACTTCAAGCTGTTGACTATGAATGCTCGAGCGGTTCATGTGTTTTGATCAATGTCTAACTGCTCGAGCTGCCGTGTATGCCCACCCTCCGCCCGCGTCCTTCATTCCACCTCCGAGTTGCGCGCGCCAGTAGAAACAGACGGCTGCAGCAGTTATCAATGGCAGCAAGCTTCAAGCTGTTAACTTTGAGTGCTCGAGCGGTCCGTCTATGTTGATCAATGTCTAACTGCTCGAGCTGCCGTGTATGGCCTAACAGTGTGGGAGAGTTTCTTCTATGTATTTAAGATGAATTTGTTGTTTGAACCGTTTTACTCACAAGAACGCAAGAAGCAAGAACTTCCACAACATTATTTTGATATTGTTGTAGGTTAAAGTTTATGTTAGTTAGGTTAAAGTTGAAGTTCTGTGGGAAGCGGTGAAGCTTGGGCTTTTTTTTTTGAGAAAATGCCTATGAATGAAATACTAAAAATAATTTATGAGTTTTCAGAGATCGGAAATTTTAAATCAAAACACGGCACAAAGAAAAATATACTGTTTTGCAATATTATGACGCTGTACTTAAATATAATATTTGAATAACATCTCAAAAACAAAGGCCTATTTCTTTTCTTTTGATAAGGAAATCTTGGAAAGACAATGTAATTTAGGACATCTAAACGTACCTCCTTATAGCTTCAGGCATTATACAAAAATAATACCTTTAAATTATAAAGAAACATGGAGACGAACTTTGATCACGTTTAGATTATACGGATCCCTTTTCATTATTAAATTCAGTAAGTAGATAGGTACTTACAGAAAAGAAATTGAGTTACTCACTCAATTTCTTTTGTGTTACATTATATCTACCGTTTCGTGAAATTAGGTACCTCCGTACCTAATTTATTTATTTTTGACGTGATACCGTCTTATAAATCGATGAATACCGGCTGCACGCACGAAAAAGTGTCACGTTCCGCCTGAGCCTAAGCGTGCAAGCGCGAGCGCGGAACAAGCGATAGAGAGGCGCGATCGGCCCAAGCAATAAGCTCCGCCCACCTTGACAAAAGCCATTATGGTTCTTTATGACGTTATCACGTAAAGCTATCGTCCGTAAACCGACTTTACAGATAGAATTGTAAAAAATCCGAAACGTAAATAGTTGAAAAGTTTTAGGTGAAATAAAATTCGGTCAAATATTTTTTGAACTTATGATAGGTAACCAGAGTTGAGACCGCGTTTGGGCAAGCGTAATGTGGGACGCCCTGCGGCATTATAGACCGATGATTTGAAGAAGTTGGCTGGAAGCGGGGGGATGCGGGCTATCATCCAAGACCGGGTGGGTTGGTGATCTCTGGGGGAGGCCTACGTTCAGCAGTGGACGGCAATAGGCTGATACGTAATAACGATTGAGAATATTTTTAAACAGTAAGTACGTGATAGGCAGAACTGGTGTGTGTTCTGGCTCTCTGCACAGCCTAATCCAATAGATATTTCGGTCGTGGGTTCCGAGTACTCATCTCCTTTTTAAGGACATGTCCAAAAGGTTAGTTGACACTTATCGTGACTCAAGAGCTGGTTTTTACCTCTGTCAGAGGATAAGCATTGCCATCCAACGTGGCAATGCCGCCAGTCTCTTGGGCACATTTCTAGGTGGCGGCGATGCGATGTGGAGGCATTTTTTTGTTTCCTTATCATATTACTTTTTCACGGTATGGTCCCGGGCGACATACCTACATGCGTGCATCTTTTAGTTATAGGTTTTTCCTTTTAAACCGACTTCAAAAAGGAGGAGGTTCTCAATTCGATTGGTATTTTTTATTTTGGTCCCATATTTACATTTGAAGACTGATTTTTTTTGATGTCACCGTTACCTAATTAATTAGTATGATAAGAAGTGGGCACTAAAAAGCGGAAAAAATAATAAATAAAAGATACCGCCTTCAAAAAGTAAAAAATAACTTTCAATTCGCAAGTCGGTGGCAATACAAAACAACAAGCTAAACCAAAGCCACCGACTTGCGAATTTAAAGTTTTTTTTTTATTACCTATTCGTGTAAATATTGTACATAATTATATAAATAACCAGACAGCGCCATAAATTAATATAACCTACCTACCACGACTGACGCAATTTACACATTTTTATGATAAACAAAGTGTTGCCTCCATATCCGTGACTCGAATCAATTAATTAATTAACGTAATTTGGTTGTTCTTGTCAAATAACGAAGATAAGTCAACAAATTGAATTTATTGGCGTTTAATACTCGTAAAGGTTATTTGATTATTTAGCGTATATTATACGACTTAATTATTATTATGTCTTGATGGTCCAGTGGTTACAAAAGACACCACCTCTTATGCATGAGCTTGCGGGTTCGATACCGGGGAGGTACCAATGTGAATTTTTGAATTTATATGTACCTACCTGTCACAGTCAAATCTCTTAACCAGTCAAAACTACTTTTGACTACAGAAACCAGTCAAAACTACTTTTCAACGGTTCAATTTTGTCCTTAATACTTAGAAACCCATTAGGTTGGTTGGTTTTTTTTGTGACCCTTTTAAAACTTTTGTTTTGTAGTGATTCTTATAACTAGGGCGCTCCGTACTTTTGTATTAGTAACGCAAACGCGTTTTATCTTAATAAGGGTTTTGACTGAAATCAGTCAAAAGTAGTTTTGACTGGTTAACAGTGTTGACTGTAACATACCTATTTTGTAAAGGAGACTGTTCAAATTAAAGCTTCTCCAAGTTCTAAACGTCCCTTTGTGCCTATTAACCAAGGTCTGTTCTGTTTGGTGGGAACTGAAAAAATATGTTTTTATTTACTTACTCCTTCGCTGTTCTTTTCAGATTTATTTAGTTGCTAGATTCAAGACAGTTGTGATACATAATTATGATGATTACTTGATAGGGTTAAGTTCGCAATTTCTGTTGCTGTCAGTACAAACTAGGTATATTACATACCTTTATATAATAGTAGTTACCCAACTCATCTTCTCCACTGATTTAGTTTGAGAGCAACACACATTTGAATGGGGGACCACGCTTTGATAGAGACATAATTTACAAACTACTTCTATTAGAGATGTCCCGGTATGGTTTTGTTGTCTAATAAGTTTGTTCGACAAATTGCTCAGAGTTGTGGGCCGTGAGATTTTCCAGGAAGAATTATTATTAATTTCATTCAGGTTTTTGTGTAGGCGTTGCAAAACGGTAATGTTAAAGGTGATAAGTGGGTGTTCATTGTTAATGCTTGGTCCTGATTCCCAGAATCGCCAGACCGATGTCATTTCAACATGGCTGACATTTTTTTAAATACAAAGAGGAATATGTAGTTATGTTGTTGTGAGTATGCTATTATATACGCATACCTTTTTAACACATATTTTTCTCAATTATTTATTTAAATCAGCCACGCCGTCCACGTTAGGTACTGTCCGCCTTTGTACCTCTGTGCATGAAGTATAAATAAATAAAATTTCAGCCATGTTAAAATGACTTCTGGCGAAAACACAAACAGAACAGCAACAGAACAACAGCCACAACAGTCAACAGTGGCTATGCATGGCTAAAATACTACTTAACACCTATCTAGACTTTAACCAGAAAAGTATCATCATCATCATCATCATTTCAGCCGAAAGACGTCCACTGCTGGACATAGGCCTCCTCAAGGGGGGGTTTTGCCATAATCGCCACGCTTGGCAGGCGGATTGGCGATCGCAGTATGGTTGTTACAAAAGCACAGAGAACGCTGCTGCCCATTCTCTGGTAAGTCCCTTCCGGTAAGTTCCGTCCCAGAAAAGTATGTGTTTCGGAAAACTTCATGTCTTCGAACGAAAAAATCGCCCTAAAAAGTAATACCACAGAGGTCAAAGTTATTAAAATTTGACTACTTCTAACAACTATATCTATACTAGCGGGCCTGGCAGATGTTGTCCTGCAATCCGACTATAGCGCCACCTACCGGGTCCAATTGTAAATCTAAACCATTCTCGAATCCATTGGAACACACACAAACAAATTCAGCAAAATCGGTCCAGCCGTTTAGAAGGAGTTCACTTTCATACACACGCACAGAAGATTTTTATATTGATTAGATTTGAACATTGCACCTTAGTATTTCAAAAGATAAATAAACGATGCCAGTCAAAGCTTATACCTTTTCTGGTAGATTTGTTAGTAGGGATTACTCACTTAAACTGGTGAAGACCGCAGATATCCCCGGTTTCTGGAAACACTAGGTTTCCCGCGACTAGCAGAACTCCGCGATCGGCGACCAGCTCTGTACAACTTGGAAAGCTGATAAACGATCTTCGATTTAAAAATATTTAAGTATTAAACTTAATTTTGAATGTAGCATTTCTCGGACCTTAGCGTAGGTACCTATTTGGTTTATCCAAATTCCTCTGCTTGGTATCGTAATGAAACAGGAGACAGTACCCGAGCTTTAAATTACTTCGCGAATAATTAAGACCTTTATTTAACTTAGTAATAATTAACTTGAACTTAAATTAATTATTTTGGGATAGAAAAGTTTTGTTTGTTCATAGTTTATATTTATGTTTACGTTCATAACAGTCTCGCCTATTAAGCAATAAGTAGCAATAACGACATGGACCAAAACACAAAAATGCGAATTGACAGTTTCAAGTGATATTATTTCGTGAAGCGCTGTCAGTAAAACAGTAATTCCCGTAGGAACGTCATGCGATAGACGTTGTATCGCAAGAAATTGCGTTTTGTCAGTTTGACGTAGTTGCATCAACTGACTTTCTACAAGATGAGAAATTCTCAAAATAAATAACTCATAAACATCTGTGGAAGGGTGATCATTCACTTCATACCGAGTTCCCTCCGTTCCTCAAAAAGCACGTAAACCCGTTGCGTAAAGCTGCCATTCGTAGATCTTTGGCAGTCGCTAGGGATAGTCAGAAGCCAGAAAGTCTGACAGCCAGTCTTACCAAGGAATATCGTGCTACCCAATAATTGCGGCTGTGGAGGATCGATAGGCAGTGGCTCCATGTAAAACACTGGTTTTCAGTTGCATCCGGTTAGACTGGAAGCCGACCCCAATATGTAGTTGGGAAAATGCTATTTATTAATCCTAATTTATGCAAATTACCCTTCTGAGAAATCCCTAAAGGAAAACCTTAATAATCCACAAACAATTAAGTTTGGTGAAATTGATAAAAAAACCCTGAAACCAAATTCTTACCTCAGCCAATCAGTCACAGTATTATATCAAAGGCTTTATATTACATGTTCCATAAAGTTGTTCAATCTCTTTGTAAGGAGACTGACACAGTATAGAAAGATACTCTTTAGTAGAAAAGTAAGGCGATAACTCAACGTCGCTGTGTTCGTAGTGACGATTAATGTACCCAAGTGTGTTCTTTGATATATGGCGTCCCAAGCTTAGCGAATAAAAGTGAGAATGGATTGGATAGCTAAAGATATTGACCGTGGAACAGACAATGATTTCGTTTGCCATTAATAATCTTGGTCAACTGCAAAGTCAGGTTTTAACAGAATCTAATAAGATACTGTGGAGTATATCCCTGGTTTAGCGGTATTCGATTTCACTTCACACAATATTCTGTTCTAATTCTGAAAAAAAAAAGATTTGTCAGTTCGTCACGATGTAAACGGTTTAGCTTAAAATAAAACTACCTATTTTCATATATTTGGATAACTTACATGTCGGGGCCCTTATGCAATGCAATTCTCAGGGCCCCTTTACATGGGTAAAGGGGCCCTGAGAATTGCATTGCATAAGGAAGTTAGAAATGGTTCTAACTTCCTAAAATACATATTTTGTTACCACAATTAATAATATTTTTAAACAGTTACCTGGTCTACGCTATTTTTTTACCCAATCACGTCTTCGTTTATAAAATTTTCAATTTTTTATTTCTCTGTGCGAGGGGCCTTTGGCCTAGAAGGGGCCCCTAGACAGTTGGCTAATAATGCGACCCTGTATATTAACAAAGAAAAGAAAGATAGAAGAAAAAAAAGACAACCGCCTTCAAAAAGTATAAAATAACTTTCAATTCGCAAGTCGGCGGCTTTGGTTTTGCTTGTTGTTTTGTATTGCCACCGACTTGCGAATTGAAAGTTATTTTATACTTTTTGAAGGCGGTTGTCTTTTTTGTTGAACATTTTTTTTTTCGCTTTTTAGTGCCTACTTCTCATCATAGAAATCAATTACGAAACGGCGACACTAAAAAAAATCTCTTAATTTTCAACCCATAGGGGTGGACTATTTTCTTGAAATTTTTATGGGACCAAAAGTTGGTGGTAAAGAGGTGGCAAAGAGGTATACACTATCAATTAAAAAAAAAATCACCGAAATCGGACTACACCGAAAAAAGCGCTCAGTCTCTGAATATCATAATCGCAAATCATCATATTATCAGAACATCATGTTATCAACACATCATATTCTCAAAACATCATATTCTCAAAATATCATAATCTCAAAACACCACATTCGCAAAATACAACATTCTTAGGATACCACATTCAACGTACAGTCCTCAACAGCGTTGAGCTGTGCAGAGTTGGGCAAAATTTATTCGAATAAGAATTATTTTCTTGCTATGTAGGTTTAAAAACGCGTGTATTTAGGTCATTATGTGCTTTTAATAAGGAACCAAAAATAGTTGTAAAATTTTCACGGGTACAATATCATCAAGATGTAAAAAAACTTAAAAAAAAATCACATGATTACCTAGATTTTACTCATTTTTTGGGTTTTTTTTTTGGTTTTTTAGCCAGTATCGTGATCAAAAGAAAATAAATCACAAATACCAAATTGAAATAATAACGGTAAAGAATCTTACAAAAAGTACTAGGAAAATATTATCGTAGTACTTTTTGTAAGATAATTCTTTACCTTTACCCAAGCTTGCAAGTCAAAGTTGTAATTTACACATTAAAAATAATTTTCTAGCAACCGCCTACAAGCGTATGTACTTACTTTAAAGTGGAAAATAAATAAAAGTGAATGAAATCTAAGGTACGAGTAATTATACCTATGATTTTTTTAAAGATTTTTTAACTTTTCATGAAATAGTACCCATGAAAATTTTACAACTATTTGGCTCCTCATTGAAAGCACATGCGTTTTTATCTATTTCCAAGATGTTCAACTTTATTCACAGTTGAATAAATTTAACCAAAGTTTATTTTAATAATTTAACGATAACTGTCTGCACTTTTCTGTCCAAGCTGTTCAACTTTTTTCTGAGTTGAAATAATTGGACCATTGAATTACCTTTTTTATTTTTAGCGAAGTTCGCAAAGAACTTTGTTAATAACAGTACACACAGGTTAAAAAATGTTAATACGAATATGATGTCTTAAGAATGTTGTGTTCTGCGAATGTGGTGTTTTGAGATTATGATATTTTGAGAATATGATGTTTTGAGAATATGATGTGTTGATAATATGATGTTCTGATAATATGATGATTTGCGATTATGATATGTTAAGAATATGACATTCGGAGACTGAGCCGAAAAAAGTTATGCATGGTCAAACATAAAAATAAATTAAAAATGTTCATAAAATGAAAACTACTGGGCTAAATAATGTTAATTTTTTATGGGACCAAATGGCAACAATTCCGCACCAAACTAAAGAAGAATCACCTAAATCGGATCATAAATCTCAGAGTAATCGATGTACATACAAAAAAAAAAAAACAACCGAGTTGAGAACCTCCTCCTTTTTGAAGTCGGTTAATTAAGGCCTATAGAATTTTCACTTATACATAGTTGCTTATAGCACAGATGATATAAAACTTATAGTATTATATTTTAACATACAATATTGATGAAGTAGCAACCGTCGGACTAGGAGGTTTTTATAAATTAAAGACGAAAACCGAATGAAAATACTTGTATTCCTTAGAGCACGTCAGCACTCCGTGATTGCCAGGTCAAACATCGACTTGATATAAAAATAAGGATAATGCTTCTAATTACAAAATACTAGAACAAATTCAGTGTTTGGAAGAAACATTTAGTTAAATACTTTCGACAAGTTTGCACTACGTATACAATCTTAACAGTACCTACCTTATAAAACTCTTTACTCCGGCTTTCGTTGATGTCAACCTTTCTTAAAAACACTAAACCTCACATTTACAAATTAGGTGCGTTTACAAATGGACGAGCTTGTCCAATCAACTTTTCAGAAGATATATCATTCTACTACAAAAACAAGGCCTTATATTCATGAATTATTTAGAAATAACTAAAATGTTTCTCCTAAATATTTGCATGAGTTTACATTAACAGCTCTCCAGGGAGGCTTTATCTGGCTGTTTATTATAAAGCGCAGATCACACAGAGGCGGTGGCTGGAACGGTCACTTGTCAGTTTTGACATTTGTAACTACTGAACCAACAAATCAATTTATAGTAAATTATTCTGAAAATTTATCATGTATGTTACCAAAACACAAACTTGATTGTCTTTGGGAACGCGTGGAAATGTTGCCACTTGTCGTTATATCTGTAATTGTGTTTTTCTGTATGTGTAATATTTTTGTTTTCTGTTTGTTTTTGTTTTTTAGACACGCTATTTTTAATAAATTTATCTCTTTTTTATATATGTTTAATATATTATATTTTATGATATTCTTTATGCGCGCCGTGCCGATCAGCGTCTTTTCGTGTGCCTCGGAACTATGAATAAATGATGTTTATTTATTGTTCCGAGACAACGGCATCTCGGCCGACGCTGAAAATCAGCGCCGTGGTTCGTGCCTTGTTGTGCGGGCCAGGCATTATGCTGAGCGTTGGCCGTTTCGCGCGGGGGTTACGCATGTCTTTATTTTTTTTTACAATTTACATCTTTAGTTATAAGTTAATACTGTTATATATTAAGTGCGTCGCTTTTCGCGTGAATAAATGGCTTTTCTTTCTTTCTTTCTTTCTTTCAAAATAATAACGTTAAATACATCGCTCAATAATATATGTCAACTACTATCTGACATATTGATCGAAGAATTAAGACAAAATACTAGTGTAAGGACTACCAATCAATTGACATACTTTTAAGGAGCTGTCAAAACACGTTTTGGCAAGCTTTGGTTAGCAAGTCAGTAATTATGGCGCTCTTAATGGCACATTCACACACGGCAGTCCGGATAGCCACGGCCGACTGCCAAGCCGGGGCGGTCTGGCCGCCCCAGCACGCGCTACACAAGCGCAAGGCAGTCTGAAAACCGGCGGCAAAACCGACGGTTAGGCAGTCTGAACGCCGGGCTTTGCCGCCGGCGTCATGTGTGGAATGTGTGGATGCACCATAACAATGAGATTTCTTACCGACAAATTCCGATTTATTACTGCCCACGTAACCGCTCGTTCAATAATTTTTACTCAATTATAATCTCAATTATATAATCACTGATCCATTTCATTATTTTTATTGCTCATTTTTGTTTACTTTACTGCTTAGTTTTAACTGCTGAACTAGTTATTAAACGTGCCATTTATAATTTTTAACTTACCAAAACCACTCTTTACAACTGCCTCTTTAAATCAGTGCCTTTAAAAAAAAAAAAAGTTCCGCGAAAAAATACCCCTGCTGATAACCGACAATCAAGCGTTGTTGTACTACTTTTAAGTAGATATAAATATCAAACTGCCAAATGTAGGCAACCGCTACCGCCTTTATACAGGTAAATTGTCCTAATTTCTATGACTCCCAATGGCTAGATTTAGCAATAGTTTAAACGTTTCATAAAGGGACGGTCGTAAGTACCTATTAACAGGGCCCGCCCTTGCCGTGTTGCAAAATTTTCCAAATGTGTTCGCAAATATTGACTCCGCTGTTTCGAGCAATTTTACACAGCCGTTGGTTCAACTATACCTAGCTACTATTTTAGATGTTCAGTTTGACCTCACTTACATGACCACACACACACTTGAATGAATTCGGTTTCAATCTGCAACCGCACAAACAAAGAAAGAGGATTGTGACATGATCATGTTTGATCGAACCTTACTGGATAAATAAAAGGAAATAAAAACAAACGAAGACGATGCGACGATTTGCGATGACACTTGGGCATGAAGTGGACACTGGCAAGTACAAAAGTAATGAGTTTTTTTTTCGGAATATAGACGATTGTAGTGATGTCTACGGAACTAACTAGGCTCACTATCTCCTGACAATCTAAGAAGTCCGATTTGACGTTTCTTTTTCCGAACTTTGCATGAACGTATCATCATCATATCGTATCGTTTACGTATCATTTATCTATATATTATGTATGTATTTACAAAAAAAAAAGAAAAATGTATTTGTGTATGTATATCAGCTGTCTGACACCCATAGTACAGGGTCTCCCTAGTTTAGGGTCAGATGGCCGTGTGTGAAAATGTCCCCACATATTATTATTATCATCAGCCGAAAGACATCCGCTGATAAACATATGCCTCCCGCATAGAACGCCACAACTAGCGGCAACCTGCGTAAGAAATAGAAAAATCGAATTCATAATCCTAATTATTTACCGAGTTTCATTCGACATGAGAAGATTCGATTCGATTAAGTTTAACTTTATATCTACTAAACATAAATTTTTTATTTTTTTATTTTTTAATAAGGCATCAAAAAATTCTTCCACATCGCCTTCATCTAGGAATGTGCCCAAAAGACTGGCTGCATTGCCACGTTGGATGGCAATGCTTAACCTCTGCCGAAAGTAAAAACCAGCTCTTGGATCACGGGAAGTGTCAATCAACCTTTTGGAAATTTCTTTAAAAAGAAGATGAGCACTCGGACCCCACGACCCGAGAGTTTCAACCCCAAACGGCTCGAAAATAAAGTTATACGATGACGGAAAAAAATTCGTCGATCTGATGAATGAATTCACAAATTTTTTGGAAGGTTGTTCTGACGATAGAATGCAACTTCACAAAACATAAAATTTAAAATGATTCAATTTTTAACCGATTTCAAAAAGGAGAAGGTTCTCAATTCGGTTGTTTTTTTTTATGTATGTACATCGATTACTCTGAGATTTATGATCCGATTTACTTGATTCTTCTTTAGTTTGTTGCGGAATAGTTGCCATTTGGTCCCATAAAAATTTAACATTGTTTGACCTAGTGTTTTCATTTTATGAACATTTTTTTATTTTTTATATATTTATTTTTATGTTTGACCACGCATTTCTTTTTTCAGTGTTATTTTACGCTAGTCATTTTGGGAGTTTGTGGGAGGCTGGAGTAAAGAGCGTGTAACCGTTAATGCACATCTCACTTTTGAGGAGTATACTAGGTACTTTTTTTGTAAGATGTGCATTACCGATTACACGCCGGAGATGATGCTTAAAGCTCCTTACCTCAGCAACAGTTTTTTTTTGTTTAATATTTATAGGTTTTTTTTTTATTGTACCAACGTGTAAATGTTGTATATAAAATGAAAATAAAGCATTTATATAATATAAAAAAAAAACTTTATATTGAGAAAATGTACTCAAAAACACGAATTACTTCTTAGATTGTCAGGAATATAAACTGGAACATTTTCTCAGGTCCACAAAAAGTCTTCAAGTACCTTTTTTCTCCATTAGAGAGCTAATTCACGTAATTTTATGACGCGCCGATGAAGTTGTAGTGCAGTTGCAGTTAAATTCAAGTTTGAGTGATAAATGGTATTGTTGTAATCTTTGAACTGCACGTCAACTGTACGACAACCAAACTCTACCAAATTACATATGGTATAGCCACATAAGAGAAAAAATATCGATCGATTATTATATCGACGAGACGTTATTATAATATTAAAATAATACCCCAGTACAGATTTTAGTGCTTTTTAACTGTCATTTTGAGACGTCAAACGAATAGTAAAATACCGATCATGTTGCGTTCCGAAGCACGCACCAAAGACGCGCAACAGTAGAATGCCGTTATTGCGTTCGCGTGACGCGAACTTGACGCGGGCGTGTCTGACAGCAGTAGAGAATATGAAAAGCGTTGTTTTGATCGAAACTTAACTGCAACTGCACTGCAACAGCACTTCGATAGTTACATGAATTAGCCAACAGGTTGTGGATCAATATTCTAAAAGTCAGTTAAAACTAAACTCTTAAAACCTTCACGACCCTTTTACTTTTGCAAGCACCTGCTGGGACAATATTTTATGTGTGTTAGATTGCATGCTCAGACCAATTTAAGTAACCGGACTCTGTTATGACCGCACTGAGAGAAACAAAAAACCGAAAGACTTGAAAGAACGTCATGTTTAAAACCATAGAGGCCTTTAAGCAATGAAGAATGCAACTAGAAGAACACATTGCATAAAAGTATTTTCTTTTCTACACAATATTTTTTACTCAATGTATAATTACCGACACGTACGTAGGCATGAGATTTTGTAGTGGGGGAAGATCGCGCACGCACAATTTCATACATTTCTACATGCGCGAACTTACCCCACTACAGAATATCTTGCCAACTTACGTGCCGGTAACTGTAACTCAGTTTATTGTTATTTGCTTGAGTCACAAATCATGCCTTCATGTGTTTTACAAGAACAGCTAGAATAGCCTTAACGTTCCGACCTCGTATATTTAATTAGGGCGACCGAGGATCTCGTCTCCGACATAGAATAAGAGTGTATGCAGAAGCGAAACACCCACTTTTCCAACCCAAGTGTCTACATTATAAATACCTACAACTTTGGGCTGTATTATACGTTCAACATAGGTTGTAAGTGTATTCTCTGATCGGCGAACGATATTTTTAACCGACTTCAAAAAAAAGGAGGTTCTCAGTTCGACTCGTATATTTGTATGTATGTATGTTTGCCCGCAATTATCTCCCGTTTGGCCGAACCGATTTTCATGCGGTTTTCAGAAAAGTGTTTGTTATATTCTGGAGAAGGTTTTAGTAATACAACAAATATAAATTTATTCAAAGCTTTTTGACGAAATCAACTAAAATAAAAAATATACATGGAAGACGTTTTCGTTTCTTCCATCTTTGGAGGACTTTCAATCTCTGTTTTATCTGTATTGCCGTTTCTTAATGAATTTGGGTGATAAGGAGGCACTAAAAAGCGGAAAATAAAAACTTTTTCCAAAAATGAGAACCGCCTTCAAAAACTAAAAAGTGATAAATAACTTTAGCACAGAACACACATGACTTTAGTTTTGAAGGCAGTTCCCTTTTTTTTTTTTTTGTTTGTAAAAAGTTTTTATTTGTTTTTTACACGTTTTCCCACTCTAGGGATTTCTTCTGCATAGTGGGTGCGTAAATATATAAACCCACATACACAAACAATACCCGGACGAACTACCTGTAGACAGTACACAGAGACAGACAGGACAGGAAGTACCTATATATATTTTTTCCGTACGGGAATCGATCCTTCGACACGCAGCGCACTAGTCAATAAAATTGCTCAGCCACTGCACCTTCAATCACGTAATCCACTTCGCAATTGATTATTATTAATCGCTAATAGCACAGATTATGAAACAAAAGGCAGATAGACCGCGCGGAACACTGCAAGTGAAGCCAAAGAAAGCAAATACAAATTCAAAAGCGAATACCTACAATGTCGTGATTGTATTCGCTTTTGAATTTGTATTTGTTATTTTTTTTAACGATACAGCGTTTTGTGCTATACTGACCCGTGTCTGTACAGCACAAAGCGCGTTGTAGGTATTCGCTTTTGAATTTGTATTTGTTATTTTTTTTAACGATACAGCGTTTTGTGCTATACTGACCCGTGTCTGTACAGCACGAAGCGCGTTGTAGGTATTCGCTTTTGAATTTGTATTTGCTTTTTTGGCTTCAATTTTTTATTTAGGCTAATATTAACAGCCCTATAAACCTGACTCTGGTTTACAGGTTGCCGAGGGCTAAGCGAAATTAAATACCTACATGCTTATCACTTCTACACATTTTTCCTTAATCTATGTCTGGTCATGTTTTCTACGTAACATGAATAAACTGAGCTTGGATAAGAAGCAATGAAGTCTTAAATTGAATTTCTTTGTAGGTACTACTGCTGTTTTAAATTAAGACTTACTCGCTGGGCTAGTGTAATGAGAAAGGAGTTTTCAACCCAACCTTCCCCTTATGAAACTAACTCTTGGAAGGGGCTCTAGCTACTAGATTCAATTATTTTTTCCTGTATACATGCCTTTTAATGGTCAGAGTGAACTAAATAATTTATCTTCGACTTTCACCGGTCGCAATCTGTTAAGTCTTCACAATAACACCATTTTGTAATTTACCTCTACCTCGATAGATGGTGTTGTCAACCGCCTGAATCGCGGTGTTAAGATTCTCTACGGAAACATGACCTTCCGCGTGTATAAATTTATTAAATTCTCTTTCGTCCTGAGCGTGGTGTTTTCTTTGGCTGAGCCATAAATACCTCGGCGACTCCTTGGGACTTTTTGGAAATTGTACATGGTCCTTGACGAGTCGGATTGACAAATTGGTTGGCACGGCAAACAAGTAGTGTTGTGTTAGTGTTGGAACAAAAAAGTGAAGTATACCAAGTGGAAAATTGTGAGTACTCTGTAATTTATAACTTCAGCAAATTTGAGACTTAGAAAAATTCGTGATAAAAGTAATGTAACAAACTAGTTAGCAGTGTTGTTTGGACTTAGAATAGTTTTACAAAAAGTGAACATACGGGGAATCCATGCCGGTTTTCGTACAGAAATACGAAACACTTAGAAAATTTTGAGAAAAAGTTCATCGACTTAGAATAATTTGAATATTTTCTCACATTATTTTTCTGTTTTAAACATTACGTTTGCGACTGAAACTAAGGAGTTTTTAAATTACACATTAATATAATTATCAGAAGCTAAGATGGAAACGTATATTAAAGTTCAAGAAGATACAAAATTAAAAATACACAAAGCTAGAGTTAATTTTAAAAAATCCCCCAAGGAAAGGATATCTGTATCGTACGTAGAGACACGGTTGGAAACACTGGAAAATTATTGGAATTCATACCGTGATACGCATAAGATGATTGTTGCCGAATTTGATAGCAGGGAATTGATTAAGTCTACTTATTACACTGCTGATGCATATGACGTAACTGAAGAACTGTACACAGATTATAAGACCGAATTAAAGGGATGCATGCTTAATATTAAGGCCGATTCTAATCCTGTTGGGTTATCTGATTCTAAAGTTAATACATCAAACGCTACTCAACCTTTTAGTGTTAACTTGCCCAAGATTTCGATTCCAAGTTTTAGCGGAAAATATTCAGAATGGACTAGTTTTCGGGATCTATTTACGTCACTGATCCATAACAACAAAGGATTGGACGACGTTCAGCGGCTTCACTATCTTAAAGGATATTTGTCCGGTGAAGCTGAGCAACTTTTGCGGCATATTCCTGTCACTACCGATAATTATAAGGCATGTTGGCAACAATTAGAACACCGTTATAATAACAAAAAGCATTTAGCTTATTGCATTTTAAAGCGTTTCATGAGTCAACGAAATATACAGTCCGAATCTTCCAGTGCTATAAAGGAATTGTTGGACACAAGTAATGAATGTTTAAATGCTCTCAAAAACTTAAATATTGATATCTCTTCATGGGATATAATTGTAATATATATTGTTAGTTTAAAGCTTGATACAGAGTCTAGAAAACTGTGGGAAAGTCGAATTTGTATGGGTAATGATGAATTACCCAAGTTAAGTGAATTTATAGAATTCCTAAATCAGCGTTTCAGGTCACTTGAATTTTTAGATAATAACCAAAATAAGTCTAATAATAGTGCTCGTATTTCAAAGGTTATGCATGTAACCTCAGTTTCCACTTGTGATTTTTGTTCTGAAAATCATAAATTAATCAATTGCAAGAAATTTGCTAAAGAAGATGTTGATGCACGTCGTAGTTTTGTCCAAACCAATAGGTTGTGCTTCAATTGTCTGGGTTCAAACCACTCTGTATTTTCATGTCGTCATTCAACCAATTGTCGTATTTGTAGAAAGAGACACCACTCTTTACTTCACCCAAAGGTAGTCCCAAAGGGTGTGAACACCACTAGTGATAGGAAAGAAGATGGTATGGAGCATTCGTCAACTCCACCATCGTCTTCACAGGGCGAAGCGTCAAAAATTGTATCCTGTTTTTCCAATTTGAGCAGCCAAGTATTATTGGCCACTGCCTTGATAAAGGTAGAATCGAAAACAGGTACTTTCGTATTGAGAGCTCTTTTAGACCAAGGATCTCAAGCATCTTTTGTAACCGAGTCAGCAGTACAGATGCTTGGTCTGAAGAAGATTCAGAACAAGAGTTTTATTTCAGGACTTGGCAGTGATCAGAATGCAACATTGCAGTCTAATGGGTATGTAACTATAAAAGTTCAATCACGCCATGATCCCAACTTTATAGTTGATGTAAAGGCTCACGTTCTCAATAAATTAACATCACTTCTTCCGGAAAGGAAGATAGTTATCCAGGCTTGGTCGTCACAAATTTCAGATTTGAAGTTGGCCGATCCTTTGTTTGGTGTACCAAACAAAATTGATATTCTGCTAGGTGCAGAAATATACTGTCAGATTTTAATGGAAGGTGTTATCAAGGGTCTACCTGGGTTTCTTGTGGCGCAAAATACCAAACTAGGTTGGATCCTCTCTGGCAGTATACACACACCACAAAACCGTGGTGATCTACAACAGAGTAACGTTGTCAATATGCATACTTGTATATCTACAGATGATCTTTTAAAGAAGTTCTGGGAGTTAGAAGAGCCTCCTTTCAGCGGAAAAAGGCTTTTATCAGAAGAAGAGCAATCGTGTGAAGACTTTTTCATAAAAACTCACAAAAGAGATTCCTCAGGCCGCTATGTAGTACGATTGCCTTTCAGGACAAGTAACCCAGAATGTCAATATGGTAATTCATATGATATTGCTCGTAAACGGTTTTATTTATTAGAGAAAAGGTTGCTTAACAATCCTGAATTTCGAATCCAATATTCGGATGTTATTGATGAATATTTGACATTGGGACATATTGAAGTGGTTCCAGAATTAGATAAAACTAAACCTACTGCTATCTATTTACCACACCACGCGGTAGTTAGAAATGATAAAACTACAACCAAGGTGAGAGTTGTGTTTGACGCATCATGTACTCTTAATAATGGAACATCATTAAATAGGGACATGATGGTTGGTCCAACTCTTCAACCTGATTTAAGGCATATCATCATACGCTGGCGTTGCTACCCTATATGTATTGTCGCAGACATAGTGAAGATGTACAGGCAAGTCAAAGTATCTGAGGCAGATGTTGATTTTCAACGCCTTCTGTGGCGAAAAGACATAAATTCAGAACTTCAACATCTAAGATTGTTACGTGTTACATTTGGTACATCCTCAGCACCTTACTTGGCGGTACGTGCGCTGCAACAGCTTGCGTATGATGAGGGCGATAAATATCCTCTAGCAGCTGACAGGGTTTTAAAGGAGTTCTACGTGGATGACCTCATGACAGGCTGCGAAAGCGTTGAAGAAGGGATCCAGGTTTATCACCAAATGAACGAACTGCTTGGTTGCGGTGGTTTCGAGCTTCAGAAGTGGACTTGTAGTAACATTAATTTACTGCAAGAGATAGAGGAAGGCAAAAAAGATAAAAAGGAAAACTTAGAGATGAAGTTAGATACGGTTTTAAAGATTCTAGGATTAACGTGGAATAGATCGTGTGACGAATTTCAGTACACAGTTCAACTTCCTCCGCTCGAAACACCAGTGACTAAACGTAGGGTAATTTCGGACATTGCAAGGTTATTCGATCCACTAGGATGGATTGGTCCTGTAATAACAACTGCCAAAATATTCATTCAGAGAATATGGCTGGCTGGCGTGGGATGGGATGATGAGATACCAGCTGACATATTAAAAGATTGGCTTTTATACAGGAAGGATCTCATTCATCTTACTAGTTATAGGCTTCCAAGGTGGATAGGGACAAGCAGAAACGATGTTCACATGGAACTACAAGGATTTTCAGACGCGTCTAACGCAGCATACGCAGCTGTTGTGTACGTTAGAACGATAGCCTGTAACGGTGAAGTTCATGTGAATCTACTCGCTTCCAAATCAAGGATTGCTCCTATAAAGCAGGTATCAATACCTCGTCTGGAGCTCTGTGGGGCTGTCCTATTGTCAAAACTGCTCAAGGAAATCTCCGAGGTATTAGCTATTCCAAAGACAAATGTCCACGCCTGGACTGACTCTAGCGTCGTCCTCGCTTGGCTAAGTAGTCATCCAAGCAAGTGGAAGACTTTCGTAGCAAATAGAGTCACTGAAATATTGACCACAATAGATAATAGTCAGTGGTCGCATGTCAAGTCCGAAGACAATCCAGCAGATTGTGCATCACGGGGCATAAATCCGCGTGACATTTCTGAAATTGAAATATGGAGAAAGGGTCCAAAGTGGCTACAAGAAACTACAGTCCATTACAGTAAAGGAAATTTTAAGAAAACAGATTTAGAAGAGAAGAAGATCAAGATTCTATGTCATACAACAACTGAAGGCATAGACATAATTTCAAGATTTTCAAATTTAAAAAGAATGGTAAGAGTTATTGCTTATTGCAGAAGACTTCTAAACATAACCAATCGAACTAATACTAAACCTAAAGCTACACGTTGGCTAACTCTTGAAGAAATAAATAAATCGTTACTTACCTGTATCCGGTTGTGTCAAAGGGAAGGTTTCCTGGAAGAGATAAAGAGTTTACAAAGGTTAGGTAAAGTAAATAAAAACAGTAAACTTACCTCGCTCAATCCATACCTTGACGGCGAAGGAATCCTCAGGGTGGGCGGGCGATTGCAGCAGGCTAACGTGATGGATGATGTGAAACATCCAATAGTAATCCCTAATAAGTCACATTTTACTAATTTAATTATTAGAGATGCACACGATCGTACAATTCATGGAGGTCCACAATTAATGATTAACTATCTGAGGACGCAGTATTGGATTGTCAACGCGAAGAATCTCATCAGACAGCATGTTCGAAAATGCGTCGTTTGTGTTCGTCATGCTGCTCAAACGAACCAACAGTTGATGGGTCAATTACCATCCGCGCGTGTCACTGCTTGCCGTACTTTTCACAAAAGCGGTGTTGATTACGCAGGTCCTATCGCTATCAGACCCACAAAGGGACGTGGTTATCACTCCACTAAAGGCTACATTTGTTTATTTGTCTGCATGGCCACTCGTGCAATACATCTTGAGGTAGTGAGCGACTTGACCTCAGAGGCATTTTTGGCTGCCTTTAAGCGTTTTGTTGCACGAAGAGGACATTGTGCCGAGTTGTGGAGTGATAACGGCACTAACTTTGTCGGAGCGAATAGAGAGCTAAAAAAGGTATTTCATCAGGAAGGGTCGGTAGCAGCAGGTGACATCGCTAGCTGGCTTGCGATAAATGGCACTAACTGGCACTTCATTCCACCTCACTCTCCAAACTTTGGCGGGCTATGGGAGGCTGGAGTGAAGTCCACTAAACATCATTTAAAAAGAGTAATCGCAAATAGTACCCTCACGTTCGAGGAAATGACGACTCTTTTATGCCAAATTGAAGCGTGTCTGAACTCACGGCCAATTACTCAAATTAGTTCCAATCCAGAAGATCCGTATCCACTTACTCCTGGACATTTTCTTGTGGGAGAACCGTTAGTGCTGGTACCGGACACTAATTATGAGAAGGCGAATATGAGTACTCTCAGAAGGTGGCACTTCACGCAACGGCTTGTCCAAGATTTTTGGCGAAGATGGTCGCACGAATACCTTACACAACTCCAGCACCGGTATAAATGGGCACATACAACTCCGGAGCCTAAAATAGGTGATATAGTGTTGGTGAAGGAGGACGATCTGCCACCGGCAAGATGGTTGTACGGCATAATAACCGACAAACATATTGGTGCGGACAATCTTACACGTGTTGTTACATTAAAATGTAAAGGTTCAGTTATTCGAAGACCTGTATCAAAGCTCATAATTTTACCGGTCGCGATATAAACTATATTAAAAAAATATTTATTTTTGTTTCACATACCAGTTATGTATTAAGATTAGGATTAGTTTAGAATAACATTGTTAAGATTAATTTTATTTTGTTTTGTTTAGCTTATATACATAACACTATAACTTGTTTGTTTATAAAGTTCATTGTATTTTGTATGGACACTTGGTCCATGGTGGGCGGAATGTTAAGTCTTCACAATAACACCATTTTGTAATTTACCTCTACCTCGATAGATGGTGTTGTCAACCGCCTGAATCGCGGTGTTAAGATTCTCTACGGAAACATGACCTTCCGCGTGTATAAATTTATTAAATTCTCTTTCGTCCTGAGCGTGGTGTTTTCTTTGGCTGAGCCATAAATACCTCGGCGACTCCTTGGGACTTTTTGGAAATTGTACACAATCACAACTGAAATCACAGCTTGAAATCAACCCCCGATAATCCTAGCTTCATAATGGTAATTGGGATTGTCATGGGTACTTCTTGATTTTTGACAGAAGTCCTGCGTCTGGTTTGCGCTCAGTTAAATCTACTAATTCCGTCCCTATAATAATAAATAGTACTTAAATGTAGCACCCGCATTTCGTATAACTCCACCCACTTGTTGTGCATACAGTATACTTGGACCTACCTATAAAATATTCAGCACCATTAGAAAATCAACGTCAGAAAATAGGTATTTGTCTAGTTTTACTGCTAAAATGGTTTTTTTTTGCGCATCTGTGAGGTACTACTAACCGCGATTTTAAAGCAATTCATTTTTTTTATTCTGATGTAGCTTTTCTTCTTGTTCCCGCGGTAAAGTGAGCTCGAGGTGACCCCTATTATCAGGGGAATGACAGCTCATCTCAAGTTCACTTCAGCTAAATTCAACTAGGGAGATTTTTACAGAATAGCACTGCTATTGCCAATATACTTTACTTTATTTTTTATTTTTTATTTATTAAGCAATATGCTAGGTGGCTTGTAATAGGATAGATGACACCATCAATCAATTGACATCGTACTTTATATGAACTGTCAATACGCGATCCCCCGTAGATTTTTAACCGAGTTCAAAAAAAAGGAGGTTATCAGTTCGACCCGTATGTTTGTGTGTATGTATGTATGTTTGTCCGCGATTATCTCCCGTTTGGCTGAGCCTATTTTGATGCGGTTTTCAGAAAGTATTTGCTACATTCAGGAGAAGGTTTTAGTATACAACAAACAGAAATTTTGAAAGTGCTTTTTGAACAAAACATCTAAAACCGAGAAGATGTTTTCTTTTCTTCCATCTTTCCATCTTTGGAGGACTTTCAATCTCTGTTTTAACATTGTTGCCGTTTCCTAATGGACTTGGGTGATAAGGAGACACTAAAAAGTGAAAAATAAAAACATTATTGAAAAAGAGAACCGCCTTAAAAAAGAAACTAAAAAGTGTTAAATAAATTTAGCACAGAACACACATGACTTTAGTTTCGGAAATCGGTGGCAATACAAAACAACAAACAGAACAAAGCCAAAAAAGTTTTTTAAATTGTTTCAAAAAAGTTTTATATATGGGCGATTTAAACATAAGAAGTCACTTCCAGCACAGTATAAATATTAGTACTACCGTACAGTAGCGACACGCTCCGCCTCCCACCGAAACACTGTTCCTCACCTCTTCCCGCGTCGAACGACTGCTCTGGGAACTGCTTTTAGTTCGAGCGGCGCGTAAATCGGTCATTCTCCAAATCGGCGTTCTTTGCCTAATTACCATAACCTTTTTATTTTCCACTGATTTGACTTAAACACATTAAAATATGAAACAAATCAAAGTTACGAATTCGATAATTAATGAGGCATGTAACAATTAATGGTGGTTTTCTAGTTATTGAGACTTAAAAATTTTATGAGTATGGTAATTAGAAAATTTTTATATTTAATGTTTCGGTAATTAGAAAATATCATCAAGTCTATGGTAAAATGATGATGAAATGATGTAATGAAATAATAATATCACACTACAACGTACGGAGGCCAAAGTACTATCTCCATTTACATGATCAAGTTGGGTCTAACTTAAAAAAATAAGTATTAAAATAAGTACAACGGTAATTAGTTTTTTTTTTAACAAAGGCTACGGTAATTTTATTCTCGCGTGCTTCATTGGCGGTACACTAACGCTACAGTCGTGCAACTGTTGATGGGCCGCGGCACACACTTATGAGACGCGACGCGTACGGTAGTGATGTGCCAAATACTGTTAATTAGGGATGTGCACCCGAGAACAGAAAATGTCACGGCAATTATAACTTTCGATTGGACATGCGGTGACCGGCGGACATGATAATTATTTATAAACTGGTTCTATTGAGTCGATATTTTGTTATGCGATACACGTTGCTTAATATCGTTTAAAACGTTGAATGGATCAAGGTAAATCTGTACGTTGTAAAAATTACAAGCAAGTTTGAACAGTAAGTTGGTGTGCGGACTCGCCATGGTAATTAGAGGACAGAGGTTATTGAACATAGGTTAACTTAATTTAGTTTTAACTACTTAAAACAGAAGCCAATGTTTTTGTTTACAGCAAGATACGGGTGCTTTTTAACATATAAAAAATTGCATGATTGAATATAATAATATTACGGATTATGTAAGTCCGGACACGTAAAACTTGCTAATCGGAGAATGGGCGAAATAGTTTTTATATAGGCAAGCGTGCTCCACCTTAGGCCGCATCATCACTTAAGATCAGGTGAGTTGCGGTCAAACGCAAGCCTATAACAATATAAAAAAAAAGAAAAAAAAAAACACATACACGTATTTGTACAGTCTGTTATTTTGTTAGTAGTGTAGGTAATTAAATCGTTTCGTTTGAATATTGTCGTAGGTGTGCTTCTGGTAAGGCATTTGCCAACTTATTTGACTTACTATTTATTGATTTCAAAGTAACGAAAAATCTAAGTTTACATTAAATAGAAAATTATTCAGGTTTTCAGGGCGCAAATCAAGTGTCTTTATTTATAGAGAAGTTTTGTCGTGTAATTATTGGCGTTATCTACCTCTACATCTACATTGTATAAGTCCGAGACTGATTATTTGTTTTATTTATTTATTTATACTTCATGCACAAAGGTACAAAGGCGGACTTAATGCCTTAGGCATTCTCTACTAGTCAACCAAGGGTGGTGAAGAGGGGTACACTACATAAATACGAAAAACTTTATTCCGAAAGTCAGAAATACGAATTTCGTAATACCGATTTTCATAATTCCGAATGGTTCCAAATTCCTAATATGGCAACTCCGATTTATCATTCATCCTATTTATATAATACTAAAATTTCAAAATTCCGAAAGTTTATAATTAATATTCTCAAAATACCGAGTTTCAAAAGATCGAATAACAAAAAGTCCGACATAATGAAAATTCGAAACATCAAAAACACGAATTCCGATTATTCAAATTCCGATTATCTTTATCGTTATCGTGCAATCGTTTATCGTGCAAGCAAGCATGCAGCATGCAAGCAAGCATGCAGCGTGCAAGCAAGCATGCAGCATGCAAGCAAGCAAGCATCATGCAAGCAAGCATGCATCATGCAAGCGACCGTGCAACATGCAAGCGAGCATGCAACATGCAAGCGAACATGCAACAAGCAGCAGGCATGGTTTCTGTCACGACTACGGCGTTGCGGGGCTCCTGCGGTACCACGCGAGCTTATCGTCGCAGATGGTATTCACTAAAAAACACGTCCTTCGGAGTACCCCAAGGAAGTATTTTAGCCCCTACACTATTTTTGATATACATAAACGATCTTTGTAATCTAAATTTAGAAAACGGCCTAATTGTTTCTTATGCTGACGACACTGCTCTTTTATTTTCGGCTGACTCAGAAGAAAATGTCTACAGGTTTGCGCAACACGGATTTAATGTTGTTAATAAATGGCTTCAACACAATTCACTAACACTAAATGCTGACAAGACAAATTACATTAAGTTTTCAATGCGCAAGCAAAAATCAACTGGTACTAACTCAACATTATATGCTCATCATTGCACCTTTTCCACAAATAACCAATGTGGTTGTCCTAACATTAAAATGGCAACTACAACAAAATATCTTGGCGTTATAATTGATGAAACACTTTCGTTCAAACACCATATAGAAGCATTAAATAATAGAGTTCGTAAGTTGATATTTGTTTTTAAAAAATTACGCTATATTGCTGACTCAAAAATAATTCGACAAGTGTACTTTGCTCTATGTCAATCAATATTAACTTATTGTATTACGACATGGGGTGGAGCGGGTAAAACCAGGTTACTAACCATCGAGAGAACTCAGAGGGCGATTCTCAAAGTGGCTACTTTCCGCCCTTTCCTTTTTCCTACTAACCTCCTATACAAGTATTTTGAAGTATTAACAGTTCGACAGCTATTCATAATGGGCATTGTATTAAGACAACATAGAGCTTTACCCTACAGCACTGAATATACTAATAAAAGACGTAAAGATATAGTCTGTCCACAAAAAACAACAAAACACGCATTTATATCCAAATTTTACCTATTCCTCGGTCCTCTCCTCTATAATAGACTAAACGCAAAAGCAAGCATCTATTCCCTGACCTACACAAATTGTAAGATAATTCTCAAGGATGCTCTTCAAAGTATGTCCTATGAAGATACAGAGAATTTACTATGTGTGATAAAGTGAATTTATAGTTCAGATATTTTATGTTTTACTTCCATTTAGTATTTATTTAATTTAGATATATTAGTTAAGCTACTCAACTGTTGTCTATAAATTGTCAACTTTCTTTTGAATTGGCTTTTTGATTGTTTATTAATTTTATAACATTATTTAGCTCTTCTCGCCTGAAACACAGGATTACCTAGTTCAGGCACGGAAGTCTTAGAAATGTAATTTATATTTTAAGCAAAAATGTATTTCTTTTGTCAAGTCATTTCTAAATAAAAATATTATTATTATTATTATTATTATTATTACTAAAACCACCTGCTCCTCAGCTCACTGGCCGCCTCGCCCCTCCGCGCCTACGCGAATTTAAATTACACTCTAGGGTAGGGCAGACAAGACTACGTGGAGTCGGTTTCGCAGCAATTCGTTTCTGTCATTAACTTTTGTAGCACAACATATTGACTTTTTAAGATTTTTTTTTATATTGTCTTTCTTTTTATACCTATATATTTTTGTTGAAATAAATTCCATGGAAAAATACACCGAATAAACAATGTTCGTTAAAAAGTAATTCTACTGTTTGACAAGTTTGTTAAACAGAAAAATGTGATTAAAAATTCTTTGAATTGTGTTTCTGTGAAATATGTTTCATTCAAGTAAATAGACTTTGAAACAATAATAGTCGAAATAAAAATACAAGAACTAAATATTATATGAAACATTTTCTGGGAAACGATATTCTATGAAATTTCTGTCTGCGAAACAAGGGGACACCATTTTGAATATATATGCGCAGCTGAATTGAATCAGAATCCTAATTTTAACAGTTTATTCGAAGTATTGAAATTCGGAATTTCGTTTTTCGGACCGAGAACCCATCGAGCATTTGATTCTTCGAACACATGGAAATCGTAAAACAAACAAATCGGATTTACGACATTCGGTAAAATAACTTTCGTGATTTTAAATAATAGAGATTATAATTTTTAGGTATTATGAAATTCGGACTTTTGAAAGTCGGAATATCGAAATTCGGAATAAAATATTTCGGAATATTTGGGTGTTCCCGGTGAAGAGATAACATGGCAGGTGCATAACAAAAAGTAATAATGAAAAAGTTAAAGATATAATTATATTATGGAATATCATATACCTACCTATATACATATATACATACCCTTTAGATGTATTAATACAAATATTAATAAAAGAATAGGTGTATGCTAAGTCTCTGCTTAATTGTGCTGAAAGTAAATTCGCAATTTCCGCTTAAATGCATACAGACTGGTGGTCGCTCTGATATCGAGAGGAAGTGCATTCCAGAGAAGAATGGCCTGGATATGAAAGGAAGAATGAACAAAATCAGAAGTATGAGAAGGGCAAAGTAAGAGAAGGTTATTAGAAGAACGCAGGTTCTTAGCATGTAAAGCACATAGATATTGAAAGTGGGACATTAAGAATTATAGTATATGTTTTACATACGCTATATTGACATTTTTTTATGCATGAAATGATTTTTCTCAATTGCTGTTTCTATTTTGTAATACTTCTTTTTATAGATTCTTGGAATCTTTTATAACAAAAAAATAGAATAAAAGTACTTACATTATATTCCATCGAGCATAAAGACTGTGTGTCTGTTAATTAAATATATTATAGTTTATTTCATAAATCTTAAAAAAAAAAATGTTTTGTTGTGACATGTTTTCTAATGACAGTTATCAACCTTGACAATTGTCAGTAATTCCTTTTAATTAGTTTTTGGCTTATATAACTTAAAACCTTCAAACTGATATTTTGTAGTCGAATATATATGTGTGTATTGCTGTATTTTATACTAAACAGCTGGACACCCGCTAATGAATCTGGTGTTCTTAAAAATCCTTTACGCACTAATCGAATAAAAATAACTGGCAGACTACAATAATTGAGTCTGGCCGGTACTATAATACCCCGCTATATGACGATACGGGCGTTCCAGAAATAAAATTCATACTTGGAAAATAATATGAATTTCGGAAGAGCCGACAGGAAAGAAACCTGTCAAATGAGTCAGTCTTATTTTCGGTCGATCCTGTTTCCCGGCCAGGCTGTGGAGCCTGGAAAGCTCTGCTACTACTTAGTGCGTCTAGGTTAGTGTTTTTATATCACTGTTTTTATACTCATCGCATTCTTGTGAGAGCTATTAAATTATAAGTCTTGTTGTCTCTCCTCGACGATGGAAGAATTATTACTATATGTTAGTATCGTGTCCCATGCTCTTCGCGCCACATATGTTTAAAGAAAATTTTATTAAATTTTTATCCTCTTGAACGCATCCTTTACCTTTCCATTATCTGTGTGTTCCTGTCAGTTGTCATTCGTTTTTTATGTCTCGGAGCGCCACCATCTCTTTTTTCTTTCAGCTCGTAATCGCATATTTAATCAGTGTTAATCCTGATAATATTTTAGTAAAATGGAAAGAAAACGCAAAAGAGACAAAAAGTTGAAGAAACCCTACAAGAAATTGAAAAAAGTTCTTGATATCAATGAAAATGAATCTAGTGATTCGGGTAAGTAAAATGTGCGGTAGACATTTTTTCTTTTAGAACCAAATTCTGTGAATATAAAACCTAACTGCAACAACCTAGGGTATCCTGCGGGGATTCACATGGTTGATTTACACTGTTGCTATGCTTCTAAGAGTATCGAGCAGTGTTTGTTGTAGTAAATACTAGGTTTGGATGAACACGTGCCGATTTGCCAATGAATTTTATGACACAACCTAGGGTATCCTATAGGGATTCACATGGTTAATTAAAGATCGTTGCTATATCTTGAAGGATATCGAACGATCTAGTCGTAATACAATTTCAAAAAACAATAATTAAACATCATTAAACAGGATCAGAACAAGAAAAAGGTTCGGAAGCTGTAATCCAGCTACCACAACACCCAACAGAATTGTTAGAGGTTGAACCAATAGTGGAACTAGAAACCCAACATGAGACTCAACTGAACTCAACTGAGGGTCACCAACCAGTTGATCAAGATCCGGTATTTACAGAAATAAACACTGAAATCCTATCCGCTATGGGTGTTGTTGAAGAACCAAGAGAAAAGGGACCATCAGTGCACCCTGAAATTATCACCAGAATGTCAATGGTGCTTCAAAAAGGTCTGAAAAAAGATGATAAAAGTGAACTCATGAATAAATATCTCCTGTTTGAAAATCTACCAGCCATGATACCTTCAAAATTAAATCTGTAACTTTGTGCGGCAATATCAGAAGTGATCCGTGAAAGAGATTTCATTATACAAGAAAGACAGCGACAAACAAGTGCTGCTCTGACGGCACTAGGCACAGCCCTACAATTGTTTCTCACGAAGGAAGGAAACAAGATTGAAATAATTAAACACATACATGAGGCTTCTAAAATTATGTGTGACAGTATCCACATGGACACTTACAACAGAAGACAACTCTTGACAGGTGTTGTCAACAAGGATTTGAAGGAGACTCTTCAAGGAGAGCCAGATGTCTGGGTGTTTGGTAGCGATCTCGGTGATAAAATTAAAAACACTCGAACTGTGCAACGCTCAGGGCAGGAGCTTAAGAACAATTCTAAGTTCAAACCGATTCCAAACACAAGACAAAAAAGTGCAACCTTCAAACCAAGGGCTTTAAACTGGCGGGGCCCTCCTCGTCCGAGCTCCAACCGCTCAACGACTCTGAGAGGAGGAGGGAGATCAGCGAGAAACCCAACAGCTGAGAAGAAGAAATACCAACCACGCACCAGGCGCTAGAATTACAGGTAGGAAGACTTCCCTTTCATATCTCTGCTTGGAGAAATATTACCAGTGACCCCATGGTTCTAGACTGGGTAAAGTGTTATCAAATCCCATTTGACCAAATTCCAGTACAAGGAAGCATTCCACTTAGTAACAATTGCTCTTATATAGAGACACAACACCTTAATATGTAAACGAAAAAAAAGTTAATTAACTTAAATGCCATTGAACTATGCACACCAATAAGTGGTCAATTTTGCTCAACAATATTCCTGATCAACAAACCAAATGGTGATTTCAGATTTATACTAAATCTATAAAACTTGAATAAATTTATAACACGGAATAAAAATAACTACAGAACATTTTAAACTAGAGGATTACAGGACTGTATGTAAACTTTTACATAACAATGACTGTTTAGCAACAATAGATTTAAAAGATGTCTATTATATGATTAACATAAGGACAGAATATAGAAAGTACCTCAGATTCTACTTTAATAATAGGTTATATCAATTTATCTGTGTTACCTTTCGGGCTAAGTACTACACCATATTTATTTACCAAAAATTCTTGAACCAATTATAGCCAAATTAAGAGAAGATGGGCTGTCAACAGTCCAATACTTAGATGATTACCTAATCATCTCTAAATCTTATGAACAATGTTTACAAAACATAAATACTGTAGTCAACTTATTTACTCACTGAGGATTCCCTATTAATAGTGATAAATATAATTTAATTCCAAGCCCACAATGCATATTTCTAGGATTAATATTCAATTTAGTTAATATGACCATATCAATATCAGAGGAAAAGAGAAATAATTGTTTTAAATTAATTCAAAGACTAAAATCAAAACAAAAATTCTCAATTGTATTCCTAACACACACAAGTGATGGGTACACTAATATCAGTTTGTCCAGCAATTAATATGGTTTATTATACACAAAGGAATTTGAAAGACAGAAGTACATAAAAGTATGAGGCTATTACTTCCTTAACCAACGACTGCATACCAGATTTAGAATGGTGGATCATAAATAATAAAAAGAGTACATACCCATTAATAAAAACAAAAAATAATAATAATAATTTTGCAAAGCATTTGTTAGACTGTGAGATACAGCTGTTGCGCATTGATAACACCACTGCCATATGCTACATTAATCGCCTAGGTGGCATACAGTATCCCCATTTACATGAAATTGCAAAAGAAATATGGCAGTGGTGTGCAACTCGCAACATATATTTGGTTCATATATTAATACTAAAGAAAACATAATAGCTGATTTTCAGTCAAGAAGAAATATTAATGATACAGAGTGAGAACTAGGTTGTAACTATTATAATCAAATAGTAACTATGTTCGGGGAACCTGATGTAGATTTGTTTGCAACAAGAACTAATACCAAATGTTTCAAATATGTATCATGGCACCCTGATCCTGAGGCCTATAAAATAAATGCATTTACTTTTTTCTTGCACAAATTCACTATTTTATGCATTTTCACCATTTTCTATGGTTTAAAACCAGATGCTTCAAAAAATCAGGACAGATAAATACCGTGGGTATAGTGGTTGTACCCCTTACTGGACTGCCCAGCCCTCGTTAAAGATCTTATAGTGGGTGATCCTATACTTTTAAAAACTTACTTACATTGTACAATTCCAGATCACCACACCCGTTACACCAGAACTTATCACTAGTGGCAGGACTGCTATCCGACATGACTCCTAGCATCTGGGATTAGTAAAGAGGCAGCAGAAATAATGATGAACTCCATTGCACCGAATACACTTAAACAATACATACCAAATATTACCGATTGGCTTTCATATTGTAAGTGTAACAATTTGAATCCTATAAATGCTCAAATACCGGAAGTCATAACATACCTTACTATGAAATATCACAAAGGAATGTCATATGGAAGTTTAAACTCCATGCAATCTGCCGTGTCACTAGTGATGGGTTCTCATATAGGATCCAAGGATATTTTTCGGTTAAGACCTAGAAAACCCAAATATGATTATACATGGAATGTGTCAATTGTTTTGAATTATTTAGAAAATAATTTTTAAGACTTAAATAACTTAGAAATCTATTCAAAAAATACTGCAATGTTATTAGCTTTAGCAACGGGTCAAAGAGCTCGAACTCTTTGTGCCATTGAATTAGATAATATAAGGATAGAAAGAGATGTTATTTATATTATGATTTCAAAGGTAATTAAAACATCTGCACCTAATAGGCAGCAACCCCTTATTAAATTACCGTTAACGCTGATAAATTATATAAATATCACAAAACCTATTTAGGAACAATGTCAATAATTGTTTATCTCTTACAAAAAATCTCATAAAGAAATATTTGTCAGTACCGTCAGCCGTTGGATTAAGAAAGTGCTAAGTGAAAGCGGTATAGATGTTAATATATTTTCAGCACATAGCACAAGACATGCTTCTACTTCTGTGGCCTTGCACAAAGAAGTGTCAATTGACGAAATAAGAAGGACGGCTGGTTGGACTGGCAGTTCTAATTGTTTTGCTAGATTTTATAATAACCAATTGTGAAAAATACTTTTTTCACAATTGGTTGATTTGATTTTGAACTATTTGCGGAGGCTGTGATTGAAAACACTTTTTAGTCTCCGATCACATTATCTGCGAAATGATTACCAAATGATTATTTAGTTATAATGAGTTAATTAACCCTTAACCAGGCTATGGATTGAGCATAGTTCTGGATCTGTTCTGGATCTCATTATTATTTTTTGGTTCTTTATTAATAAAGGAAGCTGATTCTACAACCTGACTTTAAACATCTAACATTATAGTAATAATTCTTCCATCGTCGAGGAGAGACAACAAGACTTATAATTATACAATCAAACAAGCTTACCTGTAAGTGATGTTCGATTGAAATTATAGTCTTGTTGTCTCTCCGAAGACGATGGAACCCTCCCTCCCAAAAATATATTTATAATTAAATCTATGGAACCCCTATTCAGTTATAGAATCAGGAGAGCTTTGAAATGAATGACAACTGACAGGAACACACAGATAATGGAAAGGTAAAGGATGCGTTCAAGAGGATAAAAATTTAATAAAATTTTCTTTAAACATATGTGGCGCGAAGAGCATGGGACACGATACTAACATATAGTAATAATTCTTCCATCGTCTTCGGAGAGACAACAAGACTATAATTTCAATCGAACATCACTTACAGGTAAGCTTGTTTGATTGTATAATAATAACGTACAAGTCTACTTAGCCTTTTATTTCATAAAAGTAGTAGAATTGTGACACTATCTAAAATCCAATGTCTAACAGAAGCTGTTGGAAAACGTAAATCTTCTATAAAATAAAATGAATAGCTGATCGTTATTGCACGCGTTAGTGTCGCTAAAACTTGAGAACGGCTGGACCGATTTGGTTAATTTTGGTCTTGAAATATTTGTGGAAGTCCAGGGAAGGATTAAATGATAAGAAAATTGAAAAATCCACGAACAAAAAAGGTTATGTACAGTCAGCAAAAGAGATAGGTATGCAGGTTATCGGAAATGGTTGAATTTTGCTTAGAAACCGATGGATGTTTTCGAATGAAATTTAATTAAATCATTGAAATGTTTATTCTCTATGAAATTAATTTTATTTCATTCAAAAACATCCATCGGTTTCTACGTAAACTTTAACTATACCTGACGACCCTGCATACCTATCTCCTTTGCTGACTGTACATAGATAGGGACAGGACAACGTCTACCGGGCCAGCTAGTAATCCATACTTAGGCCGGCTTTCACCAAATCTCGTTTAAATAACTCGTAAATACATTTAGCAAAATTGATTTAAATCCTTAAACGCGTTTAGCTTAAATTCGTTTAGGCACGTATTTCACCAAGCAGTTTGACAGAGAATTTAGTTAATTATGATTTGCGCGTCGGTAAAACAGTCGATGGTGTAAAATGGTGTTCCGTTGTACTTAGTTGTATCTTGGAACAATCAACGCTGTTACTTTTCTTTGAAATAAGGTATTTCCGATTGATGTAGAATGCATGAAAAGAAACGACGCTAACTTTTACATCGGTTGTAGTTTGTAGTCTGTGGACTCTGTGGTTCAGAGACGTCCCATATTTACCCAATTCAGAATATAATAGATAAAAACTAGGTACTAATACATAACTTGTTTGTTTTAAAAGTTAGTTGATGTTCAATTTCTTGCAATAACAACAAGTATTTTTTTTTAGAAAGACGAAATCTTCTAACAAATTTTGTATCAGACAATGTTTCAAACATATTGGTCCTTGAACCAATTCAGTGCACGAGACATATTTAATAAGGCAATAATCTCTTCGTCGTCATCTGATAAATTCCACAAATCCTTTATGTTATGATTATTAACAAATTAAAATAGATGAGAAACTAGTAAAACCTAAATTATCCTCAAAATTATCACAAGTAGCAAAGACCACGTGACGCCTTAAACGTATTTAGCGCCGCTAAATAGCCGATTGTGAGTAATTAACTTTGACAGTTCACTAAACGCGTTTAAGTAGTGGTGAAAGACATATTTTGGATTTAAACACAATTTTGTGTTAAACGAAATTTTTAAACTCATTTAAAGCTTTGGTGAAAGCCGCCCTTAATATTATAAATGCGAAAGTAACTCTGTCTGTCACGCTTTCAAGATGTAACGGCTGAACGTATTTTAATTAAATTTGGCAAGAAGATAGCTTGAACCCTGGGTAAGGACAAAGGCTACTTTTTAATCCGCAACTTCGTCTGCATCCACGATAACCGACATTCACGCGGACGATGTCGCGGGCAAAAGCTAGTAATTAAATAAATAAATAAAGGTTACCCCGCACTATTTTTTTTCCCTGAATCGTGCGTGCATTTACATTTTTTATAAAGTCAAATTCCCAAATGTTATATTTATCTCTATGGATATACCGTAACTACGTAGTACTATTAAGTATTCTGTGCCGTAACTTAACCCTTAAAATAATTTTATGACATTTTATATTAAGAGCGAACGAACTTCAACGCGAGCGTGTTTGAATTTTTTTTTTGTTTCAACCTACGCAAAGCTCAACAACAAACGAGTGAGTGAGAACGCGATAACATCACAGGAAAATCGGCGCGCGGAAATTTCACAAAACTTGTTACAGGACATGAGTGTTTTTGAAAAAGCCTTAAATGTTTTTGGTAAAAATGTTTGTAATTTAGAATCACCATTACATGTGCGAGGTTTGTATGTAGCTGTTTTTTTTATTTTTTCAATGTATGAGTGCATTAGGAACGGCCAAAGTTCAGATAAAATTGTGCGAAAAAGCTTGAAAGAAGCATGCAGATGAAGCAACTTTTCGTCGGCATTTACAGAGAAATTACATCTGAAAAACATTGTTAGTAATCTACATGATATGATACGTAATTTGGTTGAGCCACAATTTTTCTATCGGTATCACATAATAAGAAAAAAAAAAGTCAAATCACCTCCAAATCATAATTGAGATGAAACCATTTTACTCTTTAATTTCTTATCAAAAGAGTATAAAAAAAATCTACTTCTTTGCAATACAAAGGAAAATGATTTGGTTTTGTTACTTTTTACAAATATGTATTATTTTTATTACAATAAATTAAAAATGCGTTCAATTAAAGACTTCGTCTACATCACCCCCGCACTCGTCTGCACGCACTGTATTCAGTACGGGCCAAATGCTCAAGGTTATTGGCATGTATACAAGCCTTAATATAATAAAGTAATTTATTTCATATTGTTTGATCTCTAAGAGCGGTTTCAAATTGACAAAGGTTTTTCTGCTAGATAGGTACATACTTAATAATTCTTCATTTTATTAAGCAGGTAGGTAAATGTTTTTCTTCTTTTGCTATGTAATTGGCCTTATTTCTCGTAAGGCTTATTTTTATCTCCATATACTCGAAAGCCTTTTCAAATATTACCGCAGTCATCAAAGTAGGTACCTATGTAATAACATAATAATATTATAATAATTTATTATTTTACTTGTTTATTTGCTCGAAAACACAATGACATAAAGCTATTGAACCCGGCTGTCATACGTAGATCTTTGTCAGTCATTATGGGTAGTCAGAAGCCAGAATGTCTGACAACCAGTCTTAAGAAGGTGTGTCGTGATACCCGGTAGGTGGGTTGTGGAGGTCAGATAGGCAGTCGCTCTATACTTGTGTCTACATTTGACTGTGAATACGAACAATCTGCACATCATATCCTAGGGAAGTGTATTATTTGGCAGAAAGAACGCAATATTATGTTGGATAGTGTACAGGCTACATCCGGAGCAGTTTATTATGCGGACCTTGTGGAAACTAGAACTAATTTCCGTGCGTTCAAGCGATTCTGCCATACCTATTATTGGAATCAAATTTAATGTAACAGCTCACTTTTTGGGGCCCATTAATTATGTCAATTATAACCCGTGGTGCTTAGTAAACGTCCCTTTGTGCCTATTGACCTAGTTCTGTTCTGTCTCCTGCTTGATTTGGAGGGAAGTGGAAAATATGTTTTTATTACTCCTCCGCTGTTCTTTTCTGATTAATTTCGATGCGGGATCCAAGACAGTTGAATCGTTTCTCTGGGACTCGTTGAGCTTCATTGCTTTGGCGCTTTTCTGGTGGTCGCCACTGTTGATTCTGGCTCCTGTAGAGTTTGTGGTTAGGGAATAGTGTGGCGGGGTTATCCAAAAAAAAAAAAAATCGCTCTATACTGGAAGCCGACCCCTACATAGTTTACATAGTTGTAAAAAGGCTAGGCAGATAATGTTGCCGATCCCTTGTTTACAAACTAAATTAAAATTAGGCATTTGGCATCTCTTACTAACAGGCAGCTGAAGAAAAGGACGGCGACAGACAAGGGCTAAGTTAGAGATGTCAAATTAGTTTATCCCTTGAACTTCGCAGAGTTTTTAATCAATACGTTCTGAAATGATAACTAAAACTAATATTATAGTACTAGCTTCTGCCCGCGACTTCGTTCGCGTGGAAGTCGTAAAAAATTAAGAACTACTTGAGTAGGTACTCAATAGCAATTACAAATTTCACTGACAGACAGTGTACAGCTTGGTCTAGAAGCACGAAACTTTGCTAAGGAAAGATGTTTCAAAATTTCCGAGCTAAAGGAGACGAAAGTTTGTATAGAGATTTGTCTTTTATGCCGATAGGAAATTCTGTCGTGCACACGGACTGAAAAAAGCTGACTCTTTCGCGATACATGCTGAAAAAAAAAGTGATCATATAATTGTTTCTTTTTTACATTTTAAGGTAAATACAGAGTCCGTACGTATGCACGATTTAATTAAAAACGATTTCTTTCTTTGTCGTTCTTTTAAATATATTATACTGTACGCAAATATATTTGTATTTTATTACACATACGTACACAACAAATGTTGAAACTCCAAACCTAAATATGTTTGAAAAGAAGAAAAAACATTAAGGAAGCTTAGCTGTATATTTATAAAACCTCTCTGTAAACTTTGTAGTTTTGCCGTTAGTCAAAATGTACAGAGAGTCTGGACTGGTGACGCGAGAGCAAGCGACGTACAGTTGACCGTGAGAAAAGCAGCTGGTCCTGAGATCGACAACTGCAGCCTTCAGTGTGAAAAACACCGACCGACCTGAGACTTGTTTATAGTCATGCCAAAGCACACGCTCACAAGGGAATTGCAGGAACACCCAAATATTCCGAAATATTTTATTCCGAATTTCGATATTCCGATTTTCAAAAGTCCGAATTTCATAATACCTAAAAATTATAATCTCTATTATTTAAAATGACGAAAGTTATTTTACCGAATGTCGTAAATCCGATTTGTTTGTTTTCCGATTTTCATATGTTCGAAGAATCAAACGCTCGATGGGTTCTCGGTCCGAAAAACGAAATTCCGAATTTCAGCTACGCATATATAAGGTGCTATAAAAATATCTGCCACGGCTTTAATGGGAGGTAGTATTGTGTTTAAAGATTACAATAGTGAAGAACTTTCGTACCCCAGAATAGTTAATTTAATTTGAGAAAATAAAGTAGTTTAATAAACATTGACTCTACTCTGCATAACGCGTTTCACAAATTACGCGCGATGTGTCGCTTCGTCAATGAAAACAACTGCTATCTCTTTCTATCTGTTCTGTGAATGAAAACTGAAATCAGCTGATTAGTTCGTCACTATCTAACCTACTAGGTACACAATAATACGCAGGGAAAAAAGTGTTTTAAAAGTGCAATTACTTACCAGCTACCGCATTCTTCCAAAAAATTGACGTAGGTAAATAAGATGATAAACTTCCCATCACACTTAAAACAGGCTTTGGACTGACAAGTTAGTGTAAGAATCGCAATTTTTTTCTTATTATTTTTAAACAGTATGTGCTTAGATTAATACTTAGGTATCAAATAACGATAAATTATAGTAACTTGGCGTTGCCTTCGCCTTCGCGTTGCACACAAATGTAGGCACGCTTACGTACATGTCTCTTCACTTTATTTAATGTATCCGTTTCACTTTTTCCAAATGCGCGTTTGATGCGCCTTTTTAGTTCTTCCACACATGATGACTCACTCGCACACCAAACCTCTGCTGGTATAAGTTTACTGCATGCGCAGTTATGGAGTTACACTCGCGGTAGCACAACACCATTTCAAGATATGCTTGATTGGAATACCGTCGTCTGGGAGGCATTTTTAAAGGAAGCGCGAGCGATTATCCCGTCGATAACCGCTAATTAAAACTAACTTCCGAGCGGGCGGGGGGCGACCGGGCGACTGGCGAGCGGGCGGTCGGCTGGCGCGTGCGACGAACGGGGTAGTGCGGGTCAGGGTCCCCACCCTGACCCGCACCCGTAATGATAAGAATGGCAACAGTGTATGAACGGCGCCGGCGTTTTGCGAAACGATTGAATTGTACCTATTCGGTGCAGTGCGGCAACAGCAAGTCTACGTGATGGTTTTATGCGAATAAATCAATTCAAATTTATACGTACAATTTTTTGTATGAAAAAAAATATTAAATTATCTTTACTATTGTAATCTATAAACACAATACTGTCTCCCATTGCAGCCGTGGCAGATATTTTTATAGCACCTTATATATTCAAAATGGTGTCCCCTTGTTTCGCAGACAGAAATTTCATAGAATTTCGTTTCCCAGAAAATGTTTCATAAAATATTTGGTTCTTGTATTTTTATTTCGATTATTATTGTTTTAAAGACTATTTACTTTAATACGTACTTACGTACTACGTACTTGAATGAAAAATATTTCACAGAAACACAATTCAAAGAAATTTTAATCACATTTTTTTGTTTAACAAACTTATCAAACAGTAGAATTACTTTTTAACGAATATTGTTTATTCGGTGTATTTTTCCATGGAATTTATTTCAACAAAAATATATAGGTATAAAAAGAAAGACAATAAAAAAAATAATCTTAAAAAGTCAATATGTTGTGCTACAAAAGTTAATGACAGAAACGAATTGCTGCGAAACCGACTCCACGTAGTCTTGTCTGCCCTACCCTAGAGTGTAATTTAAATTCGCGTATGCGCGGAGGGGCGAGGCGGCCAGCGAGCTGAGGAGCAGGTGGTTTACGTGAATACCATCTGCGACGATAAGCTCGCGTGGTATCGCCAGAGCCCCGCAACGCCGTAGCCGTGACAGAAACCATGCCTGCTGCATGTTGCATGTTCGCTTGCATGTTGCATGCTCGCTTGCATGTTGCATGCTCGCTTTGCATGCTTGCTTGCATGATGCTTGCTTGCATGCTGCATGCTTGCTTGCACGCTGCATGCTTGCTTGCATGCTGCATGCTTGCTTGCACGATAAACGATTGCACGATAACGATAAAGATAATCGGAATTTTAATAATCGGAATTCGTATTTTTGATGTTTCAAATTTTTATAATGTCGGACTTTTTGTTATTCGATCTTTTGATACTCGGTATTTTAAGAATAGTAATTATAAACGTTCGGAATTTTGAAATTTTAGTGTTATAAAAATAGGATGAATGTTAAATCGGAGTTGCCATATTAGGAATTTTGAACCATTCGGAATTAAGAAAATCGATATTTTGAAATTCGTATTTCTTACTTTCGGAATAAAGTTTTTCGTATTTATGTAGTGTACCCGGGAATTGTACACGCTTGAATTGGAAGGGGTAATTGTGGGGAATCAGTGGTATACGTGGTATAAACACTCTCACCAACGCCGCAACCTGTTACAATTTCAGCTTCAATGATATTTCTGTGCAGACAGACGACTTCGAGTCGGTTCCTGTTACACAAAATAATAGGTAAACCGACCTTCAGCTGGATGATGTGCGCTGGAAGTCCACTTGCCGTAAGCGAATTCTATTCTAAATTCTACGGCGTAACTTAGATTTATACTACTTCTCTCCCTTCAATTTGAGAGAAACAAAATGCTTTTATTGATCGCTGCAGCTTGATCAATTTTAGGTGTTATAATAGGTACTTATAATAGCCTGTTCACACACCCAAATTCTCTTGATGCGTTATTTGACTGATGTCGCCGTACAACACATGAATCAGTTCGTCTATTGTAGATACTACACTATCAAAAGTCTCTGTTAGATCCACCTGCCGTCTCTCCTCTGGTAGAGAGCTTTCACCAACTTTTAAATGTACATCGGAGAATTCTTGAACACGTGGATTGCCTCCAAGCTGAGTACGCATACTGATGGTCAAGCGCGATTTATAAACACGTGACCATAGAATTGATCGTTTCGACGATGCATTTACCTCGTCAGTCCTAGTTCCTCGCGTCACCACAAGCAGCGTCTGCCGGAAATCGCCACTAAACAGAACTGTGACCCTACCCATCATGTCTTGGTTTCTGCGGATGTCTTGCAGGGTTCTACAGCTTCCATTGCGTTCCTATTAGTCATACATGTCTCTTAGTCATAAGAGACATTAATATAGTCTTAGAACATAGTATGAAACAAAGTCGCTTTCGCTGTCTATGCTTGGATCTTTTAAAATACGCAACGGGTTTTAATGCAGTTTTCAGCAATAGATAGAGTGATTCAAGAGGAAGGTTTATACGTATAGTTTGATCTACATTGCACCCGTGCGAAGACGGGGCGTGTCGCTAGGTTCATTTATAAGGCAACTTTAATGTAGACCAGTGTAATTTGCAAAAGAATTTTTAAGGCTCAGGTTATTAAACAAAAGGCATATAGACCGTGTGGAACACTGCGATTGAAGCCATAAAAGCAAATACAAATTCAATAACCAATACCTACAATCTCGTGATTGTATTCGCTTTTGAATTTTTGTTTGTACTAGTATTTGCTTTTTTTAACAATGCTTGAATTGCAGGTATTCGCTTTTGAATTTGTATTTGCTTTGGTGGGATCACTTTCAATGTTCCGCACGGTCTATTTACCTTTTGTTTCATAATCTGACTTTTAAGGTATTTTAAATATTCAATTAAGACGAAGTGTAAATAGTTTATAGTGTTCAGACGTATCCCACATTTTAAGTATATGCATAAGTTATATCTCCGTTTGTATGACTTCATTTAATATGTACGGGTTTAGAGATGGGTACTAAAATATGAAGGACAATAATATGACTTAGGGCTTAGACATAAAGGGTGTTAAAAGATACTACTAAAGCCGTAAAATGTTTTCAACGTGACTTTAGAGCAGGGTTTTTTAAAGTGGGCTCGACGAATCCCTTAGGAGTTCGTAACATGTGTTTCAGGGGTCCGCAGTAGGTCAATTAACACACAACATTTTGTTAGGAAATTCCGTAGTAAACTCTGTATTTCTCGGCCAAGCTACAAACTCGAAATTAAGCTTGTTTTCTTTTCTTAAAATATTATTTGACCGAGGTCCGTGGAATTGTTTAAATTGTGGAAGTGGTCCGTGATTACAGGTACTTGTATTTTCCTTTTTTTTAAGCTATTGCATAGCTTTTATCGCGGGCTTTGAGCGCGGCGACCGAATCAAGAAATTCCGTAACGAAAAAAAACCTAACACCCCCCACTCCGCCTACCATGTAGCTCGGCCGAGCATTCGCTTAACGTGTATGATTGTATATGGTATATTTAATCATAATATATTATATTATAATTTAAAGTCAAAAGTAAAAGTCAAAGTCAAAGTCAAAAGTCAAAAGTCAAAGTCAAAAGTCAAAGTCAAAAGTCAAAGACAAAAGTCAAAGTCAAAGGTCAAAGTCAAAAATCAAAGTCAAAAGTCAAAGTCAAAAGTCAAAGTCAAAGTCAAAGTCAAAGTCAAAAGTCAAAAGTCAAAGTCAAAGTCAAAAATGCTATGCTTTTCCGCGGCAGTCCCCGAGTGCCACAGTGTATTTTTTCTTTTAAAAATGGTTGACTCCACACTAAGAATTGCTCCTGTATCGTAGGTGCATTTACAAACATATACACAAACCGGACTCGAAACAACTATCTGTAGGCCATACAAATCCTGCTCTAAGGCCCTATTCATAACATTTCTCCCGTCAATAGATATCTGAATTTTTAATGGTGAAATAAATGATTTAACTTTGAATTTGATTGTACAGAGGCCAGCATATCAAGCTACAACAATCTCTCAAGTTTCTTTGATAGATTTTCAACTTTATTTAAAAACAGTAAGGTTCATATTCAATTGGGAAAATTTGACAGTTTGGTATGGTTGGATGTGCAGGCGTCTGTACTGGGCTACCTCTGTGGGCTGTCTGCGTATGGTGGTATTAAAGGTCAAAATTATATATGTATATATTTTTTTACAAAAACACGTTGAAAACATTTTGACTAAATTATAAAATATCATTACGTCGCTCGTTCCATTCCTTTCAACCGTAAGCAGTATTTTCCGCCGCGTCTCGTATGCGTGAGTTACATTGTACGCTGCGGTTGACAATGACTTACAACCCAACAATTTATTCTAAAAAAACTGCATTAGGTAGGTACTTTGATGTACGGAATAATAATATGTAGATTTTGGTCTTGTGGTGTGTCTTTTTACACCCACTCAATTGCACAAAGGGACATTTATGTCCACCGTTGACTGCACAAAGGGACATACTTAAGGCCTATTCATACCTAAGCGGTATTCGCTACCGTCTGCGGCAGAGAAAACCCAGTGCGTATGCGGTAATATTACTGTTCAGACCTAAGCGGTATTGAGTTGTGAGGGGCGGGATGCAAGTCGCTGCTCCCGCGCGGTATGTACCTCTACCCACAGCGGCAGCGAATATCGCTCAGGTCGCTCTAGCCGCGGTACTTGATACTAAATACCTGAGCGAAACCCGCGCGGTATGTACCTCTACCCACAGCGGCAGCGAATATCGCTCAGGTTTGAATAGGCCTTTATGTCCCTTTTTCGTCCAGTACGATAATGTCGTCTTAACAAGGCTTTTTTTTTACCGTGGTATTATGAGATAGTTTCTAAAAACTTACACTAGATGATGCTGTATTAATTAACGCGTCTATCAGTGGGTAAATAAAACAGTTTAATTAAGCTTAAAGTAACGTCAAAAATTTTATTTATCGCATTCACTTTCACGTATCTGCAAAAAAAAATCTTTTGCGTTATTTTTTCATAGTATACATATAAATAAATTTGAAGTGTCTGGCTGTAATGTCAAAATAACAACTATTTACTAAATACAACACTTAGAAGTACGGAACTTTAAAAAAAAATGTTGTTTGTCAGTCGTCTGTTTGTTCCGGATAATCTCTGAAGCGGCTGGACAGATTTTGAAGGGACTTTCACTGACAGATAGCTGATGTTATAAAAAATAACTTAAACTATAGCAATACAATATATTGACACTGCCTTGTATTTATATTGTTGAAGTAGCTATGTTTGTGAAGCAAAATCCAAGTCGTTTTGAACGCCTGGCTGATATATTCCCAAGGAATAGGCGTGATGCTAGCAAACTATGTCAAGTATCATGGAATACCGCTTTGATGCGCAACAGTGTTTATTGCATGGCCCCAATTATTTACAATAAATTACCAAATAGTTGGAAAGATTTAAGTACAGCGCAGTTTAAGAGTAGACTCCGTAAATTTTTGACAGATAAAACGTACTACAGTGTAACTGATTTTCTGACAGAAAAAAAAATCTTTTTTCTGTTTAAAGACATTTAATTCTCATTAAGGAATTTGCATTTCACTAACATGAGAACAAATTTAAATATACAGTTACTAATGTTGTCCTTCGACACTCGGACTCACAATTTATTGACCTGGCGTATTTGATTATATACCTATCAACAAATTATTTAGGTTCGTGGGTATTTCCAAAAATCGAACATTTTGTCACTACGCGTGACTACCCTGCCTTGAGATAAAGAGTGCGGTCCCGTTGCCACAATGCAGATACATCAGTCAGTAGTACAAGTTTTTAATTAATTGATTGATCTAAATGATAAATTTTAAATTAATTGATCTAAATGATAACTGTTATGATATTGATAATTTATTAAATAATAATTTTATTGTGATTATAACGCTAATTTATTAATAGACATATTGAATGATAATTGTAATGATAATTTATTAATTGACATATTGATTGATAATTTATTAATTGACATATTAATGTTTCGTGTATTATGTAAATGTTTGCATGCCGAATGGTAAAATATGGCTGAGCTTTAATTAATTACCCATATAAAATTACCCATATTTGCAAAATAAAAGTCTATTCTATTCTATTCTATTCTACTTTTATTATAGAAAAAAGACTAGGGTCCGGCGCAAAAAAAAAATAAAAGCCCCGGAAAATCACACGGTCGAAGTTGCGGGTATCAGCTAGTCCTGTATATGTTGGTATGCGAAATATAACTTTATTATTACTGAATATATTAATTAAAGAGTAGTACACTTCATAATAGGTACATTCATTGTTTCAAGAAAGAAAGTCTTCTAGTAAAGCTATTGATTAAAACTTCCAAATTATTAGAACAGTTTCCTTAATCAAAATTTAATGAAAATGGGTTGATAATTAACTCAGTGATTATTTATTATATTGTTACAAACCATAACTTTTGCTTTTAGTACTAAAGGTTGTAAATTTAAAGTTTGGAACATTTCCATTAAATTAATTACCTTGAGAATATTACATTATACCTATACAGTAGGTCAGTGGGTAAGGCCAATCATGATTGAGCTAAGAATTGTTAAAAAAATTAAGGGTTAATGAAAACATGTGTTTCATGCTTTTCTGCCCAATTTTTGCAGTCGTTGCATTTTAGTTTCTAACTTTTTTGTATGTAATATTCGTCGAAATAAATATTGACCGCCACATCAAAAAAATAAAAGCGTGCTCTCGGCGCCAAGCTACGAATTACTATATGGAAGTACGTTTCTAAACGTAATACCATAGAGCAGTAATTAATTAGTCTGTCATGCTTAAATATTATAAACTAACTACTTTAAGTAATAGACGCATTTTCTTGGAAACAAAGTTTCTCTATGATATGTGTAATAACAAATATGATTGTTCAGAGATAACAAACAAACTGTGCTGTATATAGTACCTAGAACCGTAGTGCGGCGTGGAGTGCGTGGACGCCGGCTATTTGCAGTGTCCTCATGTCGCACCAAGGCGGGTGTCCGCGCGCCTCTAAGACGTTTAGCAAAAAATTATAATACTCTTTTTTCTGAATTAGATTTATTTTCTTTGTCAGCTAACAAAATTCGCATTGATCTACTTAAAATTATCGAGAAAACAGTGGATTAACCATATCCTCAAATTATTATGTATACATTTTAGTATTACAGTAAGAATTAGTATTTTGTATGATTAATTAGTAATATTGTACTCGTGCTCTTCCAAATTTTTATTCGAATATGTAACATGTGGATAACGTAGTTAGTTACGCACTGATAAACCTAGATTGTAAGCTATTGTTAACCATGTACAGTGTGTAATTGTTTGCTTTCCTTAATAAATAAAATAAAAAAATAGAAATAAAAAATGCAAAAAATGTCATATATTCGTGACAGTGGCGTACAGTGCACGCGCTTGCTTGTCACGTATTTGTGACAATGGCGTTTAAAAGGTTAATGATTTTGTTTGTATAAAAAAAGTGATTATGTCATTCGGGTCATAACAATAAATTGATTGGCACCTCATTCGTTAAAATTGGTAAAGACGTTTAAGCGCTACCATAAAAAAGATCTATGAATGTATCGATGAAATATATATATATAAATATAAAGACACATGCATATACTGTTAAAATTATTCCCCTTCTTGGCCTTGCCTTAGTCCGGTAAAAAGGACAAATTCCATTATTTACTCTTTTTTTATTTGAAATGTGTTATTTCTACAGTGAAGCACTTAATTCCACTTCTAGAAACGTTCGGATTCTAATCTCACACTCTATCTGTACAAAAGTCTAACTAAAACTAAAAAAGCCAAACAAAATCGTTAATGCCCACATCATAATCCACGTTCCTAAAATCGATCCACGATAATACATGGTGTGATCAAAATAAAGAGAAACACGTTCCCTTAACCAATTTCGCAGCATCAAATGTATGTATTATGTATAGGGATGTTATGTGATATGAAATTTCGAATTCGGATATACCGTTATCTAATATATAAAATTCTCGTGTCACAGTTTTCGTTCCCGTACTCCTCCGAAACGGCTTGACCGATTCTGATGAAATTTTTTGTGCATATTGGGTAGGTCTGAGAATAGGCCAACATCTATTTTTCATCCCCTTTTTTCACCCTTTTTTCATCCCCTCGGGACAGGACAACGTCTGTCGGGTCAGCTAGTCTAATATATAAAATTCTCGTGTCACAGTATTCGTTCCCGTACTCCTCCGAAACGGCTTGACCGATTCTGATGAAATTTTGTGTGCATATTGGGTAGGTCTGAGAATAGGCCAACATCTATTTTTCATCCCCTTTTTTCACCCCTTTTTCATCCCAAGGGTTAGGGTAGGGTAGGTGTAGGGTAGGTGTAGGGTAGGTGTAGGGTAGGGGTAGGGTAGGTGTAGGGTAGGTGTAGGGTAGGCGTAGGGTAGGCGTAGGGTAGGTGTAGGGTAGGTGTAGGGTAGGTGTAGGGTAGGTGTAGGGTAGGTGTAGGGTAGGTGTAGGGTAGGTGTAGGGTAGGTGTAGGGTAGGTGTAGGGTAGGTGTAGGGTAGGTGTAGGGTAGGTGTAGGTAGATCGGGACAGGACAACGTCTGTCGGGTCAGCTAGTATATATATAAATATAAAGACACATGCATATGCTGTTAAAATTATTTCCCTTCCTGGCCTTGCCTTAGTCCGGTAAAAAGGACAAATTCCATTTTTTACTCGTTTTTTATTTGAAATGTGTTATTTCTACAGTGAAGCACTTAATTCCACTTCTAGAAACGTTCAGATTCTAATCTCAGACTCTATCTGTAAAAAGGTCTAACTAAAACTAAAAAAGCCAAACAAAATCCTTAATGCCCACATCATAGTGCACGTTCCTAAAATCGATCCACGATAATACATGGTGTGATCAAAATAAAAATAAACACGTTCCCTTAACCAATTTCGCAGCATAAAATAATAAGATTATGTATAGGGATGTTATGGATATGAAATTTCGGATTCGGATATACCGGTATATGTATGAATAATAACTATATTGGTTCTAGATACGGTTACGATTGTGAAATTATTTCGGATTTTCTGATAGTTACGGATAGTTGTAGCTACGGATATTAGATTTTTAAGCAATTCATCTGCTTAGTCTTTTTCCAACTAAGTATATTGGGGTGGGGTAATATAGTTGCAAAAAGAGCAGTTGATTTAGAGTGTTTTATATAAAGCGACTACCTGTTTAACTAAATAGCCTAGTTACTGGGTAACATGATACCCCTAGGTAAGACTGACTACCTATAACGACCGTCAAAGATCTACGAATGACAGCTGAACCAACGGTTTTATGTGCCTTCCGGGGCATGGAGGGGTATGAAATAGATGGTCACCCATCCATAGAACGACCGTAGCAAATATAGCCTAACCGTGACTGATCGATTCGTACGGATTTTACTTAGCCACGAGCCCTTTCCTCGAGATGTTTAAGGAATTTTCAATAGAATATACAAATACACTTTACAATATACTTTATTTCTAGATTACCATTTGGTACTACAATCACAGAATCTCGAAGATGATAGCCTCTATCAGAAACCATTCGAAAATTTAAAACAGATTCAGTTACAGTTTCGGATAAATTTTTATTTCGGATATCCGATACCGGTTACGGAGATTCATAACATCCCTTGTTATGAATTTCCTCCTTTGTGTGTCGAAAACGACAATTTGCTCAATCGTTTATGACAAATATGATATCGTTTGATCTCAACAGGGATTCATAATAAGCCTTTATGTATGAAGACGGCTCTTCTTAAACTGATCATATATCCAGGGTTGTTTGAAAGATCGCTTGAATTGATTGAAACTGTTTCATATTGAATCATGCAAGGACCTTTCATTTCTGCTGGAATTTCTGATTGTTTTTCCGTTTATTCATTTATATAAATAAATTAATTGAATAAATTGAAGCAAATACGTTGGTCCATTTATGGTCAATTTGATGCAAGAGGATGCTATCTTTGTGCATGACAAATGCCCAGTTTCATGCTGGTGAAAATATGAATGGCTGATATGTTCAAGAGATCTAGAATCTTATCTAGGTATACCTTTATCGGGTACATTTCGGAGAGTGTGCTTTGTAATTGCACAATTTAATTCCCCCATCCCCGTTCCATCATCGGACGAGCAGAGATACGGCGAAGCGTCACCGCTATATGGTTGAAGTTCCACGGTCTCGAACCAAGCGCTTTGACTCCACATTTATTGTTCGAACTGCCAGACTGTGGAATTCCCTGCCCGCCTCTCTGTTCCCTGATAACTGATAAGTATAATCTGGGTATCTTTAAGGCACGAGTGAACCGGTTCATCTTAGGCAAGCATGTTCCAACTTAGGCCGCATTATCACTTACGATCAGGTGAATTGCGGTCAAACGCAAGCTTATTAAATAGAAAAAAAAAAAAAGGTGAACCTCAGATTATGAAAAAAAAGCAGATAGACCGCGCGGAACAATGAGAGTGAAGGCAAAAAAGCAAATACAAATCTACAACAAAAAAATAAACAAAAAAAAATACAAATACAATTACGCGATTGTAGGTATTTCCTTTTGAATTTGTATTTGGTTTTTTGGCTTCACTCTCAGCGATACGAGCGGGCTATTTGCCTTTTGTCTCATAATCTGAGAGGTGAAAGTTTATTTTTTTATTTTTTTTTATCTATAGATAGGCATACGTTTGACCACTATCTCACCTTCTCACGTAAACTGTGTGGAGTGGCCAGTACGCAGCCTGTACCTCAATCCGACCGAGCATGCTTGGGACGAACTCGGACGACGCGTCATCCGAGTTGAGACACCGAAACCTTTCTGCGATCACGCTTCAAGAGTTCAAAGTTGCGCTTGTAGAGGAATGGGATAATATTCCCCAACAACGTATAAGAAACTTGGTGTACAGTGTGGCAATATGCATGACCGCTGTGATGACAATACTGGTGATGATATGCTGGTAATATAAATTACTAAAACCCAAGAAATTTTTTATAGTGGTAGAAACATAAAATGGTTTTCGGTTTTCGTTATAAGATGAGATTAAGGTGAGATTTTTTATGTATGTATTTTTTATGAGTATTATACCTACATAAATTTGATTACTTTCATTGAAGAAAAAAGAAATTGACAGTTAAACACACACAAAAAAAAATGCAATTTTTGCTTCCCTCTTTCGAAAATTGAACCTTCACCACTGCAGAAATATAGTGATTCATCACAGTAAGCTCGAGGTGATCCGAATCGGACCCCCATTCATCACTATGTGAAGTGTAAATCTCGTGTTCTCCAACTAAAGTAATGTTTGCTGTCCAATTCAATAAAGCATGCGTTATAGGCTGAGTAGTAAGCCTTTTCCGTCTTTTGTTTTTGTTGTTATGTCATTGGATCGCAATTCACTAAGACCAAGCGTGGTGAACAATGCTCGTCGAGTACTTTTTCTATATGAGAAAAAGACACAGATACAGACACACACACACAGTGGACACACACACACAGTTGGACAGTTGTTAAGGCTGGTATTATTATGTAATTGAAAAGGAAACCATCCGACGGTCCATCTGGTGCTAAGTGATCATCGATGCCTATTGCATGCATTGCCATCCTATAAATTAAGTTGCCCATGCCATTATGGTGGCAAACCCGAACACAGCAACGCTTTGAGGCAGAAAAATAGGTGTGGTGACAGTTCTTCCCCGGGAAAGTCCTCCACAAAGAGGTTTAAATTTTTTGGCGTGAGACAGATTTTTTAAGACAAGCAGATATTGGTTATTTAGAAAAAATTGTTCATTTTTTATTCGTCTGTAAACGCACTGTTAATAGAAGATAAATTTCAGTGGATTTGTTAAATAATATCATTATTATACAAAGAAACATTTCAAAGGGATGACTAGAAAAGTGAAGAGCAACTCAGATTCACTGAACTCCTTTGTAGTTTAGTCAAAGTTATTTCTGAGAAGGATTTGGTTTCTAATATGAATTTATTTTGGTGTATCGTGTAGGTATGTATTTTATCCTATTACGGCAAAGTGATTTTAACAGGCTTTTAACAGGCTGTGTGCGTATGTTTAGATGATTTCCATGATCGATCACGATCTCCTAAACGAATTATAGTATTTTATCAAGGTTCTAAAGAAGAATATAACAAGCGACATCTCTAAGAAGAATATGTTGGCGGAAAAGTAGTATTTCATTCAAAAAAAAAAAAAAAAAATGTGTCGGTTAGAACAAGCGAAGATGTACGACAAATATTTCTGAATACCTCAGATCAAGTAAAAAAAGGTAGATAACGCATTTAGAATAGACAACTGTGTGAGTGTGTACTTTACACTCTATGTGTGAGACCCTGAAGTGTTGCCACTTAATCAAAAAAAGTCCCTGATAAATACGATAATACGTAATAATAAAAATAGGTAGTATGCGAATGCGAAATTAAACCTGTTTGTTTGTTTGGTTATTTTAGTTACTGGAAACAATATTCTTCAGCGTCAACAATTCAAAGAGATGATGAACTTAGGAGCCAGTTAGAATTAATTTATTGATTTCGATTCGATTAAAAAAAAATAACAGAAAAGTAGTCCAGTAGTAGTAGTCCAGTTGGTGCATGAGCAGAGAGAAAAAATACAACAAAGGTTATGTGGAGCACGTTTATTTTCATGGAATTAAAAACATTACACAAAACACACACATGCGACACACACACATGCGATAATATATCCTGACAGCCGTATACACAAAACTAAATCTATACTAATATTATAAAACGCAGAAGAGTTTGTTTGTTTGTTTGGTTGAACGCGCTAATCTAAGGTTCTACTGGTTCGAATTGAAAAAATATTTATTAAGGCTAATAAGCCTTCCTCGATAAATGAACTATCCATCCCATGCGAAGCCCGGCCGGGTCGCTAAAGTGACTGGTTAGAGAAGCGAACTTAGCCCTGTTGAACTTAGCCCTGACGAACTTAGCCCTGCCGAACTTAGCCCTGACGAACTTAGCCCTGCCGAACTTAGCCATGCCGAACTTAGCCCTGACGAACTTATCCCTGCTTTCACCCTACTTTCCGTTACATCCAGTAACAGCACAGAAAACGAGAAGAACTAAAACACATGTAGACAGAAATACGCTTCGAGAGTTTATGTCGGAGATACAAGATAAAAAAAAAAGAACTTAGCCCTGCCGAACTTAGCCCTGACGTACTCAGCCCTGCCGAACTTAGCCCTGCCGAACTTAGCCCTGCCGAACTTAGCCCTGCTGAACTTAGCCCCGCCGAACTTAGCCCTGCCAAACTTAGCCCTGCACGTAAAGCAGTACCCAAAACTCACCACAAATAACATCGCCGTGGTGGGGATCCAGACCAGTGCCTGGGAGATCACCCTGGTGTCCATTTACTTCGACCCGGACAAGCCAGTAGAGCCCTACTTAGACCACCTTCGGGAAATAGCGGCTAAAAATGGCTCTACGCCCGTAATCGTAGGAGGCGACGCGAATGCAAAAAGCACGTAGTGGGAAAGCCCGACGGTCGACGTTAGGGGAGAGGAGGTAACCTCGGTGAGCTCGGGCTGCATATACTCAACGTAGGGGAAACTCCAACATTCGACACGGTCAGAGGGGGACAATGCTACAGCAGCTATGTCGACATAACAACTTGTTCGACAAATATTTTCGATAAGGTAGCAGACTGGGAAGTCGTTGAGGGCCTATGCAGCTCTGACCACAACGGCATCGTCTTCAAAATTTTACAAAACAGATCAAAAGGATTAAAAGTGGAACGAACTACTCGGATATTTCATACCAAAAAGGCCAACTGGGTGAGTTTCATGAGAAACTCACCCAGCTGAGCCAAGAACATAAAGCAGCAGTGCAGCACAGAAGCAGTGTGTGTTACAAAAGCATGTAAGGCGTCCATGCCAATCAAAAAACAAACAGAAAAACTTACCATGCCGTGGTGGTCGGAGAAACTTGCGCTACTGAAGAAAGCCATCGCTACCAAGAAGAGGAGAATATCATGCCACAGAGGAGTACCGAAGACTCCCTCTACACCCTAATGCAAAGAATACGCAATAAGCTGACACAAAAGAAAATAATAACATTAATATCGCTGGCCTGGTGGCCAGCCATACGAGTCCGACTGGCTGAGGAAAGGTGTCCGGTTAACCTGAGGAAGGTCATCGACAGCTACCTGCGCGAGAGGAAAGTACGAGTAAGGTACGCCGGTGCCGAGAACCAGAGAAGCACGGAGAAAGGCTGCGTGCAAGGCTCAATTGAAGGCCCCATTCTCTGGAACCTCATATTGGACCCCCTACTCAGAGACCTCGAGAAAAGTGGAGTCTACGCGCAAGCCTTCGCTGACGACGTGATACTGGTCTGGTGACACAGCATTGGGAATTCAGGGACAGGCAAATGCCGCCCTCAAACGTGTTCGAGCGTGGGGCGTAGAAAACAAGTTAAACTTCGCACCACACAAGACCAACGCAATGGTCATTACAAAAAAAGTTAAAATATGACGCCCCACGCTTGAGCATGGGTGGGGTCGACGTTGCTGTCACGCAAGATTAAAGTTCTGGGTGTCACCATCGACGACAAGCTCACGTTCAACGCGCACGTCACAGAAGTGTGCCGCAAGGCCATCAGGATCCACAAGCAGCTAACTAGAGCTGCGAAAGTAAGCTGTGGCCTAAATCCGGAAGTCGTCAAAACCATATACGTAGCTGCGATAGAGCCGATAATCCTGTACGCCGCCAGCGCATGGGCACAGGCCGCAAACAAGCTGGGAACTATTAAACAGTTAGGCGTAGTACAACGGGGAATAGCACTGAAAATGTGCAGGGCTTACCGAACTGTCTCACTAAACTCGGCGCTCCTACTAGCTGGGATACTCCCCCTGGATCTTAGAATCCAGGAGGTAGCTTCGCTATACAGAGCCAAGAAAGGGGAGCCATACTGGGGGACAGGGAGGTAGAGCGAATGACCTCTGCACTTGAATCCCCGCATCCCGCGGAGCGAAGCGACCTGAAGATCGCCGGCCTGGTAAACCAGGAGGAAGTTAACGCCAATTCGGACCAGCAGGTGAAGATATTCACCGACGGTAGTAAGATTGGGGGGCGCGTCGGAGCAGCTCTGTCCATATGGAAGGAAGAGGCCGAGACGCGCGCCCTCAAGTTGGCGCTACCGGGATACTGCACGGTTTACCAGGCTGAGCTACTCGCGATATGCCGCAACGCGGGAAATCAGGAACACCACAGCGCCTACCTTCGGGGTCTTCAGTGATTCCATGGCGGCTCTTTTGTCCGTGATAAACCCCAGTTGCTTTCTTCCCCAGAGGCCAGACAGAATATAACAGCCCCATCTCTCCAGAACAAAATGGTGTCTCTGTCCTGGATAAAAGCCCACGCAGGGCTGGTAGGCAACGAGAGAGCGGATCAGCTGGCACTTTTGCCAGCTGATCCGCTCTCTCGTGGCGGCCTCTTTAGGCAAACTCAACTCAAAATCATTTATTTCAATTAAACCATTTACAGGTACTTTTGAATTGTCAGAGTCAGTCAGTCAGAAAGTTGAAGCTAGTTGCTCGATCTAAACAGTAGGTTTCTATGGAGAAGAACGGGCAAGAAACTCCATGAACACACTTTTAAAATCAGTTAAATTTTACAAATTTTGGATACATCATTCATGTTGAATCTAAGGGTACAATGTGAGAACAATGTAACACGTCTTGCATGTTAAAAGAGGTCTAGAGAAAAATATAGTTATAATAACAATTCAAACCAAGAGATGACCAGTCCCAACCGACGGCGTCCGTTCACGAACATGACGCATGGATCGGCACCATTTAGCTCAACCATTTTGAAGGGAACCGAATGATCCAACACATGCGCCACCGGCAGCGAGACATTCAAGTGAGCATGACTCTCCCAACCGCCAGGGCATATTCAAGTCAATGCCACGGCCGCCACGAATCTAAAGAAAAGACCGGACTACGACCTATGTCCGGCCAAACCGCCAACATCACCAAAATGTTTTTCCCGGACGCGGTGGCGGCGTATAGGACAATAAGAAAGATGGAGATGACCAGCATCAGGGCACAGATCATGACAGGGCACGGTGGATTCTCCGAGTACCTGAATCGCTTCAAGTGCAAGGAGAGTCCATCGTGCATCTGCGATCCAAACACTCCTGAAACCGTGCCACACTTACTTTTAGAATGGCCCGTACATGCAGCAGACAGGTATGCACTTGAACAGGCATTGAATACTAAAATGGACAGGGAAACAATAGGGCAAATGATGCGAGGAAGCGACAGAGAAAAATTCTTGTACTACTGCATAAAGATTGCACAGAGGGCAATAGATAGGAATAAAACAGGCTAAGAAAAATGTATTAACAATATATTTGAGTATATAAGTGAGAGTGAGTGTGAGTAAGTGTGTGAGTTTTAGTTATAATAATAAATATGTAAAGATTAATGTGTTAAATAAGAACCTAGATCATAAGACAAAATTGTGAAGAAATTGTATTAGATTTAAGTAACTGTAAAAGATTAAATCATGTCTTGGAAAATTATTTCCCCAGCGTAAAACAGAAATAAATAAAAAGAGATATAATAAGTAGAAAAACAGAATAGAGTAGACAGTATATACATACCGTATGGGGACCACATATTGTCAATAAATTATACGACGTACTTGTTATCGCCTTTTCTGACGATATACAAAAAATTAACGAAATCGGTCCAGTAATTAGGTCAAAAAGTAGAGTTTTAATTTTGAACAAATTTAAACACTCTGTAGAATTGGATCACTAGGTCAATGACTCAATGAACTTGAATTCCTGTAAGGGTCAGCGCACACCGAGAACAGAGGAGAGCGGAACATTTTTTGAAACCACAAATAAAATGACTAATGCCCGTTTTCACCAACAATCCCTAAATTTTAAGTAACCCCTAAGAGATTTTAGGTGACGGTATCGTTTGTGTTAGTGTCACCTAAAATCTCTTAGGGGTTACTTAAATTTAGGGATTGTTGGTGAAAACGGGCATAGGACTATAGCATACAGTGCAAAATGAAATACACGTCTAAACTTGATGCTCGACCATGCTCGAGCTTGCAAGATGAGTGTTCGAGTATGTGTTCTACATGGGCGACCACGCTCGAGCCACCCGCGTTTAGTTTCATTAGTATTGCCACAGCGGGAAAACTATGTGGACGTATGTTTACTACCCACGGCGCGGCCGGTGTAGGTAAAAATCAACGTCGGATTATGGCATCAAACTGGTCCTGCACGCTCACCTGGCAACCCAGAGCATTTTCAACGAAGCTTGCTCATGGGAGGGGCGACTGAAAAAAATTTTGACTGCTGTCGAGCAGTCAAAATTTTGCTCGAACATGCGAGAGCATTTTGCAGTTTGGTGTGCGCTGGCCCTAACACTGAAAAGCGACGTTGCCACGTAGTGCAAAACTACAAACTATCACGAGTTACGTAGGTACCTATTCTAGTTATTTGCCTAAATGTAAAAATGGTACACCTAAAAGACAAAGTGGAATTTAATGTAACAAATTTTAATTCAACGTTCGACTGTGCAAACTAACCGTGTATGGGGGCCGCGGCCGCGGACCGTGCTACCCGACTTCCACATTCGTTTCGCTACTATTATGAATTTTAATACTGTGACGATACGGCCCACTGCCTCTCTCTCACAGACAGAAGATTTTTAAATTAGATTATTAAATTTTATAATTAATATTGTTTTTTCTTCGGTATACTAGTACCTACTTGGAATTTCCTCTTGAACAACCTCGACCTGCCACGCTCGAAACTTTCTTTTCCAAAAAATACAATTCACTGGGACGCGCCAGTATTTCCTGCGGGTGTACGTCGGCAGCGGTGTCTTTTGACGGCTACCTATAATAGGCGGCACGAGGCACGCGGCTTTCTTCAAAGGCCTTTGAGCGGCGCCGGCGCCGCGCGTGGCAGGCCGGCGGGGGGAGGGGGAGCGCGGGCGCGGGGTGCGCTCGCGCCACGTAGTGTAGGACGTCTGTTATTGACTATTAATAATTATCGATAAAAAAATGTTGTTTAGCTTTAAATACTTATGTGGTGCTAAGGTGTTTTTAGAATTATCGTGCTGTTATGAAAATACTAAAAAAACAATATGCCCTAAGTATTTAAAACTAAACAGCTTTTCTGTTTAAGTGTGTTCTTATTCAATATTATTAAGTAGATTTAGAGATAAAATGAACCACAAAAAATTATGCATTGTTTTACCATGTTACATAGGAAGCAACCTATAAAAAAACTCGTACCTACGAGCTTATTATTACTTATTGATAACAATTAAATTTCTACTATTACTGATCAGCTCTTGGGCGATCGACAGACCCGTTTGATACTCAGAAAGTCACAAAACGTTACTTTCGTTTTTTTTATTGTTCTTCCAGTTATTGTTAAAAATATTAAAACATTCGAATCACACAAAGATCTTGTATTCTAATGCCTTGTTTAGGTAGCAGATTAGTAAGTGTAAAAATTTATCGATATCGATTAGGACGATAATTACAACGTTGACCCTACATTATAACTTTTATTTTTTTCGCTATTTCGGATTTCGGAAGTTCCGACTTCCGCATTGTCAGTTACCGCGCTACCTCTTCCGGGATAGTGTGTGTGGCTTTCGCAGAGATTTCGTTGAACCTAATTGCGAGCATTGCTTTAAAACGCGATATTAATAAATACAATTACAAAGTTTAATATTTTTTACAGTGAAATTGACACTTATTAGTTTATTAACTACTTGACTTTGTGTGTGTGTAAATTGTGTTTTAAAGTTTTATGTATTTAGTTTTTACAGTGAATTTGACACTTGACTTTTGTGTACGCGTGTCTTTTTAACAATATGCCAAGACAACAGCATTTGTACAGTGCTGCAGAGTATACTGACATGGTATTATTGTATGGCGAATGCAGCCAAAATGCAGCCCTAACTGTACGTACCTATCGTGAGAGATACGGCGCTACTCGCGTCTGCCCTACTAGTGTCCGGACAATCCTGGGAGCTGTCCAAAGGATCAGGGAAAATCAGCACATAGTACCCAACACTCATGAAGGAGTTGCTCCACGTCACGTTCCGTCCTCCTTTGAACAACGGGTCTTAGAACATTTCGATCGGAACCCAACCTGCAGCCTAAGGCAAGCTGGGCGTGTATTTAGAATGAGTCATAGAACAATACATCGAGTGCTGAAAAGGAACAAACTACGACCTTATAAATATGCAAAGGTGCAGGCGCTGCTGCCACGAGATAAGCCGATTAGAGAGTTTCACTGCCACTGGGTACTGGAAAAAATCATGCAAGACCAATGTTTTTTATCAGATGTGTTTTGGACAGATGAAAGCACGTTTACTCGAAACGGCATGTGGAATCGACAAACGATGCGTCACTGGAGCCGTACGAATCCGCATTTATTTAGGGAATCAGCTCATCAATACCGCTTTTCCGTTAATGTGTGGGCAGGTATTCACGGAGATCAAATAATCGGCCCTGTTTTTATCAACGGAAACCTGAATGCACAGAAGTTTCTAGATCTTCTTAACGGACCAATAACCGAATACTTAGATGGATTGTCTGTGGAAGCTTACACGAGGGTATGGTTTCAGTTAGATGGAGCTCCTCCACACTCCGTACTCCTCGCGAGAGAGCGGCTTAACACCATGTTCGGCGAGCAATGGATTGGGCGCTACGGCCCCCGTAGGTGGCCAGCTCGGTCACCCGACCTTACTCCTCTCGACTTCTTTTTATGGGGCTTTATTAAAAATGAAGTTTACTCGCGGGTCTCCGAAACCGAAAATGAACTGCGTAATCATATTGTCGCCGCCTTTGACAAGTTAAAAGCCATGGCTCTGGATCCTGAACGAAATTTGTTGAGCAGGCTTCGGGATAACATTGTGCGGCGGTGTAACTTGGGCATTCAAGAACGTGGTGGTCATTTTGAAAATTTGAAAATTTAAGTTGCTACCTATTCTTTTCGGAACGAATGTGTAATATTGAATTTATTTCGTTCAGTTCAGTTATCGCGAAATAAATAAGTGGCGGTAAAAATGAACTCAGTGAATTTTATTTTCGTCGCACATTGTCAAATGAATCAAAGTCGGCACTTTGATTTGACGCCGACAAAAAAGGCCGCGTGCATCGTTGCCGCTCTTCGCTCCGGGGTCAAGGTATGTTGTCTAAACAGAGTGTTTTCTTTTACTGAATTTATTTTAATGTTTATTTTGTTTGAAAATTTTACTTTTTTAATTTTCGGTTTTTAGTTTAACATTTAATTTTGCTACACTTTTGTGGACTAGTATTACTTGAGGTTTCATTTATTGCCTATAAGTGAGTTCCATACTGTATATGGGAGTCCCACCCATAAGAAAGAAAGAAGACGGATGATAGAAAGAAATAGTGTAGAACGTATAAGAGTATGTAATAAAGTAAACGGGAAGCACTTGAAAGAATGAAATTTAATTTTATAACTGAATGAAATGCTGCGTTCACAATAGAGAAGGAGAAAGAGTAAAAGGCACGATAAAGATTAAGCGCGGTGTAGCCACACAATTCAGTCCGAAAACTTAATCCAATCTATTGAATCTCAATTTTCTTTTTCTTGACAGACCTGATATTTTTTGTTGTCATAGCTACGCCGAATATCTATGAACAAATTATATACATATAAAATACATCATAAAATGTGTTTGTACATTGATATTTACAAAGTCACTACATTACCCCCCTCCAAAGATCGTCAAGGGCGATAAAAGTCAGGAAACCTAACGCGACGCCCTGACCGCATTGTTTTAACGACGTCATCGTCGGTCGAAGGCAAGCTACGGTTATCCGCATTAGGTGTGTAGTGATGAGTGTTAGTGCTGAGTGGTGACTGTGGTGTGTGGTGGTACATGGTTGTGGTATGTGGTAAGTGTGATGTGTTGTCAGGTTCACGCAGTGTGAAGGCCGGCTTAACGCGGTCAATCGATACTGTAACCGGTTTACCGTTTACCATTATTTTGAACACCTTGTCAGGTGACAAGGTGTTCAAAATAATGGTACACCCCGTCAAATAATGGTATACTCCGGTCTATATTGCAGTTATGTCTGCTAATGGTATTGCCTCAGGCCAACGCGTAAAGCGATCGACGGCGGTAAGGCAATAGTGGAACCCTTGACACAATGGCAAAGGTCCCACCAGGTCTATATGGATAAATGCAAACCTTGATTGTGGTAATTTGAAAGCTCCTAATAGAGCAAAGACGTGTCGTGTGATCTTCGAGCGCTGGCAAGCTAGGCAAAAGCGAACCCAATCACGGCAATCCTTCCTAACGCCAGGCCACACATATCGATTAGAAACCAACCTAGCGGATGCTTTGGTACCCGGATGACTCAAGGAGTGCAGGCTAAGGAAAACTGTTCTGCGCAACTCCTTGGGCACAAATGGTCTTGGCGTAGAGGTGCTGACGTCGCAATATAGCTGTGTCTGTGTTCCAGGTAGGTTAACTTGTTGCAGGCCTAATGCGGTATCTCCATCTAGTAGTTGCTTCATTTCGAGGTCCTTAAGTTGAGCTGCAGCGATCCTTTCGACAGGCATATGTTGAGTAATCTCCTCGACGCGTGAAAGGGTATCCGCCACGACATAATTCTTTCCAGAAATATGTCGGATGTTCGTTGTAAACTGGGCTATTAGATCCAGATGACGGAACTGCCGTGGAGAGCAATTCTCTTTACGAGAGTGGTTGACGAATGTCAGAGGCTTGTGGTCTGTGTAAATGACAAAGTCACGAGCTTCCAGCATGTGTCGAAAATATTTTATACTCTCGTAAATGGCAAGCAGCTCGCGGTCGTATGGAGAGTACTTAACCTGTGCCTCGCTTAGTTTCCGCGAGAAAAAGGCAAGAGGCTCCCAAGCCCCTGCATTCAGTTGCTGTAAGACTGCGCCCATGGCTTTGTCGGAAGCATCAGTGACCAACGCCATCTTACCGTTGCAGTCAGGATGAGCCAACAGTGCTGCTTCACAAAGACTGTTCTTGCAGTTCTGGAATGCCTCGTTTTGTTCGGGTGAAAAAAGTACCGGGTGTGAACCCTTCACCGAGCCGGTTAGAAGAGCTTTCAAGGGTGCCTGGTAGCCTGTTGCGCCTGGGATGAACCTGCGGTAAAAATTGAGCATCCCAAGAAATCTCCGCAGCTCTCTTACGGTTTTGGGAGCGGGAAAATTTTGTACAGCCTCGACCTCAATGTCTGATACTCGCATTCGCCAAAAGGAGGTTCCTCAAGCGTTACGCAATCTTGATGTGAACAAGGCCAATGGACCAGACGGTATTCCGGCTATAGTTCTGAGGAACTGTGCACCTGAATTGTCTCCTGTACTGACACGCCTCTTTCGGCTCTCTCTCGAGACTGGATTAGTGCCGAAGTCATGGAAGCTCGCCAACGTGCAGCCCGTGCCCAAAAAAGGTAGTCATGCCGATCCTACCAACTATAGGTCCATCTCGGTCACGTCCATTATCTGCAAGACAATGGAACGTGTCCTCAATAACAGGCTCCTGGCGTACCTTGAAGCTAACGACCTCCTCAGTGATCGTCAATATGGCTTTCGCCGAAATCGGTCCACTGGGGATCTTCTCGCGTACGCCTCTCATATCTTTAGTGAGGCCATCGAGAAATATGGGGAAGCACTTGCCGTCTCCCTGGACATCTCGAAGGCCTTTGATAGGGTATGGCATGATGGCCTTATTAGCAAGCTTCCAGCATATGGCTTGCCCGCTGGTTTCTGTGCATGGATATCGGATTTCCTGAGTGATCGATCAATTCGCGTAGTCATTGATGGCTGCTCGTCAGATCAAATGGCAATAAATGCCGGGGTTCCTCAGGGCTCAGTACTCTCTGCAACCCTTTTTTTGCTGCATATCAACGATCTGCTGAAACCCGGTACCTTTGGGTACGCAGATGACAGCACGGTTGTAGAGAGTTATACATCCAGCGCACGTGTCAGTGCGGTTGAAATCCGGTCTTCTAGAGAGTCCATGGTCGAGCGCTTGAACTTGTCCCTCAAGGCAGTCTCCGATTGGGGCGATGCCAATCTGGTCAAGTTCAATGCAGCTAAGACCCAGGCGTGTCTTTTCTCTGCCAAGAAGAGGCCTTTCCATCTGGCCCCTACTTTCTGACATGTATCCGTTCCAATCACTGACCAGCTTGAGCTTCTTGGCGTTACTTTGACGTCAAATCTTAACTTTGGGTCATTTATTGAATCCAAGGCCAAACTAGCTGCCAAAAAGCTGGGAGTCCTCGCAAAGGTGCGAAAGTACTTCACGTCGGAACAGCTGCTCAACTTATACCAAGCACAAGTTCGATCGTGCATGGAGTACTGTTCGCACCTTTGGGATGGATCGGCAAAATACCAACTGGAGGCATTGGAAGTCATCGATAGACGTGCCAAGAGGCTCATAAACAACGACTCCCTGGTTAGGGCTAAGCTCCAGAGCCTTGAACATCGCCGCACCGTTGCTAGCCTTTCGGTCTTTTATCGGGTACATTTCGGAGAGTGTGCTTTGGAATTGCACAATTTAATTCCCCCATCCCCGTTCCATCATCGGACGAGCAGAGATACGGCGCAGCGTCACCGCTATATGGTTGAAGTTCCACGGTCTCGAACCAAGCGCTTTGACTCCACATTTATTGTGCGAACTGCCAGACTGTGGAATTCCCTGCCCGCCTTTCTGTTCCCTGAATCCCTGATAAGTATAATCTGGGTATCTTTAAGGCACGAGTGAACCGGTTCATCTTAGGCAAGCGTGTACCAACTTAGGCCGCATTATCACTTACGATCAGGTGAATTGCGGTCAAACGCAAGCCTATTTAATAGTAAAAAAAAAAAAAACCTTGGTTAGTAATGGTTCTGTGCCCTTGGCTGTGATGTGGTAGCCCAAGAAGTTAACTTCCGACACTCCGAAGACGCACTTGGAACTGTTGATGACCATACCGTAATCTCGGAGCCTGGTGAAAAGTTGACGCAGGTGGTGCTCGTGGGTCATCTGGTGTTTCCAAAAGACCAAAAAGTCGTCCAGATACGCGTACGCAAAGTCCAGACCACTAAACATTTCATCTACAAAGCGCTGAAACGTCTGTCCGGCATTACGAAGACCAAACGTCATGTATGGGAATTCGAAAAGACCGAACGGTGTTGTGATCGCAGTCTTCGGGATGTCTTCTGGGTGGACAGGAATCTGATTATACGCTTTTATTAAGTCAATTTTTGAGAACACGACACAGCCAGACAGGCTATGAGCGAAGTCATGGATGTGTCGGATGGGGTACTGGTCAGGGATCGTTCGTGCGTTTAATATCCTGTAATCGCCACAGGGGCGCCAGCCATCGTGTTTTTTGGGTGCTAGGTGAAGAGGCGAGGACCACGGTGACTCGGACCAGTACGAAGCGACAAGTGCCACACTGCAACATTGCCTCAAATTCGTCTTTGGTGATTTTTAATTTGTCAGGGGCCAATCTGCGTGGTGTGCACGATACTGGTTGTCCTGGTGTAGTACGGATGTGATGTCCTGTGTTGTGTTTCGGAATGCGGTGTATACCATGTGGGCGGGTGATGTCGGGAAATTCCCGTAGTAAATGAATGTATGCGGACCCACCGAGACTTACTTTTACCGAAGAAACGTCGTCAGAACGACGGACAGCGCCCCCCACCCCGCACCCCGGCGTCGCCACGCCGCCACGCCTCATCGACATCAACAATCAAATTAAAAAAATATAATAAGAAAGAAGAAGCAGGGCGCCCGTAACGGCGCGGAGCGTGATTTAGCAATGAAAATCAGTTAATTTTGAGGGATATGGTTTATTGTTTATTGTTATTTTTTTAATCATTGGGAATATTCTCACAATGCTGAGACATTTGCTGAATTGTGGACTGGCAAACGTATTCTTGTACGGTTAATAATTGTGATTAACTATGGTTAACTTTATTGTTGCTGTACCTTTAACTTACTTTATTCTTGTTACTGATTACCATTTGTATTATGTTTTCTTTACTAATAGTGTGTAATTGTTTTTACAGGTCTTGTTTATCGATAATGGGATAATGGGAACGCCTATAGTCCTGACGATGTACTATACCGCTCGGCGCTCCTCCTCGATCGCTCACTGACGATGGCAGCAACAATTAATCTCCAAACGAAGTTGCGGCGCAACCCTAAGTTTAGAGTTACGTTTATGAACCCATATGTACAAATCGGTGTTCCGTTCCGGAACACCGATGGGGTGGGGGGTTCCGGGGTTCGGTGGTCCGCACACAGAACGTACGTAATTTTTTCGAGTCGCTTTGATACTGCCGATCGGGGGTAAACACAGAGGTCGCTACCGGTGTCGACTAAAAACTGCACCATCGACCTTTTATCGGTGACGAATAAGCGACCAGCACTCGGACAATCGTCAGTCGCCATTACAGATTGTCCCGTACGTTTCCCGATGCAGGGTAGTCGCACGGCGTCACGCATTTCCTAGCTCGGTCTCCAAAACTTTTTTGATGGTACCAGCACTGGGGAAACTTTCTATAGTCGGACTGCGATCTATTTGAGCTGGACTGTCGGCGAGTACGACTACGGGATCGGTCAGTAGAGCGAGCCAACTTCTCAACCTGTTTGGTCAGGGCGGCAATCTCGGAGTGCGCACTGTTGCCCGGGGTGAAAGTGATGGCTGATGTTGATGCCACCTAGTTGCCAACGACGTCGTGGATCCGGTCCGCCAGCTCAGCCAGCTCTGCCAAGTCCTGTTTGGACTGGGAAGCTATAATTGCCTGTGTACTGGCGGGTAGACGGCTTGCCCATATGGTCTGCAAGAACTCAATCGGCACACCTGGGCTAGCAAGATTTAGGAGGTGACGGTAAAACTGAGAAGGCTTCCGGTCGCCCAGCTCTTCGTGCATGAGAAGTTGCTTTAACTTCTTCTCACGCGTAGCCGAAAGTCGTTTTATAAGCTCACTTTTCAGTTTAACATATTTGTCGGCGGACGGAGGGTTGTCAATAATATCTTCGACTTCATAAGCATATTGCGTTTCCAGGTTGGCGACAATGAAGTGATATTTCGTAGTATCGATAGTTATGCCAGACAACACAAACTAGCTCTCTAGCTGTGCAAACCAGAGCGCCGGCTTTTCTGGGTAAAACGAGGGTACTCTTACCCCAACCCGATGCAAGTCGCTAGGGATTCCTTCGCTATCTTGATTGGCCTTACTCATCTTGTATTCTTAAACGGGGTCACCAATGTAGAACGTATAAGAGTATGCAATAAAGTAAACGGGAAGTACTTGAAATAATGAAATTTAATTTTATAACTGAATGAAATGCTGCGTTCACAATAGAGAAGGAGAAAGAGTAAAAGGCACGATAGAGATTAACACACAACACAACACACACACAACACAGTACAGACAACACACAACACACAACAACAACAAAACACAACACAACACACAACAACACACACAATTCAGTCCGAAAACTGAATCCAATCTATTGAATCTCAATTTTCTTTTTAACTAACTGAAATTAAAATCACCCCTTCATCACAAGGTAACAAAAAATGTAATATAAGGAAATGTATGCCTTCTCGCAAAGGAATAAAACCTATTCAAGTGCACGACCGAATTTGCAATTCCCTCAAAGCTATCCTATGTGCTGTAGGCGTTGAATACAAACGTTAATTTAAGGAAAGTTAATCCTTAACTCAAAGTGATACGTCTTATTTAAATGCAGAACCGAATTTGTAGTTGCTTTCTTAGTGGCTTTCTTTACGCACACATAAACATACCTTGTTGGTTTGAGGAGATTTAGACCTTATTTCAAAGGATTAGTTTTTGATAGATTTAGAACGCAACCTCCTTCAAAGTAAGGTAACGACAAACGACAAGCATTTTGAACATACGCATGCGTCGTTTCTGTCTCCTGTCATTCTGACTTTTCACAAGAAATAATTGTAATATTTCAATATTACTTTTATTTCACACATTTATTTGTTTACGTGCACGATGGCATTCCAGTACACCAATATCCAGTACACGGAGATGGTGAGGACATTGGCTCGTTGCGACGACAGAGTCAAGAGTTCAACGATCGACGTTCGATGATTTATTTATTATAAGCACACCAACAGCACTGTCACTTACAATTCAAATAAAAATAGCATTTAAAAATCAGCATTTCAGTAACCATGCAAATAACAGACATTCAAGAATACCAAGAAAAGCAAAGGGCCAAGCTTAGAGCCCTGTGGAACGCCAGAGCCAGGAAAAAATGTATAGATTCATATCCTGCCAAGGCAACTATTTGAGAACGATTATTTAAATAACTCTCGAACCACCGCAACAGAGAGCCACGAATGCCAGCACAGTTCAATTTCATAGAAAGAATTGAGTGATCAACACGATCAAAGACCTCTGCAAAATCTGTGTAAACAGCATCAACCTGACCCCTGGTTACAAAGGTGTTACCAATGAAAGTAGTGTAAATAAGTAAGTTAGACATAGTAAAACGATTAGACACAAAACCATGCTGCTTCGAACTGATTATCTGCCGGAGGTGAGAATAAACTACACTGTATATAAGGCCCTCAAATATCTTTGCAAATTGTGAGATAATAGAGATTGGTCTATAGTTAGTTACGTCATTCATACTACCAGATTTATGTACAGGAATAACATGTGAGATTTTCCATAAATCGGGAAATGTACCTTCCATAAGGGATTTATTGTATATTATCTGCAGTGGTACAATAAGACCATCCATGCAGAGACGAATAAAAATGGGAGGAAGCCCATCCGGACAAGCACCTTTATTTAGATCTAACTTTTTAATACGTCATTTAACGTCATTTTCAGCTATGCTAATGGAATACATACTGTAATTGGACGAAGAGTAACCTGGACTCAAATTACTAGGCTGTTGACTATCACCGTACACAGATGCAAAGTAGTCTGCAAATAGATCAGTCACACCACTACCACCCTCACCAACACGATCACCCCATGAAATCTGGTTAGGAACACCTCTGAAAGTTTTTTTTTTTTTTAGAGCTTGAAGTACGGATGCACTGTCTGAGACAATTTTAATATTATATCCTCTGACATCTCTGGCTGCAAACGCTTGTGCTGCTTTGGTTATACCTATACATTCTGCTTGAAAGATAGTGTTAAGTTTATCTAGGGTGGTTGAGATTTTAATATTTAGGTTATTCGAGAAGACACCTGCCCCAGTACCCTGTATGGTTTTGGAGCCATCTGTATATATCCTAACTTCATTGATGCCAGAGTTATCTTCAATTTCTGCTGCAAGTTGGATAGTGTATCTTCGATCGAAAACATGATGACACAATGTTCTGTCTGTGGGCGCCTCAAGGAGTGGTATTTCCTTCAGGATTCCATCCAGTACAGTTGAGTGTGTTGTTCCTATATTTTGCTTCCACAGTCCATTGGCTCTCAGTCTTAGTGCAGCTGCCTGTGCCTCTTCTTTAATGACAAGATGTAAAGGTTATAGGTTCAGCAGGTACTCGAGAGCGACTGATGGAGTGGTTCTCATGCATCCAGTTGCCGCAACACTAGCCAGACGTTGCAGGCTTTGGAGTTTCGTTTTCACTGTCGCTAGTTGTGTTCTGGGCCACCACACAACAGATCCGTAGGTTATAGACGGCCTGATAACTGAAGTGTATAGCCAAGTGTTATTTTTGGGTTGAGACCCCATTTTTTGCCAACTAGTCTCTTGCACTGATAGAACGCTATACAGGCCTTCTTTGTTATATTTTCGATATGACTCGCCCAATTCAATTTCTGATCAAGAGTGACGCCCAGATATTTCACTTGAGTAGATAGGGAGAGTTTGGTATTCTTTTGCATATCAGAGTTCTGAGAACGAAGTTCAGTGTTCTCACGTTGCACACTCTGGAGTTAAGTTTTTAGATCGTTAACTTGAGAGATGTCAAAGGATCCGGATAATCTCAAATCATCAATATATTTCTTTAACTCGTCCATTTCGAATCTAAGCTCGCTAATCATATTCTTCACTTCAATACGCAATGTATTCCGAATTTCCTCCCGTATAACAAGTCCAATATGGTACCAAAGTGAGCGCCAGAACCATGTAAAGTGCAACTCAACGTCTGAGGGACTTCGGTACCTTTCGTCCTAACACGGCATTAGATAGAGGGGCGAATGTACGCACTACTCGCTTGCAAGAAAACATACTCAATTATTTTGAGGAACACCCAGAGACCAGCACGAGAGAAGCAGCGCTATTGTTCGACTGTTACGCGCAGATGGTGAACACACATTCCACCTACGGCGTTATCAGGAGCTAACGCCGATCGACTACTTGCCACGTCTGGAGTTTAGCAGATGATTGTTGGAGAACTGGCAACGAGACATAATCTGGACTGACGAGAGCACGAGAGATGCCTGCCTACCAGCCAGCTAGCCAGCTGGGTATCTGGTAGGTACACGAGTGTGCGGTGCGCTATTAGTGTGTGTAGAGATCGAGTAGTGTGTTCAAACGTTAGACGTTTAGTCAGGATTTAAAATAATAATTATGTGTGGTTCAACTAAACTAAATTACAGATGTTATTTTAGTTTTATAAATTAATATTCTAATGGGGGTGTGTGAGGTCTTGCGTTGATTCCGATACTCCTTGTATATTTATAGAATAGATGAATCATGTTGTTAAAAAAGCTTTTTACAAAAAAGACAACCGCCTTCAAAAACTAAAATGTGAAAAATAACTTTAGCACAGAACACACATTGACTTTAGTTTCGAAATTCAGTGGCTTTGTTCTGTTTGGTCTGTTGTGAAGGCGGTTGTCTTTTTTGTAAAAAGCTTTTTATTTTCCGCTTTTTAGTACCTCCTTCTCATCCAAATCTATTAAGAAGAGATTGAAAGTTAACACTACTAAGATTGAAAGTTAATGCTACTACAAAGATTGATGAAACTAAAACATCGTCTATGTAAATTTTTTGGGTATTTGTTGATTTTTCAAAAAGTGCTGAATCAATTTCGATAAAATTTATATGGAACCATCCCTGAAGCATATCCTATCCATAAGAATTTTCAAAATCGGTTAACCCAGTCCAAAGAAATCAGGTAACAAACAAAAAAAAACAGACGAATTGATAATCTCCTCCTTTTTTGAAGTCGGTTGAAAAACAAAAACAAATAAGTAGGTACTTATTACGGAAAACAATGAAATTTAATGACTATCACATGGCCCGATAAAAACAATCCCGATTAACGTAAATAAACAAAGATGCGTAAACTTTGAACGTTCAAAACAAAGGAAACATAATTATTGTTGAACAAAAGTTAATAAACTAGCACACGTACGGAACTCTTTAGAACAAACACTGTTCTTGTACTTGACAAGAACAGTGTTTCGTGCTCATCTCTTTGATGTTCAACTCAACACTCAACGTTGCAAATACGCTTGTGTAACTAGCTCTTTACGATCCAAGTTCCTAGAGCTGCCAGACCCACGCCATTGTAGCATGACTGAATTGTGAGAGGAATAATAATCCCTTTTTTTAATACAATGTCACATTTACAATGTTACAATATAAAATAGATAATAATAATATAATTATAATAATTGTTTATTTTTTCAAAAAGTAATACATAAGACACAGGGTAAACATAATAGAGGTAGAGTAACTAATATACCTTTATCAGTTTGTACACACATCAAAACATTTTTGCTGACAAGAAAATCTACATAACCAAAATTATACACACTGTCTCTTAAACTAGGTCTGTGATAGTGCAAGGTGGCGATGATCTGAGGGAATAGGCGTGTGTGTGTGTGTGTGCGTGTGTGTGTGTGTATGCGTGTGTGAGTGTGTGCATGTGTGTGTGTGTGTGTAATAGGGGAGATGAGGTGAGTGCATGTGTATGTATGTGAATATAATAATAATAGTTTGAGTGATGTATGCTAGTAATGATTCTGTTTTAATATAGTCCTGCTGCATGAAAAAATTCGTAGTTTTTGATTTGACTTTAAATTTATTTATGTCTATTATGTTCAGTTCCTCCTGCAATTTTTTCTAATCGTGAATACTCAGTACATAGTATTGATTGAGATCACGGTTGCATATTAAAATAATATACCAAATATAGACAAAATAAAAAAATAAAACTTGTTGTTTTGTATTGCTACCGACTTGCGAAATTAAAGTTATTTTTTACTGCGAAGGCGGTTGTTTTAGTACCTACTTCTTATCATACAAATTAATTACGAAATGATGATACCAAAAAACCCTTAATATTCTATCCTTAGGGGTGGAATATTTTCATGAAATTTATATGGGACCATCTCAGGAGTATTTATACTCTTTCAAATAAAAAAATAATTGTGAGGGTCGGTTCACAAATGGGAGAGAAATCGGTGAACATACATAAAAAAAATATACATAGAACTTCTTCCTTTTTTTAAGTCGGTTACAAATCCGTCAAGCCGTTTAGGAGGAGTTCGCTAACAAACACCGTGACACGAGATTTTTTATAATATCAGAGATATCTCGACCTTACAGCCCACACGTTGACGTCAAGTTTTTCTTATTCTAGAGGAGTGTTTATCTCATAACCATAACCAATTCAAATAAGGTTATATAACTTGTAACCAGCCTGAGTCTCTACAGCAGGGTTTCTTAAAGTGGGTCCACGGGCCCCTCAGGGGTCCGCAGTACGTCAGTTAGCTCTCAACATATATTATGAAATTGTGTAGTAAACTCTGCATTTCTTGGCCAAGCCACAAAATCGAAATAAGGCTTATTTTCTCTTTCTAAAATATTCCTTGACAGGGGTCCGTAGAATTGTTTAAATTGTGAAAGTGGTCCGTGAGCGTGACTATAAAAAGTTTAACGCGGCGTCTTACGTAGGCGATTCAAAGCGAACGCGAAACGGCGCGAAAACAACAAACAGTGAAAACCTATTGGTGTCCTACGTTGTCAATTGCACGTTGAGTGCGGAGCGGCGCGGCGCGAAGCGAAGCGAACGCGATCAGTTGGCTTGACATTTTCGTGCGAAATGGGTGCGGCGCCATGGATTTTTTTGTAATAATGTCGGAAGTAGAAATTTTGTTTAACTCAACGACTGTCGGGCGAAAGTGTTGAAGGTCAAACCTCCGCTGCTTATGTCGGACTGTGAAACATAAGACATTCGAAAGGTTAATTCTTTACAAGAACTTCCTATAATGGGATAAAAGGAACAAAAATTATCACAACCGGTTATTATAGTATCATGACCAATGTGCAGAGTTTACTGAACGAAGGCGGTCGGTTCGCGGGCACGTAGGACAGAGTCGTCGCTTGGCATCGCATCGCTTCGCTTCGCAATCGAGTTGGCTTTGAATCGCCTACGTAAGACGCCGCGTCAGAAACCCTGCTCTATAATATCATCTAAGTATTCACTTGCGTACGTATATTAATTCCTTCACGGTCCACAGAGCCCTGTCATAAAGCTTATATAATTCTCATATTTGCGATGATGTTTTCTAGTTCTCTTACATTATTTCCCGTGGGGACGCTGCGCTGGCAGCGTATAGACGTTACAGTAACTTGTATGACTTCTATACGAGGATATGGACGGTGGCATTTTACTATCATAGCTAAAGATGGCGTCCCTGACATGGCTTTGCAGTGGAGCTTATATTATTTTCTTACACATCTGACTAGAGCTGTGTCAATCATGAACGATTCGATCATTTGAACCGAGTCGCGTAGAAGTATTGATTGATTGCAATTGTTCGTTTTCAATGATCCGGTTCACCAATCGTTGATCCTTAAGAGCGTGTATTCGATTCGTGACGAAAACTTTATGTTTTTGCGTTTTGCCCAGAGCAATAACGTAATGATGTGAGTAGATTATTTAAAAACAATTTACAGTTTTGGAAAGATTAAGTCTTGATTTAGACAGCTACAGAGTAAAAGTATAATTTTTAATTATGGCTTTTTAAAGCGAAGACAGTTCTTTCATATCGTTTTACGAAAATAGACGTCAGAGTTAACTTTCAGGACGAATACCAGGCTGCACTAAAAGTATCGGGAATGGAATATTTCCACTGTTCCTGTCATATTAAAATCTTTTTAATTGAAAACTCGTTGGTTTTAAAAATAGAATAACATTTATTTATTTAAAAAAAGATTCTCGGTCTTGTCACAAGGTTTTGTCAAACTTGTTTAGTCGTTGAGAAAATGGAATTGACTCGAGAAAATTCAAGAGCGATGATTTATTATGACTTTCGAAGTGGTTTATCACAAAAACAGTGTGTTGACCGGATGATTTCTGCATTTGGTGATGAAGCCCCATCCAAAACCACAATTTATCGCTGGTTTGCTGAATTTCAACGTGGACGTGTCAAGCTCAGTGATGATCCCCGTCAAGGTCGTCCAAAAACTGCAGTCACCCAAGAAAACGTTGATGCTGTGCGTAAGCTGATTGAGAAAGATCGACATGTGACATACCGCGAAATTCAGGCAACTTTAGACATTGGCATGAGTCAAATACAAATAATCTTGCATGAACAATTAGGTGTAAAAAAGTTGTTTTCCCGATGAATACCGCATTCGCTCTGTGAAAAGCAAAAAGCGGCTCGCGTTACTTGGTGCGTCAGAACTCTCGAAAGATTCCACACAGGATCCTCAAATGCTGTATACGTATTTTCAGCAAAGATTTTTGATTTTCATCACCTGAAGAAGCTGTGGACGCCTACAAAACGGCCATTTTGGAAACCCCAACTTCCGAATGGAATGGTTGATTCAATGATTGGTTCCATCGTATGGAAAAATGTGTCAAATTTCGCGGAGAATACTTCGAAAAGCAATAAATACATTTTTAAATAGTAATGTTGTGTCACTTCCTTGATTCCCGAAATTTTCAGTGCCGCCCTCGTACAACCATTACAATATGCCAAAATATTTTGTTTTATGCGTTTTCCCAACAGTATATACAGTCATAAAGACAGCTACAGAGTCAAAATTAAAAAAATATTACTATTAAGTATTAAAAAACAATGTTGAAAATGTAGAAAATCGGTTCAATTTTTTTTCACCAGTATTTGAATTAAAACATAACTGATATATACAGAATATTTTTCAGTCCGTTATACGAGCTCATTTATTTTAGACAATTATTTTAAAAAGCCCTGTAAAACATCGCGCGCTGATTTTGCCGATCAATTTCAATGAGTCGTGCTTATTTCGTGCCTATTTCTTTTTCTGATGCACACAAACCGACCAATATGTTGAACTAGTGTGTGTCAATGCTGCTACGCCATTCTAGCAATTATTTCGATTTTGAGTTGCGCTAAATCGAATACGCGCCCTTAAGATTGTAATAATTAATTTTCAATCATTCAGTGATACGGATACCAATCGTTTAGAATCGATAGATCCTTTTGAACTTATTTGGTTGCAGATTTGTGCATAAACGACCAATAACGAGTGAGCGCGAATGAATGGGTCACAGACAAACACAGAGCAAACGATTGATTGTACTAAAGGAATTTGGTTTAATCAATCGTTTGCTCTGTGTGGTTCACTGATTCAGTATTGAACCAGTGATCGAACGATTGAAATGACCAGGGTCGTGGCATGAACCAATACTTGAATGATCGAATCACTGAAAATGATCGATTGACACAGCTGTACATTTGACGTGAGTAATCTATACTATTTGAACGCGCTAAAATCCGAAGCTAAAACTGGACACATTCTGACATAGCTTCCTTTTATAGGAAGCTATATGTTATCCATATTAATAATAATATTATAAATGCGAAAGTGAGTTTGTAAGATTGTTACGCTTTTACGGATAAACCAACTGAACAGGTATTGAATGAAATTCGGTACCTACAGGATAATTTTTATCCGCGACTTCATCTGCATTCACAATAACCGACATTAACGCGGACGAGTTTACAGGAAAAACTGGTAGCCTATAAGTAATTATTTATTATTATCAGATGAATTAAGAATCTGTAAGAAAACACGGAGACAAAGTCACGAGCAAATGCTAAGCAAAAGATAAGCGCGTTCGAAAAAACAATATGTATTTGAGCAGCTTTTTTTTTTTAACCGGTTTTTTTTTTCTTTTAATGTTTGTTTTACTTATTGATAGCTGAATTATTATCATTATCATACTGTCAGTCGACATAAGCACAAAGTACGTAAGGCTGCGTCGCGCCCGAGCAGAGAGACCGCACCGAACAAACCGCCATTTTTACACGCACACATTGATATTACGTATGTAGGTATTCTCAAGCAGTTTCATGCAGACTTCAGACTTAACTGTCTCGTGTTGTCCAAATGAATAAAATGAGACATTGACATTTTACGACGAACAAGAAAATTTTGTTATAAAAAATTGCAAACAGTTCCAACCAGTGTCAATAATATTTCATATTGTCACAAATAAAACCTACAGAGTCAATACAGTAGCAGCCCTAGTGAGTCTGGCAAGTTTAGGTAATTATTTTTGAAGACGGCGGGCGCGGCCCTTCTGTACCCTCTTTATTTTGTGACATAAGCCTCACCCATAGATTTCCTATAGGACGGGTAAGAAGCGGCGTGCATCCAACTTGGGGTATTATAGTGTATTATCTATGCATCCAACGTATCGCTGCGGTCTACGGTCTACCTTGTGGGTGGAAGTCTTACGCTGTCTCCATTGGAGAATTGTGTGCCCCATCGGCCATCAGTTCTGCATCCTATGTGCCCTGCCCACTGCCTCTTCAACTTGCTAATTCGAAACAGACTGAATACTAAATACATAAATACCTACCAACTAAGTCAAATATATTAAAACAATTAAGATATCAGGAATGGTAGGATACAACAAAACAAACTTTATCAATAATTCGTATTTCTACAAAGTTGGATGAGCTCGTTAAGGTATTGCCAAGAGTCTAGACTAGACCATTTAAATACTAAAGCTTAGTACCTAATACCTAACATTAGACAGTAAATATTAGAAAGCTTACTAATTTGTTTTAAAGGAATTTCGTATAACGTAAATATTTTAGTAATATGCGGGTTTAATAAAGATCTACTAACTTTTGCCCGCCATTTCGTCTTCAATAAATGAAAAGTAGACTGAGTCCTTTTAAAATTTGAACTATACCCGTTCACAAAGATTAGACATAAACACAAACCTTTTTTACAGTCCCTTCAACCGATTTTGACTTCTATTCCGTAGGTTAAGGATGACATTAGAGGCAAAAAAGTGGTTACAATAAGAACTGTTTACTGCAGTTGCCATTTGGCATGCTACCAACGCAATAGAAGTCAAAATCGGTTGAACGGATTGTAAAAAAGGTTTCAGTAAATGTCTAATCTTATTGTGAACAGGGTATAGGTACTTTAAACCAATTTTAAAAATTGATAAATCAGTTGAGCCATGATAACAAACAAACAAACAGAAAAAAAACAAACACATTTTTGCATTTTCGTTTTTATTTTATAGTGGATGCAGATGAAGTCGAAAACCGGTTCAGCCGTTTCATCGTGAAAGCGTAACAGACAGAGTTACTTTCGCATTTATAATATTAATTAAAGTATGGAAGTATGGATAGTATGGAAGTACGGATAGTATGAGAGTATGGGTTAAGTATGGCCATTTTTCAGGATGTGGAAGTAAACATGAATATCAACAACTATAATTTTGTGACCAACTATGAAATAATAAGTGCTTTTGTAGAGAACAACTGGTTTTTTTTTTTCATATATTATGTCAGTGTGCTCCCTATAGAGTTACTTATGAATATAAATGTGTTTCGAGGAAGGCTAAAGAAAAAATGGAAGGATGAAAGGTCCGACCCCAAGTAACAGCCATAAGGGCAGGAAGATGAGATGTCAGGGCTGCTCCCAAAATAAAACTACATTAACTAGCCGGTATAATTAATTATTGTAGCTAGCACTTCTCTTATTAAATGGGTCATGGAGGTTGTATGACATGACATTGATTTAATGTTTTAGCAAAACTGTTTGTTCTATGTCAGTCTAAAAATGTTCTACCCAGTGATTTAGGTCGTTTTATTTTACTTTATTCCATTTTGAGAACGAGGTGTGAGTTCGCAACCGCAAAGAGTAAGTACGGTCGAAAAATCTATTTGGTTTACAGGCAAAAATATTCATCATTCTACTACGCTCACAATATTTTATTTTATTTTTTTATCTTAAGCATGTAGGTACTAGGTATTCATTCAGCTTCCTCCAAAATGGTTGAACTGAATGGTGCTGATCCACGCGTCATGTTCGTGAACGGGCGCTGTCAGTAGAGATTGGTCAACTCTTAACTGCCATGGCTTTTATCTTGATTCTTTTTTTATATTTTGTATTGCTAGATTACCTTCGTTGTTTTCACAGAAGCAACAAGAATAATGTAATCAGTTTTTTGTAAAAACTTGTTTTTATTTTTTTATATTGATACAGGCTTGCGTTTGGCCGCAACTCACCTGATCTTAAGTGATGATGCGGCCTAAGGTGGAGCACACTTGCCTAGGATACACCGGTTCACTCGTGCCTTGAAGATACCCAGATTATATGTATCAGAGAATAGAGAGGCGGGCAGTGAATTCCACAGTCTGGCAGTTCGCACAATAAATGTGGAAGCAAAGCGCTTGGTTCGAGACCGTGGAACTTCAACCGTATAGCGGTGACGCTTCGCCGTATCCCCTGCTCGTCTAGTGATGGAATGGGGATGGGGGAATTTAGTTGTGCAATTCCAAAGCACACTCACTGAAACGTACCCGATAAAAGACCGATAGGCTGGCAACAGCGCGGCGGTGTTCAAGGCTTTGGAGCTTAGCCTTAACCAGGAAGTCGTTGTCTATGAGCCTCTTGGCACGTCTTTCAATAACTTCCAACGCCTCCAGCTGGTACTTGGCAGATCCATCCCAGAGGTGCGAACAGTACTCCATGCACGGTCGAACTTGTGCTTGGTATAGGTTCAGCATCTGTTCCGACGTGAAGTACGCGGAACTCTGCGAGGACTCTTAGCTTTTTGGCAGTTAGTTGGGCCTTTGACTTGATGTACGACTCAAAATTGAGATTCGTCGTCAAAGCAACGCCAAGAAGCTCAAGATGGTCGGTGATCGGAACGGATACATTTAGGAAAGCAGGGGCCAGATTGAAAGGCCTCTTCTTGGCAGAGAAAAGACTCGCCTGGGTCTTGGTTGCATTAAACTTTACCAGACTGGCATCGCCCCAATCGGAGACTGCCTTGAGGGACAAGTTTAAGCGGTCGACCATGGACTCCCTGTGAGTCTGGATTTCAGCCGCACTGGCACGTGCGCTGGATATGTTACTCTCTACAACCGTGCTGTCATCTGCGTACCCAATGGTACCGGAGTTCAGGAAAACATCGTGAGGAAACCTGGAATTATAATTAATATTTAAGTCTGAAATCGCCATCCATCTTGAACAAGCGTGGTGATGCACGTGATTTCTCTGTATAACTAGGTCTTTGTCCTGTAGTAGGCAATATTAGACATGTATTATTATTATATTACAATATTGTGTAAATATATTCTGTTCAATCCAAATAGCCTTAGTTATTCCTAAAATAGCGAACTCATCAAATTCTGTGAATTTTAATTCTTTTTTTCCTTTTATGAACTAATATTTGACACTTTGAATCAGGTTGGAGTGCGAAGTGAGCGTCGAAGTGACGGGGATATAACCTTACAGAATGTCACTTCTTACGTCATCTCATACTTTATCAGTCAAAATCTCCCTGACAATTATTTAGTTCAACTCGCTTACACGCTCGCAATACGCAAACGGACAGCCTGGCAGCGGATGGATGCGGGTTACCGAAGACCAGGATTGTCGGCGATCTCTGAGGAACATCTACGTTAAGCAGTGGCACTGCAGATACAGAACCAATACTTAATTGATGTAGGTACTTAAACAACACACACCTCCTAAAACACTACTTCGACAGAACCCTTCTTCGACATACACTTGTTCAGCGGATCTCTACTTCGACGAAACAAATCTCATCCTAACCATTTAAAAATGAGGCCCGGTGAACGGCCTGGTATTTGATAGGAAATATTAAATACGATAGGTAATTTTATATTTTCCATCAACTCGTTTTAATTAAACCACTAGTTAATTATTAAATGGGCTTCTAGGTGACGGTGTCGTTGAAACTACGCGTCGCGTTTTATTTCGTGTCGGTGTACACTCTCAAATCACTCTCTATTTTTTTGTACCTGTCACAGCAAATTAAAATTTGACACCTTTTAGTAAAAAAATATTAATTTATTACCTGCTTAGATACCTTTATAAACTAGTTTTGCTGTTTTCGACGTCTTATTTTGCTGTCGTTTGCGTCATATTTACATTTTTTGTGTGTTATTTTAACGGATCATAAACTTATTAAAGTAAAGAAAAAATCTGCATGTTTTTTTGAGCTAATAATCTTACCAACACTTCTCATACTTATACAAGATGACTTTTTATTCACGGTCAAAATTTTCAGGGTGAAAAAGAACAACTCTCTTTAAGGAATGGGCCGAAATATAACAAAATAAATCGAAACTCCCATAGAGAATCGATCAGCTTACTATGGATTTTGTACGGGAGGTCCGTTTTTTTTTGTTTGTTATATTAAATAAAATTTAGTTAATGTTTAAAAAAGAGACCTCTGGGGTTGCCCGTGCCTGATTTCCGGGCTAGAATAGCACCCCCCCCCCCTTTCATCCCGAGGGTGTCGTCGAAGGCGACTAAGGGAAAATCCGGAAGTCGGGCAGCAGCGGCTTCCGTGTACTTAACAACTTCACTGCGGTCTCCAAGACGCCTGCCAAGCGTGGGGATTATGGCAACCCCCCCCCCCCCTTCATGGGGGAGACCTTTGTTCAACAGTGGACCTCTTCAGGCTGATGATGATGATGAAACAAAAAATGATCACTACCGAGGATTATGTATAAACAGCAGCAACAGGTAATAAGCCATTCAGGCTTGAACATAGCAAAATATTCCAAATATCCGTTAAAGCGACGATCCTCGAAATTTAACAAATCGACTCCCGCTTATTGGATCGAAGCAATTCGTACCGGTGAGGTGGTTCGCAGTAAAAACCGCTAACTTGATTTAGGAATGTCACACATTTTGCCGGCACCTCGAGAGTGCCTTCAAAACCGCTCGCTTTGCTCTTGACGGGTGTGGGGAAATTCACGTAGGTAGCTACATTATCGACCATGCGACTGACAATTTCTGTTTGAGATGTACAGTCACTAAAAGAGATAAGTATCCATGTCGTCGGGAATAGTTGAAGTTTACTTAGAAACCGATGGGTGTTTATGAATAAAATAAAATACAATTAATAGAAACAAACAGTTCAAAAAAAGTATAAATATTCTGCAATTTGCAATATAGGTTTGCAAGAAACAAAACTCCTTGCTACAAAATGAAATATTCATGAATATTTTTCATTTCAACAAATTGCACGTTCTTCAAGGAACAATTTGGCGAGAAACTTAATGAAATACCCTTGAGTTACCAACCCAGTCACAGTTTATAGAGCTGTATTTAAATAATGCTTATCTTACTTACCATTTTGTGTAAGAATGGAGAATTTTTGACTTCAATGTAGTGAGAAGAAATCACGTTAGATTTTTTGAAATTGCAAAATTTGCACTTCTCAAAATAGCACTTCTCAAAACTAGTGTGAAATTTATCACAGAGTCGTTAGCGGTTGCGGTCATGTATCAGTTTGTTGTTTTATCATCATCACTATCCCTAGATCTTGTTTAATAGATTTTTTATGTTGGCTGCCTATATTCTGTCCTACTCCTGCCTGGGCAAGGGCCCTCCTTGCCATCTTTATTTCTCGATCCTATGCTTCATCCCTCCAATTTTGGAGAAATCCATCCGGTTCGTACTGCGTCCCTCTTTCGTGGCCTGCTGCGACCTGCTGCGACCTCAGGGCATCAGAGCCCACAGTTTGTCTTACATACTGCAGACATATTCTGCCCATTTCATTTGGACAGCCTTATGAGCCACGTTTGCTATCCCTGTTTTGGAGAGCAGCAGAATAGTGTTTCGAACTCGATCTGTTAATTTAACACCTAGTAATGCGCTTTATTGCTCGTTGGCAAACCTTGAGTTACCACTACGTATTATTTGATAGTTATCTTCTATAATTTATTTAGGTTAGGGAGGTATGTTTTTTAAATATTTGTAATAATTAAGTTTATATTTTTATGTAGGTAAGTTTTTTATTTAGTAAATCTATACATATATAAATATTTATGTAAGTATGTTGGTATTCTACGGATATCGATGTAGGTATTCCAATTATTTTTTACTTGTGTCCATTTGACGACACGGTTGGCGCAGTGGCTGTGCGTTCGACTGCTGCGCAGCGTGTTGTGGGTTCGATTCCCGCCCAGGGTAAACATTTGTGTGATGAGCATTAGTGTTTGCCTTGTGTCTGGGTGTTGTTTATCTATAATAATATGTATATATTTAAAAGAAAAAAAAATGTATTTGTGTATGTATATCAGCTGTCTGACACCCATAGTACAGGGTCTCCCTAGTTTGGGGTCAGATGGCCGTGTGTAAAAATGTCCCCACATATATGTGTGTTTTGAGTAGTATACTACTCAAAATGACGATAAATGCTGGTGTCGAGAATAAAACGATGAGTATTCCCTAATCATTTATTTAAGTTACTTGTCATTTAAAACCTTACATAGTTTAAATTATCTTTTACATTTATCGATATTTAATGTGTCTCTGAGGTAAAACTTAAGATTCAACGAGTGAATAGGGGTAAAAGTTCGAAATGAACGATCTTCTTCTATTTTTTCTTGTCGTTCTTCTCCAATTACTGAAATTAACAGCCTTCTGCCAGAGACAAGAAATGAATGATGGTGGACATAAGTTTTCGGATTTCTAGATACTATTAAGAGTGGTAGAGGTGGTAGTACCATGTTTTAACAGATTTGGTTTTCTTAAAAAATGAACTGCATTTAATTGGCTTAAAACTCAATCTTTCGAAATCTGAATTATACTTATCGGACAATACCGACAGACAATCGACTCTTTCTAAATTTAACGCAATAGCCCCAGATATCAAAATTATAGATAAAAGCACTCTCCATCTCCTTGGGTCTCCTATCTTCGAGAATTCCTTTCCTGTTTTTATTGACGAAAAAATACAAAATTTCAATGACATTTCGGAAAGACTGCTTCAAATTAACATGCATTCGGCCATCACCATAATTCGTTACTGTTGTTTCGGCCCCAAATTAAATTACTTCCTTCGGGCCACCCATTTGTGGAAACACATTCACCTCTTAGATAAAATGGACCAAATTATCCGTCGTACTTTAACCTCAATTTTAAATTTAGCAATGGACGACCGTGTTTGGGCCCAAACTACTCTACCGGTTCGAATGGGGGGCCTCGACGTCCGCAAAATTTCAAGTATTAGTTTGCCTGCCTTTATATCCTCGGTCCACGCCACTGAGAAATTAATCAGGAATATTCTAGCTCCTACACTGGTTGATTTTGATGTGCCGTGCTTCACCGAGGCCATAGACGCTTGGAAACTTGCTTGTCCGAATACTGATCCACCCGACAACCCGTGTGCTCAGAGACGGTGGGATGAGCCGCTCTGCCGGTTAGTACAGAATAATTTACTTACCACTTCTGTTACTACTGCTGAGCGAGCGCGTCTACTGGCTGTGGGCAAATGGGAGTCGGGTCTTTGGCTTCTGGCACTTCCGTCGTCGAATGTAGGTACTATGTTTGACGACACTTCTTTTCGTGTCGCTGCTTCGCTACGTTTAGGAGCTTCCTGCTGTTCTCCTCATCGCTGTCGCTGTGGGGAAGCTGTCAACAGCCTTGGACACCATGGCCTGTCGTGCAGCCGGAGTGCGGGTCGCATAGCGCGGCACGCGAATATTAATAACATTATTCGACGTGCTCTCGTCGCCGTCGGCGTTCCGGCTGTCTTAGAACCCAATGGCTTGGCACGCGACGATGGCAAGAGACCGGACGGCATGTCTCTATTTCCTTGGAAGTTGGGTAGGCCTTTAGTGTGGGACGCTAAGTGCGTCGATACTCTTGCGCCATCCCATCTTCCTAGTTCAGCATCCCGTGCTGGTGCTGCTGCTGCGGCTGCAGAAGACCTCAAACGGCGAAAGTATAGTAACCTTGGTTCGAACGTTATTTTCGAGCCGTTTGGGGTTGAAACCCTCGGGTCGTGGGGTCCGAGTGCACATCTTCTTTTTGAGGAAATTTCCAAAAGGTTGGTTGACACTTCCCGTGACTCAAAGGCTGGTTTTTACCTTGGTCAGAGATTAAGCATTGCCATCCAACGTGGCAATGCTGCCAGTCTCTTGGGTACATTTCCAGTTGACGGCGATGTGGACGAATTTTATGATGCTTGTATATTGTGTTAGGTGTGTTTGTATTGTGTTAGGTTTTTGTTTTTAGTTTAATACTTTAGGTTTTCTATTTTATTGTTCTTGTAATTATTGTACATAATTAAGAGTTGGTAAATCTCTCGGATATCTATGGTAAATCTCAAGTTTTACTAAAAAATCTTAGATTATTGTTCGGGCTTTTACAGTAACATATTTACCTGCTAATTGTGCATAAAGGTAAAATTTGTTGTTTTTACGTTTAAAGTTTGTGAGAGGTAATTTCTGAAAGTCTTGACTACACTATGGCCGAGTTCCAAAGGATGTTTTTGACGTGATAACGTTTTATAAATCGATGAACACCGGCTGCACGCACGAAAAAGTGTCACGTTCCGCCTGAGCCTGAGCGTGCAAGCGAGAGCGCGGAAAGAGGCAAGATCGGCCCAAGAAATACTCGTAAGCCCCGCCCACCTCAACGAAAGCCATTATTTTTGGCTTATGTTATATTTAGCCATTATGTTTCTTTATGACGTTATCACGTAAAACTATCGACCGTAAACCGACTTTACAGACCACCATTTTTTTAGTGATGTTTACTTCGTGTAGAAGCTAGTATTATTATAAGTATAAACAAAACAAAGCATAGGTATATGGACCCATATTAAATGGGGACGGAAATTCAAACAATACCCGACCAATATACTTTAGACGTGCAAAGATATAAGATCTATTTTGCAAGGACCTTCGATGGACACTTAAGGTACGGTCAGCGAGCAAAGTAACTTAATATTTTTCTTCACTGTTCATCTGTCTATGTATGTCATACGGCCGTATCTTTTTAAATATACAAGGTTGCCAGTTGAGCACAAAGGTTAATACATGTTACTATTTACACTTTTACCAAGGTAATAAAACAGCGTTAGTATAGTAATTCACATACTGATTTAATTTACATATTGACGATCATAAATACATGTTTTGTGTAGCACTGGCGCACTGGTAGTACATACAATATAATAATTATTGACCAATCACAAATAAGCTTACGGGCCGGCGTCGAACCCTTGGGTTTCGGTGGTGCGGCCGTAAATGGGTAGTTCTTCAGGGACAAAATTTTCGATTTCTATGGGTATATTTCTGTAGCCATCTAACAGAACTATAAGTCAATTATTTTTTGTATAGTTTAGCTTTATCCCTTACTAAGACAAATAATATTTTTAAAATAATTGCAGTCAAGGTACACAATAAAAATATTTGAAGGTGGTTCTTCTGATTCATATAACGCGTCCGTTTGCCATTTTCCGGAACAAAATGGTCGATGTTGGATTTTCCCTTTGATACATCAATATCAATTATAATTATATCGAAAGGAAATGAATTGTCCTCTTATAAAAAAAATATGTATTAGTTATAACTACCTTAGTGTGTTTATAAATGAGTAAATAAGAAGTGTCCGGTGTAAAATACTGATTAATGTGGCGTAGGCTGCGCTTGACCGTATTTGGTCGGGTAATAATAATGAGAGTCTAATAAAAATAATAATAATAAAAATCTGTTTATTTTAGAACAATTTTCATACATTGAAATCCACTTAAACTTCCCATGCGGGGGGAAGCCAGTCTTGCATCGAACTAGCTAGAAGGCGGACATACGGCTTGGTTGGCTTAGATCCCGGTGTTACGAAGGTAAACATCTGATTCACCTGTGTTTGGTTCAGGTGGCACCCTGATTACAATGCTTACGTTATAAAATATATTTTATTGTTTTAAAACTTTAATCTGTGTTTCATGTGATGCTTTTGGGTTATAGATTCGTGTAGAAAAATGACAATAATGAAGTCTGTATGTATGATGAGTTATGCATTATTGTAGGCAAAATCTTGTTTCATCTGTGCCTGATTCGTATGGTCAAAACTCCATATAAATCATAAAACAAATTAGTTTTTCCCATCTCCAGCACGAAATGAGCGCTTTTGTTGCGTAATAAATTCTCCTTGTCCAATTTTTGACCGTGTACAAGTCAGTAGTCTAGTTCTATTATATTTACTTAGCTATAACTTTTTTTAAAATCACAGGAGACTTGTTCTAAATAGGACATTTTTGATAGGTCATAGTTAAGAATTAATAATTATTATTTAATTCGGAAACAGCCCTACAAGACCTGGCCCTTCCCGATGATGACAGCTTTTGGATGGAGACTTCGTTAATCGATAAAAAAATTATAACTCTAAAATTCATCAAAGATATCCTATCGACCCTTCATCGGAAAAGAGTGGATGATACCTCAGATTCTGACGATGAAGATATTTTTGTGTTTAGATAAACGGACAAAAGAGTCTCACGCCATTGGTGAAGATATGGTGAGGAATTGAGGATGATATTGAAAGCAGCTCGGTTCCTTGTAAAGAGCCAAATATTTATTTTAGTTCCTACTTAACTTTAACTATGTATATTACTTAAGTATAGTTAACCATACTTAGGATAAATGTTTGAAAGTTAATAATGAAGATAATTGTCAAAATGCCATTTAATTAAAGTTGATCTCGTTTTTGTTACTTTATTGTTACTAATAAATACTTTGGTAATTCCAATTAATAATTAAGACTGCACAACTAAGACTGATGTCAAAACTACCATTATTAGAATAAGTTAGTACTCCTGTGATCTTTTCATTATGAAAGGTTATAGTGTATTAAATAGGACTATTGAGTTGTACACGAAAAAAAAATAAACAGAGAGAATAATATAATGTAGCATTATAATAACTTTCTAATACCCAACAGAATTTATTGTATTATTACAAATATTAGCCAGAGTTAAAATTTCTGTTATAATATTACAATATCCTCGCTTTACCATATAATACAATTAGTTATATACTGCAGTTACAAAAAGGTTTTACAAGAATTGTTTTTGAATTCACCAATTTTTTTCCGTGATAATTATGATCACTGACAATTATTTTCATAAAAACATAATATTGTTGTTGCTAAAATATGATTCGCTTAATAATACAGAGCCTATCTACATAAAGCTTTTCATTTTTATTTCTGTTTCTGATTTATCTGTAACAAATTCTGATTCATCTGGGCACAAAATATTCGAACGTCGATATCTTGAAAACTACTTTATAAAAACGAGTCCCTCATTCAAATATATGTTATTTGGTATACCTATTTTGATAAGAACATGTGCTACTGAGCTGAAAGTGAAATTAAATTTTGGGATCAGTCGAAGAATCAAATTTCGAAGAACTACCCAAATACCGTGCGACCGCCGCGGGCGCGTTACTCTCCCCGACCTTTGCTCGTGCCAGCCCGCGCCGCTGAGCCTGTAGCTTTAAATTCGTCCTTAAATAATGGAAATCTGATCCAGCCTATCCCTTTGCTGTCCTCCCCCAGCGACGCCCTAAGCCAAGGGCGTCGCCAGGGGGGGGCAGGTAGGGGCAGCTGCCCCCCCCCTAGAGACTCAAAAAAATATAGTTAACTTAATCAAAGAAAGACGTCGCTTGAATTCTTCATTATTAAAATCTTGCACCTAATTGACTATTTGATTGTTTCCAAATTATTTTTATTTTTTGATTCCTTTATCCTATATTTTTTCCCAAATTCTTAATAAATATAATGACTTTGTGCTGATAATAATACTGCGTAGCTATTGGAGGGCTAGGCGGTGAGGTTCACCGGGGCCTCCAACCTCAGGGGGCCCCTCAGCAGGGGCTGAGAGGCCCCCTGAGGTTGGAGGCCCCAGGTTTGCTGGCCAGGGGGCCAGCAAACCCCCAACTGACCTAGCGAAAAGTTCTTCCACCTTCAGAACATAAATACAAATTCTTTCTGATATATCGTGTAGGTTCTTGTTTCTAGCCACTTAAACCAATCAGCTGTTAGGCCACCGATATATGAATTTGCGTGATACTTAAATTTTTCAAATTTATAGGTATTTTTATTTTAAATGACTCCGTTTACTCTGCCAATGCTTCCTTTAATTCTTCCGCTAAAGCAAATTTTTTTTCATTGACCGACACCCTTGGTCACTTAATGCGTCGGAACTTCAGTCAACAGAAAGCCTGTTTGTTTAATGTTTGTCATATCAATGCTCAAAGTGTGTCAAGTCACGACTACAGGCCTTTTCTGACGTCTACGTTCACGCCGTTCTGATTTCTGAAAGTTAACTTATCTCTCTACAACCTACCCTCTTCCCGGTTCTTATCCGTAATGATACAATTGGAAAGGGAGGAGGTGATATTGCTATTTATCTTCGTAAAGATTTTCCTTTCAAAATCATTGCTTCTTCTCCTTCACTTTACAGTGCTTCCACTCACCTCTTTCTGGAAAACCATTTTAAATGTGTTAAAATCCTACTTGGTCTTGTCCATTATCCGCTCGCCGTTGACTACTTTTTGAAACTTGAGAATCTGTAGGATCAGAGCATGCACATTGCGTCATACCTCAAACCTTCGTTTCCCTAAACTCCTACATATCAACGAGTCTGGTAGTCTCAATGTTCTTCCTCTGCAACCTACTCATTTTTATATCTCAGGGGATGATACGTGGCTTGAGTTAGTCTTAACGACTTCTCTCTTTCTTGTGCCCGCTCATGGTCAGTATTCTGCACCTGGCCTTTCCCACCATAACCTCATTTCTCCTCGAATGTTCTAAAACCTGAACCGGTTCCTAAAGGTCTGCATGCGCGTTATTTTACGCTCGTGAATATCGGAACTCGATTAGGGACACCTTGCAGCAGCTACAACAACCGTAGACGACCAGCTGCGTTTCTTCAATCGCGATCGATTGAAGAAACGCAGTTGGTCGTCCGTCAAGGACCGATGTCCTTGCTCTCTACGACAGACACGTTCCTGTACAGAGGGTTCAGCTTAGGTGTCCACCTGCTCCTTGGACGTGTTGTCGTGACTGTGGCGTACTGGGCTTTTTTTTTCACCGGAGCCCCTGATCACCTGATCTCTTGACTGTACAATCATTGGCGTAGCTATGTAGCTACGTACCGCGCCCTAAGTACCGTCGCCGTAGGGGTAAGACACGCACTCACGCACTTCCAGTGTAAAGCTTCATGTGCTTTTGACTGTAATTAAAATTCATGCGTTTCACATCCTCCACATGTCAACTTGCCACCCCCTGGGCCATCGGCTGGCGACGCCCTTGCCCTAAGCCGAGGCTCGTACTCCACAGGGGGTGCCCTTAGCGTGTAGTCGCGTTTGTAAGTTATTTTGCTCTGGCTGGAGGCCCTAAAAATAATATTTTCTAAGGCACCACAGGAAAGTCCGGTTAAGCAGCCGACAACCTCCTTTTTTTTTTGGTACGGGGTGGAAAATCCTCATGGATGTCCTCCGCCCTGGGGCGGGCGGAGGGGTCTGTCAGACTCTTACTGACTAAAAACCACCCCGGTGTTCCATCTCACACCTACGTCGGGGGTCGCGGGAACTGGAGATACTTCCGCAACCCCCGGCTGGTGCCGGCCCGCTACAGCGGGCCCCTTCTCGGGTCAGGGGGGGGAGTGAGGTGTTAGACTCCCCCCCGGACATCTTAGAGGGGCGCGCGTGGAACACTACGCGCCGCCACCTCGGGTCCTGGTGTATGTGGGGGGGCGACAGAGGTCCCCGAGTCTGCCGCCCCTGGACCCATTTAGGGGGGCCGGAAGAGGGCGTTATCCGCCCTCCGCCGACGCCCGGTGCGCCTGCTGCGGGCAGGGTGGGAGGTTGAGATCTCCCTCTCCCTTTCCGCAGCCTCCTTCTGCGACATGACACTTTCGCAGAAGGAAACCACCGCGTCCCAGGACTCTGCGCTGTCGACCATCGACTCGACCACGGCCGACAGCGACAGGTCACTGCCTACTTCTGAGCCGACAACCTCCTAGGTTGACCTGCGAGATGCCAATCCGAAAAAAAAAAGCGTAAAAAAAGTTATTGTCCGCTGCGCGCGCTTGGTGTGTGATGGTGTTGTCGCATAACATGTTTGCAGGTCAGCTGGTACACACTGTTGTAAGGTGCCATAAGTCTACGCCATCTGTCTATCATAAGGCCATTAATTTTTAACTAGTTTTTGCCCGCGACTTCGTCCGCATGTCCTTCCCCAGAGTTCAAGCTAAGTTCATACGATATTTCATCAAAATCGAGCCATTTCAAAGCGTAACAGACAGAGTTACTTTCGCATTTATAATATTAAAGTATGGAACTATGGATTATACTTGTGCTTCACCGCAACTCACCCGAACCAAAGAAATGATGAGGCTCTAGTCAGTTCTAAATTTTCTTAATTTTAAATGTAGTTTTGGGTGTGCAATGAACTGTTTGACATATTGAAATAGTTTCACGTAATTATTCAGGGATTGTGGGTTACCTCATTTTGCCAAGTCTAAGCTCAATAATGTGCAGGACTGCGAGCTTAATTGAAAAACTTAAGTGTCAACCGACTATCGTTTCTGACTGTACTATAGATTCCTCAGAATTATTTATAGCCCGCAATTTCTCAAAGATCTAAATATAACTTCGGTCTGTATGTAAAAAGGAAACGGTCTACATTGTGGTCGAATATTGGTCTAGATTAGATCAGGTTTTCGTGTTAGAGTGTAGTTTGGTTACGGTCAATATGTTTGGTATTAGGTTTATTTATGGTGTTTTTGTGTTGTTCAGTTTCTTGTCTTCTTTATGGCTTTAATGATATCACATATACATAGGTATTGTAAAGATTGCGTGCATATAGCATAGGTACTGGTCGAAAGCATTGACTAAATGTTTCGTCTAAACACTCTGGATTCGTTCTAAGTACCAGTCACTAACCTGTGATTCACAATAAATTATTCTAAATTGATTTGAATAAAAAAGTTTTGAATTTCACCTAAGATTCGATAAGGTGTTTTTTTGTTCCAGGAAATGTTATTAGATTTTTTATCGCCTGAATTTCTCGTTGTTTCCTTAATTCATGTTAAGCTTCTGGCTGGCTTCCAGTAACACTGTTCACAAACATACATTTGGAACATTTACTGGTTCTGACGGCATTACCCCAAAAACCTAATGATCATTTGCTGTTCCAACGAGTTGCGGAAATTGTCTACATTGAAGTATTAACATGTTTCTAGATTTCCTAAGATTACCATAAGGTTCTAAAGGCCCCACCTTACATCGAGAGATTAATCATGACAATGCGGTCAAACCAGCAGTCCTATTATTTAGTACATGTGTGTACATATTTTCACATTATTGATGTAGTTACCTTTTTAGGGTTTCGTACCTGGAAAAGAAAAAACGGAACCCTTATAGGATCACTGTGTTGTCCTTCTGTCTGTCGGTCCGTCTGACTATCAAGAACCTTTGTCTCAGGAACGCGTGGAGGTATCGAGTTGAAATTAAAACCATATACTCAAGTCTACAGCCCCTTGGAGCCGTAAAATAAAAATCAAACGTCTAAGTTAATGTGAAAAAAAGATACGGCCGTTTATGCCGAAAAAACGTATACTTCGACACTCTCAAGGGAATCAAAATTTATAGGGTAATTTCCGTTGACCTAGAACTATGAAATTTAAGGGGCAAGTAATATCGTGTTAGACTACAAGTACTGGGAAAAGTCTGAAAACTATACATTTGTAATTGAAATAATAAAAAATATAGTCTTTATATAAAGTATGTAATCGATCATCGAGGTATGCACGGTCATAAATGCGACCAAATCACGGAATTTGAAAGGAACCCTCGGTGGGCGAGTCCGACTCGCACTTGTCGGGTTTTTATATTTTTTATTGGTTTACGCTCGCACAATAATTTGCACCTGCCATGTTACCTATTTCTCTGAGTGGTGCCGGCCGCAAATAGCACCACCCCATTTCTACCCATGGGTGTCGTAGAAGGCGATAGAGGGATATTGACCAGAGGATGGGCAGCAGCGTCCTTCTGAGTACTATAACACCTACTGCGATCGCCAACATGCACCGGCCAAGCATGGCGATCTGAACCTTCTCTATTGGGAGATCTCTATACCCGGTAGTGGGAATCTAAAGGTTAAAATGATGTTGATGATGTTATCTCATCAGCTTAGTTCGAATAAAATAAAAAATAAAACAAAAATCATTTATTGCTCAAATTAGAATTTTACATTTTGTAAAAAACTTGACCTCCAAAGTTTTTCACAAAATAACGACTACGAAAACTAACGACGAATAACTGACGAATAATACGGTAAACATGCAAAGGTGTGCAGAGTATCTTGTGTGTGAAATTCGGTGAGTAAGTGTAGAGATGTGTGAGAGTGTGCGTATGAGTGTGGGTGATGTGCGGTGTGTGTGTGAAAAATCATGTGACAGTTGATGGGTTTAATTAAGTGGGTGTCAGTAGAAGCATTTCATTATCTTCACAATTTAGGCTCATTAGCCACTCACTTGTAGCTATTTTCATTTTATGTCTGGTACGAGTAAGTTGGTAGAGAATGCCTATGCCTATCTTTGTACCATTTGTTGCAAAAAAAATATCAAACCCGTACAGACACGGTATCTATCGTATAGCATTTGATTTTGCAACGATTATCATTAAATTTCAACTATAATATCTTTCATGACCGATCTGAAGGTCATCGTCTAGGTCGCGGCTAACCGGAGAATGCAAGCGGCAGGTTGCCGCTCGTTGTGGCGTTCTATGGGGGAGGTTAGTTCAACAGTGGACATCTTTCAGCTGATGACGATGATGACCTATCATGACTTTAAAATGTATTATGCTCCGTACCTTGCCGTGTTGTTTCGCCAGTGTACGCAAGCCCTTTACAGTCATCTGACCATAACATTTATAAAAAATTTTCACTTCCAGGTAGGTACAACAAAATACAGAAAATTACAGCCCCTGTACTCAAAGATATCATAAATAATTTTATGTTTGGTTTTTCTTTTACTGTTTCTAAAGGAAATGGTTTACAATTAGGGCTGGATATTGGTCTAGGGTTCATGATAAGATCTTGCCTTTCGTGTTGTAACGTCATTCTGTTTGTTTTAGGACTTCTAAAAAAGTTAATGAACTCTATTTCTTATGTATGTGATGTTAACTTAGGTTTCGAAATAACATAATAAAAAATAAAATTGTTTATTGTAGGATAACAATTATCCATAGTGTTACAAAAATACTTAAAAGTTATGTTAGTAAATGTTGACAAAAATCACTAATTATTTTGATACATCAAACCGTACCTCCCACATGTAGTTTGATGAACCGGTTAAACACAGAAGCGTCCAACCTTTCCGCTTTCATTTTTAGCTAGCTTCAATTAGATTATTATGAGAGCTTCTTTTATTGTCAACGCTTATCACTGTCTTGTACTTTGTTATTTATGAATGGCACTCCGATTTAAATGGTATGGGTCACTTGAGGGAGGTCTTTGCCCAGAAGAGGGCAAAGACCTCCCTCAAGTATTTTCAGGTATTCTTTTCTTGAGCCGCTTTGAACCAGCTCACGCAGTGCTCGTCCCGGCCTCAACAACCAGCTCGATCCCTGTGCATGCGACCGACGTGACCCATACCATTTAAATCGGAGTGCCATTCATAAATAACAAAGTACAAGACAGTGATAAGCGTTGACAATAAAAGAAGCTCTCATAATAATCTAGTTTAACACAACAACAAGCGATTCGTGACGTTATCAGCAATGGAGTAGGTAACTTCTACTTTTCCAAATATATCCGACAAAGCTCTTTCCAATTCCATTTTATTACACATCAGGGAAAGATATTAATAATAATAAATACAGCTTTTATAACAAAATATCGGGGTTTCTCGTTACCATAAATCGTAAAATCGGAACACAACGCAGGTTGTAAAAATCGATTAAAGGAATCGCTTGCCCGATATTATTGCCTTCTCCGACGGTTATTAGGGATCTGATGAAATTGAGCCCAGATGCATTAAATTAAGGTTAAGTAAAATTGATCAATCATAGTTAAGCTGCGCTTGCCGCGGTCGGTCTATGGATGGGTGATCATCTATTTCATACCCAGACTACTCTATGCCTCGGAAAGCACGTAAAGCTTTAGTTGGTCCCGGCTGCTTTTCGTAGATCTTAGACAGTCGTTATGGGTAAGTCTGACAACCAGTCTTACCAAAGGGTGTCGTGTTACACAGTTACTGGGTTGTGGAGGTCAGACTGTCAGTTGCTTCATTTAAAACACTGGTATTCAGCTTCATCTGGTTAGTCTGGAAGCCGACCCCAACATACTTGAGAAAAGGCTAGGCAGATAATGATGGTGCCTCAGGGTTTAGGGTACCATTTACAGCAAAAAAAAGACTGATTAAAGAGTAATGGACCGGCCACGCTGAAGTGGACAACTTACAGGTGTGGTTAGATCATGCAGTAGTATTTTACCAACGTTGGTGTGTACCCGTCCTTACAAACATCGCCCGCAAATTATTCGCTCTGATGAGGCCTGGGGTGTGATTCTGTAACACCTCAATTTAAACTTCGAATCTGAATCCGCTGTGAGTTTCTTGATTGGCATTCTAAAAACTGGGTGGATAATTCGAATTTACACAAGCGCCACCCTTGCGAGTGTGTCAGTGAGTTGAACTAAATTGACAGGGAGATTTTGACAGATTAAGTATGAAATGACGTAAGAAGTGGCATTCTGAAAGGTAATTTCCCCGTCACTTCGACGCTCACTTCGCACTCGAACCCGATTCAAAGTGTCAAATAAATCAAGGTAATTTTCAATCTTATGCGAAGTGAGAGTGAATAGCGATGTAAGATGCGAGTTGTTGTTTGAATTTTACAGAATCGACCTACTGGTCGTAAATATTTATAAAAAGAAAAACTGGTAAAAAGTCTTTCACAAACAAACTTATGACTGACTATTAACAGGTAAATGAGACATTTCAACTTTGTATCTGAGATGGTAACGTATCTGAAAGGTCTTTATGTCTTTACATCTATAAAAACCGGACAAGTGCGATTCGGACTCGCTCACCGAGGGTTCCGTACAAAGTAGGTACCCTCTACATATCCATATTTCCATATTAATATTATAAATGAGAAAGTATCTCTGTCTGTTACGCTTCCACGATGAAACGGCTGTACCAAAATTGATGACATTTGGCATGAAAATAGCTTGAACCCTGGGAAATCATATACACAGTACTTTTTATTCTGGCACTTCGTCTGCATCCGCGATAACCAACATGCACACAGACCAAATCGGACAAAAGCTAACTGTAAATAAAGAATATATTTTTAATGATTTAATTACAAATGTATAGTTTTCAGACGTTTCCCTGTATGTAAAGTATAAGACGATATTATTTGCCAAATTTCATAGTTCTAGGTCAACGGAAAGTACCTATATAAATTTTGATTAGGTACCTTGATATTGTTTTTTGCTACATAAACGGCCGTATCTTATTTTCACGTTAATTTAGAAGTTTGATATTTTTACAGCTTTAAGGGACTATGTACTTAAATATATGGTTTTAATTTTAACTCGATACCTCTACGCGTTCCCGAGATAAAGGGTCTTGACAGACAGACAGACGGACAATAAAGTGATCCTATAAGGGTTCCGTTTTTTCCTTTTGAGGCACGGAACCTTAAAAATGCGACGAAGTTGGAAAAGTACACCTCGAGGGATTGAGCAAATACAACTCTATGTGGTATAGTTATTGATGTGATTAGGATCACGTTTTCTTTGCCCGAGCAGTGATATTTCTGATGACCCCTACTTTTTATACACAGCGATGTAAAAAAGTTTATTTTGGTTTTTCCAATGACCTTTACAAATATATTCTTTGCACTTTGTTTAGTTAATTATTCAAGAGAATACTGCGATTTAAAACAACAAAGTTTAAAAAATAAAATATTTTGGCGGAGGAGGTGGCGGGATGATCTAGACTCTTTTGTCAAAGACTGGTCTGAAATAGCCCTTGACTAGAGAGGCCTTTGCCCTGCAGTGGGAATATACACACACGATACTAAAATCATAAACTTCTTTTAACTTTCGCGTTGTCGGGAAAAATCTGGATTAAATAAGTACCTAGCTACTTTGAGTACCTACGGTTCACTTATTGAAACGAAAGTATAACAAGACTTTTCTTAAAATATGTAACAGAACTTTTAACAAGTTGACAAATTTTAAACTAGGTACTTCGATACTTACAACACAATATTTAAACTTTTCTCACCAACTCTGAGTCAAGTCAAAGTCGAAGCATTTATTTCAAATAAACCAATTATAGCCACTTTTCAAATTTATTGTCAATTGTCAAGGAGTCCATCAATATTATTAGTCAGAAAAGTTAAAAATTAGCAAGAAACTCTAAGGCGCGTCGCTCACTGGTAAGTCGAGGCGGCGTTGCGTAAGAGGCGGCGCGGCGTCGCGGCTCGGGCGAGGATAGGTCTCTACGTGGAGTCGAGGCGCAGGCAGCTATGGTTCCTTCACATTTTATGTAATTCTTTCACTTTATTTTTTTTAAATTGTTGTGCAATTTAGCCCCACACTTTGTCTTGTTTGTTCCTATTACTATAATCAGATCGTGTTTACAATTTTCATGAGTTTCACGTTGGTTTCCAAATCGTCACGCATATTTAAAACTTCTAAACGCAGCTACGCACGAAACCAAATGACAAAATGGCGGTGGAGTCGTGGCTCGGGCACACTTAAGCGCCCCTCCTTCGCCTGCACCTCGCCTCCGCCTAGCCTCCGCCTCGCCTCCGCCTCGCCTCCGCCTCGCCTCGCCTCCGCCTCCGTTGCGGCGCGCCGCAACAAGGTTTTCTATTCTAGCCTATTTACGGCGTCAAAAATCAAAATATTGAACTCAATAAACACAAACAATTTTTATTGTAAAATGTTTCTTATTATTCCCCATATACGAAACAATAAATAAATTGCGCCAGGACATACGAACAGGTTTGTAAATGATCACTCAAGTTGACTCTTCGCACTTAGTGTAAATATGCGTTCAGTACTGTGCTAAACGCAGTGTTTATATTATGTTATATTTTTGTATAGTAACAGTGAGCCTAATCCACATTTAATTTATGGACATCTTACTAACTTAAGTTAAGTACTTTGAAATAAGGTAATAATCAGAAAAAAAGTAATCCATTTTAGATATAAAACAATTCAAAATATTTCAAGAAGTATTCTAGATATTTTTATTTTGCATATCTGATAATATTGTAACCTTAAAATAAAAGTTCCATCGAGTTCCGCTCATTTAAGGTAATCAGAGATAAGCTATTGGTTTTGCCTATTATTTCGAACTATCTTTGGTTCCAACTGTTGCCAACTTTTGCTAAAATTTGACATTGTTTTCAGGTTTCATTGTTTGAAGTGACTCTATGAAGTCAAATATTACTAATTAATATTTTCAGAATGTACTAATGATGATGATTATAAAGATGACAGTTAAATCGATTTTGATTAATATTTATTGTTAAATAATTTTATACTTTATAACTATTATTTAAAAAAAAGATTAATTTATTTTATAAAAATAAATTTGTAAAAAAAAAAAAAATTACCTTACTCAAAAACAAAATCTTGATAATAATCAGTTTTAAATCATTTATTTACAAAAAATATTAGGTATTGTCGTCGTAAAGGTGCTGTTTTGCCCTGTGTGCGGCGTGCCGCTTATGCGCTCGCGCCTCAACTCCACCTCGACTGATTGATCGTGTCAGCGACGCGCCTCAGGATACTATCTACAAATCAAATCAAATCAAATCAAATCATTTTTATTTGTGTAACATAGGTAGTAAATACTGTTCTTAAATTAAAGTTCATAGGGTCGCTATGTTATGCCAAGAGGCGTACAAATATGGTTACATGCGAAATAAGCAATAAAAAATATTAATCATGCGCGAGGATAACACAAATTATTTAGGTCAAAATTAATAGCATGATGATCAGTTACTAAATGAGAGCAAAAATGATAATGTCACATAAGGAGTAATTTCTACAGTCAATAAATAATAAATAACTATACATTCAAATAGTCACATAGGCAAGTATGTCAAAAACTATTAGCAAGATGATTAGTTACTAAATGAAAGCAAAAATGATAATGTCACAATAAGAAGTAATTTCTACAGTCCAAACATAATAAATAACTATAAATTCAATTAGTCACATAAATAGGTAAGTATGTCAAAATTAATAGCATGATGATTAATTAATAAATGAAAGCAAAAAAATGTTAATGTCACATTATGGAGTAATTTCTACAGTCAAAAAATAATAAATACCATAAATTCAATTAGTTACAGTATTCAAATAAACATGTTTCTCCAGTCAAATAAATAAATAAGTCTACATTAATTTATCATTCAGAAATTGATCAGTCGAATAATAACATTTTTCAATTAACATCAATTTTAATTTTTTTTTGAATTGGGTAACATTCAATTTTTTTATCCTATCTGGTAATTTATTATATAAGCGAGGTGCCATGCCTAAGACACTCTTTCTCACTAAGGCAGTTTTACAGCGTTGATTGCTTAGAGAGTTTGCGTATTGGCTACGGATCGTAACATTTCGTAACGTTGACACTTTTTCGAACAACCTCATGTTTGTTTTGACGAAAACACTAATTTCAAAAATATATATTGAAGGTAAGGTAAGTATTTTTAACGATTTAAAGGATGGCACACAGCTACTATCAATTTTCAGACCACACATTGATCTTATGCATCTTTTTTGTGCCTTAAAAACGATATCTTTATCGGTGGAATTGCCCCAAAAAATAATGCCGTATCGTAAATTTGAGGCCACTAAGCCGTGGTATGCAACTAGTAGCGCATCCATATTTATTTTTCGAGCAATTTGGAAAAGTGCGTATGCCGATTTATTAATTTTCTTACTTAGCTCATCTATGTGGGCTTTCCAGTTAAGTTGGTTATCAAGGAATAAACCTAAGAATTTTGCTACTTTAACTTCTTCAATGTCACAGTTACTATGTCTTATATATACATTTGGTACTTCAGTTCTTTGGTGGAAGTGCATTATTTTGGTTTTCTTTAAGTTAATTACTAAATTATTTTTATTAAGCCAATTAATTATGTCCGATAGTGTACTGTTTATGTCATCTTGATAAGTATCGCGGTCAATACATTTTACTATGGCAGTACTGTCGTCTGCAAACATCACCATTTGATGTTGAATCGCCTTTGTTAGATCATTTATATAGACTAAGAAAAAAGGTGGCCCAAGGACGCTTCCCTGTGGGACACCAAACTTTATTAATCTAGAATGGGATAAATAACTCTTTTCAAATTTTGTTTTTTCACAAACTCTTGTAATCTCTGTACATTGCATTCTGTTGGAGAGATAGGATTCGAATAGTTTTAGGATGTTACCTCTGATACCATAGCTACGTAGTTTGTCTAATAAGACGTCGTGCTTTACGTAATCGAAGGCTTTGGTCATATCTGTGTAAATAGCACAAATAGGAGATTTTTGGTCTACTGCTAACATAATATTTTGTAAGAAGTCAAAGATAGCCATGTTTATCGTGGTATTCTTTCTGAAACCATATTGTTCCTTGCTTAATATATTAAATTTATTCAGATAGCAATACAGGGACTCATAAATAACTTTTTCAAAAATTTTAGAGAAAACTGAGATTTTAGCTATTGGTCTATAGTTCTTCATATCAGTTTTATTATCTTTTTTATGTAGTGGTTTGATAATAACTTTCTTTAAGTCCTCAGGATAAACTCCGTCAACAATGCCAAGGTTCATAATATGCGCTAATACGGGAGCTATCAGTTCATTTACAAACTTGATCACCTTTGTTGACACACCGTCAAATCCTACAGTACTTGTATTTTTAAGTGATCTTATAGCCGCAACAATGTCGGTTGTTATAACAGGCTGCATAAACATGGATTGCGTTGTCAAATTGTCAAATTTAATGTCTAATTCTATATCGGTTTTAATGTTATTCGCAATTTCATCTATAAAATAATTATTAAATGCATTTGCAATGTCAATAGGTTTTGAAAAGGTCAGGTCACATTTATTAATGGTCATAATTTTTAAAAACATGGATTTTTTGGATTTTTTTAAAAACAAACAAGTTTTAAAAAAATCCATCACTGTTCTAGTTACAATAATACATTTAATGTTGGTTTTTCACTTAAGTACTTACTCGTACCTATATGTGCTCGAAGAATTCAAACAGAATCAACGCAAAGTTTCAAGCAGACCGTTATGACCATGTTACCCTTTAAGTATGGACGTGGAGTCCCACAGGCTACTCGATGTTTTCGTTTTTTTAATTTCACCTGATTCCCCCCATTCCCCGCGATTGAGTGGCTCAGTAGCTTTTGTTTTAGTTGTAAAACTACCAATGAGGGAGGACGTTGCGTCTTCCGATGAATATCACGTAAGTAATGACCATCAAAATATTGACCGGTGCCTGTCAGGCTTCACGTCCATTGTTGCCCTATGATATATTTTATAAGGTCGATTATGTAGGTTTCACATTTTGTAGTACAAAATGTCAAAAAACAATGAAGCCGGTGGTTCTAAATCAAAACGACCATCTACGAGTTCTGTTCAGGGTCCTGCGAGAAAAACTTTGCGTGCAGGAGATGAGGTTGACCATGACTCGAGTTTTAGGTAATGATATGGTTACAGGAGATGTCCAGGATCAAGAAACCAGTCAAGGAACCAGAAGAGCATGTAGAATCTGTCCCACGTATAAACATAGGATGACTACCCATGTTTGTGTTGGGTGCAACAAACCTGTGTGTCTCCAATGTTCTAGACCTTTGTGCACTGACTGCCAATAAATGTACGTTACCTACTAGACTGTTGTCAATTTTTTTTATATTTGTTACCTGAAGTAGGTGTTTTGTGTTTTGGTTTCTTTTATATTATATTTTGAGAAAAAAAGACTCATTTTGTTATAGGAATAAGTTTGGCTGTTATTAATACCTAAAAATGAAACTTAAATAGATTTAGACTGAAAAGTGACATAATTTTCGATTTTTTAAATTTCTTTAATTTTGGAAATGAAAGTTGATCATTTAGGCAGGTTATTTTATTGCTAAATCCCATAACCTTAATATTTAATTAGTTTTATAGCGATCTTATATCAAATTCCCCAAAAAAAATGTGTTTGCATATAGGAGCCTGTGAGACTCCACGTCCACAGTAGTGTTAAGAAAACATGACGTCCATACTTAAACGACTTAGGAATTACTAGTTCAGAATTAAACTGTATGGCGGGATGGAGTCCTTGGACAAAGACTGTTCCCTAATAGCTCTTGACAGAGACAAATGACAGAAGAGTAGAGAGGGCTTTGCCATGCAGTGAAAAAAAAAACTTGAGTAATTACTACCCTGTCTATGCTATATCAAACGATGCAAATCTTTGGTATGCAAAATAGCTATATTACAAAGGTATTTTTAACAATATTGTGTCGACCTTTCCTCACAATGTTTTCCTCCATAGTATGTATGTCAACCAACAAACAAACAGCATCACATTTCACATTGAAAAGGTCATATTGACACAGCCATGTTTCCAACCCACAATCGGTACCCTCTTCAACTTTATCTTACTGAATATTACAGAGATTTATTTTCGTTTCAAAGTAAAGGACTTTTCAAACGTTTCATTCGACACAATGAATATAAAATGTCTTACATTAAACGGATCGTTGATTTATCAAACTACAAAGGCACTAATATCGTTTTAATAGTTTAAAACACACTTTTTAAATAATGCTTTGATTATTTTAAGTCATGAATTCTGACGTCAAAAAACATTTGTATTTTAAATTAATAATTTAAAACCAATCTGTTACGTTCACTTAAGGGTCTCTTAAGTGAAGTTCTAGACCAAAATTCGGGTAAAATAGATAAAACCTCAATTGTTTTATAAAGATAAGTAGAACTCATGTTTTTGATTTACGCCAGGCGACAATCGCAGTGGACGAGGCCGTCTGGAAATGGCTTCGAGTTCTTAGGCCGAAAGAAATACCCAAGGGATATGCCCTAACAGGTGATACACCTGGAGGGTTCTGGTACAGTATGTTAACCCAGTTGTTACTGAAATCTTTTTTTATCTCGTATCACAGTAATTTTTAGTATTGTAGAAACTGAGTTTCCAAGAAAACTCGGAAAATGCGGATCGTTTTAACGATCGGTACTCATTTGGGGATGTATTTCAGACTATTTGACTTTCAGATTCAGACCTAGATAGACTTTCTGATACCAATAATTTATTTCCGAGTACGAAGGTTTATTGAAACCCAAATATAGTCTCTCAACCAAATAAACCAACCAAACCAACCGAACTAAACCAAGCCACCAAACTATAAAACTAACTAACTAACTACTAAACTATATTGGCTTCCATTGTAACCGGATGCAACTGAATACCAGTGTTTTACATGGAGCGACTACCTATCTGATTTCTACAACCCAGTTGCTGGGTAACTCGATACCGCTTAGTATGACTGGTTGTCCGACTTTCTGGCTTCTGACTACCCATAACGCCCGCCAAAGATCTACGACGAACAGCTGAGTCAACGGCTTTGCGTGCTTTCCGAGGCATGGAAAGGAACGGCTCTGTATGAAATGGATGGTCACTACTGAATTCAGTTACTACTTAGTACTACTACTGACTTACTGAATTCGATTACACTTTACTGTATTTAGTGTAATAAGGGCTCTAGGCTCGAGTTCTTCCCCCCCCCCCCCCCTGTCACTGCTCCCTTCCACTGTGAATGTAAGTACTTAATAGAACATTTTCGAGCAATAAAAATGAATGAAGGCGCGTCCCTTCAGATTATCTTTTATAGACCTTACATTTGTGTTAATAGTTTTTTTTTTACAGTTTAGTAGTTTATTGTTTTTAGAGCCTGCTTTTACAGTTTATGTTTTTTTGTCCTAAATAATAGTGTGGACACGTCACTTCCGGAAAACAGTAATTTTACTATTACATTATTAATTATGCTGCCACCCACCACATTTTATAAAACGGTGTTATGGGGTATACTATAATTACCCATCGTCCTTTCATTTTTAAAGGAAAATTATATACCTATTCATACTTCTATATTTAAAGGTTAACTGCTCATTGTTTATTAACTTCTCCCGCGACTTCGTCCGCGTGGAAGTCACGTATACCATAAAACACAGTACACGTTACTCGCTAATAATGTAGCTTATTATGGCTAAAGGAATTTTTGAAATCGGGCATGTATTTTTTGAGTTTATCCATTACAAAGAAACACACAAAACAAACAAATCTTTTCTCTTTATAATATTAGTTAAGTTATAAAATAATATTGTAATTATTAACATAACAAAACGCCCCTATCAACACCCATAAATTAAACTTAAAACTGTAAATAAAATATTATACCTAAAACTTCGAGAGTTAATCACAAACTTAAAATGTATCCGGAAATGCCCATATTCAAGAATAGCTAATATATATATATATGTCTAAAATTGCCAATCTGCCTTGAGCAGCATGGTGATTAATGTCCGTGGCTTTTCTGGATGAGAAGAGGCGTTTACCCTGTAGTGGGACAATAATAGGCTGGTATATTTATTTTAAATGTCCCCGCGAAAAGAAAAACCACCATTTGTATTGAAAGCAACTTTGTAACAACTTTTTTATAAAACATTCTTGTTACAGAATTCTGTGCCAAGAAAGTTTAGCTCCTTTTTTTGTTATTTCTTTAGGAAAACATGAAAGTGATCATATTTCATATGGTATTATAGTTTTGTGGACTATTTGAATGTTAGAAGACGCTTTTAGTCTTGAAAAAATATTAGCCTGTTCTTGGTTTCTATCGATTCTCGTTGCTCTTTTTTATAAATTTGTTTGTGGATTTAATGCCGGTTTCAAAATACCTCAGAGTCTAATTATTCGTAATTTGTTTAAATAAAACAGTTTTCTATCCAGAGTACAAATGTATGGAAAAGCTATTTCTCAGCTTCAAAAAAGAAGGATGTTCTCAATTCGAATGTACGTTTTTTTTTCTTTTTTTGGTTTTTTGTTACGCTATTTCTCCGGAAAATATAAATCGATTTAAAAAAAAAAATTTTGGTTGGGGGGGTTTGCCTCAGGGGTGGTCCCATATAAATTTTATCGAAATTGTTTCACCGCTTTTTGAAAATATTAACAAAACCCAAATATTTTACATAGACGAAACGTTATAGTTACCTCAATCTTTTGGGTACTTTCAATCTCTGTTTTAACTGTATTGCCGTTTCTTAATGGATTGGGACGAGAAAGGGGTACTTAAAACCTTAAAATAAAAACTTTTTTTTTACAAAAAAGACAACCGCCTTCCAAATCTAAAAAGTGAAATATTTACGACTTTAGTTTCGAAAGTCGGTGGCAATACAAAACAACAAACGGAACATATTCACCGATTTCCGAAACTCATGTGTGTTCTGTGCTAAAGTTATATTTCACTTTATAGGTTTTGATGGTGGTTGTCTTTTTTGTACAAAACCTTTAAAACTCCGTGTTCCCGCGACTTCGTCTGCGTTAATGTCAGTCATCGCTGATACAAACAAAGTCGCAGATTAAAGTTGTAGCCCCCAGATAAATAGTATGTATCAAATTTCATAAAGCCGTGAAATATGGTTTATCATGGTAGATTTTCTGTGATTTCAGAAACGGAAAAGTTTCGAAAAGAAAACCGTTTTGACTTTTTATATTAAGTTTTAAGATAATAAAGTAAAAAAGATTTCAAACATTACAGAATTAGCGATATTGGAAAGTGATTATATTCTTTCCAAAAACTGTTTTCAAAAATTCTTCTTTCTTTTTTAAAGTTTGTTTTTAATGCGTAATCAGTAACGTAAGTAAGTAGTAATAATTCTGGGGTGTTATTTCGCATAACATACTTGGCATAATCTTCTTTAAACGAATATTATTAAGGCATAAAAATTATTAAATATAATTTTTGTTTGGCCGAATGTTTATATGTCCGAATTTACGATGGCGTACCTACTTTCAAGATGGCAGAAATTTATTTCGCATAATTACCTTTGGCAAAGTTAAAATTCCGCATAATTTCGATTAGCTTCATTGAGTTATAATGTACTTAACGTTTATTTAGAGCTATAATTGTTTGGTACAATTTCACTTGGCATACTGTGAATATGTCAGAATTTCATTTGGCATAATTTTATTAGGCATGTTGCCATTTCTATAAATAATCATTTTTAACCTTCCATTAAAATTAAAACATTGTCTTAAAAAGGGTGTCCCCCTTGTTTCGCAGACAGAAATTTCAAAGAATTTCGTTTCCCTGAAAATGTTTCATGTAATATTTGGTTCTCGTATTTTTATTTTGACTATTATTGTTTAAAAGATAACTATTTAATGAAAAATATTCCACAGAAACACAATTCAACGAATTTTTAATCACATTTTTTTGTTTAACAAACTTGTCAAACAGTTTTTAACGAATATTGTTTGTTTGTTGTATTTTTCCATGGAATTTATTTCAACGAAAATGTATTGTAAATAGACAATAACAAAAATGTTGTCTTAAAAAGTAAATGTTGTGCAACAAAAGTTATTGACAGAAACGAATCGCTGCGAAACCGACTCCACGTAGAAGCCGGCCAGTAAGCCGAAGCTGCGGTGGTGAGCGTGAGTACCATCTGCGACGATAAGCTCGCGTGGGACCGCCCCGGAACCCCACGCAACGCCGGAGCCGTGACAGAAACTATGCCTGCTGCGTGTTGCATGCTCGCTTGCATGATGCATGCTTGTTTGCATGATGCATGCTTGCTTACATGCTGCATACTTACTTGCACGCTGCATGCTAGCTTGCATGCTGCATGGCTGCTTGCACGCATGCGCAGTAGGTTTGGTTAGAACTGAGACTCACATTCTTGGGAATAAGTTTTATGTTAAATAAAAAAATATAAGGATAAAGAATATTTGATTTGTTATTTTGTGATATGATTATTCTAACATTAAAATTAATGTAAAAAAAAAACAATGATTTAAAAATCTTGAAACTAAGTATTCTGCGTATTGATTATTCTATGAAACGAAATTATGGTTAGCTATGAAACAACGTACTACCCTTAAAAAGTTATGGTGTGCTACAAAAGTTAGTGATAGAAACGAATCGCTGCAAAACCGACTCCGGCAACGATGGCCAGCCAGTCGATGCTGCACTGGTGAGCGTTAAAATCCTCTACGATGGCATGGTCGCGTGGGACCGCCGCAGCCTCGTAGCGCCCAAGCCGTGACAGAGACCATGCCTGCCGCATGCTCGATTGCATGCCTGCCGCATGCTCGCTTGCATGCTTGCTGCTTGCATGTTGCATGCTTGCTGCTTGCATGGTGTATGCTTGTTGGCATGTTTGAATGCATCTTAAGTAAAGGATTTTTTTTTTTAATAAATATTTATAAATTAACCACAATGATCACAATCAACTATAATTATATAGTGATTATACATGCACAAAATGAATTCATACAAATAATGAATTAATTATTATTATGGTAAAAATTCAAAATTATTCTACTAATGAAATTTCTGCAATGTGAAATATTTTGTATAATATGAGTTTTTCAATTATTATGGATACATATGAAATGTATGCCAAAAGATAATTCTAACTGCAAGCTCTCTGAGACATCATAGTTTTTGCCTTTTAATGACTATTGATACGAAATGTATGCCACAAGACGATTCTGACTGTGAACACTCTGCAATATGATGGTTCTACTTTCAATTATTAGGCATATGAAATGTATGCCTAAAGATGATTCTGACTTACAAAATGATGAATTTTGAATATTATTATGAATTAATTTAATAGTATGATAAATGAGTGTCTAATAATAATAATAATAATCGTTTATTTACCAGAATTCAAACAAACAAACAATTTTCGACAAACAATTCAACCAATTAAACAATCAATCAATCAAACAATTTTCTGCGAAGTGAAGTTTATGCTATCTGCTGTTATGCAAAACAATATTATGACGTGCGGACCAGATTCGCGCGCGGGCGAAAATACGCAAGACAGGAAAAACGCCCCTAGAGCAGAAACTGTCACCGTAGTCGAAATCCGCATGACAGGAAAAACGCCCCTAGAGCAGAAACTCTCACCGTAGTCGAAATCCGCATGGGATGTTATTAGACAGGAAAAAGAAATTGGTGACCCACACATTTATGTTCGCATAATTCGACGAAATGTAGGGCTCTGCATATTTAATTACCGCTTTTTCGGTTTTGGTAGAACAATAGTTAGTAACATAGTTCTGCGAGGTTGCTAGTGTTTTATAACCCTGTATTTTCTTTTCTATTGGACGAGCCCGCCACACCATTGCCAAAATCAACATTGACGACCTACAGAAAAGCGCTGACTCTCGGAGAAACGATTCAACTGTTTTGGATCCCGCAACGAAATTAATCAGGATAGAACATCGGAGGAGTAAGGGCGGGTTGTTTCAAACGGTTGGTTAACGTTACATACGGATGGTTAAAAATTACTATGATGTGAAATTCAAAGCATTCGCCGATTAAAAAAGCGGCGGGATATTTTTGACGAGAACAGTCAGGGAGAAGCACTACTTCGTAAATAATGGGGCTCTCCAGTGGGAGTAGCACCTTACATGTCATCGGCACCATCCCATCTGCTCATAGTCAGAAAGACTGATAGCAAGATTTAACCGAAAAAAAAAAATGATGTGAGATGTTATACGTTTGTCAAATATAACGGTTAGTTTAATGACATATAAACCGTTAAAACATAAGGCCCGCCCTAAGAAAATAAAATATATTTTCTACTTCCCTCATTATCAAGCAGGAGATAAAACAGAACTAGGCCAATTGGTACAAAAGGAGGTAACCGTGTCGTACTCAAAACCCCAAAAAACAAAAATAATTTTACATTTTACTCGGTGTCCTATGTTAATAACGACACCATATCTACTTCACCGCCTAATTCCGACCACACAATCTAACTTTGTTATCTGCTAATAATATAAAACAAACATTTCATACATTTTCATCATCTACCCACGAAACATTGTAATACATTGAGCAAATATCGGTTTTAACTCATTATAATTAAACGATTATGTTAATATTGACTTTTGTTGTATGTTGTATGCTGCTCTAATCACTGTGGGTAGTTTCCCGGAAGCGACCGTGGGTGGTATAATATACTATATGCAGGATCGTCACTGAGCGATCGAGGACGAGTGCCGAGCGGTATAGTACATCGTCAGGACTATAGGCGTTCCCATTATCCCATTAGGGATAAACAACATACCTGTGAAAACAATTACACACTATTAGTAAAGAAAACAATACAAATGGTAATCAGTAACAATAATAAAGTAAGTTCAAGGTACAGCAACAATACAGTTAATCGAACAGACCATTAAGGTCCCACAGTTCGTACAGTGGCGAAGCCACCCAATAATAAACGAACAAACCCTTAAGGTTTATAGTTCGTACAGCAGCCTAAGCCACCCAATGATAAACGAACAAACCCTTAAGGTTCATAGTTCGTACAGTAGCATAAGCCACCCAAATACAAAGTGTATCGCTCGCTAGCAGCAAGCCTATACAGCTATGTGAATATACAGCAGCGCTGTACCAGGTAAACCGACAGTATTGTCGGGAGCAGGAACTCTTTACTGAGTCGAATCCGACGATCGACTGCCCTACTTACGGAGTGCACGCTCTTTTATAAGGCGATGCCCCCACCTTGTAACCTCTCCATACAAGTCTATCCATTGGCGCACGGAAGTGCGTCACGCGTTTACTTGATACAAAACACTACAATGTACTAAATCTAATAAGATTTAATTATAAAGCAATCAAATACCACACTAATAATTGTCATGAATAAACAATAGTGATTTTATAAAGTAATTCGTTTTACATTCAAAGTAACATGTCAACAATTGTTTTGAATAAATCCATCGATAATAATTATCGAAATAAAGTCTCCACAAATCAGTATGCACACACAATAAATCATGTTTCGAATTAATAGACAATAATTGATAGTAAAATCACATAAATTAACAATAAGAAACACAAATCATAACAAATTTAGTTAACACCCACAATGTGATTAATAAACTGTCTCCGACATATATATATGTATATATCAGCCTATTGCCGTCCACTGCTGAACGTAGGCCTCCCCCAGAGATCGCCAACCAACCCCGTCTTGGGCGACCCGCATCCATCCGCTGCCAGCCACCTTTTTTAAATCGTCGGTCCATCGTGCCGCAGGGCGTCCCACACTACGCTTGCCCAAACGCGGTCTCCACTCTATAACGTGTCTGCTCCATCTACCGTCTGTCCGTCCGCAGACATGGCCGGCCCACTTCCACTTCATAATATACTATGGATGTTACTATTTAATTCTAATTTATTTTTAATTATTGAATATTTTGGATTTCTTATCACCTACATTATTTTCACATAATTATATAGAAGCAACCTGAATAATGTAACCAGGATTTTGTAAAATATTTATTAAAAAGCCAAACCCAAATAACCCAAACAACCCAAATATGGATAATTTATTGAATTTAATTTATCTGAAATGAAGAATTTGATTTTTGATTAAAAAGAGTGTCCGTGGAGTTTCTTGCTCGGTCTTCATCTCCATAGAGACCTACCCTACGTTTTGGAACCCGCAACTAGTTTCAACTTACTAACTAACTGACTAACTCTCTGACAATTCAAAAGTGGTTGTAAATGGTTTAATTGAAATAAATGCTTTGACTTTGACTTTAAGTGGTGGCGCTGCTATCAACAATCTTAAAAGTTCAAACAAAAGACGACCTTATGTGTTTTGAAAATTATTATTTCCAAAAACTGCCATTTTACAGATAAGTTAGTATCTTTGTAACTGTGCGTCAAATCACAGTTGTGAAGATCGTTACCGCGATGTACGTTACCGTACTGTAAAAGTTTATCATCGCGACGTTCGTTATTGCGAAAGTTTACCATTGCGAGAAGTACAAGATAACTGCCTAGACAGTAGAAGTCTTGTTACTGGCCCATAGTAACCATTGTAATATAACATACCTATTACTGCTATTCTTCGTGTTTGAATCACCACCACCACCATGTCAACCTTTGAAAGCCCACTGCTGGGTATAAGTCTCCCCCAAGGGGAATTCAGCCGTAATCGCCATGCTTGGCTGATGCATGTTGGCGATCGCAGTTAAAAGCGTTATGGTACTCAGAAGGACGCTGCTGCTCATCCACTGGTCAATATTCCTCTATCGCCTTCTACAATACCCATGGGTAGAAATGGGATGGTGCTATTCGTGGTTGGCACCACACGGCTGTAAAAATAAAATACATAATTTGACGAAGAAAATAAATAGTCACGTTATATAATATCCTACACCTACAACTCATCGACTTCTGTTTCCGACCAACGACAACAATCATAATTGAATCACTCCATCCCACGCAAACAAGAATGCTATCAACACTACGATTCAATCGTCAAAACAAAACAAAGCACTGCCATAAACTTTATTGTTCTTTCACAGCTGTCTTACTGTCGCAGATCAGTCGACGGCTTTACGATGTTTTAATAGTCGTACCGTGAATAGGATTTAGTAGTACATGTGTAGTAAAATTAAGGAGGACTAGATACTTTCAGCTGCGTCTACACGGGCAAGGTTTTCTGTAACTGTTTTTTTTTATTGGACAAGCCCGCCACATAAAAAGTCAAAGTCAAAGTCGAATCATTTATTTCAATTAGACCAGTAAAGGCACTTTTGAACAAACTATTACCAAACCACGGCAACTTCAGTCTGTAAGCCAGAATCATCAGTGGCAACCACCAGAAAACCGCCGAGGCAATGAAGCTTAACGAGTCCCAGAGAAACGATTCCGCCGTCTTGAACCCGCAACGAAATTAATCAAAAAGGAACAGCGGAGGATAAAAAATATATATATTTTCCAATTCCCACATAATCAAGGAGGTCTCTTCTGTAAAGTATTTGTGTATTTCTGTATGATTTTGTAGTATTTCTGTAAAGTTTGTATTGTATGCTATTGCTGGAGCTAATTATTGTCAGGTAATTTAATCATCATCTGCCAAGTCTTGTCAGAACATGTTAGGTTTGGCTTCCAGTATAACCGGAGGCAACTGAATACCACTGTTTCACAAGGAGCGACTGCCGGTCTGCTCTCCACAACCCAGTTACAGGGTGACACGATACCTCTTGGTAAGACTAGTTGTCAGACTTTCTGACTTCTATCTACCATAACGACTATCAAAGATTGATGATTTTGACGACACGATTGGCAAAGTGATTGAGAAATTGACTGCTGCGCTGCATGTTGTGGGTTCGATTCCCGCATGTATCGCGTACCGATAGTTGTTCTGGGTCTGGCTGTTTGTGTATGTAATGCTAGCACTTCACATGGCGTATTTGTACAAATATTCGCCATATTTGAATAATAGAAAATTCCATTTTGCATTATCCAAATAAGGCAAATATTTGGACCAATACGCCATGTGAAGTGCCGGCATAAGATTAAATGTTTGTAAACGCATCCACGATACAGGAAAAAATTCCAGTGTAGAGCAACGTTTAAAAAAAAAAACAAGTACTTATGACAGCCATATTTCCTTGTTCTTGGTCTCCCTCTCATAACTGATCATAATTGCCAATAATGGCGCAACTTTAGTTGCTCGTGTAAACGCACCATTACGACGAATGATGGCAATTCAGCGACTGAATCCAGCTGAGTTTAGTTGTTAGCAATCAAACGTGTTGTTACGCTGATGGATAATTAAGAATGAGTCTTACAGCCGCACTCACAAAATGTTTACCAACGTTGATGTAACACTAACTCGGACGCATTTTTAATTTATGGTAATAAAAATATCACATATTTGTAAAAAGTAACAAAACCAAATCATTTTCCTTTGTATTGCAAAGCAGTAGTAGTATTTTTTTATACTCTTTTGATTAGAAATTAAGGAATACAATGGTTTCATCTCAACGATTTGGAGGTAACTTGACATTTTTTTTTTCTTATTATGTGATACCAATAAAAAAATTGTGGCTAAACCAAATTACGTATCATATCATGTAGATTACTAACAATATTTTTTCAGATGTAATTTCTCTGTAAATGCCGACGAAAAGTTGCTTCATCTGCAAACTTCTTTCAAGCTTAACCTAAACCTTAAACAGCAGCCCTAACCATTTCCCAACTACATTGGTGTCAGCTTCCAGTCTATCCGGATGCAGCAGAATAGCAGAGTTTCACATGGCAAATTATTGTAGCCTGTCTGGCCTCCAAAATTCAGTTACTGGGAAACACGATACCCTTGCTTGGTTGTCAGACTTTTTGGTTCCTAACTACCCATAACGACTTTCAAAGATTTAGGAATGCCAACTAGGACCAACGGCTATACGTGCTTTCCGAGGCACAATAATAATAAACAAAAAAGAACACATAAAACTACTATTTGTTCGGCCATAACTTCCAAAGCCTTTGACTTATTAATGCAAGACGTACGTTATTTACTACTGAAGGCTTTCCTGCACTTAAGGACGTGTTTCCGCTCGTGAAAGAAAAAGTTAGAAAATAAATGATTTTCTTTACATGTGAAATAATTTACAACCACAACGTAACTGGCTGCTTGTGGCAAATCATGTGTGTCAATTGTTAATAATAATAATAACCATATTGTAAATACAAACCTGAAACCATACTAGAAAACAGAATGTGAAAATCTACTGGGACCGGGCTATAATCACAGACAAAACTATTCATTACAATAGACCTGACATCACCGTTCGTGACAAAATTAATAAAACAGTTTACTTAATAGAATAGATAGCGATATCTCACACAATATACAAACAACGACATCCGAAAAAGTTAGTAAATACCAAGACCACCATAGAGATAAAAACCCAGTGGAAAGCACAAACAGTCCACATCGTCCCCATTGTACTCTCATCCACCGGTATTGTGCATAGGCACTTGAACCTTGGGCCAGAGTTATCCATCAGCAACTTGCACTGAAATACAACTTCGTGAAATCAGAAGTACCATACTACAGTATGTGCCCGATCCAGTTCTTGAAAACAGCAATGTCATAGTACTGGGATTAATCCATTATCACCACAGACAGGACTATTGTAGTCAATAAGGCCGAGAAAGATAATTGGTACTTGCTCATGCCGAAAAGATTCTGCAGAGCCATTTACATTCTGCGTATGGGCGATTCTCTAAGGGAACTGTTAATGACGATGTACATCTATGAAAACATCATTTACGCTAGAAAAAATCTACATCTTTTTGATAAAAGAGGTGACAGACATAATTATAATACTAGAAATAGGGACCAACTAATTCAACCAGGTTTCAGACTGGCTAAAGTAGATTCGTCTTTCATGGGGTACTGTTTAAAGTGTTACAATAAAATACCTCCCCACATTGTTCAACAAAATTAGACAAAATTTAAGTCTTGTATTAAACGCACACTATGCTGTCGAGCATATTATAAATTGAGTGATTACATCACTGATAGAAATGCTTGGCTGGATGCTGGTCTAGCTCCACAGCCATAAGGGTTCATAGATTAATTTGGGTTTACTAATAATTGCCATAATTTAAAATGCCATAATTTTATATGCCATAATTTCATTTGCCATAATTTCATTAGAAATAATGCTTCAGTTGAAATAATCTTTAAATTACATAGAATCTTTTTCACTAATTTCATTGGTCATAATCGATCAAGTGTCATAATAATGTTAATCCATACATTTATTTGCTATAATTTTTATTTTCAAATTCACCATTGCCCATACTAGTACAACAATACTAGTTCAGTACGAGTACAACCGCCTGCAATGTTGATGTTATGATCATGCTATCAGATACAGATTTTTTAATCACTAGGAAAAAGGAAAAAAATAAACCTTCTCTATCCATTTGCATAAAATTTTAAGACCTAATATAACTTAACGTACATTTGTTTCTCCTAATTATATTTTTGAAATAACATTATTTACGTATAACGTATATAAATAATGATTAAGCATAACATTCTAAAGCATAAATTTGTTTACGCATAATGATATTAAAACATATTTTTACCATGCATGTAACCACACAAACATGTAAACAAGCATACACCATGCATGCAGCAAGCAAGCATGAAGCATGCAGCATGCAAACAAGCATGCAGCAGGCATGGTTTCTGTCACGGCTCCGGCGCTGCGGGCTTAGATTACACTCTAGGGGTAAGGCAGATAAGACTACGTGGAGTCGGTTTTGCAGCGATTCGTTTCAGTCACTAACTTTTGTAGCACAACTTATTGTTTTTTTTAAGACAATACTTTAGCGTGACACAATAGATTTGCACAGCCTAGTAACATTATGCGAATTTAATTTATGCCAAAACAAATGTCTAAATATTATTTGCTACGCAAATGAGGACATCAGGCGTGGTCACATCCTAACCTAATCTATCCGTTTCGATTTTTACAAACTTTTTATTGTCGAAAGATTGCAGATTACTGTAATAAATCATTTGGTTAGTGGGTGGCCTTAATGACATTAATTTTTGTACAAAACAATAAACGTTTCTAAATTATTTTAAATGTTGCTTATGTCAAGTAACGATTATAACATATGTTATTATGGCAACTAATTTTATGGCAAATGAAAGTTATGACTAATAAGTTGATATGACAAACGTTATTAGTATAAATGATAATAGTGCAAGTAAATATTATGACGGAGGATGATTATGGAAAACAATAATAGTACAAATGATTTTATTGAAAACAAGACAATACCATTAATTTGATTAGCATTTTTAACTATTTTTGGAGCTGCTAAAGATGTAGATCTATATTATCTTTGCATTGTATAAACTCAATGTCCATAGTCAACTGCGAAAGTTTGTGAGGATGGATGGATGGATGGATGTTTGTTCCGTTTTCACGCAAAATCGGCTAAACGGATTTTGATAAAACTTTACAGAAATATAGCCAATCCATCAGAATAACACATGGGCTACAATTTATAAAGATTTTGTGTAATTTGGCCATAATATTACGATAAATATCAAGTAAGTCGGAAATATATCTGCCCTCTGAAAGCTATCTTGGCGTGCGCTGCCAAACCGTTGGAGTTACACAAAGACAATGTACAGTAGGATCGTTTGTCTTAAAAAGTTCTAAATAAAAGTCCGCGACAGCATATATCTACCTCTTATGTGGAAGCCAATATATACCAAATTATGAGCCATAAATACATTAAAATTTAATATTTTCTTTACCAATGCAAATTTTAGAGTATTTAGCTAATTCTTATCAAAATTGATATATTTGTCGCTTTTAGTATTTAATGTAGATGAACTTTGTCTTTTACACTATGTAATTTGGACAAATAGTTTAAAAAATATCACGATAAGATTGACTGGAGCACTTATTTTATTTGGTTGTTGTTGGAATGCGTTATAGGATTGTCTTTTTATTTATTTCGGTATAGGTTCATTTTTGTTTCAAATGAGGATCCCATACCCTGCGCCACGTATGGAACCATACCCAAGATAGATTTTAGTAAGTTAAACACGCTATGTCTAAAATGAAAAGCAGAAAAGCTACTGGCCCTGATGTGATCCCTGTAGACCTTTGGAAAACCCTTGGCCTGTTAGCCGTAGCTTGGCTGACTAAGCTGTTTAATATCATCATGCACACGAAGCGCATACCAGAGTCCTAGCGCCAAAGCCTTCTCTTACCTTTTTATAAGAACAAGGATGGTGTGGCACAATGTGAAAACTAAAGGGGCATAAAATTTACCTCACACGCTTAGAAAGAAACAAGAGAGATATGGGAGAGTCATCAATAAAATAATGTCGACAAATATTACAGTAATACCTCCAAATCAGTTTGGTTTCACAGCATCCAGGTCAACTACTGACGCTATACAGGCAATCAAGATTATGATGGAAATGTATAGATTTAACATGAGACATACGAGTACCCTATCCATTAAAATAAGAATTTTCAAAATCGGTTTTCATTTACAAAGAAACTGCGTAACAAATACAGTCGAATTGAGACCCTCCATTTTTAGTCGGTTGAAAAAAGATCTACATCGGGAATACTACACCTGAAACCACCTACTTAGGGACGACGCCAATTCCTACCGTAGAGAAGTTTAAATACTTAGGCTCCATGCTCACACCCGATACTAACGTTGACACCGATGTGATACACAGAATTAACGTACAAATACAAATACAAACATTTATTTGTTCAACATAGGTAGATCAGTTACAGGTGTTATGATTTTTATTGAGCACTATGTCAAGCCGTCTTCGGCGTACAAATATTATTTTGGATAAAACATGCGGATTATAAATAGCGTAGCGTGGCAAAAATGGCGATCGCCTACAGGTGTGTAGTATGACACACGTATTCCCATACAGACCAAGGGAAGTGTACAAAACGGCAGTCCGACCTGACTCTGTGGGTCCGAATGGTGGATAACAAAGAATTCACATGATCAGAACAGAACAGTCCCTAGATAGACGTCAACAACACGCTGCGTACCTGGCATCTCAACAGCATGCTGAGTATCTGGAGTCACAACGGGCTGCGGAGACACCAGAACAGTCCCAAAATCAACGGCAACAGCATGCTAAGTATATGGTGTCACAATGGGCTGCGAAGACACCAGAGCAGTCCCAAAATCGACGGCAACATATGCTGAGTATTTGGTGTCACAACGGGCTGCGGAGACACCAGAAACGTCCCATACTTGACGATAACAGCATGCTGAGTATCTGATGTCACAAAGGGCTGCGGAGATACCAGAACAGTCCCAAAATCGACGGCAACAGCATGCTGAGTATCTGGTGTCACATCGGACTGCAGAGACACCAGAACAGCCCAATAATCGACGGTAACAGCATGCTGAGTATCTGGTGTCACAAAGGACTGCGGAGATACCAGAATAGTCCCAAAATCGACGGTAACAGCATGCTGAGTATCTGGTATCATAATGGGCTGCGGAGATACCAGAACCGTCCCAAAATCGACGGCAACAGCATGCTGAGTATCTGTTGTCACAACGGACTGCGGTGACACCAGAACAGTTTTAATCTCGACGTCAGCAGCAGGCGACTTACATGGCATCCCAAAGAGCCACTGAAACCTTTGAAGCAGCTGAATCTCGCAGACGTGCAGTTGCTGGAAGGGCAGCACAGGGTCGTCAAACATTTACTAGAAACACGTGGAAGGTGTTTGGGTATGACGAGACTCTTGATTAAGAAACTCACAAGTCTATATAAATAGAAGCGTTGAGATGAAGATTGCAAATATTGCAGAGATCTTAAGAGTGTGATGAAGAGAGAAGGTGGAAGAAGATGGAAGAGAGTGGGAAGAAGAAGCAGTAGGTATGTGTTGTTCGAGTGGGAAAGTAGCCAATCATTCTATAGACGAGCCAGTTGAACCTTTAAGAGAACTTCTCTCTAATGCCACAGATGGGTCTCGCTGTTTACTAAGAAGTATAAGAAAATGCCATACGTGCCTTTATATGTCTGCTTTTGGAGCAGATAAAATCTGAATGCCAGGATTTTTCCCGAACTTCACAATACAAGGACAAGTTTACCATCAAATCGGTTCTTTTACTTCTTATCGCCAGACGCCAGTTCAAAACATGTCGATAATTACCAATGTTCATTGGTAATTATCGACATGTTTTGAATCAGTCATCTATTTCATTCAGTTTTAATTTTTTGCTGCTACCGTACGACAAGTGAAACCGCTATAAGTAACCCTCTCCAAAAATAATAGTATGTGTCTGTCCGTTTGCTTATCTGTGTGATTGTATGTTTCACGGCTAATCTGTTGAAACGTTTGTGATAAAATTGAGTCTGAAGTCTGGGGAAGGATATAGACTACTTTTTTAGCAACCAACCACGCGGGCGAAGCCGCGCGGGCGAAAGCTAGTATTATATATTTTTTCGTAGCAAATATATGTGATGTCCTTCAAAGCTGTCATTTACGAGGTATACCTCTCATTGACTAGAATTAAATATGCCCTGGCGGTTGGGAGAGTCATGCTCACTTGAATGTCTTGGATCATTCGGTTGCCTTCAAAATGGTTGAGCTAATTGGTGCCGATCAATGCGTCATATTCGTGAACGGACGCCGTCGGTTAGGACTGGTCATCTCTTAACTGCCTCGGTTATTTTAAATTTTGGCTTGAATTGTTATTATAACTACCTATATTTTTCTCTAGACCTCTTTTAACATGCAAGACTTGTTACAATGTTCTCACATTGTACCCTTAGATTCAACATGAATGAAAATTCCCTATCTGGCTTGAGCAAGTGACAATGTGATTTTTTGACTTCAACGGTGGGTTACTACGAAATATAATATTTACCTATGTTATAAAAAATATATATGTATACATTTTTTTTTTACTACTTAATTAGAATAATATTATGTGGGAATATTTTACACACGGCCTGATCCCAAACTAGGCAGATCCTGTACTATGGGTGTCAGACAGCTGATCTACTTACAGAAATACATATATAGACAAACAACAACCAGACACAGGGCAAACACAAGTGCTCATCACACAAATATTTACCCTGGGTGGTGTTCGAACCCGCAACTCGCTGCGCAGCAGTCAATCACTCAGCCACTGCGCCAACCGTGACGTCTAATATATTATTATATGTCGGATCATCAGGATTTACTCCGTTAGATTCGGTCATCATGTGGGCAGAAGATGGGTTTCGTGCAATGCTAACACACTGCGTATAGGGTACAATACACGGCGTTTATTAAAACCACAATATATCACAATCTTAATTTAAAATAAGCTCAGGCTCAAATTAAAATAATAGGCATAGTAACACTTAAACACAACGAATCGAGTACAGTTCCGGGACGTCTTAGCTCCGATGCGATCAGACACTGAATTCTGAAGGACATTCAGAATTCAGTGTCAGACTCGTCTCGGCTCGCTGTGGGCTGAAAACATTCCGATTCTGTAAAAGCGCGCCAAAAGTAGTGGTAGATCACATGTTGTCGGTAATGGCGCGCTTGCGATTCGTTCAATGTCTGTACTATTGACCGGATGCGACCTAATATAGAACACATGTAAATAAAAATACCTAATCATAATTATGATAAGTATGTACGTTTACTATTTAAAGTACTAGCTACTATTTAAAGTTAGTTAATCTTCTAAATAACGTCAGTAATAGAAAGTGTTTAATCTACATAAAAACAAACAAATCTATCTGATGACCGACCAAAACAAGCAAGAAACAAAAGCCATTTTTAACAATGTAATCTTCTTAATTCCGATTTAAAAACAAAGAAACAGTTTTAGCTTGATCAATCGCATTAACAGAGGAATGTCTTGAAAAAGAACAAATAAAATAACAAGAAAAACAATTTTTTATTACGGATTTTGATCCATAGCCAAGTGCTGGGAAATGAATATCGGAATCAATGGACAAGAAAACGGTTTTTTCGAATGTCTCTATTATCTGGAAGTGATTTGACTGTCTGCATTCTCGAGGACATTCTTGTTTATATAAAAACTAGCTTCAACCCGCGACTTTGTCCGTGTGAACGTAAAATATACCATAAAACATCCAATCCTATGATACTCGACAATTGCGTAGTTTACTTGGTGAAAGAATTTTTGAAATTGGATGAATAATTTCGGAGGTTATCTCTTACATCCAAACACAAACTTTACCTCTCACAGACTAACGGCACACATACGGCACTCCATACAAACGAAACGATTTAATTACCTACCTACACTACAACCAAAATAACAGCCTGTACAAATACTTGCGTATGTGTGCGTGTCTAAGCGCCGCGAAAACTAAAAGCAGTTTCGAGAGCAGGATCGATGCGGATAGAGGTGAGGAACAGTGTTTCGGAGGGAGGCGGGGCGTGTCGCTACTGTACGGTAGTATTCATATTTATGCTTACGGAGCTGAAACGGACACTCACCGTGGGCCTGGTCCACAAATTCAAGGTTGCTCAGCGTGCTATGGAGAGAGTGATGCTCGGGGGTTCTCTGGTGGATAGGATTCATAATGAAGTTATTCGCAAGAGAACTAAAGTCACCGACATTGTTTGTCGAATCAGCACGCTGAAGTGGAAATGAACACGCTACGTCTGTAGACGGACAGACGCGGTCTGTGTCTCCAGACCGCGTTTGAGAAAGCGTAGTGTGGAATGCCTTGCAGCACTATGAACCGACGATTTGAAGAAGATGGCTGGCAGCGGGTGGATGCGAGCTACTCAAGACCGGGTTGGTTGGCGATCTCTGGGAGAGGCCTACATTCAGCAGTTGACGGTAATAGGCTGATATGATGATGATGACATTGGCACTTGCCCGTGTCCAGTTGCAAACCCAGAACCCGCTTCTTGTTAATGAAAATATATTCATATCATATACAAAATGCAAATAATCTACTTAGGTCTTTACTGTAATAAATAAGCAAACAAAATAATGAACAAATACAAATAAAAAGTTCATCATCGTCATCATTTCAGCCGAAAGACGTCCACTGCTGGTCATAGGCCTTCCCCAATATTGGGGCCATAATAATGGGTTTGCCATAATAGCCACGCTTGGCAGGCGGGTTGGCTATCGCAGTATGGTTGTTACAAGAACGCTGCTGCCCATTCTCTGGTGAGTCGAATAAAAACGTTGCCTAGTTTAAATTAATTGTTAAAGTCATTAAACACAGCCGCCAGTAGTTTGAACAAATTGCATGAATCTTTTCTTCGAATCCTGGTAATACGAAAAGGTTCTTTATTTTAAAGATTTTAATAATTGCTGGAAAATACTTATCGCTGCATTCAATAAAAAAATGTCAAACATAAAATACTGCTTATTTCTATTTTCATACATAACAGTTTTATTCGCAATCGTTGCAAAAAAAGTGGTTTCATTCATTCTATTTTCAGATAATTACCGGAATACAAGTTCTATTTTTATTATGTAACTTATTTTTGTTTATTAGAAGAACAATGGAAAACCATTTAAGTTTTGTTGGTTCCCCCTAGGCATTGTATGTTCTTGGTCTTTCGAGCTTACTGTATTGTATTCTGCACGTGCAGCTCGTGGCCTAAATCTACGTAATATGATTGCTTTTTACGCAATCATTCGTGCTTCCCTGGCAAGCAAGATGTGGAGTAGCTCCAAAAGTGTCCTAAGCATGATGTCGAGTCTGGACCTTTTTCGTACGTGGGGCTGGTGTGTCATCGCATCGAAATGAGCCACTATTTCGAGACGACGACACTTGACTCATAATTTGAATAGGGTATTTTACCAAAAACATCTAATTAGTCCGTCAGTTCGATTAGGTATCGAAAATTATGGGATACGTATTTTTTGTTTTATCAAATCAATAAAACCCGACGAAGATAAAACGCATCAAAGATCATGCGTGGGGTTTGTGACGTCACTTCGCCAGAGTTTTCAGAGCACTGTATCGTCTTAATTTTTTGTTTGTATTACGCGAAAAAAGAGAAAACACGTAGCCAATATTTTTTGGAAATCTATCTGACGGACTTATCAATTTTTTTGGTAAAAAACCCTATTATTATGCTTAAAATAATTATGAAAAGCGTCAACAAGCACGGTTTTTTTCACTTTTTTAACAGTTTTTAACAGTTTTTTTATTGTGTATTGGGTCGGGTTTTCACAAATTTTTGATTCCATTTTTGTTTAGAGTCAGAGCAGTAAGATAATGCAAAATATTCGAATAAAGATCAAAATCAATTCTATAAGATACGCCTAAATTACGATCCATGCTTGTCATAGAAAACTTGTCACTATGAAAAAAATAATTTTTAAAACATATTTGAACTTCTCCTAACACTTTATTGACAGTTGTTCGTTATAATGCTTCGTATGCTGTTGACGCGTTGTTAAAATTTCAAGGAAGTACGTGAACCTAACAACCAGCAATTTAGTTTTCACTATTATAGTTGGAACCCGAAAATGTTATTCGGTAAGTATTTTCGCAATTCAGGTGTTGCAGCACTTACTATTTAAATAATACACAAGTAATCAGAGCATACCTAAACCTCTTTTCTATTATTTTATAAAATAATTATCTAGTTATATTTTTTGTAATGTTTGTTTACATATTTAATTTTTTTTTAACAATTCAACCGCTATGTTTCTCTTCGCCACCCTTGGTTGACTGATACAAATTGTCTAAGACATTAACCCACTTTTTTTGAAGTTTAAATAAATAAATAATTTACTGATATAGAAATGCACTGAAAGGATAGGATCAATTTAAAATAAAAATACTTTTGAAACGAATTGAAACGATTTTGATAAAATTTGGTACGAATATAGCTAGAACTCCGGGAAAAAATAGGCTACTTTTTAATGGGAATAAATATAAAGACCACCAAAAATAGTAAATGATTACCAAATCTTAGTCACCAAATCTTAGCACCCTTAAGTCCCCCCTGGGGTGGATCCGACATGGTAAGATTAGGTTAGAACTGTGACCCCTTGCACGAGGCGAGCGAGCGTGCCGCGGCAGCGGCCGCCGAGTGCCAGAACCAAATCGCTTTTTACAGTCAAACTCATAGATTTCTACAATACTATGGTACATGTTGGTGATCATTTACTATTATTGGAGGACATTAACTATATCTGGAGGTTCTTTAAACATAAGCCCTTTTGAATAAGTGACATTGTCTGCATCCGCAATAATCGATATTTACGCGGGTACCCGCCGCGCTGACTTTATGTTCGTTCGGAATAATCTCAGTAACACTGTACGGATTTTCGTATAGTTTTCACCAAAAGAAAGAGGAATTATCTAAGTTATACGGCGATGTGGACGAATTCTATGATGCCTTATTGTGTTAGTTTTTTTTTTAACCAGCGATCGCACGACAGATTACTCCCTATGGAAATCTACAAAAAGTTTTAAGAAGCCAATTATGCATATCCCACCTATCAAAGATATTAACGGGCGGTGGGAAATAAGCAACGAGCAAAAAGCTGTAAGGTTTGCATTTGGAACTCATTTTTAAGCCGAATGAAGAAAATGAAGACTGCGCCTTGTTAGATGAAACACCAAATGATGATGAACAAGAAATAAAATTCGTAACACCTAGAGAAGTTTTCAACGAAATCAAGCGCCTTAGACTAAAGAAAGCACCTGGCTACGATCTTATAACTGGAGAAGTTCTTAAAAACCTCCCACGTAAAGCCATCGTAAAACTTACAACTCTTATCAATGCTACGTTCAGGCTTAAGTCTGTGCCTGATCTGTGGAAAGTTGCCGAAGTTATAATGATACCAAAGCCTGGTAAACCACCTCACGAAACCACATCATATAGGCCGATCTCTCTGCTGCCGATCATGTCAAAATTATTCGAAAAGCTTCTCTTGAAACGGCTAAAACCCATCATCGAAGAAAGAAATTTAATCCCTGACTACCAATTTGGATTTAGGGAAAAACATTCGACAATAGACCAAGTACACAGGATTACTAACATTATAGAAAAGGCCTTAGAAGAAAACAAAGTTTGCTCAACAGTCTTCCTGGACGTAGCGCAAGCATTCGATAAAGTTTGGCACAAAGGGCTTATTAGAAAACTAAGAAACATGCTCCCAAAACAGTCTGCTGATATCTTAGAGTCTTACCTATCACAGCGTAAGTTTAGAGTAAGACAAGATGATGCATATTCAGAACTTCCAACAAACAAACCAGTCGATAACAGCTGGAGTACCGCAAGGAAGTGTCCTAGGTCCCGTCTTGTACTTATTGTACACTTGCGATATTCCTGAGTTAGAAAACAACACCATTGCAACATTTGCGGATGACACAGCTATAATGGCCACAGGTGTCACTCAAGAAGAAGCAGTGGAAAAAGTTCAAACAGCCGTCAATACCATCTTTGACTGGACAAAAAAATGGCGAGTGAAACTCAATGGAACGAAATCCGTTCACATAGACTTCACAAATAAAAAGCCAAATCATCATCCTGTATACATAAACAACCATGTCATACCGCACGAAAATACAGCCAAGTACCTAGGCATGACACTAGACACAAAGCTTCGCTGGAAAGCTCATGTTAAAAAGAAACGCGACGAGCTAGAGCTTCGCTACAAGTCAATGTACTGACAGCGAGGAGTGTTTTCCAATCAGCCAGATTGGAAAACACTCCTCGCTGTCAGTACAAAACAAAATACTTTTGTACAAACAAGTCCTCATGCCTGTATGGACTTATGGTATTCAGCTTTGGGGCTGTACTAAACAAAGTAATATCAAAATTATTCAACGATTCCAAAACAAAGTACTCAGAGGAATCGTCAATGCGCCCTGGTACATTAGAAATGACGACCTTCATCGGGACCTCAAGGTAGACCTCGTCACAAACATAATTAAAAAGAACGCCGAAGCTCACGAACGAAGGCTTCATTATCATGTGAACGTCGAGGCTATCCAGCTCCTCGACAACATGAACATAGTGAGAAGACTAAAAAGGACAAAACCTTTTGAGTTAATTTAGTGAAGTGTTAGTTTAATGTAGTGAAGTGAGTGCTACCCACAAAGAACACAAGAAGAAAGTGTCTTCCCCTTAATAGAGACAATAAGAAAAGTGTTAATGGACACATTCTTAGGTTTACTCTTCCTAGCAAATTAAGTTAGAATTAAATTACTCATTAGCTTTAGTATTAAGCTAGATTGTATTTTTTATGTTGTTACCTTATTGGGATACATCATATAAAAAAAAATTTTTTTTTTTTTTAGTTTAATATTATAGGTTTTCTTTTTTATTATTCTTGTAAATAGTACTATCTTAGATCTATTTATCAAAATTAAGTTATAGGATATAATATATAAACCAACCGCGGACCTATTCTTTTGTACTCTGAGTGAATTCACAAGAAATGCGTTCTTTATAATAAGTTAGAGATGTTATTTACGAACAATAAGTTTATATAGGCGCTATTGTCGTATCCGTATCCGTATAACCTGTGATGATAGATATAAGAGAGAGAAAATAAATAAATATAATAAAGTTGTCCGGATTATTAAGATTATTAACGCTATCCACGCGAAACCGGGCAGATCGCTAGTGTTGAATAAAACAACAACATTGAAATGCATATCTACAGAATGGCAGATAAAACATTGGACAAACTTAAAGGAAGTGTAGTCCTAGTGAATAATTGATTTGTTCAAGACTTAAACTTATTTAAGACTTATAAGTTAGTGGCAAGATACAAAACATGTGCAACTGGGCTTATACTAGGAGGATTCCAGTGCTATTATAAGCATCAATTCAAATTAATGATCAACTCCTAAATTAGGAACCAACTCTGATGTACGATTATAAGCCTTATTTACTGTATACTTGTAGCTCCTTTTAGTAAGCTGACTATATTCAACCAATGATCCGGTAAACGATAACTTGACACAGTTTAAAGCTTCCTGCATTCAAACAAAGCCGTCGGAAAGTCAGTCGCTATAAAATAATAAAAATACCGATTGTGCGACGAAACGTGTTATGAATACGGAAAGCCTCCTATTAGGGTACGGTTTGAGATATGGCTCAAGCGGAGCCACCAAAGACCCGGCCATACCGGAGTGGACACCGTGGGGTAGATAACGCGGGTAGGAAAATCCGGAGTGGAAAACGCAGGGAAAAAAACGCGGGGTGTGAAATCTAGGGTGAAAAACTCGGGGTGGAATACCTGGGGTGAAAAACCCGGGGGCTCTCGCTGGTGTGTGTTACACCGATACGGGCAACCGTATACTACTGTAGTATCTCATAGTGCCCACAAGTTGTCCGGTGTCCCTTAAAAATACTTTTTCCCCTAGCTGGGGCAGAGAGAATACTATTTTTTTAATGGCATTTTGCTCTGTGGTCCTTTAATGAGTAGGCCTCCAGCTAGGGCATAACCTTATAGTAAGCGACTAGAGGGCTGGAAGGGACAGCAAGGAACGGGCTAGAACTTCTGGAGACTTTTAGGTAATTGTCAGGGCAAACAGAACAGTTTTATTATAAGGCAGTGTTTATAAACAACGCAAATAGAGTTGATAATTGTATGCAAAATATAATTCCGCACTATATTATTTCATTATCTTGCACGCCATTTTAAACTCTATTTCTGTTGGAGTTAGTTCGTTGATGACTGCTTGGTCTACAACACGCTTAGCTGTTTTGTTACGTGCACGTCGCATCGCTCCGCTGATACAATCGCCTCGTTCCACGCTTTATCTAAAGCCGTAGCTTTTATGCTAGATTTATTAAATCTCTAACAAATTCTTATATTTCCTGATCCTCTTATCGTCTGCAAAATAATTTAGTATGATTTTTGTAGTACTTTATCTGGTGACTCGAATACATTTCAACCCAAAATATATTTTACGCGTGGTTTCCCTAAAAGTCGTATAATGCGTTGAGTCAGAGAGCGTATCTGAAACATTTTACCCTTAGAAATAAACAGTTTCAATATAAATATACCATCGGAATGTTGGTTCCAAGGGTTCCGTACCCGGAAGGTGAAAAGCAGGACCTTATTATTAAGACTCTGCTCTGTTACAGAGCAATAAGTATCTTTAGAACTATTATAGGTCGACACAATTTTTACAGAGTGCATTACTACATATAAACAAAAAAGTCAAATGTTACTGGGGGGGGGGACCCCCAATACAAAATGAAAAGTGTATTTTTCAGTCTCTTTTTTGTGCTTAGCTGTAACTTTTGATCCGTACTAATAAGTAATCACTAGACACCATACAAAAACGAGGTCTTATGTATGTGGTGATAATTATTATAGTACTGAACCTGTGTGATTCGAACTCGTACTTCACCAGTTTTTCGTATTTGGAACGCTAGCAAAATTCAATGGTCGTAATTTTGAACGTAGAAGCGTTGGTGCGTTTAAGCAGATTATTGAGCTTGCGACTGCACCGTGCTAGTCAATTTAGGAATACTAGTATACATATGGTGGACATCCCACCCACACGCACTAAACGTTTTGGGAATACATTCATTATGCGGACTGCTAAGGAGTAGAATTCCCTGCCTGAGTCTGTGTTTCCTGATAGCTACAACCTGGGAGTCTTTAAGTCAAGAGTGAATAGGTTACTTCTAGGCAAGCGTGCTCCAACTTAGACCGCATCATCGTTTCCCATCAGGCGAGATAGTGGTCAAACGCATGCCTATCAATAGATAAAAAAAAAAAAAAAAAAAAACATATTGTATAATTATGTACTTACTGCTTCAACGCTACGCTTTTGATTTCAATGTAAACAGTTGTGATTGGTAACGCGATACATTCTTTGAAAGGGGGATTTAAAAACTGCTATGTTATTGTAATCTTTTTTTTTTTTGAAGAAGAACCTCGATAGCCATTAGGAAATTTCTCCTGTATCGTGGTTGCGTTTATAAACCAATGATCTCATTGACAAACAATCAGATTCGAAACCACTACCTGTCGGCTATTCAAATATTTGTTACGAGCTGAAAACAACCCAATTGCTGAGCCACTACACAACCGTGTCGGCCAACACTGTACACAAATCTTAATCTTCTTCGATAGATCGCATATAAAAGTAGATATAAGTCCTTTGTTTTTTTCGAAAGTCGAAATAAAATCAAGAAAACTTAAAAAGTGCCGTATTTATAGCTAAAAATAAACTCCAAGTTTTCGGGATCTTTGTTATAAGTTAGCTCTAGTTTAGTTCCTTTCAGGGATCGAATCGCCCCGTATTTTTTTTTCAGCTAAGTATTGCTCTTTATGCATGGCTTAATTACCTAAGCATTTTTGGGACCCTATCTTGCAAACATGCTTCATTATGTAAGAGAGGGGATTGTTCATAGATACCTAAGTCTATCCATTTCATACCGAGACCCATTCGTGTCTTAAAAAGCACGTAGAGCCGGCTATCGTGATCTTTGACAGTCGTTAAAGGCAGTCAGAAGCAAGAAAATCTGTCAACTAATCTTATCAAGAGATATCGTGTTACTCAGCGACTGTGCTGTGGACTTGTGGAGGACAGATAGGCAGGGGGGGGGGGGGGACAAGTCAATGGGGGTTTGCCATAATCGCCATGCTTGGCAGGCGGATTGGCGATCGCAGTATGGTTGTTACAAAGGCACAGAGAACGCTGATACCAGCTGCCGCTGGTATCAGCGTTCTCTGATCTGCGCGATCTGGAGCTGCCGCTCCAGATAAAACACTGGTATTCAGCTGCATCCAGTTAGACTGTAAACTGACTCCAACATAATTCAAAAATGGCTTGGCAGATGATAACAATATTTGAAGTTCGAATCTTGTATTGGTAGTGGTGTCTTGTGGTCTCATCTACACTTTTTTACTAGGAATATCATTGGAAATTTCAATAACTTTTATCATTTCCCATTCAGGGTAAATATTATTAGATGGGCCACCTGTAACGGAGATTATAGTATGATTGAGTGCTAGCTAAATTAATATCGGGATCCTGTTCATAATCATTATTGATATTGATAACCGTTTTGGGGTTTCGTACCTAAATAATGAAAACGGGATCCCATTATTTGGAAATGGAAGTAGTTTAAAACAAATAAAGGTTTGTTTCGAAATTGTTGGTTAACGAGTTATTGCGGTGCGTTAGAAGTTAGATACAAATCATACTATGATAGTATATGTAACATCTTAAAAGAACAACAAGCATACATACGAGTATTGTGAAGATATATGTTTGTGACTCTTTCACGCTTAAACGCCTGAACGGAATTAGCTGAAACTTGACACATGTGGATATTTAACTAGCTTCACATATAACAATATAATAATTATCAACCCGTTTTTGTGTTCACGTGGATCACAAAGTACGTGAGGCTGCGGCGCGCCCGAACAGAGAGACCACACAGGACAAACCGCTATTTTTCGCACACACACATACATTAACATTACGTTTATTGGCCTTCGAGGCATTCTTAAACAGTTTCAAGCAGACTTTAGTCTCGACTGTCACGTGTTGTCTAAATGATTAAATGAGAGACATTGACATTTCATGACGAACAGGAATATTTTGTTATAAAAAAATTGCAAAGAGTTCCAACCAGTGCTAATAAAATTTCATATTGTCACAAATAAAATCTACAGAGTCAATACAGTAGCAGCCCTAGTGAGTCTGTGGCAAGTTTCAGGTCATTACCTATTTTTGAAGTTGGCGGGAGCGGTCCGTCTGTCACCTTTATATTTTGTGCGTGGATTAATGAATACTGTTGAATGATGGAGTACCTAAGAATGAAACACATGTGACTAAAGCCCGTCACAGACGTAGCTATAATATATATTAATATACGTCAGACGTAGCTATAATATATATTAATATACGTCAAACGTAAGGCAAATTACGATCAGCTATAATATAATTATATTTTTACTACGTCATCAAAATATGTGGACAGATATAGCAAGGCATATTAATATAAATTCCAAAAATTTGAAACAAACAACCATCGCAGACGTAATAAAGGCGAAAATTTGCGAATTTTAATCGTAGCGAATAATAATCACAAATCAGTGAACAATATCAAAATTCTAGAGTTCGCGCACTGCGAGAACAATTCGTTTACGATTTTCCCATTATTTCAATCGATTTTATTAACATCGCAACGATTAACGTTACAAATAAAAAACGTTATAAATCCTACATATGGATTAATGGAGAGAGAGACAGAGGAAGACGAAAGAAAATATATCGAAGAATGATATTATTATTATAATCGAAAACCGAGTGAAAACACGGACGGTGACAGTAGCCAGGACGGAATGAAAGAAGACAACATGTTGCGCTGACTCCAAGTAACATGGGACAAGATAGGGAAGATAATGACGATGGACAAAGACTAGAGAGTTTAAGACTACTGTCAGCAATTGTAGTAAAACTGACGGACTTAGTCAAAATTACTGTCTCCTTCGTAGCAAACTCAATTATCGAATCTGGGATCATGGATTTGTCCTACAAACCTTTCCGAAGTTCTATTTGTAGAGATAATCAAACCACTTTGATCTTATAAAACCCATGGGACCAACGTTCATTGGAGAAGTACTTACCCAAACGATTTCGGTAAACGTAGTACACTGTGTTAATAATAATAATACCGGCCTATTACCTGTCCCATTGCTGGACAAGAGTATCTTCAGACAACACGAGCATTGACATGTACGAACTTTGTAACACTGCATTCGAATGAAATTAAATTTTGTTAATAGTTTTTACACATTATTTACCAATTTTTGAGAAAAAAATAATATGGCATTTTTTTCAGGCGAGCTAATTGAGTGATTGACCATTACTTTATTAGTTCAGGTTTTGCAACGTTTTTTTACCATCATGTTTTAATGATAATTTACTAAAACTTAGGTACCTTTTTTGAACGGATTAAATGAACTTTTCGCAATTATCAATCCATTCACTCGTACATGAACCTACTTCATGCATAGGTTAGACCTCAGATTATAAAACAAAAGGCAGATAGACCGCGCGAAACAGCACAGAACACACATTGACTTTAGTTTCGGAAGTCGGTGGCAATACAAAACAACAAACAGAACAAAGCCACTGAATTTCGAAACTAAAGTCAATGTGTGTTCTGTGCTAAAGTTATTCTTTACTTTTTAGTTTATGAAGGCGGTTGTCTTTTTTGTAAAAAGCTTTTTTATTTTTTCTGTTTAACAAAGCGGCGCGCGGCGTTTCGTGCTATACTGACTCGTGTCAGCACAGCCCGAAGCGCGTTGTAGATTTTCGCCTTTGAATTTGTATTTGCTTTTTGGCTTCACTCTCAGTGTTCTGCGCAGTCTATCTGCCCTATGTTTCATAATCTGAGGGTTAGACCAATACCGTTACAAAAGCCAAATAAATAATCCTAAAACGCAAATATTTACCAATACATTTGTTGGTTCAGAAGTCGGTGGTAAACAAACGCATTCAATTAAGGTACTGTCTACTCAACCAAAGTTAATGAAATATTTGTGGGATCACTTTGCGAACATCCTCTATATATATCTACCAAAAACCTTAGAGAGATTGATGCCTACATTAGACCACGTATCTATTTATAAATAGCTGCTTAAATGCGTTTAGTTCTGCCACAACCATAGATATTATATCTATGGCCACAATAAACACGTAAAAAAATCTCCCTTCGTCAGATTGTAATTTAAAGCCGGGTCCAGACGGGTGTAACGTGTAATGTAATCCACCGTGTAATATAACACGAATTCTGCGTGTGAACGGCACTACTTTTGCATTACAACATATAAATACACACATTACACACACATGGCTATTTTTAATTTGATTTGGTTTTCCATTGAACTGTTATTATTTAGGATCTCCGACAAATGATGCACAGATACATGACATTCGGTACAATGTATTTATGTTACGTGTTACTTCATCAATTATTGCAGACCACATTATGCATCTGACGATACGGTTGGTGCAGTGGTTGAGCGATGTGCTGCTGCCCTGCTTATCAAGGGTTCAATACATGTAGTGCAAAGTTTTTTTTTTTAAATACACACTTAATAAATTAGACAGTTCATAACATTAAACAAAAAAGAATCATCATCATGTCAACCTTAAGACGCCCACTGTTGGGTAGGTCTCCCCCAAGGGGGTCTCCCCCATGCTGGCTATCGCAGTAGGTGTTATGGTACTTAGAAGGACGCAGCTGCCCATCGTCAGTTCAAAAACTTCTGTCGCCTTCTACGACACCCACGGGTAGAAATGGGGAGATGCTATTCGTGGCCGGCACCACACGGCAAAATATGACACACAACACAACATGCAAACCATGCCTCACCTCCTGGCATATACTCTATGTCCGAAAACTTGCGATCGGGGTGAGTTATGCGCTGCCACCGACGACGCCATGGAAGTGGCTAAGTTTTGGGCCCAACAAATTAAAAAGACTGTCGTGCCAACGATACGAAGAAGCCACACGGCAAAATAAAATAACATCAAAAAGTTCCTTCGGATCACCGTCGACTGGAATTGTGCCCAAGAGGCCCACACAGGCCCACACTATAGCTTATACATCAGAATACATACATAGCCAATATTACATTTAAATTAAATACTTTTTTTATAATGCACATTTCAGAATATTTAGCTAATTCTTATCAAAATTTATACATTTATCGCTTTCAGTATTTAAGAATGTTAGAGGCTACTTTTTTATCAACAAACCATGCGGGCGAAGCCGCGGGCGAAAGTTAGTAATTAATATTAGTTTTATCCGTGTGAAGATGGGACGGGTCGCTAGTGTCGTATAAAATTAAACCAAAATGCGGATAGTCATATTTCCAATTCGAATTCTCGAAACGAATACTTTAATTTCAGCCTAGTACTCTACCTAGCCTAGTACTGATTTAAGCGTACCTCTTTTGTTTTTGTTTACTTACCTACATCTGATGCTGACTGTGCTACCCCTTTCCACTTCCTGCTAACCTCTTTAGACGACATCGGGGTCAGGGTCACGAAGGTAAATCTAAAAATGGATGCCGGTAAAACCACTAAATCTATGCGTGTGCTCTTACAACCCGATTAGATTGAGATTGGTTAAAAAGGAAAACGCTGGTTAAAAAACATTGCCTGATTGTCATGCAAATATTACAGTGTTAATTAATTATCATAATTTTAGGTACCTACCTTCCCATCTACTTGACAGCTATATAAGTTGCACTATAGTACACGTCATATCACACCTCTATTCTCTTAAAGCTCATTTCAGACTACGCTATAATATAATAGTTTATAGCTTAAAGTTCATAGAACAACAATATCGCTCACAATACATTTATTTAGAACACGTTCACACTTTGCCATACTAAAATATTATGCGTGTTCGAAATAATGCTATGGTGAACGATATTGTTGTTGTGCTATAAGCTATTATATTATAGCGTAGTATGAAATGAGCTTTAGGGGACCACAAAGGCGAGAACTATACCTACCCACATTTTGACCGTATTTAACGACATTTATAAGGCCACTAGCGCACCGCCTAGGCGTTGCATATGCGCAATGTAGATGCGACTAATGTGGTGTTATCGTCGTATATTTCGACAAAACAATACAAAAAAAACATTTCTCTTTAATCACTCTAACTATTGATACGTAGTTTAAAAGACGGGAAGCGACTTTTGTGAGAGATGTAACAAACGTTCTTTCATTTCCTTTTTAAAGTAAACCCACGCTAGGAATCTCTCCTGTATCGTGAGTCCGTGTACGAACATATAAACTGTCCAAACAAACCACCAGTTTAATGAAAAACCATTAATATAGGGCTTCAAGTCTGCTATTACAATAGTGTCAGAATAGTCTATCATTGATTTCATAATAAAATTGTTGATTTTGACAAGTTTGGTAATCTACTAATATAATGGCGTCGGTATGACTTTCCATTGGTCAACCACTGACACGCCATTGAAAGAAATGATATATAATAGTAATCTCGTACAAAATGACAACTGAATGACTGACTTAGGCGGTAATCTGCTAAAATTTTGATAGTTCCTTTGATCAGTGACCTACCATAAGAACGTCATTGTGCAGTCATTACTTTTAATTCGACCAACCAATGATCGACCATTATGAATTTAGCAGATTACGAACTTTTAGCAAAATGACAATGGGATATTGTTGGAATGACGAAATTATCATAAATCTCAGCGTAATCGTTGTACATACAATAAAAAAAAAATACCAATTGAATTGAGAACCTCCTCCTTTTTAAAGTCGGTTAAAAACCAACAAGATTCGTAAATCGAACCGAGGACCACGCTCAGCACTCACGCTTGAAATAAATAAAGTTATACTAACGAGGCTTAATGTTTTATGCATCAATTTATCATCATAAGGACTTAGGTAGATGACAGACGATCCGCGGCGCATTTTCATGTTGGACTAAATGAAGCAACATTAAATTTAATGATGTGCAAAAAGTCTATCACTCTAAGTAGGTAGGTACTGTGAAGGTAGCACGCTATGGCATGCTGGTCGAACCCGTTTAACTAAATGTTTCGTCTAAAACAGTGGTGGGCAAAATACGGCCCGCGGGCCAGCTCCGGCCCGCGAAAGCATTTAATCCGGCCCGCCGACGGTTCTTCAACATGAATAGTATATGGCCCGCGATAATTATATTTTGACGGTCCAGAAGTAGAAAGTAGATTCTACTTAGTAGATTAATAGACGCATAGGTAAAGGAGCCAGCTATTTCGCTATTTCATGATTGTGTTGCAGGGCCTTCGAATAAAAGTTAAATTGTAATTTTTAACATTTGTGCAAGTGTGTAGGTAATGCTGTAATGTTTTTATATGATCTGGTCTAAACACTCTGGATTCGTTCTAGAGAAACCATTTTGAATTTAGAAGCGTTAGGCTTATTTTTATATAAAGGCATTGTTTAGCCAGGCACCGTCAGAGGTCGACGTGCTATTAGTTCAATATATTTTATCTCTCGTTTTCCCCTCTTTAATTTAAAAGAACCTCCGATTCTTAGTACACCTTAACTTACCTGTACACTAAAATACATACTATAATCCGGTACCGTAAAAGCTCAGAACGATCTGAACACTTACAGTACTTACCTATCAACGTATGTACTGTAAGAGGTTCAACTGTAGCCTCTTACAAGAAAATAACTTCAGTGATGTTGACCACTCTGTTGAAGAGCCTGACTTTAACTGACGAAAGAGTGGACAATCTTGAGAATGAAGGAAACAGGGAATCTCAAGAAGATATCATAAGGGAACCAAATAAAACTGATAAGTGCGAAGGTAACGACAGCGACGATGAGGACGAGTGGCCACTAATCCAAGAGGCCGGAGTCGATGAAATCAACAAGAACTGTTCGATCTATTCAAGCACTCGAAAGACACGTCGCTGGCCAATGGCAATATTTTGCAGGATGTTGGATCTAGCTGGTGTGAATGCCTTTGTCTTGTACCAAAGTTGTCCTGGTGCCAAATTGCGTAGAGACTTCTTACTATCCTTAGCAAGAGAGTTAGTACTTCCCAACGTGAAAGAGCGCGTCTATAATGACAGACAATCAGAAGGGTTTTTGGTAAGGATTTGCCTCCCCCTCCTCCACAACCTGGACCAGCAAGAAGACTGTGTAGCATATGCCCCAGCAGATTGAAAAGGCAGACAAGATTCAGCTGCTGTGCTTGTACAAAGCTATTTGCTTGCAATGCTCGACTCAAATTTGTGAAGACTGTAAGTTCTAGATAATAAAATTAAGGTTGACTTTGACACTGATTTGTGCCTAAACCTATCATAGGATATTGTTGATTTTTTTTATCATAGCTTATAATTGTAATTTTAAAACCAATATGTTTATTCAAATATTGAACAATAACCATTAAGTTTTTTTTTCATAATATTTTGTACCTCGTTAAAAGTGATTCGTATTATTTATTTTGAAATTATAAGAACCACTACAACATATACAATATGCATAATATATATAATAAATCATCAAAATATAGGCAAATAAGGCTAGTCTGACGTCTGATAGACAACACGTTAGTCAAATGTTAACAATAAAGTCACCTCAGTTACAGAGGGTTAATAAATCTAAAATTTTGAGAATCACAAATTATCCTTGTACAATGCTACGCAAAGTTCGTAGGGCAAGCATTTTATAGTCAATATCACGAACATTTCGAATTAAAAGAAATCATTTTACCAACTTACTTAATTAACAAACTAAGCCACTTAAAACAAACATTAAATTAATATTTCTAGCATTACAAAGTTTTATTTTCATTCATGTAATTTTCTAGTTTCATTTTTTTTTACAAACTGTTTGATAGACATTTTTCCTTTGAATACAGGCTAGTTTCAATTAAGTTATTAAAATAAGCATAACTACACTTTCATGAAAGAGTTTTTCAAATATTTTCTGAAAGTATGGAGTGGGCTTTCAAACCGCGACGGCATAAGTAGCTGCAAAGCTCTTCGCTCGCAGCGAACTATAGAGTAGATGGTAGGTACAGTTGATTCCGAGCGACCGCGGGGGTCGGACCGACTGTACGTCGGCGTTCGAAGTTCAAGCGAAAAACACGGTATTCGAAATTTGAAAGTGCTCCTTCTAACAATATTCCATTGTTTAGTTTTATTTTATTTTTTAATGGTTTAGAAAATATTTGACATTTAAGTGATGAATTTTGGTTCGTGTAAAAGTGACTGAAAGTAACTTTTCAATAAAAGTTTAGAATTTTCTTCTCGTGAATTTTTTTACAGTGTGCGATTTTATTTTTGACAAGAAGTATTCTTTATTTCCTAATTTTAATAACGTTATTTTAACCTAAACTTCTAATCTTTTGTGTGTAAAATGTAAAATGAAAACGTAACGTTTAGATTGAGTTGCTAAATTTGTGTTTGTGTGAGTGTAAGTGATCAAAAACTTCAGCGAGTATTGAAAGTAAGTAATTAAAAAGTTTTGCTTTTCATAAATGTCTAAAGAAACTTCGCTATTACAGTTACTGTTAACTAAACTATTTCTAATGAGTTTCGATGAATAAAACTCAAAAACATTCTACGCTAGCTCTCCTCAATTTTTTTTATATTTTTTATGTAGCCATCTGTGTTTTGTCTTCCAATTTGATGACGAATCATAATGTGGTCGGATGTGGCTACCAAAAGATTTTATCCATATTATTCATAATGTTATTTATGGTTCCGTACCGCCAAGAGAAGACATGGAACCCTCGTTAAATCACTATTGTGTCACAAAGGAGTTATTGTCAAGATTTATACATTGTAGGGATTTGAATTTTGAGAAAATGTCAGATCTCAATAACGCGACACACAGCATTTTTTATTTATTTTGCGGGTCAGTGGTGCTAATAAAAATAATATTATTTATAATATTGTGTTAGGTATCATAATATTATGAAAGAAGTTCTTTTAAGGCCTTAAAACTAATTGTTTGTCTTAACGAAATAGACTTAGGGGAGACCTTTGCCCAGCAGCAGGACAGCATAGACTATGTAAAAATTAAAAAGAAGTAGGTAAGTGTGTACTTTGAAACATATTATAAAATATTAATCTTCATAGATAAGAAAAAAACTATGACTGAAATTGACTGCAATGGTTTGGTGTCACCGTTTCGTAATTAATTTTTATGATAAGAAGTAGGCACTAAAAATAAAAATAAAAAACTTATTACAAAAACGGCAGCCGCCTTCAAAAATCAAAACCTAACTTTAATTTTGGAAAGCGGTGGTAAAACAAAACTTCAAACAGTACCGAAACCTAGCGAATTTTTAAGTAATTTTTTACTTTCTGAAGGTTTGTCTTTTTCGTAAAAAAGAAAAAAAAAATTTTGGTGTAAAAAATAACTGTTTAAAGTATAACTCACTCAAAACTTTATTTATTTCCAAGAAACATATGACAGACAGAGTCCAAATAATTGTACAGTACGAAAATAAAAAATAAAAGATAATGTAAGTAGGTACACATTTTACTATAAGAAAAGTCTCAGGGCTGAGTAAAAACCGTATGCATCGATTGGTTAAGCTACGCTAGCCGCGGTCAGCCCGTGGGACGTTTTTTTTTTTTTTTTTTTTTTTTTTTATACTGTATTAGTAAGAACAAAGTTCTTAATAATTAATTACGATCTAGCCTAGAAGACTAATAAGCAATTTAACTCTAACTTAATATGTTACGTGATAGATTATGTTAAAACTAAAAATAGTGTCCATTTGGACTTTTACACAAGTCCGTAGCACTTCCTTAGAGTCTGATATAGATTATAGAAACACTATGTTCATGTGTTATATGTATAGCACAACATTGTTACTATTATTTATTCACTTTGTACACTACACTAATTCAAATGGTTTAGTTCTTTTTAGCCTACGCACTAAGTCTGTGTTGTCTAGTAGCTGGATTGCCTCAACGTTCACGTGTCGATGAAGTCTGTGTTCGTGGGCTTCAGCAAATTTTTGGATAATTGTGGTGACGGATTCCATTTTAAGGTCACGGTGAAGGTCGTCGTTTCTTATGTACCAAGGTGCATTGACAGCATCCCTGAGTACTTTATTTTGGAACTGTTGTATTATTTTGATGTTGCTTTGTTTGGTACAGCCCCAAAGTTGGATACCATACGTCCAAATTGGCATAAAAATATGCTTGTATAGGGTTATTTTATTATGTATTGATAGACAGGATTTCCTTCCGAGTAACCAATACATACTTTTATAACGTATATCGAGTTCCTGTCTTTTCTTTTTGACATGTGCTTTCCACCGCAACTTGGCGTCGAGAGTAATGCCAAGGTATTTGGCTGTATTAGCATACGGCACTTGCATGCCATTTATGTAGATTGGGTGATGGTCCATGTGTTTGTTTGTGAAGTCAATGTGAATTGATTTTGACTCATTCAGTTTGATCTTCCATTTTTGTGTCCAGTCATAAACTTTGTTCACAGCTAGTTGAACTTTTTCTACTGCTTCTCTGTGGCTTGACCCAGTGGCCATAATTGCAGTATCATCTGCAAAGGTCGCGATGGTGTTGTTTTCCAGTTCTGGGATGTCACATGTATATAACAAGTATAAAATTGGACCTAGCACACTTCCTTGAGGTACACCAGCTTTTATAGGTTTTAACTCGGAATATGCGTCGTCCTGCCGTATTCTAAACATTCTATTAGTTATATACGACTCTAGGATATCTGCAAATTCTGGTAGCATGCGTCTGAGCTTGTATATGAGACCCTTATGCCAAACTTTGTCAAAAGCTTGCGCGACATCTAAAAACACGGTGGCGCAGACTTCCTTATTTTCAAGAGTTTTTTCAATGATGTTAGTTATTCTATGTACCTGGTCTATTGTTGAGTGTTTTTCCCTGAAGCCAAATTGATGATTTGGAATAAGGTTTTTATCTTCTATAATTGGTTTTAGCCGTTTCAATAACAGTTTTTCAAATAGTTTTGATAATACTGGCAACAGAGAAATAGGTCTATACGATGATGCTTCCTGGGGTAGTTTCCCAGGCTTCGCAATCATAATGACTTCAGCAACCTTCCATGACTCAGGTACATGTTTTAAAATAAATGCAGCATTGACAAGCTTAGTCAGCTTTACTATGGCTTTGCGAGGGAGGTGTTTTAGAACTTCACCTGTAATGAGGTCGTAACCCGGAGACTTTTTCGAGCTAATATTATTTTGAATTTCTCTCATTACTTCTTTCGGAGTCACAAGATTAATTCTTTGATTTTGTGATAAATGTCTACTCTCAGGTATTTCGATTGAGCTTTCATTGGGTTGAAAAGTTTCTTCTAAATGTTGAGCAAACCTTACCGCTTTTTGGTCATTACTTATGGCCCATTTTCCGTCGCTATTTCTGATGGGTGGTATTTGTATAATCGGCCTTTTTAGATTTCTTGTCGCTTTCCAGAGAGAGTAATCCGTTGATATGTCATTGGTTAGCTGCAAGAGGTAAGTATTTAAAGATTCATCCTCAAATTCAAGAATTTTCCTCTTCAATCGTTTAGTTAGATTATTTAGTGATGTTTTATCTCGCGGGCACCTTGTTTGCTGCCACTGCTTTCTTTGTTTCCTTTTCTCAGAAAGTAAATTCACAATTTCCTTAGGATAGATAAATCCCTTATATTTACGTTTTAATTGCGGTGTGTTGTTCCACGCACATTGTTGAATATTAACAATATATTTATTTACTTCTGAGTCAAGCTGATCTTGCGTTTTTATCGGAGTCTTAAGGTCGATAATATGATCTAGATCAAGGGCAAAACTTTCCCAATCTGTAAACTTATTAACCAGGGTGAAGTGGCTTTCTTTGAGTAGAATTTTTTGACTAAGCGTTAGTATAATCGATGAGTGGTCCGAGTTCATATGAAAACCTTCCTCCACGCTGACGTAATTTGTAGATATATTTTTGCATATAAAAAAATCTATAAGGTCAGGTATTTTCTGGTGGTCAGTGGGCCAGTACGTTGGTTTACCTGTGCTCATAACTTTGGAATGTGTATCTTTAACTGCACTTAAGAGCTGCCTTCCCTTAGTTGTAGTAAGTCTTGATCCCCAATGCGTATGCTTAGCATTAAAATCGCCGCCTAGGATAAATCTCAGCCCGTGGGACGTAAAGCCATTGTTCTGGGCTGTTATTAGTAGATCTTTGACAGTCGTTATGGGTAGTCAGAAGCCAGACTCTGACCACTAGTCATAGCAAGGGGTACCGTGTTACCCAGTAACTGGTTGTGGAGGGCAGACCGGCAGTCGCTCCATGTAAAACATTGGTATTCAGCTGCATTTGGTTAGACTGGAAGCCTACCTACATAGTTTGGAAAAGGCATTTATTAGCCCTTCAGGACAAAACACACAAGAATAACATGGTTAAATTGTAATTGTATTGTGTGTCTTATTTACAATTGTTTACAATTAATTTACAAGCTTCCACAAATTATCAATTATACGCCTGAATTTAACAAAACAAAACATCTCCTTTATAGAAACAAAACTAATCAAATATTTTCTTAAAATTAATATTAAACAAATTCTTCAAACAAATCTTGAGATTTTGCTTCAAATAAAACATCTTCTAGTGTTCGCTTATTTCACTGCTGAACGCGAGGTCCTGGGGTCGATTCCTAGGTTGGGCTAATTGTTATTAGTTTTTTCAGAAGGGAAAGTATGTACAGTAGGTCGATTCTGTAAAATTCGAACAGCAACTCGCATCTCACATCGCTATTCACTCTTACTTCGCATAAGGTTCAAAATGGCCTTGATATATTTGACACTTTGAATCGGGTTCGGGTGCGAAGTGAGCGTCGAAGTGACGAGGCAATTACCTTACAGAATGCCACTTGTTACGTCATCTCATACTTTATCTATCAAAATCTCTCTGTCAGTTTAGTTCAACTCGCTGACACGCTCGCAAGGGTGGTGCTAGTGTAAATTCGAATTATCAACCGAGTTTTTAGAATGCCAATCAAGAAACTCACAGCGGATTCAGATTCAAAGTTTAGAATGAGGTCTTACAGAATCACACCCCTGATCATGGATGCCGGCAATACCCCCCACCCCTTGCACCCCCTTGTCAGGAAATAAAATACACAGAAAAAGATTAGATTTTATTTTTTTAAGTCACCGTTCGAATTAACTTAAGGCGAAACATCTGTAGCCATAGCAAAAAAATAGGATTTGTCTAATTTTGTCATGTTTTTTTAGAGCAGCCGCCATAAGCTGAAATGCTATTTTGTGTGCGAAAATGCAGGGATGGGGGTGCCCTATGGGAGCAGTGTGCTAATGCGATTCCCGCATCCCCGGGCATAGGCAGAGGTGGAACACCAGACGCAGTAGTTTTAGCTGTAAAAGTCCGGTGCCCTTCCGTCACCCCCACGATGGGGGAAGTCCATAAGAATTTCCAACACGCACAAAAAAATAGTAGTAGCCCTTTAGTCGTAAGAGGCGACTAAGGGACTTACCAGAGAATGGGCAGCAGCGTTCTCTGTGCCATTGTAACAACCATACTGCGATCGCCAATCCGCCTGCCAAGCGTGGCGATTATGGCAAAACCCCCCCCTTGGGGAGGCCTATGTCCAGCAGTGGACGTCTTTAGGCTGAAATGATGATGATGATGATGATGACAAAAAAAGGGGTACACCTTCCTGAAAGTTTTTCTGGCGGCGCCCATGATAGACAGGCTCGCCCCCTTATAAAATAATACTAGTCTATTACTGTCCCACTGCATGGTAAAGGCTTCTGCTTGTAAAGAGAAGTCCCGATCATTAATCACCATGCTTGGTCAAGGCGGATTGGCGATTTCAGACTTACAAGCGTGGTAGAACATTATTTACATTCACAATGATTTCCTTCACCGATGTCACTGATGTTCATGATAAACTTAGAAAGTTTTTGAATTAAAAAAGACAAATTGGCCCTGACCCGGAACCGAACCCACAGCAGAGAGAACCCATACTGAGGCTGGCGCCTTAACCACAGGCCCAGTGGTTAAGGCGTCAGCCTCTCATGCATGAGGCATATGCCACACAAAAAACAATGAAAATTTTATGACCCTCACATGGCACGATCAAAAATAATCCCAATTACGTAAATAAACAAAGATACGTAAACTTTGGACATTCAAAACAAAGGAAACATGATTATTGTTGAACATTGCCTTAACTACTGGCTCATCATGGACCTAAATACGAGGTGTTCCTTTTGATATCCCATAACTCTAGGGCTTGGTTTTTAAACTGGATTAGACCACGACTCATCTAACAAAAACTTCCAAACATGGAACTCATTTCTTGGCTGCCACAGTTTAAATAAGTAAAAATAAACCGGATAAGTGCGAGTCGGACTCGCTCACCGAGGGTTCCGTACAAATTTGTAGGTACTTGTCCATACTAATCCATCCTAGGAAAGAAAAGGTTCTAGGTCAACGGAAAGTACCATATAAATTTTGATTCCCATCAGAGTGTCGAACTGTGAGTTTTTTGCGACATAAACGGCAGCATCTTTTTTGCACGTTAACTAAGCAGTTTGTTTTTTTTCACAGCTTCAAGGGACCGTGGACCTAAGTTTTAATTTTTAGGTTTTAATTTCAACTCGATACCTTTACGCGTTCCCGAGATAAAGGGTCTTGACAGACAGACGGACATACAGACAGACGGACAACAAAGTGATCCTATGTGGGTTCCATTTTTTCTTTTTGAGGTACAGTCAACAGCAAAAATAGATGATCAAAATCAGATATTCAATACTAAAAGTATGTGATTGTCACACACATACTTTTGAATCACTTCGACTCCACACAGTTCTGCCGCGAATTCCGTTCATTAGTATTGAATTTCCGATTTTGATCATCTACTTTTGCTGTTGACTGTACGGAACCCTAAAAAAGATTTTCCCTTTGTTAACTTTATAAACCGTACCTTTAGTTACAATCGAAAATACTGAGAGAAGAATGAGAAGAATGTTTTTATTTTCATTGTCATTTGTCATATAATTTTTTCACTTCTCTTGCTCAAAAAGGCCGTCATTGTAGCATACCAGAACGGGGATAAAATAGCATTTCATTCTATATGGGAAAAAGTTTTTTTTTTTTCATTTTTGTGTGTCAAATATGACAATGAGCCTACAAAAACGAAAAAGTCTTTAGTCATAAGTAGAATAATCATGAATAAAGACTCGACTTATTACTGTTTCATAAAAAAAGAACCTCATTTTGATTTTGAAAATGGAACTAAAATCGGCGATCTCTGGTAGAATGCATGCAATGTGTTGCGGCTACAGAAGAAACAAAAAAAAGACATTGGCGCGAAATCTTTATAATTTTTCTCTAATTGCAAATTGAATTGGTAGTGACCGTAATTAATTTTACAATAGTAAAAATGTCATCATCTAGTGAGAATGGAGACCCTAACTTACAAATAGGAGAGAAAGGAAAAGAAATAATTTTCAATCTGTTGCTGGTCACAAACTTTGATTATATTTACAAAGCATTTATTTAAATACTTACAAAAAGTTTATGAAGTGGAGGACAGAAAAACGAGTGGATTCTCTTACGGACGGAAGGGTTCTCTTACGTATTTCGAAGAAATTTCCAAAAAATATCAAAGTTCAACGCTTTGGAGCACATATTCAATGTTACGAACAACCATACAGATAAGACATAATGTAAATATAAAGAACTATGTAAATTTGACGGCTTTTCTCAAGAAATTATCCACCGGCTACAAGGCCAAGAAATCCAAACTTTTCACGAGGACAGATATCGAGAATTTCATAAATAAGGCACCAAATGAAAAATACTTAGCAACAAAGGTAGGTTATAGTTGCATTTGTTTTCTATTATTTTCATCAAACTAAATTGCTAGTTAGAGGTACCAACCAAAATACAGTTCTAACACACTTATTTTTTGTTTTACAGGTTGCTTTAATTTTTGGGATCAGCGGTGCCTGCAGAGGGATACTCGTAGAACTGGCTAACATAACAGTGGAAGATGTCGAAACTGATACCCATCTTCAAGCCATAAATCTGCCCCATACAAAGACAAATAAGGAGAGGAAATTCGTTATAAGTGGAGAATTTCTAAACATTGTCAAACCCCACCAAGACTTACGGCCAAGTGGAGTGGGCACGCCGAGATTTTTTCTCAACTATCAAAACGGAAAATGCACAAGGCAAGTTATAGGCAAAAATAAATTAAGCAACATGCCAAAAGAGATCGCCACTTATCTAAATGTGCCTAATCTGGAGCAGTACACTGGCCACTGTTTCCGAAGAACATCCGCCACTCTCTTGGCGGATTCTGGTGCAAATATAAAAATGTTAAAACGCCACGGTGGATGGAGATCCGATCAAGTGGCGGAAGGCTATATCGAGAACTCCATTCAAAAGAAATTCGATATCACCCAGCGTATCACAGAACGCATCAATATTCTCCCAACTAGCCCACGACCATCGACATCAAGAGATGAGTCAACTGAGCTGATTTTCTATCCAGAACATCCGAACGAGGGACCCTCCAACCTGGAACTACGTGTATCTCCCACGTTTACCCCACAGACAACTCAACATTCATCTTCACAGAGGACTGAAAATAAGTTACCGGGAAAAAACATCTCGTTAAATATCCAGAATTGTACAAATTGTTCATTTAATTTTTAATAAAATAAACTACATATTTCATATTGTATTGGATTGTTTTATTTTCTCGCAATCGTTGTGAAAAGTATAGTGTAACACACGGCGCTAAAACCCATTAAAACTCGGTTTCTATTTACTCCCTCGCTAAAGCTCAGGAGTAAAACTACCTCGTATATAATGGGTCATTTTAGCTCCTTGTATAACAATCTACTATTGTAGGGCCCATCAGATATTCGTGGGTTCGTGGGTTCCCATAGTTTGGGAAATGCTGCTCTAGGGTATTAATGAAACCATGTCAAAGAATCAATGCTATTTTATTGCTGAATGGATGCCGCTTTCACCTCGATAACGCCTGATAGAGAGCGTTTTTCATACAAAACACTACTCTCTATGTGTGTATCTCCCCACATCTATACTAATATTATAAAGAGGTAAAATTTGTTTGTAAGTTTGTATGTTTGTATGTAGGGGGTAATCTCCGAAACTACTCATCCGATTGCTAAAATTATTTTGCCAACAGGAAGCTACGTTATCCCTGAGTGCTATAGGCTATATTGCATTATCAAAAAATTAGGGAATTCATGTGGACGAAGTCGCGGGCAAAGTGCTAGTATTATTATATTATTATTATTATTGATATATACAAGTTAATCATTTTCATTCAAACCCATCATTAATATTGTAAGCTAAAAAAATGTGACATTGTCATATTTCACGTAGGAGTGCGGATAATCGTGAATTTGTTTTGGATTATTTTAAATAACACTATGAATTAAGAAAATAATTATTTTTAAATAATTCATAATATGTCAGTTGTTTTTTGGCATGGTCTAATTAATACACTAGATATATGGGATATTGGAACACGTTGTATATGTGGCAAAATGTACCAAAAATTTACCTCTACCTAACTCATCGAAGATAACCATAAATATTCGAAGAAAACACAAGCAATGTTATGATATTATATCATAAAACAAATTAGGTTCTCGAATGAGAGAGAAAATCTACAAAGAACTTATTATTATCGTGTCTGACCTCCCACGTTGTTGTAAAAAGTACCAGAAGTAATAGTTATTTACTTTTATTACTAGTTATAACTAGCTTTTATCCATAACTTTGCCCGCGTGAATGTGAATGGCGGTCATTGCGGACGCAGACAAAGTCGCGTATTCAAAAGTAATCTATGCTCTTGCTTGGGGTTCAAGCCTACTCCTGCGTAACTTTAACTAAATCGGTTTGGTGGTTTAACCATGAAAGTGTTACAGACGTACAGAGTTACACTTATATATTAAATGGACGAACAAAATGAATGAATAGACAACGAGTTTATTGGTATGTCAGAAGTACTGTGAGAGGAATTTATAAAAGTAATGAGTAACCTCAACTTTGTTAAGATTTTTATTTTTATTGTTTTTAAATCTGTATTTGTGTTTTCTTCTTCTTTCCTATATTAATCTCCGTCTTCAATTATTGTAAGTGGTGTTAACGTTTTAATTAATGCAAAATAAATAAATATTATATACTAGTGCTTTCTCTGGTAAGGGACTTACCAGAGAATGGGCAGCAGCGTTCTCTGTGCCTTTGTAACAACCATTCTGCGATCGCCCGCCTGCCAATCGTGGCGATTATGGCAATACCCCACCTTGGGGAGGTCTGTGTCCAGCAGTGGACGTCTTTCGGCTGAAAGGACTAGCGCCCTGGTTTAACACGGGTAGTTGAGCATTGCCAACCATATAGCTTCCAGTTGCCATAATAATCATCGTTATATTTCAGCCATTTTGCCAAAAAAAATTACACCTTAACATAATTTTTTTAACATTTCAATTTACGCAAATTACCTATACACCTAAACCTTCCTCATAGATCCGTCTGTCTATTAGTGAAATGCGCATGAAAATCCGTTCAGTAATTTTTGAGTTTATCGTGAACAGACTGACAGACGCGGCGGGCGACATTGTTTTATTTTACGTAGTAACAGTGTTAGTGAAGATAATTAAATGTATTCCATTTTCTGAATAATTGGATATTTAACGCTTATTTTCAAATCTATTTTCAGCAAAAGTATTGAATTTACTTAACCGGTTTTGCTGGATGTGACACATTTGGTATTGAAATTTGTTACACGTATTTCATTGAATTAATGAGAGATTGGCTAATTTTAGCAAAACTAAGCTCAATTGTTATTCTCGGTTTTTTTTTTTATTAATGCTGATGATAATGTTTTATTATGTAATATTTTCGGTAAGTATCTTAGTTTGTTTGTTCGTCCTTCTAAATAGAAACCTACTGTATGGAACGAGAAACTAGCTTCAACTTTCTGAATAACTATATGACACTTTAACAGTTCAAAAATGCCTGTAAATGGTTTAATTGAAATAAATACTTTGATCTTGACTTCACAGTGAATACTAAAATATAAATATTTATGTAATAATGATTTAGGTAATAATTATAAATTTCAGCGATACCAAAATAATCAAAGAATTAAGTTTCTGTCTCTGTCTGTAGGGTGATGTTACAGAAAATACTCTGATCTTATATTGATGAAATTTTGCAGAAAGGTAGCTTTATACATAAAGGACACGACATTAAAAGCGTGTTTTCGATTCGTGACGAAAACTTCATGTATTTGCGTTTTGCCCAGAGCAATATCGTAATGATGTAAGCAGATTATTTGAAGACAATTACAGTTTTTGAAAGAATAAGTCTTGATTTAGGGAACAGAGTAAAAGTATAATTTTTAATTTTGGTTTTTTAAAGCGAAGACAATCCTTACACATTGTTTTTCGAAAATAGTCGTCAGAGTTAACTTTCAGGACGAATACAACTATTATAGTATGCCAAAACATCATGTTTTATGCGTTTTTCCAACAGGATATACAGTTTTTAAGTCTATTACAGAGACAAAATTACGAAAATAATGCTATTATGTATTAAAAAACAATGTTGAAAAAGTACAAAATCGGTTCACTTTGATAATTTTTTTCACCAGTATTTGAATAAAAACATAACTGATATATATATTTTATTAAAATAAAGCTTAAATGCTTAATTTACAAAACATTTTTCAGTCCGTTATACGTACTCATTTATTTTAGACAATTATTTTAAAAAGCACTGTAAAACATCGCGCGGTCGTTTGCCGATCAATTTCAATGATTCGTGCTTATTTCGTGCGTATTTTTTTTTTTTTGATGCAGACAAACAGACCATTGTATATGTATTGTACTAGTTTGTGTCAATGCTGCTACGCCGTTCTAGCAATCGTTTAGATTTTAAGTTGCGCTAAGTCGAATACGCGCCCTTAAGTTCGCATTACCCTTATACTTATTATATTATATTAAAAACCATACACGCGCTTGTAGCCTCAGGGTGTATCTAAATAATGTTGACAGGGAATATGAAAATCTTCGTCTGAATGTATGATACACACAATTAAGAAATAACAAGGATAACCCTGTTTTATTGGTTTTTACGACAGTAGAAATTATTAGTTCAGAGAAATTTTAAATAATAGAAACTCTGCTAGCCTCAGAATACCAGTGTTTTATATGGAGCGACTGCATATCTGACCAGACTAGAAATACCTTTAGTAAGCCACTCCTTCTTCCATATGTAATACATAATATTAAAGAATTTTGCGTATTCATATTTATTTCAAAAGTTAACTGTTGTTCAGTGTAATAAGTTGGGCTACTACTTCATCTACTTGTCTATTATTATGTTTATTCTTTAACATGAGGTTGAGATTTTGTACAAAATCAAGTAGTGTAGAAATTAATAGGTACTTAAATGAAAAATAATACAATCTTTTTTCAACCGACTTCTAAAAAGAAGAAGGTTCTCATTTCGACTATAATATGTTGCTTTTTTTATTGTATATTTGTTACGCGATTTCTCCAGCAAAAATGAATTGATTTTGAAAATACTATTTCATCCCATCTATTCGAAAAATGTCATTTTGTTCCTCTATAAGCGGGAGCAAAGTAGCTTTTTTCTCCACTAGACTTTTTAGCGGGCAGTAATGAGATTTGAATTAGGAACATGAATCGTTCATTGAAATCGAACGCAAATTGTATAAATTACTGGCTGTAAGTGTTGGCTGTACGGTGCGGGGAGGCGCGCGCGGTATCTAAAAAAGAAAAATCAAAAGGTCGTGATTTACTTCCCTGTCTCTATTCGGTACGGACTTTATTATATATTGCAAAAAAATTAGTCCTACGTCGAGTTCTGAAGGTGATAGTGTATTAACTCCAGAAACAATAAAAATAGAAGCTGATAACGTCATACACCTACGAAATCCCGGGAGAAATATTTTCTCATAGAAGGAGATGAAAAGTAGAGTGTATGACTCGAGAGCAAAAGTATTTTTCCCTCAGGCGATGTACTTTGAATCCCTCGGTACGCTCAGGATTCAATATAGCGCCTTCGCCTTAAAAATATTATTTTGCTCCCTTGTCATACAATCTACTATTTCTTATGGATAGGGTTTCCTTCAGGGGTCCCATATAAATTTTATAGAAACTGATTTCAGCACTTTTTGAAAAATCAACAAAATCTCATAAAATCTTCATAAATGACGTATTAGTTTCTTCAATCTTTGGAGTACCTCTGTTTTAACTGTGTTGCCGGTTCTTCATTGATTTGGATTCGAACTGTTTCCAATCCACTGATCCACCTGCCAACATGACTTTAGATTTGGAAGTCGGTGGCAATTAAAGACAACAAACAGAACAAAGCCACCGACTTCCAAATCTAAAGTCACGTGTGTAACTGTGCTAAAGTTATTTGTCACTGTTTAGATTTTGAATGCGGTTGTCTTTTTTTTCTTTGAATTGTCAAGGAATCAATCAGTCAGAAAGACGAAGCTATGGAGAAAAACGAACATGCAGCCAGGATACCAACTAAATATCAAAATGGATTTTCATCGTTACCTCAGATTCGGATAGGTGTTGTTTTATATTGAAAGTGTTGAAACGGCAATCTTCAAACACAATTACGTAAAGTGCATCTTGAAAAAGCACAATCATATAAATTGTAAACTTTCTATCCAAAAATTACACTGATATGTAATGCCAAGTGCGCATTTCTGAACGAGTATTGTAATATTTTTGTTCTAGAACTTTAGAGTGCATTGGATAGCCCGACCGTTTAATTGAAACCATTTCTGAGGTAACTGCGCGGTGCGGGAGAAAAACGATATATTATAATTTGCCTACACTAATACTAAAATAATAGACTATGCAGATACGTGCGTGAGTGTGCGTGTCTACGCGCCGCGCGAAAAAAAACGCAATTTCCAGAGATAGTCGTGCGACGCGGGGAGAGGTGAGGAACGGTTTCAGAGGGAGGCGGAGCGTGTCGCTACTGTACGGTAGTACTAATACTTATACTGTGGTATCAGTGAGCTCTCGCATCACGTCTCCACACCCTTCCCGAAACGCGCAGCTACCTCAGGAATGATCTCAGTTCAGTAGGTCGATTCTGTAAACTTCAAACAACAACTCGCATCTCACATCGCTATTCACTCTCACTTCGCATAAGGTTCAAAATGACCTCTATATATTTGACACTTTGAATCGGGTTCGAGTGCGAAGTGAGCGTCGAAGTGACGAGGAAATTACCTTTCAGAATGCCACTTCTTACGTCATCTCATACTTTATCTGTCAAAATCTCCCCCCTGTCAATCTAGTTCAACTCGCTGACACGCTCACAAGGGTGGCGCTAGTGTAAATTCGAATTATCAACCGAGTTTTTAGAATGCCAATCAAGAAAATCACAGCGGATTCAGATTCGAAGTTTAGAATGAGGTCTTACAGAATCACACCATACTAGGTGTGATTCTATTCCAACCAGTAACAATAACAATAATACCAATAACATTAATTTATACAGGGTGTAAAACACATATTACCGTTGATTAGGTACGCATACTGAGTAAACTAAGTAACCTTGAGCAATAATTATGGGGCTCGTGGCTAATTAAAAGCTGGATCCGGTTACGCTTACCGTAGTCGGTCCGTGAATGAGTGCCCCTAATTTCGTACTGAGACTCTTCCGTGTCTCGGAAAGCACGTAAAGCCGTTGTTCCCGGCTGTATTCGTTGATTATTGACAGTGATTATGGGTAGTCATAAACCTGCGAGTCTGACAACCATTAGATGAAGAAGAATATCCGGCCTGGAATGAGTAACTGGATTATGGAGGTCAGACAAGCAGTCGCTCCATTTAAAACATTGGTTTTCAGCTGAATTCATTCGACTGGAAGTCAACTTCAACACAGTTGGAAAAAAACAAGGCAGATGATGATTGAAATAAAAATTATGGTAGCGAGCAATGTAACACACACTACAATTTGTGCTTAAGAGTGCATTTGCCGATGCTGTATTTAAAGTTTATCGTATTGCAACTTTGACCTTCTATAACTACGTAACCAGAAGGTTCCCAGCTATAGTGCAAGACAATAAACCATCGCAATGATGTGAACAACTTAAAACTTTTGGCCTCGTAAAGTTTTTTTTTTACACCCGTTATAGAAGAAGTTCTTTATTTATTTGAATGAAGCCGTCGACTTATATGGACGGATTTGACCAAATGCCATGTCATACCAGAGTAACTGTTTGCCGTGGGGTGCCGGCCGCGAACAGCACCACACCATTTCTACCCGTGGGTATCGTAGAAGGCGACAGAGGCGACCATAACAGCTACTGCGATCGCCAACACGCATCGGCCTAGCATGGCGATTGCGGCTGAACCCCTCTTGGGGAAGAATAATGCCCAACATTGGGCGTCTAATGGTTGACATGATGATGATTACCAGAGTAACTAACTCTTGAATAATTTTACTCATTGATTTTAGTCTCAGATAACTTCGTTTACGTTTTACCACCACAAACGTAGAGTAGGCAATACTAAAGTATTGCTACTCTTGAGTTGATGAATGAATGATGAATGACATAATTATGTAAGTCAATTAAAATAGAAATAAATTGTTTAGAAAGCGGAACGCAAGATTTTATGTATACACATAATTTTGTCGGTTTGTGATAGTGTCAACTGTCAATGATATGCACACGAGTTGTCATTGTCAGCTGGTAATGTAGCGGCCGCCATTATATTAATCTCGGATAACTTGTTTACTGTCGGATAGACAGTTATTGCAAAAATTGTTAAAACGAAAAGTTTTCTAACTCTAGAGTAATTAGTGATTTTATTCGCAGGATGAGACTTATACACGTTTGGTCGAGTCCAGTCCGTACTTAACAGGAGTGTTCGTATGTGAAGTTAACAAACATGGAGGTTTATTTTAGACCATTTTTGTATAGACAGAACTCATTACTAGCATCCATTCAAACGATTCAAATGTCCTCAACCGATGCTCGTATTCCTATTGACTTTCCACGGTGTTAATTTACGGCCTGAAAAAGGGTCTATACAACACGATTTCTTTCAGTATCCATTTCTAAACATGTCAATGACCAATGTCTTGTTTTTGAATACAACTTTGAACCGGTTGGACAAGTTAGCATCTATAATATAAAATCAAGAATACACGTGCCAGTAATTTGAATAAAACTATGCAAATTGCTTGCATGGGATTTTGGCATTTATCAGTTAGAAGTTGATATGTCAGAATCGCATGCAAACTATTTGTGTGTACAAATATTTAAGGGTAAATAAACCCTCAGTATTGGTACCCAAGATACAACCTTGCCTAGTTTGGGGCCAATGTAATTTTTTTATTATTATTATCACTTTTGTACAAGTTACTGACATATGTAGCCAAATTGAATTTAACAAAAACTTCGGCTGTTAGGTTCTCATTTATGTGTCCAATCATGTATGGGTTTTTTAATTTTAAAACTGAACGATCGCGTAATGACGTGCTTTTGTACTAACATACCAACTAATTATTTTTTTTGCTTTCGTTGATAGCTACTGGACAACGGTTCCAAATATTTGCAATAGACGACAAGATTGACTTTGACTTTGGTACCCCTGTTCGCTTTGCTCGTCCGAAGTGTGTACTCAGCTTAAAATCCGTACTGGCTAGTGATGGAATGACTATTATTTTCTTAACTAAACAAACTAAGACATTCACGTGTCGATTGATGCGTTCAAAACAGGTTTGAGATTGTGAGTGAATCGATTACTACGCTTCCTGTTAAGAGTGCTAAAAGTAATGTAAACAGCGGAGTCAACTCGGGTATTTTTAGTCAAGCAATTCTTTTATTTCTGGTGGTTTGGTTGATTGAAATTGAAAAGCTCATTGTGTACCGGGTGGTTCTATTTCCGATTGCCGGAAAATAAATAAATTTCATATTTAGTATTGCTAAAATGAGCCAAAACACAATCTCTTAATTATTTAATTAATAACTACAAACTATATAAATAGGTATGCCGAATGTGTTACATTACTATTCAGCAAAAACAGTTTAATTTACATACATCCAAGACTTATGCTTACGAGGGCGGCACTGAAAATTTCGGGAATCAAGAAAGTGACACAACATTACTATTTAAAAATGTATTTATTGCTTTTCGAAGTATTCTCCGCGAAATTTGACACATTTTTCCATACGATGGAACCAATCATTGAAGCGACCATTCCATTCGGAAGTTGGGGTTTCCAAAATGGCCGTTTTGTAGGCGTCCACAGCTTCTTCAGGTGATGAAAATCTCTGACCACGCAATTTATATGTTATATATGATATGTTGTGGAAAATGTCGTAGGTTATACATTTATAACTAGTGTATATTTATAACTTAGTATAAGATTTTAGTGTATAACTGTTTGTTTTCCCAAATAAAATAAAATAAAATATCCTTTATTTTAGGGAAAGTATAGGGCATCATTAGGGCTTAGGTCGGGGCTGTACGGCGGATGGTCTAATAATTCTATGTTGTCGTGATGGATGATGATGCGGCGGTTGCAGTTCTCTTTACGGAGTTCAGAAACGACCTGTGGCAAACAAATGCTAGCATACCATTCTGCATTAACCATTTCTTGTCCCTCAAGAGGAATAGTCGCAACATGGCCGGTTTTGGAGACAAACGTGGCCACCGTTTTTTTTGCAACACTCCGTGAACGAACAATTTTTGTTGGCTTTAACTCATTTTCAAACACCCAAAATCGTGACTGGTTTTTTGTTTCGGGTTCGTATGCGTATATTCAGGATTCGTCACCTAATACGATGTTGAGGATCCTGCGTTGAATCTTTCGAGAGTTCTGACGCACCAAGTAACGCGAGCCGCTTTTTGCTTTTCACAGAGCGAATGCGGTATCCATCGGGAAAACAACTTTTTACACCTAATTGTTCATGCAAGATTATTTGTATTTGACTCATGCCAACGTCTAAAGTTGCCTGAATTTCGCGGTATGTCACATGTCGATCTTCCTCAATCAGCTTACGCACAGCATCAACGTTTTCTTGGGTGACTGCAGTTTTTGGACGACCTTGACGGGGATCATCACTGAGCTTGACACGTCCACGTTGAAATTCAGCAAACCAGCGATAAATTGTGGTTTTGGATGGGGCTTTATCACCAAATGCAGAAATCATCCGGTCAACACACTGTTTTCGTGATAAACCACTTCGAAAGTCATAATAAATCATCGCTCTTGAATTTTCTCGAGTCAATTCCATTTTCTCAACGACTAAACATTAAGTTTGACAAAACCTTGTGACAAGACCGAGAATCTTTTTTAAAATAAATAAATGGTATTCGATTTTTAAAACATAGGAGTTTTCAATTAAAAAGATTTTAATATGACAGGAACAGTGGAAATATTCCATTCCCGATACTTTTAGTGCAGCCTGGTAGAATGGATTCAAAATTAATCAGCGTTTATTCAAAATTTTGACGAGCGTTGGTTCCTTTTGACAGGATTTACCCCATTTTATCATGTCAAAACATCACTTGTTTAACACATTTCGACTTCTTTATTGTGATGGGAATCAATAATTTATTTTTATAATTTTGTTGCCCATAAGTTTTTGTTTTGTATGTAATTACTAATACTTAGAATACTGACGATAACTCAGAAAGTTTTCAACCATTACTGGTGTTAATTACACTACAAACTGACTACACTATACAATTTGGAAAATATTTTGTGGATGTGTCTAAAACTATACATATTTAATGTAATATCACCGATAGGCATACCTCAACCAAGTTTAAGTTTTAATTACTTTTAATAAGAATCTTATAACAGTCAGAATGTGCCATTGTGATGGTACAAATATGGTTAAACTAGTCTTTCAAAGAGTCCATAGTCGAACGCTTGAACTTGTCCCTCAAGGCGGTCTCCGATTGGGGCGATACCAGTCTAGTCAAGTTAAATACATCCAAGACCCAGGCGTGCTTTTTCTCTGCCAAGAAAACGTCTTTCAATCTGGCTCCTACTTTTCAACATGTATATCCGTTCCGATCACTGACTACGTTGAACTTCTTGGCGTTACTCTAACGTCAAATCTCAATTTTCCACGTCCCAATTAGCAGCCAAAACGCTGGGAGTAGGTATTTGCAAAGATGCGAAAGTACAGTCGAACAAGCTAATTGGTTTACAGGCAAAAATATTCATGTTTCTACTACACTCACAATATTTTATTTTATTCCATTTTCTTATCTCGAGCACGTAGGTATCCCTGGTGTCTACGTACTAAAGAAAAAGTTAATAAATAAATAAAATATTAATGTACTAGTAGAAAGATGAATATTTTTGCCTGTAAACCAATTAGCTGGTTCGACTGTACCTCACGTTGAAAGAGTTGCTCAACTTATACCAAGCACAAGTTAGATGGTGCATTGAGTACTGTTTGCACCTTTGGGACAGATCAGCCAAATACCAGCTGATGGCGTTGGAAGCTATTAATACACGTGACAAGAGATTCATTGACAACGACTTCCTTGTTAAGGCTTTCAGAGCCTTGAACATCGTCGCACCGGCCAGCCTATCGGTCTTTATCGGATACATTTCGTAGAGTGTGCTTCGGAATTGCACAACTTCATTCCCCCATCCTCATTCCATCATCGGACGAGCAAAGATACGGCGTAGCGTATATCACTGAAGTTCCACGGTCTCGAACCAAGCGCTTAGCTTCCACATTTATTGTGGGAACTACCAGACTGTGAAATAAACTATAACCGCTTCTCTGTAAATATAATCTGAGTATCTTCACGCCACGAGTGAACCGGTTTATACTAGGCAAGCCACCTTAGGCCGTTAAGATCAGGTGAGTCAAGACCAATCCCAGGCCTATTAGAACATATAAAAAGTTCTAAAAGCAATGACAGGCCCGATGGTATATGTTTAGGTTTAAGTTAGAATTAGAACTCGCTTTATCAACCGTATCTTTGATAAGCAAAATTTAGTAAAATGTTACCTATAATCTCACTCAAACTCTTAGCCCGTATCCTACGAGTATCAATTGTGAGTAATTAATTACCTATATATAATCTATAAAGGTACCTACCTACACTTATTTTTACAAAAAGAGCATTTTTCTTTTCTTTTCTGGAATAGGCCCTACCCACCCCAACGCTCTATTTGCGCTTCGCCGTAGTCGTATAGAAGGCCCCGAGACACAATTTGATACAGGGCTACTAGGGCAAGCTGCGCCTACTGCTCTTTATACTATTAGTGTACAATATCTCAAATAGGTTGGTATTTATCGTACAATTCACTATAGAACCACTAAGTCCACAAAACAATCCAGAAATCCTAAATGGAAAACACTTCAAAGCACTGAAACAGATTCAATTCAATCCAATACAATATCGAAACATTATCGGATGAGATGAGAACATCTTTACAGCTTACTATGATAGCACGGATCACAACACAAATCCCCTTTTATTTGCAGTAGACACACACGACACGCGCTACAAGATACAAGATACAAGATATGTATATACAAGTAGTCTGCAATTCACGAGCGCGTGTCGTGTGTCTCTTATGTCATTGTTATACCTAATAGCGTTCCTAAACGGGCCATATTTACCCGGCAAAGTGTGGCTGCAACACATAGCCGGCAACGTTTTATATACAATCGCGAGCAATAAACTGGAATCACTTCATCGCGCGTTGCTCAAAACAATTATTTATAATTTCTATGCAATGCACTTTGGATTGTGGTATATCATTTGAAAGGTAATTTTGTTAGCTTAAAACCTCTTTCAAAATTATAATGAAAGATTATTCACATTATGTCTTGGAAGGTAAAAACAAAAAAAAGCTATTTTTAAAACTCCATATTGTTTGGTATTCCTGAAACCCCATAAAAAGTGGGCGTTTATGAAAATTGGTCATTAGTCCAATGTTTCACGTCACTGGGAACACTGATGCTAAAAGAAAATGGAAACCATACCTATAGATGCCGCTCAAATCGACATCCTAATCCAGCAAGTGTTGTCTCAGCGTATATCGCTCGACAGCTGTAATCCTATCACCCGTAACGACTGTCGTAGACATGAAGGGATCTTTGTATGAAAAGATTGGTCACCCATGGCAATGTTGCAGAAATAATAATAAAACCAGCCTAGTATAGTCCCGGTGGAACTAGTCCCAGGGGGAAAGTCTTCGTCCTGCAGTGGGACTGTCCCACTGCAGGACGAACACTTTTTCTCATACTGCAACATCATATTACAAGTGTCGCCGTGTGGTGCCGGCCACGAATAGCACCACACCATTTCTACCCGTGGGTGTCGTAGAAGGCGACAGAGGGATATTGACCAGAGGATGGGCAGCAGCGTCCTTCTGAGTACTTTAACACCTACTGCGATCGCCAACTTCCATCGGCCAAGCATGGCGATTACGGCTGCATCCCCCTTGGGGTAGACCTATACCCAGCAGTGGGTTAACATGACGTTATTACAAGTGTCGCCCGTATAGGAAGTTGCAATTATTGACACATGTTTGTGAAATATCACGACAACAATCGATTATAGTGTCCAAAAATTGAGTTCTGATCATGGTTCTGATATAGCACTGAGGTGCGATTTTGCGTTGAGGTGTTAACTCTTTGTTTTGAAGTATATTAGCATCGGGGGTCCCCCAGAAGGTGGATGGACGATCTAGTGAAGGTTATTGGAATTTGATGGATGTATGGAACGCGGGACGGTCATTATACGGTGGCGAGTAGGAAAGGTCTATGTCTAGCATTGGACGAATTTTGACTAATATGTTTAAGTATTTACCTACCGCATAGGCATTATATCTAGAGAGCGGGATCGTGAAGAATGATATGATAGAAAAGGGAGAGAAATTGTTTTAAAGTGACATGAAAGTTGGAAAATATTTATCAACAAAATTGCCACAAAATTTTGTTTAATCCTCGTCTATTCCAGTCCAGTTTTTTAAGTACCTACTTTTTATTTTGTCACATTGACGTATTATAATTACTAAGAACTGTCGTATAAGCGATGATCCTACACTAGCATAAATTATAAACGAAAAAAAAACGGAAGCTTGTAAGGATGGATGAATGTTAGATACTCTTTCACGCGTAAACGCCAAAACGAAATTGAAAGCTGAAATTTGACAAACATAGTATTAATTTAGCTTAACATATTATTGTGTTTTCGTAGATTAATTAGGACTTTGGCTAAGTTTTGAAGTTTACGAAGTCGCGGGCCGAAGCTAGTATTATAAAAAACTAAGTGATCCTATTAATAAGGTTTCCGTTTTTTACTTTTGAGGTACGGAACCCTAAAATATAAAGCATTTTCCAGTGATGTATCGTTATTTATAACGTTATAAAATGGGCAAAAGTTCACTTTAAAGGCCCGGTCATACGAGTGGACAACGGTTGCGGTCAGACAGTGGCTGACCATATTAATGTCGACCCGTTCATTCAATTACTACTGAAGTATCTGAACGCTCCTGCCACCGTAACCGCAGCCGCAATTTGTCCACTCCAGTGTGGTCGGACCTTAAAACGTTGTACTTTCACGCTCGTAGAGGAAATTCGCGCTCTTCGTTTTATCGGCATCGCTTAAAGCAATGCTCACTCGCAGGTTTATTTTTCGCAACGAAATCTTTTTCTGTTTTCTTCTTTAGAACGTTGGGTACTGATTATTTCCTTTTAAATGTTGCGCAACATTTGGAATTTTTCCTGTATTGTGCTGTTATTCAATATAGGAGTATTATTGTCGAGATTAGTTAATTGGGTTTAGTTCTAAACAAAACATAAGAAGTAATTGTAAAGATTTTAAATATATTCTAAGGCTAAGTTTCGGTGCCAAGCAGTGGCCTAAAGATTGACATGATGATGATGATGATGAATGTAATACATTTAGCATATTAAATCAGTATGTCAGTTCATTTAACCCTGCAGTAGTCGCGCACCTAAAAGTAACGGGAGTGGTCGCACGGACTACATATGTAGTCCATTTTCAAATTGATATAAATAAACTCAAGCATAAACGGTTTATTAGACATATGAAAATATAATCAGTACAGTTTTCTTATTAAAAGATCGTGGGCTGGCTCTTTTTGAGAACTAAGTAACGAGGAATTAAATTGCTTTAAAAATAAATGAAGACCACTACAACGTGTCCACGTGGTCGTCATGGACCCAATACGGTTGGTGGATACATGTCTTCAAATATACACTACTAGCTTTTGCCCGCGACTTCGTCCGCGTGAATGTAGGTTATCGCGGATCAAAAAAGTAGCCTATGTCCTTCCCCAGGGTTCAAGCTATATTCATGCCAATTTCCATTAAAATCGGTTCAGCCGTTTCATTGTGAAAGCGTAACAGACAGAGTTACTTTCGCATTCATAATATTAGTATGGATTACCATTTGAAGCGAACACATTCGATCCTATCACTTAGTACGATAGAATGTAAATAGGTATATTTCATGCATTAAATCTTTATGGTTTTTGTAAAAACTGAAACACATACTGTATTATAATGTCCTTAAGAAGTCATTAATAAGATAATCCATTAACGTAAGGCAATTTATTTATTTATTTTATGACGTATTTTAAAGTTAACTTTTAGGTAATCGGGAATAGTTACGTTCTACGGCAGCTGTCAAAAAAATGACACACAAAATGCTATCTGCGGGGTACTAAAAGACACACCACAGTCCTAGAAAACGACTTTTATTTATGATGGGATCATTGTTTATGGTAGAGCGTAATGATAAAGATTCATCCCGTCACCGCTTCATCCCGTGTTGCTCTTGGAACACAAGGCTCTCGGACCGCGCTCGTAACGAGCTCTTAATAAATAATTATGTTCATATTCTTCATTATTCAAGTGAACATAAATATAAATCATTTTTTATTAAATAAATGATTAGTAGTCATTGAAAACGTGAACGTGGCTGCCGTTGTAAGACCGGGGTGTAGAGCCAGTGGAATTTTCCCATTCGTAATTTCTCAATAGCGTTAAAATTGATCGATTCTATAGGTACATACAACATCCATACTAATATCGATATTAATATTAAATGAATGATGTAACCATGATTATGTAATTAACTTGATTGAAAAGAGTATTCGCATAGATTTTCTTTCTCGTTCTTTTTCATAGAGACCTACCCACATTTAGGAATGAGCAACTAGCTTCAACTTTTCTGTGTAACTGACCGACTCCTTGAAATTTAAATAGTTTTTTCAAAAAAAGACAACTAATTACATAAATCAAGGTTTCTAATAACATAAAACATGAACTAATAACAACATTTAAATACTGTTCACACAAAAATGCAGGCACATAACCATTTTAGCGAATTTATTTTCGAATAGATCGCAGTCCGGGTTGGCTTCCACGATCCTTATTAGTGCGGTCAACTCGCGCGGTATGGGAGATGCAGCACGGGCTGCAGTCCGACACGACGGCATGCCGAGCAGTCGATGTTTTCTGCTACGGAGGTAATTACTCGGTGTGGAGAGTCGAATTCTCATTATTGATGACATTATGGATGTCAGGTGCATCCGTCATCATCATCATCAGCCGGAAGACGTCCACTGCTGAACAAAGGAACCCATAGAACGCTACAACGAGCGGCAAACTGTCGCTTGCATCCACCGGTTACCCGTGACCTTGACGATGTCGTCGGTCCAACTGGTGGGGAGGCCTACCAACGCTGCGTCTTCCGGTTCGTGGTCGCCACTCGAGAACCTTTCTTCCTCATCGGTTATCGGTTCTTCGAGCGATGTGGCATCCGTCATACCGAAATATAGCTATAACTACCCATGTGAAACCGGGGCGGGTTGCTTGTGTAGGTATATAGACCACGGTAGTTTAGTTCAGGAATCGGACTTTGTCCGTGACGATTCCATAAATTCAACAAAGTATTTAATTGTGAAGTTGGGGACTTTGAATGATTCCTTTGATTTGTCATCCATTATGTTTACAAACTTGTTAATTTCGTATTTCATGATTTTGTTCGCCTCGCTGCTTTGAAATCACAGAGAATTATCAGTGCTCTGATGTCTGAAAATACACATTTATTTCAAAGACAAATTATTTATTTTATTACAAGGCACTTTTTAACGTCATTTAAGAAAAGTTTAATACAGTGGTCCTTTCCAAAAGGTAGTTTCGTATGGAGAAAAATCCATACTTACTCCGACTCCCTTTTAAAAATAATTGGTAACAATATTTTGTATAATTACAGGAATTCCATAAAATTACACGTGTACCGAAAAAACATGTGCCACATTTTTTATTTCATTACGTTTATATAAGGGTAAAAGCTTTATGAAGGCTGAAGGTAGTAGAAATGGCCCCGTTGTTTCCTTAATTATGTACTGTTACGGCTATAACTCGAAGTGCAGCTACACCTAGTTTTAACCATCTACATCTAGGTGGAGGTTCGGTATGGTTAGGTTCCTTTAAACCCTTCAGACAGAAATAGGAGCCCCACCCAGCGGGGCTCCGTCGACCTGACATCAACCATCTTCTTCTGCTCAATGGTTTGGTACCACAAGTCCCGAGCTCGCAGTCTACACCTAAATTTAACCAACTGCTACAGGCTACACCTGGTTTTAGGCGGTCAAAACTAGGTGTAGCCGCACTTCGAGTTATAGCCGTAAAATATACCTATACAAACAAAAACAATGCAACGTTTTATTTCCGGGTACGCACGAATGATTAACGAGTTACAGGTGTGAAATCCCTTTGAGGTTACAGAGGGTTTAAGTATCTGGTGACGCCAAGGCGTAATTCGTCCCTGAAGGACAATCCCTTTCACTAATTTTGCACACCTTAACACCCACGTACACACGATTTATCGCCAGAGAATCAAGAGACTTCTGGGAAAATCAATGATCTAAATTGCTTTTCACTAAAGTGAAGTAAATAATTAATTATAATAGCGACACGTGTAATTCACATTTATGGTTTGTATGTAAATGACATGAATATTAGAATAGAATTACGCGTTGCTAATAAATGGAATTGCGGCCAGTATTTTGGGCACCAGGGTTAGTCTAATAATTTTTCTATCGTATGATAGCAACGTGTAGGACAATTTTACATAGGTAATCAAAATGTTCAAATTAACCCCTCGTATGTCTTAAGTTACACAGTTCGACATAAGCTATTGTTTATCTATTGTGTCTGCTAATTAGACATTCTATGGGATCAATCTCAATGTTATATTTATTTTTTATATAAAGGTAAAATAAAGGTATTTTTGGCAGATTAAGACTGATCATATCAGAATTTCAACCTAAAAGGTAAAAGAATGTACCAGTTTTTTTTCACAAAAAAATACAAATCACATACACTCACACACATAATTACCTCAAATTATTATGTTTTAGCGATAATAATACTTATCTTAAATTTCCAATTGTCAACACAACTCTCCGAAACTGTAACAGTAACATCAGAAGCACTATATTAATTTTACGTCATTAGAATCGTCGTTAGGGAATCGGACTGCTTCTTCTTAACACAGGTTTTCATAACCTAGAGCAACTAGATTCAAATTTTAAAATATGACGTTCAAAAGTGCCTTTTAATGGTCTAAAATAAATGATTTTACTTTGACTTTAGCTAGGGGAGCAGGGCTCACCCACACGTTTGCAGAAATAATAGATTCTCTTTTGTAAAACTGTATTTTAACGTGTACTGTTTTGAGTAAATAAATCCATACTTATCCATACTTAATATTATAAATGCGAAAGTAACTCTGTCTGTTACGCTTTCACGATGAAACGGCTGAACCGATTTTCATGAAATTTAGTAAGAATATAGCTTGAACCCCGGAGAAGGACATAGGCTACTTTTTAATAAGCGACTGCTTCCGCGATAACCGACATCTACGCGGACAAACAAACTAGGAATTTTTCATATATCGTGGATTCGTTTACAAACATAAAATTTTAATGTTGCTACACTTCATACCTAGATGCATTCCCAACGAGGTCAGATTACAGTTCTCAATACTAAATAGACATTCGACACGCTATCCAGCTTTGACCTTACGATATTTCTGTTCATTATTGAACAGTTTGAGAATGGCTTTTGACTTTTATAAAACCTATAGACACTGGGGTGATTTGATAACGTATTACGGAGATTTTATTTTCATACTTTAAACCCTTTCCCTGTCAAATGAGTCACATACGATTCGTGTTGATTGTTTAACTATTGTGTCTGCTGATATGTAACCCCTCGTTTACACCAAGGTATAATACATTGTATTCTACAAGTTTTATGCAATGTCTGTAATATCGTTCACACTCAAATACAAGTATAAAACTTGTTTTAGACTAAACTTGTATTAAACTTGTTGTGCAAGTACTTATATCCGTCTGAACTAAAGATAAAACCAAATATGTGTATAATATATTATGTATTCTACAGACAAGTTGTGTCAAGACCAGTATTATTGGAAAATGTTTTATACAAGTTGTGTATAAAACATGTATTATACTTGTTTTTTTGGTGTAAACGAGGGGTAAGTAGGTAAGTGATATTAAGGTACCTTCTACTAGGAGCATTCTAATCTGATCTGTCAAAAATACCACTATCTTACCTATATTTTTGACACTGATTGTCGCTGAGCTGACTTGTTTTGAACGCTATTCATTAGTATGATTAGGTTTCAGATTAGCACACCAGAATGAATGTATGCGATGTGAGCTGTCACGAATAGTCGCGATATCGCTGGTCGTTTTCCGTAATCCAAATTGCGATTGCTATACATATTCATTGTAAAAATTATATAAGAAGGACTAGATTTCAGATCTAATGGACACCAGAACGAATTTATTGTCACCAGGATCACGATATCGTTGAACGTTTTCCAGAATCCAGATTGCGGTCACCAAAATATGTAAAAAATAAAATGATGATATGAAATAATATACTGGTTTTAACCCTTTGTGCGAAAAAATGACGTATTAATTGGACTTCATTCCATTGGTTATTTCTGTCAGTCGGCCTTTTTGTCTGAGTAGTTTTTTGTTTTAACAAAATAAATAGTGAACAGATTATCATGGTGACTTTTTGTTGTGTTCCTAGAAATTAGGAGAATATACTAGTAACTAAAATAAAAATTTGGAGCTGACGAATTTTTTTACTTTGTTCTCATTTTTAGGACCATATTAGTCCCAAACTCTGTCTGTGCAAATCCGTTCAGTATAAACTTCTTTCCACTAGGGAATTATTTTGAATCTAACTGCACTGCACTCGGCTTTTGCCTCATGCAGAGACAGAAGTTAGAATTACTTGTTGAAATGGGAAATAGTTTCCATCCCTTCGGTTTTGCTTATTTCGTACATTTCCATCCAATACAAGTTTATAAACAAATCGATAGCCACAATTTTATGAGCTGTCAATTCGCGATTCCCTATAGAATTTGTATGGCCGTGACGTCACTTATTTGCGAACTTAATTGACTATTTATAAATTCTAACGAGGTAATGCTGCTAATCTTTTGGGTACTTGTCCTATTGAGAGCGATGCGGACGAGTTTTTTTTATGTCCTCCGTTGTACATATTATTTATTTATTTATTTAAGCCCCATTTAATTAATTAGTAATAATACAAGTTTATTTTTAGTAGTAGTAACACAGTAAATAAATTAAATAAAATAAAAAAAATAAAATAAAAATGCCTTTTATTCCATGCAGCAAATATTACAATAATTTAAATATGATATATATCAATTCAATTTAGGTAAAAAATTACAAGGATTTACATTCATTTTTATTCATTCTTTCTTAATTTCAGTAACACAGTAACATATTTTAACTACGGACCTCTCGACAAGTATGGACCTCCTCCATCTCACTCCACTTTTTCCTATCTTGGGCTGTTGTACATATATTATTTTTAATGTTTATAAGTTCTGTATTAGATAAATTTAATTAGTGTGTAAATATGATAATAAAATTATCGTGTTTTTTATGAATATTTATGAACCTAATAAAAAAAACTAAAACTTTAATTTCATGGGATTGCAGGGCTAAAATAAATGGTTATTTTTATTAGAAAAGTTGTTTCTTGGAATTATTACCTAGTTATTGTGTCTACACCAGTATATAACCATAAGTAGGTGTCTATCGCACGATACGTCATGAAAACCGAGTTTTTGGAAACTAGATCCACATTATCCATAGCCTCCTTCAATATCATGACATTGCGTGCAGCTTTGTTAAAACTTGGCTAGTTTTCAACCAATCCACAATCTCTCAGTAACTAAATCAATTACGTCAAACTAATTACTAATCAGCAATAACATTTTCTTTGTACATCCAAAACTTACGCTTAGAATAGAATTAACATTTATCAGTAGGTATACTAAAATATATGACAAAAACTGTGAAAAAATTAAGACATTTTTACGCGATTTGTTTTGAACAGAACATAGCTAAATTGAACTGAAAGTCATTTCTTTCAATTAAACCATTTACAGGTACATACTTTTTAATTGTCAAGGAGTCGAACAGTTAGTCAGGAATGATGAAGCTAGTTGCTCGTTCCAAGACGTAGGTCTCGTTAACGTCTCTATTAAGAAGAACAAGCAAGAAACTCCACAGACACGCTTTTCAATTAAGTTTTTACAAAGTCCTGGTAACATCAATCTTGTTACTTCTGTATATAAAAACAATGAAGATCAAGATGAAACAAAACAATAAAAATATCCAGAGGTTAATTGCGTATGTTTGTATGTAGCAGGTAATCGCAGAAACTACTTATACGTTTTTAAAAATAATTTACCAATAGCAAGCGACGTTATTCCTGAGTGCTATTACAATATATTACATTATTTTGTTTTTTTTATAAAATATAGGCTATCTTATATATAAAAATCTTCTGTGCGTGTGTGTGAAAATTAAGTCCTCCTAAACGGCTGGACCAATTATGGTAAAATTGTTTGTGTGTGTTCTAGTGAATTCGAGAATAGTTTAGATTTACAATTGGACCCGGTAGGTGGCGCTGCAGTCGAGTTGTAGAACTTTTTTATTTGAAGGGCAGGACAACATCTGACAGGCCCACTAGTAATTTAAAAAAACTTTGGTATTTGTATGAAAATTCACGTGTGCGGACCCACCCTACCACTGGCCATACCCCTGGTGGTATAGTGGGTCTAAAACTATACCACTGAGAAAATCGTTTGGATTAGGTTAGAACTGTGACCATTAAAGTTCGAAGGCGAGTGAGCGAAGCGAGCAGTGCCACGGGAGCGGCCGCCGAGCGCCAGATCCCTTCTATTGTTGGTGAATCATTTGCGTTAGGTTAGGTTAGTGGTATAGTTTTTAAACGGGTCCAGGGGCGGCAGACTCGGGGACGTCTGTCGCCCCCCACATTCATCAGGACTCAAGGAGGCGGCGCGTAGTGTTCCACGCGCGCCCCTCTCCGTAGGAGAATAACACCTCACTCCTCCCCTTGACCAGAGAAGTGGCCCGCCGTAGAGGACCGTCACCGGTCGGGGGTTGCGGAAGTAACTCCAGTTCCCGCGACCCCCGACGTAGGTGTGAGATGGAACACCAGGGTGGTTTTTAGTCAGTAAGAGTCTGATAGACCCCTCCGCCCGCCCCAGGGCGGAGGACATCCATGTGGAATTTTCAACCCTTCCAAAAAAAAAAAAAGGGTGGTATAGTATTAGACCCACCATATCAGCAGGGTTATGGCCAGTGGTATAGTGGGTCCGCAATGAAAATTGACGAGGAGGAAGTCGCGCAAAAGCTAAAAAAAGTAATATACAAATAAGTCATTGCAATTGAGAGATGACCAATGTCAGAAGATGATAATTCCTGGCCCTTTTTTATTGACATGAGTAACGAGTATCGTTATTATTAATTTATTTATTTTTTCATCATTAAATTAACACAGAAATCTCAAAATAATTACTCTATCCTACACTCCACTAATAAATCAAAAGCTATGTGGAATATAATTAATAACAACAAATATAACTTACCTCACAACATTACAGAAATACTAATAAATGACACAAATATCCAAAATCCTCAACAAATAGCTGAGTCATTCAATAATTATTACGCAGATTTGGCTGTGTCGCATGACTCGAGTAACGGTTCAAAACAAAGAACATGTAATTATTCCTCTCCACACTCTTTCTTCTTAAGGCCAACTGATCCTACTGAGATCTGTTCTATAATAAAAAACTTGAAGAATACCAAAAGCAAAGGTTATGATGATATATGCGTGTTGGTATTAAAATATGTTAGTAATTGTATTGCTCCCATACTCAGCTACATTATAAACTTATGTTTTGAACAAGGTACTTTTCCTTCTGTATTGAAAACGACAATTATCAAACCACTTTATAAAAAAGACGCTAGAAATAATATGAAAAATTATAGACCAATAGCCCTGATTCCGGTTTTATCTAAAATAATTGAGAAAGTCATATATAATAACCTATATACTTATCTTGAAAGAAATAATATTTTTTGTGACGAGCAAAGAGGTTTTCGTAAGAACATGTCAATTAACCTAGCTATTTATGACTTTTTAAGTATGATATACCCAAGAGTAGATTCTAAACAGCCAATTTATGCTTTGTTCATGGACATGTCCAAGGCATTTGATTTTGTCGATCATGCGATACTCTTGAACAAGTTGGAAACCTATGGCATTAGGGGTATTGCTCTTGACCTAATAAAATCGTACCTTAATAACAGAACTCAAATAACTAAAGTAAGTAGAACTTGCACATACACTAAAGAAGAAAAAATTTTTAGTTCTACACCTAGGACGGTCAAATTTGGAGTACCACAGGGCAGTATTTTGGGACCACTATTATTTATTATATATGTAAATGATATGCCTAAGTCGATAACTGATCGAATGATACTATTTGCAGACGACTGTACAGCTGTGTACAATAATGAAAACGATATAAATTCCAGTCTTGACACTATAATTAATTGGTTAAAAAGCAACAATTTAGTAATAAACTTAGAGAAAACTAAAATAATCCAATTTAAACAACGTACAAATCAGAAACTTAACACTAAAATTGAATATGAAGGAAAGGAAGTCGAATTGACCACGACAACAAAATTTCTTGGTCTCCATATAGATAATAATTTAAAATGGCAACGTCATATAGAATTTGTTTGCAAAAAACTATCACAATCATCCTATGCTCTATATATGTTAGCAAAAAAAGTTAGTCTCCCGACGTTACTTGTGGCTTATCACGGATATGTTGCTTCACGTTTGAGGTATGGTATCATCTTTTGGCGCAATGCTACTAACTGGGATAGGGTCTTCAAATGTCAAAAAAGATGCATCCGTGCTATATGCGGTCTACAAAAAACTGAGAGCTGTAAGCAGTCTTTTACAAAACTAAAAATACTCACAGTACCATCACTGTATATCTTTGAAATGGCCCTTTTCATCAAAAAGCATCCATATTTGTTTGAAATAGTTACGAGATCACGCAATAGAACTAGAATATTTACGAAGCTAAGTACGCAATATAAAACTACTCTTTATGGGAAAAGTACATTTGTCATGGCGCCTAAAATATATAATAAAATTCCCAAGGACATTAGAGACTGCAATAACATCCTTCAATACAAAAATAAATTACTTAAATTTCTTAACGAACACTCATTTTATTCAGTAAAGGAATTTTTAGACTTAAAATGATTTTACTATGTTTTTATTATTTCTTTCCTCTTTACTGCTTTAAATAAAGTGTTGATGTCTGATTGAGCGCATTGTCAACTGTAATAATAATTGTTTATTGTTTAATTTATTTTTATTTATTTTTTTATAAATTTGTATGCCCATGAGGCTGATCACAGCATGAACTCACTGTACCTATATTGTAAGACCTATATTGCAACCTGTGTATCACAAATAAACTGTTTGATTTGATTTGATTTGATTTGATTTGACAATTCAAAAGTGCCTGTAATGGTTTAATTGAAATAAATGCTTTGACTTTGACATCTGATTACGCCCTTTCAAGAACTTGGACAACATGAAAGCGACTGCCAATCTGAACCATTATTGACAATCGTTATCATACGTTTCTATCACTGTGTGTGCTTAGCAACATCGCTATAAGTAATTTCGTTTACCATAAGTGGCGGTATCCGGTAAATATAAATCAATCTGACATGTTTCTATTGTATTTTCTTTCCACGTGGTAGATATTACTGGTTTATGTGATGACGTATGTGAATGTTTCAAGGGAAATTATAATAATAATATTATTCCGTCCAAATTTTTGCTACGACGGATAATCTTTATTAATCTCGAGTCTAGCCAAGTTTACTATTACAGAGGAGGTTCCCATAGTTTTTTTCTGTACTTTATTGGTAAGAACGAGATTCTCAATAATTAATTACAGTCTAGCCTAAAAGACTAATAAGCAATTTAACTCTTAACTTAATATGTTACGTGATAGTTTAAGTTAAAACTAAGACTAGTGTTCAATTTTTACATAAGTCCGTAGCACTTTCTTAGAGACTGATATAAATTATTGAAACACTATGTTCATGTGGTATATGTATAGCACAACATTGCTCCCATAGTGAAATTATTATTTCATGACCATATTACATTGTAAGTACTTATGAATCTACTTTTTACATAAAGCACCTTGTTAATGTTACGGCAAGTATGATTAAGTATAAGTTCAAAGGCACACTGACTTCCAAGATACAGGTTATTTACGAAGTTTAGAAGTCAGGTTCTTTTTACTCTGGATCACTTAGCATAATATTTCTTAGACGATGCAATGGTTGTGCAATTATTGGTGAAACAAAGATTTATTATTATAATTATTTCCATTTATTATCTCTAAGTACTTACGCAAGTATTACAGTTTTAAATAATAACACACTGAACTGAGTCCAAGCTATTAGTGGTCAGGGCTCCTAAGAGAGGAACCTCCTAAATATACGCGCCGTGTCCAGGAGTACCGGCACAGTACCGGTTTCTGTATCAAGCTCTTGCTCCAGCTGCCCAACAAGAGCCTCCTCAGATGTTAGTCGAGACTTTTAGAAATAATTATATTGGCTGTAACAACTATCGGCACAATGACTGCAGGGGTGAGATTCTGTAAGACCTCATTCTAAACTTCGAACCTGAATCCGCTGTGAGTTTCTTGATTGGCATTCTAAAAACTCGGTTGATAATTCGAATTTACACGAGCGCCACCCTTGCGAGCGTGTCAGCGAGTTGAACTAAATTGACAGGGAGATTTTGACGGATAAAGTATGAGATGACGTAAGAAGTAGCATTCTGTAAGTTAATTTCCCCGTCACTTCGACGCTCACTTCGCATTCGAACCCGATTCAAAGTGTCAAAATCAAGGTCATTTTGAACCTTATGCGAAGTGAGAGTGAATAGGGATGTGACATGCCAGTTGTTGTTCGAATTTTATAGAATCGACCTACAGCTTATAATTATCCTACAAATCGACAACCTCGCCAGCCAAGTCAAGATACTTTTTTATTATTTATTATTATAAATACGCAGCAGATATAATAGTGCACCATCGCATGCTCAAATACAGGGAAAAAAGAGAAAGAATCAAGGAAAATTACGAAAGGCGCGAAGAAAAAAGCGAAGCGAAGTTAGGGCGTCGAATAAGTCGACGCCCTAACTTTAATAGGGACGGTGGTTGGTCCATATCTCCATCATGGAAGCCACTGCTTAATATGGTGAGACCCGATACAGAGGAGGAACTAAAAAGTGATGATGTGGTCAGCTCAGTGTGCATATTTTTCAAGCAAGATACTCTTCCGCCACCTCTACCACCTCTACCCTCGCCCGCGCCACCCCCGCCACCGCCGCAGTTGTCCGCGCGGGCGCAACGCGCGGCCGCGCGCTGTGTCCACAGGAACGCGACGGGCGGTGTGTCTTCCTGTGGAACTCCTTGAAAAAGGTGGCCGTATGCCATCGAAACTAGTCGGACGAACCCGACAACACAGTGAGTTAATCCGTTGTTCTCAATCTATAATGTGAAAATTACGTCATTTTTAAAGCCATTTTAACACTGTTCCAAAGGTTGATAGGGTCATCCTTGTCAATCTTTGGAACAGTGTGTTATACATGTGTGTGTTTGAACATTTCCTCATGGAAATGCTTTGATGTTACAAGTCAGTACATGAACAATTGGGTCGGCATTGTTTTCTACTCTCTGGTTCAAAATGAAGGACCCTTAGGCACTCTTCACTCACACCGTAGGTTCCATGACGGTTTAGTTATATACGCGTTATAATTTTATTGAGTGTAAATGACAATTAAGAAGTCGAGCTTATAATTATTATGTTCTTCGCATTATTAATGACCCATGATACTGCGTCCGGTAATACCTATACGACGCAGCTATATGTGTCCCGGCTACACCATACCACCAAGGTTGAGAAAATCGTGGAGTATATCCGATCGAAGACCAGCTGTACCTTGAGAGTCGAGAAGTTGGAGTCGCGCCACAATACTAACTTCAAGTCATTCGTGGTGCGAGTTCCTACTCAGTATATTGAGACCTTCCTAAAGGAAGAGTTTTGGCCGGAGAGTGTGTATTTCGGCGATTCCGCAGAAGGCTACGCGACACCACGCAGCGCAACTGCACGACGCTATCACTTGGTGTACAATAGTTTAATAGTATTTTTTGTGTTTTTTTTTATAAGTATATAATTATGATAGTCTGTAAGGTGTATGTTATGGGTCGTCGATACCCAAAATAAATGATTTATTATTATTATTCTCATTTATTTATTTTCTTGTATATTAAATAATATTTTTAAATATTGGTAAAAATAAAAACATTTGAAAATATAAAAAGTAGTAGCCCACTGGTATCGGGAACAGGGTCCAAGCTACCGGCGGTCAGGGCTCCAGAGAGAGAAACCTCCTGACAATGCGGGCCGTGTCAAAAAAGTACTGCCTTCTGAATCGAGCCCTTGATCCAGCCGTCTAACGAGAGCCTCCTTAGATGTTGGTCGAGGCTCTTCGCAATTAAGCCATTGGCTGTAACAACTATCGGCACAATGATCACTTAATCCACATCCCACATGTCGACAACCTCGCGGGCCAAGTCAAGATATTTATCTGCTTGTCTTTGTCGGCCTTCATGAGGTTCTCGTCATGAGGAACATCTATGTCAATAATCATTGCGCGCCTCTCCAATCGATCCACCACCACTACATCATGGTTATTGGCTACAATAGTCCTGTCAGTGATGATGGATCGATCCTAGTTGTATTTCAGAGCAAGTGCTGATGGATAATCCTGGCCACAAGGTTGTGCCTATGCAAGTACTCTTCGGTAGTAAGACGAGAACATCCAGAGATAATAATAATAATTATTATTAAAATATATTTTTTTTGTTTTGGACCGTACCTGCGATCTTTTTGGTAACGGGGAAATTACCTTACAGAATTTTTGAATTCTTACGTCATCTCATACTTTATCTGTCAAAATCTCCCTGTCAATTTAGTTCAACTCGCTGGCACGCTCGCAAGGGTGGCGCAAGTGTAAATTCGAATTACCAACCGAGTTTTTGGAATGCCAATCAAGAAACTCACTGCGGATTCAGATTCGAAGTTTAGAATGAGGTCTTACGGAATGACACCCCTGCTCAGTATCCGTTTAGACTGGAAGCTAACCCCAACATTGAGAAAAGACTAGGCAGATGATGGTAAAATATTTTTTATTTTTTAAAAGAAAGGGGAACACTCTTTATTTTAACCACACTTTATTAAAAAAAATGTATTTACCTAATTTACTTTTATTCCTGTACATTTTGGGGAAAATTTTGTTTAAGTATTTCCTTCTTGTAAAAGAATTAATTAGCATTTTAATCCCGATTACAAAGTCATCGAACTTTGTTTAACAAAGTTTGACTGAAATCGATCTTGGTAATTAATTGTTGGTTCGTTGAGATTTTTTTATTTATCCATAATAAACTTTGGAGCCAAAAGCCTTATTATTGAAACATTACTTAAATATATTTACAAGAAAAGTTTAAATAAGTTCTTTGTTATTACTGAAAAGTTTTGGATGGATTAAATACTTTGTTTACAATAAAAATATTGACTCGTTGGTGTAGCAGTCTCAATGACGATATTTTAGCGTAAGGTCTCCAGTTCAGTCCCTAGTTTGGGGTAAAGTTTTATTGTTTTTTTTTTATTCAAGACATCAAATACAAATTCTTTTTCTATTAAGAACTTGTACAAGATTTGCACCAGGTTTATGGCATAGATTTGCGCCGTTTTCGTGGGGTTAGCGATCATGTGGGAGTTTTATAGAGAGAGGAAAACGGTCATAAAATTCAAAGTCATAATCACAAAACGACTTGCCATATAAATAAACTTAGACAATATGGAGTGTAAATCGCTATATTTTAAGATAGAGCCGAATAAATCATGGAATTATTATAAACAGTCAAATTAATGAACGAAATGAATGAATGACTGAATGAATTCTGAACACGTCTAAAGTAATATTCTTTGTGCGTCACATATTTTATTATCTGCCAAGGAATGTTGATGTTTATTAAAAATATAAGTAAGATATTTTTGTGATGAATGAGTTATTGTATTGTACTAGATACTGTCCGTGACTTTTTCTGCATAGATTTGAGAATTAAACCAAATCAAGCTTAGTCTGTAATGAATTTCATCGAAATCAGTTCAATAATTTGGCCTTGAAAGCGTAATAAACAACCCCAAACAATTACCAAATGGCTTAAAATATCGTTCAAGCGCAAACTCTTTGATTTATTACTGAGTAAATGCTTTTGCTCAACAAACGAGTTCCTGACTGGTACATCATTATAAAATATTGTTTAAATTTTTGCTATAAGAAAATATTTGTACACCAGATATAGTAGAATGTATGAATCTATGACAATCGCAACACTTTATTGTCCTGTATTCTTACAAATAAACTGTTCTTTATTTCTTTCTGTCCTTTGTTTCACTTTCGCATTTCAAATTCAAATTCAAATTATTTATTAAACACAAACGTCTAGTTTGGGGACTAGACGTTTGTCTGTATCTTGGGGGTCAGAGTTTGTACATTTGTTGAATCCATAAAAGGTGGTACTCAGTGATTATTAACTTATAGTAGTTTTAGAAGTGAAGTTGGTTATTTATGAATGTTAAAAACAAAATAAAATGCAATAAAAAAAAGCAAAGGAAGTTTAAATTTTTACATAAAAATAAAGAGATAAAAAAGAACTTACCTATATATATATATAGAGATAACTCTCCTTTAATGTGTGTGTGTGTATGCGAATGCGAGTGTGTGCGTGTGTGTGTCTGATATTAAAAGTGCTGTGTTCTCTTACTATTGTGTTAATTATTTGTCTAAGATCCTTTCTGTTTCGTCGTACGATAAAGATAGGAGCCAGTTTTTAATAATGTTTTTACATTTATAAGATTATTAGTATGGATTATAGTTTGAAATAACCTTGCCTTTTAGTAGCAGATGGGTGAGTCGCTCCATAACTGAGAAAGAAAAAAAAAGCATTTATTCGCCCCCCCCCCCCGGACAAAAACACACAAAAATAACATAATTAAAAAAAAAAGAAACGAAAACTGCACCTCGCAGTTAACCTCAATTATGGAGCGAACCCCTATCTGACCTTCACAATCCAGTTACTAGGTAACACGATACCTCTTGGTAAAACTGGTCGTCTGTCTTTTGGACTTCTGACTAAGCGTAACGACTTTCAGAGATTTACAAATGGCAGCCAGGAGCAACGTTTTCACTTGTTCGGAGGAGTTTCGGCATGTAATCGATGATCACCCATCCTCGGACAGACCGCGGCAAGTGAAGCTTAACTATGACTGATTGTATGTATACACGGTTCTATTTTAGTCTCCAGGATGCTCATTAAATGAAAGGATTCGTATAATAGTAATCGGACGAAAGTTTCGGATATTACCCATACAAACTTCCAAACTAACAAACAAATACCTCTTTTTCATATTGATATAGATTTCTTAGGGATCCCTAATTTTTTGATACAATCACGCGTACGAAGTAAAAGTAGAACCCTATCTTTTTTCTAAAATAGAAGTAGTTAAGAGATTAATTAATCAATATTGTAATTTATTCGGTTTCCCTCTATAATTTGTAGAATCCTTTCGACTTCTGATGTGTCAGAAGTCGAAAGATAAAGCACCGCAGCAAGCCTTTTAGGCTTATGGGGCGATAAGTCTAAGCTTATCGCCCCATAAGCCTAAAAGGTCTCTTGTTAACGAGACGGTTTTCCGCCGGGTCTAGGCACGGTTTTCCGCCGGGTCTAGGAACGGTTTTAAACCGTGTCTATGTACGGCTATAGACCTATGGAGGTTTGTTAACGACACCGGCGAGCATGCTCGTGAACAAGCTTAGCCGGCACCGGCTCGGCGCCGGCCCGGGTAAAAACCGTCTCGTTAACAAGGGCCCAATTTTTTGATAATGCAATATAGCTTATAGCACTCACGCATAACGTAGCTTGGGTGAAATAATTTTTGAAATCGGATTAGCAGTTTCGGAGATTAGCCCCTACATACAAACTAACAAACCGATTTTATCTCTAATATTAGTATATAGGCGTGGTGCCCTTTTATTAGCAATATATTATTTTTGTTCATAGTAAAGGCGCGCACTTTTACCTAAGTGCTTTTGCTGCCATCACCATAACAATAAGGATACGCTCTCATTGAGTGGTTAGTGTTGACAGATGGGTTAAGCAATCATCAATAGCGTTAAACCAACTAGTGCGTGAGAAATCTGTAGTTGGTATTTTTAAATTGGTTCTCGCATGGCTGATGTGTTTCCTCGCAACAGACGCGACAACACTCAGATTTGCTTACCACAAGCCAGAACTACTCTTATGCGGAAAAGTGTCTTTTGCATGGCTCCAATAATTTATAATAAATTACCAAAAAGTTGGAAAGTTTTAAGTGACATGCAGTTTAAATTAAAAGTAAAAAAAAAAATAGCAGAAAGAGCCTATTACACCATTAATGATTTTTTATGTGAAAAATATTTTGAATGACTAATATTATTTTGACTACTTTAGAGAACCATGTGTTTTTTTTCATGTGAACTATGACATTTTAATTAATTTGGATAACGGAATTGTGGTTATATTAAAAAAATGTTTATACTTACCTACTTACTTAAATATGTGTATGCCATGTCTAAGGCAAGCATGACGACCTGTTTATAATATTTTTTAACAACTTGCATGCTGATTTTTTTCTGTATGTATACTCATGTTGGAACAAATAAAATTATCTTATCTTATCTAAATCAGTCTTCTATACATACACAAATAAATAAAATTGAAGTGTCTGTTTGTAATGTCAAAAGAACAGCTTTATACTAAATGCATGCATGAAAGTTTATACACGGCACTTACATTAAAAAAAAAAAAACATTTTTAAACTTTTTGTCTTTCTGTCTGTTCCGGCTAATCTTTAAAACGGCTGGAATCTATTTTGACGGTACTTTCACTGACACCTAATGTTCTAAGGAGTAACTTAGATTTACATTACATTTATTTAAAAAAAAATAGGGACACGCGCAAAAACAAAATCCCGTAACTGACAATCACGCGGACGAAGTAAAGGAGAACCCTTTCTTTTTGCTAAAATAGAAGTAGTTAAGAGAATAGAATAGAATAGATTTGTTAATAGTTAAACATGTGTACACAACATACAAGATCATGCAAGATATTATGTCAGTTCATTCGTTGAAGTCCAGTCATGTTTAGCCGTAGGTATCGGCGTAAAAATATTCAAATAGAAACATTCAATCATTACAGCAAATTAGTTACATTAAAATTACAGCAATTTTAAAATAATTATGTTAAAATGTCAAGGATTAAAATGTCAATATTTAAAATATGTCAAAAATTATATTGTCAATAATACAAAATGTCTATGTCAAACATAATTCTCATTTAGATAGTTCTGTAAAAATTAAAGTCAGGTGCATTAATCAAAAACTTTTCAGCTAGATATTCGTGAACCGTATAATAGGCTTTTTTCAATAGAAACATTTTTATTTGACGCTTGAATGCATTGAATGCAATGAGACTAATCAATATAGTAATTTCATTCAATTTCCCTCTTTAATTTGTAGAAGCCCTTTGACTTCTGACACATCATAAAGCACACAAGAGGTTAGGCCCTTGTTAACGAGACGGTTTTCCGCCGGGTCTAGGCCACGGTTTTGAACCGGACATAGGTTACTTTTTAATTTGCCACTTTGTCAGCATCCGCGATAAACCAACATTCACGCGACCGCAGCCGCGGGTAAAAGCTAGTGGATAATAAAACGATTGCTAAATTGTCGTGAGTACCGTCACCAGAAGAAAGTAATTAAGTATCTAGATCGTTGGAAATAGTTAAACTTTACTTGACTGGAGGTTTTTGAATGTTTAGTTGAATCATTAAACTGTTTAAAGTCGGTTTTTTTTTTTATGTCTTTTTTTTCTAAATAAACTTCAATTATGTATTTATATCTGACGATTCTGGCTGCGTAGGTATCTCTTTAGGTGACTGTACCTGAGGAGTTATTCAAACTATAGTTTTAACAAACTACACAACTTCACACTTTTCGACTTAACGAAGTTGACTGGTCGAGCCGTGGGACCGGGAACTATTACTAACATCTTTCTGTTGCCTGGTATCTTAGGTATGATTACGGATCGTTACACTTGCCAATCGTAACGTTTAGGAATGCCTAAGTGGTCGTTGGAAAACGTTCTTGGGATAGTTTTCTCGTTTCAAAAGTTTCTTCTTGTAAAACTGTCGTTATCATCTAGGGGTCGGCGCAACACGTTTTGTTCTACCATTCCTTCGACGACACGTTTGACGCAGCGGTGAGCGGTGAGCGATTGACTGCTGTGCAGCGTGTGATGAGCACTTGCGTTTGCCTTGTGTCTGGTTGTTGTTTATCTATATACCGACGCCTTAGAGTGAAAACCTCGTAAGAAAATTAAAGATGATACAGTCAATTTTACAGTAGGACGAAAAAACTACGGCCTGTAGTTTTTTTTTACCGCAGATTTTTTAAGTTTATGTTTTTAATGTACTATCCTGATATATTTTCAGATGCATAAAATAAATTATTGCAGGTTATTTTCTCTCAAAAATGTATTAAATTAAAACTGACCAAAATTGCACTCCCGAGCTTTTCACTCTAAGACGACGATACGTATCTATCTATGTATTTGTGTATGTATAATTATCAGCTGTCTGACACCCATAGCACAGGGTCTGCCTAGTTTAGGGTCAGATGGCCCTGTGTGGACCTCCTCCTTTTAGAAGTCGGTTAAAAAGGGCCTTTTCAAAAATATAGTTAGTATTTTTAGTTTTGTAAAAGACTGCTTACAACTCTTAGTTTTTTGTAGACCGCATATTGCACGGATGCATCTTTTTTGACATTTGAAGGCCCTGTCTCAGTTAGTAGCATTGCCCCAAAAGATGATACCATACCTCAAACGTGAAGCAACATATCCGTGACTGACTGTCTGAGACTAACTTTTTTTGCTAACATATATAGAGCATAGGATGATTGTGATAGTTTTTTTCATATAAACTCTATATGACTTTGCCATTTTAAATTAATGTCTATACGGAGACCTATAAATTTTGTTGTAAACAGTTGTACAGTCGTCTGCGAATAGTATCATAATCTAAATAGTAGTAATCGCTAATTACCTAATTACATCGTGATTCCTGTAAATACTAATTAAAATACGTCGATTGTGATCTGAAGCCATTTATTCCTATTTTCGTGCCCTACCCACATAATTAGAAGAAGATGAGTTCTGGTGAAGGGCCTCCAGGCCGCCCTGGCTCTTCAAATATATATTTTTAACTTTATACAAAACAAAAGCAAATGGAAGCTTCATTTGGTGTTCAGTCATTTTCCACCCCTATAAGACATGTTTGATACAATTTTATTGATGTCTAAATCCGTAGATCATCCCTCCTTTTATTAAAACGATCGACTTATTTATACTTTCTTCATCCCATAAAACATAAAAGGGTTGCACTGACCCATGTCTGATCGTTTTATTAAAAATTACTTATTCATTCTTGCCTTAGTTGAACAATCCTTATATCTATATCAAAATATGACAATAAATGGACTTATACCTACTAACCCTTATCAAGCATAACGTTATATTTTTGTCATAGCTCCGTGTACATTGGAAAAAATGTTTCGCAACATTTGTACTACAATATTATCAGCAACATTTGAATTTTTGAGATGTTCTTTGGTTTTACATCGATAAAAGAAACATAAACATGGAAAAATGGTCCGTATGGTGTCGGATATAAAGAATAGCACCATCCCATATCTTCCCGTGGGTGTCGTAAGAGGCGAAAAAGAATTACCAGAGAATGGGCAGCAGCGTTTTCTGTGCCTTTGTAACAAACATATTGCGATCACCAAGCCGCCTGCCAAGCGTGACGATTATGACAACCCCCCCCCCACTTTTGGGGGAGGCCTATGTCCAGCAGTGGACGGCTTTCGGCTGAAATGATGATGATGATGAGAGATTAAAACACGAACGGTCTGAATATTACAAGGATTGCCCCTCAGCTGTAGGCTTCAAGAATGCGGTCAGTGTACCCAATACTGAACACTGTGACGATCCTCGGAGGAGGCTTCTATCCAGCAATGGACACCTATTGCCTTAATTATAAAAATGAGCTGTTCGTCCCCCCTCACAGCCTTTTCCTATCTATGTTGGGTTCGGCTTCCAGTCTAACCAGATGCAGCGGAATACCAGTGTTTTACATGGAGCCACTACCTCCACAACCCAGTTACTGGGTAACACGATTCCCTTTGGTAAGACTAGTTGTCAGACTTTCTAGCTTCTATCTACCGATACGACTGCCAAAGATCTACGAATGACAGCCGGGGCTAATGGCTTCCGAGGTGCGGATGGAACTCGGTATTAAATGGTCACCCATCCAGTAACCGACTACGGCAAGGCTTGCTTAACCTTGACCGCTCAATCCGTACGGCTTTTATTTAGCCACGAGCTCCTTTACCCCCGTTATAAAGTTAAAATTAAAGCTACACCAAACATAAACCTTAAAAAAGCAGAATTTACTACTGATGTAAATTTATTCCGACTTTATGGAGTAAATGCGTCAAAACTAAAAGTGGTAAATTACAGCTTTACACTTCCAATTACAAACCTCGAAATACTTTTACTACCGATTCCGGAATAGGCTCTAAACACGTTTAAAACGAAACAGATTCGTAAATATTTACCTGAATGACTGAAAATTCGTTGATTATAAACATTGCATGATCCAAAACAGACTCGTAGTCCAGTGATGTTATAAAACAGCAAAAATATAATCAAAACATCAAAGAGACGATATTAGTTGGTAGTGAGTAAATTGCCACGCGGTCAAATGACGCCGCGATCAGTACTTAGATGGTAATTATTAGTTATATCAGCAATTCCCAAGCTAGGGGTGATGAACTGGTGACCCACTACTGGTAGGTCGCGAGCGAATATTGGATTGGCCGTGAAAAATGACACTGAACCCTTTAAGTTTATCTTGGACATCACTGATATCTGGGAAGGAAAATAATGTGAGAAAACCTGGACTTAAAATTACTAATACTATAAAATCGTTGGTAGGCCTCCCACCAAATAGACCATAATTTTATGAAATAGAGCGATGACATCGTCAAGGTTGCCAAGGGCTGTCATTGTTGTCAAGGGTAGCCAGTGGATGCAAGCGGCAGGTTACCGCTCGTTGTGGCGTTCTATGGGGAGGCCTTTGCTCAACAGTGGACGTCTTCCGGCTGATGATGATGATTGGAGCAAGTAGGCAAGTAAACTCGCACGTTTGCCAGGCCAAAGCCTGCGTTCACATTCCTTGGCTTAAACAAACCTTTCAGTGACCAGACGGACTGTTGTTTTACCGCCAGGGTGACTCACTCTGGATCTGGGTCTTCGACGAACATTCGCATGGCAGTTTATCGTGACGGACGTTTCCAAGCCTATAATCGGTATTGACTTCCTAGGTTACTACCACCTACTTGTCGATTGCCGCAACCAGCGGTTATTCGACGGTGTTACTGCACTTACAGTCCCCTGTCTGTGCCATTTCAAAAACCAACCGAGGTCGTAACGTCAATCCGCATAACCACAGAAGACACAGACTATCACCAGCGTTTGACCCCACATCAACAATGTCCAGAGGACCAGGTCACTGTCAAGAAGACGAAGAGAGTGGGCGCACTGTCCGCAGACTCCTATCGCCCGTAGTCACGGTCTCACCGGGGGAGTGGTGTAGCAGATGTAGCGACTAGGGCCTAGGCAAGTAAACTTGCACGCTTCACCGGCTAAAATGATGAATATTATAAATGCGATAGTGAGTTTGTTACGGTTCCACGGCGATTGAACCGATTTTGATGAAATTCGGTACAGACTAAACTTAAAGGCTTTTCTAAAAACTTGTAGGAAATAAATAATAATATATCCTTCTCAGTGATATAGCACTCCTTGTATTTAATTTTGTATTAACATACTCGATTATCTCACCATTTTTTTTTGTGCTGACCTTTATTCGTTTTACAGTTATGCGTCTTTTTAGGGTTCCGTAGCCAAATGGCAAAAAACGGAACCCTTATAGGTCCGTCCGTATGTCACAGCCACTTTTTTTCGAAATTACAAGAACCATACTGTTGAAACTTGGTAAGTAGCTATGTATTCTGTGAACCGCATAAAGATCTTCACACAAAAATTGAAAAAAAAAATTGTGGTGTTACCCATACCTACTGAAACTCAACATTTTTTTTATCAAACCCATGACCTATTCCTAGATAACGTAATAAATAACCCACTTGTGGGTTATCTATGGATAGGTCTTCAAAAATGATATTGGGGTCTTTAATATCATTTTTTTCTAAACTGAACAGTGCGCGACAGACACTTCCAAAGTGGCAAAAGTGTGCCCCCCCCCCCCTGTAACTTCTAAAATATGAGAATGATAAAGCTAACAAATATATGATGTACATTACTATGTAAACTTCCATCGAAAATTGGTTTGAACGAGATCTGGTAAGTAGTTTATTTTTAATACGTCATAAATCGTAAACCTCAATTTACCTTTCATTCAATCAACTCAAACTACAAGAACTTTTATATTATGTTACTTGCTGCTACGGAACCCTTCATGGGCGAGTCCGACTCGCACTTGTTTTCTTTATTACAGTTAATTTTTGTTAGATGAATCGCAGTCCAGTCAACTTTGAAAACTACTGGGTAAAAGGGTATTTTATTAACTGAAACTTAATTAGTACGAGAGATACACAATAATCTAAAAAGACAGAACAATTTTGTAAAAGAGAGTCAAAAAAAGTCGCGAAAAATCATGAAAAATTCTCTACATTAGTTTTAAAACTTATTCAAAAATGTTCTCAGTTTAAGTGTGATAATTAAAATCGGTTATATAATTTCGAAGATTTTGGACTTGATAGATTGTATGAGATACCGTCCGGAAAAACGCGCATTTCAGTGCAATACAAAGCAGTAACAACTAAAAAGAAAACTGTACAATAATAACATTACGATATCGATCAAGATACAACTGATACTGTCCAAAGCAACTGATATTGTATCAGTGTTTTCAAAATTAGTTATTTTTATTACAAAAATAAATCATTTTAGCATCGCATATTGGGTTATCGATCTTTTGTAAAGTAGTTCATCCATTAACAGCTGCATATCGCTTTGTGCATTAACCTATTTCGCATTTGAATATCGAATTTGGCTCGCAATTGTTTTGGCAAGCAGTACATCTAGTCGGTACAGAGATCTGCAAAGTTGCAGTAACTGTTATATTTACTTCGTACGAGGAACACAATCTATTATTAATTCTGCTGCGCTTCAGGTGAATTTGCAAGAATAAGCTACCAATAGAATTTACTGTGGTATAAACATTGGAATATTTAAATTTTAAGTGTACTTTAGTATCGTATTGTGTCTATTTGCTATAGTATAAACAGTGGAATATTTAAATTTGATGTGTGCTACAATATCGCATCATGTCCAAGCAATAGATTTGTCTTTTTAGAGCGAAATAATAATTATTAATTCCTATTTCACAAAAAATATGTCGAGAGTTAAATTGAGTTTCTATCAATATGAAAAAAAATGTCCATGTTTCTCATCATTTTGTAATCTTCAAACTCATGACAGCCTGAACACCAATACCCAGTAACTGGGTTGTGACGGCCAGTCAGGTAGTCGCTCCATGTAAAATACTGGTAATCAGTTGCATTCGGTGAGACTGAATGCCGACCCTCTCAACACACTAGGGCTAGGCAGATGATGAACTGACATGTCCACTGTTCGATATTGAAATTTAGGACGTTGATGTAGTGACATTGAAATACCCTGACATTTCCAGCAGCTTCACGCGATGTTTCGCTTCAGATGGAGCTGTTTCCTAATTGTCACAACCTTCATTATATATGGCAATCGGATTGATCTGCGTCATAGATTTTTTGTATTTATTTTGATAACCAGACCTATATGTACATATTATGTAGTTAGTTTTACTGCGCATTTTCCGCACTTAGCCACTTGATTGGGCCATTGCGGGTGAAATTGTTTCTTCTTTTACTCCAGTCATCAAAGTTCATCCCAGAAGGCGAGCAGTTTTTTCAGGTGGCTGCAGACTTCTGATAGTGATGCTGGAGACTCTGTACCCGTTGATCCGCCACACTCCTGCACTCTGCACTGTGGCGTTTCTTCTGCCTCCATGCAGCCTCTGTATAGAGGGCTATCATTCACACTTACGGTGCACAGATGTTTATTTTGTCCAATTATCGTATCTACTTTACGAATTTGGTCCCAGTTTCGGGGACCTACTTACATAAAAAGTCATCATCATCTGCCTAGCCTTTTCCCAACTATATTGGGGTCGGCTTCCAGTCTAACCGGATGCAGCTGAATACCAGTGTTTTACATGGAGCGACTGCCTATCCAACCTCCACAAACCAGTTACTAGGTAACACGATACCCCTTGGTAACACTGGTTGTCAGACTTTTTGGCTTCTGACTACCCATAACGACTGCCAAGGTCTGCAAATTACGTCCGGGACCAATGGCTTTACGTGCTTTTCGAGGCACGGAGGGAACTCGGTATGATAGGGATGGTCACCCATCCACAGACCGACCGCGACTAGCGTAGCTTAACCTTTGACCGATCGATCTGTACGGCTTAGCCACGAACTCACATACATAAAAAGTACATACAATTATATTCAAGACTAGCTTCTGCCCGCGACTTCGTACGCGGATCCTGTTGCTTATGCCAGCGACAACGGGGTCGGCAAAATCGAAGATCTGAAACGTCTGATGTCGAATTCTAAGAGCCCGGGGACGGGAAACCAACGGGATGCGCGAGACGATTCGAGACGTTCAAAAAGTACAATTTTGAATCATATATACCTCCGATGGCGGAATATGTGGCGTAGTCAATCTTAGGAGTATACGTAAATGCACTCCGTTCCTTATCAACCCAAGGAAGGTCGCCATGCCCTACGGCTATATCTGAGACACATCCTATTCTTCAGATGATATCGACATTCTGTTCAGAGAATGTCGAAGTCGATCAGAATTTAAACGTTCGTTGCGCTCTTCTTCTGTCTCTTCCTGCCGTACTCCAGCAATTCTTTCTCTCTCACTTTCTAACTGATTATGGATATTTTGTTGTGTGCGTGTTCGGGACAATGTATGATAATCTCGATCAGCAGTTAGTCGTGCATCACGTTCATCACTCGTTTCAAAAGACCTGTTAGTAGATGTGCGAATACGCTGAGAACTCAAGCGTGATTCTGTATCGGTAAACGTTTCCGATTCGCGAGACAATGCATGTCGCTCACGATCAGCGGACAGTCGCGCATCACGTTCCCCACTTGTCTCTAGAGACCTAGAAGTCGATGCGTAAATACGCTGAGAACGCAGACGTGCTTCGCAATCTGAAGAGGTTTCCACGGAGCGATTTGCAGCCTGATGTTCTCGAACAGCATCAAGTCTCTCCTGACGCTCTTTAGTAGATTCTTGGGATCTTATGATCCTCAATCTTTTAGCTCCTTTGGAACATTGGGAAAGATTTGACCTCTTTCTAGGCATGGTTATAGTTTTATTGTGAAGAGATACCTGATCAATTAAAATCTAAGTGACTGCTCCCCTGCGTTACCGGGTATGCTACCGTGTAAAGAAAATTAAACACCAAAATAACATTAGCCCGAAGGCATATTTATTCGATAAAATAAAAAAATAAATGGGAATTTTGGCCAGTAGACTCAAATTTTCAATGATATACCATCGTCATCAAAAATCAGCCCTAAACTCTTACCGCCTTCACCGCGTGGAGGTACTCCCAGCTTATGTTATTTTATAAGATACAGTGAAATTAGTGATAGCTTTGATTTTCACATCAGATGTTTCTGATCTTCGATTTTTATAAGTCAACAGGAAATGCCCATCAGACCGAACAGCTTTTGCTAAGACGTCATTCCTATATGTGTCATGGTGTAGCTGGGCTCTTGGAGTTCCACATCAGGTGTTTCAGATCTTCAAATTTATTCTCTCAGCAGATAATGGTCATCACGTGGAGCAATTTTTGCTATGGTACCATTTTTGTATCTCTTATAGTTTAGCTGGTCTGTTGCGGTTCTGCATCAGGTGTTCAAGTTTCCAAGATAAATTATAGCCTATATGTTGGCCAGACTTAATACCTATACAACAAAAGAAAAATCATTCAAATCCGTCCAGCAGTTCCGAAGATTAGCGTGTACAAACAAACAGACAAACGGACAAACAGACAGAATTTTTTTTTTGGATTCGTGCTCTATTACTGTTTCTAAACCCCCCTCAATAATTATTTTTTTAATATATTCAATGTACAGACACAGTTTTTTTACTGTTTTATTATATGTAATAGAAATGTTCTCATAAATGTGTAGAATTGGTATGAGGAAGGTACCGATACAGAATACTGTATATAAGAGTATTCCACTACACACATAATTCTACTTCTTATAACTACATTATCAAATAAAGTATCTTGGCGCTCGTCTGTCTGTCTGTCTATTCGAGATAAACTTAAAAACTGCTTCATATGGCGTTTTTTGCCTATTCTTCTCCGTACGAAACTACCTTATGGAAGTCGTAACTAGATACAGTTTTCCATGTAAATGACGTTCAAAAGTGCCTTTTATGGTCTAATTAAAATAAAAAGTTTGACTTTGAGTTTGACTTTGAACCCAGACCTGAAATGCACTTTGCTTCCACATTTATTGTGCGAACTGCCAGACTGTGGAATTCACTGCCCGCCTTTCTATTCCCCGATACATATAATCTGGGTATCTTCAAGGCACGAGTGAACCAGTTTTTCCTAGGCAAGCATGCTCCACCTTAGGCCGCATCATTACTTAAGATCAGGTGAGTTGCGGCCAAACGCAAGCCTATGACAATAAAAAAAAAACAGAGGAATGAAAAAACCTTAATCTGTCCAGGCATACCAAAAACAACAAGCAACTATGATGTTACGGCAAAGCTAAGTGAGGCGAGGCTGCGGATGAAAAACGGAAAACTTTTAATTAACGACTGAGTGTGCCAAGTTGTTACAAGGCATGAATAAAAGAGACTGCAGACGAGCGACTCTTTGACTCGTGGCTGAATAAAAGCCGTAATGATCGATCGGTTACGGTTAAGCTACGCTTGCCGCGGTCGTTGCATGGATGGGTGACCGTCCATTTCATTCCGAGTTCCCACCGTGCCTCATCATCATCATCATGTCAACCTTTAGATGCCTACTGCAGGGCTGGGATATGTCTGGGGGTTCTATGTTTTTCATACTCCTCCGCTGTTCTTTTCTGATTAATTTCGTTGCGGGATCCAAGACAGTTGTAATGTTTCTCCGGGACTCGTCGAGCTTCAGTGTCTCGACGCTTTTCTAGTGGTCATCACTGTTGATTCTGACTTTCAGGAGTTGCAGTGGTTTGGGAAGAGTGTTGCGGGCATGTCCCAAAAAAAAATGTCTGGCGGTAAACCGTAATCGCCATAGTTGACTGATGCATGTTGGCGATCGCAGAAGGTGTTCTGGTACACAGAAGGACTACTACCACACATACCCTGGTCAATATCCCTCTGTCGCCTTATTCTACGACACACACGGGTACAAATGAAGTCGTGCTATTCGCGCGCGGCCACACACGGCGTGCCTCGGAAAGGGCGTAAAGCCGTTGGTCTCGGCTGTCATTCGTAGATCTTAGGCAGTCATTTTGGAAACCAGTAAGTTTGACAACCTGTCTTATTCTGCAGCGCGTCAGGGATGTTCGCCGAGTCGCAAGTAGACTGTTTCTATTCAACTATGCGAAAGCGGTGCACATCCCTGGTGCGCAAGGTTCGGGCTAGCTCCAATAGTATCCTGAGGGCATTCGCGCTGAGGTTCGATTGCCAGTACCTGAACCATTGCTGTATGGTTCACTTACTGAGCAATCGAAATCAGTAGAAATGTGTGTATTTTAATTATATGTTTTGTTTTATTTAATTGTTTTGTGTTTCTGCTATTGTTATAAATGTGTGTGGCTATGATCCTTTGTGGTCGAATTAAACGTTTTATTATTATTATTATTATTATCAAAGGGTATCGTGTTACCCAGTAACTGGGTTTTGGAGGTCAGATAGGCAGTCGCTCCATGTAAAACACTAGTATTTAGCGGCATCCAGTTAGATTGGAAGCCGACACCAAAATAATTGGGAAAAGGTTGGGGAAAGTATTTAATTCACCTACACGTTGGGCTTGGGAGATGTTAATCGCAATGTAGTTAAAGTATAAATTACTGTATGGAGTAAACCACGGAACAGATAAATAGAGAGAGACTCTTGATACCTTTTCACTCTTAGAAATATTCTGTTAAACCGCGACGTCTGTACGCGTCTTATTACACGTAGGTAGTTATAAAAAAAAACATCCAAGATAGAAGAGACAAATCTATTCTTTGTATTAAAATATATGTGTGTGTGGTGCCGGCCGCGACTAGCACCAACCCATTTTTACCCGTGAGTGTCGTAGAAGGCGACAGAGGAATATTGGCCAAAGGATCGCCAGTAGCGTCCTTCTGAGTACCATAACAACTACTGCGATCGCCAACATGCATCGGCCAAGCATGGCAATTACGGCTGAACTTCCGCTTGGGGGAGACTTATGCCAACCAGTGGACGTCTAAAAGTTGACATGATGATGTGTGTTATAACCTTGTAACGTATGTTAGATTACGGTGTCTCGGAAAGCACGTTAAACCGATGGTTATACGCTTAATATCTCCCTGGTTGTATCGGATTGATGTCCGATTGTACTGTGAGATTGAGGAAACAGACTTATGCACTATTCTCTGCATACTTAAGAGCGTGTATTCGATTCGTGACCAAAACTTCTTGTTTTCGCGTTTTGCCCAGAGCAATATCGTAATGATGTGAGCAGATTATTTAAAGACAATTACAGTTTTCGAAAATATTAAGTCTTTATTTAGGTAGCTACAGAGTAAAAGTATAATTTTTAATTATGGGTTTTTGAAGCGAAGACAATTCTTTCATATCGTTTTACGAAAATAGACGTCAGAGTTAACTTTCAGGACGAATACAACCATTACAATATGCCAAAATGTTTGGTTTTATGCGTTTTTCCAACAGTATATACAGTCACAAAGACAGCTACAGAGCCAAAATTACGAAAATATTACTATTATGTATTAAAATACAATGTTAAAAAAGTAGAAAATCGGTTCACTTTATCAATTTTTTTTCACCAGTATTTGAATAAAAACATAACTGATATACTAATTTTATGAAAGTAAATGTTATGCTTAATATACAGAATATTTTTCAGTCCATTATACGAGCTCATTTATTTTAGACAATTATTTTAAAAAGCACTGTAAAACATCGCGCGCCGACTGCGCGCGATGTTTTACAGTGCTTTTTGCCGATCAATTTCAATGATTCGTGCTTATTTCGTGCATATTTCGTGCATTTTTTTTTTCTGATGCACACGAACAGGCCGTTGTATTTTACTATTGTGTGTCAATGCTGCTACGCCGTTCTAGCAATCGTTTAGATTTTGAGTTGCGCTAAATCGAATACGCGTCTTCATTGCGGTTAGCAGCCGTAACCGAAATTCGGTCGGAAAAAATTCACAGCCACAAATTGTTGCCCGTCTATGCAGTGCCAAAGAGTTGATGATGCTGTTACGTTCCAAGTAACAAGTTACTCTGTTCGGTTTTCTCGTTTAGCAGTTCATTTCTGGACTTTAATTGAGCCTTGGGTAGGTATAACGTGCTCAATTACCTCATAGAAAAGGTTTTATGAGTTTCCTGGTATAAATTAGAGTTGGTTGCGAATAATTTTCTGTGCTTTTTGTTTCGATGTCGTAATGGTTCCCGTGGTTAAAGTTTTGGGTTTGCAACCAGGCTCATACAGGCAAGTACCGATACTACGACACGGTTGGCGCAGTGGCTGAGCGTTCGACTGCTGCGCAGCGTGTTGTGGGTTCGATTCCCACCCAGGGTAAACATTTGTGTGATGAGCACTTGTGTTTGCCTTGTGTCTGGGTGTTGTTTATCTATAATATGTATGTATTTAAAAGAAAAAAAAATGTATTTGTGTATGTATATCAGCTGTCTGACACCCATAGTACAGGGTCTCCCTAGTTTGGGTCAGATGGCCGTGTGTGAAAATGTCCCCCACATATTATTATATTATTATATTATATTATTATGGCTTTTCAATTTGACGACACGGTTCTCGCAGTGGCTGAGTGATCGACTGCTGCGCAGCGTGTTGCGGGTTCGATTCCCGCCTGGGGTAAATATTTGTGTGATGAGCACATGTGTTTATGTATTTAATTGATGTATGGATGTAATGTATCGATTTAATGTATTTTTTTTAAAATTTGTGTATGTATATCAGCTGTCTGACACCCATAGTACAGGGTCTCCCTAGTTTGAGGTCAGATGGCCGTGTGTGAAATATCCCCACATAATATTATTACTAGAACTCTGTAAGTTTATCTTAGACATCACAGATATCGGACTAGGGAAATATCGTGAGACAACCTGGATTAATTAATTTATTTACTGCCTTTTGCCCGCGACTTCATCCGCGTGAATGTCGGTTATCGCGGATGCAGACGCAGTCGCGGATTGAAAAGTAGCCTATGTCCTTCCCCAGGGTCCAAGCTATCTTCATGCCAAATTTCATTAAAATCGGTTCAGCCATTTCATCGTGAAAGCATAACAGACAGACTTACTTTCACATTATAATATTAGTATGGAAGTATGGAAGTATGAATTTGTTAGCTTATTCTGTCCCACTCCTGGGCAAAAGCCTCCCTCCATGGCTTACATCTTTCCCGATCCTGTGCTTTATTTTTCCAGTTTGGGAGGAATCCGTCCAGTTTATCCTGACATCTCGTGGCATGCCGCGACTCTTAGGCCTCTGCCTCGAATCTTGCGGGCAGCGGGGCAGCGGTGCGGCGGCGGCGCGGTGGCGGGGCGGGCAACGCAGACCCGTTCTCGAAACGAGCGGGCATATTGCGCGGCACTATAGCGGCGTACTGTTGTGTTCGTGGTTGTGTCGTCGAGATATTTGTTTTTATTCGCGAACGAAATGTTTGAACAACGGCGACAACATCTTTTTGATTCAAATTTATTTCCTAACGCTTAATATAAATTGCACAACACTGCAATGCAGACGTGCGCTCGGTTACCGCTTGAATGGAGTGCACCGCTCGTTGCCCGCTGCTGCTGCGCCGCTATTTGCGAAGGCCGGTCCATTTGATTTTACGCATTAAATCCTGCCGCCGCCACCCCGCTGCCCGCGAAATTTGAGGCAGACGCCTTATCTGTGACTTCATCTGCGTCCTCGATAACCACAATCGTAGTGTTCAAAGTTGGCATTGATCACTACACTTGCTGATTTTTATTTCTTCCTTCTCTTTCCTTCTCTGCATGAGAACAAGCATTTTAATTTGCACTGCAGTGAGATGTATTATTATTATTTTACTTCAAAAGTGCCTGTAATTAGCAGAAAGTAATTTGTATTACTGAAGTACCTACGTCGTATGGTTTTATTACAGACCTACACATTTTGTACAAATGAGAAAGTTTGTCACTTAAACAGTAAACTTTTGGTGCGTGTTTACTTCTCCTTATATTTTATGTAGCAAGAATTACATCATGAAGTATTTTTATTTCTCAGTTCTTCAAAGTACGTAGTTTTATTGTGGTTGGTTTGTATATCATAATTAAACCAATTGTAGCGAAATAAGTATGAGAATATAAAAATTCAGTTGATACCCAAAAAGTTAGTGTAGGTATTGTAATTTATTTATAAGGTCTTGCTTCTTTTCACATCTGGATTGAAGCCAAAGTTTATTAGTTAAAAATTTGATCCGGAAACCAATCAGTGAGATCAATATCCAACCTAAGGCTACGTTTGACAATCAAACTCTAATGCTGGCACTTCACATGGCGTATTTCCTTCCTTATCCTCTCTCTCGGACCGCGGTAGCGAACAGTCGTGTATACCATTACGTTCTGCGCAATTTTAACAAACAATTTTAATAAATATAAGTAATAATCTCAGTAAAGTACTAGGAGCTCATATCGGTGCAGAGTAACGCCGCGCGCTGTGCGAAAAAAGGACAGCAACAAGGTGACAAACACATACGCTAACCGGCTTCTTGTCCGTCCTATTATCACTACATATACTAGGGACATAAAGGTTTTTTGAGAAAATGGCCACACAGAGGACTCCTCCTGGAAACAAAGTTCACCACGTATCATCTGAAAGTGACATATCCAACCTTGACCCTGAAAATCCTTTGGGCTATGTGGGAAAAAGACAGAAAAGACTTCGTAGTGATGATCAGGAAATATCTGATTATGATATTCTCAAGGACGATCTATCCACAATGCTCTCCAGTATGCTCACCAGTTGGAAGAAGGATCAGGATATCATCCTAAATAAACTGTGCACAGATATGGCCGAACTCAGACAGCAAAATGCAAGTATTCAATCTACTAGTGATGCAATGGAAAAGTCTCTAAAATTTATCTCGCTTCAATATGAAGAAATGAAGGAAAAACTGTACGTAGTAGAACATGAACGGAAGGAATACTTGAATTACATATCTACGTTAGAGAATAAAATCGACGACATGCAAAAAAGGTCCAAGTTCACAGTTATCGAGTTTAGAAACTTACCTTTGCCGCTTGAACCTATAAAGTCGGAGTCACAGCAAGATCTGTGCGAACTTGTTAAAAAAACTTGTAACGCGGTTAACACCCCAATACAGACAGCAGAAATAAAAGATATTTACAGAATTAAAACAAAAACGGGAGTATCTACTGTTGTCACAGAGCTAACCTCAGTGCTTACCAAAAACAAAATCCTGAAAGGATGTGAAGGAATTCAACAAGTTAAACTATGAAAATAAGCTATCCTCTTCAACTATTGGTCACCCGGGACCAAAAACTCCTATATACGTAGCTGAAAGCCTCACTAACAGGTACAGAAAACTTTATGCAATGACACGGAAAACAGCCAAAACCTTGGAATATAAATACTGCTGGATCAATAACGGACGTATATTTATTAAAAAAACTGATGGTGGCACACGAGTGCAGATAAAAAATGAAACGGATTTAGCAACCCTGAAGAAAGTATGACTAGGTACATTACAAATTTTTCATTTTATTATATCCGTTAAAAGTATTTGGAACAACAATCTTAAATTTAGTACCCTGTGTGTCCCTTGCCTTAATATATTGTCTGTCATGTATTATTTTTTAAGTCTACCTACTTTTGGTTTCGGAGCGTGAGAAACCTTACTTTATATATTACTTAAATGAGTAGGTACTCAGGATTTTTACTGAGGATAAAAATGAGAACACGTACTGCCGATTTGGAGGCGACTTTTATTCTGATTCAAAATACATACAGGGCTCATCCGGTGGACATAGACCGCTGAGCTTGCGAACGACAGAGTCTAGACATAATAGATATATGTACGTACTTAATCTAGAGCGGACGGGTGAGGTGTATCTATAACTCCTCCGACCCTAAGAGCGAAATTATCGGAAGGTTCGATTTGAGAGTCTTTCCGACAATTTTGCCAATACAATAAACATTTGGGCGATTTAAGCCAGGTTATATAAATCAAAAATGTAATAAAACTAAAAATTACTAATCCTAAAGTGACGTATCCTAAAATTTCACTGAAGTTAAAGTTCTTGTTTTCATTCAATACACTTTCTATCACTTCACTATGCTTTAACGAAAACGCCATATATTTAACTTCGTCCAAACTGATTCCTTTCATATTAACTACACTCGATTCGGAGGCAGTGGCATTCAAGTTTAGCTGCGATAACGTGACAATTGGAATCCTTTCCACAACTTCCAATTCCACAAAAATATGTCGACGAAGGTGAATCCCATAGATTTGGAGGACGCAAGGCTCATCAATTGTCACCAGGTAAGTGCCGAACACAAGTTGCTTACTGATCTCTTCACCGCATTGCTTCGTCAGTGTTGTTCTCAATCTAGTGTAGAGAAGCCAGCTAGCTGCGTTCACTTGCTGGACCCTGACCTTCTCAATTTCTATTTCTCGTTGTTTACAGGGACTATGGTCATATTCAAATTTCATCAACTGTTCCACACAGGTAAGTTCATAGTATAAGGCTTGATTATCCGCAGTACATAAAAACTGATCTCCAGCAGAGAGCGGTCGACATGGTTTTATTAGTGGTAAGTATTTCATTCCTTTCGCCAGAAGGTAAGGATATTTGGGAATAATGGCTAGGGTTTTATTTTCAGATTCATGAAAGATTGGTAAGGAATATATCTTAAAATAATTATACGATGAGTTATCCGTAAGTGGAATTTCCATTATAAATGTAATCTGATTATTTTTAATAAATGATTTTACACAAATGGTCTCCTCTATTTTCAATAGATTTGTTTCTATTGGAGGATACATTAAGTTTCCTGAGTTAGAAATTAGTTGTAAATGATGCAATAATTCTGTAGAATTCACAATAGATTGATGTAGTATCGATAATTTACTTAACGCTAATGCTGTTTCAAGTTCACTTAGCCTAGCAAAGATAGTACGGAAACTACTCGTGAATACAGAAAATAATCCTGTAAGATAAGTTAAGAAAATCCAGTTGTTTTGTTTTGCAGATAAATCTTTCAGAAGCAGTTCAATCTTTGTTAGGCGATTATGAAAGTATGCAGTATTCTGATTTATTGTTTCAGTTACATTAATGAAACTCTGAAACATTTTGGAGACAATTGTTAATTTTTTTGAAGTAATTATTTGATTATGATTTAATTTGGAAATAAGTTCTTCGTATCTAACGGCGTCATCGTGATCTAGGTTACCTGTTATTAGTTTTATAATAGAACCCAATGGATTAATCAGTCCTCTTTTAGAACGTTTCTGCGGAACTAGTTGTCGGTATTTTTCTATAGTTAAATCGAGTATAAACTCTGTATGTATTTTCATACTTGTAAGTTCTTGAGAATATGATGCATTCCAATCGATAAGTTTACACATTTGTTGGAAGTTGCTGGATATGTAATTTAAATCATTATGAATCTGTTCTAAACTGATGAGCTTGACTATAGTCCAGTGATCAGTTTGAATGTGTGCTAGGCCTTCCTTTACTGGAAATATACCTGGGTTTCCTTCAAGATTTTGCAGATGAAAAGCTAGCGAGGGCATCACTACCAACAGGATGCCGCACCACCTGCGAAGGGCGTTTAACATTCTTAATAGGGGTTTTAGTAATTCTTTCACCAATTTGAATTGGTAAAATATTTCTTACAGCTTGACCTATTACTTTTGCTTTTACGTATCTGGGTTTGTCTTTACTTTTACGCTTGTTTACGTCTTTCGCAAAAATAATTTCGCCTGCATTAAATTCAATTTCAGCTTCACCACCTTTCCTTTCCCTATGTTTTACTTTTATTGCTACCATTTTCTCTGTTAAGTGTGTATACATGACTCTGATGCGTTTAGCATGATCCTTCACCAATTTCTGAAAATACTGTTTTTCTAACTGTATGCTATACGGGTTGTTAGTATCAGTATGCCCGAAAACAACTTCGAATGGAGTGAGTTCAGTAACGGAGTGAATGGAGTGATTATATGCCATAACTGAATATGTCATTACAGATGCCGCATCGGTACAACGGTTTTCATATTTCGCCAATCTGTATATTTCGATTATGGTGGAGTGAAATCGTTCTATCAGACCCATGGAATTGGGATTATTGGGTGTACCAATATGAAGTTCGACTTTATGTAAGCTTAGAAATTCTTTCATTAACTCGTTATTGAACTCGGACCCTGGGTCGGAACTTATTTTTTTTGGAACTCCGTAGTATGAAAAATACTTCATTAGAGCACGGACTACTTCTGGAGTAGATTTGTTCTGAATTTCGATGGCCTGACCTAGCTTACTAAAAGCGTCTATGAGGGTTAGATAAGTTTTACCTTCAATACTAAAAAGATCTATAAATATTTCCTGAAACGGAGCATTTTGTGTTTGTGATAGTTGTAAGATAGGTTTAATGGGTTTTCTATCATATTTCATTTTCTGGCATGCCTCGCAAGTATTTATAACTGCCGCTATTGTCTCCTGCATTCTATCCCAATAATAATTCCTACGAAGCCTAACTAATGTTTCTTTGATGCCGCGATGGCACGTATTTCCTTCATGATGCTTAATTATTATAGATTTTTGTTCTCCTTCATCTTCTACATAAACTACTCGTTCTGTACATTCATAAAAATTAATTAAATCCTTTCTAAAAAGCTGAATTATTATATTACCGAATAACTTACGATGTTCATTATCTTCAAAATAAATGAAATACTTAAACTTTGGTTTAATGTGTTGTTTCAAAAAATCTTTAATCAGTTCTGGATTGTCTTTTGGTAAGAAAACTTCTAATACTTTTTGTTTGTCACGCGAGAGATCCTTCACTTGCATTTCATTTTTGAACCATGAGAAAACTAAAATTTGATTCGGCTTAGTGTCTATAGCTTCATGTAAGATTGGTATTCCAGTACAGTCGTTTAAGGCTGAATGAATTGTATCTGTTTTACTAGACTCGACCTGAACAGGATATTCATTAATGCTTCCGTCAATGAAGTCTATAGAACTAGCAGTTGCTGTTCGACTCGTATCTGATATGGTTATAGTTGATGAATTGCTACGTTCTCTTTTATTATGAACTATGGCCCTTTCTGTAACTATACTATCTAAGTATTCCGTATCTCTTTTACCCACGTTAACTACCAGCGATTCATTATCATCGTCAGAGTCTAAAGCAAACATTTTTATTCTAGAAAAGGCGTCGGCATTGGTATTTTGTTTGCCATTTTTGTATATTAATTCAAAGTCATAGTCTTGCAAGCGGAGTCCCCAACGTGTAAGTTTACTACTTGGATCTTTCAGAGATCGAAGCCATACTAAAGGACGGTGGTCAGTGTATATGTAAAACTTTCGACCGTATAAATATGGTCTGAAATGTTTTACTGCCCAAATTATAGCGAGCAATTCCCGTTCGATTGTGCTGTAGCGTGATTCGGTATCGCTAAGAGTGCGACTAGCGTAAGCGATAGGTTTGTCACTGCCAATTTGTCCTTGTGACAAAACTGCACCCAAAGCTATGTTTGACGCATCAGTCGTAAGTATGAAAGGTTTGTCGTAGTCAGGGTATTGTAAAAGAGGGGCATGTGTCAAGAGTTCTTTGCATTTATTAAATGCGTCAATGTATTTCTGGTCTATTATAATTTTATTACGCTTCTTTAAACAAGATGTCAATGGTTGGGTAATTTTTGCGAAGTCCTTGATGAAACGTCGGTAGTATCCTACCAGTCCAAGAAAACTTTTAATCTCAGTCGTGGTTTTTGGAAGAGGATATTTCAGTACAGCCGTAATTTTGTCGTCATTGGGTTTTAGTCCTTCTTTGGTAATTGTGTGTCCAAGGTAAAGTACTTCTTTTTTTAGAAACTCTGATTTGTCTAATTGGATTTTCATGTTAGTGGCCCTAATTCTGTCAAAAACAGTCCGTAAATTCTGTATCATGTTATCAAGGCTATTTCCATAAATAATGATGTCATCTAAGTATACCATACAGTGTAGTCCTTGTAGTCCACGTAGAACGTTATCCATTGTCCTCTGGAATGTGGCTGGGGCCGTTTTAAGCCCAAACGGCATTCTGAGGAACTCAAAATGTCCATTTTGAGTGGAAAACGCTGTCTTCTGTCTGTCCCTCTCGTCTAATTCTATCTGATGGTAACCACTGGCTAAATCAAGCGTAGTGTAGTAAGTGCTCTTTCCTAATTTGTCAAAAAGGTCATGGATGTTCGGTAGGGGGTATTTGTCATCGATAGTAATTTCGTTAAGTCGTCTAAAGTCTATCACCATCCTGTATTTAACTTCTCCAGATGCGTCCATCTTCTTAGGCACCAGGTGAACAGGAGCGTTCCAAGGAGAATGAGACTCTTGTATTACATTGTCGTTTATCAATTGGTCAACTTGTCTGTTGATTTCGTTTTGAACAAACGGAGCCTGTCTATACGGTTTCACATATATAGGGTCTTCGTTTTTAGTCCTAATATGATGTTTTACCGAGTTAGTAAATGTCAAGGGGATTTGGTCACAGTAAAATATGTCTTTGAATTCCTTGCAAAGTCTATAAATTTTTTCACGTTCTTCTTCGTTGGTATGGTCAAGTCTGAGTTTAGTCAAATTGTCTTCAAGTAACTTGTCTATCTCTATGTCAGTATTATTTTTAGTAACATTTATTTTACATTCATTATTTTCATATTTAGTAACTGTAAAGGGTTGTATTATATTAAGTCGTTTTGGACTATCTGAAGTATTTTGGATTACTGAATACGCGTATCCATTTATGCAATTTATTATAGCGCTGGGCATACGCAGACCATTCTCGAATTCTTGAAAATCAAGAATAGCATCGCCTGAATATTGATTGATAGGTAACTTAACTCGTTGTTCTGTTCGCGGCGGTATATTAATTACATAATTTAAGTTGTTGTTAATTATTGGAATACAAGTTGTGCTAGTTGTTAATACTTGATTCTTTAAATCAATTACTGCGTCTAATTGTAACAAAAGGTCATTACCAATAAGTCCGTCATATTGTGCGTCCACATCATACAAATAAAATTTATGCCAAGCGTTGGTTACAAAAGTAGGTAACGGAGGAATTTCCACTACTTCATCGTGTCTACTAGAAGCGTGGGTGCTTACCACTTGAAAGTGTTCTTTCCTAATATATTCACTGAAAAAATCATAAGCCTTTTGAGGGCTGATAAATGATCTCATGCTACCAGTATCAATCATCATTTTCGCGTCTATTTCTTCTAAGTAAATGTAGGGAAGTTTTAAATTAGGATCGCAATTTAGTTTCAAGATTTCTTGTCTTCCATCGAGGCTTTTTCCTGAAAATTCACATTCTGACTGTCATTTGTTGCTTCTAATTTGTCATCAGGTATGTTACAATCGTTCGTGTCATTATTTACGTTATCATAGTAATAGTTAATGTCATTTAAGTAGTCATAGTCATTTGACGGATTATAATAGTTAAATTCATCCCAATAGGGTCCATATACATACTCGTAATCGTGCATAGTAAGTTCATTCAAATTAAAACCTTGTTGCTGCTTCGGTTGGGCTGTTCTCATAGATACGTCACTATCTTGATTTTGGGGTTTTAATACCTGGGGAAGATTCGAACCAGGCTGCGGTGGTTTGTAACCCAGTTGTTGCGGTAGTTTGTATCCTAACTGTAGGGGTGGTCTATAACCAAACGGTTGAGGTGGCCTATAGCCAAACTGTTGCGGTGGCCTATAACCGAATTGTAGAGGTGGCCTATAACCAAACTGTACAGGTGGCCTATATCCGCTCTGTTGAGCTGGCCTATAACCGAACTGTTGTGGTTGCAAACCCAATTGAGGCCGATACTCGAATACTGGCTTGAAGGGTTGACCTTGACCTAAAGTTTGAGGTATCTTGTTTTGCGTATTTTGGGGATTATTCAAATTAAATTTAGACTGAAAAGGTTTGTACCCCACTGGTTGGGTTAACGATGACTTTGAACTTGATCCCGAAATTTGATTATTACTATGAATACGGTTACGCATATTATATTGATCTAAGAAATTGACTTCTTCGAGTACGATGCTCAAGGCTGCTTCTAAGGTTGTAGGCGATTTAAGCCTAACGATACGCACCATATTTTCGGGAAGGTTGTACAAAAATACATTTAGAGCCGTATTGTTGTAGATAACCGACTTAGCACGTTTTAATTCCACGTCATCAATTGTATTCACCTTCGACATTAATAACGAGCGAACATTTTGGATTCTATTACAAAAATCTAAAAAGCTTTCACTTGAATTTATTTTTAAAGATTCTAATTCAATATTAATACAAGCTTCACTCCGGGGGTCTCCAAAATGTTGAATCAGCAAATCTTTGAACGCGGACCATGTAACAATATCTTCACGTTCCGATAAGAGCGCAGCTGCATCCTCTTTCAATCTACTTGTTAAAACATTAAAAACATAAAGATTTTGTTCTGTATTTCCCTTAAATCGATCAACCACGTACTGACATTTTCTCAAATAAAGGTTTAACTGTCTTTTATCACCATTATACAGTGGAATTAAATCAACAATTTCCTTTGGTATTGGTGCAACTGCAACTGTAGTGGGTGTCGTCATGATTATAGAGTAATGAACTGTACAGAGGTTGCAACTCGCTTTAAAATAATCCTATTAAAATTAAAATTCACACACACTTACAATATAACAAACACACAATTAATTAATCCGACACAAAATTAATTAATCAGAATACCCAATAATATGAAAAATAAACTTCGTAATACTTCTACTACAAAAATGTAAATTTAGAAAAAAAAAAATAGTTTTACCTTAAGAGTTACTTTATCTTACAATTATTAATTGAATTTACAGTTAATACTGTTTATTTTATTCAATTCAATCAATCTAGATTTGAACTTTAAAGTTAATGCTGAAAGTATGAACTCTCTAACATTGACACTACTCTATGTTTTATGTTCTAAGAATTGAACAGAGATAAGACCACATAATTTCATACAGAGTTATCAGCTAAAGACTAAACAATAATCTGTCTGTTATAATGAGCAAGTTTTGATCTCGAAAATAACATTTAAAACTTATGAAAAATATAGGAGGATTAGGGAACATAGGATTGGCGAAAAGATTTACTCACCAACCGCCCGTGACTCCCATACTCGATGATTTCTGCACTCACGCGATTTAAAAGAATATTTATTTGGTTCGAAGGATTTTCTCTGCTTTCGTAGATTTTACGCTTAATGTTTTCTAGTCGAATTTGGACGTCCGGAAAAACGCGAAACTACGGATTTCTACGAGAAAATCCTACCGGCTGCGCCACTTTTGGTTTCGGAGCGTGAGAAACCTTACTTTATATATTACTTAAATGAGTAGGTACTCAGGATTTTTACTGAGGATAAAAATGAGAACACGTACTGCCGATTTGGAGGCGACTTTTATTCTGATTCAAAATACATACAGGGCTCATCCGGTGGACATAGACCGCTGAGCTTGCGAACGACAGAGTCTAGACATAATAGATATATGTACGTACTTAATCTAGAGCGGACGGGTGAGGTGTATCTATAACTACCTACTTGCTACAATTGTAAATCACAAACTTACACAAATAACAAAACACATCCGTCTACCCTACACTCACAATTATTATACAGTCATATCACACAAACAAGAATCTTTACATATTTTTTACAAAAAAAACACACCGTGCTTATTGTGCCAACTCAAAGAAACATCTGCATAACCAGTTTATTTACAAATTTGCCTTTATATTTCCGTTTAATTAACCTAATTGTATTATGTTATGGCCAGTACGCTAAGATGACCTTCATAAAACCTAAAAAGGTCTGTTTACTCTTGAATTGTTGCCAAGGTATATACCATAACAAATATACAGTAATAGTAATTTTGTTTACGGTAATTAGATTGGCTTATTTATCTATAGGTTTGCAAGTTTACCGCCTTGTATTACTTTTAATTATAATTCGCAGCTCTTAATGACGTGTTATCCGACTTAGATGATATTACTTTTTGTGACTCAGTATTATGTGACCCCCACGAATGTTCCTCACTGTTACCTCTAAGTGATCCTATTACTGTGTTGTGTCAAAACATACGGAGTGTGAAAGCTAATTTCTCTGGGCTACTTACATTAATAGAGAGGATGAACACAGATTGTGACATTATTGTTCTATCCGAATGCTGGCTTTCTTGCAACCCAATTATACCAGTCCTGAACGGTTATAACTCATACTTTACTTTAAATACTCACAACCAAAATGACGGGGTAATTGTTTTTATTAAATCCACTTTAATAAATATAAAAATTAAAGAACCAGTGGTACTTGATTCTAGCTGTTTATAATATAATGGCAGTCTATAGACCATACGCATTCCGAGACCCATCTAACTTTATTAAATCTTTAGATACTGTCCTTTTAGAACTCAAATCCTATAAAAATATTTCTCTCGTGGGAGATATTAATGTAGACATTGCTCAAGAAAATAAATCAGCATATACGTTGGACTATATTGATCTCTTAACCCACCATGGACTTTATCCAGGGCATACCTTTCCAACACATGGGTCTACGTGCCTGGATCATGCTAATATTAAAACCTCATTACCTACGAAAGTTTTGGTATTGCAGTCTACTATTACGGACCACTATGCTGTTCTGGTTGCCGTCTCGATGAGGAAACCTGCCATACCAAAACGCTCCTTTATTTCCAAGGTTGATGAAAAAAGTCTAACCATTGATATGAACAAATTGAACTTTGACCCCGTTTTCGCATCACAAGACCCCAACCTTGCTACAAATTTCTTAATTGAGCCTATTATTCTGACGTTATCCGCCAACACCTCTCTTATTCCAATATCACGAAGACGTAGGCTTATTAAACCGTGGTTCACTCCAGGCTTACTAAAATGTATGCACCATAGAGATAATCTTCATAAACAATTTAAAAAACATCCTAAGAATGAAGTACTCGCTGTTTCCTATAAGAGATATAATAATTACTGCATTGCTCTTTTGCGACGGGCCAAAAATGATTATGAAAAAAAAGAATTTGTAAAAGCTGGCAAAAACCCTAAACATTTGTGGAAAGTAATTAAATCTGTTACAAATACTAAAAAATCACAGGACTCAGCGTCTGTTTTTGTTGGAATCCAGTGTAGATAAGCAAGACTCAGTTAACGATATTAACTTGTACTTTGCTAGTATAGGGAAACAACTCGCGGAAAAGATTAACAATAGCTCTTCGGCCCCCCCTTCCATTGGTGCTCAGACGAGTTCATTTGTCATGCTGGAGACTGATGACACGGAGGTTGACGGGTTGATCATGTCATTGAAGAACGACTGTGCGGTAGGTTATGACGGCATTTCCTCGGAATTTCTAAAGAAATATAGGACCATTATAGTTCCCCCGCTTACCTATATTTGCAATCTTTGCATGAGAACTGGCATTTTTCCCGAAATGTTTAAGAGAGCGCTTCTGCACCCCATTTTCAAATCAGGTGATCGAAACCGTGTCGAAAATTATAGGCCCATTTCCGTTCTACCAGCTTTATCAAAAATTTTAGAAAAAAATATGAACAATAGACTTGTAAAATATTTAGAATCGCGTAAATTAATATCAGTAAATCAATTCGGTTTTCGCAAAAAAACATCAACGGCTGATGCAGTGTACCATCTGGTGGATCACATAGTTACCAAACTTGATAAAAATCATAAGTGTGTTGCGATTTTCCTGGATCTCGCAAAGGCATTCGACACGGTTTCGATTTCAACCCTGATAAACAAGTTGGAGATGTTAGGGATTAGGGGTACTCAGTTATCCCTATTTCAAAGCTACCTAACTAATAGAACTCAATCTGTGAGAATCGGCTCATACACAAGTTCGGAGATGTTAATTGCTTATGGTGTTCCCCAGGGCAGCATCCTTGGCCCGAGCCTCTTTTTGTGCTATATAAATGATTTATGTAATCTAAATTTAACAAATTGCAAAATTTTTTCTTACGCAGACGATACAGCGCTCGTCTTTTCCTCTAACAACTGGGCCGAAACATATCGACTTGCACAGATAGGTTTTGATGTTGTTAGTGATTGGTTAAACAACAATCTACTCACCCTGAACGTCTCTAAAACCAAATTACTTAATTTCTCCATTCGCAATTCCGTAGCTTCATCTGATCCCCTCTTCCAAATCACTGCCTCCGATAACACTAACAGTATTGAAAAAGTCACAGAAATAAAGTATCTCGGCGTACTGATTGACTGTAATCTTACATTCAAAAAATACATTGGGCAGCTTTCTAACCGGGTGCGTAAGCTTATTTATGTATTTAAACAATTACGACAATCAGCAGATGCAGATGTTATGAAGATGGTCTATCAGGCGCTATGCCAATCGATTTTGACATATTGCAACACTACCTGGGGAGGTGCTGCGAAAACTAACCTAATAAAAGTTGAGCGTGCGCAAAGAGCAGTCCTAAAGGTTTGCTGTTTCAAACCCCGACTATTTCCTACAGTCCAACTCTACGAATACTGCCAGATGTTAACAGTGAGGCAATTATTTATTCTGGCTACCGTCATCAAGCAACACTCCTTAACTCAGTATACACCTGCACTTACCCGTCGTAACCACCTAGTTGCCTCATCTGTTCCGGTCAAAACATCCTTCAGTCGTCGATTTTTTGTTTTTCTTGGTCCATATCTTTATAATAAAATACACAAGATACTATCTATACATCAGCTAAATGCATTCAACATCAAAATAATTGTTAAAAACTGGCTTCTTAAGCAGTCTTATATTGCAACAGAGAGTCTACTGGAGGTTTTGGCGTAGTTGTTAAACACACACAGACACACCCCCCTATATAAACACACACACATAATATCACAAACGCATACAACCCCTCACATAACATCACAAACATACACCCCACACACCTTCACTAACTAAATTCCTACTCTAGCACACACTACAATCATACACACTCACACTTTAATCTTTTTCTTTTTTTAATTTATGTTTACTTTTTTTTGTTTATTCTACCACATTGTAAGTGGATATTGGTATTCTTACAATATTATTGTCCAACGGTATTCGAGAGGTGGAAATCTGGTGACCTGTAATACAGGTTTTAATTACCTACCACAGGCACCAGCGATTCACAAATGTATTTGTAACTTGTGTATGCCAATAAAAATATTATATTATTATTATTATATTATTTGTGCAAATATTCGCCTTACTTGGATAATACAAAGTGTACCCTATTTTTATTGAAATAAAGTTTATTTTGTATTATCCAAGTAAGGCGAATATTTGCACAAATACGCCATGTGAAGTGGTAGCATTAGAATCATTCTCCAATGCTCAATGTCGTAGCTTTATTACCAACTCCCGAAAGTCGAGAGAAAATCGAAATTTGGATGCAAATTGTCACAGAACGCAAAAGGTTGTAAGAAAAGAGTGACTTTAATATGGCTTTCTTTAATTAGAAAAGGAAAAGTCTTTGATATTTTCAAAAAAAGTCATATTTTACCCGATTTTAATAAAAGGAGAAGGTTCTCAATGCAACATGCATAATTATATTTTTTTTTATGTTTGACCACGCATATCTTTTTGCAGTGTAGTTCAGTTTCGATGAAAGTTAATCCCATATTTTGGTCATTCTCCTTTCATGGAAATATTATATCTCTAAGGATTTAAAATCAAGGGATGATTTTAATTTGTTCGGTGTTAACGTTTTTAATTAATTTGGATGATAAGAAGTAGGCAATAATAAGAGAAAAATATTTTTTTTTCCTTCAAGAACTAAAAAGTTAAAAAAAATAACTTTAATTTCGGATGTTGGTGGCAATACAAAACTACATACAGAACTTGCAAAATTAAGGTATTTTTTTTTTGTAGTTTTTAGAGGCGTTTTGTCTCTTTTGTAGATTTTTTTTAAATACTCAATATCACGTAAATCAGATGTGCGTATAGGTAGCTAATAAGATGTTCTGTTAATCTTTTACTTTAATGTTGTTTGTTGTGTAAATGTTTTGAAAGAATATTTTAAAAGGTAGGTCTGTTTTCCAAAGAAGTGATTTTCAGTGTCTTCGTTGGTCGAAACGAGATCGAACTTCCAATCTAAATTGTAGTTGTATGTTGTTCCTTTATTCGTTTTTGTTCTGTGCCGTTTGTTACATGTAGGTCAAAAAGATGTTTAATTCAAGAGAATAAAACAAAAAAGAAAAGAAAAGAAAAAAACAACACAAACAACAAGAAACACACAACAACACACAAACAACAACAACAACAAAAAAAGAACAAGAAAAGATCTAAAACATATTCGAGGGCCCAAGATACAGGCGTAATAAATTTATTTCAAATGCGAAACGCCAAACGTTTCTGAATTATAATTATTTTATTTATATTATCGATCGATCGAGGCTAAGCTACGCTTGACGCGGTCAGTCTGTGGATGAAAGACCACCCATTTCGTACCGAAACCTCTAATTACCTCGGAAAGCACGTAAAGTCTTTGGTCTTGGATGCCATTCTTAAATCTTTGACAGTTGTTAGGAGTAGTCAGAAGCCAGAAAGTCTGACAGTTAGTCTTGCCAAAGAGTATCGTGTTACCCAGTAACTGGGTTGTGGAGGTCAGATAGGCAGTCGCTCCATGTAAGACACTGGTATTCAGCTGCATCTGGTTAGACTGGAAGCTATAGATAGATTCAGTAAAATTCAAACAATCACTCGCATCTCACATCATTATTCACTCTCACTTCGTATAAGGTTCAAAATGACCTTGATGTATTTGACACTTTCAATCAGTAGAGCTATTCTGTTACAATATCCCTCGATGAACACCTAGGTGAAGTGAGCTGTCATCCGTCCCGATGCTAGGGATCGATAAAACTGACGGACGGGTGACAGCTCACTTCACCTAGGTGTTCACTGAGGGAGATTGTAACAGAATAGACATACAGGTTCGAGTGCGAAGTGAGCGTTGAAGTGACGGGGAAAATACCTCACAATGCCACTTCTTACGTCATCTCGTACTTTATCTGTCAAAATCTCCCTGTCAATTTAGTTCAAAACGCTCGCAAGGGTGGCGCCCTTGCAGGCGTTGAACTAAATTAGTGTAAATTCGAATATTTAATCAACAGTGTTTTTAGAATGCCAATCATGAAACTCACAGCGGATTCAGATTAGAAGTTTACAATGAGGTCTTACAGAATCACACCCCTGACCCCAACATGTTGGTAAAATGCTTAGCAAATGATGTTTTATATTATTTTAAATATCCAACCTCTCCTATATTAACATAAAGCATTAGTTATCAATCCATAACAATCCTATAACCAATTAGCGAACTAAGCACTTAATACTAATAATTAATCAATTAACACCTTGTTAATAAACAACGAGTAGGTACACACACCAATTAAGATAATTAAGGAAATGTCGAAGACGGTTGTGGAGACTGGAGTTACGCCAACGTATCGTAATTACCTATCTACACGACAAATTGATCAAAGGTTGCTGAGACGAAGCGAAATGCAATATCGTTAGGTAAACGATGTCTCAAAACCAATATCTGACTGATAGAAAAATGTCGATACGACATTTTCGTCATCAAATATTTATTTGTAGTCAATATAGGAATTTCTACTCAACTTATGAATGAAGATTGTGAAATTATTTATTGAGTTATTTTCATGATTCCGTACTTGGAGTTTACGGTCGATAGATCAATGAAAAATATATGTACATGTTTCTGTCATGAAATTGGTATGTTATTACTTTTTATATACTGATAACACGGTTGGCGCAGTGGTTGAGCGATTGGCTCTGCGCTTAGTGTCGCGGGTTCGATTTTCGCACGGAACAATTATTTGTACAGACGCCAGCACATCAAGCCATACCAAACTGTCAAATTTTTCTAATTGAATATGAACCTTATTCTTATGTAATAAAGTTGAAAATCTATCAAATAAATTCGACAGATTTTAGTAGCTTGATGTGCTGGCCGCTGTGCTTATGAATGAATATTAAAAAAAAACAAATAATATTTGTATTTGTTTGTTTGTTTGTTTTTTTGGTTCTTCGGGTCGTAGATAAGGGTCGGGCTGTTTGTGTATACGTTTACAAACAAATAGAGGGTATTTGTTTGTAAACGCACCCACAATACAAGAGAACTTCCTAGTAGGGAACGTTTTTAAACATAGAAAATAACAACAGTAAGTTGTTTGTGCTAACGAGAACCTAAATAAATAAATTGACGCCGTCCACATTCTCGTGACAAACATGGGTATTGCCAAACATAGACAAGTTTGTCCATTATGAACCATGTCACATGCCCGTAACACGTGCCATACAAATAAATACTCGGGCTCCAACATAGACAGCATCGTCACTTAAAATCAAGTGAGCTGCGGCCAAGCGCAAGCCTAAAAAAAATAAAAAAAATTGCCTTCTAAAGTTTAGTTCTAGGTGAACTGTGCATAATCTGTGAGAAAAAAAACATGCAGAATAGAATGCAAAATAATTTGAATAATGTCGCTTTCGCTTTCGTAACCGCGCTGTGTGGCTAATGAAAAACATTACCTATTTATTTAAATCAGTATTCTAAAAACGTTAAAAGTCGATTCTAATTTTGAACAATAATACATTTTTCGGGTCTTTAATCCTTAGTTTTTAGCTAACAAAGTAAATCTGTAATTTCTGACGACAAGACAGACGTAACTCGTAATTATACAGTTACGACAGTAACTTTAAGTAATCAAATTTATTACATTTTGTGCTTTAATTTGAAATTTCATTTGATGTCTTTCGTAAACAGAAATGTTTCATTCTAAGATTGGGTGGCAATGCCATGTTTATTTCTTCCTATTAAAATATTTGACTAACAACTACACACACACTAAACAATCAAAAGCAGAGATAGCATGAATATTCGGCTACCACTTGGTATTCGGCCTATTTTGTTACTTTTTAAATATTCTGTATTCGGTCAAATGTTGCGCACTATTCACCCGAATACCAAATACATATAAGAGTACTAGCGTTTGCTCGCGACCTCGTCCGCGTGAACGTTGGTTATCGCGGATGCAGACAAAGTCGCGAATTAAAAAGTAACCTATGTCCTTCCCCAGGTTTCAAGCTTTCTTCTTGCCAGACAATCGATTCAGTCCTTTCTTCGTGAAAGCGTATTTCACATTTATAATATTAAAGTATGCAAGGTATGGATTTGTATTTATTTTAATCACAAATGACAAAAAATGATAGCTGTAATCCACCAGTTGTGGCAAATGATAACAATTGTTTCAGCATTGGTGATGGCAAACGACTGCGCTTTTCGCCCTAAACTATACCTACTTCTGAAAATAACCTTTCGCTATAGGCATACACTACTACCAAGCGTGGCGATTATGGCAAAACCCCCCATTTTGTGGGAGGCCATTGTCCAGCAGTGGACATCTTTCGGCTAAAATGATGATACACTACTACCGGAGGACGATAGATAAATATTAGAGAAATTTATTAAGCTTGTCGTAGCTACTGCACGCCACTACTACTGGTCGTCATCTGTCGGTCACCTGTCATGTGCGAAATGTAAACACACATATTTTGCCTGTCGCCGAATATTCAGCGCTTCGGCCGAAAGAGTAAACGAATATTCAGTATTCGGCATTAAGCAAAATCACTATTCGTGGCATCTCTACGCGAGGGCCGACAATACAAATACCGGCCTTTTATTATCTGCCTTCGCATTTGACTATCAAGTCTCTCTTCTTCTAATATATTCCAACAGTGTTTATTTCATTTGAACTATAAAGTACTAAAATAAGGTTGTACATAAAGTCAAAGTCAAAGTCAAAGTCAAAGCATTTATTTCAATTAAACCATTTACAGGCACTTTTGAATTGTCAAGGAGTCGGTCAGTTAGTCAGAGAGTTGAAGCTAGTTGCTCGTTCCAAAACGTAGGTAGGTCTCTATGGAGAAGAACGAGCAAGAAACTCCACGGACACTCTTTTAAATCAAGTTTTTACAGAGTTTGGTTACATTCTTGTTGCTTCTATATGTGAAAACGATGAAGGTAATCTAACAATACAAAACACAAAAAAGAAGCAAGATAAAGTGGCATCTAATTCATGGCAGATAAGAGCTGACCAATCTCCACTGACAGCGCCCGTTCACGAACATGACGCGTGAATCAGCACCATTTAGCTCAACCATTTTGAAGGGAGCCGAATGATCCAACACACGCGCCACCATCAGCGAGACATTTGAGCGAGCATGACAATACTCCCAACCGCCATGTTAATTTTTGTCAAACATAAAGGTATTAATATACATGGCTCCATGGTATTCACATTTACAAAATTGAAAAAATGCTGCTAAATTATACAAAACTAAGGTTTCCAATGTATATTATTTTATCATATGAAGTGTGAAAAGTTAATAATTTAAAAATATCTATATATAATAATAACGATACTCGTTACTCATGTCAATAGAAAAAGGGGTAGGAAACATCCTTTTCTTCCAATTTGGAAATTCCCTAAACTGGCTGTGGAGCAGGACCAGCATTTAGCCAAGCATCTTTATCATTGATGTAATCTTCTAACTTATAATATGCTTGTCTACATAGTGTGCGCTTAATACATGTTTTAAATTGTTTTTCATTCAATTGTAGAATATCAAGTGGTATTTTATTATAGCATTTTACACAGTACCCCATAAAAGAAATATGTACTTTTGACAATCTGAAGCTTGGCTGATCTAATTTGTTCCTATTTCTAGTATAAACATTATGTCTGTCACCTATTTTATTAAAAAGATGAAGATTTTTTCGAACATGCATAATGTTTTCATATATATATTGACAAGGTACCGTCATGATGTTAATCTGTTTAAACAATTCTCTTAGAGATTCGCGTTTGCGGAGATTATAGATTGCTCTGACAGCCCGCTTTTGCAGTATAAAAATAGAATCCATATCTGCAGCCCGTCCCCATAGCAAAATACCGTAAGACATGATACTATGAAAATAGCTAAAATATACTAGCCTAGCGGTGTAGGGTAGGTGTAGGGTAGGTGTAGGGTAGGTGTAGGGTAGGTGTAGGGTAGTTGTAGGGTAGGTGTAGGGTAGGTGTAGGGTAGGTGTAGGGTAGGTGTAGGGTAGGTGTAGGGTAGGTGTAGGGTAGGTGTAGGGTAGGTGTAGGGTAGGTGTAGGGTAGGTGTAGGGTAGGTGTAGGTTAGGGTAGGTGTAGGGTAGGGTAGGTGTAGGGTAGGGTAGGGGTAGGGTAGGTGTAGGGTAGGGTAGGTGTAGGGTAGGTGTAGGGTAGGTGTAGGGTAGGTGTAGGTAAATAGGCAGGTAAGTAGGTAGATAAGGACAGGACAACGTCTGTCGGGTCAGCTAGTATTAATATATGTCAGACGTAGCTATAATCAAGGCATATTACGATCAGCTATAATATATATTTTTACTACGTCACCAAAATATGTGGACAGAATAAAGCAAGGCATATTATTATAAATTTCAAAAACGTGTAACAAACAACTATCACAGATGTAATAAAGGCGAAAATATGTTATTATATTATAGCTACTGTGTGTGGTGTGGTAGCTAGCTATTATATATATTATAGCTACGTACGTGACGGGCTTGAATGTAACCAGAAAATATGAGTTGTATACTCACTATGCGGCTTGATGGATACTGTGGTTAGCAGAGCTTTTAAGAGGGGTATTGAAAATAAAGTAAAGGTCATCCCTCACTATGACAGGATCGTTTCGTTACAGTAAATCATTTTTTCAACCGACTTCAAAAAAGCAGGGGGTTCTCAATTCTACGGTTATTTTTTTTTTTGATTATGTTGTTTTTTTTTTATATTTGTTACGCGAGTTCTCCGGCAAATGTGAATCGATTTTGAAAATTCTGTTTCTAATGGATAGGGTATGCCTCAGGGGTGGCCCCATATAAAGTTTATCGAAATTGATTCAGCACTTTTTGAAAAGTCAACAGAACCCCAAAAAAATCTACATAGACGATGTTTTAGTTTCTTCAATCTTTGAAGTACCTCTGTTTTAATTGTGTTGCCGGTTCTTAACGGATTTGGATGATAAGGAGGTAATAAAAAGTGATATATATAAAGGGTTTTTACAAAAAAGACAACCGCCTTCAAAATCTAAAAAGTGACAAATAACTTTAGCACAGAACACACATGACTTTAGATTTGGAAAAGTTATTTATCACTTTTAAGATTTTGAAGGTAGTTGTTTTATTTTTATTTTTTTTATTAAAGATACTCCAACGACTTATCTACCAATAACAAACATATAATGATTTATTTGGATTATGGTGAATTTATCACTTATTTGGAGTACACAGCACTTACATAGTAAGGTGATATACTAAACATAAGTACATAAGTGCGCGTAGTGTCTGAACAAAATACTATGAAAAATGATAAAATCGCAATGACCAGGAAAACAATGACAAACTTATTTAAATGTAAATGAAGGTTGTTAATAAGTGCAATCCAAAATAACATTAATAATAATATTGAAAAAAAATGTAGTAAAATAATTTGCTAATTAAGCTGCATTAAATCGTGTGCATTAAATTAAATTTCATATTATCTGCTTAGCCTTTCCGAACTATATTAGGGTCGGGTTCCAGTCTAACCGGATGCAGCTGCATACCAGTGTTTTATTTCTGACCTCCACAATACCCCCTGGGAAAGACTGGCTGTCAGACTTTCTGGCCTCTGATTACGGATAACAACCCTCTAAGATCTACGAATGACAGTCGTGAGTAACGTCTCCGAGGCATAAAGGGGTCTCGATATGAAATGAATGTTCACCCATCCACTGACTAACCGCGGCAAGGCGTAGCTTAACCTTGTACGGCCGATCGGTATGGGTCTTATTTAGCCACGAGCACTTGAAGAAAGGACTTTAAAACGTGTACGTTAAGGTAAATTTCACAATAATAATAAAAAGTTGGCGGCTTGCGGGTGGTGTGTTGACAGTTAACATCGGCTAGCCGTCGCGTGTCGGAGCGAAGCTGTTAAAGTGAGCGATGACATTAATTAAACGTGAGTTTAATTAGGTATCGTTTTCCGAATACAGCCCGCGATTAAATATGTTGTGCCCTTTTAAAATTAGAATGTAAATTAAGTCTTTATAGGGTCTAAAAACGCGTGAGCGGAGAAAGGAAGTAATTTTTTTAAATGTTGAAGCTTAATTTGATTGGAAATCCAAACACAATATTTGTACTTTAATAATAAATTCTTTATTGTACAGAAAATAAATAAACTCTCGATTAGCGCCCGGGTAGACAGCCCGCTTGTGTGGGCGTTCGCCGATCACAACCGATTAGTTATTAACATTAATTTGCTTAGTATTTTTACTAACATAGTACAGTGAAGGTGAACCTCATCTGTAATAAAATCTACGGTCCCAAAAGAGCAAAGTGTGCCAAATAGCAATGGAGCGTAGCATTCTGGGTGTAAAAAAAACAAACTGAATACGAATCACATAAACTTTAAAACGGGGATTGACTTCAGCAAAAGGGCTGTCCGTCTCCAAAGAGATTGAGCTGGTCACGTCAGCAGCATGCAGTAACCGCTGGGCAAAAGTCTCCACGCATTGAAGAAGGTGCAAGGAAGAAGAGAATGAAGATGGTCAGCACAGGAGGAGGTGGCGTCTATGCTCCGAAGTCACCGTCTAGTCAACTTCTAATAAACCGTAATGTTTTAAAGACGTCCATTTTCAGTCTTATTTTTCCCTGCCTCAAACATTTTAAAAATAAAGCGACCACAAAAAATCTCAAGTTCTTCAAAAGATTTTTAGTATTAATAATGTGACGCTTTTACCAACATTACAGTCAACAAAAATGGCTAAGTAAGTGTAACTTAGCTTCCTATTGAAATGACAATAACACTTAGAAAGAAGTAATATTCCGGGATATTCGAAGGCACAATTATGTACCTACTCCCTACCCATATTACCCCGAGGAGTAATTTCCCAGACGCTCGGCATGTTCCCCGATGAGTACTTCTTAAACTTCAAGCGATACTTAGACGAAACGGTTTCGTTAATACCTACTTACTTACTTAAGTACTAAACTCGTTTCTCATCTCGTATCTACTTGAGTGGCAAATGAGCGTGTAATTCCATATTGACTAAGCTATATCGTTTGGCTGTTAACGAACTATGAAAATACTTACTTAATTAAAAAACTTTTTACCTTGAGAATCTCCTTTTTTTAAGTTGTTTTTTTTAAGCATTGCATCGCACTAGGAGTTTCTGCTGTATCGTAGGTGCGTTCACAAACATACATATAAGTAGGCCATATAAATATGTGTTCCTTCCAGGAATCGAATACGCGACACGCAGCAAATGATAGTTCAACCACTGCACTAACCTTGTTGTCGATTCACTCGTACAGATTTATACCGCTTTTCTAACACAATATTGAAGAAAAACGTTTAGGAAAGAGTAACTGGCAACCCAGTTACTCTTTCCTAAACGTTTTTCTTCAATATTGTTGCAATAGAGGTCAGATAAGCAGTTGCTCCATGTAAAATACTGGTTTTCAAAAGCATCTGGTTAATGGAAGTGTAGCTCAACTTATTTGAGAAAAAGCTAGGCAGATGAATTGATAACAGAGTTGAAAATTGCTAGTCTGCGTGCATCGTAAGTGACAACTACTTGATTTCTATTAATACCACTCACGCCAGTAGTGGTTACATAAATTATTGTTATGCAAAAACTATCCAGATTGATATCTGACCACTAACAAACACTCCAAAATAATCAATTGAGTGGCTTCCCATTATCTTATCTCAACAATTGAATAACTGAATAAATATTTATTATACGAAAGCACTAACCGTCCTATTAATAAACGCGGAGTAAAGATACACCACCGTCGGTTTAACCATACATTTTTCCAGGAATACGCTTGGTGTAACTTTATTCCGTACGGAATTTACTGAGCCTTTACCCTGGCTCAGCAAATTCCGTACGGATTACTTGGACTTGGTTAAGTTACGCTTCGAACAACATCCTCTTTAAGCCTCTCTCAAATGTGTCCAGAGACGACAGACTCGGGACATCTGTCGCACCCCACACACATCAGTACCCAAGGCAGCGATGCGTAGTGTTCCACGCTCGCCTCTCTTAGACGTCGCGGGGGGAGTCTAAATCCTCACTCCGCCCGGCCTAAGGAGGCCTGAAGAAGCGAGCTGGCATCAGTCGGAGGTATGCGAAAGTATCTTCAGTTCCCGCGACAGTTGACGTAGCTGTGAGACCGGGGTGGTTTTTAATCAGTAAGAATTGACAGACCCCTTTGCCCGCCCCAGGGCGCAGAACATCCATGAGTATTATCTACCAGAAAAATATGGTTAAGGTACTCATGCCGTGGTATATCCGTGGGTGTTCATCCATTTAATATCGAGACCCTCTCGTGCCTCGGAAAGCACGTTAAACCATTGGTCACAGCCTGCTGCTATCCGTAGATCCGTGACAGACGTCCAGAGCAGTCTGAAGTCAAAAAGTCTGATAACCAGTCTTACCAAGGGGAATCGTGTTACAAGGAGATAGGATGTCGCTCCATGTAAAACTCCGGTATTTAGCTGCATTTGGTTAACAAAATAGCTCCCACCGATTTCATCCCGAGGGTGTCGTCGAAGCAGAGGCTTCGGTGTAGAACAACCTCACTACGATCCCATGTTATAGCCCTGGAAGAGGCCTTTATCCAACAGTGGACGTCCTCCAGCTGATGATAATAATGGTTAGACTGGAAGTCGACCCACGAAAAGAAAAGAGTAAACAGATGAAAAACTAAATAAAAAGAAAGTACTACAACTGAAATAGGTTTACGGCTATTACTCTTCCTGTCATTAAGATCAAGCCTCGAAAAGATAATTTTTTGATATGGCAACCTTTTTTGGTAAAACTATCAATCTTTACTTTGGTAGGTCGTTAATGATAACGGCAGAAACCATTTATTTTTCCTAAATAAATGAATTATTAAGGGTCAATTTTTAGTGCTTTTTGTTTTCGATTTATCTGTGTAATTTCATCTTAATGTCGCTATTACGTGTTTAATTCGGTCGTTAGCCCGCATGCGGGTATCATTAAGTCTTCTCTAGTACACGTTTTTGTTTGTAAGAGGTAATATGTCTTGAAGTAGTGTTCCGAATACAAATTTAATATTCTTTCACTAACAGAAAGCTTTAATTTTTTATTCTAAGTAGCACTTTGCCCGCGACTTCGTCCACGTGAATTTCCTCAAGAATCCCCAAAGTTTTCAACAGCTGATATTTTTTTTATTATTATCAAATAGGCTTGCGTTTGGCCGCAACTCACCTGATCTGAAGTAAAGATGCGGCCTAAGGTGGAGTACTCTTCTCTAGTATGAACTGGTTCACTCGTGCCTAGATTATAATTATCGGTCAACAGAGTAGCGGGCATTGAATTCCACAATCTGACAGTAGGCACAATAAATGTGGAACCAAAACGTTTGGTTCGAGACCGTGGAACTTCAACCATATAGCGTTGACATTCCGCCGTATTTCTGCTCGTCCGGTTATGAAATAGGAATTGGGAAAGCTACACTATTTGCGAGTCATAGGCTATGTTCCCTTCCATGCGGAACACAGCCGTATAGCGTAATAACATGGTCGCTACTATTTCACGGTGTTTTATAACAGATTAAAAATACTGAAAACTTTTAATTGAATTTAAAAATTTGTTTTGTTATTTTATGAACTGAAACTTACATTTTCCGACTTCTTTATGCCTAAACTGTCTCAATAACATATTTATAGATTTTTTCTCGTATAGAGTAAAATACCCTATTGGCGATGCTGATTTGGACTAAGAATTGGCAAGCCTTCGGCTAACGTGTAGAGTTAACCAGTCTTTTTTAAAATTGTACATAATATCATTTTTATTATTTATAAGTTTAATACATTGAATTCTGAATAAGTAGTATTATCTACCTTAATTTATCAAGTACGTAAAGACACAGAAAAAAAACAAATATAAAATATTCTACTCTATTCTATTCTGCCTATTTGAATTGTCATTAGATTTGTCAAACCATAGCCATTCTATTATTATCTAGACAGAGTAAATCAAATTATTGGAAAACTCTGAAAGGAATAAATTGGTAAAAATTACGTTTATGACTAAAACGATAAACGATTAGTTTGTTTATATTTATTTATTTTTAAACATATATGCAGGCAAACAAAAACTTGTCATAAATAGTACCAAATAAAATTCTACATAAAGTTCATTCTCGTACTACTAGTAGGTAATAATAATCAATATTTATCAAACTTATGTTAGGTACTCTTACAGAACAGTGATTACTAACTTTAGATTTCAAAAATTGCTCGAATATAAACAAACCAATTAGGTAGGTATCGGTAAACCTGTGCCTCACCATTAACAACGGTATGCCAGAAGGTGTACAGAAAACTTAAGTATTTTATTTAAATTATACAATTAAACTCTGAATCTAAGATATTCAATTATTATATTTCATCATGTGCATGTCATGGACCTTTAGACGCCCACTGCTGGGCATAGGTCTCCCTCAAGGCGGGATTCAGCCGTAATCGCCATGCTTGGCCGATGCATGTTGACGATCGCAGTAGGTGTTATGACACTCAGAAGGAAGCTGCTGCCCATCCTTTGGTCAATATTCCTCTGTCGCCTTCTACGACACCCACGGGTAGAAATCGGGTGGTGATATTCGCGGCCGGCACCACATTATTATTAGTAGTATTACTTAGAAATATTTTACAGTTAAGGCAATACAAAAGCCTTAGACTACTTACTTAGACCTATCAATATTCTAACGGCTAAACCCAATTACCTACTTTCACTGAAACGTATATCACTACTGCTGGAAGACAGTATGCTTCTATCTATGTTTGATCGGTGTCTCACATTCATCAATAACGGTTATCTATGTGACGGAAACAATAGATTGGGGTGGCCCTCCCGTGCGTTTCGTTACAACCAACATCACCATAAACAATGTGGTTTTTATAAAAAAAAACTTCTGTATTTTCTGTTTAAAGTATTAAATGACTGGATTTATTTTTAGTTTACATAAATTATAAAACTCTGGGAGTAAGTCATACAATTATACAAGATTTGACTGCATTTTGCTAAACAAAGCGGTAACGCTGGAGAGTAGGAATTAAACGTACCTAATTGACAGTTTAAAACTCAAGATTTTTTTTTTTGTAATTATTTTGTTGAGTAAATAAGTTCCTGTGGATTTATTTATTTAAATGGAATCTATATGTAAATTCATTTCAAGCTAATATGCCCATTTCATCGATTGTTTGTTATTGGTTCTATGTGATTGGACCTCAAAAGCATTTTCCTAGTGGGATAACTCTAGTACTATTTCAAAATCAGGTACTTTAACTTGAGTCGGACATATTTCATGAGATTATAAATAAAGTATATTTTAAAAGCATACCATTTATCCCTAGAATTCGGCGGATAAACCAGTCAGTTACCGTCCTATCAAACAAATAGTTGTCAACACGTCATTGGGACACATACTTTGGCATTTTCATACAAATAGTTATCCGTAGTAAGCCACAGACCCTCTCATCAATAGATATCGTGTGCCGGTAAGATTTCCTACTCTATACCAAATAATTGGGACGTTATAACCACAGACAGATAGGTTTTCCTATTACCAGTATGTCAAAATTGGAGATAGAATAGGTAATTATTGGGTTTGGCCGTAAGACAAAAACAAGTATACATAAGATTGATAAAACAATGTCAACACACTTGAACTCAAACAAAAACTATCTAACATAACATCATGTCAGATCAATATAATATGTCAAACTGACAGTAGATCGCCACCCCCGCACTTTTGTCTGAACAACGCATTTAAGCCGATGAAAACAAATTCATGTCAAACTATTTTGTTTCAGATAACCAACTTGCATTGTCGATACATCTTGGCTGAGCTAAGTAAGTAAAAAACATACTTATCATAATTTTGTTTTGTTATTTAGGTACTTTAGAAAACTACGGATTCCTTGGAATAAATAATAAACCAAATGTTAATTAAAAACCAAATGCCTAGACGGCAGAGTGCAACGTTTTCATTAGGTAACTTTTTTTGACCTGGTAAAACTAAGCTGCGTTTTATGACTATTCCACAGATAATTATTTCATTAAGGGCGAGTCTCACTAAACTTTAAAACTCGTAGTCTTAATCTATGAATAAGCTTTGATCTTTAACAGCGTTTTGATAGAGAAAATGTTTGGTATAATTTTAATTCTCCCTAAATCAGAAGGTCAATTCTATTTTTAGGAGAGTTCACACTTTCATCTCCGTCTCAATCTGTCAATAATGTCACCAATTTACCTAATTTTTTTGACATTGATTAACGCTGTTAACGTTTAACGTTTTAAATAGTAGAATTGAATTTTAGATTCATTTACTACCACTTATTAGAATGGTCCTCGTACGAATTTTTGAGTACATTTGAAATACTTTCTAATTCAAATAAAATTATTCATTTATAAAACACTACAGGCAACAGAACAGAACAACCACTTCTTATAATATAACAGACAACATACACAACGATACATCACAACAGCAACACACACAGCATCAGAACGCACAACGACAACATTCTACAGAATACAGGTTAACTTTTAATTTACTGCGCATATTTTAGGGGGTACCAAAATAAACGTATACAAACAGGTTTGATAGGACAAAGTTACAGCACGAAAATAAAAATCGGATGTTTTATACATTTTGATCGTGTTGTTGTAAATTTTTGTAAAGTGCAGCCGTTGTTTTTTTTTTTATTTTAGAGTTGGAGATAAAGCTTTACGTCTTCATGAGTTTTTTTGCTGAAAAATACACTGTGTAACGCGAACGCATCCCTTTCTTGGAACGCAGCAATGTAATTGAATGCCATCAATAAAAGGGTTCATTATGAGTAATCCTTACTTCCTTACTTTGTCCATACTTCCACACTTTAATATTATAAATGCGAAAGTAACTCTGTCTGTGACGCTTTCACGATGAAACGGTTGAACCGATGCTGATGAAATTTGCTATGAAAATAGCTTGAACCCTGGGGAAGGACATAGGCTACTTTTTAAACCGCGACTTCGTCTGCATCCGCGATAACCGACATTCACGCGGACGAAGTCGCGGGCAACAGCTAGTTATTAAATATGTACTTTCTTATACCTAATCTATTGTCTAACTTTGACTCATCAAGGAGTTTGGTTGCGTTTTCTGGGATGCGTTCGCGTTACAGCAGTTAATTAAAAGTCAATCCGTAAACGTTCCACAGAATCAAAACCAAACCTTTTATCAAAATTGAAGCGGAATTGTAATTACATAATTACATATAATTATGTTAACAAATACTTTGTATAAATAACTTTAAACGAAGCTTACGTGTACCGGGCTAAGATTACACACCTTCAAAATTACCTTAACACGAGATCCGTTTAATTAAATTATTAAGGCCTTATCAAGTTGTCAGTTAAGGCTCATCTACACAAGAGTGTTTTGAAGGAAAATTTTAGTACGTTCAAAATTCAGTCGCAGTCATTTCAGGGACATTCAATATCAAAATCTTGCTAAAAATGTAGGTAAATAGAAGTGTTTTTGACAGACTGATAGCCAAAACGAAAACTTCATGTTTTTGCGTTTTGCCCAGAGCAATATCGTAATTATGTGAGCAGATTATTTAAAGACAATTTACAGTTTTAGAAATATTAATTCTTGATTTAGACAGCTACAGAGTAAAAGTATTATTTTTAATTATGGTTTTTTAATTCTTTCGTATCGTTTTACGAAAATAGACGTCTGAGTTAACTTTCAGGACGAATACAACCATTACGATATGCCAAAATATTTTGTTTTATGCGTTTTTCCAACAGTATATACAGTCATATAGACAGCTACAGAGCAAAAATTACAAAAATATTACTATTATGTATTAAAAAACAATGTTGAAAAAGTAGAAAATCGGTTCACTTTGTCAATTTTTTTTCACCAGTATTTGAATGAAAACATAACTGAACATGAAAGTAAATGTTATGCTTAAGGGGCTATTAAACGACTTTTACAGATTTTAAACTGACAATCACGTCAAAATGTGCAGTGTAAATGATTTGAAAAAAATATATGTTAAACTAGAACATTCTCTTAATCATATAGAAAGTGAATATTTTTGATTAAATTCATATTAAATAGTTTAATTAACTCGTGAAGTTGTGTCTGACGCGGACAAAACATTGACAATCACACAAAATCTACCAGGTATAATTAAACGAAACTTACACTATCTTACAGACAATTTTATTATCTATCTTTTAGTATACGCCTTTTTTTGAATTTTGAAATAATACTACTTTTATTTAATTTTTTGGACTAAACTTTGAGAGTTTTGGACGCAGAACTGATGCAGAACGGACGCAGTCTGCGTCCAAAACTCTCTAAAAAATTTTTTTTTTTCTGAATAAAATTAAATAAAATAATAATCAATGGAGTTGTAATTGGCAGAAAGTAAGATTCGTGCTGTACCAGAAGTGATTAATAACTGTACACTGCACTCTGCGGGCCAACTTCTAATTCCACAGAGTACAATATATATATACAGAGAACCCAACACCATCTTTAGAATCCTCCCGGTCAAGTGCACTGTGCGCCAACACATTGCAAAGAAATGAGCTCACAAAAACGGCAGTGAACGTGCGTAGTACATTTATATATCGATGCAGTGAACTGAGTCGGCGCGTGGCGTTGAACCTCACCATTCCAATTACTTTACAATAAATTATTATTAATGACAACTTCGCGAAGACGGCCTGTCTCTTGGCAATGGTTGCTAGGGCTACAAGGAAATGACTGCTACAGTGGCGCTGTGCCCTAGGCAGCCACCGCGACTGCGCTGCGCGTCACGAAGTGTAGTGTCAAATATTGTTTATTCATTTTTAAGTTTAATTTATCTAGTTACATAAGTGGTAATTTTAATGATTAGTGGAAGCAGCGATGGAGATCGAAGTGCATGCCAACCTTCTGCATCACTACATATCCTGGAGAGATGCCCCCTATGCACCCAGGTCCGGTATTTTAAAGGTAAGCGGGGTCTGAATGTGCATATTGGAAAGGTCCACAAACTGACAAGTGCTCTCTCTTCAGACCCTGTTATTACTCCTACTTCGTCTACACAAGATACATCCAGTTTTGATCCATTTTGGAAAACCCTTTCCAAATTCAAAAACTCTTTTCCTGTCTTGATGCGAGTTCCCCGTGGCGCTAGGCCACTAGTTGCACAGAATTTAGCCGGTTGCATCCGCCTTGCCGCCCGGGAGAACTCGCAACGTGCCTGGGAACAACTACTCACCTTCCCTTACAGAATTCTCCATGTGCAAAAGAATTTGGCAACTAAAAAGACATTAACTGCACAAATTAAAGATAATTGTAATGATTCGGCTCAACTTTTGGATCCAAATTTTACGTCACAGGGATATTCCTCCTCTAGAGGTATATCCCATCTGGTAGAAACTAAGTTAGGGGAAAGTGACATTAGTGGAGCGGCTAGGATCCTTTTTAGTAGTGATGTGGTGGCTCCGTGTTCTCCAGAAACGCTCTCCGTTCTGGAGAGTAAACACCCTGCCCCAGCAGATGGCCTTTCTTTTCCCGACCCTCCCGACTCGGTTAATCACTCCCTTACCGTCACAGGTCGAGAGTTGGTCGCAGCCGTTTGCTCCTTTCGAAGCGGTTCCGCCGGCGGCCTCGACGGCTTGACTCCTCAACACCTAAAGGACCTTATTTGTTCAGGCGCCGGGGTAGCTGGTGAGTTGCTCTTGAAGGAGCTTACGGCTCTGATTAATCTTATGCTCTCAGGCAAGGTGAACGAGGCCGTCATCGATGTTTTGTACGGGGCTAACCTATGTGCCCTGCGTAAAAAGGATGGCGGCATTCGTCCCATTGCCGTGGGTACTACATACCGTCGTATGGCAGCCAAGATTTGCTGTAAATTTTACGGTGAGATTGTTTCGAAAAAATTTCAGCCCCTTCAGCTAGGTTACGGCTCTAAAGGGGGCTGTGAGGCTGCCGTACACGCCTTGTCGACCTACCTAAATTCTGGCAAAGGAGAGGTCATCTTGAAGGTTGACATAAAGAATGCCTTTAACTCAGTAAATAGGGACACCTTGCTGGCAGAATCCAAAAAAGAAATACCCCAAATCTATAGTTTCCTTTGGCAATGTTACAGACATCCTTCGAAATTACTGTATCGTGACAAGCTTTTAGAATCCGCTGTTGGTTGCCAACAAGGTGACCCTCTTGGGCCAGTGATTTTCAGTTTAGCCATTCATCCAATAATCCAACAACTAAATTCCAAATTTAACGTTTGGTATCTCGATGATGGGACCCTGGGAGGCGATGTAGACTACGTTTTAAAGGATTTGATTATCTTAAAAAATTAACTAAATTCAATAGGCCTAGAACTCAATCTTTCGAAATGCGAATTGTATTTAGCGGACCATACTGACAGACAATCGACACTTGCAAAATTTAACGCAATAGCCCCAGAAATCAAAATTATAGAAAAAAATACTCTTCGTCTTCTTGGGTCTCCAATCTACGAGAATTCGTTTTCCAGTTTCATTGAGGAAAAAATACAACATTTTAATGACATTTCGGAAAGATTGCTTCAAATTAATATGCATTCGGCCATCACCATAATTCGGTACTGCTGTTTCGGCCCAAAATTAAATTACTTCCTGCGCGCTTCCCATTTGTGGAAGCACAGTCACCTTTTAGAGAAAATGGACCAAATTATTCGTCAAACATTAACCTCTATTTTAAATTTGGCAATGGACGACCGTGTGTGGGCCCAAGCTTCTCTACCTATTCGTATGGGGGGTCTCGGCGTCCGCAAAATCTCAAGTATCGGTTTGCCTGCATTTATATCCTCGGTCCACGGCACTGAAAAGTTAATCAGGAATATTCTAGCTCCTACACTGGTTGATTTTGATGTGCCGTGCATTACCGAGGCCATAGATACCTAGAAACTTGCTTGCCCACGTACTGATCTACCTGACAACCCGTCTTCTCAGAGACGGTGGGATGAGCCGCTCTGCAGGTTAGTACAGAATAATTTACTTACCACTTCTGCTAATTCTGCTGAGCGAGCGCGCCTGCTGGCTGTGGGAAAGTGGGAGTCGGGTCTATGGCTTCTGGCACTTCCGTCGTCAAACCTAGGAACTATGTTTGACGACACTACTTTTCGCCTCGCTGCTTCCTTACGTTTAGGAGCATCTTGTTGCTCCCCTCATCGCTGTCGCTGTGGGGAAGCTGTCAACTGCCTTGGACACCACGGCCTGTCGTGCAGCCGGAGTGCGGGTCGCATAGCGCGGCACGCGAATATTAATGACATTATCCGTCGTGCTCTCGTCGCCGTCGGCGTTCCGGCTGTTTTGGAACCCAACGGCTTGGCACGCGACGATGGCAAGAGACCGGACGGCATGTCATTATTTCCATGGAAGTTGGGTAGGCCCTTAGTGTCGGACGCTACGTGTGTCGATACTCTTGCGCCATCCCATCTTCCTAGTACGGCGTGCTGTGCTGGTGCTGCTGCTGCGGCTGCAGAAAACCTCAAACGGCGAAAGTATAGTATCCTAAGCGATAACTATATTTTCGAGCCGTTTGGGGTTGAAACCCTCGGGTCGTGGGGTCCAAGTGCTCATCTACTTTTTAAAGAAATTTCCAAAAGGTTGGTTGACACTTCCCGTGATCCAAGGGCTGGTCTTTACCTCGGACAGAGGTTAAGCATTGCCATCCAACGTGGCAATGCCGCCAGTCTCTTGGGCACATTCCCAGTTGACGACGATGTTGGGGATTTTTTTGATGCCTTATTGTCTTAGCTTTTCTTTTTGTTTTTAATAGTTATAGATTTTCCTTTTTTATTTTTAAATGTAAATATTGTATATTTTAATAAATAAACGTTTTTTAAATATAAATTAATTTAAATAGCCTGCAATTCAGTGCTTTAAATGTATTTGGTAGTTTATTAAACACACTGTTTTTATTACAGTAATGTAATAAACTATTTACAGATATAGATCAACTTTATTTTTACCCGACTTCGGCAAAGCCAAAGGAGGGTTATGAGTTTGACTGGCTATGTATGTATGTATGTATGTTCATCTGTTCGCTCATAGCTCCTAAACTACTTATCAGAACTGAACAAATGAGGTATCGTTAGAAGCGTCTTGATCGCTGGTTATAGGCTATATGACGTGTCACCGAATTCAATGTGGCGCCCTCCGGCGGACAAAAAAACCAAGATTAAATAAAAAAATGAAGACAAGCATACCGTGTTTGGTATCATTGGAAAGGGGTTCACTAGTACCATTCAAATATATAATATTTAGTTGTGACTTGTCACAAATTATTAAAAAAAAGGAAAGATTACCAAATAAATTAAGATACGCATACCGTGTTTAGTATCATTAGAAAGGGGTTCACTAGTACCTTTTAAATATATAATACTTAGCTGTGACTCCAAAATGGTTTAAATAAAAAAAATCAGTTTAAAAACTAAAACCCGACTACAACAAAAAGTGATCTAAAAAGTACGAAACAAGAAAATATTTCACACAAAAATCAAGGCAAAATGGTCAAGGTAAGCCGTGGTTGCATGCCATTATAATTCATGTTTATCGCACTCATATGGGATACAGGCATGCCACGGCTTACCTTGACCATTTTGTACCTATGTCTTGATTTCTGTGTGAAATATTTTCTTGTTTCGTACTTTTTAGATCACTTTTTATTGTAGTCGGGTTTTAGTTTTTAAACTGATTTTTTTTTTACATTTATGGTGAGAAACTCTTTCTGTGTAAATATCTTTATGTAAGTAATGTAGGTACAGGTTTAAATTTCAAAAGCAATTAGTGTGGGAAACAGCGAAGAGTGAATTACGCGTGTAGCTACCTATGTGATATAATGGAAGTGATACTAACCACACGGAGAAACAATTAACAATAATGAAGCCTCCGTTATGATTAAATAAAGAATGAATGACACGTCTTGATACTTTGGGCTTAATAAAATAATAATAATGGACAAACATTGTTAAATATTATTTAATTAAGTAATTTTTTTTTTTATAGTATCTAGTAGTACAGCTTTTTGCGAAGCCCTGGCAAAGTGCTACCACCATACCTGTTCAGGCGAGGTGCCGATAAAATTACAGGCACAAAAGATGAGATATTTTAACTTTGTTTTTGGGATGACAACGCATTCTTTTTAGTCTTTTGTATTGCAGATACATAAAGGCAGCAGTGACCACTTAACGTCAGGTGGGCCATTGCCATCCAATGCGATAAAAAATAAATATTACTGCATGTGGTGTCTTACAGCCTCGTGTCTCTCACAAAGAGGGTGCCTGGGTCCCAGATGTGGAAACATTATAGGCCAATATTGCGAATTGCATAGTGAAAAAGTTTTTCACTATGCAGTGTCAAACAATAAATATGAGCCTTTATATTGTCTGTTTTTACTAGCTAACACCCAAGATACAGACTCAGACTAGTTGAGTTGTTAGTATTTATTTAGAAATGTAAACACAAGACTAACAGTTCACTTACAGAGAAAGTTATAAGTTAAATTAATCTTGTTATAGAAATTTGTTAAATTTACACTATTTGTCAAGAAGTGTCATTATTATTAGAGTGTGTAAATTCAATTATTTAACACATCATAAGTAAACGTTACCGATCGAACTATAAGCCAACTAAATCTCATGCGTACTGTCTCTTTAACTTATTCTTGTGAGGTGAAGTCACAAATGTTTAAAAATGTTTTTGAAACCATTTACCACACATGCAGAAATGTTTGTCTATTTTTAAACACAACCGCAATTGTTACAACTTATTGATAAGCAAAAATTGAAATATTAAGAAATAAGTCTTCAGATATTCTTGAAACCCTAAGAATTTCTCAAGTTACAAAGAGAAGAAAAGCAATACAATAATTGATGCAAATCTACTTGAGATTGAAAAAAAAAATAGCATGTATTTTTCAAGTATCAAGAAAATATTCTTAGCTAGGTACTTATAGTTCAGTACGTTATTGGCAACACACAAAATCCCTGAAGTGGCAATATCGGTAACATTGTCGTTAGTGGCCTGAGGACAAAATAATTGAGCCCCAGAAAGAAGAAACGAAAGAAAGAAAAACCATTTATTCACGAGAAAGTGACGCAGAAGAATTGTTTCTATGTAGTTATTGAATAACATAGAAATTGTGACTATTTGTATCTATGAGTGTATGTACAATTTACACTAGAATTGTAGTGATGTCGCCAATTGTAGTAATGCCAATGTTAGTTATCAGAAGACATTTATTATTTGTTTAAAAAAAACATTGTTCATCTCGAGATAAACAGAGACTAGCAATGCCCCGCGGTTACGTCTTTGGTAACTGCTTCGCACCCGTAGGTCGTAGCGTGATGTTATGTTATGTATATCATTCAGATGTACCCAACCCGCAGGGGCGGTAAATAACTTGAAAAGCTAATGGCGAGCACGTAAATAGAGCCTTTATTGATAAACGTGATATATAACGTTTTTTTTTTATCAGACCAGTAGTACCTTTGAATAGCGCGTTCAGAAAGAGAGTATATAAAAAAAAACAATGTCCCTATTTATTTTATTTTTAAATCATGTTCATTAAATCAGCCTTTGCCGTCCAATGCTGAACGCCGGCCTCCCCCAGAGAACGTCAACCGGTCTTGGGCAGCCCGCAGCCATCCGCTGCCAGCCACCTTCTTCAAATGATCGGTCCATCGTGCGCAGGGCGCCCCACACTACGCTTGCCCAAACACGGTCTCCACTCTAAAGCGTGTCTGCTCTATCTACTTTCTGTCCGTCTCCAGACATGGCCGTTCGACTTTCACTTTCGCGTGCTGATTCGACGCGCAATGTCGGACTTTAGTTCTCTGGCAAAAATGTATGTATTTTTGTTAAAATGACCGTCGCAATTTAAACGCCTTGACAACAAAAGCTTTTTCGACAGCTACTTTTTTATTATCGAAATTCTCGTGATTATTCATATCGATACGTTCGAAAATACGTTCCATTTTACGGATTTTCTCGTCACATTCTTTGACAGTCCTTTTAACGCAATTCAAACTTCAAAAGGCTAGATGTTAAAGGTCGAGGTAGGTAATTTCTGAGTCTTTTTTGGACTTGTTAGAGGATTTCTACAGCTTAGTGGCTACTTTGAACTTTGAGGTTTCGTCACCCTTTGCGAGTTGATTAGATTGTAAATCTAATTTAATGCTCGTAATTCAGTGTTTTGTGAGCGAAGTAAATATAATAATATGATTACTGACATCAACTACCATTTTGCTGGGCTGCTTTTCAAACACACACACTTTAGAGCTCATTTTTCAATAGTCACTGTGTTTTAATATCTTTAGATATTCAGTATCGTTGTAGATGCAGTAAAAAGTTCTAAAAGTACCTGCCGAAATAAGTTTTTATTTGTCACAGAATACTATGCAATAGATTTTTTTTTCAGTTAGCCTGTGTAAACGCCCCCCTCGAGTCTTTCCAGGTATTCTTTTCATAGGGCGCCTCGAACCAGGCATCGCAGTGCGTGTTTTTGTCATCTCGGTACCTCGTCCTGGGCCTCGGTCCAAACGTTATCTGGCATGACCTCTGCCCAGCGATCACTGTGCATGTGACTGACGTGACCCGCCCAATCCCATTAGCCTTTTGCATCTGATGTCTAGTAAAAATATTCCTCGTTAAATTTGGGTGAACTGAAGCTCGAAGCTAGCTGTTATTCCGCTCACGTCACTTCAAACCGCATAGAGGATTTTTTTATAGAATAGTAGGTACAACAAGACTGGTTTTGAGGTCAAAGCTGTCAGCCCCTCTAATGGTCATCACTCACTTTTACAGCTTTACCGCTTCGACGAGGCGACGGCAAGGCTGGAATCGGCTTAAAAAATCCAAACGTTACCTAAAAAGCGCCTTCCGCCAGTTTCACTTTTTATGTATCTTGTCATTATAAAAGTTATTATAACGCATACGATTTAAAGCGCTATCGTGAATGGCAAATTATATTTTTAATATTCTAATAGTCTGGAGTTTGGCTGCGGCTCACCTGCTGGCCTAGTCAAGTTACAAACGTTTCATATCGTATCTCTTTCTACAATAATTAAGGCCTCGTCGTAATCCATTTTTGATTTTCAATCACGTGACTTATCGATGAGATGACGTCATTCCTATACACTTGATTAGTTTTCAATTAGCGTTATCGATTGTCAATTTCACGTAATTTGGCTAATTCCCCTGATCATAAGTAATGATGCGGCCTAAAGTGTAGCACGCTTAGTGTAGCCTAGGATGAACCAGTTCACTCGTGCCTTAAAGATATCCAGATTATACTTATCGAGAAACAGAGAGGCGGGCGTCGATCGACAATCGATCAATTGGTAAGGTAGAAACTATCGATCAACGTCGACTAATCCATTCTACCATCGATCGATGCCGTCGATCGACGATCGATCGATTGGTCTGGTAACACACTTACATAATCCGCCCATGTTAGTATCTAACTCAGAATTTGATGATAATCCAAGACCAAGAGATGGTGGGCGTGGCGTAGGTACCTAAGGCGCTAGCGGCCCTACTTTTTGTTTAACCTTTTGTTAACGTCAAGAAAGCAAAGACTTGCCCTCGGCGTCAAGCTACGAATTTATCCTTCAATACCACGGACTAGAAAAAAAAGAAGGACTCCACGCCATGCATATCGAAAGTGAAGCACCTAATGTACGCCGGACTGACGCACACATAGATCGGTACGGTCGGTACTTTCGATATGCGTGGCGCGGAATCTTTCGTTTTTTTCTAGTCCGTGTTTAATACCTACAAAATAGTTGCGAGTGAATTTTGGCATGTTATGTTAATATAGATGAAATAAAGGAAGTCTTGATTACTATTAATAATGGTTTATAGCCGGAATTAATCGATTAACGTCGACCGATGCCATCGACTGGCAATCGATCAATTAGTTAGTCGACCGGTATCCGTCGATCAGCCAGAGCTACCAAACCAATCGATCAACGTCGATCGATGGCATCGATCGATGATCGATCGATTAGTGTAGTAACACCCTAAGACATTTTGTAATTTGAGCACAGTTCTACCCATAGATATCCGAGTTTTGCCAAATTAAATACAATACTGTTATTCGTTAGTGCCGATTGCCTCATGCCGACTAAGTAATCAACTAAGTAATATAAATTAGCATAGAACATAATATTAGCAAAGGAAATAAAAAAAAAATGTTAGTTAAGCTTTTGTCATCATCATCATGTCACAGGACTCCCACAAGGCGGTTCAGCCGTAATCACCATGCTTGGTCGATGCATGTTGGCAATCGCAGTAGGTCTTATGGTGCTCAGAAGGACGCTACTGTCTATCCTCTGGTCAATATCCCTCTGTCGCTTTCTACGACACCCACGGATAGAAATGGGGTGGTGCTATTCGCGGACGGCTTTATTTACGTCGGCGTTTTGTCTGTCATGCAGTCGTGAACGTGACGTGCTGGACATTTTGGTTTGTCATATATACATGACTGTGGCGGTCAAATCGTTTAAGAAAACTTTGCCCCACACTAGGAATAGGGTATTACACCCATTTTTGAAAAGTGTCTCAATTAAATTCTGGAGTGCACATGCTACCAAAAAAAAACTCAATTTTTTTATTCAGTCGATAAGTGCCATAAAAATGCATCAAGGTTTTAATTTTTTTAATTTCGCGCGTATGTTGATGAAAACGCCTCGGTGTGGACGCCATATTGCTCAACGGAAATGACTTCAGTTCGTTGTGTATCAAATGCGCTCATGTTATGTTTGATAATTGTAAAAAAAATAAAAATTATTAAAATAATAATTATTCTTTAATAGGTGTAATAATTTAAAAAATACGTTGGTTACGAAAATAATAAAAATACAAAGCCTTTATACGCCAATCGGTTGACCGACAGTTGTCAATTTTTTTGTTTACACAGCCGTACGGCGTAATAACATGGCGGCTACTATTTCATGTGTTATAAAACAGATTAAAAAAAACGGCGGATTAAAAAATACCCTATTTTTCTTGTATCGTGGGTTCGTTTACAAACACATGGACTCTCATAACCAAACAACATTAAGTACAACCTACCAAGAAACCACATTACAAAATGGAATTGACTAATTCAAGACATACAAAGAGATACGATTACCCTTCTGAAAGGTCCACCAATTCCAGTTATTGGGTAGGAAAGGAAGGCAGCCGGGTTAATGGCATTTTATCAAAAGGGTGTCGATTACATAGAACGTTCTGCTTCTTTATTCGATTAAAGAACATTGGTTCGAATGGACCGAGAACCAAGAGTCTCCAGGTCTTCGTCATTTCCGCATGTCAAAATTTGGAGAATAGAGGAAGGAACTAGAAGACTAACGGAGGACATGGTATTTAGTTGACGATACGGTTTGCGCAGCGGCTCAACGTTTGGCTACTGCACTGGGTGTTACCAGTTCTTTCCGCTCCTGCATGGAAATAATGGCCCACAGATAATGTTTCCGTATCTGGTTGTTTGTGTATGTGAGTTTATAAGTTTGTACACGCACCCACGGTACAGGAGATAAAGACTAATATGGGGCGACGATTTTTTTTTGAAGTAATTGCTTATATACAAATGCTACTGGCATCATATATTTATGTTTTGCATGATGTTGTTAAAAACCGTTACTAAATATCCGGCCGTATATCCGTCTATTCGTCATTGCCAAACATACTCGCTGGAACTGAACTGAACATCTGTCGACCTTCACGAAGGAGGAATTTTGGCCGAAGGGTGTTATGTTCCGGCGCTTCCGAGGCCGGTTACCTGCTGATACCGCGCGACACACGACGCCAACTATACGTGTGGAATAGGATATATTTAATTATAGTTGATAAGGTTTAATATGTATTAGTTTGTTACATATTGTTTAAGATTATTTTGTGTATTATATCTATGTGCCACAGTTGCCTGATAATAAAGTTATTATTATTATTATTATTACTTCAGGCAGACGATTTAAAATGCCGAGAACTTTGGCAAGTATGCCTAATTTTGTTACTACATAATTATTCCTCTATTTCTTTTCAAAATTTTAGTGATACATACCTAAATGACGTAGTTATAGCGATACTGGGATATTGGACTAGAAAATTTGGTTTTCCTCAAACTCTTGTCTGATTTGGAAAACTAATACGATGTACAGATAGCAGGGGTAGTGAATTGGATACCTTTTTAATTCTGGCACAAAACTGAGGGTAATTAATGAAATTCATTTAGCTGTCCCTATCTACACAATAGATACCTAATAGAGTGTGACCTTACTTGACCCTACTTTTGCTGTGTATATGATAAGGGATTTTCAGAAAGTATACCTAATCATGTAGATTTGCTACTTTCTTCTTTCTCATTTTTTCCTTTTGTTTTCCGTCTTTTTGTGAAAGCCTGCCATTATCATTATTTAAAAAAGACTTTGAGGCTTTTTAGTGGTTAAAGCATACTATTGTATTTATTAAGCACTAGCTGACCCGACAGATGTTGTCCTGTCAACTGTCAATTGATTTTCGAATTTTCTTACCGTTTAAACCTTCCTTGGACTTCCACAAATATTTTAAGACCAAAGTTAGCCAAATGGGGCCAGCCGTTCTCGAGTTTTAGCGAGACTAGCGAACAACGATTCATTTTTATTATATAGACTAGCTTCTGCCTGCGATTTCGTCCTCGCAAATGTAGGTTATCGCGAATGCAGACGAAATTGCGGATTAAAAAGTAGCCTATTATGTCCTTCCCCAGGGTTCAAGCGATCTTCATGCCAAATGTAATTAAAAAGTAGCCTATTATGCCATTCCCTAGGGTTCAAGCGATCTTCATGCCAAATGTAATTAAAAAGTAGCCTATTATGCCATTCCCTAGGGTTCAAGCGATCTTCATGCCAAATGTAATTAAAAAGTAGCCTATTATGCCATTCCCTAGGGTTCAAGCGATCTTCATGCCAAATGTCATTAAAAAGTAGCCTATTATGCCATTCCCTAGGGTTCAAGCGATCTTCATGCCAAATGTAATTAAAAAGTAGCCTATTATGCCATTCCCTAGGGTTCAAGCGATCTTCATGCCAAATGTAATTAAAAAGTAGCCTATTATGCCATTCCCTAGGGTTCAAGCGATCTTCATGCCAAATGTAATTAAAAAGTAGCCTATTATGCCATTCCCTAGGGTTCAAGCGATCTTCATGCCAAATGTCATTAAAAAGTAGCCTATTATGTCCTTCCCCAGGGTTCAAGCGATCTTCATGCCAAATGTCATTAAAAAGTAGCCTATTATGCCATTCCCTAGGGTTCAAGCGATCTTCATGCCAAATGTCATTAAAAAGTAGCCTATTATGCCATTCCCTAGGGTTCAAGCGATCTTCATGCCAAATGTCATTAAAAAGTAGCCTATTATGTCCTTCCCCAGGGTTCAAGCGATCTTCATGCCAAATGTCATTAAAAAGTAGCCTATTATGCCATTCCCTAGGGTTCAAGCGATCTTCATGCCAAATGTCATTAAAAAGTAGCCTATTATGTCCTTCCCCAGGGTTCAAGCGATCTTCATGCCAAATGTCATTAAAATCGGTTCAGCCGTTTCATCGTGAAAACGTAACAGACAGAGTTACTTTCGCATTTATAATATTAGTATGGATAAAGATATATAGTATGGAAGTATGGATTAATATTGATTTTTTCGAGTTCCTAAATGTAAAAGATTTGTGTCTTTTTTATGTCTTTTGCTTAAATAATAATAATAAATGGAAGAATATGGCTAAACCTGTAATGATTTATAGGTTATAATTATATTTTTCCTCTACACTACAAATTATCTTTATCTTCAAGAAACCATTTTTTTTAAGACATTACGTCGATATTGTTTAATAACTTTTATTGGTTTCTTAAAACTTCTACTGGATCTTTGATAGATTGTTGCTGTTTGTGACAACGGTAAGTTGTCTTTTGAGTTGATCAACATTTCCGAATCCGGGTGCAGTGCCTTGTGTTTTTTTGGATCGAAATTCCTTACGCTTGCGGCAAGTACGATTCGGGAGAACATGTAACGCTAACGTCACGTAAAATCTTTGTGTTATACCCCCTCCATACGCCTTTCTCTTTCTCTCACGCGCACTCTCTCTTTATTTCTCTTTCTAGTGTCGGTGTGTAAGCCCGTTTATTTCACATTACATTCGGAGTTAAAAAATGCCTGAAAAACTTTGTCCTCTAACCAAATGTCCAAAGGTTTTACGTTACGCATACTTGTTTTCTAGAACATTCTTTTTTGTTCTGTAGCACTAATTAGTCCTGAACCTACCATATTAGCGGAAAATGACCAGTCTATTGAATAGGTAGAGGCTGTGATCTCACAAGATAATCTACTTCAGGTACTTCAATTTCTTTTTAAAATTGAATGGAAATCTTATAATAAGAACACGCTTTCAGTATAAATTGACCACCTCTGTTTGCAATAAAAACCTAATTGACCCATTGACTGAAAACCTATTCGGAGGTAAAACCTTATTTCCACCGAACTTTCTAACCATGAATAAATATGGTGTCTTTGAATGAGGTCGTTTAATTCTGAAGACAAATAAAGGGTGGGTGAGACGGGACATTCCTACTTCAATTAGGTAATTTCAGTGATAAAGACCCGTCCGATTCATTCCGTAAGGTGAAAACATCTCACTGTGCACGGATTACGATCTTTTTTTCAGTAGCTTGTTTAAAAGCTTTCGCATTACATACACCCAATTTTTTTAAATAAGGAATTAAGGAACGAGATTTCTTTATTTTTACACAGTTAATCTAGATAAGTACTTACATTTTAACTGATTATAATAAAATAAAAATAGATCTGTTTAAACAAGCGGTATTAGTATCGATTTTTCAAAAGGTCAAAGGTCAATATTACATCAAAAACAAAAGTCACTTTCGAGCAATATTTCTTGCTAATTATTACTTAGTATGATGGACAGTATGCATAAGTAACGGCTATTCGTTCTTATTAAACTTCGTTAATAGGTTTCTATGATAAAAATGGACTAAAACTAGTTTGTATTATTTTAAGTAAATTGAATAATAATAATAGTTAATTAATTAAAATAACGTTAACAAAAGTTAACGTTGACGTTTCCATACAAATATAATATCTAAAAATAAAGTAAAACTAAAATATTTTTACTGGTGCAAGCTTAGAATAATAACGCATAGAACGACAGTCTCTATACGCTGTCTATGAAAATTTACGCTACAATAGTAGGTTATGTGTGAGTGATCGGCATGTAATTACGACCGCTGACACGCACACACACGTAAAAAAATGTTGCTAGGAAATATTATTTTCCCCGAATCTAGGAAAAATGATAATGCATTTGGGCCATAGCACGATTGCATTTAAAAAATGTTACGTACGGATATAACAGAATTACATTATTTACGCTTTCCGTAGTTAAAATTATTCAAGGTAAAAAAATAAAATTCACTAAAAACCTGCATATCGCCAAAAAAAACCGCAGATTCATACCATCCATACATTAATAAATAATTATTCCGAGTTTTACGAACATAAATGTATGGATCAGCTGTTGGTTTCTACCAGAATAATACAGTAGACTCCAACAATGTTAATGTTTAGAATTTTGGGTAATTTTTCCGTACAACACTGGCAACACTTCATTGTAATAAATTAGGTTATGAAAATTTTTATTCGGAGATCGATTTACATAAAAGTAATAGATATAATGTTACTATTTACATGTGAAATGTAATTTTATCACATTCTTTATGCTTACCGGTTGTGCTATGGCAGTATTTAACGCAACAAACCGTCATTTTAAAATATTTCTTGCGAGCTGTGTTGCTGTGCTGTGTTCAACGGAGCGTGACCTTGAGCACTGACGGCTCGCTGCGACTACTAAACCATTTATGGTAAGGTATGAATACTCGTACTTTTGAAGCACGTACTAGGTTTCTATGCGTTATTATTCTAAGGGTGCAAGTTATGATGGATCGAAATCACAATTTAGCGAACCGAGAGGTAGCGACGCGAGCGTAATATTATGGAATAGTGGAAGGCCGTAGAGGAAGGTGTTTCTTACCCATCCTTCTCTAAACAAAACTTTCTTTTGGAAGGGCCAATAAGAATCAATAATTTTTATCATTTGCCCATCTTGTTTTTTGGGACATCGCCAAGCGGCTTGTCTACTCTTCATGTGACCAGAAGATATTCTTGGGTCTTAGAATCAGCATTGCCATACAACGTGACAATGCTGCCAGCCTGTTGGGCACGTGTCTCGTTGACAGTGCATGAACGAGTTTTTTGAGCACCCCCTCCCTTTTTCTTGGAATTGTACATAATATTTTTTCTTGTATATGACGTTCAAACGTACTTTCTATTGGTTTAATTAAAAGAAATTATTTGACTTTTGACTTTTTTAAACCACTCAAGTTAGAAATGAGTTCATTGTGTTGACTGTTCTCAATCGTACGACTGTTTTTCTTTTGTTAGCTTCACAATGAGATAACAAAGGATGCCTCTAATACAAATCTTTGTGCAGCATCCGGTAGTTAGCATTGATTGATCTTTTGTGTTCATGTGTAGTACCAACATGGACTGTGATACCGGACTTCCAAACTTATGTCATATACACTAATATTTTAACACTACAGCACACGCGCCCCTTTTTTTTTACACCAATACACGCGTGGCCTACAATAGTAGGCCTTTTAGAAATGTCAATAAATGTTTTTTAGGTAATATTAAAATTAAACTAATAATGAAAATAATATGTTTATTTATTAAGTTTTTCCGTGTAAACTTATTTTTTTGTATAACATGTAGGAACATTGAATTAATAACAATTTACTTATCTAATAGAAAAAAATAACGAAAATGGCACTTCTGAGATCAATGTCTTACATTATTTTCTTAGACTAATGTTAATTAGAAAAAAAAGGGTTTTTGTAATATTCAGTACACACCATAGCCTGGTGATCAGGGCAAATTCATTTGTTGCAAGTCTTGCACCACTTTTTCGTTGATCAATATCGAGCTTTTTTACAATAGGCCCAATCGACCAACTCGTCTCAACTTTGGGGTGACATCGTGCTGTTGTTTATTATTTGTTATTATTATTATAATGTTCATCAAATCGAGAAAAATTGTAAATTGCCATCGGCGGCAGTTTCTTAGGACCATGTATTATTTACACATTTTATCTTAAAGCTTGCGTTTATCATGTGTATCGGGATCAATAGTTGCATCGTTATGCTATATAGAAAGTAAGTTGACTGATCTTTTTTTTGGAGGTAGGATAAAAGCCCGGGGCGAAAACTGAAAATTCAACTCTTGATTGCGAAGCTTTCAATCTAGTTTCGTTTTCACTGGATTATGCCTCACGATACAGGGCTTAAAAATCCGGCGCTAGTTCTCTTCTTCGCTCTCAATTGCATCATCATCGTCATCATAAGTCTCCATAAGTCACCTCTGCACTTATGCAGTACCCATGATTAGATAAGTAAATATCTGCACAAAAGTAGCCAAATTACGAACTTAAAATAATTCATTTTATATTAGAGTACAAAATAAATATAAGTGTGCTATATGGTAAAAGTAAATATCAATAAATATACCTTAGAAACTTGAAATACGATAAAAATGGCTTACCTGAATTTGGTACAACAATACACGCGCGGACTACTATGGTAGGCCCGCGGTTTTGGCACCAAATTACAGAAATATGCGTTTGCACAAAGGTCACACGCGGAACTGACCTGTCGACAAATTTAATGGAGGAGGTTTACCTGAAAGCTCACCGTTCTAACATTAAAAACAGCTAAGTTATGAGCAAAAATGTTACTGTGGTCTACCATAGTAGGCCACGCGTGTACTCTAGTGAGAGGTAGACTTAATTTGTTAATGGCTCGTGGCTCATGGTTAAGCTGCGCTTGCCGCGGTCAGCCCATGTATGGGTATAACCATTAAGCAATTGGTTCCAACTGACATTCGTAGATCTTTGACAGTCGTTATGGGTAGTCAGAAGCTAGAAAGTCGGTAACCAGTCTTACCAAAAGGTATCGTGTTATCTAATAACTGGGTTGTGAAGGTCAGGTAGGCAACCGCTCCATTTTAAACACTAGTATTCAGCAGCATCCGGTTAGACTAGACACACAGTTGGAAAAAGGTGGGGGGAGTGGGCCTATAATAGAGGTGCGTTGGAATCTGTATGCGATCAGAGTGTATTCGAGGCCCTCTTGTGAGCAACTAGTAAATAAATTAAATAATCACATCCATACTAAATTACTCGGAACTAGGTCAAAGGTCAGGTCATTTTAGCGGATCTTACATTATAATGACAGAATTTGAGCTAATTCCCGTTTACCTTTTGAACAAAAAGATTATTCCAAATGAAAAGTAAACATTTCCTCGCTCTTTTGGTACTAATTACATACGTAATTAAATTATGACAATTAATTACAAGACTTCTGTCCACAGAATAATTTAATCTTGTATTAATTTATTAAGGTTTTGATGAAGCCACCTTAATAAAACGGCCAAGTGGGAGTAAGATGATACGAAGTGTTCTGTACAATATTTTACACTACAATAAAATACACTTATCATTTTCTTCTTTATTTATTTTGGGGTTTTTTTACCCCTCCCCCATCCCAACCCAACCCCATCGTGCCTCTTGAAATTACATAAGCTTAAAGCTTAAGTTGAACAATATTTAAAACTCTTGGTGATAAATATGGAAGTCATAGGTTAAGGATTGTTATTATACGGCATTTTTAGCACCTTCTGAAATTTGAGATAAAATTAATTGGATTAATCCCGCGTTAAGGCTAATTTGCTCAAAAATCAGCAAACTCTGCATGTCCTCAATCTGATAACATTGTTTGCAATTAAGCGAGTCTGATTTTTTCATAAAAAATGCAAACTTGTCTGACGGATAGTGTGTTTCTTGAAAACTAAAATGTTAGTTTGTGAAAACACTTTGTGAAAACAAATGTCTACCTATTACAGTTCAAAAGATACAACCCTGTGACAGACAGACGAACCGATGAGAGACAAACAGCGAAGTAATAAGGTGTCGGTTGACATCTTTTGGGTACGCGAACCCTAAAAATTATAAGGCAAATGAAGACAATTAAAAACTAATAGACTTTCTTTTTGTTTGTTTATACAATGTCCTATGCATCGCAGAATATTGCAGTGTATCTTGGAAAGGACAATGTCTAGAAAAAGATTTATTTCATGATGACGTGTCAGGCTTGATCAGGTACTGTAAGGTTATAGGGTGATAAGCCTTACCGTACCAGTCGTATACATTTTGTGATGTACGGTGTGTGAGGAGTCATAGGGTTTTATAAATTAAAAAGAGAAATCGAATGAATTTAGTCAGCACTCTACGAGTACCAGGCGAACAAAACGCATTAATATAAAAATAAGGATAACGCTTCTAATTTCAAAATACTTCTAGAATAAACTCAAACTGTTTAGAAGAAACATTTAGTGAAATGCTTTCCACCAGCAGTGCTATTCTGTTACAATTTCCCTCAGTGAACACCTAGATGAAGTGAGCTGTCATCCTATTGTTGTGCTTTGTAAATCCCTAGCATCGGGACAGATGATAGCTCACTTCACCTAGGTGTTCACCGAGGGAGATTGTAACAGAATAGACATACAGGTTACATTACGCGTACAACCTTTACAGTACCTATAACATGCAAAAGAGTTACACGTCTCACTGAAGACCTCCCATCAAAATGTGCTGAAGACGACCAGCCATTCTATTCTGTTAAAATCTTCCTTGGTGAATTTAGGTGAAGTGAACTTGTGGTGAGCTCGCCATCCAATCTAGTTCTCTTCATCTAAATTTACTAACAGAGGTTCTCACAGAATAATACTGCTCAATGGAGACTGTCTCTATTGATGAATATTGAGTGGAAGAAATAATACCTATTATTATTCACTTCATTCATTATTTATTTATTATTAGTCGGCCAAGTACGTAAGAAGTATTTTAGGTTAAGAACTCACAATGCGGTTTTCGCCCGCGCCCGTGCAGCGGGAGCCGCAAACAACCACGCACACCGCGGGCGTAAACCGCGTTGTGAAATGTGCTCTGATTTTTACATATATATCTGCATTCTACAGAAGCTGCGGGCCCGCAAACGCCGGCGGACGCGGGTGAAAACCGCATCGTGAGTTCTTAGCCTTAGAGTAAAAGTGTGAAAGGATGCACTCTTCCCTCACTCTCATAGTTCGATGGGACAGAAATCCGACACGACCAGGCAAAGATCAGGTGCAGAACCATTAGTTTCAAGTATGTACTTTCCGAGGCACAAGGGGATCACTAGGTACGCCAACTTCGAAACTTCATGCTGCTATTGAACAATTTGTAAAGGAAAAATCCAATATCACTTTTCTCAACCTGGAAATTAGGGGCGGGTTGTTTCAAACAGTCGGTACAATGACGTGAGATGTTTAACGTACGTTAAGTGTAACGGGTTGTTTCATGACATAAAAATCCGTCAGTAAAAAGTTATTCAAAAAGAGATTTCATAAATTTTTTATGTTAAAGTAGCTGTTTGACAACATAAAATTACGTTGACTGGTCGGTTATGGTAACAGTAACTTTGTGACTTACGATTTTCTGAAACAACCTACTTTTTTGATTTGACGATAGTTAGCGCCACTTTTGACTATTACCGGTCAGTATATTTGAAGCAATCCGCCCTAAGTCCGGTATTCTACGCTTCACCGTGGCATCTTCGACCAAACGCGGTTATCAAAATACAATGTCAATGTAGTGTGAAACACTTGTCAAAATAAAATGTAATGTGATGTCATTTCATTTACTTCAAGACCATTAAAAAGCATTTTGAACGTCATTTACAAGAAAAAATAATTTAATCTAGTTCATTATCATCATGTCCTTGTCAACCTTTAGACGCCTGCTGGTCATAGGTTTCCCCCAAGGGGGGGTTCAGCCACAATCGCCATACTTGGCCGATGCATGTTGGTTTACTCAGAAGGACGTTGCTGCCCATCCTCTGGTCAATGTTCCTCTGTCACTTTCTACGACACTCACTAGTAGAAACGGGGTAGCGACCGGCACCACACGGCTTGAATCTAGTTGCCCCTTTCAAAAGGTAATTTCGCATAAGTGATACGGACTAAAACGGACGGACTGCCCCGTTGGTCTCGTAGTCGCAAGCGCGACTGCTGAGCGTGGGGTCCTGGGTTCGATTCCCAGGTCGGGCAAAGTGTTATTGGGTTTTTCTATTAAGAATTTCTCCGTTTAACAGCCCGGAGTTTGGAAGTTGGCGGTGTAACACCCCCGTGCCTCAGAAAGCACGTAAAGCCGTTGGTCCTGCGCCTGATCTCCGGTCGTGACGGATTGTTGTCCCACTGGACTATGAGAGTGAGGGAAGAGGGAGTGCATCTGTGTTTGCGCACACACTTGTGCACTATAATATCTTCTGCGTACTTGGCTGAATTCCATTGAGATAGGCCGCCGTGACCGAAATCCGGTCGGGAGATTACATTTTACACGGACTAAAATGAATGAAATACAGACTTCATAGGCTTAAACCATTAGTGTAGAGACCTGACACAAAGAAGCATGCACCAAGCGGTTAAGAGGCGAGCTCCGCAAAGCGTAATTAGTGATGTACCGAAAACAGAATCTGACGAATATCGAATTCGCCTTCACTACGCTTCACTTTAGTTTCCCCAGCCTTTGTGAGAATGACAGGTCTGGACATGTTTATCAATTAACAATAGAGGATACTGTATGCAGCCGGGCTTTTAATGGCTTTTCATTGCAATTGTTAATTGGACCATTTATCATTGTAAATTGAACGCATGCATGTGATAACATATGATGTTCATTTGTTTTTATTTGTGAGTAGAATGCCCGAAATCGAAACGTAAAATTTGAAAATCGAACGGACAGTTTGTCCTGCAGTTGGAAAACTGGGTATATGACACCATACTTTCCATGAGCTGTCATAAGGCGATCCACCATAGATTTTGTATGGAAATTTATATTTGTAGCGGCTCTTATATTTAGTTATTTGACAACTCAACTGATATGTCAAATAAACTATTAATTATTGGTTTCAAATTAACTAACAACGAATTTTAAAGTTACAGGGTTTTCAGAGCTTTAAGAGCAGTCTACTCCATTCCCGTATTTTCAAGAACGCATTCTAATCTGTCACAATCTGTCAAACATACCTATAAATTACTTACATTTTTGACAAGTTTTAGACATGTCACTGTGATGAGACGACGAACTAGGTTTTGAGCATTTTTAGTCACAGGAATTACCCTTCAGAATACAGTGGTAGTTTTGAGATCTTTCCAGAGGAAGGATGCCCTTCCTCTGGAAAGATCTCTCAAAGGATTTCCTCAAGAAAACTCGTATCTCATACCCAAATTAAAAAACAATTAAAATAAATAGAATTTCAACGACTTTCGTTTTCGACAGAATTGATTTGTGCTCATCAATTTTTATATTTCAATTAACACCGTTATTTGCTCGCGCTTTTGTTAAATTAATTCCTTTGTATGGAACGGATAGGATCTGACGTATGACATCGGGATGTCGTTCTTTTTTTATTTGAACGGCAGCGAATTTTTTTCCTGCTTTAATGAAGAGAGTATTTTCCCTATTGTTTAGGTTGATCAACAATAAAAATGTAATTAAAACTTTACTAAATAGACAGCTTTATTTTGGATCTGTCGCAAATATGTTTTATTTGTCTATGGTGATTGGTGAACCCAAAAAGTTTGAAACAAACGAACAAAACATAAAGTTTAAAACAAACCTTATTTAAAACCGCACAAAAGCTTTTACACAAAAGTTACAGACTAAGTACTTTTTTGTTAAAAACAGAAGGTTTTAACGCATCCTCTGTAATTTTTCAATCGAATTATTTGAATCATCATCTGCCTAGCCTTTTTAATTATGTTGGGGCCAGCTTCCAGTTTAACTGAATGCAGATGAATACCAGTGTTTAACATGGAGCGACTGCCTATCTGCCCTCCACAACCCAGTATTCCTTCATCTGTCCAGAAGCCGGTCGCTTGTCATTGTTTAACTATTGTGTCTCCTAAGTGACAGTTGAGCTCGTATCTGGATAACACAATACCCCTTGTCAAGTCTAGACTCTAGAGGTCAGACTTGCTGGCTTCTAACTACTCATAACGACAGTCAAAGATCTACGAATGACAGCTGGGACCAACGGCTTTACGTGCTTTCGTGATGTAACCTAAAGAATCATCGCAAGATCTATTCATTCATTTGTATGAAATAAAAAAAAATATTTAGAGGGTTTAAAATATTTTCCAATGTGATGAATACATTACTAGGAGTAGATTGCTATACTTACAATATTTTTAAACTAAAAAAAGAAAAAAAAAACACTTTTTCGTTTCATCTCGATGCCCATTTTGTGTTTATAAAAAAAAAGAACAAGCGACGTTCACGGATCTATAAAATTGGCAGACCAGTGACTAGTGTGTGGAAAAAAATAATCATTATTTGTGATATGATTTACCATAAAACGATGCAATTTTGAGCTAGAAACGTCAGTATACTGTTATTGTCAGTCGCCGTTTCGTTCTTACTACTACTACTTTAACGAAAAGCTTTAAAAATATTGTAAATGCCTGAGGATACTCTTTAGGTACCCAAGAATGTAAGAATTAGAATTTCAACTTCTCTAAGCATCTTTATTTTTTTTTGTACAAATCCTGCCATGATTCTTTGTAATGTTCTTTTCATTTTACAAGAGTGTTCATGGAGTTTCTTGCTCGTTCTTCTCCATAGAAACCTACTGTTTGGAATGAGCAACTAGCCTCAACTTTCTGACTGACTGACTCCTTGACAATACAAAAGTGTCTGTAAGTGGTTTATTTGAAATAAATTATTTGAGTTTGAGTTTTCCGAGACACGGAGGCGCTACGATATGAAATGGATGATCCGTCCACCGAACGACCGTGTCAAGCATAGCTGAATCATGAACGATTGATCTGCAAGGTTTTTGCCAGCCCCAAGCCCCTCGAACGAATGAATCTAATGAAAACCAAAATAACGGTAATTTTGTTCCTCTCTCTATTTTTCTCAAATATTCATATCTCTCATATTTTGTTGTCAAGATAACTTGACTTGTAATAATTTTTTATGCTAAAAAGTCTACAACCGACGGTCTACTTAATATTAAGTGGTCACTGCTGCCTAGGAACTTCAATAATATTAGATGCTTCACAGTTAGGTACGTTGCCATCTCAAAGACAACTTAAGCCAAAATAACAATGATGTAAAATTACTTTGCTGCAACTAACAACCTATATTGGCCGAAGATCAGAGCTAATAAGTCAATGTATTAATTATGACTTTATTTGCAAAAATACAGAATGTACCTACAATTATACAATTATTTGTTTGTTATACTGTTTTATTGAACATTTTGTACATGCAGACACAAAAAATAAACTAATAATAAGTAACATTACTATTAGAATTTGACGAAACATCGAGACCGATGGAAGGAATGGAATGGAATGTCTTTGCCTTGCAGTAGACAGTCGGGCTAGATATAATAAAATTTAAATTATAAAAATTAAAATCACATTTACTCAGGCCGTGTGGTGCCGACCGCGAATAGTACTACCCCATTTCTACCCTTAGGTGTCGTAGAAGGCGACATGGGGATATTGATCAGAGGATGGGCAGCAGCGTCCTTCTGAGTATTATAACACCTACTGCGGTCGCCAACATGCATTGGCCAAGGATGGCGATTACAGCTGAACCCCCTAGGGGGTGACCTATGCCCAGCAGTGGGCGTCTAAAGGTTGACATTAACATTTGAAATTAAGGAAAACTAAATTCTAATAATGACGTCATAGTATTGAATGACATGACAGAACGCCCGCAATATAATAATATGCTTCATCCCGAAGCCTACGATTTGCATAGACTACTAATTGGGCTTAGAATCTAGACGCCTACATGTGATTTATGAGAACATTGATAGGATAGACTGCTGTGCTTACGTCTTTGTCTATTGTCTTATCTCCATGCCTAGAGATACCTAGCATTCTATTTATTGAATCGTCTCTTAAGGAAATTGTATTGTCAAATTAATTGAACCCAAGTCTGTTATTTGTCTGAATTTTGGAGACTGTGTAGAATAGTTGAGAAAAAGAAAAGGTGCTGATTCATGCGTCTTGTTCGTGAACGGCTCATGACTTTTACCTTTTTTTATTTATTTAATTGTATTGTATTGCTCTTTACGTACATTGTTTTCACAAATAGAAGCAGCAAGTGTAATGTAACAAAAATATTGTTATAAGTTGATTTAAAATAGTAACCGTGGTCTCCATAGAGACCTACATTTTGGAACGAGCAACTAGCTTCAACTTTCTGACTTATCAAACGATCTTTGTCAATTCATAAGTGCCTGTAAGTAAGTAAGGCTACGGCGCGCCCGAGCAGAGACACCACTCAGAACAAACGGCGATTTTTCGCACGCACACATTGCAGACATTACGTTTATAGGCATTCTCAAGCAGTTTCAAGCAGACTTCAGTCTCGACTGTCACGTGTTGTATAAATGAATAAATGAGAGACATTGACATTTCATGACGAACTGGAAAATTTTGTTACAAAAAAATTGCAAAGAGTTCCAATCAGTGCCAATAAAATTTCATATTGCCACAAATAAAACCTACAGAGTCACAGTTGCAGCCCTAGTGAGTCTGGCAAGTTTAGGTAATTATTTTTGAAGATGGCGGGAGCGGTCCTTCTGTATCCTTTATATTTTGTGCAGTAAGGTTTAATCGAAAGAAATATTTTGACTTGAAATCGCAAAGAACGTGCAATAGGTTCATTTTATTTCACAAAATTACGATGTGGGAAAAAAAATACAAAAATACATCACAACACCGGTCTTTCACTATGTACGCTAAATAAAACAACATTAAGCAAAAAATATTGCTGGAAAATGACTTATTTCGTGAGGAAAATCTGCTGCACTTTTCTGATTAATTGTTTTTTTTTTCCTGTTTCGCATCAGTCAGATCAGTCGCAAGACTATAAGCAGATGGGTTATTTGAGAAGGTATGACGTTTAGGCGAGGAGACCAGAGTCCCGTCTGCCTTTTTATTTATTTTATTTATTTATTTATACTTCATGCACAAACGTACAAAGGCGGACTTAATGCCTTAGGCATTCTCTACCAGTCAACCAAGGGTGGTGAAGAGATAACAAGGCAGGTGCATTACAAAAAGTAATATTTAAAAAGTGAAAAAAGATATATTTATATATATATAAAAACTACACATACATAATAATATTATGGAATATTATATACCCCGAAATACACAATACATACTCATAATAAATATATATATATATATATATTATATTAATAAAAGAAAAGAGGTTTATGAGACGACTCTGCTCATTTGTGCTGAAAATAAATTCGCAATTTCCGCTTAAATGCATACAGACTGGTGGCCGTTCTGATATCGAGAGGAAGCGCATTCCAGAGAAGAATGACCTGGATATGAAAAGAAGAATGAACAAAGTCAGAAGTATGAGAAGGGCAAAGTAACAGAAGGTTATTAGAAGACCGCAGGTTCTTAGCATGTGAGGAACATAGATATTGAAAGTGTGAGACTAGATAAGAAGGAGGGGAGAGAGAGTTGAGAAGGGAGAACAATGTTGTCAATGCACGCATACTTCTTCTCTGTCGAATGGGCAACCATTTTAACTTAGACCTGTAGCTTGAGACATGGTCGTATTTCCTCAAGTTAAAGATAAACCTGATGCAGTTATTGAGAACCCTATCCAGCTTATCCAGCAAAACCGCGTTCAAGTCAAAGTAGCACACGTCACCATAGTCGATTATAGGGAAAATTAAAGTCTGCACAAGCATAGTCTTCGTCTTCGCAGGCAAAAAGTTCCTCAGACGATACAAGGTTCGCAAAGTTCCGTTTGCTCTTCGACTGACACTAGAAACCTGGCCCTGCCAACCAAGTGTCGAGTCAAGATGCAAACCGAGATCTTTTACGCTAGGGCTAATGGGGATGACAGTACCATTAAAAATAACCGGAGGAAGAGAGCTAACCGTCACTCGACCCACTTTTTAGAGCACATCCTTCCTTTTCAGCCTTTTCACCGTCTGGGAAGGTTTTAAGAGATCACTGGCCAGGGTATTTGGATGAACCGAGAGCCGATCAGCGTATTTCTTTTTGAAGTTTTCAATTTCAGCCTGAACAGTGGGAACGCCAAGATATTTGTGGATCTCATCGTTTTTGGAGAACCACGGGGCACTTGTGATGGTACGCAGAATGTTGTTTTGGACACGTTGGATGTACATGACATTGCTCTTACTGGCAGAGCCCCACAGTGGGATTCCGTAAGTCTATATAGGTTTCAACACGACGTTGTAGATTAATAGCTTGTTATCAGCAGACAGGACAGAGTTTCTGCCCATAAGCCAGTACAAGTTTAGAAACTTATAATTTATTTCATCCCGTTTCCTCTTTATGTGATAGGTCCAGGTGAGTCTTCTGTCTAAATTAAAGCCCAAGTATTTAACATTCACACAATCTGGAAGAACATCGGAGCCAAACTTATTAAACAAACTTAACTATTTACAGTAGTATATAATATGTAGTCTGATGTTATATTTATATAGTATTTATATTATATATTTATAGTATTTTATTTTTATATCCTTGTAGTTTAGCTTAGTCTTAATTTAATTATTTTTTCTGTTACACCTACCACTGCTTGTCTCTGCATCACCCAAAGGTTGACTGGTAGAAAATGCCTATGGCATTAAGTCCGCCTCTGTACATTGTGCTTAAAGTGTGAATAAATAAATAAATAAATAATTAAACTTGAGGGAGGGTAATTTCCCCTTCTTAAAGCGAATGTGATATGGTTCGATTTTTGAGCACTTGCCCGGATGCGCCACTTTCTCATCCATGCACAGGTCTCGTTTAGTAGATGTTGGAGCTTATCACTGGCCTTTGCTGGGACGACATCACTTGCGAGGTAGGCTACATCATCAGCGTATCTCGCTACGGTCACGTCTTCGTATACCGGTAAGTCTGAGGTAAATATATTATATAGCACGGGACCGAGTACGGAACCCTGTGGGACGCCGGCTTTGATTTCTCGTAGCGTAGATCTGGCATCTCTCTGTTTCACTTGAAAAAGCCTGTCTTCAAGGTAAGACTTGATGATGAGGTAAAGAGAATGTGGAAGTTTATCCTTCACTTTCCACAGTAGCCCTTTGTGCCAGACTCTGTCGAATGCTTGCTGAACGTCTAGGAATGCCGCCGAGCAGTACATTTTCTTTTCAAAGCAGCGTCTAATCTCGTGGTGGACCCGGTGCATTTGCTCAATTGTGGAGTGTTGTTTCCGAAATCCAAACTGGTGCTTGGGAATAATGTCAGAATTGTCCATGAGTTCTTTTAGGCGGATCAGGAAGATTTTTTCCCATAATGTCGAGAGAATTGGTGTTAAACTTATTGGACGATATCATGAAGCTTCATGGGGAGACTTTCCGGGTTTATGAATCATTAGGATTTCCGATACTTTCAGATTTTAGGAAAATATGATGTTCGTAGAGTTGCCTTGAAGAGTGAGGCAAAAAATGTTATGCATTTTCTAGGTAGGTTTTTTTAAATATCGGGAGTGATTAAATCAAATCCGGGGGCCTTGTTGGAATTTAGTCGTCTGATTTCACTCGCGATTTCCTTTGGGGATGTGGGTTTGAGTGGCAGGCACAGCTGGAGATCCTGGCTGAGTAAGTCATCAATGTACGATTCATCGCCGCTATCATTCGGCTTAAATACGTTTTCCAGATGGATTGCGAATACTTACTTCTGCTTTCTAAGCATCTGTTCGTGCCCATGAATTTGAGTGTTTGAGGGGATGGAGATATTCTTGTGGCTTTCCAATGGATATAGTAGCTTTCCAAAGGGACGTTCCACCCTTTCCCTAGAGTGACAAGCTTTCTAGAGTATTACGGAACGAAGTGTTTGCGGATTCCTGTAGTAGCGCCTTCCATTGTTCACTTCAGCTCCTGTAGTAGCTGATTAATTCTGTTGCGAAATCCAAAACAGTAGTTGAATAGTTTCTGCAAAGACTCGTCTAACTTTATTGCCTCGGCGCTTTTTTTATGGTCGGTCGCTACTATTGATTTTGGATTCCAAGAGTTGCATTGGTTCGGAATAACGTGGCTGGCTTGTCTAAATAACTAATTTCGCACTTTTTCCCCTGAACCTGCAACTAATTTTATGGGGTACGTCTAACTAAAAGCCATACGGAAAGATAGGTAACAGTCAAGCTACGCTTGCGGCGGTCAGTCAGTGGATGGGTGACCGCCGACCCACAGTGCCTCGGAAGGCATGACTAGCCGTTGGTCCCGGCTGTCATTCGTAGATTATGCAGACGTTATGGCTAGTCAGAAGCCAGAAAGTCTGACGACCAGTCTTAAAAAGGTGTATCGTGTTATCCAATAACTGAGTCGTGTCATTGGTAGCCATAGGCAGTCGCTCCATGTAAAACACTGGTATTCAGGTGCATCCAGTTAGACTGGAAGTAGTACGAGTAGTACTGGAAGTAGACAGGTGGTAGTTGGGAAAAGGCTAGGCAGGTGAGGATGACCTGCAATTTATGTCGTGTGTTTTTATTATTTTTGTGAAGCAAAACGCCTCAGGTTGAAACTTGTTACCTTTTAAACGGCAAATTAATGTTCTCCAAGCCAAGTTACGAAGTAAAATTGAGTTTATCACAGCCTGTATACAAGCCTACAAACATCTTTGAAAACCAAAAAAAACCTAACATTTTACATTTATGTAAACGGCTTTTATTACCAAGCTTTCACCGTATTCTTGGAAAAACTTTGAAAGTAAGACTGTTTATAAGACCATAAATTGTTAAGATTTTTTGCCTTCAAATGGTGGAGAAAGTCGGCATTACTTACTGAGAGTTTATAAGTGGTTTTAAATCCAACAAACTTTATGTTAAAAATATCTTTTTCAGGTACTTAATATCATTCAAACTGTGTTATAAAATGGAAAAGTTTTGGCGTTTGTTTGTTAATTAATCACGCATAAATAACTCAACCAGACTATGTAGTAATGGATTAATATAAAGAACTAGCATTTGCTCGCGACTTCACCCGCTTGTGTTTTCTTGCTGATCTCTGTTTTTGTGACCATAAATTATAGTCGATAGTACTGTGACCAGATGGACCGACGACATCGTTAAGGTCGCAGGTAACCGGTGGATGCAAGCGGCAGATTTCCGCTCGTTGTGGCGTTCGGAGGTCTTTGTTCAGCAGTGGACGTCTTCCGGCTGATGATGATGATGATGATGATGAGTACTGTGAGGACCAGTAAGTCGATTCTGTGAAATTCAAACAACAACTCGCATCTCACATCGCTATTCACTCTCACTTCGCAAAAGGTTCAAAATGACCTTGATATATTTATCGGGTTCGAGTGCGTTGTGAGTGTCGAAGTGACGAGAAAATTACCTAACAGTATGCCACTTCTTACGTCATCTCATACTTTATCTGTCAAAATCTCCCTGTCAATTTAGTTCAACTCGCTGACACGCTCGCAAGGGTGGTGCTAGTGTAAATTCGAATTATCAAACGAGGAATCACACAATTACAGAATCACACCCCAGGTGAGGTAACAACTAGAAATTAAAGAAAAACTTGACTTTAAGATTTTTTATGACATGTAACAGAGTCTAGCTTCATCTGGCATATAAAACAACTCTAATGTTCTAAATCTAAATAGTTATATATAGAAGGTTCCCGAGTGTTCCAACATAAACCATTATAGTTAATGGTTTCAACCAGCATGCGTGCTCCATCTTAGACCGCATCATCGCTTCCCATCAGGTGAGATAGTGGTCAAACGTATGACTATCAATAGATTAAAAAAAAAAAAAAACGCCGGCGCAGACTCAACGTTATAGTACTTAGGGATAACGTAGCTTCCTATGAGTGAAGAAAACTTTTCAACTTCATAATAGTAATTTAAAATAGCTAATTTAATTCTAGAAAATGAAGCACCTCATAGGTATATATATATCTAAAAGCGTACAATTTAAATGCTCACCAAAATAATTTTTAAAACCCACTAAGTAGCCAAGTAAAATATGTTAACATCAAATAAAATAAACCCACTCTATACCGAGGTGCATAAAGAATAATGTTTTAAGTTTAAAAAAAAATATACACTCATCAGAATAATTCTACGTGTTGTATATATATTATATATTCTTTTACCAAAATGGATAAATGCTCCCCAAATCCTGTTTCTTCTGTATTTTTCCATGGAATTTATTTCAACAAAAATGTATATAAATAGACAATAATTAAAATATTGTCTTAAAAAGTTAATATGTTGTGCTCAAAAAGTTAATGGCAGATATGAATCGCTGCGAAACCGACTCCACATAGTCTTGTCTGCCCTACTCCTAGAGTGTAATTTAAATCCGCGTAGGCGCGGAGGGGCGAGGCGGCCCGCGAGCGGTGGTGAGCGTGAATACCATCACGATAAGCTCGCGTGGGACCACCGGAGCCCCGCAACGCCGGAGCAGTGACAGAAATTACGCCTGCTACATGTTGCATGCTCGCATGATGTATGTGTTTAGGATACGCAATATTATATTTAATATTAAAAAAAAATTACGATCGGCCGATAACTTTTTTGCCTCAGCAATACTGACTAAATTGAAAGTCGTGAAATTTAATTTTGGTAACATATATATACATAGATATCCGAGTAACATAATATATTTGGTGAAAATATAAAATACTAGCGGCCCGTCCCGGCTTCGCACGGGTGGACCTTTTTTTTAATCATTTTGGGATAAATAAAGGTAATTTAACTAATAAGTTAAAAACAATGACTTCAACCTTTAAACAATTTTTCATTGAAGTTAATTAAAATTTTATTTTTTTAACCGTTTCACATCTCGATTTCATTTTCCTTAGGTCGATGCCAACCATCGAGAAAGTTTGTTCCTGTGATTTATATAACCTTTTAAAAGATATAGGAAAAACCGTCGGTATTATCAGCATCCGCGGAATGTGAGCGAGCTGACCGACCGCGAGGCCCGTGATGATAGTTAGGTACTACGATCACATTGTCTCTTAATTCCTTTGAAAGTCTTGTACCATTACACATACTGGGAGGGCTTACATTTTTCAATAGCATAATGGGAGTGAGACCTACTTATAATTTTATTTCGTGGGGTGGCAAGCCGGCAGTATTGAGGGAATTTAAAAATTATTGTGGGTGTGCACTTATCTTCGATGTTACACACAGTGATAACAGATTTGTAACATTTAAAATCACGGGGTACTTTTTACATAATCAGATTGTTTATCTCATTTACTGAGTCGTTTCTTGGTGACAATATCGCCTTCGAACAGAACCAATGGAAATTTATTTCTGTAAGATTTTTGTTTGTCGGGATAGAATGTGTCTATAAGAATTTCTAGACTGTGAACAGTTTGAGCCAATTCATTATCCGACAATACTTGGGAACTGTTTGCAATTGGGGTGGGTAATTTTCCGTCTCCTTATTTAAGTATTTTTTGTGAGAATTTGCCACCGTAGTTATAATTGAAATCTCTCTCATATTCTTGCGCAAATTGAGCTTCAATTAATTGCCACAAAGGTGATGATTTGAGGCATGCTTTAATAACGTCGGTACGTGTACCTTTTGTTATAACCGGTAGTGTTTAGCGAAAGTCTCCAAAACAAAAGTTACGCCCCCATCATATTGCCTGAGTTTCTTATGTCTTTTAATGTGCGGTCCACTGCTTCTACATGAGCTCTATGGCTCATGGTGCGCTCATCCCAAATAATCAGCGACGTGTCCTGTAAGAGCTTTCCCAGTGATTTTTGGCGGATTGAGCATACAGACTATTGTTCTAAAGACACAGCCGACGGTAATTTAAAGGTAGAGTGACCTGTTTTCCCATCATTTAATAGGGTTGACTTCCAGAAGACGGCCAATGCATTTCTTTCAGATGGTCGTACTTTTGCCAATACTAAATTGGCAAGAAAGGTTAATGGCAGACCTGTGCCACTAACTTGGGTACATTTGAGTTGACAAATACTGACAACTCGTTAACATCATATAATGTACGGTACGGTATGTAATGGCATCAACTACATTTTTTGAGCGATTCGGAGAAGGTAATCCAAAGTCTCGTAAATTATCGTTCAATTCTAAAAGTTTGTTTTCTATGTGCATCAAGCCTTCGCTATATACATCACATCATAATCCGGACCTCGTTGTTGGGCTATATGTCTGATGTCTTGACACAAATCGTCTTTAGAATAATTGTCCCATGATTTGAGAGGTTCCGAGGGGAAACAAAATAATAATATCACCACAAACAACTTTGTCAGCATTAACGGACATTGGAAAATCGAAGCTTCTCTCAAAGTGATTTCCCATTGGTTCTAACAAACCCCTATCTCGACAAACGGCTTGGTAAGTTTCTTTAACAATTCCTTTAATGGTTTTTAAGTCTTGAAACGAGGTTGGGCCACGTACATGATGAAGAAGTATCCTGAGATAAATACACTCTGACTGGGAAGGTTGATCGCTGTACACTCATCCTAATGCCGCATCTTTTATTATGCCGGGATGTCCAACTACTTCTTGGCCACGTTTCCTTCTAGAGAATTTATAGTTTGCCCATGTATAATAATTTTTAATTTCGTAATATCTTTTGAATGGAATGTCCGATTTCAATAATTCAAAAAGTAATCAACAGGTATTGAAACAGTCTTGAATACGAAATAATTTATTTTGATAAGAATTAATACAAAGTTATGTATAACATGGTCTGATTTTGATCGGTATTTCTATCAACTTTTAAAATGTAAAAAAGTAGTTATAGTGTCATAACTACTATAGTTGGACATATGGTCTCACGAAGTTTGTTGTAAATATTGGTATGTTCTATAATATTGCAGAACATTTTTTGTTCTATCACCAATAATGAAAATGAAAGACATTTTATAGCTAATTTTTTACACCTGGGGTGGTTTTAATAGGGATTTCTAAGGATCTCTATTTTTTTCTAGTAATAACAATAGCCTATGTTACTCAGTGATAATGTAGCTTTACAATCAAACAAACAAACAAAGTTTTCCTCTTTATAATATTATAGTGTAGATTAGTGTAGATTTGGTCTGTAATTAACTTTATAGTGGTTTATTTATCTTTATGGCATAGAATAAAACGACAAATAGGTTAATTTCTATAATACGTACTTTAGAAAACACAATTTGGTGAGCATTTATCCATTCTGGCAGGCATTTCGATTTTTTTTGTAGTAAAATAGGTACTTTTCTGGTAAGCGTTTAAACACAAGCCTATCTAAAAGAATCCCGGATAAATTAAGATATAAATTTCCGTAGCCAAAATCGTTTTTCATCGTTTATTTCTCAATATCAGACTAAGTTTAAGGCCGCGAAGAACTTTTTCCTAGGATCTCAACAAAGAAGTTTCGAAAGTTTTTTTCAGTTCTGTGACGTGAAAAATGTGTTTAGATTTATTTTCAGATAATTCTGAGCTTAAAAAGTTTTTGGGCTTGTAAAGATTAATTGTACACACAATTTAGATGGATATTCTCAATACCTGTATCTACATAATTATATTATTCGGATATTCCAAAAATATATTTTCGTAGAAAACTGAATAAGAAACTTTTTTCCGTTTTTTTTTCATTTGTAAAAATATATGTTGAAGAATACAATAGTATCTGTATATTCTGTTTAGGACATTGACCTTGGTTTCCTTTTTTGAAATGAAGAATGCTAGAAAGTGTAGGTGGTCAATTACCGCTATTGTGGCGTTATAATAATTTCTCTATCATTGGTTCACTAGTTGGTCTTCTTCTTTTCGAATCGATGGTTTTCCTTTTTAACCCCCGACGTAAAAACGACGGGGTGTTATAAGTTTGACGTGTCTGTGTGTGTGTGTGTGTGTGTGTCTGTCTGTGGCATCGTAGCTCCCGAACGGATGAACCGATTTTGTTTTTGTTTTTTTTATTTGAAAGGTGAATTAGTCGGGAGTGTTCTTAGCTATGTTTGATGAAAATCGGTCCAAGATGGCCGCCGCTACAAAATAGCTAATCATATATTTTTTCACAACTCCATCAATATGGGTATCAAATGAAAGGGCTTCACTAGTAGAATACTTTACACTATGATAAATTTCAAAGCCAAGATGACCGGCACCACAAAATGGCGAATTACATTTTTTTTTTCACGACTCCCTCTATATGGATATCAAATGAAAGGGCTTGACTAGTAGAATAATGCATACTATATTGAAAGGGAATGAGGAATATTAATTAACTAACGAAATGAAAACTAAAAACTTGAAAATTAATTTTATAAACTCTAAGGGCCAAAGCACCGGTTCCCTACTGTTTAAACAGCCGGCTGTTTAAACATAGAGTAGACTGGGTACGATTGTGCCAGAGTACGGTTGTGCCAATTGGACGTAGTTACGCAAAAATAATCCAATCCACACTTTTTCCAAAATTGAATTATATATACCAAACGCATTCTCGGGGTGATATCTTTAATATCAAAAAAGATCCATGTGACGAAATACAACTTTAGACGTATCTACAACTTCTCAAAACCAGACTCAATTGCATTTAAAAACTTTCAAATAAAAATTAAATTTAAAATTTAAAAAACCCCCAACGCAAAACATAAAAGCAATTATTTAAAAAGTAAAAAATAATATCTTTTGTTGAGCCATCAAATGTTTGTTCGTTGAAATGGCGCTATAATGTCGCGGCGGGGTACCGCTAAATAGGTAAAATAGCGAACTCATGGATTTGCAATGAGATTTGACTTACGCGGTACCCCGCCGCGACATTGTAGCGCCATTTCAACGAACTAACATTTGATGGCTCAACAAAAGATATTATTTTTTACTTTTTAAATAATTGCTTTTTATCACTAGTAATTGAGCCGGGTATATAAATTTTTCGCGCGGTTTTGAATCATACGCAACGTATGTATGTATGATTCAAAACAGCGCGTCAATTAAAACAAAAATTAATAATAAAATAACTAAGCGACATTTCGAAAATGTAAAAACTACAAATTGTAGTATGAATATTAAAGATTAATATGAATTCAAGTTTGTGAAAAAAAAATCAGTTTACTATCAAAACTCAACTAAATACGAGATTTTTTTAAAGATTTTTGTACAACTTTACGTATTTTTGTTTATTAAATTAAACAGTATTCTTATTTTTTGCCAACCATAATCGGTTAACACATTCATTGTGGTATTCATTACATATTTTTTATGGTAATTATGGTAAAAGTATTGATTACATCACTTTAACAGTGACGACTGTTTTGAATTATTCTGCTCGGCGCAGTCTTAATATAAGCCTTTAACCACCAATCCGCCTAGAAATCCGACCCAGCCTGTCCCTTTACTGTCCTCCCCCAGCGACGCCCTAAGCCGTGGCCCGTACCCCACAGGGGGTGCCCTTAGCGTGTAGTCGCTTAGTTTTTAAGCTTTATGCCCTGGCTGAAGGCCCTCAAAATAATATTTTTTAAGGCACCACAGAAAAGTCTGGTTAAGCAGCCGACAACCTCCTAAGTTGACCTGCGAGATGGCATTCAGAAAAAAGACCAATCCGCCTTGAGCAAGTGTCGTGCCTTCTCTGTATGAGAAGAGGGTTTTGTCCTGCAGTGGAACAATAATAGGCTGGTATTTTTAATAATAGGCTGGTATTATAGATAATAGGCTGGTATTATTAATAATTGGCTGGTATTATTATCAATAATAGGCTGCTATTATTAACTGGTTGTCCAGCTTCAGCACTGCTCAGACGGTGCTTATCTCCTTTGCACCGTCACAAAACCATCATCAATCTGCTTCGAGCATCTAGAATGCTGACCATGAATCTGACAGGACAATCACATTTCGCTGATGCTGCAGACACAGGCAGCAGTTCTGTAGGGTCGAGTGGAGTGTAGCGGAGGTTCGATGAGGAGTCGCAGGGACGCCGCAGGGCTGCATCACTACTGACGTGAAACTTGCCCCGTTAAATCGAAGTTCGCTACGCGATGCGTGTTGGCTATCGATGCACTCGAACCAAGTGTAGTTTGTTTATATTTGGCGCGGCCCGGTTGTCAGAATTGACGTCTTGAATTTGACGTTTCTTTCGATACCATAGCTAAGAAGTTGATTTTTATCGAATGGACGGTTCGCCTTAGCGATCGGTTTGCTAATGTAACTTTGTCTACCACTTGGTGATCGACATCGCACAAGCGACATCGATTTTCGAAATCGCATCGTTTCGGAGCGATTACTGCTTGTCTAGGCCCCCAGATACCGCATGTGGTTAGAACACTACACAAACACGAATGCCATGCAATATTCTTGAAAAACCTTATAGCTCAAAGGCTCATGTCAATTACGTAAATAATAAAAAAATATTATCTCCTTTATTTCAGGTAACAGAAACCCATAACACATAGTTTATAGACTACACAATATACATAACTATATGCACAACAAACATAACGTATGTGTTGGTATTAATAGTAACATTAAGTTTACAACTTCACTTCAATGACTTATGTGGGTGTAGGTATGTGTGTTTGTTGTGTGTGTAAATGCATGACCTAACGCAATCTGTATCCCAAGAATCTTTAATTAATTGTCCGCTGTACTAAACTAATTTGTTTGAATTATTCAGAATGTTTTGGACCGGAACATATTGCAATACTGTCGACGTATAGGGTCTTATCCGTCAAAGTTAACTTACACTATTTAGTTCACTTTGTTAAATTCGAAATTGTTGCGCAGCTCCTTCGTATATTAATAACTAGCTTTTACCTCTATGTACTATGTATGAACTTGATTCGAGAAGAACCGGTAATGAACTATGTATTCAAATTCTTCTGTTTTACTATTCAGTCAAATTCAAAGCCGGTCTTTTCTGTCTTCTACTTTTAAACTACGAGAACCTACCTCCTGAATTTCAGCTTTAAAGGTTATGTAGTTTTCGAGATGTGTCGTGTCTAGTCAGTGAGTGAACGAGCAATATTTTGGCCAGTTAAATATTTACCAGGTTTTTAACACCTTCCTTTTTCATTTCGAGATTTGTTCGGTCAAAACTTTTTGGTAAATATCTCTGTATTTCGCCTCTCAGTAATTAAATTAATAACGACAAAATATCTAAAGCCTTTATCTTTTTTTGACTTTATGAACTTTAATCTTTATTGATCTGGGTTTCATGTATTACGGTGCACCTGTTTAGGCTAGGCCTAGGGGCGGCACGACGTAAATTGTTTCAAAGTCAACATTTAGCTTTGATATTCATATGTAAGCTTATAGGACCGTTAGTACTAAAGCTCTCCCGGTACTCGCAGTTCCAGTCGATCTTGAGGTGCAGCGATGTGCTGCAATTTTCTATTCCACTCGAAAGACCATGAACGCAAACTTTTTAACACGACGTGAATCAAAAAGCTCTACATTATTTAACCCTAGATAGATAACCTACGTCGAATCGACGTAATCGATTTTGAAAAATCGATTATAACATAATTGTTTTTCGCGTCATTAAACTGGCCGTTCCTATCAACTTAATTGGCCCTAGCTTGCAGAGTAGACCCGTATCGCTCCGGTAAGTGCAATACTTTCGTCAATCTGTACCTACCATACGTCGAAGTGACGTATGGTTATCTTTAGTGACAGTTTTTCGACTTTTAGGAAAATGAGTTTTTGTGAAATTTTTGGGAATTAATGTAAAGATTTTTATTCGATTTTTTAATTAGTATTGGCTACTATAAAAAAAAACATAATGACGTTACAAAATTATGCAAACGATGCAGAAATCAGTGGATTGTTGCATGAAAGAAGCGACGAAGAGATTCAGGGGTCGTACAGGGAAACTGTAGTCAGTTTATTAGAAGATGAAGAGTGATGCCAAACTTTGAGGTACTCACCTCAAAGTCTTTGGAATCACTCTGTGGAAAACCATCATAACCAGTGGGAAAACCCATTGGACACTAAAAATGTGCCTGAAAGTGTGTGTGATGTGAGAGCACAAGTCCAGCGCCTGTCCTAAGTGCCTTTGAGGCCAAAATAAAAAAAAAGTTATATTTACTATGATTTGTTACATTATAGAGATTACAAAAAATTGTGAAGTTGAATGTGTAGTAAATTATTATTATTGTGTTGTGTAGTAAATTATAAGGCTGATGGAGAGATCCATAAATGTTTAAGTTTTTCAGATTAAGAAGTACCGTGTTTTATTCTAAATTTTTTTTTACTAATCAAAAAATGAATAAACCCTAGTGTTTTTCATTAATTCACATTACAACTATGTAGTTACATTAAAAAAATGTAAATTAAATGTATGTACATTAAGACCCAATAACACATTTATAAACCTCGTATATACATAATCCAAAATATGCCCAGTCAAACATGCGCATGACGAATCGACGTATGGTTATCTTTGGTGTACAGTGAAATAAGGTTATCTATCTAGGGTTAAACCGCAGACTGACGTTTGGGAGAAAACTTTTATCCGAATGGCAATGAAGATCATCAGTTCTTTCCATCCGTTTGTGACCTGTGTCCGTGGCTGGCTAGGACTTGGCTGGAGGTGGACCAATGTTTTACCCAATTTCTCACAAGCCATGTCTCTACATCTGACTGTGAATACGAACAATCTACACAATATCTTATCATATCTATATATATCACAAGGGAGTGTATTCTTTGGCAGAATGAACGGAATACCATGTTAGACTTGTACACTACAGGTTACATCCTGAGCATTTTGTTAGTACTTAAACTAATTTTCGTGCGTTCAGGCGTTTTTGCCATAGGCCTATTACTATTATGGAGTCAAATCAAAATTTTAATCCATTCACCATCATCTGTGGTGCTTGGCAACTGGGCTTCTCCTAACTGTTAACGTCCCTTTATGCTTATTGGCCTAGTTCTTTTCTAACTCGTGCTTGTTTTGCAGGGAAGTGGAAAATATGTTTCTTGTCTTACTCCTTTGCTGTTAATTTGTGATTAATTTCAAGACAATTCTGGGACCTCGGTCGTTACTATTGGTTCTAGCTTTCAGGAGTTGCAGGGTTAGGAAATAGTGTGACGGGCTTGTAAGAAACTCAAGTAAAAAAAAATACTATCCCACAATAACAATCCAAACCTATGCTTAGAATAAGACTTAAAAATAATCAGCATTCAATACCTAAAATAACAATAACTTTGTAAAATGGGGGAAAGATTTGAATTGGGTTGGTTAGTTTGGCAGATCAAAAAAGCAACTTTGTTAAAAAATTACAATAATATGTGAAAAAAGAACAGTACCTATACCCACCTTTTAATAAGTCATCTGCCCAGTGGGTTTATGGAGTAGGTACCTACTCAAGAAATAAGTGTTATTTTCACGTTCTGCCACTGTGGTCACTAATTGGACGGCTGTCCCGAGGTCTATTGAAAAGTCCGCGGCCCCAAAAACAAAAGCCATTCCTGTTCTAATAAAAATAATTCAATCTGTTTGCTGAGAACGACTGACTTAATTGAGTTAGAATGTGTTTAAAATTAAAATTAAAAGAATTTCTCTTACAACATCAAAAAGATGCTGAAAATGTTCGAGCCGACATATCTGCCATTTGAGTAAATTTTTCTATATATATAATTATGTAGGTATATACATATATTTCTTTTTTATTCCTAATTATCTTTACATTATTTTGCATATTTCATCAATTTTTCATTGTTAATAAATTATACCAAACCGATTATTATTTTATTGATTTTGTTTTAAAGATTTATTATTTTAATGCAGCGCACGTTGGGTATTTATTTATTCTAGTACAAATGGCAACGTTTATTTAATTTTATATGAGTTTTAACATATTTATTATTATATTATTATTAAAACGTACACATACTTCCCTTTCCTATTGTTTTAATATTCTAGTGTATGGCACTCGTGGGCTGCAGCTGAAAATCAGCGTCAGGTGGCGCACTTCGTGGTGTCATCTGACATCATGCTGAGCTGAGGCCCTTTTGGCATTATATTCACCGTTTTCTATTTTTTTAGTTTTAAGGTGTATTTTATTTTAAGTATGTAATGCCAATAAACGCATTTTTCTTCTTTTCTTTCTTTCTAATGGTCTTCACTGGAACAGTAGTGGACATAGCTCTTTGTGAATACCTTTACATTGCAATGTAAAGCACTATACTCCATTTACAATAGCGTTAGACAGAAGTTAAAAAAGGTTATTATTAAATCAAATCAAATCAAACAGTTTATTTGTGATACACAGGTTGCAATATAGATCTTACAATATAGGTACAGCGAGTTCATGCTGTGATCGCCTTATGGGCATACAAATTTATAAAAAAATAAAATTAAACAATAAACAATTATTATTACAGTTGACAATGCGCTCAATCAGACATTAACACTTTATTTAAAGTAGTAAAGAGCATTAATGCACACTTTGTAACAAAAGTACAACAAACATGTTTACAGTTACGATTGATGCCGAATTTGGTCTGATATTAGCGAAAAGTAGGTACATAACCTCACCTCAAACTCACTTCACCTTAATTAAGATTTTTACGGAATAAAGCTGCAGCAAAGTCGGTTAAAGTCAAATTATTTATTTTCATTGGACCATGAAAAGACACTTTTGAACGTCATGAAGCAAAAATTGACTCTAGTTGCCCCTTCCAAAAGATTGTTTCGTATGGAGAAGAATGGGCGAGAAACTCCATACTTACTTTATTAAATTAGATTGATAACAATATTTCGTATAATTACAGTAATTGTAATATATACCCACAGCAAGCTTAACACGTTAAAAAAATAATCATTTCGACTCAATTCGAGGAAATTCAGCTAGTGACAATCACATTTTGTAACACCTGTTGATAATCTATACTAATATTGTAAAGAGGTAAAATTTGTTTGTTATTTTGTAAGTTTGTATGTAGGAGGTAACCTCCAAAAGTACTCATCCGATTTTAAAAATTCTTACACTAACAGGAAGCTACATTATCAGCATTATCAAAAAAATATCGGGATCCTTGAGAAAATTCACGCGAACGAAGTCGCGGGCAATGTACTAGTTAGGTATATAATCGTACGTAAAAAAAGTTTTTTCAGAAAAAAAAAACCGCCTTCAAAAACTAAAAATTGATAAACAACTTTAGCACAGAACACACATTACTTTACTTTTGGAAGTCGGTGGCAATACAAAACAACAAACTCAAAGCCATCACTTTTTAGTTTATGAAGGCGGTTTTCTTTTTTCTGAAAAAACTTTTTATTTTTCGCTTTTTAGTGTTCAAACATCCAAATCCATTAAGAAACGGCGACACACTTAAAAGAGATTGTAAATCCTCCAAAGATTGAAGAAACTTAAACGTCGTCTAAGTAATTTTTTGAGAATTGGTTGATTTTCTCAAAAAGGGCTAGATCAATTTTGATAAAATTTATATGGGACCATTTCGGAATAAACTCCTTTCGAACAAAAAAAGAATTTTGCAAATACGTCCATATATGACAGAGTTATGCGAACATACATAAAAAAAAAATACAAACATTCGAATTGATAACCCGTTAACTCGTTTAAACTAAATCCATACTTTTCTTAATCCATACTTCCATACTTAATATTATAAATGCAAAAGTAACTCTGTTTGATAAGCTTTCACGATGAAACGGCTGAACCGATTTTTATGAAATTTGGTATGAAGATAGCTTGAACCCTGGGGAAGGACATTGGCTACTTTTTATTCCTCAACTTCATCTGCATCCGCGATAACCGACATTCACGCGGACGAAGTCACAGGCAAAAGCTAGTCCTATGATCTATTTGTGTGAATTTTTAATAATAATAATTTATTTAAAAAAACAGATTGTAACACGCATAATTGTTTTCTTAAATAATAGGTAACACAGAATTTAGTCTACAATAATGGTGGATGAAGCTCTGTCCTCCTAGCTAGGCTACAAAATAGCCTGTGTTTCGGATGAATTTATTAAAATATAGCCATAATACCTGTGCAAAGCCGAGACAGGTCGCTAGTTGTTAATATTATAAATAGGTAAAGTTTGTTTGTAAGAAGAACTCTCAGGAAGATCAGTACTTCCTCCCATTACTAAAATTCTTCCTCTCTTAAAAAGCTACTTTATTGATGAGGGACATAGGATATGTTTTAAATAAATTAATGAAAATGAAAAAAATTAAATGATAGAACAATAAATATTACAATTTGAAGACCTGAACTTAATGAATGCTAAAAGAAAAGAAACGAGCTTTAATTTGGGAAAATATAAGGTCTGTACAAAAGAAACGGTTAGTAAAATATAGGAATCGGACACCAGTAAAATGGACAAACTTTTGTCGTCACTAGGTACCTACCTACCATTATTTTAAATCACACTATATTTACACGGTACATTAAAGTCAGCAGAAGTAACATTTATTTACTGCGAATGCGAACCCGAGCCAAGCTTAGCATAATGTAAAAAACTTGATGAATGGAATAATATTCTACCATAAAAGGAACTCTATGATGTAGGAGAATACGTACACGTTGATATTATATTTGTATTTAGTTCAGATAGAACGCACGAAGCGATGTTATGTTTCCCATTTTTTTTTAAGTAAATGGATTTTGGATATTTAACGATGATTATTTTTCGGTTGATGTTTAACTTAATAAAACTTTAATATAGTAAAATAAAACTTTAAAATAGTTTTGAACAATGCCATAGTAAATATTTTCCTCTAGGTAACTACGTTTTTATATTAAAATTATTTATTTTAAAATTTATTACTTATATTTTTGCTACATGTTTCGTATTTTTTTATATAAATATTCTATTAAGTAATTTATTTCAGGCTGCATAGGCCTATAGATAAATACCTTAACCTAAACATACATATTTTATAATATCTAACTTATCTAAAAGCTTCTTTTATGTAAAAGAGCTTAAGAGAATTATTATAAAAGTATTTATGGTGGTTATTATATTTAATCCGGTGATTATTATATTTAATCCGGTGGTTATTATATTTAATCCGGTGGTTATTATATTTAATCCTAAAGGTTTCTTGGATGTACGGATAGCGCCATCAACTAGTTACACTTTTTTCGAGGGAATTTTAATGCTAATAAATGATTTAAAAAAATAATGAGTAGTTGATGACGCTGTTAGGTATATTGACCTGTATTTTTCTTGATAGTAAAGTAACTCATTTGAATTATTACATTAATTTGTCTTCTCTAATTATTGAGAGATCTTATTTAATTATTGAGAGATTGTGTGTTGGCACATTTTAACAGAACTAAGATTTTATTAGTTGACCTATTCTGTCACACTTCCTGGGCAAAGGAATTCCATGTCTTTCATTTTTTTGTGATTTTGTGCTTGTGAATTTTATATTAAATATATCTGTCGGTATCTACGGTCAATAGTACAGGCATGAAACGAATCGCAAGTCTGCCATTATCGAGAACACGTGATCTAGCACTACTTTTGGCTGGCCGCTACAGAGTCGTGATGTTTTGAGCCTACAGCGAGGAAGACATTCAGAATTCAGTGTCTGATCGCATCGGAGCTAAGACGTCCCGAAACTGTACTCAGTAGTTGTTAAGGGTTACTACGTCTATTTTAATTTGAGTCTAAGTTTATTTTAAATTGAGTTTGTGCTAAATTGTGATTTTAATAAACGCCGTGGATGTGTGACCCCATAAACCCAGTGTGAAACCCATCTTCTGCCCACTTGATGACTGAATCAAAGGGACTAAATCCTGACGATCCGACATATCTACATTTTAATTAAATAATATTGCCTTCAGCACTTGAAACCGACAAACAATAGGGTATTACACCCATTTTTGAAAAGTGTCTCAATAAAATTCTGTAGTGCTAATATGCCATCAAAAAAAACACAAAATTTTTATTCAATCGATAAGTGCCATAAAAATTTTCAATTTTCGAGCGTAGCTTGACGAAAACGCCTCTTACTGGACGCCATATTGCTCAGCGTAAATGACGTCAGTTCGTTTTGTATCAAATGAGCTCATATTAAATATGATAATTGTATATCATTTAAAAATAATTAAAAGCATATTTTGTAATAGGTGTAACAATGAAAAAATTACGTTGGTTACAAAAATAATAAAAGTACAAAGCCTATATTACGCCAATCGGTTGACTGACAGTTGACAATTTTTTGTTATTTTATGAACTAAAACTTACATTTTCCGACTGCTTTATGCCTAAACTGTCTCAATAACATATTTATAGATTTTTTCTCGTATAGAGTAAAATACCCTATTGCGGCATATTAGTAAACACAAAATTGAAGGTAAAAATTTCGCCAAAATCCCGAGGTGTCATTAGAGCGTAACTTACCCAAAAATTTAATTCAAATTGAGGGTTGGATTTCTATTATTATTTTAGATGGTATCATTAGTTGCCTTACTTAGAAGAAAAAATCCTTACCGCCATCAAAGACCTAAAAGAGAAAAAAAAAACGTGTATTTTTCTACTTCAACGCCTCTGTGAAATTGAATTGACGGAGTAATGAGACCTGGAAGAGATTTAAAGTGTTTTAAAAGTACCTACTGCCTCTTTTCACGGCAATTTTTATCATTACTGTGATTTACGGCCGCATTTGGAATTTTTATATCCGTAGGTTTTTATTCTTTGGTAGTTTTAGCTTTTAATATTATAATACTGAATTTTTGACAGACAATAAAATTGTTTAATGGCTTCTGAATTTTGAATAGCAAGAGGTGTTGAGTGTTTTCCTTTGAATTATGAATAAATTTTAATGAATCAAGGAGTAGCTCATGGCTGAAAGACGTACAGATATGATCGATCTGTCCTAGTTATGCTAAGCTTAGCCTAGCCTAGCCTAGCCTAGTTATTTAGTTAAGTTATGACTGTCTTTATCTGTCTGTGAATGGGGTATCCATTTCATATCGAGACCCCTCCGTGTCTCAGACAGCACGTAAAGCCGTTGGTCCCGGTTGTCATTCGTATATCTTTGACAGTCGACACAACTGTCAAAGATGGAGGGTAGTCAAAAATCAAGATCAATTCACAGTCAAAGCATTTTCTAACAGGACATGGCAACTTTAAAAGTAAATTATTTTCTTTCAAGCTGGTTGCTTTGCCTTTGTGTCAATGTTCTACATCTGACTGTGAATACGAACAATCTGCACATCATATCTTATGGGAGTGTATTCTTTGGCAGAAAGAACGCAATATTATGTTGGATAGTGTACAGGCTACATCCGGAGCAGTTTATTATGCGGACCTTGTGGAAACTAGAACTAATTTCCGTGCGTTCAAGCGTTTTTGCCATACCTATTATTGAAATCAAATTTAATGTAACAGCTCACTTTTTAGGGCCCATTAATTATGTCAATTATAATCCGTGGTGCTTAGCCACTGGGTTTCTCCCAGTTGTAAACGTCCCTTTGTGCCTATTGGCCTAGTTCTGTTCTGTCTCCTGCTTGATTTGGAGGGAAGTGGAATATATTTTTTTCTTACTCCTCCGCTGTTCTTTTCTGATTAATTTCGTTGCGGGATCCAAGACAGTTGAATCGTTTCTCTGGGACTCGTCGAGCTTCATTGCTCTGGCGCTTTTCTGGTGGTCGCCACTGTTGATTCTGGCTTACAGGAGTTACAGTGGTTAGGGAATAGTGTGGCGGGCTTGTCCCATAAAAAAAGTCAAAGCATTTATTTCAATTAAACCATAAAATACAGGCACTTTTGAATTGTCAAGGAGTCGGTCAGTTAGTCTGAAGTTGAAGCTAGCTAGTTGCTAGTTCCAAAACGTAGGTAGTATCTCTATGGAAAGGAACAAGCAAGAAACTCCACTTTCTACAAAATACTGGTTACATGATGTTTGTTGCTTCTGTATTTGAAAACAAAAAAGGTAATCTAGCAATACAAACCAGAAAAAAGAGCTAACCAATCATTACTGACAGCACCCGTTCACGAACATCACGCGTGGATCAGCACAATTAAGAAAAAAGTCAGTGCTCTATTAAGAAATGAGTACTTATCGTGTTACACAGTATGAGTTGTGGAAAAAAATGGTACTCCGATGTATCCGGTTAAACTAAAAGCTGACCCCAACATGCAGAAAAAAGGCAGATAATGAGTATAACAGAAAAAAACACCTTTATATACGCCAATAGGCAATTAAAACGAAAAAAAAAACGTGTTAAGTACCTACTTAGAACATTCATGTTAAATCTATACTGTGATATTATAAAGCTAAAGAGTTTGTCTGTCTGTGTTTGACGTGATAACGTCTTATAAATCGATAAACACCGGCTGCACGCACGAAAAAGTGTCACGTTTCGCGTGCAAGCTAGAGTGCGGAACAAGCGATAGAGAGGCACGATCGGCCCAAGCAATAAGCTCCGCCCACCTCGTCGGAAGCCATTATTTGCTTATGTTATATATGTTAGCCATTATGTTTCTTTATGACGTTATCACGTAAAACTATCGTCCGTAAACCGACTTTACAGACAACAATATTTTTTAACACTCTAATTCCGGAACGATTGGTTCACTCACTTCAGCCGAAAGACGTCTACTACTGGACATAGGCCTCCCCCAAAGGGGGGGTTTTGCCATAATCGCCACGATTGGTTCGATTCTGAAAATTATTTCACGAACAAGAAGCTATGTTATCCCTGAGTACTAGAAGTTATTTATTTTTTATAATAAAAATAAAACAGGAATCCATAAGAAAATTTACATGTACAAAGTACAACCCTGAACACACTCCATTTTAAGAATGTAATGTAATCATCATACTCACGTCCACACATAAATTATCGTAAAACACAATACAAATTCCTACATCCACACTACACACTAACACTCCACATATAAACACATTCCATCTTTTCTTTTTGTAACTACTTTTAATTTGTGTTCGTGACAGCTATTGGGAGAGGACACTGACTCCTGTAACACAGGTCTTTGAACCTATCTCAGGAGTCAGGGACTTCATAGGTCTTGTGTTTTTTTTATGTGAATAAATTTTAATTATTATTATTTATTATATAAAGTCGCAGGCAATAGTCTAAACGTCGAAATTATTATAAAGAGGAAAGATTTGTTTGTTATGATTTGTCTCAAAAACCACTGGTCCGATTTCAAAAATTCTTTCACCAACCGAAAGCCACATTATCCCTGAGTAGCATAGGCTATATTGCATTATTAAAAAGTTAGGGGTTCTTAAAAAAAATCACGCGGACGAAGTGGCGGGCAAAGTGCTAGTTAGTTAGCTATCAATAAAAAATACTACAAATAACCAAAAGTAATGAAGATGACATGTGTGAAATTCCCTTTCCGGTTCAAGTATTAATGTCTAGTTTTGTCAATTGGTATGTGTCTGTTAATGTGATCAACGTATGTTCGTTAATTAGCCGATGAATAGGATATAACACGGAATCCGATCGCGGTCACAGTACCTATTGAACAGTAGCGTAACTGGGTCGAGCCATTGAAATGTCGAGCTGTCACGCTAGTCAGCACCTAAGCTTTATCAGATATTGATGACAAAGCGTGCATTCATTCGCATTAGGAATCTCATTTGACGAAGTAGAAAGTGCATTATTGATGCGTATGTTTTAGAATAAAATGGAACAAAATATTGGTTTGTTAAACATAGATAGCGCGCTATGCTTTACCAATAATGACATAATTTTTTTTTGTACGAAGTTAACTGCTAACTACAGTATCGTCACTAATTGGGTTTAATTCTGTCCAAATGAACCAACTGACGTGCAAATTTCTCCCATTATTCGAAGTAATTGTAATAATTTTAAACATTTAACGTTGATTCATTTTATGTCATAAGTTTTGTATGAACATAGTGCTGTTTTTGTAAGATAGTAATGTAACACATCTGGCAGATTAAATTAGTTTGACGTAACTAATTAATTTGAGAGATTGTGGGATGATTCATTTTGACAAGACCGAGCACAATTAAAAAAAAAAAAGAATAGGGGCCTATTTATGGTACATACGGAGGTGTAGCTTATGTCTGCAAGCATGTTCTATACCTCATTTGTATTGTTTGCAATAGAAAGCCTTAACCGAAGTTTTAATTCGCTGATGGAATGAGGCAGAAACACCTTGCGAGTGAGACAGGACAATAACCGCATTGATGGAATGATTTCAGTATCACTACTGCTGTATTTTTAACTATGTCACAATAAAACAAAATTGTGGATGATATCATTGATAGGTCCGCCATAGTATATAAATAACATTAATCGCATGATTTATGAAGTGTACGCACTGTACAGTCAGCAACAAATAAATGTCAACTTCACATATATTTATTGTGAAACATTTGATGCGGCGGGTCAGACCCGATATTTAATTTTGGTATTTTTGTAGAAAAAAAATATGAATTCTTTAATAAAACATAATTCCATTCAAGCATATTTTCTATTCAAATAGTTTTGATGTATTATATCAACAGAACGACTCAATTTCAAAATCAAACACAATGTTCAAGTAAGCGGAATGCTTTTTTACAAACACAAAAAAAGTGATAAATAACTTTAACACAGAACACTTTACTTTACTTTAGGTTGAATGGATAAAATAAACTTTTAGCTATGACTTGAAACGTTGAAAAGCAGAACAACGTATTATTTCGTGTTTATTTACATGATTATGTCAAAGTAAGTGAGCGCCTCTGCCCGGGAGCAAGTTTTTTAAAGCAATCTCAACAATCAGAGGGCAATTCTACAAACTTTTTAGTAAAGTTCGAATTCAAATATCATTCTCAATCTGTCGAAAACGCACTTATTTAGGTACCTACAATTTTGACAGAATGTTGACATTGATTTTTAACAGATGTCAAAAAAGGAGGTAAAGAAAAGAGGTAATATTACTGAAACTGCTAAAATTATTAACAAACATAATAGTAATCTATTAGGATTTTTAAACAATTATACAAAATTCAATATGTGTACGTACGTATGTAGTTGTTTCTTATTGCCACCGACTGTATGTCGGTATATATACTCATATTTGAATGTCGGTGCCAATAAGAAACAACTTAAAGAACAAAAATCTAAACTAAAGTCGTAATCTGTGTTCTGTGCTCAAGTAAGGGCGCCTTCAAATTAGTCCCAAACTGTCGCGCGACAGCAGCGCTGCAGCCGCGCTGCTTTGTAAATCCATATAAATAAAAGTCGCGCGGCTGGTCGCGCGACACTTTGCGACTAATTTGATGGCGGCTTAACTTGAGAAGAACACATGTGACTGCAGTTTAGTTTTTTGTTCTTTAAGTTGTCTTATTGCCACCGACATACAAATATACAAGGCGCCCTTATTTGTCACTTTTTAGTTTTTGAAGGCGATTGTACATTTCTGTAAAATAAGTTTTACAACGACGTTTGTCGCTAACCGTACCTACTAGCAATAAAACATAACATTCTATTCCGGTACCTACCTATATTTTGTTTATTTTGTAAACCGATTCATACGCCCTTCAAACTCATATCGATAAAAAAATAAGATTTATTACCTTAGTCATTTATGTTGATATGCATCGCCATTTACAATTTTTTTATCGTGTTTATGTAGAGACAAATGGAATTTGTCATAGATTGATCAAAGTAACTGACAACTGATCATATTGATACCAATCTGCTAATAATTTCACAAGAAACGAGGAACACATCATTTCAAAATACGATTGGTTGTTGTAGAGAGTTTTTTTTTATATTCTTATTTGCGTTGGGCCGCAACTCACCAGGGGTGTGATTTTGTAAGACCTCATTCCAAACTTTGAATCAGAATCCGCTGTGAGTTTCTTGATTGGCATTCTAAAAACTCGGTCGATAATTCAAATTTACACTAGCGCCACCCTTGCGACCATGTCAGCGAGTTGAACTAAATTGACAGGGAGATTTTGACAGATAAAGAATGAGATGACGTAAGAAGTGGCATTCTGTAAGGTAATTTCCCCGTCACTTCGACGCTCACTTCGCACTCGAACCCGATTCAAAGTGTCAAATATATCAAGGTCATTTTGAACCTTATGCAAAGTGAGAGTGAACAGCGATGTGAGATGCGAGTTGATGTTTGAATTTTACAGAATCGCCCTACTGATCTTAACTGATGATGCGAACTAAGGTGAAGCACGCTTGCCTAGGGTAATAATAATAATAATAATAATAAAGTTTTATTGATTCATAAACAAGTGTAACAATTCTTAGGTATGACACTGGATCCCGCACTAGGATACCCTGTGTCGCAGGATCCAGTCTCTTTCGACAGATAATATGAATTATAAAAGATAAGTTAGCAAGTACAAAGGTTTCAGTATAATTAATTAAACTTATGACTAAAAGGTAACTAAATCTATGTGTGTATGTGATGAGTGTAAGTATGTATGTATGAGTGTGGATATGTAATTAATGAGTGTAAGTATGTATGTGATGAGTGTGAGTGTGTTTGTGATGAGTGTAAGTATGCATAGAGTGTAAGTAGTGATAAATACTTTAATAGTGGAATGATAAAAGATTTTCCGTTTCAGCATATTTAAGCCCAAGCAACCATTCCTGAACCTGTTTTTTGCATCCAAACTTTGTCATGGGGAGGATTTTAAGCTTTTTGTTAACTTTTTCATACAGGTGTGGTCCCATATAAGAGAAAGCTTTATAACCAAATTTAAGTTTGCAGAAAACTCTGTTCCACTTGGGTTTTCTACGTGTGCGCTGATCCTTTATCTCTGTGGCAGCTGCTGTTTTGTGAAATTTAAGAAGAACTGATAAAATGTACAGTTGGCGTACCGTAAGTACTCTCGTTTCTTGATATAACATGTCAGTGGGGAAACGGATTCCCAAACTATGAGAGACCTTTAGGACAGCAGCTTAGGGTAACCGGTTCACTCGTGCCTTAAATATACCCAGATCAGAAGATCAGAGAGGTGAGCAATGAATTCCACAGTCTGGCAGTTCGCACAATAAATGCGAAAGCAAAGTCGAAACTGTTCGAAACTATGGAACTTCAACCATATAGCGGTGACGCTTCGTTGACGGTGAATACGCCAATAAACCACAATGTTTTACTTTTTAAGGATCAGGGTGCCTTATTACTAAGACTCCTCGGTCTGCCTGTAATTCTTATCAATTTGTGAAATTTCAAGTGTCTACCTATTACGGTTACACTAGACACTTGAAATTTCACAGACCATGTATCACTATGGCCGCTATAACAGAAAATAATATAAATAAAATAAAGTTTAAAACAAAAGGGAGGACTCCCTTTTGTTCCATACAAAAAACTTACACTTACTTAAACTTCGCAAGTTCGATCGTGTATGGAGTACTGCTCTCATCTTTGGGACGGATCTGCCAGATACCAGCTTGATGCCCTAGAGACAATTGAAAAACGAGCCAAGAGGATCATTGGCAATTAAAGGCTCGTCGAGTCAAAGCTCCAAAGTCTTGAGCATCGACGCCGAGTTACTGGCCTGCCGGTTTTCTATCGGTTGCATTTAGGGGAGTGTGCGACGGAATTGCATAATTTAATTCCGCCGAGCCCGTTCCATCATCGGACCACAAGACGTGCAGCGATGCGCCAACGGTACATGGTGGACATCCCACCCACACGCACGAAACGTTTTGCGAACACATTCATTGTGCGTACTTCTAAGGAGTGGAATTCCCTGCCTGAGTCTGTGTTTCCTGATAGCTACAACCTGGGAGTCTTTAAGTCAAGAGTGAATAGGTTACTTCTAGGCAAGCGTGCTCTATCTTAGACCGCATCATCGCTTCCCATCAGGTGAGATAGTGGTCAAACGTATGCCTATCAATAGATAAAAAAAAAACGTAAGTTATATATTGTACGGTAATACCTTGGTGTGCGAGTCCGACTTGCTCTTAACCGGTTTATAATAATAATGATAAATAGTTTTATTTCGAACGCCACAATCCATAGTGTTAGAAACATAAAAAAAATTACTAATACTAGTAATAAACAACCTCCGCACAAACTGCTGTATAATCGGGGGGCCGAAACTCTCAGCTATAGTATTTAGGATGCTGTTTGGACTGTTTCATTTGGACCATCGGTAAAGGCAGGCTTTATAATGACTTCACTTTACTTCAAAGTGAACGCTTTCAAATTACGTGGGGTCAGTTCAGAGAAGTTCAAAATTAACTTTACAGAATAGCCCAAATAGTACCTACTGCATTGTATTTGATCCGTATTTAGAAACCGTAGTAAAATTGTGATTGAAGTTTGAGCAAGGTATTGTCAGTTCGGAATTTGAATTTCATTGAAGCAGTTCGGCATTCTCTATTCATGATCATCGAGTTTGAATATCATCGGATGAACTAACTTTTATTTCTGTAAGTTTGTTTGTACAGAGGCCAGGACAGGCCAGGAAACTACAACAATCTGTCTTTCTTTGATAGATTTTCTACTTTATCGCAAAAGATTATGGTTCATATTCAATTGAAAAAAATTGATAGTTTAGTATAGCTTGATAATGCTGGCGTCTGTACAGAATAAACGAAAAAAAAAAACATAAATTTTAAAAAATCTTCTAAGTGTTTTCGGCTATTTTTATTTCGAATAAAAGCTTACTTTACAGCTTACTTTAGATTTGGAAGTCGGTTGCAATTAAAGACAACAAACAGAACAAATCCGACTTCCAAATCTAAAGTCATGTGTGAACTGTGCTAAAGTTATTTATCACTTTATAGATTTTGAAAGCGGTTGTCTTTTTTGTAAAAAAGCTTTTTATTTATCACTTTTTAGTACCTACCTTCTTATCATCCAAATCCATTAAGAACCGGCAACACAGTTAAAGCAGAGGTACTCCAAAGATTGAAGTACTTAACTAAAACGTCGCGTCATCTTTGTAGACTTTTTTGGGATTTTGTTGATTTTTCAAAAAGTGCTGAATTAATTTCGATAACATTTATATTGTCCGTATGGCGTCGGACGTAAAGAATAGCACCATCCCATATCTTCCCGTGGGTGTCGTAAGAGGCGACTAAGGAACGTACCAGAGAATGGGCAGCAGCGTTCTCTGTGCATTTGTAACAATCATACTGCGATCGCCAACCCGCCTGCCAAGCGTGGCGATTACGGCAGAGGGGGAGGCCTATGTCCAGCAGTGGACGTATTTCGACTGAAGTGATGTGATAAACATTTATATGGGACTACCCCTGAGGAATACCCTATCCATAAGAAAAATAATTTTCAAAATCGATTCTAATTTGGCGGACAAACCGAGTAAAAAATATACAAAAAAAAAATATTTCTTACAAAAAAGACAACCGCCTTCAAAAACCAAAAAGTGAAAAATAACATTAAAACAGAACACACATGACTTTAGTTTCGAAAGTCGGTGGCTTGGCTGTTCTATTTGTTGTTTTGTATTGCCACCGACTTCCGAAACTAAAGTCATGACATGTGTGTTCTGTTTTAAAGTTATTTTTCACTTTTTGGTTTTTGAAGGCGGTCGTCTTTTTTGTAAAAACACTTTTTTATTTTTCGCTTTTTAGTTCTTCCTTATCATCCAAATCCATTAAGAAATGGCAACACAGTCAAAACAGAGATTGAAAGTACAAAGTGAGAACATTACAACATCATCCATGTATTTTTTTTGCTTTCTATCGATTTTTTCAAAAAGTGCTAAATCAATTTCGATAAAATTTATATGGGACCACCCTTGAGGCATACCCTATTCATCCAAGAATTTTCAAAATACCTTTACATTTGCCGGGGAAATCGCGTAACAAATATACAAAAAAAAAATATAAAAACATACAGACGAATTGAGAACCTCCTTCTTTTTGAAGGACAATTTCAAAAAAGCACTATTAAGAATCTTGATAAATAAATGCTATTACTCAGTAAAAGACTACATGGACGACAATTCTATAATTACTGCCTCAGAAAATTGTTCATCACTTGACCTACTTTGACAATCTTGAATTTTGTTTGACAATGACACTAATATGATTCGAAACTTAGTCTATTTGACATTTATTGAAATTTATTGTATTTTAGATTTGTGTTGTTATGTGTGTCATGTGTGTGTCTAATACTGAAATTCTTACCGATGTGAAAGTTTACACAATTCTACCACTTATTATATTTTAAAAGTTAAATGTGAGCTAAAAAGTAAAAAATTGACAATGTAAATTAAACATAAATAATTAAACATATTTGTACGCCTTTGGGCAAAACATAGAAGATCTACCTATCTGTAACATATCACACTCTGTTGTAATTTGACCTATGTTTACTTCCCGTGATCAAAGGGCTGGTTTTTACCTCGGACAGAGGTTAAGCATTGCCATCCAACGTGGCAATGCCGCCAGTCTCTTGGGCACATTCCCAGTTGACGACGATGTGGGGGAATTTTTTGATGCCTTATTGTCTTAGCTTTTCTTTTTGTTTTTAATAGTTATAGGTTTTCCTTTTTTATTTTTAAATGTTAATATTGTATATTGAGATGTTACATTGATAAACATTATAAAATAATAAATATAGCTAATAAAAAGTGTTTACAAATAAAGCATTCTGATTCTGATTCTGAAGTCGGTTGAAAAAAGACAACAAACAGTCGAATTAAGAACCTAATTCTTTTTTGAAGGCGGTTGAAAAGTTAGGGATTCGTTAGAAAATTCAAGCGTACAGAGTCGCCAGCAAAGTGCTAGTCTATGTTGGTATATGAATATTATTAAGAATAGAAGAAACCAAAAATCCATTGCCATGCCGTGCCGTCAGTCAGCGCAGGCCCTTAGATTTCTACTGGGTATTATTGTGGTCTTAAATATCCATATCGCGGTTGGCAAACAACATATAACTTTGCAAACTTGCTTTGAAAGACAAAGAGGGGACCAAAAAGTTTGATTACGGTCCCATAGTTGCCAAAGGAAGGGATTTAGGAGACTTCCTAGCTCTTCTGTTGAAAGGCCAGCGTTATATTCATAGTATTCTATAGCGACTTATGAAATTAGTCACTAATTTTATTGAAAGCGAGATTTAAATTGACGATTCTTTCTAAAAATCTAAGGGTCAATTCACATCGAGACGGGAAGCTACTCTGCGCGCTCACTTTTTAACTAAACAACACAAAATCGCATTTATGTAGTAAACGAGATATACCTATGCATGCTAAAGTTCGCCAAGGCCAAAATGCAACGCGCTGCACAGCGCAGCGAGCTTTGTTATGCTTTCGCTCGAACTTTAGGGTGTAATAAATAAGTTTGATATTATCATAACCATGATATAGAGACACATAACACCATGGAACAGCATTGAGTATGGTGGTTGAGAGCACTGTCATGCTCACTAAAATGTTTGATAGTGGCGCATCCGTTGAATCATTCGGTTAATTTCAAAATGGTGCTGATCCTCGTCAAGTTCGTGAACGGGTGCTATCGGTTGAGATTGTGGATCTCTTAATGGGGCTTATATCTTTTTGTTTTTATTGTTTTGGATTGATCTTTACTTATATTTTATTACATAGGTATAAAAGTAACACGAGTAGGTAATGTTACCAGGATTTTGCAAAAACTTGATTGAGAAAAGTGTCTGTGATCCTACGTTTTAGAAAGAGCAACTAGCTTTAACTTTTTGTCTTACTAACCGACAAGGGCGTCGCCAAGGGGGGGCGGTAGGGGCAGCTGCCCCCCCCCTAGAGACTCCAAAAGGTTCATGTGCCTTTGACTGTATTTAAAATTCATACTTTTCCTATCCACCAAATATCAATTTGCCCCCCCCCCTAGGCCATCAGCTGGCGAGTCCTGGCGACGCCCTTGCTAACCGACTCCTTGACAATCCAAAAGTGCCTATAAATAGTTCAATTAAAATGAATGCTTGTACTTTTGCTTTATTGTGTCGTTTTTTAAAAAGTGCTCATCGCGTTTCGTCGCGTCTCACTGTGAACTGATCCTAAGGCCGCAAATTCGGATCTGCGGCGCGTGCAGCGCATCGTTCCAGCGTGCATTGTCGCGTGCATTGTCGCGTGCATTGTCGCGTGCAGCATCGCGTTCAACGTGCACGAGACTAATTTTCATTTGAGCGTGCGTGCGAGCGAGGCGTCCAGTGTGTTGACCAATCGAATGCCGCGGTTCAAGGGCAAAAGTCATCAACTCATCATGTCAAAGGAACGAGACACTTGACTCAAAAATGAGTTTTCTTCTTATAATACGTCAATATCTTTCCATTGCATATTTTATTTATGCACACCACTTCTTTTACTGGCAAATTGGGACACACTGAATAAAATATAACTTGTAATCGCTCGTTAAAACGCCGAACGCTGATCAAGCCGTTTAACCGCGCGCTTTTGGCTGCAGGACGTGGTGTTTCGTCGCTTTCGCGGACTAACGTAGTCTTAAGTCGTCCCTATTAACACAAGTTAGAAATTATAAAATATGTATGTTTAGGTTAAGGTATTTATGTATGGGCCTATACAGCCTGAAATAAATGAATTATTATTATTATTAACTACACGCTAAAAACACTGCTATGAATTCACCAAGAGAAAAGTTTATACGTTCAGTAGTCGAGCGTGCACGCTCATAACAACGCCCCGCTGCACGCTCCGCCGTTCCGAATTTGCGGCCTAAGCCTTATCTACTAAATAATCTCTTCACTTAGTAGAAAGCTTCAAATCTGGGTTATAAAGTACCTACTAGGTATTTAAATATCCTGCTAAATGTAGAAACAAAAAAGGGCACCAAGCGACGTTGATAAGTGAATTCAAATCTCTGTCTAAACGGCCTTAATCCCCGTTCCGTTTCACGCAGACAATGGCCTTGTGTTTACATAAAAGGTTGCCGCGTTCCGTTTTACGTAACTTTGTAGTAAAAACACACGATGATGTTAATCTAAAATGCTAATGAAGTGGCACAGATGTCTTTATTGTATGTGTAGATAGATACTGGTGCTAATTCTGTTGTGAATTAGCTAAACTTATTTTAAGTTATTTATATCTCTTTCTATCCAATAAAACAAGAAAGAGAAAGACATTCATAAGAGCTGTCCATTTAAGTTGATCTAAAATCCATACCTACTTACTTTCACGATCAAACGGCTGAACTGATTTTGATGAAATTTTGTAGGAATATAGTTTAACCCTTGGGGAAGGACATAGACTACCTTTAGATCCGCGACTTCGTCTGCATCTGAGATAACCGACATTCACGCAGACAAAGTCGCGGGCAAAAGCCAGTGTTCATATAATTATAGTTATCATTTCAAAACGTATTGAATAACAACACGGCCAAGTTCAAGAAAAAACTAAATTGACATCTCTAACTTCTTTCATATCTATCGCTGTCCTTTTCTTCAGCTGCCTGGCAGTAAGAGATGCCAATTGTCTAATTTTAGTTCAGTTTATGAACAAGAGAATCGGCGACAATGTACCTACTCTACTTACACTAACTAATTGTTCTACTCAAGAACCACAAACAAACAAACACAAAATATATATTTTGTGTTTGTTCGCAGTTCGCAGATCCATTTAATTTTGGTACTTGCCACGTTAGTACCTGCTCGTCTAGACGTGGTAGGCACTTTGTTTACTAACCATTACCTATTATTTTTAAGGGAAGTCTCGAGATTTCAATAAACATTTATGTTTTCTCGAAAATTTTGTATTTAGGTACTTTTATCGTACTTATATAGATCGTAGCTATACCGAGCAACTCAAATACCCAATAACAATTTGCCCGATTTGAGAATGGTGCCTAAGGTGGACCACGCTTGCCTAGGATAAACCGGTTCACTCGAGCCTTGAAGATACCCAGATTATAATGTATCTGGGAATAGAAAGTAGAGAGGCGTGCAGTGTATTCCACAAAAAATGTGGAAACAAAACGCTTGGTTCGAGACAGTGAACTTCTACCGTGTAGCGGTGACGTTTCGTCGTATCTCTGCTCGTCCAATGATGGAATGGAGATGGGGGAATTAAGTTGTGCAATTCCAAAGCATACTCTCTTAAATGTACCCGATAAAAGGCCGATAGGTTGGCAACGGTGCGGCGATGTTCAAGGTTTTAGAGCTTAGCCTTAACCAGGGAGTCGTTGTCTATGAGCCTCTCGGCACGCTTACTTTGTGCTATAGACCTTATTTCATTATGAAATAAAAAAATAAGGGTTCCGTATCGAAATTCACACATAAGCTATTAATATCGTACCTATATAAGTAAGGTTAGTCAGGACAAATAGTATCTACCTACTCGGATATAATCATGTTTTTATTGATTTCAAAGTCCTATTACAAGTAATAATTTATTGACTTTACACATTATGAACACTATGACACTTTTGTTCGTAACCAAAAAGGCACTTAACCTAAAAGTGTAAAAATAGGTAGGTATTCAAAGTAACTTCATGTTAAATATTTGGATACATCAATAATGATGATGGTTTACGGTTTTTCCATTAAGTCTGATCTCACTTAACCTTTGGGTATTGACGTGGTTTTTATTTTACGGCACTCACGTAGGAGGTTGAAAGCCCTTAACTTAGTGTGATTTTTTTGATCAGATTCCATCTATAAATACAAAAATGAAATCCAAGACCGTGGTCCCGGTCCCAAATACCCCACGACCCAAAAATCACACTAAGTTAAGGGCCTTTGAAGCCCTAATCTAGAGACTTAGAGTACCATGGAGCCATATATTAAGTAAATTATTATGTGTTTGCCATAAATGAGCATGGCGGTTGAGAGAATTGTCATGCTCACTCAAATGTCTCGCTGATGGTGGCGCGTGTGTTGGATCATTCGGCTCCCTCCAAAATGGTTGAGCTGAATGGTGCTGATTCACGCGTCATGTTCGTGAACGGGCGCTGTCAGTAGAGATTGGTCAACTCTTAACTGCCATGGTTTTTTTTCTTGATTATTTTTTACATTTTGTATTTCTAGATTACCTTCATAGTTTTCACATATAGAAGCAACAAGAATAATGTAAGCAGTATTTTGTAAAAACTTGATTTTAAAAGAGTGTCCGTGGAGTTTCTTGCTCGTTTTTCTCCATAGAGACCTACCTACGTTTTGGAACGAGCAACTAGCTTCAACTTTCTGACTAACTGACCGACTTCTTGACAATTCAAAAGTGGCTGTAAATGGTTTAATTGAAATAAATGCTTTGACTATTGACTTGATAATGAATAACTTACGTTAAATACGCATATCAACAAACAGAAATATCTAATTTTTTTTCGCCACTCACAGCTTATAGTTGACCCAACTTGAAGCTACGAAGCAAGATCAAGGTCACGGGTAACCGGTGAATGCAAGCGGCAAGTTGCCGCTCGTTATGGCTTTCTGCGGAAGAGAATTATTATGAATTAACGTTAATATCAGTAGAACTAAGGTCACCGACATTAACGACATTCACCCGCTCATCTAACAATACTCCAAACATACTGACAAGATCGTCTTCCATTCGTCCGCAAACACATCACAGTCAGGCTTGGCGTCCAAGACAGCATTAAGGAAAACAGAACATGTGGGATGGGCGAGTGGGTACGGGCGACTGTACTCCTAACATGGACGGCGAACAACAAGGACAAGTAGGTCGATTCTGTAAAATTTAAACAACAACTCGCATCTCACACCGCTATTCACTCTCACTTCGCAAAATGACCTTGATATATTTGACACTTTGAATCGGGTTCGAGTGCGAAGTGAGCATCGAAGTGATGGGGAAATTACCTTACAGAATGCCACTTCTTACGTCATCGTCATCTCATACTTTGTCTGTCAAAATCTCCCTGTCAATTTAGTTTAACTCGCTGACACGCTCGCAAGGGTGGTACTAGTGTAAATTCGAATTATCAACCGAGTTTTCAGACTGCCAATGAAGAAACTCACAGCGGATTCAGATTCAAAGTTCTGTCTTGCAGTTGGGGAGCATCCATTTTTCCACGCATATGTTTTTAGGTTATCGTAGCTTCCTGCTAGCGAAACAATTGTCTAAATCGGGCCAGAAGTAATTCTGGAGATGACCTCTTACAAACAAAGCCTCTTGTAAAGTAATATAGAAGTATAATAACTGTAATATCCGCCTTTGTCTTCTCTCGAATCACGAACTATGACAAAATGATTTTCTGTAAGCATCTGTATTAATTTTCTAAATAAGATTTACAGGGAACAAACAAATTTAGCTGATGCTAAGATTGAAACAAATTGATCCTTTGATTAACTTCCAAGTACTTCACTAGAGCAGTCTTATCAACGTAGAGTTGAAAGGACTAATTAAATATCTTAACAAAACTAATATTGTCATGTTTGATGTTATCTATTTTAGTAAATTTATTAGTTAACTAAGTGTTCAGAAACAATCTGATATCGAATCAATATAATGAAAGATAAACTACAGATCAGAATTTCAAAAAGGAGTTGTTTCAAAATGTATGGAGCCTGGGCCTTGTACACCATACTTACAAATAGGGAAACACATTGTAAGTAGTTCTCAAGTCTCCAATTACTTTAAAATGACTTTTTGAGCAGGCAAAACACAAGAACGTGCACTTGAAATTGCAACACACAACAAGAAAACAGTTATGGCGTCAGCTGTCATTTTGATTGATTAATGACGTTTGACATTTATAATTCTGATTTTCTGCGTCGATTTGTGGATAACCAGGTAAACAGAGGGGAAAGAAACGGTGTTGAATAAAAAAAAACAAATGGGAGGTTGTTAAAAAGAACTCCAAAAACTAGAAACAAAACGAGACGAAAGCACATACGGAAAAGTGTCTAAAGTGACACTGCTGTGACACTGACAGCTGACAGTTCTCTTTCTACGATCAATGGTCGATCTATGGTTTATAGAGTAGCTAAATCTGAGTGACGCCATGTTGAAAATCCATAAAAATAATTGTTAACTATCAATTTACTACCACAACAGTATACATTGAAGTGAATTATCTGTTTTTTTCCCGGATTTTACGGATTTATCTCTTTTTTTTGAAGTGGTGTACATAGACTGGGCCCAATATGAAACATGTCTTTTAGTATTTGTTTTAAGTATTCCCCATTTCTACCCGTGGGTGTCATAGAAGGCAACAGAGGAATATTGACCAGAGGATGGGCAGCAGCGTCGTTCTGAGTACCATAACACCTACTGCGATCGCCAATATGCTTTGGTCAATCATGGCGATTACGGCTGAACTTCCCCTTGGAGGAGACCTATGCCCAGCAGTGAGCGTCTAAAGATTGACATTATGATGGTGTTAATAATGGAATAACAAGCTTCTGTCCACGACTTCGTTCGCTTCAACTTTCTTACGGAGAGGTACCTTATTTTTTTACTAATTAATTTAGCGGATAGCACTCAGGGTTAATGTAGCTTCCTATAAGATATATATATATCAAATTGAAAAGCTTTTTCAAAAAAAAGAAAACCGCGTTCAAAAACTAAAAATTGATAAATAACTTTACTTTCGGAAGTCGGTGGTGGTGCATTTGTGTTTGTGGTTTTGTATTCTTTTTTTCACGTCGTCTAAGTATTTTTTTTGGGAATTTGTTGATTATCTCAAAAATTGCTGTATCAATTTTGTTAAAATTTATATGGGACTATTTCGGAATAAACCCCTTTCGAACAAAAAAAGAATTATCAAATCCATCTATATATGACAGAGTTATACCCAAACATACATAAAAAAAAAAAAATACAAACATTCGAATTGATAACCTCCTCCTTTTTGAAGTCGGTTAAAAAGAAAGAAAAACCATTTATTCACACGGAAGTGACGCATTTAATACATAACAAGCTTAAAAATAAACAATTAAATTCTAAAAAAAACAAAAAAAAACCCCTCGAAAGAACCTCTCGAGTGTCGATGATACCGCATAGGCTCATAGGCAGCGGAGGTTTGAACTTCAATATTTTTCTTACGACAGTCGTTGAAAAAAAAAAGAAGTCAGAAGAGAAGTGAAGAGTTTGTATGTATTATGAAAAAAGAGAATCGTCCGTGTGCAATTAGACACCCAGATTACTCTAGCGCCGCATCCACAGCAAAACAAACCAATACATACATTTATAGACCCCTGAATGTTTGTAAACTATTCAAGCCTTAACAGTTGATGGTCATCAACCGAGAGATAGTTTCAAGGGTGTGAGAGGGTTACCATAATCCTCAGACTTGGCAGAAGTCGTGGGGATCGCAGATAAGTTATTAAGTACACGAAAGCCACTACTGCCCGACTTCCAGATTTTCCCTAGTCGCCTTCTATGACATCCTCGGGATGAAATGGGTGGTTGTTATTCTGGCCATCCCACAGAGGTTTTTGGATAAAATTCAGTGGGTAGACTATGATCTAGATTAAGAGATGTTAATTCCAGTTCTTTCCATTGACATGTTTTTTCCAAATGACATCATTTACCCATTTCGATGCACGCCAAATCTTCTTCTTCTCTTTAAATGGTAAAAGGTATTTCAAGCCTTGCTTAGTGAGATATATACTAGCCCGAACAATAAGGTAAAATTTCTACACTTTGAAATATCTTACCTTTAGCATATTTCCACAAAGCTGCACATTGCTTACTGGGTTAGAAATATTTTATCCACACGCCGTTTTGAATGCTAGTAAAGTTTTGCCCATGTGCTCATAATTCCGACTAGGCAACTCGTAGATTTGTGATTTCATTGTGAAATGCTTAATTTCATAATGGACTTCAGAAGCTTATGCTTAGAGTTACTAAAAGCCTTATCTCACCTTTTAGATTAGATTAGACAAAACTGTGAATACTCTGGTTGTTTTAACCGTATTCAACCTTATTTGAAACTCAAAATATTGGAATATATAAATTGCACCATCGGTGAGACGGTATTTGTCAAAATTCATAAAAAATACTTCATTACGCCAAAATGCTTAAAAACACCTTTTTATCTGGAGGGACAAAAACGCGTAGCAACATTTTGCGCACGACATGTTGCCCAATATGTTGAAAGACGGTGCAGAACTTTTGTTTAACAACGTTGTCTGTCTACGCATTCTACTAAGACGTCAGTCGTCGACAACATGTCGCCAGAGGAACTATAGTGTTGATTTCAGCGGCAGTGGTTATAATTTTATCGAAAAATGCATCAAAAAGATAAAAACCACGTTGGTTAATTTGTTAAAAAATACAGTTCGATTAATTTGAGCACTCGTTCGTTACACCACAATACGGATATGGTTGCGCGTCACGTCTCCACTTGACAACAATAAATGCTCAACTAACAATGCTCTCTAAACAAACAACAAGCCGCGCGTCATGTTGTGCGCCACCTGGAAACGTCGCGCTGATGTACAACATTGCCGTACATGTTGCGCGTCAATTGTTGCCTAGTGGATACGAGGCTTAACTATTAAAAGGACAGTTTTGCCTTTGCCTTATCGAAGATACGAAATGATACAAACTGGTTTTATATTCATAATAATAATCATTTATTTCGAGCAACAAGACTCATAGTGTTAGTAACAATATACTTACAAACTACGATAATAACCCTTACACAAAATAAAATGAAAATAAAAAAGACATTTTAAAAAACATGCTTTTAAACTAAAAATATTAAACTAATGATGAATAACAATAACTAAAAGGAAAAAAGAAATGCTTGAGGCATTGATATTGTGTAGTACACTTGTATAACGGACAGCGTTTGCGTCAAGCTTTTCTTTTTTCCTTTTAGTTCGTGTTATGTTTAACTTTTTTAGTTTAAAACCTTGATTTTTAAAATGTTTTTTTATTTTCATTTTATTCTTTACTTTTTTAGTCTTATTAACTTTATCGTTTTCTACTCTTCAAACCCTTTCATTTGATATTAAGGGGTTTGAGGAAAAATATGTAATCCTCCATCTTGGAGCGGCGGCCATTTTGAATGTATTACAATATTGAGGAAAATTTCAGCTCAATTGGATACCTAGAAATGATCGAAAAATGGTTTGCAAATATTGCGAGAACTTACATACGAACAACGCAAGTTATATAAAAGCTTGAAAAATAACTTATGATTTTTTTTTAAGTTTGTAGGTGGGATCATCTACTAATACCAATATCTACAATTGCCAATTTTGTTGAGCGCCACTTTGACTAGGTACTAATTGTTTTAATCTTCTCTAATTCATTTTCAGTCTTACAAATGGGTATCGTGCTACCAAGTAACGGGATTGTGGAGGTCAGACAAGCGGTCTCTCCATGTAAAACACTGGTATTGCTGTATTCTGATTTACTGGAAGCCGACCCAAACATATTTGGGAAAAGGCTAGGCAGATGATGATACGAACCGATTTTATGCTTATGGTTATGGTTTTCTAATTGTTTTCATATTTTGTCGACGGAATTAGCTAGTAATACCTACATCATCAATTTTGTTGATCGTCACAATGATTTTTAATTAATTTTATCATACAGCCGATATTTCCGTCAACTGAGATCAAACTAAAACTTATCAACAGATTTACTCCCTAAAATGTAATTCCAAATCTCATTGAGGTGTAAGGGAGAACTAGTCGGTCATAAATAATTTCTCAGTATATGGGTAAGTATGAATGCTTTCATCCTCTTTCTATTGGACCCTATACTGGACACTCGATGAAAGTCGTTAATAGAAAATTGAGGTGCGGACGTCCCTTCTTCCTAGAAAACAAAAACAAGAGCACACCTACCACTCTTCACCGCACACTATCGTGGTATTTTAGTTTGGAGATTTATGTACCTTTAAACTAAAATACTAGCTTTCACCCGCGGCTTCGCCCGCATGGTTTATTGATAAAAAAGTGGACTATATCCCCAGGCTTCAGACTATCCATATTAATTTTATCACAAACCGCTCGGCAGATTAGCCGTGAAACTTCAGCAACCTTTCAGCAACAGCACGTCTGCGAGATTCAGCCGCTTCAAAGGTTTCAGTGGCTCGTTGGGACGCCATGTAAGTCGCCTGCTGCTGACGTCAAACTTGGGACTGTTCTGGTGTCTCGCAGTCCGTTGTGACACCAGATACTCAGCATACCTTTGCTGTCGATTTTGGGACTGTTCAGGTGTCTCCGCAGCCCGTTGTGACACCAAATACTCAGCATACTGTTGCCGTCGATTTTAAGACTGTTCTGGAGTCTCTGCAACCCGTTGTGACACCAGATACTCAGCATGCTGTTGATATGCCAGATACTCAGCGTGTTGTTGATGTCAATCGTGGAAATATTCTGGTAGTTCTATTCTGTTTTGTTCTGATCTGTTGCTCTGTGTGCCGCCTCACGGACGGCCTGCTCAAGCCTTAGCAGCTCGGCTTATTGAGACGTCTCATTACGTCTAGCTATTTACATAGCTCGGGTTTTATTAGAGCTTTGTGAAATATTAGAATTACGGTTACGCGGTGTTTAAGTACAATTTAAAAAAAATATACAAAATGGGTTGTCATTTTCAAACAAAGAACTAAAACAATTCCAACAACTAATGAAGAGAAAAAGTAAACTTTCTTCTTACTACTTATAACTCAACCTATAATATACCTAAAACTAACCATAAAAGTTAAAAACAAAAATAAATCTTCTTCCCTCCCTGAATCCCATTATTTGGGGTCGGGTCTCCTCACAATTGGGCTTTCATGAGGTCTCGTTCTATGTTAGACCACCAGGTCGCTAGCGGGCGGACTCTACTTCTTTTCTGTTCTGGCTTTGAAGCCGCTTCGTGTATATATATATTACGAATTCTGTCCAGCCGGGTCACGCCTCTTGCCCATCTAAGCATCTTAATTTCGTTGATATACATCTTTTGATCATGTGTATTCGTTGTTATCCAGCATTCGGACCCATTGAGTGGAGCCGGTCGGTCGGGTCACAACACACCTGTAAGCGATCGCCATTTTTGCCACGCCACGTTAATTCTGTGTGTCACATCGGTGTCAACGTTAGCATCGGGTGTGAGCATGAAACCTAAGTATTTAAACTTCTCTACGGTGGGAATTTGCGTGGTCCCTAAGTATATGATTTCAGATGTACCCAGTATTCCCGTTGTAGACTTTTTTGTTAAATCAATACTTTCCTAATCCATCATAATCTTGATTGCCTGTATTGCGTCAGTGGTTGACCTGGATGCTGTGAAACCAAACTGATTTGGAGGTACTTCTGTATATTTGTCGACGTTTATTAATGCTTGTTTCGTGTTTTATTTATAAATAACAAATTTACAATATTTACACGTACAATAAAAAAAGAAAAACCTATAACTATTAAACAAAAAATAAACTAATATAATAAGGCATCAAAAAATTCCTCCACATCGCCGTCATCTGGGAATGTGCCCAAGAGACTGACTGCATTGCCACGTTGGATGGCAATGCTTAACCTCTGCCCAAAGTAAAAACCAGCTCTTGGATCACGGGAAGTCTCAACTAACCTTTTGGAAATTTTCTTAAAAAGGAGATGAGCACTCGGACCCCACGACCCGAGGGTTTCAACCCCCAATGGCTCGAAAATAAAGTTATCACCAAGGATACTATACTTTCGCCGTTTGTTTTCTGCAGCCGCATCAGCAGCACCAGCACAGCAGGAAGATGGGATGGCGTAAGAGTATCGACGCACGTAGCGTCCCAAACTAAAGGCCTACCCAACTTCCAAGGAAATAATGACATGCCGTCCGGTCTCTTGCTCTTTCTTTCCCATATCTTAAGCGTGTGTGAGGTCCGTTTTATGCCCCTGTAGTAGTCACATTGTGCCACATCACCCTTGTTCTTACAAAAAGGTAGGCGAAGGCTTTGGCGCCAGGATATTAAATAGCTTAGTCAGCCAAGCTACGCCTATCGGGCCAAGAGTTTTCCAAAAATCTACAGGAATCACATCAGGCCCAGTAGCTTTTCTGTTTTTCATTTTAGACATAGCGTGTTTAACCTCTCTAATATCTATCTCGGGTGTGGGTCCATACATGGGTTCGTGGGGTATGGGGTCCTCATTTGAAAGAAAAATAAACTTTTTTACTTAATACTTACAAATAAAATCTAGGTATACCGAAATAAATAAAAATACAATCCTATAGCGCATTCCAACGTAAACAACTAATTAAAGTAAGTGCTGAAGTCAATCATATCGTGTTATTTTTTAAACTATTTGTCTAAATTACTTAGTGTAAAAGACAAAGTTCATCTACATTAAATACTGAAAGCGACATATGTATCAATTTTGATAAAAATTTGCTAACTACTTTAAAATGTGCATCGTAAAAAAAGTATTTAATTTGAATGTAATTATGGCTCATAATTTGGGATATATTGGCTTCCACAGAAAAGGTAGATAATTACTGTCGCGGACTTTTATTTAGAACTTTTTAAGGTAAACAATCCTTCGATAATTATCTTTGTGTAACTCTAACGGTATAGGCAGCGCACGCCAAGATAGCTCTCAGAGGGCAGATATTTTTCGGACTTATGTGATACTTATTCTAATATTATGGCCAAATTACATAAAATCTTTATAAATTGTAGCCCATGTGTTATTCTAATGTATAAACTATATTTCTGTAAAGTTTTATTGAAATCCGTTAAGCCGTTTTAGCGTGAAAGAGGAACAAACATCCATCCATCCATCCATCCTAACAAACTTAAGCATTTATAATATTAGTAGGATTTAAGAGTATGCGTAAGAGCCGCTGGCAAAGTTAAAAGAGCAAGTTTTATTTGAATATATTATTATTATTGTTCTTACTTAAGAGGAAAAAATCCTACTTCAGAATGTTATTTCAAATAAACAGTCGTTCTTGTAGATTTTGAGAGCAATATTATAAGACTTGTGTGACTTAATAAAAATATCAACTTTCAGATGATTTTACTAAAGGAAAAGTTTTATTACATCGTTTGAGATGTTCGTTTACTTTCTTATGAAGTAAAACAAAGATAGAGGAGTAAGTAGATATACCTATTCTATTGTTGCTAATTGAAGTAGATTGAAGTTATAACGTGCTTACCCACATACATATATTATATGAACTGTATTGAATGTAACTCTACACACAATCGTAGAATTAGTTTGTAACTGGAGTTTTAGGTAATTTTGATTTCATTTAGCCTTCAGAGGTTCGGATTGTGGAATTAAATAGAAAAGAAGAATTGATTAAGAGAATTAATTCAGCGTTTGAAACGATGAAACTGGAGATAAAGTTAAAAGTAACAACAACAAAAGTGTGAAGACGGGCCCGTGTTGGTGTTAGAGACCGCGGCGAACCTTTTGAACACGAATGTATGTTTTACAAATAAAAAGACTGATTCTGATTCTGATTCTGAATAATAAATGATTTTAATTAAAATTTTCTATTAAATAATTCGCCTAAAAAATTAAATTTTCTCCCTCAATTTGGTTAGTACGGCCTAATTTCAATAATTGGTGAGCTATCCGCGTAGTTGATACCTCGAAAGAAAGAACAATAACCAGGCATGTTATTTAAAATGTTTGAACAAAAAAAGCACCATCCGTGATTTTTTTTCATGTCGTCTAAAAACAGATTGGCGGATTGGCGATTTCAGACCTATATTCATTATATGATCTATACTTCTATACTTAATATTATAAAGTTGAAGAGTTTGTTTGTTTGTTTGGTTGAACGCGCTAATCTCAGGATCTACTGGTTCGAATTGAAAAATTCTTTTTGTGTTGGATAGTCCATTCATTCGAGGAAGGCTATAGGCCCATGCGAAGCCGGGTCGGGTCGCTAGTAATTAATATAAGTCTGAAATCGACAATCCGATATGAGCAACCGTGGTAATCAATGCTCGTGCCTTCTCTGTATGAGAAGAGGCCTTTGCCTTGCAGTGGGACAGTTATAGGCTGGTTGGTGGGTGATTATTCATTTAGTTACTAAAATACCTTAAAAAGTACCTACCTCTACAAGTCTCATTACCTAATACCTATCGCATCGGTAAAGGGACTTCTAGTGGTACTTCTACCTAGTCACAAACAAAAAAATAAATAAATTGGTTGTCTGTGAAGTCGGTTTACGGACGATAGTTTTACGTGATAACGTCATAAAGAAACATAATGGCTGGTCTCGCAATCTTAGAGTTAAAAATTATAATATTAACGCTCGAAGATTATTGCTTCACATGACGTAAATGTCAGAACAGGCGGTGATATGTCCCTCTTCCTCCCACTACAAAGCACGCCTGCCCAAAAATTGGTCGAGGCGTAAAATACTTCGCTCAAGGACACTATGTCGACTACAAGTAATCAGAAGCCGCGCGCGCGCCGCCTTGCTGGCCAATCGCGTCCGCTGAACCAAGATTTATCTGAACCCTGGGGTGTGAACAAATTAGTGAACCAGAGGATTTCTAAAATCGGTGTTTTTCGAACCCGCGTCGTCGCCAGCTCCATCTCCGCGATCAAGCACGTGGCGGAGAAGAACGAGAAGGTACGTGGGCTTGCAATCCAAATACCTCGCCAATCAATCGTCCTGTTCACTATCAATCTAGGTTATTTCAATACGATTACCAGTATCCTATATTACGGTCCACTCTAAAGATAAAAGATAAAAGCTTCCGTCGAGGTGGGCGGAGCTTATTGCTTGGGCCGATCGTGCCTCTCTATCGCTTATTCCGCGCTCTTGCTTGCAGGCTCAGGCAGCTCGTGCGTGCAGCCGGTGTTAATCGATTTATAAGACGTTATCACAGCAATAACAATATAATTATAACAAATACAACAAAATTACTTACGTACTTCATGTACATTTTTCGTGGCTTCAGAATCACATGTTAGGTTTTCACTATTATACGTAAAAACAAAACTAGAATAACAAACAAAAAGAAATAGAAAAAAAGACTACATTCTTTGAACCCAATCCAATAATCCTATCGAGACTTAAGGAGTATTGGTAAAATGTCGATCTATCTTCGACGTTCCTCAATTTCTTACACAAACCGTGAAAAATGTTTTCATTGTACCGTAAGCCCTTTGCTACATGGCCCTGCCAATATCATTTACTATCAATGTATTATATTATTATTTATAATAATAATAATACGTTTATTTATTTGACTACTTAGGTCCAATTGTTAGTAACATTAGAAACTTAATCTACGTGTTAGTAATATAAACAGAAACACACACAACAGACATATAAATTATGGCCGACAAGGTTGTCCTTGTCGCACCAAAACATTTACAAAATGCCTTAAAATTGGGGCATCCAGCTGATCTGCTAGGGCCTTCAGAATGCTATTGGAACTGCCACGCACCCCATAATGAAGCAGTCCTTTTCCTTCTAATTGCGTAGAAGTCATCAACTCCCGCTTCTGCGAACATAACGGAAGCTCTGATAAAGTTATTTTTAGGGTTTCGAAGGTCTTTAAGATAAGATGCCATTAAGGCGCTGATTAAGTTCATATTAAATACCTAATTTAATTAAATCGTGAACTTATGTCTGACGTGGATGGACAAAACATTGATAATCACACAAAATCTAGGTACCAGGAATATTTAAACGAAACTTTTACTATCTCACAGTCAATTTAATTATCTATCTTTTAGTATACGCCTTTTTTAAGTTAAAGAATACTATCTTTTATTTAATTTTTCGACTAAACTTTGAGAGTTTTGGACGTAGCGCATACGATTCTCTGGTCGCTCAAGGTCGCCGGCGTATATCGTCGCCTTAAGTATCTCTACCACTTTATGCCAAAGTGACTGCTACAGTACGAGAATCATAATCTTATCAGCCTTTAGACGCCCATTGATGGGCATAAGTCTCCCCCAAGGGGGGTTCAGCCGTAATCACCATGCTTGGCCGATGCATGTTGGCGATCGCAGTAAGTGTTATGGTATTCAGAAAGACGCCCATCTTCTGGTCAATATCCCTCTGTCGCCTTTTACGACACCCACGGGTAGAAATGTAGTGGTGCTATTCGCAGCCGGCACCACACGACTTAAAATTGTACTTAAAACTTGTACGCATACAAATTACTTCGGATAGGTGGAAAGCAATTGATGACGCTGTCTGTACCTACCAATGAGACTTTGTAAATAAGGCTAAGCTATAGGCCGCTATCTATCTGTGCGTCAGTCTGTCACCAAGGTATCTTTATAGAACCGTAGTAAGAATTAATTTGAAATTTTAACAATGTCATCATCATCATCATTTCAGCCGAAAGACGTCCACTGCTGGACATAGGCCTCCCCAAGGGGAGGTTTCGCCACGCTCGCTCGCTCAACAGTGTGTCTACTAATAATTCTGTAAACATTCGACAGCATGAAAAAAAGCCAAAAAAGATGGCATCACAGCAGTGAAAATTCCAAGTCAAAAAATAAATCCTCTGCATACTTTGACAGCCTATAGCTCCGATATCCTACGGATTAGGATATTGCAACTTGGGTACGTTTATTTATATAGTTTTTGGGAATTATTGTGCACACAGTTTGACCGTATCGATTACGTTTTGATTACGGGTTTTTGGTCCATACATTTTGGACCATGTCCTTTCGTCACCGTGGCCATTCTCAATAAAAAAGGCTAGTTTTAATGTACAAGTGTGTGCACAAAAACAGGTGGCCCTGTTCCCTCACTCTCTTAGTCCGATGGAACGGCAATCTTGGTCAGGTCAGGCGTAGGACAAACGGCTTTACGTGCTTTCCAAAGCACGGAGGGAACTCGGTAAGAAAATGGATACCAATAAAATTGGTATATACCATGGATATGTGAGTAGGTGTATACCGTATTATAATAATTGATTAATGTTCGAATAATTTGGCATTTTTATTTATGGACATAATCAATTTCAATTATTACATTATTAATCTGACATACCTAATATAAAATTGATCTGCTGAACTGACATATAACTTGACATTAATTAATAGGTCCTTAATATTCTTATTTTTCAATTCATAAAACGTAATGGACCTCTTATTTGTTTCTTATTTTTATTTTATGTAATTAAAATAGATTAAATAGCATGTTCATAACAACATAATTATATGAATAACGGAAGAAATATTCGTATACCATATGTAATGGTAGAATGTAAATGGGTTGTTATAATACTTTAAGATCATGCTTTGTACACCTACATTCCCGCAAAAAAAAAATTGAATTGGAATTTGATCTGTATGGCTTTTACATAACCACGTACTTATAGATAGATTCCCAAAGAATCATAGCGAGATTCATACATTCATTTGTATGAAAAAAAAAGTAATTAAGAGGGTTTAAAATATTTTCCAATGTGAAGAACACATTGCCAGGAGCAGATTGATATACTTCGCATATTTTTAAACCTCCGCATAATTAAAATATTACGAAATGAAAATAACACTTTTTCGTTACATCTCGATGCCCATTTTGTGTTTATAAAAAAAAGAAAGTGACAAGCGATGTTAAAGTAGGTACCTATAAAATTGACAGACAAGTGATGTGACAAGTGTGTGGAAAAATATAATCATTATTTGTGTTAATATTTCGCATAAAACGATGCAATTTCAATGTAAGAACTGCGAAACGGTGGCTGTCAATGTCACTGTTACTGTCAGTCACAGTTTCGTTCTAAAATAATGAGCTTTTCGTTAAACTATTAACTTTTTTTTTCCGGGGTTTTAAAATATTGTAAATGCCTGAAGATGCTCTTTAAGTACCCAAGAACATAAAAATTAAAATTTCAACTTCTCTAAACATCTTAATTTTTTTTGTACAAATTCTGCCATGATTCTTTCGGTTGATTGGTTACTTATTATTCATTTGGAGCTTGAGTTAGTGCCCGGTCGATGAAAATAGCCTAAAGATTTATTTTTTAATTATTTAGTTAATAAAATATTGATACAGAGATGTTACTTAATTCTAAACTTTTACATTTGTTACGATATCAAATTGACGAAATGTAAAAGTACAGTCGACACAAAAATATGTCTATTTAAAATCTTTGTTTATTTACAGGACTTTTAACAAGATGTCAGTACTATTGTGACAAAACAACTTAGGAACTACATAAATATAATATTTTTATATTATAAACTTTTTTCGCCAACTCGTGAGTTAGTAGTAAACAGTAAGTATACAATTATATCTTGTGTGTTTATTTTATAATTCAAACATAGGTCTTTCCTGTCTCTTTGATCCCGACTACACTCCATCATCAGCAATGTTGGACATCGACGACAATTCCACAATTTTCAAAATTGGGTGAATCAAACGTATGTGTTCTTTGTGTATGTGAGTGTAAACGTACCTACGATACAAGATATTTTCTTAGTAAGGAGCAACTTTTTTCTTTTAAAGAAAATGGAAAGTAACCAGAATTGTCACATGCAGTCTCACTTTCTGCGAAGCAGACACAATTGTTGTACAAACACCCTAAAATATGATTATGAGGATCAAGGAACAGGAAAAGGGTTAATTAAGGGGCTATTAAACGACTTTTACAGATTTTAAACTCACAATCACGTCAAAATGTGCAGTGTAAATGATTTAAAAAAAATATATGTTAAACTAGAACATTCTCTTAATCATTAAGTATGTGAGTATTTTTGATTAAGTTCATATTAAATAGTTTAATTAAATCGTGAAGTTGTGTCTGACGCGGACAAAACATTGACAATCACACAAAATCTACCAGGTATAATTAAACGAAACTTACACCATCTTACAGACAATTTTTTTATCTATCTTTTAGTATACGCCTTTTTTTTAATTTTGAAAGAATACTACTTTTATTTAATTTTTTCGAGTAAACTTTGAGAGTTTTGGACGCAAAACTGATGCAGAACGGACGCAGTCTGCGTCCAAAACTTTCAAAATGTAGTCGAAAAAATTAAATAAAAGTAGTATTCTTTCAAAATTTAAAAAAAGGCGTATACTAAAAGATAGATAATAAAATTGTCTGTAAGATAGTGTAAGTTTCGGATAATTATACCTAGTAGATTTTGTGTGATTGTCAATGTTTTGTCCGCGTCAGACACAACTTCACGAGTTAATTAAACTATTTAATATGAACTAAATCAAAAATATTCACTTTCTATATGATTAAGAGAATGTTCTAGTTTAACATATATTTTTCAAATCATTTACACTGCACATTTTGACGTGATTGTCAGTTTAAAATCAGTAAAAGTCGTTTAATAGCCCCTTAATATAAAATAACAGTACATTAATTCACCTGAGGATATTCATCAATTTCTAAGGAAACTTCAATTATACCTAAAGACCCACCCTGGTTAGTTATCTTTTTTGTTGACTGTACAAACCACTCCCCCGGAAAATGTAGGTGTGATAAAATTAAATTTGAAATGGAATTCGGTTTTCGATTTCAGCGGTCAATTCACACTTTGTTATTGACAATTCGTGTTACTAATTAGTACCACACAATTTCAAATTATTAGCAAGCCTACATTGGACTCAGCATTATTTCGTTGCGGTCGATGTTCTAAATTTAAATGTGAAATTCTAAATTCAAATTGTCAATTGCTAGGTACTTGACCTATTTGAAATAGGAATGAGGCTTTACCAAAACGGTTAATTTTGGCACCTGCAGATTTGTATAGTGGTTTAATTATTTTTGGATATCTCGTGATAACCGAAATTAATTAAAACCGCTGTGTGAAAATAAAAGTTTGATATTGGATGTGATGTGATTGTGTTAAGTACTTGGATGTACTGTACTTAAGGTTTTTTTATGTCGGCCAAAATGTATGGAACAGCTGTTTTTCTTTTCGCACTGTTTGAGTTGGCTCCATAGTGAAAGTTGTTCAGGTTCGTGGTCTGAGTCACTCCTTAAAAATTTGCTAATGAATTCAATTTCATCCTGTATATAAAAAAATTACGGCTGATTAAGGCAACGTTTAATTAGTTTTAGGTGGTTTTTGTCTTGATATATATCATGATGACTCAGTGGTTAAGAGGACTGCCTCTCATGCATGAGGCTGCGGGTTCGATACCAGGCAAGTGACTTTTTTCATTCATGTACTTTCTAACTTTATTTTGGACATAGATAGATTGATAGATAAAACATTAAATTGGTGCACACAAAAGACATAACGCAAATAAAAAATACAAATCAAACAAGGATTAGTACAAAGTGAGGTGTGTGTCGCAAGGTTGCTCCAAATGAGTGATAAACGGTATTCTTGTAATCTTTGAACAGCGTGTAAGCTGCGCGTGAACTGCACGTCAACTGTACGACAACCAAACTCTACCAAACTTACTTATGGTGTAGCTACATGAGAGAAAAAAAAATCAATTGATTACATTTCAATGAGACGTTATTATAATATTAAAATAATACCCCAGTACAGATTTTAGTGCTTTTTAACTCTCATTTTGAGACGTCAAACGAATAGTAGAATACCGATCATGTTGCGTTCCGAAGCACGCACCAAAGACGCGCAACAGTAGAATGCCGTTATTGTGCTCGCGTAACGCGAACTTGACCCGAGCGTGTCTGACAGCGGTAGAGAATACGAAAAGCGTTGTTTTGATCGAAAGTTAACTGCAACTGCACTGCAACAGCACTTCTTTAGTTACGTGAATTAGCCTACAGCTCAGCCTTTAGCCTTAAACAAGCGTGGTGGTCAATGCTTGTGTCTTCTCTATATGAGAAGAGGCCAGCTTTGCCCTACAGTGGGACAACATTAGGCTGGCGTTATTGTTTCCTTAAGAGCGCCCATCCCGTCATATTTCCCATACAAACGCTCGTACGCGATTACGGCGTTATAACTAATTATTTTCTCATATTTTTATCACACAGATAGCTTGTGGTTTAAATCTAGGTTTGTATAAAGCCAAAAATAAACTTTATTGAGAAACAAACTCAGAAAACACGTATTTTTGCATAATTTTATCTGAAGTTTGGCCGTTCATAATGCACTCATACATTGAAAAAGTAAAAAATCAGCTCCATAGAAACCTTGCACATGTAATGGAGATTCTAAATTACAAACATTTTTGCTAAAATCTTGTAAGACTTTTTAAAAAACACGTATGTCCTGGAACAAGTTTTGGGAAATTTCCGCGCGCAATTGTCCTGTGATGTTATCGCGTTCTCACTCACTCATTTGTTTTCGACCTTTGCGTCGGTTAAAACAAAAAAAAAACAAATACGCTCGCGTCAAAGTTCGCTCGATGGGGATGGGCGCTCTTAATACAGGTAAAGCGCCAGTTCATTATCCATATTTCGAAAATTCTGGCGAGATTTTTCTTTCAACTCAAAAGGAGATTCTTAGGATTAGGGACGCTGACCTTTTGAATAAAAATATGCCAGCGTAGAATATTAAAAGTTTTGAAGCAAAAGGGAATCCGGAAACAAATCCGCCGGTCTCTCCCAAATATCAAGATCCGCTAAATCCGTACCTAATACAAAGTTTTGGAAGTACTTAAAGTGAAACTGGTAAACGTAAAAGTTCCGAGTAAAGTGAAACGGACACGATTGGTGCAGTGGCTCAGCGATTGATTTCCGCACGGAACAAAGATTTGTATGTTCTATACTATGTTGTTCTTGGTCTGGCTGTTAGTGTATGTGAGTTAGTAGTAGCTGGGAAATAATAATAATAATAATTTATTTATTAAATAAACGTTTACAAAATATTGTACAATAGTCAGCAGAAGGAATATTTCCCATACAAATATATAGGGTGACTGGTAATTAGTGTACGATACTTAAACACGTGATTGTGTTCCTGATAACAAACAACTTTCCCGAAGAAAAAAATGTTTTTTGAACTGGTTCACTTTAGGTCACAGGCGTGCGCGCGCGTGCATTTCATACGGCTGTTATGTTATTGTGATAAAAGTGAACCAGTACAAGAAACATTTTTTCTTCGGGAAAGTTGTTTGTTATCATGAACACAATCACGTGTTTAAGTATCGTACACTAATTACCAGTCACCCTATATAGACTTAAAATAAAACTAAAACTAAAATATTTATGTTACTGATGCAAGTTAGTATGGATCGGAATTACAATGTTAGGTAGCGACCCGTCCGAACTAGGTTAAATCAAACCTGTGTTTCAGGCCATCACTTTACAATTGAATTAATTGGGCCAGTGAAGTTTGCAGTTAAACTAATATAAATAAATAATCTAATAACAATTACGAGAAAAAGCATTTTTAATTACTATCTAAAACTAAACAATGTAAGTAAACAAAAGTAAATACTTACGAGGGAATAAATTATTTGAAATTATTATTATGCCAAAACTTTTAAAAGTATGTAAATAAATGTATGTCTGTATCTTTATTCTAATATTATTTTACTACATTTTTTATTACTTCCGCTATAGTGGCCGTGTAGATGATGAGATGTAGAAACAAAAGAAAAGAATACATCAAAAAAATTACGGCTAGCAAAAGGGTTTGTATGTCTTGAACCACTATGATTTCGGTATATCCTTACAAACAGCTCTTGGTAGTCAGAAAGAAAAATGTAAAATAAACAATGTACAGAGGCCAGCAAATCAAGCTACTACAATCTGTCAAATTTCTTTGATAGATTTTCAACTTTATTACAAAATCATATGGTTCATATTTAATTGGGAAAAATTGACAGTTAGGTATGGCTTGCTGGCGTCTGTACACTAATAACATAATTGCCTATCCCAGACTATGGCAAAATCTCAGCTAAATTTACCCATTTTGAATCTAGATCACAGACATGGACATATCAATGTCGACGCCGCCTTAGGGCCGAGACGTGCGAAGAATATTACCTTAACATCATAACACTACAGAAGAAATTTCAAACGTGTACTGACACTACATCGTATATGATTTCACAACGATTTATCATTCAAATTTCAACTATATAATCATCAAGTTAAGGTTCCATTGCCGTGCCGTGCAAATCTGCTGGGTCGTGTTCGTAATATTTTACTGTAGGTACTTTAAAGGTTGCATGTTAGGCACTTTTAAGTATATGGTATCCTTGAAACACTCTGGAAAATTCTAGAGATCTAAGTGTCATTCCAATACATTTGAATGAAGTAAAACATAGTGATTTTATATTGACTTGAGGACTCTCAGACAGACGACTGACAGAGTCAGTTGCATTATTGATAGCTTACCTGAAATATTAGCTAATATTAAGATACATATCTTTGATTCATCGTAGATAGAGTTCCCTTATAGAAATATCTCCCAGAAGTGGTGGAGGCGCCGGGTACTAGTGTTTTTTATTTTGCAGAATTAAGCTAAGTGAGTATGCAACCCAAAAAGCGTTAGATATTGTAACAGATCTACTATGTTTTAAGAAATAAAATCTAAGTAGACTTGTACATAAAATTTAATAGCTCTCAAAAATGTAATGGATGTAAAAACACGGATATAGAAAACACTAACCTAAACGCACTATGTTAGCGCAGCGCCATCTAGGCTCCACAGCCTGGTCGGCAAACAGGATCGGACCAAAGATAGACTGCCGCGGTCAACTCCGAGCTCTGGGACGGAGGTCCCCAGGCGGTCCTATTAGTAGGACCCGCCCTGGGACACGCCCTGGGCCTGGGGGGCAGCAGGCATGCGACAGCTTGATGGCTCGACTTAGGCCTGATACCGACTCTCGGTTGTGGACTGGCCGACTTTTACGTTATTAAGTCGATTCCTCCGAAAGTCATATTATTTCCTAAGTATGAATTTACTTCTGGAACGTCCGTATCGTCATATAGAGGGGTATTTTAGAACCGGCCAGGTCTAAATGTAGTCTGCCAGTTATATTTTTATATTATTAGTGCGTAAAGGATTTTTGAAAACACCAGATACACTAGCAAGTATCCAGCAGTTTAGTAGATAATACAGTAACACACACTTATCAAACAACAACAGATATTATCAGTAAGGAGAATTTAAGTTACATATGCTAAAAACTAATTAAAAAGAATAACTGACTCAATAGAAACCGTAACACATCAAATATTATTTTTCAGGTCTTTCTAAAGAATCTATACTTATTTATAAATACATACCATAGGTAATTAATTATCATTACAAGATTCCACGAATCCTATGAAAAACAAGTATTATAAAATACAAACAGCAATTGAGAAGGATGATTGAATGCATAAAAAAAGTAAGTATAGCATATACTATAATATTCCAGCAATGGTAGCTGGAAGGCCTGCGTAAAGGGCCGTACAGAGCTGTATGCTTTACGTTGTATGAGATAATTTATATGTGTCGGATCGTCAGGATTTAGTCTGTTAGATTCATTCATCATTTGGGCAAAATATAGGTTTCGTACAATGCTAACACACTGGGTATAGGGTACAATACACGGAGTTTCGGGACGTATTAGCTCCGATGCGATCAGACACTGGATTCTGAATGTCTTCCTCGCTGTGGGCTGAAAACATCACGACTCTGTAGAAGCGCGCCAAAACTAGTCGTAGATCACGTGTTCTCGGTAATGGCAGGCTTGCGATTCGTTTCACGTTCATACTATTGACCCGATACGACATATGCATAAGATGCACAACGTTTAGGACAGTTCAGACGAGCGTCGAGCGTTGTAAGCTTACCTGAAATAATAGTAAATTTCCCGTACACAAATACCTACCACAGTACATACCTAAAATTATAGACGTTCCCTATAACTTGTATGAACCAGACTGTCGTCAAGCAAAATTGGTATTAACTGGTAGCACTAAATACAGTCGGGCCATTCTGTAATAATTTTAGTGAAGTAAGCTAGAGGTGGCCTGTCATTCTATTTGCAGTGCTATTCCGTGAAAATCTCGTTCGGTAAATTTAGTTGAGCCTGTGGTTTATAGTAATGTCAACTGGAGAGATGAAGCCTTTGCCCTAGCGAAGGCCAGAACAGGGAAACAAAAACAATAGTTACAGGTGATCTGTCAATTCTTAGCATCATTTATGTGGGATAGCATTTCATCTCATACATAGCTGTTTCCTCAACTCCTTGAATAACTACTCTCGCTGTACTCACTCTACAAAACTCACCTACACTCACACACTGGTCATCTGAATTACTCACATACATCTCTTACTAGTATTACACTTCACAAATAAGACAAACACTCACTCACACATCGTCTCACAACATAACCTCAATGGCTTCTGCAGATTGTTGTTACTTCTCCTTCTATTTGTGTTAAGCATATTGTTTAACTCTTACTTAGTTTTGAATTTTTGTTAATCTTATTGTTTAACTTTGACTCTTGCACTTTTACTCTGTAAAAGCTAATTCTAGCCGTGGAAGGGGCCGTGTGACCTGTGCCACAGGTTTTTCCCAAAAATCTATATCAGGCACCGGTCTCTCACAAAAAGGTGGAATATAGCTGCGACATTTTTGTGCACATTAACTTTAAGTCAGCTTTGTGAAGAGAGAATAAATGATAAATTATTATTATTATTAACCTCATACTCACTTCACCTACTCGCATATTCGCTGGCGAACATTTTTAGGCAGATACTAGTACGGTGGGTCTAAAACTAGATCGCTCACCTTTTTTTTTTGGTACGGGGTCGAATATCCTCATGGATGTCCTCCGCCCTGGGGCGGGCGGAGGGGTCTGTCAGACTCTTACTGACTAAAAACCACCCCGGTGTTCCATCTCACACCTACGTCGGGGGTCGCGGGAACTGGAGATACTTCCGCAACCCCCGGCTGGTGGTTCTCGGGTCAGGGGGGGGAGTGAGGTGTTAGACTCCCCCCCGGACGTCTTAGAGGAGCGCGCGTGGAACACTACGCGCCGCCACCTCGGGTACTGATGCATGTGGGGGGCAAACCCAAAACAAATCTAACCCAAATGATTCATCAACAATAGAGGGGATCTGGCGCTCGGCGGTCGCTACCGCGGCAGTGCTCACTTTTGCGCTTTGTTGGTCACAGTTCTAAACTAACCTAACCCAAATAAAACCAAAACCCAAAAACTAATATACACCGATAGTATGGTGGGCCCGCACACCTAGTAATTCACCTCATGTTCCCTTTACCTAACTACACAGAGGAAAATTTTACAGAATAGGACTGCTGGAAGTCAACATATTATGAACTAGCTTCTGCCTGCGACTTCGTCCACGTTATCAAATATAGGTACCAAAAAGGTTTATCCACAAAAAAAACGGCCTTCAAAAACTTAAAAGTGATAAATAACTTTAGCACAGAACACACTTACTTTACTTTCGGAAGTTGGTGGCAGTTTTTTTTTTTTAAACCTTTTATTTCTTGCTTTTTAATATTGCCCATCGAAGTTGATATCAATACTCCTTAGTGCTTTTGATTTGAATTACATTCTATTTTGACACAATAAGTATTCAGACATTTTAACATAATATATGTTTTATCACAATTAATAACGTTAAAAACCAATTAAAAGTTCTATTAGAACCATTTCCGACATTCACGCGGACGAAGTCGCGGGCAAAAGCTAGTATATATATATAAACATCCGAATTGATAACCTCCTCCTTTTTCAAGTCGGTTAATAAAACTAATTCTATGACATCCAAAAAGAATTTTGGCCTTAAGAGATTACCTCTTCCAAAAAATAAAAACAAAATGACCAATAGGTAATCATCATCAAACGAGCTACGTAATATCATTACATATTTTATTGTTATGTATGTATCTGTGGCTACTGGTATCCTATGGTGCGCCATCTGTCATTCGGAAATAAACGCCAGTGCGTATTCAATTTTTTTTATTTTTTTTTTTTTTTTTTTCGGATTGGCATCTCGCTGGTCAACCTAGGAGGTGGTCTGCTGCTTAACCGGACTTTCCTGTGGTGCCTTAAAAATTATTATTTTTAGGGCCTCCAGCCAGGGCAAAAAGCTTACAAACTAAGCGACTACACGCTAAGGGCACCTCCTGTGGAGTACGAGCCTCGGCTTAGGGCGTCGCTGGGAGAGGACAGCAAAGGGACAGGCTGGATCGGATTTCGTGCGTATTCAACCGTTAAGGCTTTTACTTGTACTGTTCACGTACTTAACAGTGGCGACGAGGTACTCTAGCGATTTAAAATTAAAAAAAAATGTGCAGTCTTATGGCTCTTTTTGGGTTATTAACTAGTTTTTACCGTGAGTCACAAGCGTGGCAAGAGTACAAGGGGCGGTTGACACAATGGTTCATCGCCAATGACATCAGCGGGGCCAATGATTTTGCTAGCGTGAAACGACGGGCGGTCTTGTAAGTATTTCCCCGCGGCTTCGTCCGCGGGAATGTCGGTTATCGTGGATGCAGACGAAGTTGCGGATTATAAAGTACCTATTCCTATGTGCCCAGGGTTCAAGCTATCTTCATTATATATTCATAGCTATCTAAATCGGTTCAGCCGTTTCATTGTAAAAGCGTAACAGACAGAGTTACTTTCGCATTTATAATACTAGACATGCCTCGCATGGGCCTATAGCCTTCCTCGATAAAAGACTATCCAACACGAAAAGAATTTTTCAATTCGAACCAGTAGATCCTGAGATTAGCGCGTTCAACCAAACAAACAAACTCTTCAGCTTTATAATATTAGTATAGATTAATAGTATGGAATACTATGGATAAAAAATATAAGTATAAATTAGTATGAATATGAATGAAAGTACACTGCCGCGCTGAGTTTAAATGTTCGTATAGGGTACCCTTCAGAACCACAGGTCTGATTTTGAAAAAAAACCGTTAAGAAGAATAGAAGGAAGGTTAAGACGAAGAAACAATTTTTGACAAAGAAAATATTTAATTGAGATATGGGGATCCGCATCAGTAACTAATTTAAATTCACTGCAAAGAGTTCATAATAAAATAATTAAAACTCTGTTCCAGTATCACTATCTCGCTCCAACAAAGACCGTATACAAAAAAACTAAACTACTAAATATTAGACAGCTATACATCTACTACACTTGCATTCTTGTTAAAAACATAACCACTAACTCAATACAAACTAACATCCAACTAAAGAAAAAAACAATGTCATATAATCTGAGAAATAGATACAAAAACAAACTAGAAGTTATCAGCGCACGCACCTAATTACGGTAAAAAAACCATATTGTTCGAAGGAGCACAGCTGTTCAATGAATTGCCGGACGACATAAAAGAATGCGATAACATAAATACTTTTAAAAATAAACTTAAGAAATATGTATGTACACTATAACTTTTAATACTCTGGAGGCAATTAGATTGTATTGTATTATCATACTTATTTTTTGTATCTCATTAATTCATTATAAGTGAACTGTACCTAAGTTCTTATGAGAAATAAATTCTTTAAACCGAAACAAACGGACAATGAATTGATACTATAAGCGTTCGGTTTTTTCCTTTTGAAGTACGGAACCATAATAATGGAGATAGTCTCACCTTCTCACATCCATAGTAAGTATGGAAAGTGGGTGTACCTTTACTACTCAATTCAGCTTAACCTTTCGGAAAGTTTAGACGTAATGTTATTTCTGAACAAAGGCAGAGAAAATTTCCTGAGTTGGTTCTCACATCCATAGTAAGTATGGAAAGTGGGTGTACCTTTACTACTCAATTCAGCTTAACCTTTCGGGAAGTTTAGGCGTAATGTTATCTCTGAACAAAGGCAGAGAAAACTTTCTGAGTTGGTTTAAGCAAATTTGGATTTTCCTTTAAGTTACTTTAAAACTCACTTTCCCAATAATGTTAGTTTGGGTAGTAAAGATAAATTCGTTTCCTACATAATAAAAAGGTACATTTAGTATACAACTTACTTTACATTATTTATATCATAACATGTTTTTTTATTGGTAGAAAACTGTTCAATAAAGTTCTCAGAAACTAAGAATAATTAGAGAGAAGACATAACTGTTTGTAAGTTTTAATGGAAAAGCTCACGCAACGTTATTCTTGAATCCTGTATGCTATTTCTATATAATAAAAATGAATAGCAGTAGATCGATTCTGTAAAATTCAAACAACAACTCGCATCTCACATCGCTATTCACTCTCACTTCACATAAGGTTCAAAATTACCTTGATATATTTGACACTTTGAATCGAGTTCGAGTGCGAAGTGAGCGTCGAAGTGACGGGGAAATTACCTTACAGAATGCTACTTCCTACGTCATCTCATACTTCATCTGCCAAAATCTCCCTGTCAATTTAGTTCAACTCGGTGACACGCTCGCAAGGGTGGCGCTAGTGTAAATTAGAATTATCAACCGAGTTTTTAGAATGCCAATGAAGAAACTCACAGCGGATTCAGATTCGAAGTTCAGAATGAGGTCTTACAGAATAACACCCCTGTTCGTTAGTCTCGCTAAAACTCGCGAATGGCAGGACCGATTTGCCTAATTTTGGTCTTGAAATATTTGTGGAAGTCCAGGGAAGGTTTATACGGTGAGAAAATTGAAAAATCGATTGACAGGACAACGTCTATTGGGTCAACTAGTTTTTCTACTATAAAAAATGAGGTAACAGCAAAAAATTCACATAGCAAAATTCGCAGGCAAAGCCGATAATAAATTTCAACCCTGGGGGTATAAAATAATGTAGGTACCTACTGACTGAATCCATGATTCAGTGATACAAACTAACATAACAGAACTAATAAGAACATAAAACTCAGTATGTTTCATCATTTTTATGCTTAATCGAGCATAATGAACGACATATTTAATTATGCTCTATCGTTACTAGGCAACTCCCAATTATGGAACCAGAGTTAATTTCCTTAAGGCGCGTCCCTGTGCAAAACGCAGCGCTAGGCGTTTTTTGTTCAGTTTTTCGGACCTAAATACTCTATATCCAAAAGAAATATCAACAAATAAAAAATAGATTAAATTTCTACATAATCTTGACTCCAAGATGGTAGATCTGATTTTTGTTTACGAAGTATAGTATTTACCTAATCTCCTCACAGAAATGAGAAATAATTATTGGTAACCTTTAATTTACCATAATGTACCATTAATATTTTTTACTAACACTAATGGATAGGCAATTTATTAATGTAAATTTTGGTAGAATTTTTTTTTTCCAAATCCCAAAATTTTATTTTATAAAGATTTAATTCTAAAATCTGAGCGTATTCGCCACTGTATGAACGAATGCTCAAGGTTATTTGCTCAGGGTACCGCCTTAAAGATGGACTAACGCCATATAAAAGTCTGGAATATTCCTACATTATCATCATCATTTCAGCCGAAAGACGTCCACTGCTGGACATAGGCCTCCCCAAGGGGGGGTTTTGCCATAATCGCCACGCTTGGCAGGCGGATTGGCGATCGCAGTATGGTTGTTACAAAGGCACAGAGAACGCTGCTGCCCATTCTCTGGTAAGTCCTTTAGTCGCCTCTTACGACACCCATCTAAGTATACCTATTTTTTATCGTTACTTTTACTCGGTTATGGTGACCATCCATTTCACACCGAAACCACAAAATATAAAGGTTACAGAAGGACCGCTCCCGCCATCATCAAAAATAATTATCTAAACTTGCCAGACTCACTAGGGCTGCTACTGTATTGACTCTGTAGATTTTTATTTGTGACAATATGAAAAATTATTGACACTGGTTGGAACTACTTGCAATTTTTTTATAACACAAAATTCCTGTTCGTCTTAAAATGTCAATGTCTCTCATTTACCATTTAAACCACACGTGACAGTCAAGACTGAAGTCAGCTTGAAACTGCTTGCATATAAACATAATGTCAATGTGTGCGTGCCAAAAATGGCGGTTTGTTCTAAGTGGTCTGTCTGCTCAGGCGCGCCGCTGTCTTACGTAGATATTTTGTGCCGAGACCGTATATTGACTGGTCAAATTTTATTTATTTGTCGGATCGTCAGTCATCATGTGGGCAGAATTTGGGTTTCGTGCAATGCAAACACACTGGGTATTGGGTACAATACACGGTGTTCATTAAAACCCCAATTTAGCACAGTAACACTAAATTGACATAGCAACACTTAAACACAACGAATCGAGTACAGTCAAAGTCAAAGTCAAAGTCAAAGCATTTATTTCAATTAAACCATTTACAGGCACTTTTGAATTGTCAAGGAGTCGGTCAGTTAGACAGAAAGTTGAAGCTAGTTGCTCGTTCCAAAACGTAGGTAGGTATCTATGGAGAAGAACGAGCAAGAAATTCCACGGACACTCTTTTAAAATCAGGTTTTTACAAAATACTGCTTACATTATTCTTGTTACTTCTATATGTGAAAACAATGAAGGTAATCTAGAAATACAAAATATAAAAAATAATCAAGATAAAAACCATGGCAGTTAAGAGTTGACCAATCTCTACTGACAGCGCCCGTTCACGAAAATGACGCGTGAATCAGCACCATTCACCTCAACCATTTTAGAGACGTCACAGTTCCGGGACGTCTTAGCTCCGATGCGATCAGACACTGAATTGTGAATGTCATGCTCGCTGGGGGCTGAAAACATCACGACTCTGTAGAAGCGCGCCAATGGTGGTGGTTGATCACGTGTCGTCGCTAATGGCGGGCTTCCGATTCGTCGTTCCATGTTCGTACTATTGACCGGATGCGACATATTTTATTTTATTTTTACAATTTTAGGAAAGCTGACAGACTAATACACGTAAATGGTAACAAAAATAACTATTGACAGTTGCTAATTACAAGCTTCCACATATAGATGATGTCATGATGGTTAAGCTACGCTTGTCGCGGTTGGTGCGTAGATGGGTGACCATCCATTTCATATCTAGATCCCTCCGTGTCTCAAAAAGCATGTAAAGCGGTTGTTCCCAGCTGGCATTTGTAGATCTTCGTCAGTCCTTATGGGTAGTCAGCCAAAAAGTCTAATGCTGTCACTTCACATGGCGTATTTGTGCAAATATTCGTCTTTCTTGGATAATACAAAATAGACCTTATTTCAAAAACTATAGGGTATACTTTGTATTATCAAAGTAAGGCGAATATTTGTACAAATACGCCATGTGAAGTGCCGGCATGACATCTAGTCTTACCAAGGGGTATCGTGGTTCTTGGTAACTGGGTTGTAGAGGCTGACCTCTTTATGTAATATACTGGTATTCAGTTGCGTCCACAGACTGTAAAACTTTTTTTTTTTTTGTTGGTACGGTTTGGAAAATCCTCATGGATGTCCTCCGCCCAAGGGCGGGCGGAGGGGTCTGTCAGACTCTTACTGACTGAAAAGCACCCCGGTTTTCCATCTCACACCTAGGGTCAGGGGGGGAGTGAGGTGTTAGACTCCTCCCGGACGTCTAAGAGGAGCGCGCGTAGAACACTACGCGCCGCCACCTCGGGGTCCTGATGTATGTGGGGGGCAACAGACGTCCCCGAGTCTGCCGCCCCCTGGACCCATTTAGGGGGGCCGGAAGAGGGCGTTGTCCGCCCTCCGCCGACGCCCGGTGCGCCTGCTGCGGGCAGGGTAAGAGGTTGTGATCTCCCTCTCCCTTTCCGCAGCCTCCTTCTGGCAGACAGGAAACCTACCCCAGCATAATTGGGAAAAGGTTAGGCAGATGATTTCATACTGTTTAATTTTATTATGGGTAGCCCAGGTTTAGATTGAACGGGTTTCTATAATACGAATAAGAATCCCATTATCAAGGCATGATAATATTATTATCATGGCTTAGTAATAGGTTGTCTAGACAGTGTTGGTGGGAGTGACTGTCTACTGTGTTTAACATAATAGGGATCAAGTCTCCATTAACTAAAATTCAAGACACAATTTCTCTCAATAAACACTCTATTTGGCCCTGAAAAAACTTTTTTTTTATTATTTGTAAAATTCGTTTATTTGGTTGCTTTGAAATGTATTAATTATTAAATTGAGTTGTCAAATAAGTGACGTCACAGTAGTATGTTGTCATACAAAATCTATTCAAACTCAAATCATTTATCCATATTCATACTTCCATACTTAATCCATACTAATCCATACTTCCATACTAATATTATAAATACGAAAGTAACTCTGTCTGTTACGCTTTCACGATGAAACGGCTGAACCGATTTTGATACAATTTGGTATGAAAATAGCTTGAACCCTGGAGAAGGACATAGGCTACTTTATAATCCGTGGCATAACGCAAAGATTTTAGATAAAATGTGTGTTTTGGTATGATTTGTTACTATACATTGACACACGGTTTCTATCAGCGATGTGTCAAAAATAAACTCATTGCTGAGTGGTTTGATGGCTGTTGAAAATTCAGTAAACCAATCATTGCATTGACAGTTGACATGCATTTGACATTTTATTTTTGTGTTAAAGTCCAATTCTAGTAAATAAAAACGTCCGAAATTCAAGTCTCTTTTTCAGAAAAAAAGTTAAACTTGAGGCGTTTTTGACAGTTAATGGAATAATTATGGCAATTCTATTAATACAGTTTAGAAACGTGAATCATGTGCAAATAACATAGTAATACTATATGAATAAATAAAATAAATATAATTATGCTTCTAGTTTATTGAAACTCCAACACATTTGAATACACGTTTTTTTAATCCCGATATGAAAGCTTAAAATATTACTCTTTTATTGAAAAGCGAGGCGAGATGCATTTTCATAGCATGGAAATATATCTTACAGTACATTTATATCGCTGTTTCATAGTAATGTTTTCTGAGTATCTATTTGAATTCGATATCGGACTTGGATACAGTTGGAAACTGACAACACTTGGAAACATGCTGGTCCGGGCTCCATAGGACAATTTACAGTCTAGACAAAATCAAACTGAATGCTAATTAAAACTGCTTAATTTGTACTTAATAAATACATTATATTTAATTCTTGCTCTAGTTCACACACTAGTTCATAGTTTGTTGAAATGTAAGGAGTGGTTGTCTACTTTTTCAATAATTGTAAATAACATAATTATGTGAACACTATGTATCTATGTATACAATTTAGCTGCCATTCTTTATCTTGTAATAGGTACTTTGTACATACTTCACTGATTTTTATGCAAGGTCCACTGTATTCACGTATAGTTATATAACTATGAACTGTAAATGCAAAATATTGTACATTTTTTTTTTAAGAGTAGTATGGAGTTTCTGGCCCATTCTTCTCCATACTAAGCCTTTTGGAAGGGGTAACTTATAGAATCCACTTTTTATATGACGTTCAAAAGTGCCTTTTAATGGTCTAGTTGGAATAAATGATTTGATTTTGACTTTGGAAAGGGAATCTTTAGGTCCCTTTTCGCCTAGCTTTTTCACAGCTAGGTTGGGATCGACTGCCAGCATAACCCGATGCAGCTAAATACCAGTGTTATAATTTTTTATTACATTACTATCCAGTGCTAATAGTTCCACACATGGTACAAACTTATGCTTAGAATAGACTTAAAATTTCTTCAGCGTTAAAGCCATCCTTCCATACTTTAATATTATAAATGCGAAAGTAACTCTGTTTGTTACGCTCTCACGATGAAACGGCTGAACCGATTTTAATGGTATGAAAATAGCTTGAATCCTGGGAAAGAACATAGGCTACTTTTGAATAAGCGACTTTGTCTGCATCCACGACAATAAACAGAATTATACCAGCCAGGGTTCAAAAGCAAAATCGTTTTTTAATCGCTTTCTGCTTTTAAAATATTTTGCCTTTTATTTTTAAAGTCAAGGTCCGTTCAGATAGAATCTGTATTTTGTCATTTTGACATAATTGTGCAATCTGACAAATTCCAGATCAGTACCCCTAGCACGAATATTTGTAGGTTTCGTATCGCAAACGTATCGAGTTCTCGATACGATAACGGAGTACAACGAAAGTAGGAAGCACGAAACACTTTCGAAATAGTATCGAGAGCTCGATACGATAACGTTGGTGACGTCATACTAACGTAAGTAAAGATGGGCAAAATAGAACGAATGATCTTAAATTGAATGAATGTTTCGTACAGAAACTGGATAATTTAGTGATTTTAGGGCATTTAAAAGTTTAATACTGTTCAATTTATGACGCAATACGAAGAAACTGCAGAAAAAGTTAATATTGAGTTAGATAAATGGTATAATAATTTAACTTATTACTAAAACGTTGTGTTTGGTTTCACTGTATTCCTAAACGAACGACGGGTGCTCGACATGAAGGTATAGGTATAAATGGAGCCAACACTTATAACAAAAGCTTGAAACCAACTGTGGGCTGATGCTCTCTTTCGGAATGCATACATAAGAACGAGACAGTGATATGTGTTTTCTTTATCTTATGTATGCATTCAGAAAGAGAGCGTCTGCCCACAGTTGGCTTCACTTAGGTATTTAGAGTGTTGCCTCCACTTTTAACTATAAGCTTCTTGGGTGCTCGAAGCTCATTCAAGGTCAACTTTGTTTTAAAGTGAACTTGTGTTTTGTTGTGATTTTGGTGAAAATTTTAAAACTATTTTATTGTGTTAAAATGAGAACCAGCCACCCGCAGTACACCATTATGATAGAATTTATGGAAAAGAAAGTGTATTACATTTAAGATTTTATTGTCTTAAGCAATGTTGATTTTAATAGTGTTTCAATGGGATATTTGGACTATGTTTTTGTAAAGTTTAAAAGAGCTAAAGTTTATTTGTATACTCAAGTCAAATAAAGAATTAGGCTAGTCATGTGAAATAGGTATGTAAAAACAAAGTATTGTCAATTATGTCAGTATAAAATAGAAAGATAACATACTTACTATTATTATAATCAATCGCGCTGCAAGATAATAGTACAATGCACTACGTCGTGGGGTGCTTCTTCTGAACATTTTCTAACAAAATATATCCACACAATCACTTAAATTATAATTTTATACTTAAAATAAACTCCGACGAAAGTTTTCTCACTGTCAAATTTACAGTGAATAAACATTCGTGAAACTCGCAAGCCAGCCTTCGACAATTACGATACTATCCGTCATTTTATGCCTTCGTGCTAGCTATCTTCATACAAACGGCTCAAGTTACCTTACGAATTCGATACGATGACGATACGAAACTTACATGTATTTGTTCGTGCTCTTAAAATTAGTTTAATTTACGGACACCAGAGGCGCTGTTCAAGTTTCCATACTAAATGCTTACGTTGACGATACGAATGTTTTTTCGATAGTGATTCGTGCTAGGGGTACAGTTTATTTTTTAGTTCATACAGATTCAAGTACCGTCAAATGCTGTAACATTGCCTTCATGCTCAACATTGCCTACATTCTAAAAAGTTAAATTATTGCAGCAGAGAAATGTTTTTTTTTGCCATATAGATAGCCGACCTTCTTTTAGTAATACCATAGTCGGTATAGTATTAATATGACACATATACAGAGGCAGGCACGTCACACACACACAAAAGAAAGATGTTTAGAGAATTTGAAATTCTTATACTCTTGGGTACCTAAAGAGTATCTTCAGGCATTTACAATTTATTTTTAAAACCCCGCAATAAAATTTGATTTTAAAAGTGATTTTTTTAACGAAAAGCTCATTATTTCAGAATGAAACCGCGGCTGACAGTAACAGTAATACTGTGAAGTTGTATCGTTTCATGGGAAATAATATCATAAATAATGATTATTTATTTCCACACACTTGTCACATCACTTGTCTGCCAATTTGACAGATCCGCTAATGTCACTTGTCACTGTCTTTTTTTTATAAACACAAAATAGGCAACGAGATGAAACGATAAAGTGTTATTTTCATTTCGAAATATTTTAATTATGCGGGTGTTTAAAAATATGGTAAGTTTATCAATCTACTCCTGGTAATATATTCTCCACATTGGAAAATATTTGAAACCCTCTAAATGATTTCTTTTTTTTTTCATACAAATGAATGTATGGATCTCGCCATGATTCTTTCTTTGTGAGTTTTTCAATTTTATTATTAAAGAATAAGGCTCATTTTCAATTGGGATAATTTTATAGTTTGTGATAGCTTGATGTAAGGGCGTATGTATCACAGGTACCTACGATTGACTCTTTAATGTAGCAAAAAAAAAACCTAAATGTTTTCAAGAGCGGTGTCCTGAAAATCTACCTACCTAGGTACCCTACTACTTTCAATTGTGTAACCAAAATATATTGTTGTTTCCGAATTAATATTATAATCCAGACATAATAAAATGGTCTCGACCTTTGCTCTACTTACAGATATGAAAAAAAAACTCAGAATATTATAATATCGTTTTGTTTCGTCTACAAATATTGAATAAGTACCTTCATTCATTGTTCATCAGTTATACTTAGCATCGCATTATATAAAATTTTAAATTCTACGCGCAAATTTCTAAAATGACAGTTAGGTACAACATAAAATATAGAAAATTTATTATTTTATCTTGAAACAATTTTGAAAATATTGAAATAGGTCGTATGACAGAAACATTAACGACTGTAGGCAAGTAAATTAATTGAAACGAAGACTAATGGATTGAATCGAATGGAAATTAAAATGATCAAAACGATACAATCTTTGAATCGAGAACAGTTGTCAATTAACAACACAAACCATAAATTCTGAATAATTAAGTTAGCATTTGGAAATGGAAACTATGACAATAAAATATTGTGTTTACTCTTTTATTTCCATGGTTTTCATCGCTTCTAGTCAATTTAGGTACTAACTTTCTTTTTTTTTGTGTGTGGACAGAATATTTTAGTACAAAAATGTTTATAATAATGGATTCTTGTTTAAATTTACTTCATAAAATATGTGTGTGTAGTGCCAGTTGAAAGGGAATCGTTTGGCTTGATATGGGAATGTTAAGAGGAAGGATGAAACGTATTTGACAAAGAGTTAGGAATAAAAATGTGGATAGATGGAGAAGAAGAGGAAAGCCAAAGGAAAGATGGATGGATTGTGTGAAGAATGATATGAAACAGAAGGGAGACAGTCGTATCATAAAGATTAACAGGACGAAATGAAAGAAGAAGACGTGTTGCATGCCTTATAATAGTAGAATTTAATAATTTTCCCATACTAGAATATATCCAAATTATAATAAATTTTAAACTTTATAAATATACTACTTTATTTGGGTAAATATTTGTGTGATGAGCACTTGTGTTTGCCTAGTTTGGGGTCAGATGGCCGTGTGTGATATATTATTATTATTCTCATTTATTTATTTTATTTACATATTGTATTATATTTTTAAATATTAGTAAAAAAATAAATAAAAACATTTAAAAATATAAAAAATAGTAGCCCACCGGTATCGGGAATAGGGTCCAAGCTACCGGTGGTCAGGGCTCCTGAGAGAGGAATCTCCTGACTATACGCGCCGTGTCCAGGAGTACCGCTTTCTGTATCAAGCCCTTGATCCAGCTGCCCAACGAGAGCCTCCTTAGGTGTTGGTCGAGGCTCTTGGAAATGAGTCCATTGGCCGTAACGACTATAAGTAGTCTCCGTTAGCCAGACGAGAGCACCCAGAGATAATGTGTCGGATTGATTCTCCCGGTCGGTGGCATGCCCGACAAATGTCAACCGTGCCGTCCTTCACAATATACCTCCGGTAGTTGTTCGTCATCATAACTTCGTCCATAATCGCACAGACAAAACCTTCGGTTTCCCCAAAGAGGTCACCGAATCGCAGCCAGGATACGGACGCCAAGAAGTCTACATTAGGCCCATGTAGAGCCCGGTAGAAGCGCCCGTGAAGCTCCTTGCTCTGCCATACCTTCTTACGGTCATTAGTATCTAGTACTACAGGTTTGCGCCAGTTCTCGTTCGCTAAGGAGAGCGGGGTGAGGCCCTTGTCCACTGAAACCACATCTCGATGCATCCCCACGTCGGCTTTAAAGAAGTACTCCCTGAGACTGCATACCTCACGGTTGTGCAGGGACTTGGCATTAAGAAAGCCTCGGCCTCCGCACTTCCGTGGGATATACAGTCTCATTACCGATGACCGTGGGTGATGCATCCGATTTGCGGTCAGCAATGTACGGACCCTCCTATCCAGGGCGTCAAGTTCCGTCTGAGTCCACTTGAGTATGCCGAAAGAGTACATCAAAACCGGCATGACCCATCCGTTGAAGGCGCGCACCTTGATCTCCTTATTATTATTATTATTATTTATTTGCTATGATGGTAGTCCTAGAAAGGAATGTTCTTTTGTGTGTTGCACACCAGCTAACCTACGGGTAAATAAAATAGGCCAATACTTTGAAATGGTGGATTTTACTTAATACCGCTTGAAGAATAAAAGTACCAAACACTGCAGGTGAGTAAAGTTATCCATGGCATTATCTTTAGTGTGCTCCTGGCACCCGAGATTTAAATTGGTTTTATTTATTTATTTATTAACACTTCAAGCACATAGACATAGAGACGGACTTAATGCCATAAGCATTTTCTACCAGTGGGTTGGGTGATGCAGAGACAAACCACCTACCACCTAACCTTTTAATTTGGAACACACTTCATCTATCTTAATTTTTTTTCTATAGAAACACACAAGTATTCATCGCAATTTTTTTTTTTTTTTTACGTTACAATCATGCCTCAAGTAACATGGGACAGGGCAGGAAGAACATGAAGACAATTTGGGGTCAGATGTGTGTCAGATGCGTGTGAAATTTCCCCAAATATTATTATTATTGCTAGATGCTTCCCGCGACTTCGTTCCTGGTGTTCATTTTTTTTGGGCCGTGGGGACTTTGGTAAGCTTACGCAGAACTCGGATATCTATGCGCAGAACAAGCCACCAAAGTTTCATCACAATCGGGTCAATCGCTTAGGAACAGGACAAACAAACAAACGTAGAAATTTTCTTTTTTATTTATATAGATAACATTATGTGAGACTTTGCGGGTCTTGATCTGACTGTTGTTATTAAAAAGCTTTTTACAAAAAAGACAACCGCCTTCAAAAACTAAAAAGTGAAAAATAACTTTAGCATAGAACACACATTGACTTTAGTTTCGGAAGTCGGTGGCAATACAAAACAACAAACAGAACAAAGTGTGTCTTTTTTGTAAAAAGCTTTTTATTTTTATTTTCCGCTTTTTAGTACCTCCTTCTCATCCAAATCTATTAAGAAGAGATTGAAAATTAACTACTACAAAGATTGATGAAACTAAAACGTCGTCTATGTAAAATTTTTGGGTATTTGTTGATTTTTAAAAAAGTGCTGAATCAATTTCGATAAAATTTATATGGGACCACCCCTGAAGCATACCTTATCCATAAAAAAAAGAATGTTCAAAATCGATTTCAGTTTGCCGGAGAAATCGCGTAACAAATCGCGCACATACTTAATGCAAATTTAAGACTTATACGGTTTTCTCATAGATGCCATTGTCAGAACTGGACCAAATTAAAATGGGACCACACGGGAAGCACTAGCTTTCAAATAAAAAAAGAATCATCAAAATCGGTTCACCCAGTCCAAAGAAATCAGGTAACAAACATAAAAAAAAAAAAAAAAAATTACAGACGAATTGATAACCTCCTCCTTTTTTGAAGTCGGTTGAAAAGAAAAGTTGAATGCCAATATAACGTATCATCACATATTTCGATGTCTTTTATTCCCTTTTTCCTTAAATTCATCGAGACTGCGTACTTGGCTATGTCGACATTGAGATTGGCGATCGTGACCAAAATTCGGTATACATTGTTATTATAATACTAGATGTAGCCCGTGACTTCGTTCTCATTGTTATAGGTACTTTTTTCTTTTTTTTCTTCGCGGGCGTATATAGTAGAACAACCCGCCAAAGTTTCATTACAATCGAATCAATGGTTTAGGAACGTATATTATAATATATTTTTATTATTCAAATAGTTTACATTTGCTGTGTGGTGCCGGCCGCGAATAGCACCACCCCATTTCTACCCGTGGGCGTCGTAGAAAGCGACAGAGGGATATTGAGCAGAGAATGGGCAGCAGCGTCCTTCTGAGTACCATAACACCTACTGCGATCGCCAACATGCATCGGCCAAGCATGGTGATCACGGCTGAACCTCCCCTTGGGGGACACCTTTGCCCAGAAGTGGGCATCTAAAGGTTGACATGATGATGATGATGAGTTTACATTTAGTCAGACTTTGCGGTTCTTGTACTGACTGTTGTTACAAATAAAAATAGTTGAATGCCAATATGACGTATCAACACATATTTCGATGTCTTTCATACCTTTTCCTCAATTTTTTTAAAATTTTGCCCACACTAGGAATTTCTCCTGTATCATGTGTGTGTTTATAAACTTATTCACTCACATACACATACAGTAAGACCTGGAACAACTATCTGTAGGGCCATGTAAATATTTATTCCGTGCGGGTATCGAACCCACGACACGACGCGCATCAGTCGACCGCTCAACCGTGACGCCTTAATTTTTTTTCTTTTACGCCAATTTTTCCAGACTTGGATAAATAAAGTATTTCATTACGTTATTTAAAGAGGCAGCCACTTTTTCATTCAGGACAGAGAATGGAACATTCAATTGGTTTCAATTTCATCCTATTTTAGGATATTCTTCAGATCTTTCTATTTCTGTATTGTACCGAATGACATTGGAAAAACGAAATGGGAGTAAAATTTTTTTTTTTGTAGCTTCTCACAAATCTGTAAAGGATTGTAAAGATACAGTCGTGACCTTGTTGGGGTAAACCGGTTGTGGTTTACAGGTCGTAGCACACATATCAAATCGGAAAGGAATCGTCACCGTATCGCCTTTCGCCTCGCCGTCAAACAGGTGTAAACATGACGTAAGCAACGTAACCAAAACGGATCAGTAGCTCCGATACGTCGACTCGGCTACGGCTAGGCGACGCCGACGCCGCGCTTACGGCTCGCCGACCGCTAGTTGGCCTGGCTGGCACCAGATCAAACACACGCATAACAAGACTGGAAGTTGCCTTGTGAATGACAGCACGTATGGCAACAATACTGTGCTGCAGGCAGGTCGCGGGAGGGGTGAGAGTAGGGTTGCCAACTCTTTGACGGTCAAATATAGTAGTTCTAAAATTTTTACCCATAAAAATATAGTAGATAAGGAACAGATGAAAAAAAAAAAATAGTAGGTTCCAAAAATAAGGCAGGTGGATTTAGGTACTTTATTTTTTTGATGAACATTTTGTGAATTATTGAACGCATCTGTCAACTTGACATTCCAGAATCGTTAAAATTAGGTATTGACGTTTTGTTTTACGCTTACACATTTTGAAACGAATATTATTGCTAAAAGTTTGATGCCTTTAGCATATAGTAGTTTCGACTACTATATCTTTTTTTTTCACAAATATAGTAGTCGGGCCTCTAATATAGTAGGATACTATATTATATAGTAGGGTTGCCACCCTAGGTGAGAGACACAAGCGCGGCGACGCCGCGACGTAGAGGCGTTGACGACGAGCCGTAGGCGCGGGGACCGCTGGTTGACCACGCACCGCACCGCGGTTCGTGAGCTTGTCCCCAGGCGAGTTGATTACGTTACGATTCCAATTAGTGTGCCTTGTAGTAAGGAGTTTCGTACAAAGAATACTAAACGGCTCGAGTCGATACACTTACGATCCGTTTCCGATTTGATAAGTGTGCTACGACCTTAAGGCGTCTAACCCACAGCTGAAACACAGACTTAATTTGTACTACGTGCTATAAAATTAATAATTGTAATCGTTCTGTTTACATGGAGCGAGACTGCCTGTACGACCTCTACAACCCAGACACTGGGTAACACGATAACCCTTTGAATGGTTGTCAGACTTTCTGGCATCTGACTACCGATAACGTCTATCAAATATCTACGAATAACAGCAGTTTCCGAGACACAGGTGTGACTTGCCGTGAAATGGGTGGTCATCCATCCAACTATCGACCACGGCAAGCTAGTAAATAGTAAACTATTCAAACGAGGTAACACAAACCAAAACCACTAAAGTAGATCGAATTTCGTTTCACGAATAAAATCGGTGCCGTACCTACGTTTGTTACGTAACGAACATGGAATTCATTAGAGAAACCACAGAACAGATAAACCTCTTTTATATGTTCTGTGAGAGAAACCCACAGAGAGACCACACTCTCCGTGAGGATTCGTTTTGCGAACGTTTATTGTATTATCAAAAAAGTTTTTTCAAAAAAAAGAATACCGCTTTCAAAAACTAAAAAGTGATAAATAACTTTAGCACAGAACATACATTACTTTACTTTCGGAAGTCGGTGGCAATACAAAACAACAAACACAAAGCCACCGCCACAGACTTCCGAAAGAGATTGTACACACTTAAAAGAGATTGTAAGTTCTCCAAAGTTTGAAGAAACTAAAACGTTGTCTAAGTATTTTTTTTGAGAATTTGTTGATTTTCTCACCACCACCACCACCATTCGGAAAATTTCGGAATAAACCCCTTTCGAACAAAAAAATAATTTTGCAAATCCGTCCATATATGACAGAGTTATGCCCGAACATACATAAAAAAAGTGTATAAACATTCAAATTGATAACCTCCTCCTTTTTTAAGTCTGTTAAAAAGAACGAGCAATGAATGTTTTGCGATTTTTTTTAGTCTACGCTGTGCCACTGTTAGGTAAAGGTCTCCCCTAAATCCTTCCAGGAACAATTTTTCCGCGCGTTTGTTATTAATAATAATCTTTATTTTCCAAAAAAAAAGCTACAGAAATTATGCTAAGGTAAACTATTATTTGGTACACAGCAGGTTTTAGTAAATGGAACCGAAGTAAGTACTGTAGAGATGTGATCTGTTTCTGAGATAATAGCCATTAGATAATATACTCTATGACAGAACACTCAGCAAGCTTCTAGAATAAGTTCAAATCGTAGATTTGTATTGTTTTAGATTTGACATTAGGATGACTTAGCCTGATCTTGTCACGGGCACACGTTAAAAGCATATTTAAATATAAACCAGTTCCAAGTATCAGTGCTTTCATTGCAAGTATTTATTGATTAAACTTAATATAATTACGCCACAACCCGGTACCAGTAAGAAGCCCTAGAGTTGGACTTCTTACAGTACGTTTCTTAACAGAAACACATTAAAATCCCAAGTCTATCTCAATTTTCTCTGACAAAAAAGAGACCACGATTACGGCGGGTGTTTGTCAAACACTCAGAGAGAAAAGTAAATAAATTTCCCCCTAAATTAAGCGACATACAACTCACTCACGTTTTTCTGCGTATGACATGGGTAGACCCCTAAAATGTTTATAAAACAATCCCAGTGGTCTCTCGATTACTTCTAAAGGACGTATAAACCAAACGTTTAATTAATGTACGGTAGGCATTTAAAACACGTTATGGTTTTTTTGGTACTTAAATCTGTATTGTTTCTTAGTATTTAGCAAAATAAAATGTTTTCAATTATTCGTTATTACGTACGGCTTAAATATAGCAAGCGGTGTGTGGGTGTCTACAATTCAGTCCACCCTTTTTTTTTATAAAATGTTATTCAGTAACATCTTTTATTGTTCTATTTATGTTGATACCTAGAATTACTGAACATAATTTTTTGAACACCTACCCGAATTGTTTTATTGTATATAATAGTGTTTTTGCGTGACATAAATATTTTGTCACGTCAAAATATTAATCCGAATTATACAACGTGACATTTAACCGCCCTTCGTCTACATGACCAGAATAAATTTATAATAATCTCACGCGACGCATTGATAATCTCCATTTTCTTTGTGTGCGAAATCCAATAATAAACCAGCATTAAATAGAATTCACTCGTCAAAGAATGCAAGTTTTCATATTTCTATTTTCACACTTTTTAATATTCATGGAATATTGAATAGAATCGATGGGTGTCGAGCCGGTGGATTTTAATTGAGAAATTCCAGAAAGCCTATTGAACTAGCATTCTAGCCAGGTGTTAAAGGTTTTTATGTAATAAGATTTTTTCGATGTCCGCCTTTGGTCTTTTGTACATAAAGTCTAAATAAATATAAGTAAAACTCAAAAAAAAAAAAAACAATTGATGGACCTCATACAAAGGTACAGAGGCGGGCTTAGGTATGCCTTACGCCTTAAGCATTCTATACCAGTCAACCAAGGGCTGTGAAGATAAAATATGTTATTTCGAATACCATATTTATCAGCGCTGACTCGCCAACATGCATCGGCCAAGCATGGCGATTACAGCCAAACCCTCTTTTGGAGGAGTCCTATGCTCAGCAGTGGGCATCTAAAGGTTGATATGATGATAATGATGATGATCAGCGCTGACATCTAAGCTAAAAGCAGTTGCAATCCACAGTGACGAGCAAATTGCTGCCGACTTTATCATATTAACATTAATGTTAATAAATAAAACTACGAGTTAAAAAGAATGAGTTTCAAATTATGGTTAAATAATAGGTAGTTAATAAAGTATATTCATCATATCAGAAAACTGTTATCAGTTAGGAGAATTTTCTACATCCAATCGTATTATATACAGACTTATCGCCGCGGACGCGTGCGAGCGCGGGGCGCGGGGTTCTAGAGAAAAAAAACAAAATAATGCGCGCGCACCACAGAGGTTAAATTAAAAAAAAAAAAACATGCTATTTAATACATCATTCAGAAAGAAATTGTGACTTTCTAGAGTGACACATCTATTTGAATTATCTGATATTTATGTCAAACTATTATGTTAACTGACTACTTATTTGTCAGTTTGACATAATTCTACTGACAAGCCACCGCCATCGATTCTGCCATTTATTTTTATGTCACTTTATTTCTTTTTGTCTAATTTTGTTATCGTGCTGCAGTGCAATTCTGTAAGAATTCACCTGCGAATTCGAACCCTATCTCATTTCCGATTTCACTTACCTGCAGTGAAATGTATTTGGTATTCGCTAAAATATTAACGTAATAATAGTTCGCTTCCCCTATGTTGTCACTCAATGGCGCTAGCGTAGTTAAAGAATACCTAAAACAGTTTTCACCGCGGAATCAGAAGTGAGAGCTGGAGTGAGTTCTTACAGAATAACATAGCTGAACTGAATAAAACTTGTCACAAGCCTCACTTCATTACTTATTTAAAAGGACATACGTTTACAGATAAAGTATAGAACATTATAATGGCAATGGAACGTTTTACGCGCGTATTAGCGTAAATTTTACATCCATATGACACGTAATAGGCGAACTTTACGTTGAAATGACGTGTAACACATGCTAGTACATATTAGCATGGAATCCACGCAATAAAATATAAATTCACGAGTTGTCTCGGATTCTTAAATCCAGCTACCATATATTTCCATGGGAAGACAAAATAGAAGGCTTAAAAAAATTAACAATGAGTGAAAGAAAATGTCAAAAAGCTTTGAAACCGACATATCATTATTTTAGTCTCATAAATTCACAAACTCAAAAAAATAAAATAAAATAATAATAATTTAGTTACCAAATAAATAAGTGCTTACATTTCCTTCAAATACTTCATAACATCTAGATTTACACATCTTTAAAATAGTCGAACACTTATAGGAAACAGAATATTACTATTGAACTCCACACTAGGTCTAGCCTGTCTCGTGGAGTCCGTGAGTGGATTTACCAAAGGTTTGACCATCTTTGTTGCAAACAGTAATACTGTTTGCAACAGTATTACTGTTTATCAATCAGGGTAAATTATGTTTTACTATTACATACTATACATTAGTTAACTAACATTAACTTTCAAAATAACAAAAACAAAAGAATAGAAGCGAAACAAAGAAGAGGTGTATATTGCGTGATGTATATTAAGGATGGGTGTAGGTGTGTGTGAGTGTATGGGTGAGGGTGAGTGTGAGAAAGTGTAGTATGTGCGATTGGTAAGAATGTCCTATGAAATTATTCTTATGAAGGACTCTGATTCACCGTATGATTGCGATAGCAGATATTTTCGAACAATCTTTTTAACTTGGCTTGTTCTGCAGGTTTTAATATCACATATTTTGGCTACTTTATTATATATGTGGAAAAAGTTATAGATCATGCAAAAAAAATAGGATGCTGCTACTTTTCAATAGCTGGTACGGAATGGTTGTTGTAGAGGTTACGAAGTAACCTCTTATAGGATCTTAGGTAAATTGTTTGGTTATATCATTTTAAATTTTACCAATGTTTCAACATTTTGAATATTTTGACGAAAAAAAGAAACATTAACAGAAGGCAATGCGTGATACTTATTGTTTGTTTCATAAAATGTAACCAAAATGCCTTAAATACATTTCCAATTAGAAAATCGACTCGAATCGAATACGTTTGTGCGCTCGTGATTCACAAACATACGTCAACAGGAGTGCTATTCTGTAACAATCTCCCTTGGTGAACACCTAGGTGTAGTGAGCTGTTAAGAGTCCCGATGCTAGGGATTGACAAAGCAGACGGACGGCGGGCAGTTCATTTCACCTAGGTGTTCACCGAGGGAGATTGTAACAGAAGATATACAGACCTCACTCCTTCTCTGTATTATTAAGTAGTGCTACTAACAACATTCTGTACGCGACTAATAATAAGCCAAATCGAGTTTTAGAAAGAGATAGTCACAGTCACAGTGAAAGATCGCACGCTCTACAAAGGCTAACTTTTTCGGAAACCCAATTACTGTAGGTACTAACTTAGTGTTACTGTTAGTAATTATTAACGATATTATCTTACCATCTTATTCTGCTTTCAGACAGGGCTTGCATGCACTCGGCGACTAGTGGCCAAGTTGCAGTGGCCAGTAAATGACACTGCCAGATCCTACTCCACCCATGTACAGAAAAAGTTACCCATGTACAGAAAAAAAAATAATGAAAATAATTGTAATGAATATAGAAACTGTCTATAGTAAATAGTTTTTCTTCAGACCTTGCGGATTACGAAATACAAACTTATTTTCACTAAAATATAATTTAAGGATTATAGTAAGTATTAACAATAATGCGTAACATAATAATAATATGTTGTGTAAATTCATTTAGAGTACTTCTTCGTCTTCTTCCTACCCTTATCCCATGTTACTTGGGGTCAACGCAACATGTTTTCTTCTTCCATTCCGTCCTGTCCAACGTCATGCTTTCACTGATTTAGAGTATTATGCAAAAAATTATAAAAATCAAATAAATTGCATTCGGTTCATGAATTAGGGGTAACGCAATGTTATTGACGCGTGTATGTCAATGTCATTCATTCGCTCTCTGTATTACTGTGCTTTTTATTGTTACCCTACCCGCGATGACTTTTGCTTCTGACTACGGATCTCGATTCTCTTATTTGCTGACTTTGTGCTGCCTACCACGGATTCTGATCTTTGCTTATCATTTGTTGTACGATGTTGTGGTACGTAAATTGTAATAGCAGTACATAATAAATACACCAATAATTTATTATAACGATTATAAACTGCACCTAACCTATAATCAATGTCATTATTGTTTTAAGATTTAAACGGAAACCGCAAGTTCTACAGTTACTAAGACAAATGTTTAGTTATCAGCAATAAATATAAAGTGGAATGCTACATATTGCATGCTTGTTCATGACTTTTATTGAGTGGGGCAAAGTTCTATAGAGTTTCTGTCATTGTCTTTTGGTATTTGGATCTTGGGCACGCAGTTAGCGACCCGTGATATTATGATTACAAATTTTAGAATTCATTGGCCGCTGCGTCTGGTCCACCACGATCTTAGGGGCAACTTGGGGGGCCTGAGGGAGTCGGGAGGACACTTATAAGAACGTTCACATTCAAAATCTCAGCCTTAATCTGTAAAAATACCTCCCGGAGCCTACAATTTTGAAAAGTGTTTTGACATTGACTGTAACCGAGATAAGGTTGCGATTCACAGATTTTAAACGTGTTTAATAAGTAGAATTGGCCTTCAGTTCACCGAGTGTGGCGGCGCACTTAATAACCAATTCGGTAATCGAAACACGAAAATGTAGCCGTTAGAGCAAACCCTATTATCTTTAGTAGACTAACTGGAAATAGAACCCAGTATTTTTTCTAAGTAGTAATTGGCAACCCAGACAATTAGGTACTAGTAGGCAGACTAGTGAGTTTTCTTTGATATTGATCTACTGGACATATTGGAGCATGTTGTCTGTTAGCTTGGGTCAACAAATCACTCTTCTTCAAACTAATAAGATAAGCTCAATTATTGTGTTAATATTGTAGACTAACTGACCCTACAGACATAGTCCTGTCCCTATCTACCTACCTACCTACCCTACCTACCCTACCAATCTACCTACCTAGGTACCTATCTACCTAGGTGGGTAGGTAGGTATCTACCTACCCACCTAGGTAGGTAGGTAATGCAAATATATCCAAGGAATATAAAAAGTTTCATACAAACTTTTATCCCCAATTTCACCCCCTTGGGGGTTGAATTTTGAAAAATCCTTCCATAGTGGATGCTTTCGTCATGTGAGGAATACGTGTACGAAATTTCATTTTTCTAGCCTTAAGGGTTTGGCCTGTACGTTGATACATCAGTCAATCACTTTTGCCTTTATTATATATATAAAGATATTATATCTATATTAATATTATAAAGCGGAAGATTGAAGCTGAAATTTGGAGCTGACTTTATTATAAATAAAAATAGGGATATGTAAGAAAATTCCACAAGATCACTACCCGGCTACGAACTGAGCTACGCCGTAGCACTGTGCTACGCACTTCGGCCTACGCCTTTGGAACATTTATTCACAAGTGCGTTAAATTCAATGTTACCAAATGATTACTATCCGAATATCAAATAAACACGTTTATAGTCTGCGGGACAATATAAGTGCCACTAAATAAGATAGTAAGTCTTACTTAGTGGACATTTTAATGTTAGACATAGGCGATAATTCTTGTATACGATCGAATACATTGACTATCAATCTTTGGTAGATCCTTATATAAATAGCCATTAATATTTGTGCCGTAATAGAAAGGGTTTCACATATTTGAAGGCTTTATTTGTTAAGGTATTATAGGAGTTTGGAACTATCCGCGATATTTTTAGGAGCTGGAATTAAACATTATCAATATTAAGATTTAATTATTGGAACAGTTTAATGAAAAATCGCCAACTGAAAAGTCGTTATTCTTAATTATTTTAAAACGGATGACAGTTAATCCTGACTAAAACTTTTACAACGAAATCTGTTCGTCGACTATTTAAAAATCAGTATAAAATATGTACCTACAACACTTAAATGTATGGAAAAACTACATAAATAAAAAAAAATTAATTAATAAATTAGTAAATAAATACATTCATAAATAAATAAATACATACATAAATAATCAGGTTTACTCGGCCCCACTCAGCAACAGATTCTTTCTGAACAGTAAACAAAAGTGTACGCCGGTCTAGTCGTATTCGCCAAGTTTCTCAATGCAAACAAAATACATAATAATAAAAGATTACAATGTCTGGTGTCAACTCATTCGCCTCATAATCATGATTCACGCTAAATAAACTTCGCGCTATGGAGTAAAAATGTAATACGATCGAAATAATTATTGTTTTTATGTCTCCCATATGGTTAAGACAATATCGTGAGTCATTACTTTCGAGGGTCTATAAGCGGTTATTGCTAATAAAATGTAAGTAAATGGGGTAAAAGTGCTTTAATCACACGATTATAAGTGTTGTGAAGAAAAAACAAGAATAATATGCCTAATTAGCAACTTATTTAGGTTTAGTTTAGCCAGAACGTCAAAAAAGATCCATTTTTAGTAGTAGGTAATCGAAATGATTTTTAACCGACTTCAAAAAGGAGGAGGTTATCAATTCGAATGTTTTTTTATGTATGTTCGGGCATAACTCTGTCATATATAGACGGATTTGCAAATTTCTTTTTTTGTTCGAAAGGAGTTTATTCCGAAATGGTATAAATTTTACCAAAATTGATCCAGCCTTTTTTTGAGAAAATCAACAAAATCCCAAAAAAATTACTTAGACGACGTTTTAGTTTCTTCAATATTTGGAGGACTTACAATCTCTTTTAAGTGTGTCACCGTTTCTTAATGGATTTGGATGTTAAGGCAATACTAAAAAGCGAAAAATAAAAAGCTTTTTCAAAAAAAAGAAAACCGCCTTCAAAAACTAAAAAGTGATAAATAACTTTAGCACAGAACACACATTACTTTACTTTCGGAAGTCGGTGGCAATACAAAATAACAAACACAAAGCCACCGCCATCGACTTCCGAAAGTAAAGTTATGTGTGTTCTGTGCTAAAGTTATTTATCACTTTTTAGTTTTTGAAGGCGGTTTTCTTTTTTTTGAAAAAGCTTTTAACGGTTCAATTTCATAGGTACCGAGTTCCCTCGTACCTCGTACCAAGCTTCGGAAAGCACGTAAATTCGTTGGTCCCGGCCTCCGCCCGGCCGGGAAGTCAGAGAGTCTGACAACCAGTCTTACCACGGGGTAATTATCGTGTTACCCAGTAACTGGGTTGTGGAGGTTCGAGAGTCAGTTGCAGTATGTAAATCACTGTTATTCAGCTGCATCCAGTTAGACTGGAAACCGACCCCAACTTAATTAGGAAAATGCTACGCAGATATTGATGAAATCGTAATGATTTTGTATATGTAAGTATTTAGAACTATATCAGTGTTGACCACAGAATAAAAGAGAATATAATTTCTTAAGAAGATACATAAAAATACAAATAATCACGCTTACTACAAATATACTAATTTTAATACGTCTATTCTGTTACAATCTCCCTCGGTGAACACCTAGGTGAAATGAGCTGTCTTCCGTCAGTCTGCTTTGTCAATCCCTAGCATCGGGACGGATGACAGCTCACTTCACCTAGGTGTTCACCGAGGGAGATTGTAACAGAATAGCTCTATGAGTGAGTTTTATGTGAGTTTATATTTTATGCTAATTAATTTTTAATATCTTCCTAAACATAAGTTTTAAACGTAGGTACATTTACCTAACTCTTATTGCTGAATAGTAATGTAACACATTTGTCGAATAGATTGACGTAACGAATTTAATTGTTAAGAGATACTCCAATTGATGTTTGTTTAGCAAAAACGAGAAGATCTTTTTACAGAATTTTTAATTTAAGAAACCAATTTCCTTTTTTTGTATTTTTATTAGATTCTTCGAAACTGTTTCATGAACTTTTTTGCGAATGATTTTCTAAAAATTAGATGATGACTGTTCCACTGTAGGGCCTCCCTCCATGACTTCCTTCGGTTTTGACTTTGTGCTACGTTTTGCTAATTTGGTGGATGGTAGTTAGCTTAACTATTTTATATATAATTAATATACCTATAATAATTAAATTAATAATTTATATTTAAAAAAAATGTTAAAGAAACACATCTTCGGCAGCTCCAACATAAATAAATAATATTATTATCTAGTATTGTAAAGTGTGCACGGTGCTTTATAACAGTGCTGATAAGAAGCGCGCCCGATGTGTACGACGACGAGCGCGCTTCGAGTAATTTATTGCGATGTACCCACTCATCAGATTTGTTAAAATAAGTAATTATGTACTAGCAACTAATAACTGCGCGACGTGCGCTCAGCTATGTTATTCTGTAAGAACTCACTCCAGTTCTCACGTCTGATTCCGCGGTGAAAACTGTTTTAGGTAGTCTGTAACTCGATAAAAACTATGCTAGCACCACGAAGTGACAACATACTAAGGTGAAGCGAGCTATTATTTCGTTCCTATTTCAGCGAATACCAAATACTTTCCACTTCAGGTAAGTGAAATCGGAAATGAGATAGGATTCGAATTCGCGAGTGAATTCTTACAGTATTGCACCGCTGGACTATAACTATCTGTACACATATTATTATTTAAACTTTGTTTCTCACTAAGTGATTACCAATGTAAATCTTTGAGAAATAAATGATATTTTAACCGTAACTAAAACATGTACAGTCACGAGCAAAACCATGTAAACTGTTGGTCTCATTCTAAACCGATTTTCTCCTAAAATATTGATTGAAATGTTATGGGGTTACGAATAGGGTATTTTTGATCCCAAACTACTATAAAATGGGTTTTATCTATAAGTTAAAATAGTTATTTCACGAGAAAATTGCTTTTGAATCTCGCAATCTGTATACATATTTATGCTCGTGACTGTAATGGTGGCCAGTACCTATGTCAGCTTTAAAACTGCAAACCTTTTCAACCAATTCAAATTTCGAATAATGATGACACCAACAAGTGAGTTCGTATGTTTTAAACTACAGATATAGATAGACCTAGATAACGCAAGAGCAACAACTTCGCGTGCCTATTTTCGTGCCTAACTTACGATAAAAAATCGCAAGTAAAAAAATAAAGTAAACGTTTCCTTCCAGCGGTAAGTCATTTTGTGATTAATATTATGCGTAATTAATTAAAAAAACAACAATTATTTTTAATCTAATACCCTCAGTATAATACCTGGAAATACCAAATTTAGGAAAAACAAAACATTCGTATTATATTGTGACGTCCAAAAAATGGCACGCTTGGTTTTCATACAGATCGTGATACTTGCGTTATGTAGGTCTATCTATATCTGTGTTTTAAACGCATTTATGTCGATACAGCAGAAATTTCTGGAGTTTTTTGTTTAATGGTGGCCAGTACCTATGTCAGCTTTAAAACTGCAAACCTTGTTTTTCCTCGAGTCAACATTTTTATATGTTTCAAGCCTCTATATAATATACCTACCTATGAAAATGCCTGGTAAGTCAATATGAGTCCGAGTGTGTAGTAATGTATTCATTTCTCATTTTAAGATTTAGGAAATACATATGAAACTAGCGGGCCCGGCAGACATTGTTTTGCCCTGAAAATAAGAAGATAAGGACTACTAAGTTATGCGATCCTAGTACCAGGGTGACATACATCTAAGAAGTCTTACAACTAGGGTTGCCAACCCTACTATATAATATAGTACCTTACTATATTAGAGGCCCGACTACTATATTTTTGAAAAAAGATATAGTAGGCGAAACTACTATATTTTAAAGCCATCAAACTCTTAGCAATAATATTCGTTTCAAAATGTGTAAGCGTAAAACAAAATGTCAATACCTATTTTTAACGATTCTGAAATGTCAAGTTGACAGAATAGATGCGTTCAATAATTCACAAAATATTCTTCAATAAAATAAAGTACCTACCAAATTTTTGGAACCTACTATTTTTTTTTCATCTTTTCGGTATCTACTATATTTGTATGGGTAAAAATTGTAGAACTACTATATTAGACCGTCAAAGAGTTGGCAACCCTACTTACAACTCGACTGCAGCGCCACCTACCGGGTCCAATTGTGAATCTAAACCATTCTCGATTCCACAGGAACATACACAAAAAATGTCATCATAATCGGTCTACAGGCAAAAGAAGAAGAAACTAGCGTACCAACCTTGATCTTCAAAACCGAGAGTATTAAAAATAAGCGAAAAGCGTTCCAAATAAGCCGTAACATGGCCGTAACTGACCGTGACTGCACGTTCATATGCAGTCTTTTGGATGGAAGCCAATTTCTTTGTACCACAACTTTAGTCGCTATTGCCATAATGTACTTAAACTCATTTTATTGTTCTCCGGCTTAATATTCACAGCAGAAAACTTCTTCTTTTACGAAACTTTTGTGAGCAAATTTTGTAGAATATACTCCCGGTCTTATAAATTGAGTCATTCTGTATTTTTTGTGTCGTGAATTCAAATTTGGAATAATGATGACACCAACAAGTGAGTTCGTATATTTTTAAACGCATTTATGTCGATACAGCAGAAATTCCTAGAGTATTTTGTTTAATTGTGGCCAGTACCATATGTCAGCTTTGAAACTGTAAACCTTATTTTTCCTCGACTCAAGGGCGTCGCCAGCCGATGGCCCAGGGGGGGGGCAAGTTGATATATATGGAGGATGGGAATAGCATGAATTTTAAATACAGTCAAAAGCTCATGAAGCCTTACTAAGCGTTTGTACTAAGGGCCCCTTCACACTAGCATTTGTCCAGCGTAGGCGTTCGATGATCATATGCGTAGCGCAGACGCCGGGGCATCGGCGTTTCTTCTGCAGATAATACTATACTATTATATATTATATTATACTATACCAAAACGACAACGAAATTGTGTGAGGTCTTGGTGCTTCGCGTATCTACGGTGCGCTGCGCATACGTTCATCCAACGCGTAGGCGTTCGATGAACGTATCGAACGTATGCGTAGCGGTTGTCCAGCGTAGGTTAGACAATCGCTAGAGTGAAGGGGATCTAAGAACGGTACACAGTCCAATGTGTAAAGCTACACAAGCTCTTGACTATAAAATTCAGTAGTGTAGCTACGCGACAAGGGGCCCCGGTGCGAAAAAAAAATTGGGACCCTATCAAAACCGGTTACGTTTCATTATATCTAGTAAGACACAAAAGAAAGGAGGTTTAAAAGATGTCTTGGCTTATAATTTGTGCTAAAATAAATTTAGATCTTCCGCTTCAATGCATAGGACGGCCTCCAGTCAGTGGAGGCCGTTCTGATATCGAGAGGAACCACATTCCAGAAAGGAATGGACTGGGCATAAAAGGAGGAATGAACAAAATCAGAAATATGAAAAGGGCAAAGCAAGATAAGATTGATGGAGGGGAGAAACCGTGGAGCAGGGAGGAAAGCGTTGTCAACGCACGCGAACTATTTTGCCAAATTGGCAACTATTTTAGGTCGGACCTGTAGCTTGACACAGGGTCATATTTGTTGGCGAAGGTACTCGAGTCACTATTTCGGTGGCACGAGGAAGCGCTGGCGCGTGGCGAGCGACCGATTCAGTGACACATGGAGCTGCGTCGGTCTCAGCTTCGCAAGGTCCTGGTGGCGGAATGGCGGGACAGGCTTTTGCGCCCTACCGCCGGCCTCGCTATCATCGAGGTGGTCCGACCAGTGGTCGAGTGCTGGCTCGGGAGGAGGCAAGGCTCCCTGTCGTTTTGGGTGACGCAGGTGCTCTCGGGGCATGGTTGCTTCGGGAAGTACCTGTGTCGCATGAACAGAGAGCCCGGTGTCACCACTGCGTCGACTCCCGGGAGGATATGGCGCGTCATATGTTGGCAGAGTGTGCCGCTTGGGAGGAGCCGCGCCGAGCCCTCGTTTCAGAAGTTGTAGTTTCGGCCGTGGTCGCGTCGATGGTCGGCAGCGTAGAGTGGGGACGTGGTGGTTTCCTTCTGCGAAAACGGCATGTCGCAGAAGGAGACTGCGGAAAGGGAGAGGGAGATTACAACCTCTCACCCGGCCCGCAGGAGGCACCGGCGGAGAGCAGACAACGGGCGGGACGTCTTTCGCCCCCCACATACATCAGGACCAGAGATGGCGGCGCGTAGTGTTCCACGCGCGCCCCTCTTAGACGTCCGGGGGGAGTCTAACACCTCACTCCCCTCCCTGACCCGAGGAGTACTAAGTCGAGCCACGTGTCATCCCCTGAGATATTGAAATGAGTAAGTAGGTTGCAGAGGAAGAAAATCGAGACTAACAGACTCGATGATATGTAGGAGTTTGGGAACAAGGCCCAAGGGGCATATTGACGCAATGTGCATGCTCTGACAATAGACAACACCAAATAGGGTTTTAACACATTTGATATGGATCTCCAGAAAGAGGTACCTACTCAGCGGAGGCACAGCTGTAAAGTGAAGGAGAAGAAGCAAAGATTTTTAAAGGAAAATCGCTACGAAGACAAATCAAATAGCAACATCATCTCCTCCCTTTCCAGTTGTATCATTACTGATAAGAACGAAACCGGGAAGAGGGTAGGTTGTGGGGGAAGATGAGGTTTGAGCCAACTCTCGGAAATCAGAACGGTGTGCGTGAACGTAGACATCAGAAAATGACTTGGCAAATTCATAAATCGGTTGTATAACAGCTGATTGGTTGAAGTGGCTAGACACAAAAACCTACACAACACAACAGAAATAATTCGTATTTATATTCAGAAGGTGGAAGAATTTTTTTTTAGGTCAATTCGGGGTTTGCTGGCCAGGGGCTGGAGTCCCCCTGAGCCCCGATGCTTCGCACCGCCTAGCCTTCCGATAGCTACGCCACTGTGTACAATAAATAAAAATTTTAACGCAAATTATTATATTTATTACCATAAAAATAATTTTCGACAAAATATACAGGATAATAGAACAAGGGGATAAAAAGAATTTAGAAGCAATTAAATATTTAATTAGGTGCAAGATTTTAATATTGAAGAATTCAAGCGAGATCCTTCTTTTTGATCAATTTAACTTTTTTTTACATTTTTTTGAGTGTCTAGGGGGGGGCAGCTGCCCCTACCTGCCCCCCCCTGGCGACGCCCTTGCCTCGACTCATAATTATTTATATGTTATAAGCCTCTATATATTATGCCTAACTATGGAAATTCATGTAAAGTCGATAAGAATTCGAGAGTATAGCCATGTCTTTATTTCTCATTTTAAGATTTAGGAAATACATATGAAACTAGCGGGCCCGGCAGACGTTGTTTTGCCATGAAAATAAGAAGATAAGGACTACTAAGTTATGCGATCCTAGTACCAGGGTGACAATATACATCTAAGAAGTCTTACAGCTCGACTGCAGCGCCACCTACCGGGTCCAATTGTAAATCTGAACCATTCTCGAATCCACAGGAACGCACACAAAAAATTTCATCACAATCGGTTGAGCGGTTTATGAATTCACTTTCATACACACGCACAAAAGATTTTTATATATAAGATAGAAAAGGTCACTCTGGTAGTTGTCCGTGTTTGGTTGCAAACCTCGTGCATAATCTCTACATAATCTTTTTTTTTTTTTTATTATAAGTTAAAATTCCCAGCCGCGCTAAGTTTCTGTTCAATCGGGCTCCGTATAACTACTGGTCCGGTACTGAAAATTCTTACGCTTATTTAAGACTATTATATATATGAAAAAAAGCGGTCAAGTGCGAGTTGGACTCGCCTATGAAGGGTTCCGTAGCCGCAAGTAATATATTTGAGTTGATTGAATGAAAGGTAAATTGCGGTTTACCATTTATGACGTATTTAAAAAAACTACTTACTAGATCTCGTTCAAACCAATTTTCGGTGGAAGTTTACATGGTAATGTACGGTCACCAAAAGAGATAAGTATCCATGACGCCGGGAATAGTTGAAGTTTACTTAGAAACCGATGAGTGTTTATGAATAAAATAAAGTACAATTAATATACTCGGCGACATGGATACTTATCTCTTTTGCTGACTGTACATCATATATTTTTTTTAGTTTTATCATTTTCTTGTTTTAGAAGTTACAAGGGGGGGAACACATTTTACTACTTTGGAAGTGTCTCTCGCGCAAACTTTTCAGTTTATAAAAAAATGATATTAGAATCCTCAATATCATTTTTGAAGACCTATCCATAGGTACCCCACATGTATGGGTTCACGAAAAAAATTTTTTGAGTTTCATTTCTAAGTATGTGGAACCCCCAAAATGTATTGTTTTTTTTCTATTTTTGTGTGAAAATCTTAATGCAGTTACAGAATACATCTACTTACCAAGTTTCAACATAGTTCTTATAGTTTCGGAAAAAAAGTGGCTGGGACATACGGACGGGCAGACAGACAGACATGACGAATCTATAAGGGTTCCGTTTTTTTCCATTTTGCTACGGAACCCTAAAAAGGATCAATAAGAAAATTCTCGCTCAGGCAAATGTTAGTGTTAATAAATATAATATTTTTACCATGACTTCGGCAGTTAAACTCAATAGCTTACGTCGACACGAGAGACAGAAAGATATATTAAAAGTTAATACCATAATCCTCAACAAACAATATTCATCGCCATTCCAACGTCATATCGGCCTCGTCACATTGTTTCTTCATAAATATGTTACGGACTTTCATTGTTTGAAGTTAAACCTTAATCCTCGATTAAATATGGACGCTTTTCATGTGTAAATTACATTTGACAATTTTGGACACGATCTGAATGTAGGTGGTCCCAGCAATGAATAATGTGGTCTATAGAGTTCATGTTTATTTAGGTTAATCGTTAAGGGGCTATTTAACGACTTTTACAGGTTTTAAACTGACAATCACGTCAAAATGTGCAGTGTAAATTATTTGAAAAAAATATATGTTAAACTAGAACATTCTCTTAATAATTTAGTAAGTGAATATTTTTAATTATATTCATATTATATAGTTTAATTAACACGTGAAGTTTAATCATAATTAAACGAAACTTACACCATCTTACAGACAATTTTATTATCTATCTTTTAGTATACGCCTTTTTTTTAATTTTGAAAGAATACTACTTTTATTTAATTTTTTCGACTATATTTTGAGAGTTTTGGACGCAGACTGCGTCCGTTCTGTATCAGTTCTGCGTCCAAAACTCTCAAAATTTTGTCGAAAAAATTAAATAAAAGTAGTATTCTTTCAAAAAAAAAAGGCGTATACTAAAAGATAGATAGTAAAATTGTCTGTAAGATAGTGTAAGTTTCGTTTAATTATTCCTGGTAGATTTTGTGTGATCGTCAATGTTTTGTCCGCGTCAGACACAACTTCACGAATTAATTAAACTATTTAATATGAACTTAATCAAAAATATTCACTTTCTATATGATTAAGAGAATGTTCTAGTTTAGCATATATTTTTTTCAAATCATTTACACTGCACATTTTGACGTGATTGTCAGTTTAAAATATGTAAAAGTCGTTTAATAGCCCCTTAAAGGCTATATTCGCATAAATAAATTAACATTTTACTTAACTGAGAAGAGATAGATAGGAAAAAACGTTATAAAAAATAAATATAGGAAAATTATTAAAGCGTTCTTGCTGACCTATATTGTTTGTTTTTATATTTTAACCAGCCTTTGCCCGCGACTTTGTCCGACAAGCGCGGATTAAAAAGCAGCCTATGCCCTTGTAACATACAAACAAATCTTTCCTCTAATAATATTACTAGCTTTTGCCCGCGACTTCGTCCGCGGTAATGTCGGTTATCGCGGATGCAGACAAAGTCGCGGATTAAAATGTAGCCTATGTCCTTTCCCAGGGTTAAAGCTATATTCGTTCCAAATTTCATCAAAATCGGTGCAGCCGTTTCATCATGAAAGCGTAACAGACAAAGTTACTTTCGCATTTATAATAATAGTATGAATTAATTTTGATTATTTTCCACTTGTATGTGTTCATACAAGTGGAAAAATAATAAGAATAAAATCTTTATCTTGCATTTTAAAATTGAGTAGCGTTTCAGCATTTGGCCACTGGTTTCATAGTAGGCTATACTAATACCTGACTTACTTCGAGACTAATGCTAAAATTATTATATTAATATTTAGTTTTGACAGTCATGTATATATATATGTCGGATCGTCAGGTGCGATCGAGGAGGAGTGCCAAGCGGTATAGTACATCGTCAGGACTATAGGCGTTCCCATTATCCCATTAGGGATAAACAAGACCTGTAAAAACAATTACACACTATTAGTAAAGAAAACACAATACAAATGGTAATCAGTAACAAGAATAAAGTAAGTTAAAGGTACAGCAACAATACAGTTAATCGAACAGACCATTAAGGTCCCACAGTTCGTACAGTGGCCAAGCCACCCAATGATAAACGAACAAACCCTTAAGGTTTACAGTTCGTACAGCAGCCTAAGCCACCCAATGATAAACGAACAAACCCTTAAGGTTTATAGTTCGTACAGACACGAACCAAACAAAAACGAATCATAACAAATTTAGTTAACACCCACTATTGTGATTAATAAACCGTCTCCGATATATATATATTTTTTATTTAAAAGACAGCAATTGGTCCACCGTTAACACACAACACAAAACCATCGTAAACAATTGGTGACATTACAAACCAGACAAGAAAAACTTACAAGTATAATGTTAGTAGACAGTTTAACTTATAAATCTATGTTAGTACTTATATTCTACTGTAGACAAGGTGGTTTTTATAAGGTGTCTCATTATAGGGCTTTCATCATGCCAATCAGTAATAACTCTCAAGAGGCTGTTGCTACTGCCCCGCAATCTGGCAAGATCTGGCAGATGCATTCTTTTTACGCACGACAGCTGAGAAACTGTCAACTCTGGCGTGTGCAAACATTGCAGATGCACTGCAAAAACGTGGCAGTCGCAACAGCGCCCTGAGAGCGTTATTGCATTGAACACGCAACGCATGACGTCACAAAACAAAATGGCAGATATGGCGTAAAAATCAACTTGTACAATTGTTATTTACTGTTTTCAATCAGACCTATATCTGAGTGTACCTATATGAATTGGGTACTTTCTCGATCCGTTCAAGCACGGTTGAATATTTACCTCAACCATGATGTCACGGAATCTTTCCACCACCAAATGACACCCCAGGGCAGTCATACCTCTTTCTACCCACACCTAAACATCAACTATCCTTTTGAGGAAAATCCCGAACAAAATAAACATTTCTTCGGCGGGAAATAGCTTTTTTCGGAACCCATAATATATCTGGCCTTCAATATGGGACGTAACGCTCAAACTAAGTCTTTACGGGTCCCTTTTGAACAGTTTATTGTATCTTCGAGGTCAGTTGAGACTCGTACCCGCCATTACCATAAACTTGTGCATTAAATTGTGTAAGATGCGTACGATTTTACTACGAACACTTGTTTGCATTTGGCAGGCGAGAAGAAATAGGTTATTTTTTTTTGAAGTCCGTCTGTTCCAAATATTTTACGATTAATCTTGCCCTCGATTTTGTCTACATGGAAGTAATAAACCACACACATATGACACTCAGCGATGGTGAAGCTTTCTAATAGTGTTTTTTTTTCAATCGTACTGGTACTTCTTTTAACAAACTAAAAAACAAGCAAACGTTCCCTCTTTATAAGTAGAAATTGTGCTTGAAGATGCCACGCCTTTTTTGTTGGAGTCTAATTGTATGAAGCTAAAACATGGAGCGAATATTCGGGAGTGAACCGGAGTCACGAGTGCCATGAACTTGTTCCACCTCTAAAGGAACAAGGAGATTTTCGAGGCTGAGGTCCTACCTTCAGTAATTGCAGTGGAACGACAAGAAAAAGAGACATGGAGCGACTGCCTGCCTTCACAAACCAGTTTCTGGATAATACGCTTCGCACCTTGAAGAGACTAGTTCCAGTCGAGGGCGCGGATAAATACTGGGCCCCTGACTTGGTAGCAGGAGGAATCGTTAGGTTTTAGTCGGTTAGTGTCCGACATAACCCCCCATTATTCCCAGACGGCGGGTACCCATGAGAATTTCCATTGAAAAAGACGAATATTATAATATCGAGGAGAGTATTTAAGAAATCTAGACGCAACATTTAACTCCTCAGACGAATATCCATGAGGATTCCTCCATGAAAAATTAATAAAGGTGAGACTAGAACAAACTTTCAACAATCCACGAACGACAGGCGTGATCGATGGTTTAAACCATTACAGAGAATAAAAAGAAAAATAAAAAAAACAAAGAAACATAGAAAAATAAGGTTTCTGAAGCATCTTGATATGAATTTTGGCCACAGCGACCAATCACAATGGAGAATAGTCAAGTACAGAGATAGTACAGTGCAGAAGTATACAGTCAGCAAAGGAGATAGGTATGAAGGGTCGTCAGATATAGTCAAAGTTTACTTAGAAACCGATGAATGATTTTGAATAAAATAAAATAAAATTGATAAAGAACACTTAGCCTATGTCCACAGTGGACGTCTTTTGGCTGAAATGTGATGATGATGAATAGAGAATAAACATTTTAATGATTTAATTAAATTTCATTCGAAAACATCCATCGGTTTCTAAGTAAACTTGAACCATTTCAGATGACCAGCAGCAAACAGTAACAGCAAAGAAAGAAGAAAAGAAAATCCATTTATTCACACGGAAGTGACGCACTTAATGCATAACAAGCTTAAAACTAAACAATTAAATTCTAAAATATAAAAAAAATAAACAAAAATACAAATATATGCCTAGTCGGAACCACACGTTCGTACCGTTCAATACATAGTGTATTCGTAAAAGTTTGTAAATTTCATGAAAATATTCCATTTATTATTATGTCTAGAAAATAAAGGCATGGCTCAATTTCTTTGCTGTTACTGTTTCTTAATTAATTTGAATGATAAGAAGTTGGCACTAAAAAGCGAAAAAAATACAGTTTTTACAAAGCTTTATTTTTTGAATTAGGTCGAAATTTTATAAACATGTTTTAAAACTCAAATCGTTGTCTTGCATGTCATAATCACACCACAGTAACATTACAAAAACAAAAACAAATGTTACTTCTAGAATTTCCCTACGTAACGTAACTAGAAAAGGAAATGATTTCGTCTGTGGACTGGGTGAGCAGTGGTGTTAATTTAGGAGCGCCCTATGCATAATGTATGACATGAAATTGTCCGTATGTGTCAAATGAGGTGGTGTTATTAAACGATAAACCTAAGTTATGAGGAGGAGCGTTAAACAAGACCAGCATTTTATATTAGTAGCAATTTGGTTTGCTTGGCTTGAGCATCTTGGCGAAAGCTTTTACCATAAATTCAGTTCATGATTGTAGACCACATAGGGTCAATATGTTTCGTCAGTTAATAACCCGTGACTTCAGTAATATGGCTGCAGTGAAATCACTTTATAATGCGTTGGTGCGAAGCAACTTGGAAACTAGTGCTATCATCTGGAATCCTTATGAAGTGAAGTATTCTCAGATGCTGGAGAAAAGATGCAGAACAAATTTACCCGATACTTGCACATGAAGCAGTTTGGTGTCTACCCTTTCTATCCACTTATGTACCCAACTCTCTTCGTCATAGGGATGGTTGGGTACTATAAGTTGGAAGTTAGGCGCAATCTCTCTGGTGAAATATGTTTTTATGGTTTTTCGTGGTATCCTAAATAATCCACAAATATTGGAGTCGTTGGGATTGCTTGTTCCAAACAGGAGGCTACGGTTAGGACCGAGGGAGGGGCTTTTTAAAGTTCCGGCAACCCGTACAAACTTATTAAAGTTTGCACCAGTGATTCGGGCAGTAGAATTACTTAATAGTGTCTCTCTGCGTTTGGACATATTTTCTTGCTCTTTGGCGGAATTCCAGAGGGTGACACTTAGTATCTTGTCCACTAGCTGTGTAAGTTGTGCTCCACCCAGACCCGTTACTTGGGACTGGACAATTCGTGACTACTTTTGTTAGCTTGGGTCTTACCTGTTAAAACAAATGTATGTGTTCATGAATAAATAAATAATAATAATAATAAATAAAATAAAACTCCTATTTCATACATAAGTGCAACACCTACACGGCAATTTTTTATTGGTCCTTCTGGCTCGAATGATCAAGAAATATGTATGGTTCTGTAGCTGAGGCATCTGTGCATCGGGAGTCTTAATGTGAAAGAACACCGATGTCGGTATAATACCCTTTATCTATATTACCCAATTCTCTATTAAGCTAACTTAGATACTTCTGTAAAAAGTAGAACTTAATTGATAGTGCAATGATGTTTAGCTTACGAACTGTCGCTAACTAAAATCTATTAGCGATTGTTCCTTTAAACGGATTATCAGATAAACACATTTATTGGTAAGAGAAGCACAAATATTTTGTGTGTGTTAAAAGATAAAAACGCAGGTGCACATAATAATTTTAATCGTTTAATCAACAGACATAATTAACAATTAAAATAAAATTTTGCATTTTAGTTAGGTAATTATTTTCAGTTTATTATTGTCCCACTACTGGACAAAAGCCTCTTCTCATACATAAGACGACCGTATTGGCGGTTTCAGACTTTTATTTATTACATAATACATCTAGGTTTCCTTGCGATGATAATTCGATACGATGTATTCATGACAGTGCATAATATGGAATAGATGAAACACTAGGGCCATGGGGTCCGAGTGCTCACCTTGTTTTTAGGGATATTTCTAAGCGGCTGGTCGACTCTTCACGTGACCGCTGGTCTTTTCTTGGGCCAAAGAATTAGCATTGCTATTCAACGTGGTAACGCTGCTAGCCATCTGGGCACTTGTCCCATTGTGAGCGATGCGGACGAATTTTTTGATGCCCTGTGAGCCCTCCATTGTACATAATATAAATATATTTTATAATTTATTTTTAAGCTTTGTACATATTGGAATAGATAAAGTTACATTCGTACTTGCTCGTGCCCGGTTTTGAACCCACAACGTCGATCAATGTTATTGGTTTACAGACAAAAATATTCATCTTTCTACTACACTCACAATACTTTATTTTATTCCATTTTCTTACATCGAGCACGTAGGTATCCCTGGCACCTACACACTAAAGATAAAAAAATAAAATAAATAAATAAATTGTTAGTACAATAGAAAGATGAATATTTTTGCCTGTAAACCAATTAGCTTGTTCGACCGTACATGAGAGGCGAGTGCTTTAACCACTGAAATGTCAAGACATCTAACACAGGTAATAAATAATCATAAAAAGACATTTCATTTAATAAAACAACTACACCCATTTGTAGAATTAATGGTATCCTAATAAATGTCCATTACTCACATAAAAAAGCAGTTACTATAATATGTGAAGGAAGGAAGCGTTCATGATTGGTCAGATTCCGGCATCACGTCACATAGCGTCAGTTCCGATTGGCTGTTAATGCTAACAGACAGTGAACGTTCAAAATATCCAACAGAAAAAATACTACATATTTTAAGAAAATTGTATTTCTTGGAAACTGAAATAAAATGTAATAAGAAACGTTTTCCGAAAAATTCAGTTCACGAAAATCTAAAAGGAAATGACATTTCTCGTAGACTTGTTCGAAGTGGCCCCAAATCAAACAAACTTCTGTATTTCGCTCGCTTTATTGTGGAACAAGTTTCTACATTTTCATTGAAGTGTTCTCTTTCGAGGTCAACTCATGTTGTTGAAATTGACAGTGCGGAAACCTATGTCAAAAATCTTGAGTAAAGTGGTTTTTGTATACCATTAAGACCTCTTTTCATGTAGAGAAGGCATGACTATTGAAGTCACCCGTGTGGATGAAATCGACAACATCGCAGCCACAACGCATTATATACTACATATTTTTCTTTTTGTTAATTTGCACCTGCCATGTTATCTCTTCACCACCCTTAGTAGACTAGTAGAGAATGCTTAAGGTCTTTGATTATTTACTTGCTCTAAGGCATCAAGTCTGCCTTTATAGCTTTGTGCATGAGGTATACATAAAAAAATAAAGGAGTGGTGTTACTCGTGACCAACAAAATCGTAAAGACACATTAATGGAGTTACCACATTGTAACCACGAGATGCTGCAGAGAAGCTATTTACACGGTACTACTGCTCACCCTTTTTTTGTTGTGGTACGTGTAAACCGAGTTTTTACAGTTTGTGTAAGTAGTGTTTTAGAAAAAAATGGTTGTCTATAAAGTCGGTTTACGGACGACCGTTTTGCGTAAAAACGTCATAAAGAAACGTAATGGCTAACATATATAACATAAACAAATAATGGCTTCCGCCGAGGTGGGCGGAGCTTATTGCTTGGGCCTATAGTGCCTCTCTATCGCTTGTTCCGCGCTCTCGCTTTCACGCTCAGGCTCAGGCGGAACGTGACACTTTTTCATGCATGCTGCCGGTGTACATCGATTTATAAGACGATATCACGTCAAAAACGTTAAAAAGTTTAATTGAGTGCATTACGAAGTTATCTTACCGAAGATTAAGTTTTTAATTTAATTTTCACTAATGAGGTTTCCACGCGTTTCGTTCGACGTGATATAACATTTTTAATTTCTTATTTTTCATACAGGAAATATCCAATATTTTTAAATATCTAACGTGAAGATATTATGATCATTTTTGAAAACCGACTTCACGTTTTCTTTTTGGTTGTCCCTAAGCTGAATTTTGCAATCAGGTATTTATGTGAAAGAAAATTATTATTGACAATAACAAGAATGTCACAGAAAAGTGTTTTTTATTCCAATTTTGAAATAAAGTAGAAATTTACCTATTCAAAAGTAGTCACACTACAAATCTATTCGATATTTTGTTCCCATCGCTTTAGCTTTTTAATGCCTGTTTCTTTTCATTCAAATTCAATAAGAAAATGTTACACTAAAAGATCAACGGATTTTTTTTATCAAACGCTGCACAGATTACTGGAAATTTCACAGACTTACTCCTATATTGTAGTCTATAATTCTAGTGTATTATAACCTAGGGCAACGTGTTAAAATCGTTACATTAAAACCTTTCCAGAAAATTGTGCAGTCGAATGGCAAGACTCCATTCAAAATGGATCCGTAGTTATTGAGAAAATCACGAACACGAATTCGGTTAAAAATATTTGTTAGCAAACGATAATTTGGATCCGGCGATACTTACGATATTTTCTATAGCCAAATATTCCTTAAAACAATAAAAACAAATGTTAGATATAACAATAACGCTAATTTCAATCTGGTACAGAACCATTTCGAAATTACAAACAGTAGGAAGGGTGTTGAATGTTAAACAGATGATTTTTGTAGAGATTCTTTGAACGTGGGTTATTGCGAATCAGTTTTATTCTTAGCTAAATGAATGGTAAAATTAAAAATTCAGTGAAGAGTTTTAATTTTAAACACTCCTTTATTTGATTCTCCTAAAAAGAACCCATTTGGGGACGTCTCTTATTATTCGTCAAATCTAAAATTAATTACCTGAGTTGCCTGAAATAAAGGATTAATAATAATTATACAAAAAATTACAACAACTTAACACATTGTACGAATACGTTTGAACATACCTGTATACGAATTCATACAATTATATATTACTAAGAAACAACATACTTATTTAACTTCCATTTGCTTCCCCAACTGGACTAGAAACAGCATTAACGAATATGATTTAGAAGATAATCTTTTGAATGGCAAAACTTAGTTTCATAAAGTAACCCTTGACCGCTATAAAATTTTACTACCGCGGTTCTGCTGAACGGCAATATCGTATTAAGATTTTCGATCAGATTTGAAGTGCTGAACTTTTGAAGGGTATATTTGAAGAATATTGCAGATAGATTACGTTCTAAATATCTACAAATATTATAACGAAATAAACCGTTTGTTTGTTTGTTAAAAGTTTTGAATTATTGTCCGATTCACCAATTATTACAAAAAATATTTCACTTAGGTATATAAAGCTACACTTTTAGACTTTCACGCAGCCAAATTCGTAGACAGAACCTATATAATTATGAAAAAAAACATTAAGCTAGAATAATTATTCAATAACTAATAATATTATGTACAATTTCAAGAAAAAGGCAGGGGAGCGTTTTTATTCTCTAGAGGATAAAGTAAATTTATCTTCAATATCTGAGTGGAAAAGCCGTTTTTATTCTCTAGAGGATAAAGTAAATTGAATTTAGAACATCGTGTGCACTAAGTTTGTGAATTAAAAAAAAATTGCATTTAGTCATTTCCTCGCTGAGGTGGAATGAAAAGTTACGTGTTGCACTCGAGTGCAAAGATTTTTCACCTCGTGCTCTTTTGATTCCCTCGCTAACGCTCAGGATTCTAATTTTGAATCACTCGCTGCGCTCGTGATTCAATTTTAGAATCCTTCGCTTGCTCGGTCATCAAAATTGAACACGCGGTTAAAAAGCAACTTTGCACTCTTGTATAACAAATAACTATTATCATTATTGTTCAAAAATCAGCCATGTAAAACTGACGTTCTGGTGATTGTAGGATACCACCCCATCACTTTTCCAACTTTAAAAACCTGATATCTCTGTTAGAATTCGCAGTACACAATTAACATAAAGTCGGTTACAAGAATCACTAAATTCTGCTTTCAAATGGCCCAAACTACTAATTGGCTATCTACAACTGTACATAGCTTCTAAATACGCTTGAAACGCTTTAGAGAAAGACTTACGTTAGCATTAACTTACTGAAACTTTTGATTACTTTATTTAATTAACTTAGTTTTGCGATAAGTAATCGTGAAATTTGTTTTCAAAAAGTTAGGGCAAATGTCGACGACCGGAGGCCATAGGACCAGCGCTGTGACGTAAAATGATTAAATACTAGCTTCTGCCGACGACTCCGTACACCTGAAAGTCGAATATATTAGGTCCTTACATATGAAATTGCCGATACTTAATACTGGCAACTTTGAAATCAAATATTTTGTGTTTGATTAGGAATTCCAAATTCAAAATTATTTCAAAATAAAGACTTAAGAATATTGTTTTAAAATTCGTGTTTCATTTGTTTTCACGTCATTTGTTTGGGCTTGAAAATTGCTATAGCAACAACAATGGAGAAATTAAAAATTCGCAGTATTTACGAATATGAGTTCCACCATGGCACCAGTGCAGCAGAAACAGCTCGAAGGATTAACGACGTGTACGGGTCCAAGCACCGCTAACGAACGAACGGTGCGTTTTTGGTTTCAACGTTTCCTTTCTGGAAATTTTGATTTACAAAATGAGCCTCGTGGACGACCGGATACTCAAGTGAATAATGAAGAATTAAAGGCGATAGTGGAAGCGGATCCATCTCAAAACACTTCTGAATTACCAGCAGCCTTTGGAGTAAGTGACAAAACAATCATTATCCATTTGCGTCAAATTGGAAAAGTGAAAAAGCTCGAAAAGTGGGTACCGTACGAATTGACTGAAGCACACCAACAAACACGCGTCGGTTGCTGCGCTTCTTTGCTCAATCGTCACAATAATGAGGGAATTTTAAATCGTATTGTCACTTGTGATGAGAAGTGGATCGTGTACGATAATCGCAAGCGATCATCACAATGGCTTAACCCTGGATAACCGGCAAAACCTTGCCCCAAGCGAAAACTGACCAAAAAGAAAATTCTAGTTAGTGTTTGGTAGTCCTGTGCTGGTGTCATCCACTACAACTTCTTGAGATCAGGCCAGACGATTACTGCAGACATGTATTGTCAACAGTTGCAAACAATGATGGAAAAGCTCACCATTAAACAACCGAGACTGGTCAATTGCTCTAGCCCATTGCTCCTTCAGGATAACGCTCGACCACATACTGCACATCAGACGGTCGCCAAGTTAGAGGAGCTGCGACTGGAAACTCTGCGTCACCCACCATACTCTCCAGATCTTGCCCCAACCGATTACCACTTATTCCGAAATTTGGACAACTTTTTACAAGGAAAAAAATTCAATTCTGATGAGGCAGTCAAAACAGCCTTCAAGCAGTTCATCGATTCTCGCTCCCAGGATTTTTTTACCAAAGGGATCAATGAGCTTCCGATAAAATGGCGGAAGAGTATCGATAACAATGGGGCATACTTCGATTGACTAAATATATAATTTCTTTTAAAAAAGTTATTTTTAATTTTTTGATACCGAGCGGCAATTTCATATGTAAAGACCTAATAGTATAAAAACATATCTTGTGACACTCATCAATAGTGCTGTTTCTATCAATGTAAGCATTATTGTAATCGAACCAGAACTTCCATAGATAACCAAATATTATTAAGATGCTAAAAAGCGATTTTTGCAGATTTTAAACTGACAATAACGTCAAAATGTGTAGTGTAAATGATTTGAAAAAAATTTATGATAAACTAGAACATTCTCTTAATCATTTAGTATGTAAATCTATTTGATTAAGTTCATATTAAATAGTTTAATTAAATCGTGAAGTTGTGTCTGACGCGGACAAAACATTGATAATCACACAAAATCTACCAGGAATATTTAAACGAAACTTTTACTATCTTACAGACAATTTTATTATCTATGTTTTAGTATACGCCTTTTTTTAAATTAAAGAATACTATCTTTTATTTAATTGATTCGACTAAACTTTGAGAGTTTTGGACGCAGCGCATACGATCATCTGGTCGCTCAAGGTCGCCGGCGTATATTGTCGCCTTAAGTACTTCTTTACGGATCGACCAGTCGTGATGGTGAAACTACTGGATGTGTGAATAATGTGATTATCCATTTCATACCGAGTTCCCTCCGTGCCTCGGAAAGCACGTAAAGCCGTTGGTCCCGGCTGTCATTCGTAGATCTTTGACAGTCGTTATAGATAGTCAGAAGCTAGAAAATCTGACAACCAATGTCACCAAGGAGTATCGTGTTACCCAGCAACTGAGTTGTGGAGGTTAGACGGGCAGGCGCTCCATAAAAAACACTGGTATTCAGCTGCATCCAGTTGGACTGGTAGCCGCAGCAGATGATGACTTCTTTGCCATATTCGCATAGACGACTCGATATTCGATTCAGAAATGCGACTATTCTACTTCAATAGATACTTACTTAGAGTCATTAAAGAGGAAGGTTCATAGGTATAGTTTAATCTACATTGCACCTGAGAGAAGCAGGGGCGGGTCACTAGTTTTGAATAAATTGACATATTAATGCGGCTTCAAACAAATTGTATCTATACTAATATTATAATAATAATATGTGGGGACATTTTCACACACGGCCATCTGACCCCAAACTAGGGAGTGATATACATACACAAATACATTTTCTTTTTTTGTAAATACATACATATATAGATAAACAACACCCAGACACAAGGCAAACACAAGTGCTCATCACACAAATGTTTACCCTGGGCAGGAATCGAACCCGCAACACGCTGCGCAGCAGTCGATCGCTCAGCAACTGCGCCAACCGTGTCGGCAATAAAGCTGAAGAGTTTGTTCACAATTAGTAGTGCCCATTGATACGAAGCCTTCAAACTAAATAAACATTATACGAAACATGTACAGAGGCGGGCACATCAAGCTACAACAATCTGCCAAAATTATTTGATAGATTTTCAACTTTATTGCAAAAGTTCATATTCAATTGGGACAATTTGACAGTTTGGTATGTCTTGATGTGCTGGCGTCTGTGCCAATTTCCAATTTCAAAATCGTACGTATACGTTACGTTTACACCGCCTCGTCGAAGCCCTAGCAAGGCCTTCGGATTTGTATGTAAATACAGACTCGATTAACAGTCATTCATCATCACTGTCAACTTAGACAAACACGAACTCAAACCATTCACATTAATATTATAAATGCGTAACTTTATCCGTTTGTTTGGAACCTCATCACGGCCAAATTTATTGAACCAATGGTTAGTTCGGTGGCGACCGAGAATAAAGTTTGGAGCCAATAATTTGTTAATGTAGATTTTATTTTTTGTTGTTTGAATGTGTTAGAAAATATTTGTCTCAATAAATGAATTTAGTTTTTTGTTTATCTTTAGCTTTTGTTCTTTATTAACCGACTTCAAAAAGGAGGAGGTTATCAATTCGAATGTCTATATTTTTATTTTTTTTTAAACTCTGTCATATATAGACGGATTTGCAAAATTCTTTTTTTGTTTGAAAGGCGTTTATTCCGAAATGGTCCCAATGAATGGTCATCAATAAATTTCCAAAAAAAAATACTTAGACGACGTTTTAGTTTCTTCAATCTTTGGAGGACTTACAATCTCTTTTAAGTATGTTGCCGTTTCTTAATGGATTTGGATGTTAATGCAACACTAAAAAGCAAAAAATAAAAAGTTTTTTCAAAAAAAAGAAAACCGCCTTCAAAAACTAAAAAGTTTTTTTTTTGAAAAATCCTTTTTTTTTTGTTTTTATATTACATAGTATAAAACAAACTCACTCCCGCTGTCTGAATGCTTAGATCTTTTAAACTACGCAAAGGATTTGAATGCGGATTTCATCAATAGATTGGTTGAGTGATTCAAGAGGAAAATAGGTATATTTTGATCTACATTGCACCCCGAAGACGGGGTGGGTCGCTAGTTATCTTCTAACAAAATTGGATTCAGACGGAAACAACTAGTTACTACCAATACATAACTATTTTGTTTTATTTTGAAGTAGGAAGAGGTCCCATGAGGTCAATAGAGATCATCTGAAAAGGACGCGAACAACATTTAGGACGACCCATTTCTCCTATAATTTATGATTTTGCGATATCGTGGTAGACTACCATTATTATCCAAGTAAAAACATAACTTACGAAATTATATCCAAAGAAAACACTTCAATAATTAGACAAACTATTGGATCAAGCGATCGGTCAATGCCATCAGCTAATTACGTGTCGTATCCCGGCGATTGAGTGTTGTAACCAGAGAACAACGTTTACTTTCGACGATACAAAATAATAAAAATGGTGTATATTATATTATTATATATTTAAGTCAAAGTCAAAGCATTTATTTCAATTAACCATTTACAGGCACTTTTGAATTGGCAAAGAGTGGGCTAGTTAGTCAGAAAGTTGAAGCTAGTTGCTCGTTCTTAACCATTTACAGGCACTTTTGAATTGGCAAGGAGTGGGCTAGTTAGTCAGAAAGTTGAAGCTAGTTGCTCGTTCCAAAACCTAGGTAGGTTTCTATGGAAAAGAACGAGCAAGAAACACGGACACTCTTTTTTCAATTAAGCTTTTACAAAATCCTGGATACGTCATTACTCTTGTTGCTTCTCTAATTGAAAACAATATAAGTAAAATATGTAGGTTTCTGTTTGCTTAATTTATCTTAGCTACACAATAGATATTGATACCTATAGTTTTCACTATTGTTTATTTAGGTAATTTAGCAGGTACCTGGGCGACCGAGCCCTGCTCGGTATTTTTTTTTCGTATTTTATATAAATGAAACCTATACCCTGTTCACAATAAGATTAGACATAAACACAAACCTTTTTTACAGTCCCTTCAACCGATTTTGACTTCTATTCCGTAGGCTTAAGGATGACATTAGAGGCAAATAAGTGGTTACAATAACAACTGTTTACTGCAGTTGCCATTTGTCATGCTACCAACGCAATATGAGTCAAAATCGGTTGAACGGACTGTAAAAAAGGTTTTTGTAAATGTCTAATCTTATTGTGAACAGGGTATAGCTAGATCGATTTATCGCCCCCGAAACCCCCTGCATACTAAATTTCATGAAAATCGTTGGAGCAGTTTCCGAGATTCAGATTATAGGTATATATATAATTATGTCACAGTCAAAATTCTTAACCAGTCGAAACTACTTTTGACTGCAAAAATCAGTCAAAACTATTTTTGAACGGTTTAAATTTATTTATTTTATTTATTTATTTATTTATTTTATCACAAGCACAACTACCTTTACAGGTTACAACCCCAATGCGATAGCGTGGTACTTAAGTAATTAAATTAAAAACTAACATTAAAATTAAAATAAAATCCTTATTACGTATAGCACAGTACATATAATGTAGTATTTGTGTGTCAATTTATCCTTTATATTTAGAAACCCATTAGGTAGGTAGGATTTTTTTGTGACCCTTTTCAAACTTTGGTTTTGTAGTGATTCTTGTAGCTAAGGCGTTCCGTATTTTTGTTTTAGTAGCGGCTAATGTTCAAGGATTATGTGACTTGGAGTGTGCAGTAGTACGACGACTTGGAACAGACAGTAAGCGGTGTTTTCTGCTACGACAATAACTGTCTGAGAAAAATGGATTGCAGAATTCATTATGCAGATCAGGGACAAGCCCGCCACACTATTCCCTAACCACTGTAACTCCTGTAAGCCAGAATCAACAGTGGCGACCACCAGAAAAGCGCCAGAGCAATGAAGCTCGACGAGTCCCAGAGAAACGATTCAACCGTCTTGGATCCCGACATCAATAATTCCCCTAAGTATTTTAAATATTACAGTTTTCTGATCTTAAAGATTAGATACAAAGCCGCATCTCGCGCCGCCTGTTCCTGCATACGCTTAGATCTTCGAAACTACGCAATGGATTTTCAGTTCGCTAGATAGTGTGATTCAAGAAGAAGGTTCATATGTATATTTTGAAATTGTTTTGTGTCAATATGCTGAAATATAACTATGATTGTTGAAAATGTAGAAAAAAACATCCTTTCTGAAAGCTTCCGTAGCGTGCGATAAGTAAATACCTAGTTAAAATTACACGAAAATAAAGTATTGTGGAATAGGTCCTCTCAAGAAGTCCGCGACCGGCCTTTTACACTATTTAATTTAGATGAATTTGGTGTTAATTAACCGACCACGTTCAAAACACCATAGTGCGCTCCAAAACACAGCTAGTTGACGTGGCTCAGAAGGCCGCCTAGCCTAAATCGGACTGGGCTAGACAATGCCGAGCTACCTATGGGTCCGTAAATCCCAAAATTGGTGCCCCGAAATGGCGAGACGGGGCCGCGGTAGACCACGAAAGAGATGGCGGGACGACTTGGATAGCTTCCTTAAGGGTTGGCAAGACTTAGCGAAAAGTCAACACCAATGGAAGGAATACAGGAAGGTCTTTGCCCTGCAGTGGGACAGTACGGGCTAAATGTAATAATATAATAATTTTAGGAAATATCTAACTAGAGCAACAAAGATAATGCGTCAAACGCGACGTGTCACAAAGATAATCGAGCATTCCAATCCCGAACAAAAAGTTGATGGTAATGTCATTAGTTAACTAGGAAAATAACCAAGAAAACATTTTCTTTTTGGACGCTCTTGTAGACACAAATGTAAATCGTTTTTCATTAATCTTTTTTATGACCTTTACATTTCAACGACATCTATCGCCAAATAAACAAGTGGTGCGATTTGCAAATTAGTGGCCGCGGGCAGTAGCTAGTTATAAATATTTTTATAAAACATACTCGTATTTTTTTAGAAAAATAGTGCGCCGTGGTGGAGGCTTATGTGTAACAGTGGACCAATAGCCAATAGCTAGCTGTAGTGATGATGATAATGTGATTTTTTAGAGACATAATGACAAGTATCAAACTTAAAATCAATTTATTTAACCCAAATAGACCATTAAAAGGCTCTTTTGAACGTTTTTTACATGAAAAACTTAGTTTAGTTGTCCCTTCCAAAGACTAGTTTCGTATGGAGAAGATGGGCTGAAAACTCCATAAATACTTTTTCTTTTGAAATATTTCGTTGTACAGAAAAATGTACTATATTTATATACACTTAAAACATAGGTACAATGTGTACAATCCTCCACACTAAATTATTAATTATTTACATTATTGACCGAGTTACTTTCGCATTAAATAAAAAATGCGAAAGTAACTCAGTCTGTTACGCTTTCACGACGAAACAGCTGAACCAATTTTGATATAATTTGGTATGAATATAGCTTGAACCCCAAGAAAGGACATATAGGCTACTTTTTAATCCACAACTTCGTCTACATCCGCGATAACAGACAATAACGCCTATGAAGTCGTAGGCAAAAGCTAGCAACAAATGAACCTCAATGTAATGACATTTCACCACATGAGCACAAAGTACGTCTCGGCACATCCGAGCAGAGAGACCACTCAGAATAAACCGCCATTTTAACCGCCTTGAAAAAAAGGAGGTTATCAGTTCGACCCGTATGTTTGTATGTATGTATGTTTGTCCGCGATTATCTCCCGTTTGGCTGAACCCATTTTGATGCAGTTTTAAGAAAAGTATTTGTTACATTCTGGAGAAGGTTTTAGTATACAACAAACTGAAATTTTGAAAGCGCTTTTTGAAAAAAACAACAAAAACCGAGAAGACGTTTTCGTTTCTTCCATATTTCCATCTTTGGAGGACTTTCAATCTCTGTTTTATCAATGTTGCCGTTTCTTAATGGATTTGGGTGATAAGGAGACACAAAAAAGTGGAAAATAAAAACTTTTTTGAAAAAAAAGAACCGCCTTCAAAAAGTTGATAAATAAGTTTAGCACAGAACACACATGACTTTAGTTTCGGAAGTCGGTGGCAATACAAAACAACAAACAGAACAAAGCCACCGATTTCCGAAACTAAAGTTATTCTCACGCACACATTAACATTACGTTTATAGGCATTCTCAAGCAGTTTTAATCAGGCTTCAGTCTCGACTGTCACGTGTTGTCTAGAAATGAATAAATCAGAGAAATTGACATTTCATGACGAACAGGAAAATTTTGTTATAAAGTTCCATCTACAGTCAATAAAATTTCATATTGTCACAAATAAAACCTACAAAGTCAATACAGTGGCAGCCCTATTGAGTCTGGCAAGTTTTGGTAATTATTTTTGACGATGGCGGGAGCGGTCCTTCTGACCTTTATATTTTGTGACATGTGTAGATCACACTCTTGTAAAGTATGAAGGGATCGTTACATAAATGACATTTTACTCCTACCCAACCCTTCGAAACGAAACGTAAAAGCTCTTTTCTTGGATAAAGAACTGTCACTACGTAACGTTGGCACGCGTCACGTTGGCACGTGGTACGTCATCATTTCGGTATGTGACGTGGTATCCTCGACTGTTTTACTCAGTCGTATTCTTAGGTTATTATGTCAGACATTGTCCAAACGCAAAGAATTGTGTCATTTTACGCAATATACTAAATATTATATTCTATAGTAGCATAGTAATCTATTGTGCCGGTGGATCCGTAAAGAAACACTTTATATTTATTAACTTGTTTCCGCATTGAAAACGTTGTTGAACTCATCAATTTAATTCGGTAAATTCTTCTAACAATTTTCATAAATTGTATCGTCCTTTATAATAAAGTAAAAATTGCCGAACAGGAAAAATTGGGCCAATTAATTAAGACGATAAAAGATCTTATACGCTAATGTTTTTTAGGAAGAAATCTCACATTTCTCTTTTAATTTATACCACCACAAGCTTCATAAATCTTACAGAAACTTTATTAATTTAAATCGGGTTAAGGAAATTAAAAGCCTAATACTTATTTTCATTTCATTGACCTTCATTAATTAATAACGAGGTTTTGCCCGCGACTTCGTTTGCATGAATAATATAAATTATGTATGTAGGATCGTCAGGAGCGAGCGAGGAGGAGTGCCGAGCGGTACAGTACATCGTCAGGACTATAGGCGTTCCCATTATTCCATTAGGGATGAACAAGACCTGTTAAAACATTTACACACTATTAGTAAAGAAAACACAATACAAATGGTAATCAGTAACAAGAATAAAGTAAGTTAAAGGTACAGCAACAATACAGTTAATCAAACAGACCATTAACGTCCCACAGTTCGTACAGTGGCCAAGCCACCTAATGATAAACGAACAAACCCTTAAGGTTTACAGTTCGTACAGCAGCCTAAGCCACCCAATGATAAACGAACAAACACGTAAGGTTTATAGTTCGTACAGTAGCCTAAGCCACCCAATGATAAACGAACAAACGCTTAAAGTTTATAGTTCGTACAGTAGCATAAGCCACCCAAATACAAAGTGTATCGCTCGCTAGCAGCAAGCCTATACAACTATGTGAATATACAGCAGCGCTGTACCAGGTAAACTGACAGTATTGTCGGGAGCAGGAACTCTTTACTGAGTCGAATCCGAGGATCGACTGCCATACTTATTTTTTTTATTTTTTTTTTCGGATTGGCATCTCGCAGGTCAACCTAGGAGGTTGTCGGCTGCTTAACCGGACTTTCCTGTGGTGCCTTAAAAATTATTATTTTTAGGCCCTCCAGCCAGGGCAAAAAGCTTACAAACTAAGCGACTACACGCTAAGGGCACCCCCTGTGGGGTACGAGCCTCGGCTTAGGGCGTCGCTGGGAGAGGACAGCGAAGGGACAGGCTGGATCGGATTTCCATTATTCAGGGACGAATTTAAAACTACAGGCTCAGCGGCGCGGGCTGGCACGAGCAAGGGTCGGGGAGGGGCTGCCATACTTACGAAGTGCACGCTTTTTTATAAGACGATGCCCCCCACCTTGCAACCTCTCCTTAACAAGTCTGCCCAATGACGCACGGAAGTGCGTCACGCGTTTACTTGATACAAAACACTAAAATGTGCTAAATCTAATAAGATTTCATTATAAAGTAATCAAATAACACAATAATAATTGTCATGAATAAACAACAGTGATTTCATAAAGTAATTCGTTTTACATTCAAAGTAACGTGTCAACAATTGTTTTGAATAAAACCATCGAAAACAGTTATCGAAATAAAGTAACCACAAATCAGTGTGTGCACACAATAAATCATGTTTTGAATGTGCCATACAACGTGGCAATGCTGCCAGCCTGTTGGGCACGTTTCCCGTTAACAACGATGTGGACGAGTTTTTTGATGCCCTTTGAGCTCCCTGCCTTTTTCTTACAATTGTACATAATATTATTATTTAGATTTAAGTTTTGTATATATATATTCCTAGGTACTAAGTTTTTATTGAAATAAAACTGGTTTTGAATTAATAGACAATAATTGATAGTAAAATAACATAAATTAACAATAAGAAACACAAATCATAACAAATTTAGTTAACACCCACTATTGTGATTAATAAACCGTCTCCGACATATATAAATTATATATGTATAACTAGCGGACCCAGCAGACGTTGTCCTACCCTAAAAATTGGAACAAAAATCCAGGTCCAGCCTACCCGACCTACCTACCCTATCAACCTATCTACCTACCAACCTACCTACCTATCCTATCTACCTACCTACATACTTACTCTATCTACCTATCTAGAAGAATTATATTTAAAGAAGAACATAATTTCTAGTTCTACTAAGTTATGCTCTCCTAGTACCAGGGTCGCATAGATCTAAGAGGTCCAAAAACCCGACTGCAGCGCCACCTACCGGGTCCAATGGTAAATCTAAACCATTCCCATATTAGTACCATAGTTACCATAGTTAACTAGTTAGTTAGTTAGTTACCATAGTTGGGAGAAGCTAGGCAGGTACACCTTAATAGATAGTTTATCGTTCTATTGGTGAAAACCACGGATATAGATAGACCTAGATAACGCAAGAGTAACTACTTCGCGTGCCTAGTTTCGTGCCTAGCCTAAAAAAATTAAGTAAACGTTTCCTCCCATCGGTAGGTAAGTCATTTTGTGATTAATATTATGCGTAATTAATTTAAAAAACTATTATTTTTAATCTAATACCCTCAGTAATACCAGCTGGTAATACCTAATTTAAGAAAAACAAAACATTGTGGCATCATAATAGGTAGTCAAAAAATGGCACGCTTGGTTTTTAACCCCCGACGTAAAAACGACGGGGTGTTATAAGTTTGACGTGTCTGTGTGTGTGTGTGTGTGTGTGTGTGTCTGTCTGTGGCATCGTAGCTCCCGAACAGATGAACCGATTTAGTTTTTGTTTTTTTTATTTGAAAGGTGAATTAGTCGGGAGTGTTCTTAGCTATGTTTGATGAAAATCGGTCCAAGATGGCCGCCGCTACATAATAGCTAATCACATATTTTTTCACAACTCCATCAATATGGGTATCAAATGAAAGGGCTTCACTAGTAGAATAGTTTACACTATGATAAATTTCAAAGCCAAGATGACCGGCACCACAAAATGGCGAATTACATTTTTTTTTCACGACTCCCTCAATATGTATATCAAATGAAAGGGCTTGACTAGTAGAATAATGCATACTGTATTGAAAGGGAATGAGGAATATTAATTAACTAACGAAATGAAAACTAAAAACTTGAAAATTAATTTTATAAACTCTAAGGGCCAAAGCACCGGTTCCCTGCTGTTTAAACAGCCGGCTGTTTAGGGTAGACTGGGTAAAATTGTGCCAGAGTACGGTTGTGCCAATTGGACGTAGTTACGCAAAAAGAATCCAATCCACACTTTTCCCAAAATTGAATTATATATACCAAACGCATTCTCGGCATCTTTAATATCAAAAAAGATCCATGTGACGAAATACAACTTTAGACGTATCTACAACTTCTCAAAACCAGACAATTACATTTAAAAACTTTCAAATAAAAATTAAATTAAAAATTTAAAAAACCCCCAACGCAAGACTTAAAAGCAATTATTTAAAAAGTAAAAAATAATATCTTTTGTTGAGCCATCAAATGTTTGTTCGTTGAAATGGCGCTATAATGTCGCGGCGGGGTACCGCTAAGTCAGCAATAGCTAAATAGGTAAAATAGCGAACTCAGGGATTTGCAATGAGATTTGACTTACGCGGTACCCCGCCGCGACATTATAGCGCCATTTCAACGAACAAACATTTGATGGCTCAACAAAAGATATTATTTTTTACTTTTAAATAATTGCTTTTAAGTCTTGCGTTGGGGGTTTTTTAAATTTTTAATTTAATTTTTCATACAGATCGTGATACTTGCGTTATCTAGGGGCTATCTATATCTGTGGTGAAAACAATATGTATATAAAAACAGTAGGTACCAACTTGTCGAGACTGCTATTTCCCCTTCGCATTCATCATCTACCTAGTCTTTTCCAAGTATGTTGGGGTCAGCTTCCAGTCTAACCGTAAGCAGCTGTCTGTATTATAGTTCGTGTTTTACTTGGTGGTGATACCACCACTAGGGTAAAACACGAACAGACACATTATACTTTTGGCTGTTCATTATATTCGGAGCAATCGCCTCCAGTACCATTTTACGAATGCATCAATTAATTCACAGTTTGTAGCGAAAACGTGCTTAACTTGTTACTTTTACAATAGTAGATGTCATAACACACACACACAGTCACCCAATAATTTAGATTTTGGTCAGAGCCGTAAGGTGAATATCTAGCTGAACATTTTCACGGGCATTTCAATGTAATGTAACGTTTCTGCGAATGCTCGTCGTTCGACGCTCAAGGCCAGTAAACCTGTAATTTTATTTTCTATTTTGCATTTTTATCTTCGTTTAAATTTCGAATCAGCAGATCGCATGTGCTTGATGAAATGTTACACAAGTTCACTCATCGGTTTATAAAAGCAAGTTGTAACAAACCGTCGAGTGTGGTACTCAATGTTCGGTTTGTGAGCCAGTGACACTTTAGACCGGCACTGTGTTATGTTTGTATACTGACCTTTAAGCCCGTCACATACGTACCTATAATATATATTATAGCTAGCCACCACACCACACACGGTAGCTATAATATAATAATATATTTTCGCCCTTAATACGCCTGCGATCGTTGTTTGTTTTACATTTTTGAAATTTATATTTATATGCCTTGCTATATCTGTCCACATATTTTGGTGACGTAGTAAAAATATACAATAAAGCAGATCGTAATATGCCTTGATTATAGCTACACCTGACGTATATTAATATTTAATATAGCTACGCCTGACGTATATTAATATATATTATAGCTACGTCTGTGACGGACTTTATAGGAATTGAATGACAAACAAGTTTCAAAGCATTACTGTGAAACATATTAAATTCACACGTAACTGTTAATGCAGACAACATTACCAGTAAGTACATTTACAGAGTAAATCAGCTTTGCAGCCCGTACGATGCTCGTAGTACAGGTGTTTAAGCCGATTTCATATTTAGTAGTCGTGCTAGTGTACATTTATGAACGTTTGAACAAACTTAAGTCGGGCTTCACATGTGTAAAGCCCAACTTACACTCAGGTAAGTACAAAGGGCCTCTTTCAAGTTGTGCTTGTAATCCTCTCAATACTTTCTTTGGGCCGCCGGTTGGATAACGTTGCCACTATGTTGTAAGGTTTTTTTGAATCCTTGGACGATTGCGTATTCTTGCTGTTCCTACTGACTGGTGACGCTACAAAAAAGTGGTAAGATAAGGGCATAACTGCAATTTTTATGGCAATACGCTTCTTTGACCCTTTAGATAAAAGATTGTTAGCACTTTGGCCGTTTTGACTTAGAGCCGTGTAGCGAAATAACACCAACCCATTCCTACCCGTGGGTGTCGTAAAAGGCGAAAGAGGGATATTGACCAGAGGATGGGCAGTAGCGTCCTTCTGAGTACCATAACACCAACTGCGATCGCCACCATGCATCGGCCAAGCATGGCGATTACGGCTGAACCCACCTTAGAGACCAATGCCCAGCAGTGGGCGTCCAAAGGTTGATGATGATGATGATGAGCACTTTGGCATATTTAGGTAAGTAATTTTTAATGAATTTTGACAAATATGCTTTTACCTTACCAAAGGTGCGATTATAAAGTTCCCAATGTTACCATCGCCTTCCAATAGTTTTCATAGCTCATTTTAAGCACCCGATTTTATACTCAAGGCCAAACAAAGTTATACAACATTATTCGTTTACGCAATATCCAAAGGTTTACAGCAACAAATGAGGTTCTATTCTGTTCCGGAACTCTACCATTTACGAGATTTATGCTTAGTGTCAGGCAATGTCAGTCGGCCTACACACATCAAAGTAAAGCGACGCTGACGTCAACGGTAAAATGGGCGATATAACGAAGTTATTTCGTGTTGACGATGCCAGGGCTTCTCAAACTGTGACACTCTGGGGCGTCGTGGAGCTGTCCTGAGGGCATCGTACGGCAATAGGCATAAGCCGGCGACATATTACGTTCTTCTCGTTGACTATGGAACAATCATTGTAGATTCTGTTATATTTTCTGATAAATAGGTAATGAGTCGTAAGCAGTCACACCTTTTGTCACCATTGTCAGCATGGTTGTCGCAGTGACTAAGTAATTGGCTGCCGCGCTGCGTGTCGCGGGTTCGATTCCCGATCCAAACACGGAACAAATATTTATATACCTAGAGATAGTGGTTCCGGGACTGCCTGTTTGTGTTTGTGTATGTGAGTTTATAGTTTATTTGTTTGTAAACGCACCCAGCGTTTACAAACATATAAACTCTAAACATAAAACTATACAAGAGAAATTCCTAGTGTTAGGCAACGATTTTTATAAGAGAAAAAAATAAAATTAAACACCATATTTCTTAAAACAATTGCACAGGTAAAATTGTAATTCTAACATTATTATAATTACTGTTCTTACTTTACGTCGGCAAAAAAAAAAAACAATTTGTAATGGGAGTCGTCGAGTATAATAAGATTGGAAACCCCTGAACTATGCTGTAACAATAAAATATTACCAGCCCATTATTGTCCCTCTGCAGGACAGGTCTCTTCTCAGACATACAGAGCATTGATCATCACGCTTACTCTAAGACAGATTGACGATTTCAGATTTACATTAATTTGTAAGTCCAGGTTCTTCAGACTTACATTAATTTTGTAAGTTCAGGTTCTTCAGACTTACATTAATTTGTAAGTTCAGGTTCTCAGTGTTTTCCTTCACAGTTATCAGTGATCTTCAAGTTAATCGTAGAAAGGTTGCATGCATTTGGCATGCTGGTCGAACCCATTGATTATATGGCTTCGTTTAAGTACTCTGCATTTTATCTAGAATAGTTTTGTAATTAGAACGTGAAAGATATGGGAACTGCTGGTAGTATCGGGAGCACAATAAAACATAGGCTTCACTAATAGACGTAGATTCGGAGACTGGCACGCGGCTCGTAACGGACGTGTTGCGGGTTCGATTCCCGCCCAGGGTAAACATTTGTGTGATGAGCACTTGTGTTTGCCTTGTGTCTGGGTGTTGTTTATCTATATATGTATGTATTAAAAAAAAAAAAAATGTATTTGTGTATGTATATCAGCGGTCTGACACCCATAGTACAGGGTCTCCCTAGTTTGGGGTCAGATGACCGTGTGTGAAAATGTCCCCACATATTATTATTATTACATTTTATATACTTTATGTATCTCGAGACCCAGAGGTCCCGGGCCTTTGTAAGGCGTACGAGGAGCCGAAGCCAACTCGCAGAGGCCCCTTAGGTAGCTTTATATGAAATAAGACATCAACCGACGATTATCCGAGACGAGTATGCACTATGCAAGTGCACCCAAGGACAACCCCCGGTTGGTGCAGGGCTATTACAGGACATGGAAACTAACAGTACTGGACTATGGGTATGGGTTGCTAAAGTGACTTGGTTACCTGGAACTATGAAGTGACTATGGCCCCTGCCGAATCAATGTTTGTATACATGGATAAAATAGCAGGGGGTGACTTGCACACTCACTAAATGGGCCCCCTGAAACAGTCGCTAGCACGAAGTTACGTAGCGACAAGGGGGCAACATATCTTGAGGTGCTAGAGGAGTGGAGAGGTATTCCACGGCTATCAGGACAATCCCGGAAGTACGGTCAAGATCCCTACCAGCGTCTTACTGGAATACTTCCTTACCCCGAGCACGAATGCTCTCGCGAGTTTCCACTCTAACCGGCCAATTAAGGCAAGATAGAGGTGGGAGCTCCGTTCCTCATCTCTGGCTTGCCCTTATTGAAAGGCAAGCCAGAGATGAGGAACAAGACTTTATTATTAATGACTTCATAAAATATCACAGAACGTTAGTCTTATTTTTATATGTCATAGAGATTGCCTAAGTCAGCAGCCGTCAGAGAGAGCTAATACAGAGCAATTATAACGAGAAACTCCTCTTTCAATGAAGTATACCGCCGAAGTCCTAACACGCGATATTAGTACACCACGTCACGGTACCGGTAAGGGCTCGTCAACTTGAGCTCTTACAGTACATACAAATTATAAAGGTCCATTTTTAGGGTTCCAAACAAAAAAACGGAACCCTTATATGATCACTCGTGCGTCTGTCTGTCCATCCGTCTGTCACAGCCAAATTACTCCGAATCTACTGGACCAAATCTTGTGCATTTTGTTAGGATGATGATCCTATGACCCAAACACAGATGTGCAAAGTTAATAAATATTTTTTTTTAAATATGGGTTATTTTCGAGGGACAAATTAGGAAAATAAAAAAAAAGTTTTGCAAACCTTACTGTGTCATATATCAAATGAAAGGGCTCGTTATGAGGATCTCAAATATATTATTGTAAAATAAATAGTTTTTCATGAAAGAAGACAAAAATTTACCGTTCCCCCTCCCCTGATCTACGAAACTACCGAGCCTAAAATTTTGAAAAACAATACAATTTATAGTTCATTGCTTGTAGATTACAAGAAAACCTATAAGCTATCATCATTGTACGGAACCCTCTCCACGCGAGTTCAACTCGCCATTGGCCGGTTTTTAGGTATGTACTTGCCCGGGATTTTACCCTTAAATCGAAACTCATGAACGAACGCTGTCAGTAGAGATTGGTCAACTCTTAACTGCTATGGCTTTTATCTTCATTCTTTTTTTTACGTTTTGTATTGTTCTTTACCTGCATTGTTTTCACATATAGAAGCAACAAGGTTAATGTACCTAACCAATATTTTGTAAAAACTTGATTTAAAAGAGTGTCCGTGGAACTCCACGGCTAGCCGCTCTGACCCACCGCATTAAATGTTTCACATCAAAAAAATCTTCATTATTGTTTTTCACAAAAAGCTACAACATATTTGCCAAGCTGAATACAATCTTTTTTAGTTTGGAGATCACCAATCCGACTCTCAAAGTTGACAATTGAGTAAACCAATATTTGTTGCAAAGTTCGACGGAAATAGGAATAGAATACTTGCTCGTTCTTCTCCATAGGACCTACCTACGTTTTGGAACGAGCAACTAGCTTCAACTTTCTGACTAACTGACCGACTCCTTGACAATTCAAAAGTGCCTGTAAATGGTTTAATTGAAATAAATGCTTTGACTTTGACTTTGACATGCATGAAAACCGGGCGTTGCAACCACTAGGCCACGACAACATACTATTCTTAATTTTACATTCGCATTTGGGTTTCAGCGCCACCGACCCGTAATAACTAGGAAAATGAATGAAGAGTTCCGCATAGAAATATTTTACCTTTAATTAAAATAGTTCTGTCTCGTCATGGAAGCCATGTTTGAAATAACGTGGATGCCTCTAAAGTTTTAATGAAAAAGTGGTTCACTGGAACAACACTTAGAGGCACGTGTGTCAGTGTGTTGTACCTATTAGTACGCTTGTGTCATACCCAATGTTATGCTTGTGCTGGAAATAAATTTAATTAATTCTGGTTTACACAAGTTACCCTGTGTACCAGTAGGTCAATTGGGTTCTTCCAATCAATAGATTGAGAATCATACTTTTTATTAGCTTGTCAAAATTCGCCATAGATTTTTTAGATCGCCATAGATTTTTTTTATAGAAGTTGTAATTTGGCATATAATAAACATTCAAAATCCAGTCGCAATTAAAACTCAGCGTCATCATCATCATCATCACCATATCAGCCTATTGCTGCACGTACGTTTACTGCTGAACGTAGGCCTCCCCCATAGATCGCCAACCAACCCGGTCTTGGGCGGCTCGCATCCATCCGAAACCACCTTCTTCAAATCGTCGGTCAATCAATGTCAAAATCTTATCAAAAATGTATGTAAAATAGAGGCATTTTTGACAGCTTGAAACTGAGATAAAAATTAGAATGTTTCTAAATTTACGAGACACGCGAATTTAACAGCAAAATTGATGTTAGTGAGCAGTTTTTGGAACTAGGTAATACTTTGTAAAAGATAAGGTCGTCTTTTGTTTGAACTCTTTGGCGAGCAGTACCACTCATTTTACATAATTATAACTTAGTTGGACTGTACTTAGGTTTCAGTATTTGTTTTGTCAGGTCGTCAAGAGGCTGACGATTCAGACACAGTATATTCGGATACAGTGTCCGATTCGATATTTTGTTTCACTGATGGGGCACCAACAAAAAAGTTCGGTTCGTTAAAAGTTTTTTTATCTGTCTGTACCAAACAGCTTTATTATTGGTGTCCGAATCTTCAGTGAAAAAAAATATCAATTCGGACACTGTCTAAATCGTTAGCAAACCCGTCAAGACCCGGTTTTATTTTAATTATGCAAAAACTTGGCATGTTCTAATAGCCTTTTCGAATTTATTGGCAAAACTTCACAAATGCACCGAATATCTAATAGCAAATATATATATACAAATACATAGCGTACGTACGTTATGTACGTTACAAGTAAAAAATATCCTATGTATTTTGAATTGTCAAGGAGTCGATCAGTTAATCAGAAAGTAAAAGTTAGTTGCTGGTTCCGAAATGAAGGTAGGTAGTAGAAGAACGAGCAAAAAACTCTTTTCAATCAAGTTTTTACAAAGTACTGGTTACATTATTCTTCTGCTGTTCTATTGATCTGTATCTGGTAACAATATGAAGGTAAATAGCAGTATAAAACTATTTTGGCTAGTTAGTTTAGTTATAAAAAGAATTGTTTCAAAACGTATGGAGCCTGGCCCCAGTCCTTGTACACCATACTTAAAAATAGGGAAACACATATTAAATAGTTTTCAACTGTCCAATATTACTTTAAAATGGCTTTGTGTGCAGGTAAAACAAAAGAAATTGCACTTGAAATTGAAACACACAACATAAAAACAGACATAGCGGTAAGCTGTCATTTTGATTGATTAATGACGTTTGACATTTACAATTTTGATTTTTTGCGTCGATTTGTGGATAGCCAGGTAAACAGATGGAAATGAAACGGTGTTAAATTCATAAAACGAAAGGGAGGTTGTTAAAGAGAACTCCAGAAACTATAAACAAAAAACGAGACGAAAGCATAGAACATACGGACGAAAATGACGGAAGTGACACTGTTGTGACTCTGACAGCTGACAGTTCTCATCCTATGACGAATGGTCGATCTATGGTATATACAGTAGCTAAATCTGAGTGACGCCATATTGAAAATCTATAAAAGTAATTGGTAAATATCAATTTAGTACCACAACAGTATACATATAGCTCGCCAAAGACTTGCAAATGCCCAGTGCTAGAAGTAGTCGATAAACACATGTATGTCGGTCTAATAGTTGATAGCCGATTCTGTTGGGGCCCACACAAAGAATACGTTTGCAACAAGCTGAGGTCTATTATAGGTAAACTTAGCATTCTGAAGTATAAATTGCCTTACAAAACGCTGAGAATGTTATACATGGCCTTAGCAGACTCAGTTATCAACTACGGTCTCAGCAGCTATGGGAGAACTTACCATTCATACTTAGCAGATATTTATAGGTTACAATTAAGAATATTAAAAGTCATAACACCTAAATATATAAAAAATAAATTCAAAAACAGCGACGACGATCTATTCCAATACTGTAATGTTATGAATGTGTTCAATAAAGTTACATTTTTTACCCTTGCTGAGGTCATTAGGCCCGAGCTGCTGACCGAAAAAACAAGACCTGACTTTTTGAGACCTACTACACCCAAAAATAAATACGTTCTACCAAAAACCAACAATGTGTACGGGATGAGGGTTGCAGAATATTTAGTGCCTTACTTTTTTGATAAACTTCCAGAAGACCTACAAAGTTTATACAAAACAAGTTCGAAAAGTTATAAGTACAAATCGAAACGTTTCTTTACACAAAAGTTTACTGTATAATTGTCATGTGTAATCATTATATTATTTAAACCATCAATTGTAAAAATCAAATGAACGGCTCGCCAGCACAGATAAACCCTGAGAGGTTTCCGTTGTATGGCAATAATACCATCTGTAATATAGACTAAGTATTTTGGAAATAAATAAATAAATGTAAAATGTAAAAACATTTAACTGAATTTTCTGTACTTTTCCCGGATTCTACGGATTTTTGTCTTTTTTTTGTAAGTGGTGTATAATTATAGACTGGGCCCAATATGAAACATGCCCTTTGTCCCTTAGTAAAAGTGGTTTATTTTCATGAGTACTTCATTCCCATTATGTACATCCCTTGTTTAGCTCAACACCTTGTATTCCCAGCGCTACCCTTCAAACCGAAACATAGTTATTCATTAACAAAAGGGTTCATAAAGTTCCTCAAAATAGTGGGTATGTGTATAATATAAATTAATTTACTAACCTGTTTATACTGTACAAATTTATATAGTACGGTACACTCCGGTCACATAATTATTTCCTACAAGGTTCTTCCCGAGTCTTTGTTCGCGTCAAAGTTGATATGTATATTGTATACAGTATGTTAATTCACGAAAAGCGTTCCCTTTACCCGGTAGCACTACATTGTCCATAGATACAGATTTGATTATTTTTTGATTATTTTTTATATTTCTAGATTACCTTCATTGTTTTCACATATAGAAGCAACAAGAATAATGTAAGCAGTATTTTGTAAAAACCTGATTTTAAAAGAGTGTCCGTGGAGTTTCTTGCTCGTTCTTCTCCATAGAGACCTACCTACGTTTTGGAACGAGCAACTAGCTTCAACTTTGTCTAACTGACCGACTCCTTGACAATTCAAAAGTGCCTGTAAATGGTTTAATTGAAATAAATGCTTTGACTTTGACTTTGATACTAAAATAAAAATTCCCATCCAAAATAAAAAATACATTTTTTCTAAATTCCATACCAAATCGGATATGTAAACGACAACACTTTGTAAATTTTTCGTTTCTTATACTTTTTTTTTTATGATGATACGTCACAGACGTTCAGACAGAACAGAACGAAAGTCGCCTATATTCTTTCTTGGGGTTCAAGCTAAGTATGGATCAAATTTCATCAAAATTGATTCAGTGGTTTAGTCGTGAGAGCGTAAGAAATAAACATAAGTTTGTTTATTTGTCTTTCGCATGTTTAATATTATGTATGGATATGGATAATAGGATAGGATAGTAAATAGATAGGATAGCATATGACCTATTCTCAGACCTACCAAATATACACAAAAAAAAAACATAAAAATCGGTCAAGCCGTTTCAAAGGTGTTCAATAACAAACACTATGACACGAGATTTTTTTACATTCGATTTTTCAAGTTGTAAAACTTGTTAGAAAAAAAAGAAGAAAACTTTCCTTAACAAGATTGTGGAACGTTGTAAAGTCACAAGTCGTGCTTGGAAACTATTTAAGTAATACAGTTCAAGACGAGCGTAGAAATAAGTACGATAATAACTGTGGAATTAAGTACTAGGACTGAACAACAAAAAGATGTGCCCAAAGGGTAGATTTTTGAGTTTCTGTAAAAATCTGTAAGACCTGTTAGCACCAGAAATCGCACAAGTAAATACTTTGACTTTGACTTTGAAAGAAAAAACTTATTTTGGTTTGCCGGTTTGTAAGTACCTAGGTTAAAAAAAAACACTTTATTTTCTCTTCATAGCATTGTCAGTAAAAATCCTGAGCATTTCATTCATTTATTTATTTATTAATTAACAATTTTTACACTGTTTCTGAATGTTTTACAAAATAAAAATTAAATACACGCTAATAGCAATCTTCAAATAAAGTCTAACACATAATAAAACAATAATAACAATCTAGATAAATCAGTACAGGAATATTTGGTTAATTCAATGGAATAAATCTAACATATAAACATCAACAAATAATCTAATAAAAAAATGTCAAAGGCCGCAGTAATCTGATACAAGTCTTAACAAACTCCAATAAACCATTCAAAACAATAACAATCTAGAGATGTCAGTACCAGGATTGGCTAATTCCATAAAAAACTCGTAACATGTCAACAAACCTCAATAAATAATCTAAACATGTCATAGCAAAACTCATCTAAAATCTAAAGAGCGCGTATAGAGACCACCATAAACAATGTTGTAATTAATAAATTAGTTGTACTTTCGGTAATTAAGTTAGAGTCAAAGATTATCCAAGAAGAAATAACGCACAAAGTAAAAGGAAGTTCTTTTATTGTTGCTACAAACAAATGCTAAACACATCGGTTGTTCCTTGACTTGAAAAGTCAGAAAAAATAATCTTACCACGGTAAAATCAACACATTTCAAGAAACATCAAAACAAGTTTTCTTTGTGATTTCATTTTAACGAACGACCTACTTTCTTTGTTAACCAGAAAATTTCAACAAATGAGGAAAGAATTAAGAGAAAATATGCACGTGGTATAATAAATTCAAGAACTTAATTTTGCATTTCTCGGCTGTGGAAGTGTCGAGGTCGAGGCAAACTACTTGAGTCATACATAATTTTGCTATTACTTTTAACTCAAAACTTTTGTGTTTACCTAGGGTATTCGAAGTGACGAATATTAGTTTTCACAATTTTTAAAACAATTGCAGCTGACTAGAAATATTCTCGTTTTAGTACCTTGCGTTTTAGGACTCGGGCCTGTAGGCCATAATAGTACATTATGGTACAAGTGTGTAATACTGGTGATTACCACTGAGGCGCCATTGAGACCCGAGCCGTTAGGTGAAGGTCTTAAGAGAGCCGAGGACGGTAATCATCAATACATACGTGTATCATACGACGTTTTTCAACACACTTGTGAAGAAAATAATACAAAAAAAATATTTTCAACAGTGAAAACGAGTTGTGAAAAGTTTTTCGCAATGGCGGGAAAAAATAATCAGTTTTCCTATGCGCGCGCATCAAATAATGGCGATCGACCATAGACTAAAAAAATTAGGTTTCTTTTTTTTTGTCTTTTCGCGGATAGCGTTCTAGCCACGTACAAAATGGGGAATTCAAAGTTTTCTGTAATACAGAGAAAACAAAAGTTATATTTGAGTGAAAGTTGTATTTATTAAAAACGTACAAGTTGAAATTATCTATATATATTTAGAGGTACATTCATTTATTTGTACTCAAAGACTATAAAACTTTTATTCTCTTTGTTTGTACTATTGAACACGATCTTTTTTGTATCGAAACTTTTTTAAGAACAAAGCAAATCAACCAATAAAATAAAAACAAAAACCTATAACTCACTTGTGAATAATAGCAATGAAAAAGTCACAGTTTGATTACAGGTGTCATTATGTGCCTAATTGCGGTGAAATTAGAGCCATTTTATGAGCAAGTGTGTTGAAAAAATATTAATTTCGTGCGGGAACACATATTCTCTTTACCACACCTTTGGCCGACTGGTCCTTTGTACCAAATGTAAGTCTTGTTTAAATAAATTAATTAATTAAACTCGCGACATACTACGCAACAATCAATCACTCAACTATAAAGCCAGTCGTATCGTCAAATTAACTGATCGTTATGAAGGTAAAATCCAAATAAGCGTAAGTTTAAATAACTTACTTACCTAGCTGATAATAACTTCTTTGAACTTCAATTGCGCTTGTAAAACTAGGCTTTAAGAGCGCCCATCCCGTCATATTTCCCTTACAAAACGCTCGTACGCGATTACGGCGTTATTACAAATTATTTCCTAAATATTTTATACACACAGGTATCTTTTTGTTTAAATCTAGGTTTGTATGAAGCCAAAAATAAACTTTTTTGAGAAACAAATTCAGTAGACACGTCCGAAAATCAGTTTTTTGCACAATTTCATCTGAACTTTGACCGTTCATAATGCACTCATACATTGAAAAAGTAAAAAAAACAGCTTCATACACCTTGCACATGTAATGGTGATTCTAAATTAAAAACATTTTTACCAAAAACTTGTAAGGTTTTTTCAAAAACACGTATGTCCTGGAGCAAGTATTGTGAAATTTCCGCGCGCCAATTTTCCTGTGATTTTATCGCGTTCTCACTCACTCGTTTGTTTTCGAGCTTTGCGTTGGTTGAAACTAAATTTTTTTCAGTCACGCTCGCGTTGAAGTTCGGTCGATGGGGATGGGCGCTTTTAAAGCAAAACTTAAATGCTGGCTGACTCAAAAAGCGTTTTACTCCATAGAAGAGCTGACAGACAGTAAAACTAGTGATAGCTAACGAATCAATCAATTGTTGTCATTATTCAATTTATTATTGTTATTTAATTATGTCTGTAATTTAATTATTTCTGTTTTTGCAATTATTTTATTATTCAATGTACTCAATATAATTTTGAATGATGATTAACTTTGTAATTTAATTATCTCTATTTATTTTGAAAATATTTCGAATATTTAATATATATTTATGTTTATGTTTTTTTATTTATTTATTTATTTTATGTATGTAATGTATATTTATTGAATGTTGTTAATTTAATTTAATTTAATTTATTTATTTAATAATTTAATTATTTCAAGTGATTAATCAATTTTTTCACTTCTCTTGCTCGAAAAGGCCGTCGTCATTGTAGCATACCAGAGCGGGGATAAAACAGCATTTCATCCTCTAGGGGAAAAAGTTTTTTTTTTATTTTGCTGTCAAATATGACAATGAGCCTACAAAAATGAAATAGTAGATTCTTATACAACGAGCTAAAATGACCCATTATATACGAGGTAGTTTTACTCCCGAGCTTTAGCGAGGGAGTAAATAGAAACCGAGTTTTAATGGGTTTTAGCGCCGTGTGTTACACTATACTTTTCACTACGATTGCGAGAAAATAAATCAATCCAAAACAATATGAAATATGTAGTTTATTTTTTTTGTTTCTTCTGTAGCCGCAACACATTGCATGCATTCTACCAGAGATCGCCGATTTTAGTTCCATTTTCAAAATTAAAAAGAAGGTTCTTTTTTTATGAAACAGTAATAAGTCGAGTCTTTATTCATGATTATTCTACCTATGACTAAAGACTTTTTCGTTTTTGTAGGCTCATTGTCATATTTGACACACAAAAATTAAAAAAAGAAAACTTTTTCCCCTAGTGGATGAAATGTTATTTTATCCCCGCTCTGGTATGCTACAATGACGGCCTTTTTGAGCAAGAGAAGTGAAAAAGTTTGAAATTTTGAAAATGGAACTAAAATCGGCGATCTCTGGTAGAATGCATGCAATGTTGCGGCTACAGAAGAAACAAAAAAAAGACATTGGCGCGAAATCTTTATAATTTTTCTCTAATTGAATTGGTAGTGACCGTAATTAATTTTACAATAGTGAAAATGTCATCATCTAGTGAGAATGGAGACCCAAATTTACAAAGAGAAAGGAAAACAAATAATTTTCAATCTGTTGCCGTCAAGGTCACAAAGCATTTATTTAAATACTTACGAAAAGTTTATGAAGTGGAGGACAGAAAAACGAGTGGATTCTCTTACTGAAGGAGTTTTTCTTACGTATTTCGATGAACTTTCCAAAAAATATCAAAGTTCAACGATCTGGAGCACATATTCAATGTAACGAACAACCGTATAGATAAGACATAATGTATATATAAAGAAATATGTAAATTTGACGGCTTTTTTCAAGAAATTATCCACCAGATATCTAGAATTTCAGAAATAAGGCACCAAATGAAAAATACTTAGCAACAAAGGTTTTCGAGATTTTTTCTCAACTATCAAAACGGAAAATGCACAAGGCAAGTTATAGGCAAAAATAAATTAAGCAACATGCCAAAAGAGATCGCCACTTATCTAAATTTGCCTAATCCGGAACAGTACACTGGCCACTGTTTCCGAAGAACGTCCGCCACTCTCTTGGCGGATTCTGGTGCAAATATAACAACGTTAAAACGCCACGGTTGATGGAGATCCGATCAAGTGGCGGAAGGCTATATCGAGAACTCCATTCAAAACAAATTCGATATCACCCAGCGTATCACAGAACGCGTCAATATTCTCCCAACAAGCCCACGACCATCGACATCAAGAGATGAGTCAGCTGATTCTCTATCCAGAACACCCGAACGAGGGACCCTCCAATCTGGAACTACGTGTATCTCCCACGTTTACCCCACAGACAACTCAACATTCATCTTCACAGAGGATTGAAATTAAGTTACCGGGAAAAAACATCTCGTTAAATATCCAGAATTGTACAAATTGCACATTTAATTTTTAATAAAGTAAACTACATATTTCATATTGTATTGGATTGTTTTATTTTCTCGCAATCGTAGTGAAAAGTATAGTGTAACACACGGCGCTAAAATCCATTAAAACTCGGTTTCTATTTACTCCCTCGCTAAAGCTCGGGAGTAAAACTACCTCGTATATAATGGGTCATTTTAGCTCCTTGTATAACAATCTACTATTGTATGTGCACCGACATCTCATCACTTACCAAAAAATAGACTTGTAATTTTCTTACCAATAAATGTGTTTATCTGTTTAAACTTTAATAATTTCCATTTTATCTACTTTGGCAAAGTTAAAGTGTTAGGTTCCAACCCTGACCTTCAACAAAAATAATAAGCTGAATTTCAGACCAGCACGATTCAAAAACGTGTTGGTTCAAAATGGCAGCCCCTTGTCAGGCCGGGCGAGGTGCCAAACATAAGCACAATGACCGTCACTCGGTTAAGTGTCTCCGCCTGCACGAATGCAGTCTTTAAAACGAAAGAATCTGTCGAAATGTGTCGTCTAAATACGATAAGAAATAGCAGGATCGAATATTCCTGCATTTATTTTACCACAGTAAATGTTTTGTCGCTTCGGTAGATATAGACCCGATTTTCAGCGAAAAACACCGTTAGATGCGTTGAAAAACCGAACGTAGATTTAGTAAAACCTCGAACTCAACTCGAAATCTGGTAACACAGAACAACTTACTATACAACAACCCAAACTCACGACAAACCCTTTCAAAAAGTTTTCCAACCATTCTCTAACAAAAGAGATTTCAATTAAATTCCGAACAAACATTTTATTTCTAACATTGTATCACTTACCTCTATTTTTTGTGAAGTTTATTTATTTCGTATTTCATATTTATTTATTTACATAGCATTAATGTGTATAAAGATGTGTTACATAAGACAATTAAAGCTAAAGTACAGTGAGGACCTTGTTAGGGCGCAGCAACATACATTGTATAAATTAACGTAAAATTTAAATTCAAAGGCGAAATGTAGAAATTAACAATTCTTATAAAATGTGAACTTGTAAATTACGTAATAATAATTATAGTTATTGAGATCGGTTAAATACTACAGCTTAATTAATTAATATTTCTAATTTAGAAGTTATTTATTTATTTTATTAAAAATGGCATGTCTACAATATAACACAGTTTAGTTTTGTATAGTAACCTATTAAACATAATTTATTTGGCGACACGGGTGGCGCAGTGGCTGTGAGCGATTACCTGCTGCACTGCGTGTCGCGGGATTGATTCCCGCACGGATCAAGTATTTGTATGGCCTACAGATAGTTGTTTCATGATTGGCCAGCGAGATGAAACAAAAGACTGTTATTTTCTTTTTGAAATATTTTAATTGTGCTGGTGTTAAGAAATATGGTAAGTATATCAATCTACTCCTGGTAATATATAATCCACATTGGAAAGTATTTTAAACCCTCTAAATGTTTTTTTCTTTCATATAAATGTATGGATCTCGCCATGATTCTTTATCTCGTGAGTCTAGCCTATCCATCAATCAGCCTATAAGAGCAATCTGAGAAATAAACCTTAACAGAGATTACAGAACCTAACTCAAAACTAAAGCTATCTATAATCTCCGCAGACGCGAGTAAGAGAATTGTTTAAACAAATCAACATCACGGTACCTTGTCAATATTATATAATGATATCATAATGCATGTCCGAAAAAATCTGTATCTTTTAAATAAAATAAGTGACAAACTATACATATCGCATTTGTGGACTATTCAAAAGTTTTCGATAGTATCAGCCACTGTTCAATTTTTAACGCTCTAAAAAATCAAGAAATAGACCCCACTTATATTCAACTTTTGCAAAATATCTATAGAAATAATACCGCAGCCAATAAAATCAATAATAGGACAGGACCATATTTTCAGATAAATAAAGGAGTCAAGCAAGGAGACCCGCTGTCTCCAAAATTATTCACGGCAGTACTGGAGGAAGTCTTCAGAAAGCTGACAGCAGGCTGGGTTGAGAAAGGCATTATGGTCGGACATAATAGATTATCCATCTCCGATTTGCCGACGATATTGTTCTCTTCGCAACTTCAGCCTCCGAGCTGACTCAGATGCTAGACGATCTTAGCACGGCAAGCCTAGAGGTTGGACTACGGATGAATATGTCGAAGATCAAGTCGATGACGAACAGCACGAATTACAGGATCACAGTGGCGGGTGGGGAGGTTGGATACGTCGATGAGTATCTCTATCTTGGTTAAATAGTCTCTTTCCCGGCAAGACAAAACAAAGAAGTTGCAAGACGCACCGAAAATGCCTGGAAGAGTTATTGGGCAATGAAAGACCTCATGAAGGGCAATCTTCCACTGTCCCTTAAGAGAAGGCTCATCGACGTGTGTATTCTTCCCATCCTCACATATGGTTCACAAACATGGTCTTTGACAAATCAACAGAGGTCAACCCTTTCGGTTTGCCAGAGAGCTATGGAACGGAGTATTCTGGGTACAAAACTGGTATGACCGGGTTAGGAATACCACCATCCGTTCCATTACAAAGATAACTGACGTCACTCGGAAAGCTGTCATGCTGAAATGGAATTGGGCTGGACACATCTGCCGCATGTCAGACGATCATTGGGCCAAACGTACAACCCAATGGGTCCCTCTACATGGCAAGCGACATCGCGGCAGGTCCAGGCGGAAATGGCGGGATGATCTGAACTCCTTCGAAAAAGACTGGCCCCAAATAGCCCTTAATAGAGAGAGTTGGAAGGAGTGGAGAGGCCTTTGCCCTGCAGTGGGAAAATCCAGGCTGAAATATAAGTGACAGACATAGTGTTTATACTAGAAATTCACTTGATATTCTACAATTAATGGAAGACAATTTAAAACATGTATTAAACGCTTACTATGTAGACAAGGACATCGTAAGTTAGAAGATTACATCAATGATAATAAATGCTTAAAATGCTTAATGCTGGTCCTGCTTCACAGCCAGTATAAGGAATTTCCTAATTGTAAGAAGATGATGTTTCCTATCCCTTTTTTACTGACATGAGTAACGAGTATCGTTATTATTATTATATTTTTTTTTTGTTTCAACACTTCATCTATCAAATAGGTAGGTACATTGGAAACCTTAGTTATGTATAATTTAGCAGCATTATTTCAATTTTGTTAATTTGAATACCATGGAGTTATTTATAAAGTAAATTATGTGTATATGTTTGTCATAAATGAACATGGCGGTTGAGAGGATTGTCATGGTCACTCAAATATATCACTGATGGTGGCGCGTGTGTTGAATCATTCGGCTCCCTTCAAAATGGTTGAGCTGAATGGTGCTGATCCACGTGTCATGTTCGTGAACGGGCGCTGTCAGTAGAGATTGGTCAACTCTTAACTGCCCCATAGCTTTTATCTTTTTATCTTGCTTTTTTTTCCTGGATTGGTCTTTACCTGCATTGTTTTAACATACATAAGCAGCATGAATAATGTATTCAGTATTTTGTAAAAACTTGATTGAAAAGAGTATCCGTGGAGTTTCTTGCTCGTTCTTCTCTATAGAGACCTACCCAACGTTTAGGAACGAGCAACTATTTTCAACTTTCTGACTAACTAACTGACTTTTTGACAGTTCAAAGGTGCCTGTAAATAGTTTAATTGAAATAAATACTTTGACTTTGAAGCTATAGTAAATCTAGTTTCAACCATTTGGAACGACTTTCAATCCATGATCAAAGCGGGATATGTGCTTGAATATCGTTCTATAATACTGGCCTAGGTCTTGTCTAAGACGGGATAACAGGATGGCAAATATCAGTGACTGCGGCAATATGAACCCTATGGATTACTTGGAAAAACAGAAACGAAACAAAGGACTTACAAAAGAAACTACAAAAGAAACAAACAAAATATCTTCGCCTTAAGCTTACCTAGAGTTTGCTGGTACGATTTTTCTACAGGATGCTCGGAAAGATGACACATTTTACTTTTAATTAACTGTAAAAGATAAGTCTGAGATTGTGTAAATTAAATCTTTCAACCCTTATTATAGTCTCAGTTTGGAACGTTCATTTTAGAGATAAAATTTCATGTTTTTTAACATCTCACCGGTCTCCTCGAAAGAGTTAGGCAAGAGAGTTATAGAACATCTACCAAACATTTTGGGATTCAGATAATAAGCCCCGAAAGTTTCGATAGAAAAACCGAATTTTGAATTTGAATATTTTGTCCATGGTCACTCCATTGACATTATAATCCTTAAGAATTATAATCCTTATTCGCATTTATATTATGACATTATATTATTTGCGTGTGTGTTGGCGACGACGAACGAGAATTACAGGGTGGGTACGCACATGTATCTTGAATTTTGCTTTTAATATGTTTAAACTAACACAATTTTTTTAATCCTTCGGTAAATCAATGAACGTACTCCTCAATCCAATACTTATTGTACTAACCAATGTTATTTCAACGTGTGAAACACAAACTTTTCTATGAAGAGATTTTATTATGTAAAATATTGAGAGATATTCTATATACGTATAAATCCCTAGACGCATGAATCAGGCTGCTGAACTAAAGTAGTAAGCTCCTGTGCCCTCCGGGGATTCTCGCTCTCAAATACAGGGTTGGCACACGCAGAGAATAGCAATTTCTACTGCAAAAAAAGTAGGGGTTGAGAAATTTAATTTAAAACATGCATAGAACATTGACACTACACACCAGCAATCTAATATTTGAATGGTAACGTACGTACGTGACAAGAGTAAAAGTTATTTAAAATAAAAACATGCAACTTTTTTTTCGGTTTGTCCTCTCGCAGGTCAACCCAGGAGAAAGTAAATTGAAAACCACCTGATAGAAAAAAAAAAAAATAACTAAGCGACTACACGTTAAGGGCAACCCCTGTGGGTACGGGCTTCGGCTTAGGGCAGCGCTGAAGGAAAGGGCCAGACTGAATCGGATCTCATGTTGTTGGTGTTAGACAGATTAAAAAAAATATTTTTCTTTTGGTTCGGATAAATTGCGTAAGTAATTATAACTATTTATAATTACTATTACTATTTACTATTTATTATTCTATAGTTATTTGACGACACGGTTGGCGCAGGGTTCGATTCCCGCCCAGGGTAAACATTTGTGTGATGAGCACTTGTTGTATGCATTTTTATCAATATATGTATGCATTTACTAAAAAAAAAAATGTATTTGTGTATGTATATCAGCTGTCTGACACCCATAGTACAGGGTCTCCCTAGTTTGGGGTCAGATGGCCGTGTGTGAAAATGTCCCCACATATTATTATTATTATTCTCATTTATTCATCTTATATACACATAATTTACATTTTTAAATATTAATAGAAAAAAAACATTTAAAAATATAAAAATAGTAGCCCACCGGTATCGGGAACAGGGTCCAAGCTACCGGCGGTCAGGGCTCCAGAGAGAGGAACCTCCTGACAATGCGGGCCGTGTCAAGAAGTACTGCCTTCTGAATCAAGCCCTTGATCCAACCGCCTAACGAGAGCCTCCTTAGATGTTGGTCGAGGCTCTTGCCAATTAAGCCATTGGCTGTGACAACTATCGGCACAATGATCGCTGAGTTCACATCTCACATGCCGACAACCTCGCGGGCCAAGTCCAGATACTTTATCTGCTTGTCTTTCTCGACCTTCACGAGGTTCACGTCATGTGGAACTGCTATGTCAATAATCATTGCGCGCCTCTCCAATCGATCCACCACCACTACATCAGGCTTATTGGCTACAATAGTCCTGTCAGTGATGATGGATCGATCCCAGTACAATGTGACATTGCCATTTTCAAGAACTGGATCGGGCACATACCTGTAGTATGGTACTTCTGATTCCACGAGGTTGTATTTCAGAGCAAGTTCCTGATGGATAATCCTGGCCACAAGGTTGTGCCTATGCAAGTACTCTTCGTTAGCAAGACGAGAACATCCAGAGATAATATGACGGATTGATTCTCCAGGTCGGTGACATGCCCGACAAATGTCAACCGTGCCATCCTTCACAATAAATCTCCGGTAGTTATTCGTCAAAATGACTTCGTCCATAATTGCACAGACAAAACCTTCGGTTTCTCCAAATAGATCACCGAATCGTAGCCAGGATACGGACGCTAAGAAATCCACATCAGGCCCGTGTAAGGCCCGGAAAAAGCGTCCGTGAAGCTCCTTACTCTTCCAAACCTCCTCGCGATCGTTAGTCTCAAGCACTACAGGCTTGCACCAGTTCTCTTTAGCCAAGGAGAGCGGGGTGAGGCCCTTGTCCACTGCATCTACATCTCGATGCATCCCCACGTCGGCTTCTAGGAAATATTCCCTGAGACTGCATATCTCACGGTTGTGCAGGGTCTTAGCATTTAAGAAGCCACGACCTCCACACTTCCGCGGGACATACAGTCTCATCACCGATGACCGTGGGTGATGCATTCGATATGCTGTTAACAATGTACGTACTTTCCTATCCAGGGCATCGAGTTCCGTTTGAGTCCATTTGAGTATGCCGAAAGAGTACATCAGGACCGGCATGACCAACCCGTTGAAGGCGCGCACCTTATTTCCGCCTGACAAAGCACTATTGAATACCTTCCTCAGGCGGCCAAAGAAGCGCTCCTTCAACGATAGTTTCATGTCAGCAGCATTGATGCCCAACGCTTCCGCCATACCCAAATATTTATGGGTCTCAATTGAAGAGAGAGATCTATGGTTTATGGAATCTGAGAGTTGAACTCCCTCAGATTCCACAATCTCCCCTCGCTTGACATGCATGACCGCACATTTGTCCACACCAAATTCCATCCTGATGGCACTACTGAAAGTTTCTGTTACTTTCAGTAGCTCCATCAGTTGTAAACTGTTGGGGGCAAAGAGTTTTAGGTCATCCATGTAAAGAAGGTGAGATATTACCTGACCTCCTCTCTTCAACCGATAGCCTAGACTTGAATTCTCTAGCAGTGTGCTTAGAGGATTCAAGGCTAAGCAGAACCAAAGCGGACTCAAACTGTCGCCCTGAAATATACCGCGCTCAATCCTTATTGGTTCGCTATTCCTCTGGATATGTCGACATCCTGGATAGCGAAGGACCGTCCTCCACTGCCTCATACACGACATCAGGAAGGTGCGCAGAGTGGCATCTATCTTGTACAACTCCAGCACCCTCATGAGCCATGTATGTGGCACAGAGTCATAGGCCTTCTTGTAATCTATCCAACATGTGGACAGATCCTTTCGGGATCGGCGAACCTGTTGACTGATGGCCATGTCAATCAGGAGCAGCTCCTTAGTACCGCGGGACCCATTTCTACATCCATTCTGAGAGGTAGACATGATACCGTTGCTGTCTACGTGTTGGTTAATTTTAGCTCTCAAAATGGATGTAAAAACTTTTTAGACCGTGGGCAAACATGTGATCGGTCTATAATTTGCAGGCTCCGCAGTACTACCTGATTTATGGAGCAGGTGGGTTATTCCTGTCTTCAAGAACTGGGGTAACGATCCTAATTCCAAGGCCGACTGAAACCGAGAAGCCAAATAAACGTGCGACCTTTTGAACCATTTGATCCAGAAGTTGTGCAGCCCGTCCGGCCCTGGAGACTTCCAATTAGGCAATGGACGGACTGCACGAGCTACATCTTGGGGGCTGATAGTAATTGCCCCCATTTCTGGCATCGGGTCGCACGCTCGTTCGACTTCCAGAGTCCAATCACCCTCAGTGTGACTGACAGGTACCGACCAGATGTTATTATTATTATTATTATTGTAGGAAGTTGTGGGTTCGTAACCGGGCATGGCCAAGTACCAATATAACTTTATATATATACGAAGCTACTTTCACGTAGGCCAATCTTTTTCTACATTGGGTAGGCCTGTAAATGCGCTACGCTACGTATGTCACTAGTCTTGCTCTATCCCATCTCCTAGTTTATCGTGCTGTGCTATTGCTGCTGCTGCGGCTGCAGTTAACCTCGAACGGCGAAAGTATAGTAACATCAGTGATGTCCAACATAAACTTAAAATGAAAGGCCACAGGACACAGGGATTTAATTTTGAAAATCCAATTTTGGTAGTTTCAATCCCAAACGGCTAGAAAATAAAGTTATCAACTTTATTTTCTAGCCGTTTGGGATTGAAAGTACCTATAGGTTTTCTTTTTGTCCCGTAATACCCAAATAAAAAACAATTAATCCCTATGGCCTTTCATTTCAAGTTTATGTTGGACATCACTGACATTCGTGAAGGAAAACATCGAGAGGAAACCTAGATTTATGATAAAATATAAATCTGTAATCGCCAATCGGCCAATCCGACTTTAACAAGGTGATTAAAGTGGTTATTAATGCTCATGCCTTCTTTGCATGATAATAAATATTTGCCCTACAGTTGAATAATATATTTATTTTTTATTTTTTTATATTGTTATAGGCTTGCGTTTGACCGCAACTCACCTGATCTTAAGTGATGATGCGGCCTAAGGTGGAGCACGCTTGCCTAGAATAAATTGGTTCACTCGTGCCTTGAAGATACCCAGATTATATGTATCGGGGAATAGAGAGGCGGGCAGTGAATTCCACAGTCTGGCAGTTCGCACAATAAATGTGGAAGTAAAGCGCTTGGTTCGAGACCGTGGAACTTCAACCGTATAGCGGTGACGCTTCGCCGTATCCCTGCTCGTCCGGTGATGGAATGGGGATGGGGGAATTAAGTTGTGCAATTCCAAAGCACACTCTCCGAAATGTACCCGATAAAAGACCGATAGGCTGGCAACGTTGTGCCTGGTATTAAATGGATATATGATATTACCAAAACCTCACAGGTAATGCGTATATCCTACTCTTAAATGTACCGTTTAAACAAACATTTATGTAAAGCTGGATATTCTCGAACGGTACCAAGCGATGTTACAAAAATCTTCTAATACGAATCGGATCGGAATCTATTTTTAAAAGTATCTCACAGAATATCGATTTAAGATCAATTATTTTCGTATAGCGACTGCTGGGGAGGGCCTTCGTACAGCAATAATGAGAGAATGGGCTGTAGTAGTTTATCTATATATGTATGTATTAAATTGTACAGGGTCACACCCATAGTACAGGGGTACACCCAGTACAGGGTCTCCCTAGTTTGGGGTCAGATGGCCATGTGTGAAAATGTCCCCACATATTATTATTTGCTTTTGATTGAATACTAGCATTTGTCCGCGACATACAAATACATGCTTGCTTGCATGCTGCATGGTTGCTTAGAATTGAGACTCCCATTCTTGGGAATAAGTTTTATATTAAATAAAAAATATAAAGATAAAGAATATTTGATTTGTTATTCTATGATATGATTATTCTAACATTAAACTTTATATGAAAAATTGATGTATTTTAGAATTTCACAATTCGGGAACTTTTTTTTGGGCTAAGCCCGCCACACTATTTCAAAACCACTGCAACTCCTGTAATGTAAGTCAGAATCAACATTGGTGACCACCAGAAAAGCGCTCAAGCAATGAAATTTTCAAACGCTAAGAGTGGTTTCGCTCAAATGTTACTTTCAACTTGTTTCCTACGCGCGTACCAGAAAGACGAACAACGAAGTAAAGCATTTACAGTTCTTTTTGAGATACGGGATCCTAATAATATTTCCAGTCAGAGATAGCTGTTAAATCCGCTACATGCATTCACTAGAAATTTGAAATAAATTAATGAAATCTTTGTATGTAACCAAGTCATATTCCTAGAAAACGGGATACAATAATATCCCTAAAAATATTATAATTTCACAGTGGATTGTACTTTGAATAATATTTTTCTATTAATCTGTATTTTAAGTAAGGAATTATGTATATTTTGGATTTGTATATTTAAATGAACTGTAGGTAGCTGATATTAAAAGAAAACATTTATGGATACGTAATGTTTGCTTTTCTTTTCCTTTTTATACCGAAAATTTAATAAGTTAAAGATAGAGCGTATGTTCCACCCACACCGTCGCTTTCTGATTACGTTAAAGTCTGGGAAATCCATCCCAACATTATGCGAAAGTGAATTTGTTCATTTGATATACTTTCATGTCTAAATTATCAAACCGATTTCGATGAAACTTGATACAGTCTTAGCTTAAACCCCAAGAATGAATACAGGGCTACTTATTAATCCGCGACCTCGGCTCCATCCGTGATAACCGCGCAGGCTAAAGCTAGTACTTAAATAAATTTAAAAGTTCTTACAACAGAACCAAAAACCAGCTTTACGTCTTTGAATAATAAAAAAGGCACAACAAGATTTTTAACCCTTAAAAGCCGCTTGAGTGTATCGTGGCTTTATTGAGTGATTGACATTTTAAAAGATCTGGAGTGACGAATTATTAATGGCAGAGGGCTCTTTAAATATTCAGACGACATTAGGCTCAGAGCGTTACATTCACATTTTTAGCACGTAAGTCACTTGCAGACTTATAAAAAACCTAATCTTTCTTACACAATAAAAAAAGAAATGAACAAGAATATAATGTGTTTTTACCAAGCGTTGTGTATTGTAAGAGAACATTGAGTTACACGAAACCATCATTAGTTTAAAGGAGACTTTAAATTCATGTCATCCTTTACGTTTTGTATCAAAAAGAACACACATCATGAATTGATGTGACAGCATCAATTTAAAGTCTCTTTGTAAAACGACGTGGTATTGAAAGATACATTAACCCCTCATGGGCTCTCACAAACAGGGGAAAGTCTTCAGTTTGGGGCACTGATCATTGGTCAAGTGAATACTGGGCTTCCGACTCGTGGTAGCATTAGGAAGAGGTAGGGTACCGTTGGGTTTTTGTCTATAATAGTTCGACATAACCTTCTGTTCTTCCCAGACGAGGGTATCCAAGAGAATTTCCAAAAAACAAAAGACGAGTCATACAATTTCACGGTGGGTAAGTATTTATTTAAGAACTGTATGAAGAATTGTAATAGAATAGCACTGCTGCAGTACTATTCAATGTCCATCGGTGAACACCTAGGTAAAGTGAGCTGTCATCCGATTGTAATGCTTTGTAAATCCCTAGCATCGGGACTGCTGACAGCTCACTTCACCTAGGTGTTCACCGAGGTGAACACCTAGGTGAAGTGAGCTGTCATCTGATTGACAAAGCAGATGGACGGATGGTAGCTCATTTCACTCAGGTGCTCACTGAGGAAGATTTTAACAGAATAGACATTGTGTAGTGCTATTCTGTTACAATCTCCCTCGGTGAACACCTAGGTGAAGTGAGCTGTCAGCAGTCCCGATGCTAGGGATTGACAAAGCAGATGGACGGATGTCAGCTCATTTCACTCAGGTGCTCACTGAGGAAGATTGTAACAGAATAGTCATTCTGTAGTGCTATTCTGTTACAATCTCCCTCGGTGAACACCTAGGTGAAGTGAGCTGTCAGCAGTCCCGATGCTAGGGATTGACAAAGCAGACGGACGGACGGATGACAGCTCGCTTCACCTAGGTGTTCACCGACTGAGATTGTAACAGAATAGACATACTGCAGTACTATTATTACTATTATAAATGTCCATCGGTGAACACCTAGGTGAAGTGAGCTGTCATCCGATTGTAATGCTTTGTAAATCCCTAGCATCGGGTCAGATGACAGCTCACTTCACCTAGGTGTTCACCGAAGGAGATTGTAACAGAATAGCACTGCTGTAGGAGCAACATTTATCCACCCATTATGTAACAGAAACAACAAGGAGAAAACATTTTCTTTGATGTCAAGTGTATTTTTAAAACACAATTTTCTCCAGTACCTGAAACAAATTACCTTCACTTAAAAGTATAAAACCCTGACAGGAAAACATCAACTCTTGTGTAAGATAGTAATAAAGAAGACTCTTTCCGATGTTCATATTTTAACACATAACAACGCTTGGAAATCGCTGAAGCTATAAAATTATAAGTAGGTACCCTATTTGCGTGTTTACGAGTTGACAATGCTTACGCTTAGTGGTTGAATTTTCTTAATGAAAGTCATTTAACGGTCGGTTAATATCTAGGTGAAATTCGTCAGCGACAATCAGAGTCAAAAACTTGTCAAAAATTACTTCTAGGCAAGCGTGCTCCATCTTAGACCGAACCACCGAGGCCGGTCCATGAGGAGGTAAGAAGGTGACCTAGACCGCGAGGGCTGATTTGAGGTGGCTCAAGAAAAGAATACCTTGGGAGGTCTTTGTCCAGCAGTGGTATACCACAAGCTTAGAAAAAAAATGTATTTTTAACAGCTTTTCAATTTTTTGAAGTAAAACTTCTTTACGCACGCTTGACTTGGGGAGTAAGCAGATTCACCAGCTGAGTGAGAAAGCGTTAGGAAAAGTGTGATCGGGCGAGTAAGACGGGGGTTATAAGTTAGTGAAGATAGAAAGAGAGAGAGTTACGTTTCGTATATTACTGTACAGGCAAGAGAGAGAGATGCGAGCACACATTTTCTTTCTCTCTTTCTCACATAATTATATACATCCGTGTATTATTGTCCGTATGGTGTCGGACGTAAAGAATAGCACCATCCCACATCTTCCCGTTGCAATCGCCAACCCGCCTGCCAAGCGTGGTGATTATGGCAAAACCCCCCATTTCTTAGGGGAGGCCTATGTCCAGCAGTGAACGTCTTTCGGCTGAAATGATGATGATGATGATGACATATATAGGTACATATAGATGGAGCAAAAGAAGTTTTACTTCAGTCGTGTGGTGTAAAGCACACCCGATTTTTTTTTCAGAAATATTGCCACGCACTATGATTTCTCCTGTATCCACGCAGTGCGTTTACAAACCTATAAACATATAAAACAACCAGACTTGGAACAACTTCCTGTAGACCATACAAATATTTGTTCCGTGCGGGAATCGAACGCGCGACACATGGCACTGCAGTCAATCGCTCAGCCTGCGCCAACCGTGTCATTAAGGCGCTACCCCGACCAAAAGTGCGTTTTTCTTCGTTATTCAGGGGCTATTAACTCATTAATAAAGAGAAACAAACTACATCTAAAAGCATATTATTAATGTTCAATATCCTATCATCACATTCCACGGTCTTATTTTTTTTTATGTACCCTATATACACCTAAATCTCCCTGTAAAAAAATTACTAAAATAATTGATGAAAACATGTATCTTTTGCTAAAGTTGACGTGCTATTCATTTGAGGATTGCACTAATAGATAGGTAACTTAAAAATTCGTATAATTCACGTTTTATTTTATTTCAAAAGATTGTTTATCTTTTTTTATAACAAAAAAAAAAACAAAAATTGTGTAAGTTTCGATTCTGCGGCAAAGAGGAAATGTATGGTCAAGGTTATTTGGTCAGAGAAGAGCCTTAAACACAGATTGAGAATGAGGTTAGAATTCCAATTAAGACTAAAAAATACTAGAATTGGGCCTTTCTCGTCATTATACAAATCGATTGCAAATCACTCGATTCCCAAAAGAATCGAACTTTTATAGTGCCGTTCCGATGTTGATCTTCTATTGTTGAAATCTTCTCCCTCGCGTCGGCAACAGCGCCAACTTTTGCAATAATGAGAGCTGTAAATAATGAAAAAGATTTCTTATATAAAGAAAGAAAGAGTGTTTGTATTTAGCGAACGCGCCTATTATTCTGTTATCAGTGAATATTTACAAATCAAAGAATCATGGCGAGATCCATACATTTATTTGTATGAAAAAAAAATGTAGAGGGTTTAAAATATTTTCTAACGTGAAGAATACATTACCAGGAGTAGATTGATATACTTACCATATTTTTAAACCCCCGCTTAATTAAAATATTACGAAACGAAAATGACACTCTTTCGTTTCATCTCAATGCCCATTTTGTGTTTTAAATAAAAAAAGAAAGTTACAAGCGAAGTTAACGGATCTATCAAATTGGCAGACAAGTGATGTGACAAGTGTGTGGAAAAAAGTAATCATTGTATGTGATGTTATTTCCCATAAAACGATGCAATTTCCGTGTAAGAACTGCGAAACGGCGGCTGTCAGTGTCACTGTTACTGTCAGAGAGTTTTTCGTTAAACTATTCATTTTTTTGCGGGGTTTTAAAAATATTGTCAATGCCTGAACATACTCTTTAGGTACCCAAGAATAAAAGAATTAGAATTTCAACTTCTCTAAACATCTTTATTTTTTTGTAGAATTTCTGCCAGGATTCTTTATTATTAAAACTCTCTGGTTGTGGGATCCGAATAGGTACTCATCTTCTTCTAAGGAAATTTCCAAAAGGTTGGTTCGTCATCCAAGATCTAGTTGTTACTTCGGTCAAAGGTTAAGCATTCCCATCCAACTCGACAATGCCGCCATTCCCTTGGGTACATTCATATATGATGGCGATGTGGAGGAAAGTTTTGATTCCTTATTGTATTAGTCTTATTAATGGTTCCTATAGGTTTTGTTGTTATTATTTAACTTAATAATTATTTATTTACTTGATTCTGGGTACTGAATTGTGTGATTGAAGGCATAAAAACAAAGTATAACAATAAAACTTAAAATCATATCCTGCCAAAACAGGTGTGCAAAATTAATCTATATAATAGAAAAAAGCGTTTTTTTAAAAAGCGGCAAAGTCCGAGTCGGACTCGCCCATGAAGGATTCCGTAGCAGCAAGTAACATAATATAAAAGATTTTTATTTTTATATTTGAGTTGATTGAATGAAAGGTAAAGTCTCTCGCGCAAAATATTCAGTTTAGAAATAAAATATTTTAAAAACCTCAATATCATATTTGAAGATCTATCCATGGATACCCCACACGTATGGGTTTGATGAAAAAAAATTTTTGAATCTCTGTTCTAAGTATTTTTGTGTGAAAATCTTAATGCGGTTCACAGAATACATCTACTTTCTAAGTTTCAACAGTATAGTTCTTATAGTTTCGGAAAAAAGTGGCTGTGACATACGGACGGACAGACAGACAGACATGACGAATCCATAAGGGTTCGGTTTTTTGCCATTTGGCTACGGAACCCTAAAAATGAATCGTTGGTCATTAGTCTCGCTAAAACTCGAGAACGGCTGGACCGATTTAGCTAATTTTGGTCTTTAAATATTCGTGGAAGCCCAGGAAAGGTTTAAACGGTAATCGATTGACAGGACAACGTTTGTCGGTTCAGCTAGTATAATATAATTTTTTTTTTAAATATTGTGTACAATTTTGAATCAACTAGTTATTGCCCGCAACTTTTTTCGCGTGAAGATTCTCACAGATCCTTTTAATCTTTTATCCGTTTTATGTTTATCCGTTCCAAAAACATGCAAGAAGATGAAACCTTTTCTCTTCATAATATACCTAAGTTAAGATGAAATATTTTGTTGGTTTCATTAACATTTTCACATCGGCAATGTGACGTTTTGGTGTTGTGTTTATTTGTGATTGAGCAATTGTTAGAATTATAAATAGCGGAATTTGTATATCAAAATGATAGCTGTTTCATCGACAGAATTTATTTTTCAGATAAACATTTTGTTTCAAATGGCTTGATATGATTTTGTGTAGAAACACCGTCAAAATAAGTTGAATATTCCTTTTATTTGGGTTTCTTTATTTAATTTTGATGTTCATGTTTTATTAAAACGGTCTTTTTATTAATATTAGGGGGCAGTTTTCCTCGTTTTATTAGAGTTCTGTACCAAAAGGGTAAAAATGGGACCCTATTACTAAGACTGTCAGTCTGGCTGTCTGTCACCAGGCTGTATCTCATGAACTGTGGTAGCTAGACAGTTGAAATTGACACCGATGATGTATTTTTGTTGCTGCTATAATAACAAATACTAAAATAAGAATAAAATATATATTTAAGGGAGGGCTCCCATACAAAAAACGTGTTTTTTGCAGTATGTCTGCTATATATTGAAAAAAGGATTATAGGTAATGATAGTGTCTAAAGTAAGTATAGATAATATGGTTCGGAACGGTTCTTTTTACGAGATAACGTCTTATAAATCCATGAACACCGGCTGCAGGCACGAAAAAGTGTCACGTTCCGCCTGAGCTTCGCCCACCTCGACGGAAGCCATTATTTGCTTCTATTATATATATATATTTTTTTATGTTATTATACGCTTGCGTTTGACCGCAACTCACCTGATCTTAAGTGATGATGCGGCCTAAGGTGGAGCACGCTTGCCTAGGATAAACCGGTTCACTCGTGCCTTGAAGATACCCAGATTATATGTATCGGGGAATAGAGAGGCGGGCAGTGAATTCCACAGTCTGACAGTTTGCACAATAAATGTGGAAGCAAAGCGCTTGGTTCGAGACCGTGGAACTTCAACCGTATAGCGGTGACGCTTCGCCGTATCCCTGCTCGTCCGGTGGTGGAATATTAGCCATTATGTTTCTTTATGACGTAAAACTATCGTCCGTGAAACGACTTTACAGACAACCAATTTTTGAAGTGAAAACTTCTTTAGCGGCGTTGAGCACTTTTTCTGTAATGGGTATAAAATCTTAAACTCGCGTCAGGACACGTGACCTGATCGAAAAAGCGTAAGACGGATGGAGAGTAGACAGCTATCCCCTCTCTACGGCGCGGCGAAAATGTATGCCTGGGCCTACTGTTTCGTTTAGGCAGCGCAGGGCGCTGGCGCGAATGTTCGTGTATGTTACTTTTTTTTTTTTTTTTTTTTTTTTTTTTAAATTCAATTTTTAATGTAATATAAATTGTCATGTTTGTGTACGATAGCGCAATAAATGAATATTGTATTCTACCACATAAAGGATAGTACTTTTATACTGATAAAGCAATTGGTGCAAAATTATTCCCTAACCATTCCAAAATATCAAACATGCTCAACGTTAATAATCAAGTTTTCACTTTTGCCGGCACTCCCGGAGTGCAACCCGTCTTTTTTTTTAATAGATCTTGACATCATGATTATAAAGGACTAGGAAGGTGTATACGGTAAGAAAAATGAAAAGTCGATTGACAGGACAACGTCTGTCGGGTCAGCTATAAGAGTGTACAATATTTCTTCTTCTTTTTCCTGCCCTTATCCCATGTTACTTGGGGTCGGCGCAACAAGTTTTCTTCTTCTATTCCGTCCAGTCCAACGTCATGCTTTCATTGACTCCCTTTTCATTCATATCATTCTTCACACAATCCATCCATCTTTTCTTTGGCCTTCCTCTCCCTCTCCATCCATCCAAACTAATATTCATAGCTCTTTTGGTCACATGAGTTTCGTCTCTTCTCTTCACATGCCCATACCAAGACAAACGATTCCCTTTCAACTTTTCTGTCACTGGCGCCACTTTTAAACTTCCTCTAATATATTCATTTCTCACCTTATCCATTCTGGTAACTCCACACATCCATCTCAACGTTCTCATCTCCGCTACGTGCAATCTTTTTCATCCATCTTCTTCACGGCCCAACATTCCGATCCATACAGTACGACAGGTCTTATCACGGACTTGTAGATTTCCCCTTTAACTTGAGGGGCATCCGTGGGTCACAAGTTGTTCCAGTGACCGGTCGCCATTTCATCCATTTCATTCATCCTGCGTTGATCCGGTGCGTTACGAAGAGTGTACAATATTTACACAAATTATAAAAAAAGAAAAATCTAAAACTATTACATTAGAAAAAACTAAAACAAAAGGCATCAAAATATTCCTCCACATCGTCAAGTGGGAATGTGCCCAAGAGAGTGGCAGTCTTGCTACGTTGGATCTGTCTGAGGTAAAAACCAGCTCTTGTATCACCACGATAATTTAATAAGTTACGTTAAACTTATACAGTGTGCCGAATGTATAAGATTACTATTCAGAAACAATAGTTCAAAATCAGCTTTAAATACACGAAACCAATACAATAACGTAATTTGAAAAATTACAGCAATTTTTACCAGAACTAAAATGTTTACGCAGGTTTTAACAAAACTAAACACGTGCAACCAAAACAAAACCTTTACTATTTTGAAAGTCCATCTTCACCAATCAAAATAAGGCTACAAAAATAGACACATAATCTGTTACTACCGTGACACGTGCAAATAAAAAGCCACTCAGTGTACGGTATGTCACATCGTAAAGGGCCGTTGACAACTGAAATCGAAGAGATACCAATGAAATCATTGAGTGGGCGACATTTATCTTCAATAGGTATCTGCCCTACAATTGAGTGGGCGTTAACGGCACGTGCTTTTTTAGAGTTCAACAACCAAATGTTCCAAACGGAGACATCTCGCTCATCCGTTCGTCTGTCTGTACTCGTGGAACTTGCTAGCGTTGCTAGCCTTTCGGTCTTTTATCGGGTACATTTCGGAGAGTGTGCTTTGGAATTGCACAATTTAATTCCCCCATCCCCGTTCCATCATCGGACGAGCAGAGATACGGCGAAGCGTCACCGCTATATGGTTGAAGTTCCACGGTCTCGAACCATGCGCTTTGACTCCACATTTATCGTGCGAACTGCCAGACTGTGGAATTCCCTGCCCGCCTCTCTGTTCCCTGATAAGTATAATCTGGGTATCTTTAAGGCACGAGTGAACCGGTTCATCTTAGGCAAGCGTGTTCCAACTTAGGCCGCATTATCACTTACGATCAGGTGAATTGCGGTCAAACGAAAGCCTATTTAATAGTAAAAAAATAAAAAAACTTGGCAACTGGACTTCTCCCTTTTCTATCGCAATGACAGCTTGCAGGTCAAGCTAGGAGGTTGTCGGCTGCTTAACCGGACTTTCGTGTGGTGCAAGGCATCCAGTCAGGGCAAAAAATATTGAAGGAAGTCAAAAAATGCATTTTTTCTTACACCTCCGCTGTTCTTTTCTGATTAATTTCGTTGCGGGATCCAAGACAGTTGTAATGTTTCAACGGGATTCGTTGAGCTTCATTTCTTCGGCGCTTTTCTGATGGTTGAAGCCAGCATCAACAGTGGCGCTGTTGATGCTGACTTACAGGAGCTACCGTGGTTTAAGAATAGTGTAGCGGGTTGCCCCACTGTCATAGGGCTGTATCGTTTTAAATACTTGTAGATACAGAATTTCAAGTTGATACTTGAAATTCCCGCCTGCCAAGCGTGGCGATTATGGCAAATCCCCCCCTTGGGGAGGCCTATGTCCAGCAGTGGACGTCTTCCGGCTGAAATGATGATGATGACTTGAAATTCTAACTCTGTGAGTTTACAACAGCAGTTGTTAACTCATAGAGTGTACAACTGACAGCTGTTTACTACAACAACAAAAATAAAAGAACGTTAAAAATCAAAGGAGGTCCCCAAAGAAGAAACGTGTCTTTTTTTTTGAGTTTTTTGCTCGTTTATATTTATTGTAAGGTCGTACGGAACCGAATTGCGAGTACGGTTTTTTCAGCAATATTTGTCGGTGAATTTTGTCCTCCCACGCGAATTAAGATGTCAAGGATCTGTCAGAAAGACTTTTGAAGCATTACGCTTCATTTGCAAAAAACATTGTGAAGTGGGGCGACTGTAGGGCAAAATAAGGCAATATTTAGTCCGTACGACCGTAATCCTCTATTTTCTCTTTGGGCACTAGAACAAATATTTTTGGAATTTTTTTTCTCAAACACGCTATCAATTTCTCCGGTATCGTGGATGTATTTACAAACATACAGTCACATACGCAAACAACTTCCCGATACAGTTAACTGTATGGCGTAGATATATTTGTTACGTGCGGGAATTGAACCCTCGATCGGCATAGCAGCTACAAACGCTCAGCCAAAGCGCCAGTCGTGTCTTTGGATTTTGTTTTCATTATTATACTGGCAGTGGCATCATGATTAGCCCACGTGTGTGGGTGGCACCTGTTAGGCTCATGTTTTACTGAGGGCATAGAACGACCTCGCCGTCATAAAAGTACGGCTAAACATTTTGGTTTAAGGCGCCACCCCGACCAAAAGTGCGTTTTTCTTCGTTATTCAGGGGCTATTAACTCAATAATTAAGAGAAACAAACTACATCTAAAAGCATATTGTTAATGTTCAATATCCTATCATCACATTCCACGTTCTTATTTTTTTTTAATGTACCCTATATACACCTAAATCTCCCTGTAAAAATATGACTAAAATACTTGGAAACATGTATCTTTTGCTAAAGTTGACGTGCTATAAAGTATAAAGATTACACTAATAGATAGGTTACTTCAAAATCTTTGTAATTCACGTTTTATTTTATTTCAAAAGATCGTTTCTCTTTTTTCATAACAAGAAAACCCAAAAATTGTGCGAATTTCGATTCTGCAGCAAAGAGGAAATGTATGGTCAAGGTTATTTGGTCAGGGAAGCGCCTTAATTTTATACTACGACAAGTACAAAATATCATCCATTGACATGAATAAAGTCTTCTCTCTAAATCATTATGGCTAAATAGCGTATATAGTGTAGAGGATCGTTGACGCATCAGTTTTTACTCTCTTAACCGTCACAGTCATGTATAGATGACAAAACAAAATGTGCCTTGCGTGCCACGGTCACGATTACATGACAGACTTTTATACGTAAGAAAAGCTCATAAAACCACAATGTTTTTTATTTCCTTCGCTAATAATCCTTGGCTCATCCTAATTTACATTTTAATTGAACTTCTTTCTTTATGTTTCATCCATAAACATAAAACTAAGTTCAAAGGTAAGCTACGCTAGCCGCGGTCGGTCTGTGGATGGGTAACCATCCCTTTGATACCGAGTTCCCTCCGTGCTTCGGAAATCCCGCAAAGCCGTTGGTCCCGGCTGTCATTTGTAGATCTTTGGCAGTCGTTCCGGGTAGACAGAAACCAATGCTACATTACCATTACAATGCATATATAGACACAAGAAAAAATAAACGCATGTATACGTTTACCTTTATTGTGTCGATGGTGCATGGACCTGTTCCACCAGCAGGCTTTTTAATTCGAGAAAACCTACCCAGTGTGGTACCTGTAAGAGTGAGAGAATAGTGTAGCTCCATCTTATTTCTGAGTTTAAAATAATGACAACACGACAATATCTGATATTTAGGGTTTTTAGGGTGATGTCTGTCTGTCTGTCTCTCTGTTCATCAGGCTGTCAAAACCGTTTATATTGGGAACGCGTGGAGGTATCGAGTTGAAATTAAAACCGTATACTCAAGTCTATGGTCCCTTAAAGCTGTAAAATAATCATCCTTCTATGTTAACGTGAAAATAAGATACGGCCGTATATGCAAAAAACGTATATTTTGGCACTATCAAGGGAATCAAAATTTATAGGGTACTTCCCCTTGACCTAGAACTACCTATGAAGTGCTAGTAATATTGTTTATACTACAAGTACAGGGAAAAGTCTGAAAACTTTACTTGTAATTGAATGGCCAAACATGGAATCTGACAAGAACAAACACTACTCACACATACACACTCACACATACACACTCGCACATTTACACGCACACATACACACACGTGTAACACTTCCGTGTTTGCTATCGACACGCTAAGAAGATTGAATCATAAATTGTTGAAAATAAATAATTCAATGTACATAACCTCTAAATTATAAACTTACGCATCGGGTTTCCCAGCTTAACGATCAGCGGGTCTTGTAACACATAGGCTTGTTTTCATTCTTTTCTTTCTTTGACTTTCCATGACCAAATAGCCTCTTCCACATTTCTAATGTCAGTGCCTATCTTATCCTAGCTATAGTGTATATATTTTTTTTCTGCATCCGTTCCATGCACTAATGAAGGCCAAATACCCGTAATTAACTGTGATAGTTCATAGCTATACAACGTATTAAGTAAGAGTTGAATTTCTTATTAGTATTTTCCTATTTCTATCCGTGAGTGTCGTAGAAGGCGACAGAGGGATATTTATTTATTTATTTACACTTCATGCACAAAGGTACAAAGGCGGACTTAATACCTTAGGCATTCTCTACCAGTCAACCCAGGGTGGTGAAGAGATAACACGGCAGGTGCATATAAAAAATATAACAAAATAGGTAAAGTGCATAAACAAAACTATATAACTAAAAAAATATATATCTATATAAATATATTTATGTATATATATATATAATTATATCATAAGAAAAGTAAAGACGTTTATGAGATGGCTCTGCTTACTTATGACGAAAGTATGTCCGCAATTTCCGTTTAAAGTCATACCGACTGGTGGCCATCCTGATATCGAGAGGAAGCTCATTCCAAAGAAGAATGGACTGGGTATGAAAGGAAGAGTGATATTGACCGGTAGATGGACAGCAGCGTCCTTCTGAGTACCATAACACCTAGTGGGATCACCAACATGCATCGGCCAAGCATGGCGATTACGGCTGAACCTTATCCAGCAGTGGGCGTCTAAAGGTTGACATGATGATGATGATGATTTTAATGATTAAGAATTTGGTTCTTACTAATAGAGTACAAAAAAAGTTACATAGAAGTCTATTATGACTATGTGGCGACATCTATCGCACATGATTCGAACTACAACCGACGTTTTCTAGATCGCGCAAGCAGAGTTATCCGCAACATTAGGATGTATACAAGATCCCGACTACAACCGTCGGGCAGTAGCCCACCAGACAACACTCGTCTGGTCGGAGGATCCTCCCTTTTCTATGGAGGATGTGGGACTTTTCACTCTGTTCCTCATACCTCTAAAACAACATAATAGACTTCTATGTATATCTTTTTTTTGTTCTTTATTAGTATGGTCATGACTACGTGACCGTGGCGTGCTGGGCACTTTCTGTTACATGACTGTGGCGGTTAAAACGATCAAAATCTGATTGCCATCCTATCTCAGCGACAATAAATGTCAAAAACTTGTCAAAAATAATGGTGTTTTTGACAAATTGAGACTGAGTTTTCAGTGCGAGCGCAAAAGTTAGTAGACATGTCCTTAGTGTCACGTTCTCGGACTTACCTCCATACGTCAGCAAATCCTCATAACAAAAGAAATGTCCGAATACAATAGTTACGCTGCGTACGCAGAAATAGGTTTGGAAGTAGTACTTTCTCATAGATAACTGGCTTACACATAATTTCATTCTTTGTTGGAATTTCAGGAGTGATCGTCTACAGTTTCAGTAGTTATTTGTAAATATGTGAACGTTATGTATCTATGAACATAGTTTAGCTGTTATTTCTTGATTTGTAATACTTTATAGATACCCATTCCATACCATCCCATATTGTCCCGTGGGTGTCGTAAGAGGCGACTAAGGGACTTACCAGAGAAAGGGCAGCAGCGTTCTCTGTGCCTTTGTAACAACCATACTGCGATCGCCAACCCGCCTGCCAAGCGTGGCGATTATAGCAAAAACTCCCCTTGGGAAGGCCTATGTCCAGCAGTGGACGTCTTTCAGCTGAAATGATGATGATGATAGATAGGTACACATTCTAAAATACACAGTAATAGTACCTACCTAGTTTTTTTAATCTTATTTTATATGTCGGATCGTCAGGATTTAGTCCATTAGATTTAGTCATCATGTGGGCAGAATATGGGTTTCGTGCAATGCAAACACACTGGGTATAGGGTACAATACACTGCGTTTATTAAAACTACTAACAATTTCTCAACTCAATTTAAATAAACACTGACTCCAATTTATAATTGACATAGCAACACTAAATAGACATAGCAACACTTAAACAACGAATCGAGTACAGTTCCGGGATGTCTTAGCTCCGATGCGATCAGAGACTAAACTCTGAATGTCCTGCTCGCTGTGGGCTGTAAACATCACGACTCTGTAGAAGCGCGCCAAAATGGTGGTGGTAAATCACGTGTTGTCACTAATGGCACACTTGCGATTCGTTTCAAGTCTGTACTATTGACCGGATGCGACATATATTACTGTTTTTGTGCTAGGTAGCTTGTATATCGTCATCGTTCATCGTGTCCTACCAAGGGGCATCGTGTTACCGAGTAACTGGGTTGTGGAGGTCAGATAGGCAGTCGCTCCATGTAAAACACTGGTATTCAGCTGCATCTGGTTAGACTGGAAATCGACCCCAACATAGTTGGGAAAAGGCTAGCCAGGTGATAATGTACATCTTGTAATTATACAATATGGAACTCACTTCTATGCAATAAATGAAACCTCAAGTATTACTAGTCCACAGAAGTATAGCAAAATAAAATATTAAATTAAAAACCGAAAATTAAAAAAGTTTAATTTTCAATCAAAATAAATATTAAAATAAATTCAGTTAAAGTGAACACTCTGTTTAGACAAAGTACCTTGACTCCGGAGCGAATTTTACATTTAGGCAAAAAACTAGAATAGGTACGTAACAGCGTCATGATAGTCTGTAGTTTTGCACTACGTGGCAGCGTCGCTTTTCAGTTTTAGAGGATTGAAGTTCATTGAGTCATTGACCTAGTGAACCAATTCTACAGAGTGTTTAAAGTTGCACAAAATTAAAATTCTACTTTTTGACCTAATTACTGGACCGATTTCGTAAATTTTTTGTACATCGTCAGAAAAGGCGATAACAAGTATGTCGTATAATTTATTGCATATATGTCGTCCCCATTCTGTATAATTCCTGTTTAAGAAAAGTAAAACTTTTTAAAAGAATAAGTAGATATGGAGTTTCTCGCCCATTCTCCTCCATACGAAGCTACCTTTTGGAAGGGACAACTAATTCAATTCTTTCTTCTTGTAAATGACATTCAGAAATGTCTGTCCATTATCAAAATAAATAGTTTAACATTGGCTTGTCTGTGTGTTAATATCCAAATTAATTAAAAATAGTAGATCAGACGAAATGATGAAACAAGTCATAAAAAACAATTTAATCCGAAGCATCACGCCTCACGTCACGCACGATGTAACGCGATGTCACGTAACAGAACAAGTACCATTAAAATTAAACTCTCGTGTCTGACTGAGAAATGTTACCTATAACATTTTTTCAATCAAGCATAAAGTTTATTTCATCGTTTATATAAAATAAAATTCTAGAACTTTGAATTTAAGCCAAACTTCTACATTATTCAACCGAAACACAAAAACGGGGTAGGTGAATAGTATTTCCAATGTGTTATTATTCCAACTATATAAATATCTACATGTGTTAAAAGTTTAAGCGTGGAAGAATAACAAGCATCCATACATTCTCACAATTTCTCCTTATTTATAAAATTACTAGCTTTCGCCCGCGACTTCGTCCGCGAGAATGTTGTTTATCGTGAATGCAGACAAAGTCGCGGATTAAAAAGTAGCTTATGTCCTTCCTCAGGGTTTAAGCTATCTTCATACCAAATTTTGTAACAGACAGGGTTACTTTCGAATTTATAAAATTACTAGCTTTAACTCGTCCACGTGAATGTCGGTTATTACGGATAATAATAATAATAATAATATGTGGGGACATTTTCACACACGGCCATCTGACCCCAAACTAGGGAGACCCTGTACTATGGGTGTCAGACAGCTGATATACATACATAAATACATTTTTTTTTGTATACATATTATAGATAAACAACACCCAGACACAAGGCAAACACAAGTGCTCATCACACAAAGGTTTACCCTGGGCGGGAATCGAACCCGCAACACGCTGCGCAGCAGTCGATCGCTCAACCACAGCGCCAACCGTGTGGATGTACCAGAAGTCGCGAATTAAAAAGTAACCCCAGTATTTAAGCTATCTTCGTACCAACTTTCATAAGAATCAGTTTAGCCGTCTCATCGTGAAAGCGTAACAGACCGAGTTACTTTCTCATTTTTAATATTAGTATGGAAGTATGGATAATAATAATAATAATATGTGGGGACATTTTCACACACGGCCATCTGACCCCAAACTAGGGAGACCCTGTACTGTGGGTGTCAGACAGCTGATATACATACACAAATACATTACACATACACATAGTACATAGTATGGACTAACTGGCCAGGCGAACGTTGCTTTACCATATTAAAAAAAAGTAGCCTACGACCTATTCGCAGACCTACCACTCCATTACAATTACCTTCAGAAACAATATCCCAAAAACCTTTTTTACAAAAAGGACAACCGCCTTCAAAATCTGAAAGTGATAAATAACTTTAGCACGGTACACACATGACATGGCATGATTTTTTTTTGTAAAAAAGCTTTTTATTTATCACTTTTTATTACCTTCTTATCATCCAAATCCATTACACTTACCGCAGAACCGGCATCACATTTAAAACAGAGGTACTCCAAAGATTGAAGAAACTATTTAAACTTCGTATATGTACATTTTTTCGGGATTTAATTGATTTTTCTAATTGAGAACCTCCTTCTTTTTTGAAGTCGGTTGAAAATCGTTCAAGCCGTTTCGGAGGAGTTAGGTTAGACGATAAAATAAATATTTTTTTTTATACATTAGACTAGCGCCCCACCCCGGTTTCGCACGGGTGTATTATAGATCAAACTAAACGTACAGACAGCATCATCAACTGCTTACCCCCCACGCATTCAAATTTCTTCAGATAGGGGGTAAGCAATTGATGACGCTGTCTGTACAAACCTTCCTCTTGAATCACTACACATATCTATTGCTGATAACTGTATTAAAATCCGTTGTGTGGTTTAAAAGATCCCAGCATACAGACAGTGGGAGCGACTTTCTTTTATACTACTCGTATGTAAAGAGGGAGTGTACAAGCATACCAACATTTAAAAAAGGCCTAAGGAATTATATATTAGATACATAAGTTCACCTTGAGCTATTTTGCTATATTATATCTTGCTATATTGTATTATACATTAAACTATGGTGTTTCAGTTTCTTGGAAAGCTTGAACGTCGTAATGTAAACTACTTACAACCTATTATTAATTTAGTTAAGTTTCTCTTTAAGTGAACGGTAATTTGTTCTTTGAGAAATAAATGTCGTTAAACCGAAAGAAGAAGAAGCATGGATATAGTAGGATCTTGCTTTCTAAACCCATTTTCCTCTTGTTCCAGATAATATGCACGATGGAAGATTACAACGAGACTTACGACGAGATGATGGTGAATCACTCGGAGAGCTACCAGCCTTACTATGAGAGACCGGAGACTTATATAGTACCGTTGATCTTCGCTCTTATATTCGTCATAGGGGTGGTGGGCAACGGTACTCTAGTCGCTGTGTTCGTACGCCACAAAGCTATGAGGAATGTGCCTAATACGTAAGTTTTTGACGTGACAACGTCTTATAATTCGATAGAGCCGGCTGCACGCACGAAAAAACATGACGTCATGCGGCGTTACGGCGTTACATGACGTCATGCGGCGTTACCTCGCTCTGCGGCGTTACCTCGCTCTGTGGCGTTACCTCGCTCTGAGGCGTTCCAAGTGAAAAGTGAATGTGGTGTCAATTGTTTATAACAACGATAATTACAGCGATAAAGGTAATGATTCTTTCGCATTGTCACGTTCAACTATCGTCAGTAAACCGACTTTACAGACAACCAATTTTTTTTTATGCTTATTGCAATTACTTTTTTTCGTGGCTAAGTTAAAGCCGTACAGATTGATCGGTCAAAGGTTAAGCTACGCTAGCCGCGGTCGGTCTGTGGATGGGTGATCATCCCTTTCATACCGAGTTCCCTCCATGCCTCGGAAAGCACGTAAAGCCGTTGGTCCCGACTGTCATTTATAGATCTTTGGCAGTCGTTATGGGTAGTCAGAAGTCAGAAAGTCTGACAACCAGTCTTACCAAGGGGTATTGTGTTACCCAGTAACTGAGTTGTGGAGGTCCGATAGGCAGTCGCTCCATGTAAAATACTGGTATTCAGCTGCATCCGGTTAGACTGGAAGCCGACCCCAATATAGTTGGGAAAACGCTAGGCAGATGATGATATTTATCTCTAAACAATTTTTTCGTCGTCGCGTCAAGGGACTGCTAAGGATACCTATAAGTTTAGTATTGATGATAGGTATAGTTCATAAACCTCTTGGGTCCGCTTTGATCATGATATAACTAATTACTGCAAAGGTTTTACTTATGCGAAATGAAACCTTATTTTTAATTCTGATATTGTTTATAGTCACAAATAAGACCATGCCAGCCCCATTGTAACCTTAACATGTACATACATATTCTACACTTTTAATAACTATTTTATAAACTAAAATGGTTGCTTCCGACAGACGCGCTGATAAAATACTTAAAATGCCTACATCTATCAAACTTATAAATATTTAACCGATTGATTTATAAATTAAAATTTAATGTAACTAAAAAATCATTACATACTACTAAACTATTGTATAAACGCATTAATTTTATAAAACTGTAATACATAATACTGCTCATTATTGCATACAATAAGCTGTAACAATTTAGGGACAAGTAACTGACTCCTAAAATACAGATATTATAATATCTAGCTATGGAGTCAGGGCTTCACAAATAATGTAAAAATGTTATGCAAATAAAGAATTATTATTATTAGAGCCTTTCTCCCAGCCATAGTTTTCACACAAGACTAATATGTGTTTTTTCTGAACACTCAGAATTATTCTAGAAGAAATTTGAAGATAGAAGCTTTGATACTTCGGCAGTGGTTTGCCGTCAGCTCAAAGAGCTGTGACGCTTCTTTTCAATACAAGTAATTACTGCGGTTTCTCTCTTAAAACAAACCTTTCGACTCCTCACTCACCATCGCACGTAAAGGTATAAGACTGTGAAGCCGCTCTGCTCTAAAATAAAGTAAATGGGCCAACCGAATATAGATATTATTAGAATAAGAGCACTTTATGTTTGTGGTTAGCATAGTTACCCGAGTGGTTATTCAGTTTCCCATGCACAAAATTCAATCGAGATTGATTACCTATTGACTAAAATAACTAGATTACTTTTGTACGGAGTCCGCCGTCAGTGCAGTCCCCCAGCTAGAGAAATTCACGCTTCTTGTAATTTACAGCTAAATATTAAGTTGTATTTTAACCAAATTATAAATCTAAAGAAACAAAATATTCATTAATAAAATCAATCATTCAAATATCAATAGAGCTCAAAAGTTACAATTCGCAAAGGAAACCTATTCTAGAGTTTCAAAGTTAATTACAGCACTCCAAATCTAAAATTAGCATTTTTCATCAATTCGACTTGAACATTATTAATTTCATCAAAGTGACTTAATAGAGTCTAAGCCAATAATTCAAACAGATTATGAAAATGACTCGTTTAAACTAAAAGTAAATTAGTAGAAGATCATCTTAACGCAGACATTTCAATAAGCTTTATTATGTCCTAACGAAGATTTTACTGTCCGCCTAACACTTTTATTAAGTAGGAGAGATACCTTATGTCCTACCTATATATTTGTACCTTATGTCTTATCAAAGACCAATCATTTCTACTCTTAATATTGTGGTCCCAGAGCAGCCAAACCTACCTCAGGACTGACATTTTAAGGATACATAGAGGAATAAATATAATGACCACCTAATCTTAGTTACCAAATGACCACCAAATATAGTAAATGATCACCAAATCTTAGGACCTTTAAGTCCCCCCTGGGGCGGATCCGACATGGTTTGGTTAGGTTAGAACTGTGACCCCCTACGCACGAGGCGAGCGAGCGGAGCGAGCGTGAACCAGAACCAAATCGCTTTTTATAGACAAACCCATCGTCATGACATTCGGTCGAGGATTGCGACCAATTCATTTTGACTACACCTTAGGTGGAGAAAAAATGACTCGGGTCACCAAAATAAAGGACCTGGGAGTGACCTTCGACCGCTGTCTGACTTTCAGAGATCACATTTCCACCCTTGCGAAAGAATCTTTCAGGCGCTTAGGATTTGTTTTGCGGAATGCACGTGACTTTCACAACCCTCATGTTTTTAAGTTACTGTACACCACTTTAGTTCGCAGTAAGCTGGAGACCAGCAGTTGTGTCTGGCACCCCTATACTGCAGCTCAAACACTTATGCTTGAGAAAGTGCAGAAAACTTTTTTAAGGTATCTTTACAAAATAATTTTCTACTTCTACCCTTTCATGTACCCTACAAACTATATCCTAGGGGCTTTAGGTTTCAACTCGTTGGAGGTAAGAAGAGGCCTTGACCAGCTCACTGTAGCCTGTAAGACGCTCAACGGTCGTATTAAATGCCCTGAGCTCCACGACCTTTTTTGTCGATTATTTGTACCCGACAAATACATCTGCCACCGCCAAAGTCGCCGACACAATCTGTTTGCGCAACTGCCGTGCAGAACGGTCGCCAGAGCTGAATCGCCTGTGTGTCGTACCTTAAGGATGCTCAATGCCCTCCTGACGGCCAACCCTGAATGTGATCTGTTTGCGGACGAATGGAGTCAAATTAAACGCGTATGTCTGATATTCTGTGAGAAACAGTATGCGAGGGTGTCCACTGTTCCATGTTAGTAAGTAACGAATAATTGTATAATTGTTTAAAACACAATATTGACTGCTTTGTATAGTTTAATTACATTGATATTTTATCGAGTGTTTCTATGTTAATTGATGTAATTGGTATATTACCGTGTTAATTAACTATAAAATAAATAAATAAATAAATAAATAAACCCATACATTTCTACAATACTTTGGTTAAATGTTGGTGATCATTTACTATTTTTGAAGGTCATTTACTATATCTGGAGGTTCGTTAAACATAAGCCGAAGAATATCTCGTTATGAAGGTAAAAGAAAACGTTGAAACTATAAAGCGTGAAGTAATGGTCCACAGAAAGTGCCTAGGACATTGAAATATATTGGTTTTTGACTTCTTCTTCTTTTCGAATCGATGGTTTTCCTTTATGCTAGACTACTTGGGCCCAGTAGGTAGCCACATTTATCGCAGCATCAGTGGCGTTTTTAATGTCCTCTAAGGTGCAGGTGTAGGGGCACTTTGGGCACTGTAATAAGTGGGCCATTGTCTGGTCAGGATCACCGCACTCACACTGGGTGTCGGTGGGATCTATTATGCCCCATTTTGCTGGATTGTGTTTGCAGCGGCCTACCTGGGTCAGCAGTCTATTGGTTTTTGACTATAACCTGTAAAACAAGCTGCCTATTCCCGACTAAGTTGGGGTCTGTTTCCAGTTTTCCGTTCTAATTCCAGCTACGTATTGAAATAGCAAAGGATGCACATCTGACAAACATGTTTAAATTAGTATTTTCATTTTAAGCACAGTGGGTTGTTTATTATTGTGACACTGTAGTACTTAAAACTACTTATCGACGGTAAAGTAATTTAAATTTTTCGAGAAATTCACTTTATTTATTTATATTTATTTATACTTCATGCACAAAGGTACAAAGGCGGACTTAATGCCTTAGGCATTCTCTACCAGTCAACCAAGGGTGGTGAAGAGATAACATGGCAGGTGCATATGAAAAAAAAATATATATTAAAAAAGTTAAAAAGATATAAACTTACGAATATATAAACTATACATACATAATTTAATGTTTGGTATATAACATACCTATATAATATATATATATTTATATATATAAATATAAATAAAGGAACAAAGTATTATGAGATGACTGCTTATTTGTGCTGAAAATAAGTTCGCAATTTCCGCTTAAATGCATACTGGCTGGTGGCCGTTCTGATATCGAGAGGAAGCGCATTCCAGAGAAGAATGACCTGGATATGAAAGGAAGAATGAACAAAATCAGAAGTATGAGAAGGGCAAAGTAAGAGACGGTTTTTGATCGTTTTGATTTTAAAGGTGATTTTTGAAGGTAATGCAAATGTAATGCTCATGTTTTAGTGAAATCTCCTAAGCGTATTTTAGTTGCAACACCATATTAAATGTGGAAATACCTCCCAAGGCCCAACTAAACCAGCGTGTCTGTCTGTATTAAAAATGACAGTTATTATGTATTGACACTTCACCGTCGTTATATTGCTGTGTCCTAGCAGGGTTCATGTATGAAACCTATATACTGTAACAACTTGTAAACTTCATGAATGCAATAAATTATGACTATGACTAACCCGATGCAGCTGAATACCAGTGTTTTACATGGAGCAACTGTCTATCTGATCTCCATAATCCAGTTACTGGGTTACACGACACACCTTGATAAGACTGGATGTCAATATTTCGGGCTTCTGACTACCCGTAACGACTGCTAAAGATATGCGAATGACAGCTGGAACCAATCGTTTATAAGTGCTTTCCGTGGCACGGAGGGGTCATGGTATGAAATGGCTGGTGACCCATCTATGACCGACCGCGGCAAGCGTAGTTTAACCATAACAATAGATTTGTAAGGCTTTTTAATCGACTTCAAAAAGGATGAGGTTATCAATTCGGATGCTTATATATTTTTTATTTATGTATGTTCTAACTCTGTCATATTATATAGACGGATTTGCAAAATTCTTTTTTGTTCGAAAGGGGTTTATTCCGAAATAGTCCCATATAAATTTTACCAAAATTGATCCAGCCCTTTTTGAGAAAATCAACAAAAACCCAAAAAAAGTAATTAGTTTTAGTTTCTTCAATCTTTGGAGGACTTACTCTCTTTTAAGTGTGTCGCCGTTTCTTAATGGATTTGGATTTTAAGGCAATACTAAAAAGCGGAAAAGAAAAAGTAAAAAAAAAAAGAAAACCGCCTTCAAAAACTAAAAAGTGATAAATAACTTTAGCACAGAACACACATTACTTTACTTTCGGAGGTCGGTGGCAATACAAAAAAACAAACACAAAGCCACCGAGTTTTTAGTTTTTGAAGGCGGTTTTCTTTCATTTTTGAAAAACTTTTTATCTTAGCCGCCTCTAAATAATGAATATTCTGTAAAAAATAATTATAAGAAATCCTGCCGTCACATTCAAAGTGAGTAAGGTACCTTTTGTACCTGTCCCAGCTGAAAAAGGGTCCAGCATTCAAAGCAGCAAATAAATAAGGACTGCGTACTAAGGAGGTATGCGTAATACCTTCTTAATACATAGATCCTTTGTCAATTTTCAAAATGTCAATGTAGTGGTTTCCATTTCAAGTATTAATGTCCTTTATTACCTGTATCGTGCATTTACATTTACGATACTCACGTACGCAGTCAGTCCCAACGATCTGTACAGCAAGCCAATGTTTCGTTCCATATTTCAATGGACCCATTTTGCCACATATCGTGTGACTGGTTGACTTAATTATAAACTACCAATTAAAGCATACTAGCTGACCCGACAGACGTTGTCCTGTCCCGATCTAACCTGGGGGATGAAAAAGGGTTGAAAAAAGGGGATGAAAAATAGATGTTGGCCTATTCTCAGACCTACCCAATATGCACAAAAAATTTCATCAGAATCGGTCAAGCCGTTTCGGAGGAGTACGGGAACGAAAACTGTGACACGAGAATTTTATATATTAGACTAGCTGACCCGACAGACGTTGTCCTGTCCCGATCTATCTACTGGGGATGAAAAATGGGTGGAAAAAAGGGGATGAAAAATAGATGTTGGCCGATTCTCAGACCCACCCAATATGCACAAAAAATTTAATCAGAATCGGTCAAGCCGTTTCGGAGGAGTACGGGAACGAAAACTGTGACACGAGAATTTTATATATTAGAAGATTACGCGAGCTCGACAATTTGTCACATTAATTTTGCGTATAGTTCGTAAAACCAAGATCTCGTGCCGCAATTAATTTCCTATCACTTTGTAAGTTTTTTTTTTACTTTTTAACTATCAATGCACCTGGCACGTTCACCAAGTCTTCATGGTTGAGTAGTATAAGATAGTTATTAAGTCCGAATTTATACCTACATGAAATCTAAATAAATACGTACTTACTATAGCGCCTAAAACTTTTCTTTCAGGTACATCCTCTCCCTAGCGCTCGCTGATCTCCTGGTAATCATCACATGCGTCCCATTCACGTCCATCGTGTACACGGTGGAGTCCTGGCCATGGGGCGCCACTGTGTGCCGAGTGTCCGAAGCCGCGAAAGACGTCAGTATCGGCGTCTCAGTGTTCACTCTGACAGCGCTGTCAGCTGATCGGTACTTCGCGATAGTGGATCCATTGAGAAAGCTACATGCTACAGGTTAGTGTAACTTTAATGTTTCAAGATTCTGGAGTCGCCAAACATATCGACATTTTAGCATTCCTCAAATTTTAATGATATATAGATGGAAATCTGAGTACATAGTGCTCACACCTGAATAAGGGTCCAGTATTTAAGCTAGCAAGTACGCATACCTGCTTAACGACACGCTTCTTTATCTGTGCCATGTTTAAATGGCGTAGGTTTTTGTTTGTTCGCCAATCTTCTCTAGCTGGATAGGTCATGACCTAAAAACAATACTGCTAATCGCGGGGTCAACAGACGCAGTTTCACGTCAATTATGGTGGGGCTTCTTGTAAGATTTTTGTAATCTTAACAATACGGGAAGTATTGTTAAGATTACAAAACCAAGGCAACTAGGCACCTGTCAAATGTAAATAAGGTTAATTAAATTAAGTTATAAGTATATAATTTTCCAATAATACAATTGATCCAAATAAGATATTTTTTTCAATTACGGTCAAAATAAGGTTGATTAAATCCATACTAATATTATAAATGTGAAAGTAACTCTGTCTGTTACGCTTTCACGGTGAAACGGCTGAACCGATTTTCATGAAATTTGATATGAATATAACTTAAACCCTGGGGAAGGACATAGGCTACTTTTTAATTCGCGACTTCGTCTGTATCCGCGACAATCGACATCCACGCGAACGAAGTCGCGGGCAAAAGCTAGTTTGAAATAAATTAATCAACGTTAAATACAAGTGACAGGTGCCTAAATTTGTCTTGGTGGAGTAGCATCATTGTGAAAGTTAAACTCATGAAGTTAGTAGAAGCACAAAATTGTATAATATTAATCTTGAGAAGAATAGCTGAGATACGACAAGAAATTTCTATCATTCTATATTCTTTCGTATAGAAAGTTTGTTTGTTTGACCTGGGAATTGAACCTTGGCTGCCAACAGTTGCAGCCAGGAGTTTCGAAGTAACAGTTAAGTAGCCGTTGGTCCTGCGCCCGATCGCTCCTCAATCGTGTCGGTTTATTGACCTGTCGGACCATGAAAGTGAGGACAAAGGGAGTGCCTTTGTGTGTATATATAAGGGAATCAAAAGCGAAGTTGAAACAACATAACTAATATATGTACTCCTACAAACGAACCACCTATTTCAGTCTTGACAGAGTTATTTCAGTAAAGTGTAAAAAAGATTTGTACCACCTTTGTGGTCAATTTCAGAAAATACTTCAATTCGTTTTCTACGAATAATTTGAATACACAAAACTGCTATACAGGGTGGGGGATGGCAATAGCACAAAAAATGATCATGGTAGGATTTGGTAAATTTGGTGTAATTGTTTTTATTGAGCATTAATAGTTTTAAATTATGACGTCACAAGTTAGAAAACCAATATTTCAAATGGTGTTTTATTTTGGTTACATTTATATGTTCTTTAATAATAATAATAGTAATATCTGAACTATTTTTTAGAATTTCGTTTTTAGGATTTATTTGATAGTTTCAAAATATACATATGAACTAGTATTGCCAGTATTTTAATTTCGTGTCGTATCGTTCACCCTGTAAATAAATTCCATAAACTTTTATTTATATACATTTTTCATTAAATGAGGTTCAATACAAGCCAGGTTAAAGACCTTCAATTATAATTTCGCAACAAATTGATATTTAAATAAAAATGAGAGGTAAAGTAATAATAATTCCTCGCAATTTCTTTTCTGTTTTTAATGTTGTCTATTTATGCCTTTGATCGGCTAAAGGCCCAGCCACACTCAAGCGAACAATGTGCGGGCGCGATAGTGGTCAGATACTGTAGTAGTTTTTCAGATAGCACCTGACAACGTTGAGCTTAGAATACAATAAAATGCATTTATTTGTCAGATATTGTACCCGGGTCATCGTCACATTTAAATTAATCCTTGGAACTAAAATTACAAATAATTGAAATAAATTGAACAATGGTTGTAAAAAGATAAATTATATAAGTCAAAATTCAATGAGTCAAGGATTATATGATTTATATATGTTACAGTCAAAACTTAACTTTTGACTGGCTTCAGTCAAACCCCTTAGGGCGGGTTGTTTTAAACAATCGGTTAACGTTACATACGGACGGTTAAAAAGTTACTATGACGTGCGATGTTTAACGTACATTAAATGTAACGGGTTGTTTCATGACATAAAAATCCGTCAGTTAAAGTTATTCAAAAAGAGATTCCATAATATTTTGATGTTTGAAGTAGCTGTTTGACAACACAAAATAACGATGACTGGTCGGTTATGGTAATAGTAACTATTTGACGTATGATTTTGTGAAACAGCCCATTTTTTTGATTTGACGATAGTTAGCGCCATTTTTGACTATTACCGGTCAGTAATGGTTAGTTGAAACAACCCGCCCTAAATAGGATAAAACGCGTTTGCGTTACAAAAACAAAAATACGGAACGCCTTAATAAGAAACACTACAAAACAAAAGTTTTAAAAGGGCCAAAAAAAAACCTACCAATCTAATAGGTTTCTAAGTATTAAGGGTAAATTTAAACCGGTCAAAAGTACTATTGACTGATTTCTGTAGTCAAAAGTATTTTGACTGGTTAAGAGTTTTGACTGTGACATGTACAATAATGTCAAATATGTAGGTTTAAGGAGCAAGGTGGAAAGTTTCTCATTCTCCATTGGGAGGAGCAGAGAGTATCCACCGACTAGACGTGATTTTGGCTAATTCCTGAACTGGTTTAGTGAAATAGTGAAATTATTAACAAAACTAATTAAGAATTTAATCAAATCAATAACTTTCTTCAGAGCCCAACGAGTTGTTATTGTATCATCCCTAATTGTACCATTTCCCTGCAACATATTAATATTATATTAATGTCGCGGAGAACTTTGATACCGCGATATAGGATCTGTTGTTGTTCGCATGTGGTGCAATAAATTTCGCCACAGTGTAAATACGTCCATACAACTATTGCAATATTTTGACGACACGGCCGGCGCAGTGGCTCAGCGATTGAGAAATATTTTTATGGCCTACATGTAGTTGTTCCGAGTTTGGTTGTTTGTAAGTATGTGTGAGTTTTTATCATTGTATACACACCTATGATACCCATTTCATCCCAAGGGTGTCGTAGCAGGCGACTAAGGGAAAATCGGGAAGTCGATCAGGGGTGTGATTCTGTAAGACCTTATTCTAAACTTCGAATCTGAATCCGCTGTGAGTTTCTTGATAGGCATTCTAGAAACTAGGTTGATAATTCGAATTTACACTAGCGCCACCATTGCGAGCTTGTCAGCGAGTTGAACTAAATTGACAGGGAGATTTTGACAGATAAAGTAAGTGACATTCTGTAAGGTATTTTCCCCGTTACTTCGACGCTCACTTCGCACTCGAACCTGATTCAAAGTGTCAAATATATCAAGGTCATTTTGAACCTTATGCGACGTGAGAGTGAATAGCGATGTGAGATGCGAGTTGTTGTTTGAATTTTACAGAATCGACCTACAGCAATCGGTTTTCGTGTACTTATACCAACCTCACTGCGATCTTGAAGACGCATGCCAAGCCCTCCCTCCCTCCTTAAGGGGAGGCCTTTGTCCAACAGTGGACGTTTTTCGACTGATGATGATGATAACCCATGATACAGGACAAATTCTCAGTAAAAAGAAAAAGTACGTGACCACGCTCGCAACAGGCCCGCTAGGCTTATCCGCTTCGTGGTAGCCGGATTTTCCTAGTCATTAGTAAATCCGTTTACAAAAACGGAAATTTAAGGCTTAAAATTACATGGTACATAAAAGTCGTTCGGGTCGTTTTAAACGCCCACATATAATTTATTCCTCTATTTACTAAATCAGTCAGGTTTTCAAGCTTATTACGAAGTTAAAGTAAACTAACATAATTCAGAATATTATTCTACCATGAAAGGAAAATGAGTTCGTTCCTTTGTCCGTTGAAGTTTATAATATGTGGCAATAAAATTGTTCTACAAGCTTGAAAAGCCTCATAAATGAGAAAACTTTATGAGCGAACCTTTGAAACTACGTCCTACGTACACTTTAGAAAAGAATAAAATAAAATGGAAGTGTTTCATGAGCCGAACAATAAATGAATACTTAGGTACAAATTAAAATTGTAAGCATTTTTAATTTAATTATAATAATAATAATTATTTAATATTAGTCATTATAATTAATATCTATAAGTTAACTAACTAATCAAAAAGTTTAATAATTTTAATATTGATAATATTAAAATTATTAAACTTTTTGATTGGAAATCAAATAATGGATGTAAATAGGAGCCAAAAGCTGCACGTTTTCATTGAAATCATCACTTTTTATCCTGGACAATACCTTCTGGCTACATATAATATAGAAGATCAAACTACCAATTTATTTTTACAAAAACATGAATACTTCTACGCTCGCAGTACGTAGGTAGGTACTAAGACTTGTCTGTCATTGACAGGTCTCTTCTAGTAGGTACTGATTTCCAAAGATATCAGAGACCCAAGGGTTTAGTTGCAATTGAGTGTAACGCACTTTAGAACTCACTGTGTGGGTGTGAGGATTCTCCAAAAAACTGGCCTGACATGCATTCATAACTATCTTGTCACTCTTGCGTAGACAGGCGCGGATCTAGCCCTCAGAAAAGGTTGTGGTCACCACAGACATTTTTGAGGGCACCTTTTTTGTTGCTTGAAATTCGGCAAAGTGCGAGTCGGACTATGGACGCACTTTAGTCATTGAATCCCTGTAAAGGAGACTTTTATAAAATGTATGTCGGTCCGGCCAAAACTTTGTACATTATTCTTGAGGCAGGCAAAGCTGTGGGGCGAACAATAGTAAATTAACAATTAGCTTACAAAAATTACAAAGGTGGTCAGGCGAAAAATGTTGAAGGTCAAACCTCCACTATTCATGAACTTATGCGGTATCATCTACGCTCGAGAGGTGTAACCTAGTATGACACATTCAACCTAACGTTTATTTTTGTGAAAACTAGGGTTGTGGGCATGCCGAACGTGCCCACAACGATGGATCCGCGCTTGTGCGTAGATACAATTTTGCCAGTTCTGTCACTTTTGTCATTTGCTGTCTCAGTCCAGTAGGTCGATTCTATAAAATTCGAACAACAACTCGCATCTCACATCGCTATTCACTCTCACTTCGCATAAGGTTCAAAATGTCCTTGATATATTTGACACTTTGAATCGGGTTCGAGTGCGAAGTGAGCGTCGAAGTGACGGGGAAATTACCTTCCAGAATGTCACTTCTTACGTCATCTCATACTTTATCTGTCAAAATCTCCCTGTCAACTTAGTTCAACTCGCTGACACGCTCGCAAAGGGTGGCGCTAGTGTAAATTCGAATTATCAACCGAGTTTTTAGAATGCCAATCAAGAAACTCCCAGCGGATTGAGATTCGAAGTTCAGAATGAGGTCTTACAGAATCACAACCCAGGTACGGATCGACCATACCATTGGCCATATCCCTTGTGGTATAGTGGGTCCAAAGCTATACCACTGAGAAAACAGTTTGGGTTAGGTTAGGACTGAAACCAATGAAGGCGAGGGAGCGCAGCTAGCGGTGCCGCGGTAGCGGCCGCCGAGCGCCAGATCCCTTCTATTGTTGGTGAATCATTTGGGTTAGGTTAGGTGAGTGGTATTGTTTTAGACCCACCATACCACCAGGGTCCGTGTGGTGTCGGACGTAAAGAATAGCACCTGCCCATATCTTCCCGTAGGTGTCGTAAGAGGCGACTAAGGGATTTACCAGAGAATGGGCAGCAGCGTTCTCTGTGCCTTTGTAATATCCATACTGCGATCGCCAATCCGCCTGCCAAGCGTGGCGATTATGGCAACCCCCCCCCACCCTTGGGAAAGCCTATGTCCAGCAGTGGACGTCTTTCGGCTGAAATTATGCCACCAGGGGTATGGTCAGTGGTATGATGGGTCCGCAATGTACATTTCCATACAAAATACTCGACTCGGCTTATAGCTCTGAAGTTATAGGCCTTCGCAATATAAATACGTATTACGACCACCAGTTTATTTTTTAAGGGCGGTGAATAACCACGTTGTGTTTATGATTATAGCAGTAACTGCAACCCCAGCTGCATTATGATAATGTGATCGCCAGTTCTTTTAATAAGTGTGTGTGGTCATAATTATCTATAGAGTTTTATTTCATTTTTCGATATCTCTTTTCATTTTCGAGATACGATTTTTTTTCTGACCGATACAGGGCTAAATACATTTTTCGATTTTCAAAAAAAAAATTGATTATTTAATTTTTTGTTCACTTTGTAGGCCTCATCGATACCCAAGACACCAGAGTGATGTCGTTAAAAAGCAAACCTATACCGAAGTGGCAAAATAAAACAATTGCAATGTTAAAATTACAGTGTTATTGTACTAAAAGTGGGACCCGTATAGGACCACTTTTAGAACAGCGACTAAAGATACCCTTCTAATAAAGGTAGTTGCTATAACTATACAACTCCACTTTGAACATCTATAAGCAGTCAATAAAGGGACCGGGTGCGAGTGCTCTCCCGCTCTCCAATACTCACGAGTGATTGATTGAACAAGTTCCAACATTTGATTGATACCTACATTACATTATTTTTTTCTTTATCGATATGAACCAAGTTGTGGCACAATTTTTTTTGGTACGTATATAAATATATTATGTGCTTCTGTCTTTTATTTAGTTATGAGCTTTTGCTTTTTTTGTCATTAAAGATGGACATAATTCTGCCAAAACAAGCCAAGCCACAATTTCTCTATAGTTAAATTCATTATGTCAAACTAATTAAACATGCCAAATGTGTTAAATTACTATACAGTAATAACTGTTCAATGTACAGTCACCAAATGAGATAAATAAGTAGGTCGATGGAAAAACTTAAAGTTTACTTAGAAGCCGATGTATATTTTCGAATGAAATATAATTTAACTAGCTTTGGCCCGCGACTTCGTTCGCGTGAATGTCGTTTAGCGTAGATGCAGACTAAGTCGTGAATTAAGTAGCCTATGTCCTTCCCCAGGGTTTGAGCTATCTTTATTAAAACTGGTTCACGCGTTTCGTCTTGAAAAAGTAACAGACAGAGTTACGTTCGCATTTATAATATTAGTATGGAAATATGGATTAGTATAAATTATTGACCTTTTTTTTCGAAATAATATAGTGACCCTCAATTATATCTGACGACTCTGGTGACTTATCTCTTTCTGTAACTGTACATAAAAACTAAATGCTTAGATTTTTTTTTTTTTTACTAGATAGATAAAAATTACTTTATTTATTGAAAACAAATATACAATATTTACACGTACAATAAAAAAAAAGAAAAACCTATAACTATTAAACCAAAAATAAACTAATATAATAAGGCATCAAAAAACTCCTCCACATCGCCGTCATCTGGGAATGTGCCCAAGAGACTGACTGCATTGCCACGTTGGATGGCAATGCTTAACCTCTGCCCAAAGTAAAAACCAGCTCTTGGATCAATGCTTAGAATAGATTTGAAATAAATCAGCGTTAAATACTCAAAAATATTACAATTAAGTATTTCAAAAACCTTTGACGTCGGTTGAATCCTTTTGGCAAAACTAAACCCAATTTAAATATATGTTTTCCCTCTACTCTTTTGGCAATTCAGTAATGCTTTTGATAAAAAGGTAACTTTTTTTGTAAGCATAATATTTATGGATTCCGTCTGGGGAGGCCGCAGAGATATGACGGAACTAGACATTGATAGGTATCTTTTCGTGGGTTACCCATTCCTTATTCCTGAATGTTTTAGTGTTTTTATTTATCTTAGTTTTAGGACTCATATTATATCTTACTTAGATTACCTATATGTTTGCGTTTATTCAATATCTATAAGGAGAATTGAATCCTAATTTATGTGTATGTATGTGTGTGTCAGTGTATATGTTTGTGTGTGTTGTGTATGTAAAAAATGACATACACAACACATGTATATATATATATTTTTTTTAATTTTTAGCTCTTCACCTAATGAGAGAATGCCTAAGTCCGCCTTCGTACAGTACGCAAAAGAGATAAGTATCCATGTCGTCGGGAATAGTTGAAGATTTCTTAGAAACCAATGGGGGCTTTCAAATGAAATTTTATTAAATCATTGAACTGTTTATTCTCTATAAATTGTATTTTATTTTATTCATAAAAACCTATCGGTTTCTAAGTAAACTTCAACTGTTTCCGGCGACATGGATACTTATCTCCTTTGGTGACCGTACCTTTGTGCATGAAGTATAAATAAATAAACGAATCGAGTACAATTCTGGGGCGTCTTAAGTCCGAGTCGATCAGACACTGAATGTCATCCTCGTCGTGGGCTTAAAACATGACGGCTCTATATAAGCGCGCTGTACCTGTACACAATATCGCCAGTAGCACGTTTGCGATTCATTTCATGTCCGTCCTAATGACCGGATCAATGACGTAATGAACAATTTACGCAGCCGTGCCAATCAGCTGTCAACTAATCACTTCAATGAATTGTCATTGTTTTCACGCTCAAACAACTGCATACGCTTCTGCCATATATGTATTAACTCTAGCGACCCTGCCCGGCTTTGCATGGGCCTATAACCTTCGTCGATAAATGGACTATCAAACACAAAAAGAATTCAATTCGAAACAGTAGATCCTGAGATTAGTGCGTCAACCAAACAAACAAGTCAACAAAATCTTCAGATATATAATATTATATATAGTAGGGTGACTGGTAATTAGTTTTCGATACTTAAACACGTGATTGTGTTCATGATAACAAACAACTTTCCCGAAGAAAAATATTTTTTGTACTGGTTCACTTTAGGTCACAGGCGTGCGCGCGCGTGAATTTCATACGGCTGCAGTACAAAAAACATTTTTTCTTCGGCAAAGTTGTTTGTTGTCATGAACACAATCACGTGTTAAAGTATCGTACATTAATTACCAGTCACCCTATATAGTATAGATAATACTAGTCTAATAATAATAGAAGTCTATGTAGACAAAGTGGGCAGTAGCTATTGTTTATTATAAAATGTCGGAGAACATAATAATTATGGAGCTGTGCTATTCAGCTACGGCGTCTACAATTAAGACTGTATTAAAACAAAGTTATTAAATGCTAGCAGTTCATTCTTGTTTCTGCTGCATGTATTTTGTATACATTTGAAAAGAGCTGTGGATTTTGTGAATAATAAGTAAATACATTTTCGCTACGCCGTAGAGGCTATACTGTAGACGCTACGCCGTAGTGACTACGCCGTAGAGGCTACGATGCAAAGCCTACGCTGCAGACTACACATCCGCTACGCTTACATACCTGTGGCGACACTACTGCTTACCCAACGGACGCGCGACGCGGGGCCGCCGCGCCGCCATCGCAGCCCGTGAGGTGCGCCGGCGACGGCCCGCGCGCGCCCCCCGCCAGTCTACAGCTATCCGTGACGGCGAATGCACGCTGCAATTATCTAACCTCGCTAGCTAAACTGTTCAGCTTTCGTTCGCTATAATCTCTCACTATCATTCTCAGTTTCCTTCTTTAAATCTTTCTAGTCTTTCTATCTTCTCAATTTCATCAAACATTGCTATGCCTGTATAGACGCTTTGCTCGCGAGTGAAACTATTGTAATGTGGAACCAAGCCTAAATAAACTGTGTCGTGTTTACATGGCTATAGTTATTATTTAAATAACTCCCGTTAGGTTTCCCACATATTGGTGACCCCGCGTTGAACAATAAAGACTGTGAGTGCCGTGCGCGAGTGTTTATAGACGTTAAAGACAATAAATATCGCATCGCGTTTCGGCCATATTCTTTTTTGCAAGTCACTCGTCGTTATAAGCCGTGCCCTTGAAAACAGCTGTAAGGTCATTGCCGACCGTTACGATGCAAGACGATACTGCGTTGTCGACCGGGTTATACAGGGTTGGCGTAAAGGTACCCGAGTTTTGGCCAGATCGCCCTGATGTGTGGTTTGCGCAGCTAGAAGCGCAATTTAGTCTCGCAAATACGACTGCGGACTCGACCAAATTCTACCACGTCATAGCACACTTAGGAAACCAGTATGCAGCGGAGGTTCTGGACATTATCCAGTCTCCACCAAAGGAGGACAAGTACCTTACCCTGAAGACAGAGCTTATCAAACGGCTGTCGGCCTCCCAGGTAAAGAAAGTACAGCAACTCTTGATGCACGAAGAGATGGGAGACCGAAAGCCATCTCAGTTCCTTCGCCACCTTCAGGGTCTGGCAGGATCAACTGTGCCGGAAGAATTTATGCGCACCCTGTGGTCGAGTCGCCTTCCTCAACATATACAGACTGTCATTGCCACACAAACCGATACCCTTGCGAAGATAGCTGATACAGCTGACAAGGTCCACGAGATCGCACCATCGTCGCCTCAAGTAGCCGCTATCGCTGGCACCAGTACACGGCAATCAGATACCAGCAACGTAACCCTCATGCAGGAGATGATGAAGAATATGGCTGACCTCACGTTACAAGTAGCAGCTTTAACAGCAGAAGTAAGGTCTAGACCAAGAGAACGGACATATTCACGCGACAGGAACTCCTCAAGACGTCGTTCACCATCCAGTCATCGATCTCCATCTAGTAATGGTATATGCTGGTACCATCGCAGATTTAAGGAAAAATCATACAAGTGTACGAGACCATGCAACTACGATGCGGGAAACTCTCCGGGCAGTCGTCAGTAGCGGCCAACGACTGTCCGCAATCTCCAGGCCGACTGTTTGTGACCGACCGCAAGACTAAGGTACAATTCCTCGTGGACACCGGGTCGGACCTATGCGTATTTCCACGCACTGCGGCCAAAATCAAACAATGTAAGTCCGAGTTTAACCTGTATGCTGCAAACGGGTCAGAAATACCCACTTACGGCTTTGCTCATTTATCGTTGGACTTTGGTCTTCGTCGTGAATTTTCATGGAGGTTTATCGTTGCCGACGTAACCAAAGCAATTATAGGGATAGATTTCCTCTCACACTACAACTTACTTGTAGATTGCAGACGACACTGCTTGATAGATAACACAACGTCATTAGTCACTGACGCTTATCCTGTAAAGCCTAATGAGAGCGTTTCTTCTATCAAAACTAGCATCTGTGAAAGTGGTAATAGGTACTTATCCATCCTCAAACAATATCCCAACCTCACAAGGCCATCAGGTACACCCAAGCAAAGTACACATAACACAGTACATTATATTAAAACTACTCCAGGTCCGCCGATTGCAAGTCGACCGCGACGTTTACCGCCTGATAAGTTACAGATTGCCAAGCAGGAATTCGACGAAATGATCAAGAATGGTACAGCGCGCCCATCAGACAGCCCGTGGTCATCACCACTACACTTAGCACCAAAGAAAGACAGCGGATGGCGGCCATGCGGTGACTACCGAGCGCTAAATTCACGGACGATTCCAGATAAGTATCCGATAAAACATATCCACGACTTCAATCTTAACCTAACTGGTTGCACAGTGTTTACAAAAATCGATTTAGTAAAAGCATTTAACCAGATATCAATATACCCGCCGGATATATGCAAAACAGCGATAGTAACACCGTTTGGCTTATATGAGTTTCCAATGATGACGTTTGGCCTAAGAAACGCAGGTCAAACGTTTCAGAGATTTATAGATGAAGTCACTAGAGGGTTGGATTTCTGTTATGCCTACGTCGACGACATCTTATTGTATTCTCATAGTCCAGAAGAGCATGAACACCATTTACATACACTTTTCAGTAGGCTGGATCAATACGGAGTGCTGTTGAACACATCGAAGTGTGTCTTCGCAGCTCCGGAAGTCACATTCCTCGGATACCGCGTCTCAGGCGAGGGCATACGACCTCTGGATGAAAAGGTAGACGCTATAAAGAATTTCCCGGAACCAAAAACAGTTAAGGAACTAAGGAGATTCCTCGGTATGTACAATTTCTATCATAGATTTATACCACAGTGCGCTGAGCTACAGGCGTCATTGAATGAAATGCTAAAAGGATATACAAAAAGCTCGCAAAAGATCGAATTTAATGAAGAGCAGCGTCGCGCTCTGCAGAATTGTAAAACAGCGTTGAGTAACGCAGCGTTACTAGCTCATCCTAACGTCAACGGAAAACTAGCATTAGTGACAGATGCCTCAAGTACCGCAATCGGTGGCGTATTACAACAGTGGAACAGCGGTTCTTGGCAACCATTGGCGTTCTTTTCTCGAAAACTAACCCCCGCTCAAGTTAAATATAGCCCATATGACCGAGAGCTGTTAGCCATATACAAATCTATACAATACTTCCGTCATATGCTCGAAGCCAGAGTGTTTACAATTTATACCGATCATCGACCGCTCACACATGCCTTCGAAACAAGCAAGGATAGCAATAACCGTCCGCCAAGGCAATTCCGATACCTCGATTATATCGCTCAATTTACTACGGATGTTCGCCATATTTCAGGAAAGGACAACGTTGTAGCTGACACGCTTTCGAGGATAGATGAGGTCGTCGCATCAATAAATTTCGAGATGCTGGCTAAAGAACAAGAAACAGACCCAGAGCTAAGGAAGCTGATGACTGAAGGAAGTTCACTAAAACTGAAAAAGATTCACCTACCCGGTAAGAAAATTCAACTTATTTGTGATACGAGCACCCCGTCACCTAGACCCTTTGTCGTTAAGTCCATGAGACGTCAAGCTTTTGAGGGCATGCATGGCCTTAGTCACCCAGGCGCCAATGCGACTACTAAGCTGGTGACTCATAACTTTGTATGGCCGGAAATACGAAAGGACTGTCGGGATTGGTGCCGTGCGTGTCTTGCCTGTCAACGTGCAAAGATATCACGTCACGTAACATCACCGCTGAGCTCATATTCCCTACCAGCAGCGAGATTCTTGAATATCCATATCGACTTAATCGGACCAATGCCTTCATCGAATGGATTCAAGTACTGTCTAACAGCTATTGATAGATTCACGCGATGGCCTGAGGCAATTCCGATAGCCGACATCACAGCAGAGACAACAGCAAAAGCCTTACTATCAGGATGGATATCACGCTTTGGTTGTCCAGCAAGCATAACTACGGACCGCGGAAGACAGTTTGAGTCCACCCTATTCAAATCTCTAGCCGAACTAACAGGATCACAACATAAGATGACTACTGCTTATCACCCAGCAGCAAATGGGATAATCGAGCGCTTTCATAGACAACTGAAAGCCGCAATTATGTGTCACGCTAACCAGTATTGGACTGAATCCTTACCGCTAGTGTTATTAGGTATACGTAGCGCCCGGAAGCAGGACCTGCAATCCTCGGCAGCCGAATTAATATATGGAGAACCTCTGCGACTACCAGGTCATTTCTTTGATTCAACAAAATATACAGATATACCTGACGTTACAGATTTCATCTCAAGACTACGATCATTTGCTGAGAGTATAAGACCTTGTCCAGCATCACGACACACACAAAAACGTATTTTTGTGTTCAAGGACCTACAGACATCAGAACAAGTGTTTTTACGACAAGATGCCTTGCGTTCATCTTTACAACCCGCATACACAGGCCCCTACAAGGTCGTTGAAAGAGGTGCTAAGACGTTCAAGATATTAGTTAAGAACAAAGAAGTAACTGTATCAATTGATCGTTTAAAACCAGCATATACGCTAGACACATTACAAGAAACTATAAATAATACGCAAAATCAACAAAACGCTAATCCATTAACGACACGTTCAGGTCGTAAAGTTCGTTTCACAGATTTCTATCGCCCGTAGCAACGGTCTCAGCGGAGGAGTGATGTGGCGACACTACTGCTTACCCAACGGACGCGCGACGCGGGGCCGCCGCGCCGCCATCGCAGCCCGTGAGGTGCGCCGGCGACGGCCCGCGCGCGCCCCCCGCCAGTCTACAGCTATCCGTGACGGCGAATGCACGCTGCAATTATCTAACCTCGCTAGCTAAACTGTTCAGCTTTCGTTCGCTATAATCTCTCACTATCATTCTCAGTTTCCTTCTTTAAATCTTTCTAGTCTTTCTATCTTCTCAATTTCATCAAACATTGCTATGCCTGTATAGACGCTTTGCTCGCGAGTGAAACTATTGTAATGTGGAACCAAGCCTAAATAAACTGTGTCGTGTTTACATGGCTATAGTTATTATTTAAATAACTCCCGTTAGGTTTCCCACATACCCGACGCGTATGCTACGTGCTACGGTACGAAGTTAGCCGTCTAACCACAAACACCATGATTTTTACTAACACTTACGGAGTTTTTATATTGCAGGGAAGTTTTTCGATGATAAAATATATCAAATGACTTTGTATGAGGTATGCCTGTGCGTAATATTAAAAATAGGTAGGTGGACGTAGACAAATTTACATGGATTTATTGTAGTGATAGCCCAGACATTAACCGTACAATATTTAATACAATACAACCCCCCTCCCTCCCCCGTTTGGGGGAGGCCTTTGTTCAACAGTGGACGTATTATTCCAGCTGATGATGACGATGACACAAAAAAAAATGTTTATACACATTCAATGAAAATATTAAGTGTCTACCTATTACTGTTTTTAGTCGTGTGACAATCAGATAGACAGACAGGCAGTGAAGTCTTAGTAATAGGGTGTCATTTGATACCCTTTTTGGTACGATCGCAATAAAAATCGGTCACATCGTGCAAAATTTCCACGCCATATTACGGCATCGAACCCTTCTTATCGCAAATAGAGAGTAATGCGTCTGATTAGTTCTCAAGGTCATCAATCCTTTTAACCCACCAGTAATCGGTATTAAACCGCACGAGGAAGGATTTTAGTAGACCGTCTACATAATTAATATAATTTCCAAGCAAACTGTGGAAAGGGGTACATCTTATACTATAATTTATGAGGCTGAAATCGGATCTTCGGATCCCGCGGTATAACCAATTTTCCTTAGGAACGTAGGCGACTGTGTGCACTAAACTGTGAATAAATTAGTGATTCGTTCTTATACAAGAAGCTAGAATAAAAGTGAAGAGGATTTCTTGAGTCATAAAAGTTGGAGTGTTTCGGTTCCTTTCACAATGGTTGAGCTAAATGGTGCCGATCCGCGCGTCATGTTCGTGAACGAACGCCGTTGGTTGGGATTCCCTTCAAAATGGTTGATCTAAATGGTATCGATCTGTGCGTCTTGTTCGTGAACGGGCGCCGTCAGTTGGGGCTGGTCATTTAATAGCTACCTCGGTTATTTTGAATTGTTTATTACGATTATATTTTTCTCTAGACCTCTTTTAACGTACACGATTTCTTACATTATTCTCACATTTGTATCCGTAGATTCAACAAGAATGAAGTGACTTACATTTGTAATACACCTATTATTGATTTTAAAAGACTTTTCACGGAGTTTCTTGCTCGATCTTCTCCATAAAAACCTACTGTTTGAAACGGGCAACTAGCTTCAACTTTTTGATTGACTCACTCTTTGACAAATCAAAAGTACCTGCTATTCTGTACCCCAACTATATTGGCGTCAGCTTCCAGTCTAACCACATGCCGCTGAATACCAGTGTTTTACATGGAGCGCTTGCCTGTCTACCTCGACAACCCAGTTACTGGGTAATGCGATACCTCTTGGTAAGACTGGTTATCTGATTTCTGGCAACCCACAACGACTGTCAAGATCTACAAATGATAGCCGGGACCAACGGCTTTATGTGCTTACCTAGGCACACAGAGATCTCAAATGGATGGTTACACATCCACTGATCGACCGCAGCAAGCGTAGTTTAACCATAACCGATCGTCTTCTCTTCTACTTGCCATAAGCCCCTCCTTTTTATTATTAGCTTCTTGTTCTTATTTAATAAAGTCTGATGAAATTACGGTTCAAATATTGAGTGTGAGCATTTTCCAACCCACTGACTTTACCGCTAACATCGGATATTCTGGTTCAATTCTTCCTGATTGTTTTGTAAATTGTACTAGAAAGGTATCTTAAGGTCCACACTCGTAAATTTGTAGTATAGGTTCGATACCGGGCAAATACTAATTTGAATTGTTGTATTTATGTGTAATGTCCGTGTGGTGTCGGACGTAAAGAATAGCACCATCCCATAACTTCCCGTGGGTGTCGTAAAAAGCGACTAAGGGACTTACCAGAGGATGGGCAGCAGCGTTCTCTGTGCCTTTGTAACAACCATACTGCGATCGCCAATCCGCCTGCCAAGCGTGGCGATTATGGCAAAACCCCCCCTTGGGGAGGCCTATGTCCAGCAGTGGACGTCTTTGGGCTGAAATGATGATGATTTATGTGTAGTTACTTTCTAATGCCGTGGGCCGTGTGGTGCTACCGCGAATAGCACCACCCCATTTCTACTCGTGGGTGTCGTAGAAAACGACAGAGGAATATTGATCAGAGGATGGGCAGCAGCGTCCTTCTGAGTATCCACCTACTGCGAACGCAAACATGCATCGACCAAGCATGGCGATTACGGCTGAACCCCCCTTTGGGGAGACCTATGCCCAGCAGTAGGCGTCTAAAGGTTGACATGATATGATAATGACTTTCTAATTAAATCTAGGACATCACAGACATCGGTGAAGGAATACATCGTAAGTAAACCTGGACTTTTAAAATACTATAAGTCTGTAATTGCCAACCTTGTGTGTGATGATCACGCTTGTGCTTTCTCTGTATGTGAAGGTTAATAGGCTGGTATTATTTATTAATAACTATTTGTTAATATGCTGGTTTAGGAACAAGTGGAAATTTTTATAGGAGGTCTTTGTCGACAGACAAGTTGTTACAGACAAAGATCCAGCTGTCGATAATGAAAATAATATGATTTGAAATTATAATAATAGTAATTTAGTTGGAATGTAGGCATGTATCCATTGTAAGAAATTTTACAGCAATAAATGCTATTTTATTTATTATTATTTAACGAAGTACCACTACATCAAAGGTTCCAATTCTCACTAACGAACGTTTTTCGAACAAAAAAATAATCTGACAAATTATCAAGCGCCCGTAACCTGCTGTGATTGGTTATTAAAAATTCAGTTAACCAATAAGAGAAGCATACGCGCGCTTGACTTTTTAAAAATTATTTTCGTTTGGAGAAAGTACGGGTTTGTTTCAAATATTGTTTGAAATAAAATAAGAATGTACCTTTAACCCTGTGACTTTAAAGCGACGATATACATTTGCGGCCTTGAGCTACTGGGGAATTGTATGCGCCGCACCCCCAATACTCATAGTTTAGTCGAAAAACTTACGAGTAGGTATTTTTCCTTAACTTTAAGAAAAAGATGTATACTTAAACATAGATAATCAAATTTATTGTCTGTAAGTTGAAAGTTTCAAAACAATATGGATGATAGATTTTGTGTGCTTATCAATTTTTGTCTGCAAAAGACACAACTTCACGAGTTGATTAAACTATTGATTATGAATTATGCATATTTACACACTAAATGAAAAAGATATTCTAGTTCAACACATTATTTTTTACATAATTTCGTCGTGATCTTCAGTAGTAGAAATCTGTAAAAGTCACTTATTAGCGTCTCTAAACAGGTTTTGAGAACAAGTTACATAAATCCCTGAACAAGAAAAAAAAACAATATTTAACCAAATTAAAGACTTCCTCATTCAAAATTCAACTCAACAAAATCTCCGAGATTGTTTACGCGACAAGAAAAATAAATGGCCCAGCTTTGTCTAACGAGGTTTAACAAAAATAATTTACTTTTTTCCGAGAAAACTTTACATAAACATCCGAGTAAACCTACTCGGATGTTTATGTAATGTTCTCTTTGGCTGAACGAACGATTTCTTCTTCGTTTGTGAAAAAAAAATGGCTAATCACTGTTTGCTTTCAAAACGTTCATCACGTTTTGTGAAATGCATTATCATCTGTTTAAAGGAATAGATGATTTTTATTTTTTTACTTGCTTTTGCCCGCAATTTCGTCCGCGTGAATGTCGGTTATCGCGGATGCAAACGAAGTCGCGGATTAAAAAGTTTAGTAGTCTATGTCCTTAGGGTTCAAGCAATCTTCATACCAAATTTTATCAAAATCGGTTCAGCAGTTTTATCGTGAAAGCGTAACAGACAGAGTTACTTTCGCATTTATAATATTAAATATCGCATTTATAATATTAAGTAAGTAAAGTAAGTTTCAGGATGTACTTCCCACCATACAATTATCTTTATATAGGTTGAACCACGAAGTAAGATTCTTCGTTATCAAATGCGATAACGTCGATAATAATAATTTATTCCAGTTCACGGTGACGATACATTCGGAAGGGTCGTGGTTCGGGCGGGTCACCATACGAGTCTATCGGTCAAGGTTAAGCTGTGCGTGCCGCAGTCGGTCCGTAGATGGGTGACGATCCGTGTCATACTGAGACCTGGGCCTTGGTCATGCAGTTTGGCAACCAGTCTTACTAAAGGATATCGTGTTACCCGCAGTAACTGGGTTGTGGAGGTCGGATAGGCAGTCGCTCCATGTAAAACACTGGTATTCAGCTGCAGTCAGGTAGACTGGAAGCCGACCCCAACATGGTTGGGAAGAGGCTAGACATATGCTGCACGTTGACGATTCATTGAAGATATATATTTTTTTAAGCACGCCATTCAATTTTCAACTCTATTTTTGTGGCTGTTTAATTCATTATTAATGAATAATCAACTTGAACAGAGGCTTTGTCTTCGCCGATTAAGGCTGTAGGTAGATGCTTACAATGCCCCCTACTGGTAATACCACTCACATAGCGACATAAATCCTTTCAGCTAATCGCCTTTCACTAATCCGTATTTTTGTGACCGGAAAAATACGGATTACGCATATACGCATTATCGCGTTAACTTTCTCACCCTATTAGTCACATCTTTGTCTTCTTCTTCTTTACGATTCGATTAAGTACAAGTGAATCTTTATTTATTACTAGCTAGATTGTCAGGATGGATGGATGTATGCTACTCTTTCATGTTTAAACGACTGAACTGAATTTGCTGAGGCACACATAATTATAGATATTGGTATAAGTTTACACATAGAAATCCCGCGGGATAATTTAGTATTTTGGCTTTTAAAGTCGCGGGTGAAGCAAGTACTCTTTAACGCTAATTAATTTTAAATCTATTTTAAGCATAAGTTTTTTTATATGTAAGCAAGCGATGTTATTATGATTAGGAAAGTTTTATATGTAGCTAAGCGAAGTTATTGCTAGATAGGACACCAAACGCAACGTAAGTCACGCAGCGAGCAATGAAGAGAGCTATGCTCGGAGTTTCTTTGCGTGATAAAATCCGGAACGAGGAAATCCGCCAAAGATTAGTTCTTTGGCGGATTTCCACCGACATAGCTCTCAAAATTTGCAAGTTAAAGTGGCAATGGGCAGGCCACATCGCTCGAAGAACCGATAACCGATGGGGAAGAAAGGTTCTCGAGTGGCGACCACGAACCGGAACACGCAGCGTTGGTAGGCCTCCCACCAGATGGACCGACGACATCGTCAAGGTCGCGGGTAGCCGGTGAATGCAAGCGGCAGGTTTCCGCTCGTTGTGGCGTTCAATGGGGGAGGCCTTTGTTCAGCAGTGGACGTCTTCCGGCTGATGATGATGATGATGAGGACACCAAACTAACAAAACATAACTCAACAACACACAACTCAAACACTCTATGTAATGCCCCCTCTAACTAATTTAAATGATATATTAGATACCTATTGTGGTTGACTCCTTTTGGCACATCTTAGCTCAATTTATCGAAAAAATTTAGAGAATAAATCGTGTTCATCGTTTTGAAGATCAAAACATTTATAGGCATTTAAAACCACGTACGTACTAGGTTTATGTCCGTCAAATTTGTATCCTTCTCACATTACTTTAAACAGAATTCTCGACATTATCAAAGAAACCCTCTACACCCACAACTATTTATGTGGTTATTAAATACGTAGTAATATAACAGAACAAAGCAACCTTTACGAATAGAAAACTGACGTAAGTAACAATAAGTAAAGAGATACTATTAATAACATTATTTATTGCTAGTGTTAATAATAGACCGTAAATTCAGTCTAAGGCTAATAATAATATTTTACATGAAGTGACAGCTATGAAAGTCAAAATCACAGCATTTATATTAAATCATATCATCATCACAGAATCATAGAAAATCATAGAATAGAATAGGATTTATTTGCGATGGATTTTCGGTAAGTACAAAGGATGGATCTAACAAGAAAAAAACATCTGACGACCAGTCTTACCATGGAGTATCGTGTTACCCAGTTATCGGGTTGTAGAGGTCCAATAAGCAGTGGCTTCATGTAAAACACTGGTATTCAGCTGCATCCGGTTAGACTGGAAGCCGACCTTAACGTAGTTGCGAAAACGCTAGGCAGATGATGACATAGAATGGATTACATCAAATAGGTACAGGTACAGCACAGTTTTTTTTTTATCAATTGATAGGCATACGTTTGACCACTATCTCACCTGATGGGAAGCGATGATGCGGTCTAAGATGGAGCACGCTTGCCTAGAAATAACCTATTCACTCTTGACTTTAAGACTCCCAGGTTGTAGCTATCAGAAAACACAGACTCAGGCAGGGAATTCCACTCCTTAGCAGTACGCACAATGAATGTGTTCCCAAAACGTCAAGGAGTAACTCAGTTAGAAAGTTGAAGCTGCGGGTTGGTGGAACCAGGGTTGGGCAGTATTTTAATTGCTTGTAATTAAAATTCGTAATTGAAATACAAATACGTATTTGGTATTTGTATTTCAATTACTTCTAAAAATGTAATTTGTAATTGGTATTTCAAATACTTATTAGCTTTAAAATACATTTAAACATTAATACATTTAGCGATCTTATTAATGAGTGCGTGCAGGATATGATGGGTGCATTCAGTAGAAAATAGCGCTCCATAGCTGTCGTAAGCAAAATGGCGAAAGCTAAAGTCAATCCTTAAAATTGCCAACACTGCACGGCACCTGTGCAGCCTATATTATATATTTTGTAATTTGTATTTTAAATAAAAATACTGTAAGTATTTTGTATTTTATGTTTCAAATACACGACTTAAAAATATGTTGTAATTCGTATTTTAAATACGTGCGAGATAGTATTTTGTAATTTGTATTTCAATTAAAGCAAAGCATGTATTTTGCCCAGATCTGGGTAGAACTAAACTGAATTAAGTTTGTAAGTAGTTATCAGACTTTCTGGCTTTTGACTGCCCATAACGACTGTCAAAGATCGATGTATGACAGATGACAGCTGGCACCAACGGCTTCACGTGCTTCCTCAGCCACTGAGGGGCTTCAGTACGAAATCGGACCGGCGGCGGTAACCGTAGCTTAACCATCTCCGATCGACACGTACGGCTTATATTAACCGACTTAAAACAAGAAGGTTCTTGATACGAATGGATTTTGTTTTATTGTTTTTTGTTTGTTACGAAATCTATCTCTATCATTCGAAACCGATTTGAAAAATTCTTAAAGTCCAATTTTTATCAAAATCTGTTAAGTATTAATTTGGTTTTAAATCAAAATAACTATTATAAAATATGATTGTCATCTAAGTAAACGAAATTGCGTATTTTTGCTTTCGTTATTTTAGTGTTACCGTTTTTTAATTGATTTGGATGATAAAAAGTACCTAGGCAAAAGGCATAAAAATAATATTGTTCAAAAATGTCAACCGCCTTTACTACAAAGTAAAAATAACTTTCTTGTTGTTAATTGTATTGTATTGCCGCTGACTTCTGAAAATGTTCTTATTTGGTTTGGATTCCGATTTATTTTTAATCTAGTTTTGAAGACGGTTGTCTTTTATTTACTTAAACTTGATGAATCAGGAATTTTAGTAAAACTTAACCTCAGATTCAAGAAATAGACACAATCATCACATTCAAATAATCCACATCTCATCTAATAAATCTAACAAACGCAGAGATTGGTGTTTGGCACCAAATAACGAGGGATTTCATTGGGCAAGTTTCCAATCTCGGGCTAAACATAATGGTTTCGACACAATGACTTATATTGGCTTTACTATATCGTCAGTTGACGCATTGTTTTTTCTGTATTGATTTACTATTTGTATACTGATGGAGCGATGAATGGTGTAGTATGGTTTATAACAATATTGTGCAGAACCATCGAAATGACCTATTATTAAGTGCATGCCCGCGTGAATGTTAGGTATCTGCAGGGTTTTAATTTTTTTTTGCGGAATCCTTATTATTTTTCTACGATAAAAGTAACTTACTGTACTCCTAATAACATCTGCTCTCTGCCTGTGCAAGTCTCGTCCAAATCGCACAAGCCGTTTCCTGGATTAGACCGAACAAACAGACAGAACGCCAAAAAGAAATATTATATTAGAGAAAAAGTTTTTACTTAGACATACAAACAGTTACTTCAATGTCATTTATTTGTAAATTGATTTCTTTTGAAATAACTATGAAATCACAACATACTTTTTATGAAATAAAATCCTGCGTCTGTCTGTCTGCCTGCTCGCGATGATCTCAAAAACTACTGAACGGATTTTCATGCCGTTTTCACCAATAGATAGAGTGATTTATGAGGAAGGTTTAGGTGTATAATTTGTTAAGGTTTAGTGTAAATTGGATGATATATGACGATGAATGTGACTGAACTGAAAATCATGGCGACTGGGAGTTATGTATGTACTCTGCAACCCGTGCCAAGTCGGGTCGTATCGCTAGTAAATAATACATTTTTAAATGATACTGTTGTAAACTATGATAAATATGATAATCTTGATCTAAAATATCTAAGGGCGTCGCTTGTTTTTTCTCAGTAACACTTTTCTATAATGAAAATATTGTTTATAATATATAAAAGTTATTTGGAAGTAATAAACTTGCGTATGACTACTGCTCTAATTCATGAATATCTACCACTCCATCAGATACACATTCTTGTTTATGATAGTTTCACCGAGAACCTTCAGTAATTCAAATGCTTTGTGTTTTCAATTTAATATTTCAAACAAATAAAATCAGACCAACATTAATGTAAATTAAATTGTTTATATGAATTTTATTAAAGATAAATAACACTTCGTAGACATCAGGAATTCAGAATATCAGATTCAAATTAATTTTGAAATATAATGCATTTCTATTGGTGTTCACAAAGGCTATGTTTATTTTAGGCAAAAATAAATTCAACTTGCTCATGAGTTTTTCATACTTATTTGATTGCTTAGTAGTTGTGTTTTTAAGTAGTTACTCAATTTGTTATTTCTCTATACATTTTTACTAGCTTTTACCAGCGTCCTTGTTCGCTTGAATTTCTCGATCTTTGTCAAAAAAAAGCTTCCTATTATGGTAAATAATTTTCAAAATTAGACTAGAAGTTCTAGAGAACGGAACGGAACGTATTTACACAAAAAAAAACAAACAAACTTCTGCTTTATAATATTACTAGCTTATGCCGGCGATTTCGTGGGAGTTAATTTTCTTACGGATCCATACCATTTTTGGACGTAAAATATAGCATATAGCACTCAAGGATAACGTAGCTTTCTATCAGCGAAATAATTATCAAAATCGGACCAGTATTTCCGGATATTAGGGCGTTCAAACAAAGATAAACAAAGTCTTAAGCAGATGTCACGTTTTGTTGATAAGTTGTATCGTCATATTTTATTAAAACTAATTTATATTTATTTCAATTATCCATGGATCTCTAATGTTTACTAATTACTCATAAATCTTCTTAGGTAGGTACTGTAAAGGTTGCATGCATAAGGCATGCTAATCGAAACCTCGAAACCTCATTTAAGATATCTAACAGTATTGTGACTCGGCCCTGCCTTGAAATAATTACCTACAGTAGCGCGGTACTTCAACACGCGGGAGGGCTGTCCGTCAGTATTTTAATTTCATTAATCTACTTGAGTTTCTACCTAATTTTGTGATTGTTGTAACTATTACATGTATTTTATTTAAAAAAAATTGACGTGACTGACGTGATTGATGTGACTGAAATACTTCCTATTTCAGTCACATCGAATTTTATTTTCTTTTCAATAAAAATACATGTTGTGTTTTTTTTTAAGTAGATTTTATAAAAAATAAAACCCTTCTCTATCAGAGACCGAAAAAAATATTTGCGCCTCGACTGAGACGTACGAAAAGCTATATTATTAAATTTAATTTTAAAAAAATCTGCATTCGGATAAAAAGTTTAATTAAGAATACTTTTGGGAAAGTTTATAATTGTACTTTGCCATATTAAGTAAGTATTACATTTATATATAGTATTATACTTATTTCAATGAATATTTGTCACAAATCGCACGCTTACTACTTCAAAACCTTCACACCGTCCGTTCGTCACTGCGGCGCATTCGAGACCAAAGACTACAATATATGTTCGAGACTGCTTGCACACTAAAGGGTATACTAGCTCGAGTCGTGTAGGTACGACTAGCGTTTCGACCGTTTGTATTAAGATAGAATACTGTAGATATCTTTACTGTGTCGAAACCATTTGACTAAATTTTTTGTCTAAACCCTTAACCCTAAAAAGTTTAAGGAACCTATCTTAAACTTTTTGTACCACTTTCAAAATTTAAACACGGACCACAGACTCCTGTCAAAGAATATTTTAGGCTTGGCTATAAAAATAAAAATATTTTTAAAGGTACAGAAAACAAGCCTTATTTTGAGTTCGTCATTTAGCCGAGAAATGCAAAGTTTACTACACAATTTCTTAATAAATATGTTGTGACTTAGTTTACTGAGCTACTGCGGACCCCTGATACACATGCTACGGCTAAGGATCTAAGGGGTTCATGGACCCCACTTTAAGTAACCCTGGTCTTAACATTCTGGATTTGTTCTTTTCGATTTTTATATGAAGGCATTGTTTAGCCTGGCACCGTCAAAGTCGACGTGCTATTTATTCAATACAGAGGTGTGATTCTGTAAGACCTCATTCTAAACTTCGAATCTGAACCCGCTGTGAGTTTCTTGATTGGCATTCTAAAAACTCGGTTGATTTGAATTTACAAAAGCGGCACCCTTGCGAGCGTATCAGCAAGTTGAACTAAAGTCATAGGGAGATTTTGATTTTGATTTTGAGTGGCATTCTGTAAGGAAATTTCCCCGTCACTTCGACGCTCACTTCGCACTCGAACTCGATTCAAAGTGTCAAATATATCAAGGTCATTTTGAACCTTACGCGAAGTGAGAGTGAATGAATGAAAAATTAAAAAATGAAAAAAGTGTTTATTCACATAAATAATTTGTTACACACTATATTTACCTCTGCCAAACTGCAAAGCAGTTTGTTGGCAGACGTAGCACCGTTTTTAAACATATTATTATTCTATAATGACACTTTTTCACCTTTACTGAGATAAAACTATTCCTACATTCCTTAAATTTAACAACAAACTTTTAAATATTCTCTACAGTTAGGCTTTGGCAAAATATATTAAAGAGGTACTTATGTATTTTATTTTTAAAACAAAGTTAGGCTTTGGCAAAATATATTAAAGAGGTACTTATGAATTTTATTTTTAAAATGGCGATGTGAGATGCGAGTTGTTGTTTGAATTTTACAGAACCGACCTACTGTTTTTCTCTCGGTTTCTCCTCTATAATTTAAAAAAACCTACGACTGCTAGCATACCATAACTCACCAGAACACGAGAACTCATCACGATCCGATGCCGTAAAGATTTCAGCACGGTCTGAACTCTTACAAAACCAAGATCTTGAAAATATCTATAAGTTGTTATTTACAAAACATTTTTATTACAATGAACAGAATCTAATGGAAATTTCTGCCATAATATTCTAAAACAAACACTAAATCTGGTACGGGAAACGCGTTACTTCAACCGCATTGCACTAAACATCAGCTGGCTAATCGCCATGTGCTCTTTAGTCATAAATAGCTCAACTGGAACTGAATGTGTCTATTATACTGTCTGCAACACAACACAAATACACATACATCTCTCGTAGTCTTGAATTACGTTAGAGGAACAATAGTACCCTACATACTTAGGAGTTTGTCAGGGATGAAGTGAAACTATCGGATATTCTGACAACCAGTCTTACCAAGGGGTATCGTGTCATTACCCAGTAACTGGGTTGTGACGGACAGATATCCGTAATAAAAATCAAAACTAAGCAAGCTCCTCCGTCAGATTGGTCTAATCCATACTTTTAACATTATAAAAGAGAAAGTAACTCTGTCTGTTACGCTTCCACGACGAAACGGCTGAACCGATTAGGATGAATATTTATATATAGCCTGGACCCTGGGGAAGGACATAGGCTACTTTTTAAACCGCGACTTCGTCTGCATCCGCGATAACCGACATTCACGCGGACGAAGTCGCGGGCAAAAGCTAGTTATTTATATGATCAATAACATTAACCATAGCAAGTTTTCGAAGTTCCGTACGTCGCGATTATGAACATTTTCAATTAAATAATTCGTCATAGCGTACTTTCTAACGCTCGTAAATCGTATTTTTGAACTTTATGAATACAGTACATCGATATTTTAAACTTCGAAGTTCAGTATGACAGTCCGTATATCAAGGTAGGTATATAATAAGTACAAACATAAAACGTGAAATAATAACAACAATTTAAAATAACCATTAACACGGTTGGCGCAGTGGCTGAGCGATTGACTGCTGCGCAGCGTGTTGCGGGTTCGATTCCCGCCCAGGGTAAATATTTGTGTGATGAGCACTTGTGTTTGCCATGTGTCTGAGTGTTGTTTATCTATATATGTATGTATTTAAAATATATTCGTGTATGTATATCAGCTGTCTGACGCCCATAGTACAGGGTCTCCCTAGTTTGGGGTCAGATGGCCGTGTGTGAAATGTCCCTACATTGTCATATAAAAAAAAAAAAAATGGCGAATTTATTAACGAATATATCATAGTTCTGGGTCAACGAGCTTATTAAGTGCGGTCACGCACTAAGTAAGCTCGTGATACAAGTCCGCCACGAAGGCACGTCTAGCAGTTGATGTTTTCTGCTACGGAGGTAATTACTCGGTGTGGAGAGTCGAATCAGCTCATTATGGATGCAATGCTGTTCTGTAGAAATCTCTTTGTGGAAGGTGAAGTCAACTTGAGATGAGCTGGTAATTAACGTAATGCTAGGAGCATTAAATTGGCAACACATTTCAAACTCTTATATCTTATAATATTTATAATTTTTGTAAAAACTGATACGCATAACTGTATTAAAATGTCTGTAAGTGGTCATAAATAAGATAATCCAACAAGATAAGGCAGTTTATATATTTATTAGGTATATAACGCATTTTTAAGTTAACTTAAGGAAATCGGGAATAATTTAATTCTAAGCAGCTGTCAAAAAACCAATAACCCAATGGACAGGGTTATTGGTTTTTTGACTCAACTCAACAGTCTGTCTGTCTGTCTATCAGTCTGTCTGTCTGTTTGTTCCGGCTAAACTCCAAAACAACTCGTCCGATACTGGACTGCACTTTTACTAGCAGATACCTGATGTTATCAGGAGTAACATAGGCTACTTGTATTTAAGAAAAATAATTAGGGTAAAAAAATAAAACCCCACAGATAACCCAAATTAACGCTAACGAAGTCGCGGGCTTATTAGATAGTATCAATTAAACCATTTAAAGGCTTTGAATTGTTAAAAAGTCGAAAGTTGAAGCTAGTTGCTCGTTCCAAAACATAGAGTAGGTCTCTATCGAGAAGAACGAGCAAGAAACTCCACGGAGGTAGACAAAATTGAAGTTTAAAACTGATCATGCTAGGTAGCCATAAGCGACAAGTTTTATATTCATGACAACTCGGCGCCATAAACTTATTTACCAGTAAAAATAAAAACAGATATATTAATACAGAAATATAGTATCAGCACTTTATTGCTCAGTGAAGCGATAAAAGTAGCCCGAGGGGTATTATTGACCGAGCGAAAAGAAGATTTAGTCACAAGGATTTCTTGCAACAGGTTGGGATGTCGGAATCGGGATAAATCTATGAGAAGTTCTGTGCCAAGAATATGTTTTATAAAGTTATAATAATAAATTCATTTATTTCAGGTAAGTAAATTGCACCCATTACCAACAATAAATTAATAAAAATCAAATACAATTAAATAAAATCAGATAAAAATCAAATTAGATAGGTAAAACCAAGTTAAATTAAATGAAATTAGATTAAATTATATCAAATTAAATGGAATTAAACTAAATTACATTAAATCAATTTAAAGGAAAACGAAACTTTAAAATATTATCAGCTATGGACGAGTTGTTCTTGCCCTTAATTATTTTTCTTAGAACTAGCTCCTGTATACTTACCATCAAGGGCGTTGCCAACGGAGGAGTAGAGAGGGGCAGCTGCCCCCCGCCCCCCCCCTTGAAATTCCAAAAGTTTCATGTACTTTTCCTTTTCTCCATATATCAACTTGCCTCCCCTTAGGACATCAGCTGGCAACGCTCTTGACTACCATTCATTTTAATAATTTTCTAAAACAGATCTTCCTCTCTCCTACCTTGCTGAGCCCGACAGGGTTCTTAATGATCTTAATTATAACCACGTTTATGGAAAAGCGATAAAGATTTTAAATATTGAAAGGTACCTGCTTAAAAACGAACAAGATCATCCCCATCATCATCATATCAGACTATTGCTGTCCACTGCTGAACGTAGGCCTCCACCAGATATCGCCAACCAACGCCTTTTCCCCAATTTCCCCAGTTTTGGGCAGGACGCATCTATCCGCTGCCAGCCACCTTCTACAAATTATCGGTTCATCGTGCCGCAAAATGAAGAACAAGATAAATTTTACTTTATTTTTGTAATATTAAATTCGGCACGGATCCCAAAATTAAGATACCTACGTTCACTTTGTGTTTACCTTTGTCATAGTTGTTTTTGCTTCAAAGGTCAACGGAATCTCAATATGTTTCACAATCAGCCTCGGGCCAGTTATTATAAAATACTAGCTTCTGCCCGCGGCTTCGCCCGCGTGAATAGGACGATTATCCCAAGGGGATAAAAAGTATCCTATATGTTATACAAGAAATGCTCTATCTATGTGCCAATTTTCATGCAAATCTGTTCAACGGTTTGTGCGTGATTGAGTAACAAACACCCAAACATCTTCACAAACTTTCGCATTTATAATATTAGTAGGATTGTAACTTTCGACTAACAGGAGTAACATGTTCTGCAGAGATAATTATTGCTAAGATTGTTCCCGATTTTTATTTAGTTTGTATCGAACAGCGACATCTAAAAAGACGCTTACAGACGATCGGACCGTGCACCGTCCAGAGAGAGACAGTGCTATACGCGAAAAAGAGAATTCTGTTCTTCTAATCGCTTCTAAAGACGCTGTCTCCGTCTGTCAGGCGGACGGCTCGACAATCTGTTAGCACTCTTAGGCCCGCTCTCACCTTAATTTACTACGTTTAATCACGATAAACGAAGTCACTAAATAAGAACTTTCTTGAAACGGTAAAAGCACACTTGATTCTTTAACTAGATTAATCCAATTTACAATATTTCTCTAACTAACTTGAGTCTCGTGATTACCTTTCTAAATGAACCTAATGTCTAATCTGGGTCGAGCCTTTATCTTAGACGTTAGTTAATTCCCGTGATAATAAAATAATAAACACAGACATTCATCATCTGCCTTTTCCCAACTATATTGGGGTCGACTTCCAGTCTAACCGGATGCAGCTGAATACCAGTGTTTTACATGGAACGACTACCTATCTAACCTCCACAACCCAGTTACTGAGTAACACGATACCCCTTCGGTAAGACTGGTTGTTGGACTTTCTGGCTTACGACTACCCATACCGACTGCCAAAGTTCTACAAATGACAGGCGGGACCAACGGCTTTACGTGCTTTCCGAGGTATGGAGGAAACTCGGTATGGAAGGGATGGTCACCCATCCACAGACCGACCGCGGCCCGCGTAGCTTAACCTTTGAACGATCGATCTGTATGGGTTTAACTTAGCCACGAACTCTAGACAGACATTACTAAACAAAATTACCATTACAACATCATTTCAGCTAGAAGACGTCCACTGCTGGACATAGGCCTCCCCTAAGAAATGGGGGGTTTTACCATAATCGCCACGCTTGGCAGGCGGGTTGGCGATCGCAGTATGGTTGTTACAAAAGCACAGAGAATGCTGCTGCCCATTCTCTGGTGAGTCCCATAGTCGCCTCTTACGACACCCACAGGAAGATATGGGATGGTGCTATTCTTTACGTCCGGCACCATACGGACAACCATTACAACCATTACAACAAAAAATATAAAATATGCCGATAATATCACCAAACAAGTCTACTATATTGTTTTGTCACCAACCTCTATCTTTGTCATTTACGCTCGAGTATACAACTTTTTTGTTTAACCATTGTCTAATCTAGGTACATATAACACCCCTTTTCTCTAGTAAATCACTATACCGCCGATAAGAACAGAATAAAGCTTTATTCATGGAAAAAAATTGACAAAACACTACAAACACACTCGCAAGAAAATGTAAATTAGGTTATCCTGAAAGTTGGTCGTATAAATGCAAGTATCATACCTCCAAATAATGTAGATGCAACTTAATTAAGGCAAACAAGATACTTTGCTACCATTTTGTCAGTTAATACTTTCGCTCTTCCACTAATAGTCTAGTCTACCCTAGAATAGTCAAAGAAAAATATTTTCCAAGAGTGAATGCCAGTTTTATTCTAGGACTAGCTTCTGCCCGCGACTTCGTACGCGGATCCTGTTGCTTATGCCAGCGACAACGGGGTCGGCAAAATCGAAGATCTGAAACGTCTGATGTCGAATTCGGTTCAATTTTGGCCAGTAGAGTCAAATTTTCAATGATATACCATCGTCATCAAAAATCAGTCCTAAACTGTTACCGCCTTCACCGCGTGGAGGTACTCCCAGCTTATGTTATTTTATAAGATACAGTGAAATTAGTGATTAGCTTTGATTTTCACATCAGATGTTTCTGATCTTCGATTTTTATAAGTCAACAGGAAATGCCTATCAGACCGAACAACTTTTGCTAAGACGTCATTCCTATATGTGTCATGGTGTAGCTGGGCTCTTGGAGTTCTACATCAGGTGTTCCAGATCTTCAAATTTATTTTCTCAGCAGGGAATGCTCGTCACGTGGAACAATTTTTGCTATGGTACCATTTTTGTATCTCTTATAGTTTAGCTGGTCTGTTGCGGTTCTGCATCAGGTGTTCAAGTTTCCAAGATAAATTATAGCTTATATGTTGCCCAGACTTAATACCTATACAACGGAAGAAAAATCATTCAAATCCGCCTAGTAGTTCCGAAGATTAACGTGTACAAACAAACAGACAAACAGACAGAAGTTTTTTTTTTGGATTCGTGCTCTATTACTGTTCCTAAACCCCCCTCAATTATTTTTTTTTTAATATATTCAATGTACAGACACAGTTTTGTTACTGTTTTATTATATGTATAGATAGCTATTCTCGAGTAAATTTACGTTTGGTAAAATCGGTCTTTAATCTGGTAATGTGTGAAAGTTATGTAGTTTTTTAGTATGAACAATATTTACAAGAATAATAAAAATAAAACCTAAAATATGAAACTAAAAAAAAACGAACACAATAAGGCATCATAGAATTCGTCCACATCGCCGTCATCTGGAAATGTACCCAAGAGACTGGCGGCATTGCCACGTTGGATGGCAATGCTTAATCTCTGACCAAGGTAAAAACCAGCTCTTGAGTCACGGGAAGTGTCAACCAACCTTTTCGACATTTCCTTAAAAAGAATATGAGCACTAGGACCCCTGGTTTATAAGTTATATTCGAGTGTAAGTATGATATCAAGAGATTTATAATTTTATATATTTCTTTGACAGAAACAAAATAATAGTTTATATAGGGTGACTGGTAATTAGTGTACGATACTTAAACACGTGATTGTGTTCATGATAACAAACAACTTTCCCGAAGAATTTTTTTATTTTGTACTGGTTCACTTTAGGTCACAGGCGTGCGCACGCGTGAATTTCATACGGCTGTTGTGTTATTGTGATAAAAGTGAACCAGTACAAAAAACATTTTTTCTTCGGGAAAGTTGTTTGTTATCATGAACACAATCACGTGTTTAAGTATCGTACACTAATTACCAGTCACCCTATATACGTTTAGCGCTAATTGTGCTTCAAGACTAGTAGTGCAATGGGGACAAAATATAAAATCAACCGAATTATCTAATTACTGTAAAAATTGCATGCCTAAAGCATGCGGGTCGAAAGCATTTATTTATTATTCACAAAATCCACAGCTCTTTAACAATTCATCTTAAAAAATAAACTAATCTTACAGCCATTCACCAAATGTTTCGTCTCTAAACACTCTGGATTAGTTATGGAAAGTATTTCGTATTTAGAACGTCAGTCTGCTTTTTATATGACAAGGCATACTGTTAGGCCTAGTGCCGTCAGAGGTCGACGTACTATTCTACAATGCAGTGATTACAACAGAGTCCCATTTGCATTGAAATATCTCTCCAACCTTCTCGTAACACAGTAAAATCACAGTATAAGTATTAGTACTACCGTGCAGTAGCGACACGCCCCGCCCCCCTCCGAAACACTGTTCCTCACCTCTTCTCGCGTGGCACTTGCTCTCGGAACTGCTTTTAGTACGAGCGGCGAGTAGACACGCACACACACGCACGTATTTGTACAGCCTGTTATTTTGGTAGTAGTGTAGGCAATTATATCGTTTCGTTTCTATGAAGTGTCGTGGGTGTGTGTAAAATTGTACATCGATCCGGTACCGTAAGGGCTCGTCAGGTTTGAGCTCTTAGGGTGTTACCAGACGAATCGATCGATCGTCGACCGAAGGCATCTATCGATGGTAGAATGAATTAGTCGACTTCGATCGATAGTTTCTATCAGACCAATCGATCGATTGTCAATCGACGATCGATCGATGGTAGGATGGATTAGCTGACGTCGATCGAGCTGCTTGATTATTATAACTGATGGATTATAGCCGGGGTTAATCGATCAACATCGACCGATGCCATCGACCGATGCCATCGACCGGCTATCGATCAATTGGTTAGTCGAACGGTATCCATCGATCAGCTAAAGCTACCACACCAATCGATCAACGTCACAATCGATGTCGATCGACGTTGACGATCGATCGATTAGTGTAGTAACACCCTCACAGTACCTAAAACAAGCCTTGATTTTGTTCTAATTTGTAATGCGAGTAAGCGAAAAGGTAATAAGAACGCCTTCGTGCGTACAATCTTTAGAACTGTGAGCTTTGAACACATTCAAAAACAGGCAGCAAACAACTCGTGTTCCCATTTTGAATTTAAATGGAAATGTTTTTAATTTCTTGAACAACTACCATTTTATGTAATAGGTATTCAGAGACCGTGTATACCGATTCAAGTTTGTATTTCTAAAGCCCACTTACGCCAAATACTAAACTCAGATTTAATTAAAACCTACGAGGTTACATTTTCAAGCACGAGTGCTAAGCGTGGGTTTTAGTTCGTTGCCCAGGTGGCGCAAAGTGTCATTGGATTTTTCTATTAAGAATTTCTCAGCAACAGCTCAGAGTTTGAAAATTGGTGGTATAACACCCCCCTGCCTTTTAAAGCACGTTGAGTCGTTGGTCCTGCGCCTGATCTCTCTCCAGTCCAGTCTCTCTGACCTTTGCTCGTGACAGTCCGCGCCGCTGAACCTGTAGCTTTAAATTCGTCCCTAAATAATGGAAATCCGATCCAGCCTGTCCCTTTGCTGCCCTTCCCCAGCGACGCCCAAAGCCGAGGCTCGTTCGTACCCATAGATTTTTTTTATATCTATGCTCCTACCCCACAGAGCCCTTAGCGTGTAGTCGCTTAGTTTAGTTTTTTGCCCTGGCTGGAGGCCTTAAATTTCCTTTAAGACACCAAAGGAAAGTCCTATTAAGCAGCCGACAACCTCCTAGGTCAAAAAAAAGACATTGCTAGTCGCCATTAAGATTGGCCGCCTGACCGAAGTTCATTATCACCATCATTTCATGCGAAAGACGTCCACTGCTGGACATAGGCCTCCCCCAAGTGTTGCCACATTGACCGGTCCCGTGCGACTCGCATCCAGCGGATCCCCGCAACCTTTACCAGGTCATCGGTCCACCTAGTGGGAGGCCTTCCAACGCAACATCTTCCGGTTCGCGGTTGCCACTCCAGAACTTTTCGGCCCCACCGGCCATCCGTTCTGCGAGCAATGTGCCCTGCCCACTGCCACTTAAGTTTGGCAATTCTTGCGAACACCGCAATTCGGTAGGAAGAAGTTATATTTTAATTTTATCATATTTTTCTTGCTTCCTTTTTTACTTTCCGCTCAATTTATTCTCAGAATGAAGGTAACACAAATAGAAAACACATAGCAATCACTGTTTCTGTGAATAGAATGTGTTTTAATTAAAGGTAATTAAAATTTTATTCGCACGTTCTATCGTGTGTGATAATTATGTGCGACGGTGCTGCCATCTGGCTTAGTGTTGGCTTCACAATTGCTACAGCGTCATTTTACAGCCCATTCGCGCGGCGACCGCCCGTTATTTTTGCTGTATCGTTAATTTCACGATTCGATGTGGTTTATGTCGTACAATGTATGAGCAATTTCATACGAGTTTGGAAACAATAACGTTATTTTATCGTATCTGATAACACCATATCATATAACTATGCCAATACGCATGCTTTATCGCATGCCTGGCCTTTTTAACCGACTTCAAAAAAGGAGGAGGTTATCAATTCGACTGTATGTTTTTTTTTTGTATGTTTGTTACGCGATTTCTCCGGAAATTGTGCATCGATTATGAATATTCTTTTTGAATGCATAGGCTATGCCTCAGGGGTGGTCCAAGAAAAATACAGCACTTTTTGAAAAAAACAACAAAAAGCAAAAATAATATACAAAGATGATGTTTTGATTTGTTCCCGTTTCATAAGTGAATTGGATTATAAAAAGGTACTAAAAAAGCAGAAAATAAAAACCTTTTTACAAGATAACAGGCTTCAAAAACTAAAAAGTGATTAATAGCATAACAACTAAACTATAACTTTAGCACAGAGAACACATGAATTTAGTTTCTGATGTCGGATGATGGTTTTGTTCTGTTTGTTGTTTAATAATGCCACCGACTTCCGAAACTAAAGTCATGTGTGCTCTGTGCTAAAGTTATTTATCACTTTTTGAAGACTTGTCTTTTTTGTAAAAAAGGGTTTTTATTTTCCAATTTTTTTTATTTTACATAGAGCAACTACCTATCTGACCTCAACAACCCAGTTACTGGGTAACACGATACACACACCACACTTCAGGCTGCTACTAAGCGATTCGTATTAGAAAATCCCAACATAAAACTTTGCCTGACACGGCAATCGAACCCAGGACCCCACTTTTTTAAATTAATATCTTTATGCAGCTATAGTATCACTGCGACCAGAGGGCTAATTCACGTAATTTTATGACGCGCCCATGAAATTGTAGTGCAGTTGCAGTTAAGTTCAAGTTTGAGTGATAAACTGTATTCTTGTAATCTTTGAACAGCGCGTAAGCTGCGCGGGAACTGCACGTCAACTGTACGCCAACTAAACTCTACCAAACATACTTATGGTGTAGCCACATGAGAGAAAAAATATTACTCACTAAATCGATTACATTTCAATGAATATGACGTTATTATAATATTAAAATACCCCACTACAGACTTTAGTGCTTTTTAACTGTCATTTTGAGACGTCAAACGAATAGCAGAATACCGATCATGTTGCGTTCCGAAGCTCGCACAAAAGACGCGCTACGTTCTTTAGTTTCGTGAAGCCCACAGAGGGGATCAATTGTGATCACCTCTTGTTTTAGTTAGAGATCGCCAGCAAACCCTGCAGCGGTGAACTGCAGGATCTGCTTTGGGGCAATCTCCAGTATTCATCATCCGGGCTTAACAGGTGTCTGCCCAGATGATTGTTGCGCTTGTGAATTAGTGCTCCGCAGTTCCCCGGAAGATGAAGTGGCGTTTTATACGCCTTCTTACAACTTCTGCAGGTTCGCGTATCTCTTAGCCCTAGGTAGAATATGTGTTTGTTTAACTCAACGACTGTCGGGCGAAAGTGTTGAAGGTCAAACCTCCGCTGCTTATGTCGGACTGTGTAACATAAGACATTCGAAAGGTTAAGCAGCAATGTCCTATAGTGACTCCAGCCACAATGCGCAATTTGTTCCTACTGAGTGCTCAGACGTGGTAACTAAGCCTTCTGTCCCTATTCTTAGCAGTCATGCTGGTGACTACGAGTCTGAATGGACAGTTCATTATGCGCGTTTGCGTTTATGAAATAAAATGTAATATTTTCTACGGAGTTTTTGGAAGGAGTAATTTAATCAGATCAATTGATTGAAAATTTCCTTTATAATCTAAAATGATGATATTTCTGAACAGGAATCAAATTTCCGGATAATTTTCAAAATACGCAGAATTCTGAACGAATTAGCATTTAGATTAAAGGAAAAGAAATAGATACCTACCTTAATACATTTTCTAGGCTTTCCAATTTACATATTTAATTTTGTAATTCTATACGAAGGTAAGAATCTAGTAGTAGTGTAGTATGACGAGCTGGAGTCCACAACCCCACGTCTCAGCGCGTATTTATCAGTAATGCTTAGGCCGCATCTGCGTGTATCGTCACGAAGCTTCACGCGATGACACGATAAACGCAGATGTGTATCGTGTCATCGCGCGAAGCTTCGTGAAGATACAGGCAGATGCGACCTAAGCATAAGCGGTAAGAATCTTATTAATCTAAAATCGCAAATCTGCCTTAAGCAAGCGTAGTGATCAATGCTTGTTCCTTCTCCGTATGAGAAGAACCCTTTTGCTCTGCAGTGGGACAATAATAGCCTGGGGGCCAAGTCTGCTATTTTTATAATTTCGTCATTCCAACACGATCCCACTGTCATTTTGCTAAAAGTTCGTAATCTGCTAAATTCATAATGGTCGAACATTGGTCGGTCGAAATAAAAGCAATGACTGCACAATGACGTTCTAATGGTAGGTCACTGATCAAAGGAACTGTCAAAATTTTAGCAGATTACCGCCTAAGTCAGTCATTCAGTTGTCATTTTGTACGAGATTACCATTCTATATCATTTCTTTCAATGGCGTGTCAGTGGTTGACCATTGGAAAGTCATAATGACACCATTATATTAGTAGATTACCAAACTTGTCAAAATCAACAATTATGAAATCAATGATAGACCATTCTGACACTATTGTAATAGCAGACTTGAGGCCCTGGTATTATTATTTTTTACCGATTTTTGCCATTTTTACCAGCTCTAAATCGGTTTGATTTCTTCCGACATCTTGAACAATTATCGTTATATTTTAACAAATTAATACAAAACAATATCAAACTATGCATATAACTCTTGCATTCACTCTATAAATTGATGAAACCGTATTCAAATCCTTTGCGTAGTTTATAAGATGAGGAACAGACGACGGGAAGTGGCTTTGTTTTATCATCATCATCATCATCACCATCAGCCAAAAGACGTCCACTATTGAACATAGGCCTCCCCCATAGAACGCCACAACGATCGGCAACCTGCCGCTTGCATCCACCGGTTACCCGCGCCCTTGACAATGTCGTCGGTCCATCTGGCGGGACGCCTACCAACGCTGCGTCTTCCGGTTCATGGTCGCCACTCGAGAACCTTTCTTCCCCATCGGTTATCGATTCTACGAGCGAGGTGGCCGGCCCATTGCCACTTCAACTTGCATATTCTGAGAGCCATGTCGGTGACTTTAGTTCTTTGGCGAATTTCCTCGTTCCGGATTCTATCGCGCAAAGAAACTCCGAGCATAGCTCTCTCCATGGCTCTTGTTTATATACTTTGTGTTATATAATGTAGAAATTATTATAGATATCTAATAAACCACATGACTTTTAATTAACTACCGATCTTCAGGGAGTGAAAGTACTTAGGTATGTATATAAACATTTTTATTACGGGACCGACTCCGATATACGAAAAAAACAGGAACAGCTGTCCGCTATAAAAATGCACTTAAACACGAATAAAATGTTGATTTTTCTACAGCAAATTGTTTAAAACCATTTTTCGAGATTACCAGACAGTTTTCGAGGGCCATTACAGTCAGAAAGTCCGAGTGAAGTTATAGCCCACGGAAAGTATCTGGCAATAATATACAAGATGTGTCAGGACCAGTAGGTCGATTCTGTAAAATTCAAACAACAATTCGCATCTCACATCGCTATTCACTCCCACTTCGCATAAGGTTCAAAATTACCTTGATATATTTGACACTTTGAATCGGGTTCGAGTGCGAAGTGACGGGGAAATTACTTTACAGAATGCCACTTCTTACGTCATCTCATACATTATCGGTCAAAATCTCCCTGTCAATTTAGTTCAACTCGTTGACGCTCGCAAGGGTGGCGCTAGTGTAAATTGGAATTATCAACCGAGTTTTTAGAATGCCAATCAAGAAACTCACAGCGGATTCAGATTCGAAATTTAGAATGAGGTCTTACAGAATCACACCCCAGGACGGTTGACTTTCTTTTATACGTAAGGACTATCATGTTCTGTACCTCATGTACAGGAACATGATAGTCCTTACGTACCTTGTATATTAGCTTTTAACAGTATTGTATGCAAACTCCACCGCACTTCAACTTAAGTGAGTAATTCATCTGCCTTTTCTCGACTATGACGGGGTCGGTTTCCATTCTAACCATATGCAGTTGTTTATACTGGTGTTTGACATGGAGCGACTGCCTATCGGACCTCCACAACCCAGTTACTGGGTAACACAATACCCCTTGGTAAGACTGGTTGTCACACTTTCAGGCTTCTGACTACCCATAACGACTGTCAAAGATCTACGAATGACAGCCGGGACCAACGGCTTTACGTGCTTTCCGAGGCAAGGTGGGAACTTGGTATGAAATGGATGGTTACCCATGTACCGACCGACCGCGACAAGCGTAGCATAACTATTACCGGTCGATCCGCACTGCTTTTATTTAGCCACGAACTGCTCCTTAGAGATAACTTTTAAACCTGATACCTATAAAAGGGCCTAACATTGAAACTAGCAAGTACTTACCCTATGTAAAGTTTCTTAGCGACATTTTACTTTATCTAACCTGAAACTTTCAGATGTGTTAAAAAGATAATTATAAGTTCTGGTAACTTTGTAGTCCCATAGCTATTATGGCGACACGGTTAGTGCAGTGGCTAAGGCGTTGTCCTAGGTGACCCGTTGTCCTAGGTGAACGATAAACGCAGTAATGCGACGCGACGCGACAATGTCAAATAGTCGTTGTATGTACTTGTGACCTATGTACCAGCGCCGTGGTTCGTGCCTTGCTGCGCGGGCCAAGGCATTTATGCTGAGCGTTGGCCGTTTCGCGCGGTGGTGACGCGTGGTTCCGGCTAGGGATATATTTGTATTTTTTTTTTTTTTTTTTTATATTTTTTTTTTTAGAATTTAATTGTTTAGTTTTAAGCTTGTTATGCATTAAGTGCGTCACTTCCGTGTGAATAAATGGTTTTTCTTTCTTTTCTATGTGCGAGACAACACGGCAAGTGCGGATTTGTTTTTTGGGCGACGAGACGGGACGCAATAGTCTATTAATATTATAGATTAAGAACAACGGATTAACTCACTGTGTTGTCGGGTTCGTCCGACTAGTTTCGATGGCATACGGCCACCTTTTTCCAGTGAGTTAATCCGTTGTTCTTAATCTATAATGTGTAACAATACTCACGTTTCGTTTAATGAAAAAATAGTCTATTAATAATTAAATATTTACTATTATTAAGCACCAGTGTTTTTTCGTACCTTAAATTAAAGTCAATAACAACCTCTCCTCAATAGAAATAGGTTTTTGAAAATAGGATATTGATAGTTAAATAATAGGTTTAAAAGCTGTAATCATATAATCGAAAGTGCTTGGTAATAAGTCACAATACTCTTTAAATAAACTTGGATTGCGTTTCGAATATAAATGATGCAACTCTCCAAACTCATTTCTATCTAAATAAGTACAATGACTACCTACAAAGTAGGACACACGTCGCTTGAAGTATTGGTCGTATTACGTCGCGTCGCGTTGCATCGTGTTGTGCTGCCACATTTAGTCGCTCACCTAGGACAACGCCTTAGCGACATCTTCCTTTATCTAACCTGAAACTTTCAGACGAGCTATAAAGGTATAAGTTCTGGAAACTCTGGAATCCCATAGACTATTATATCGACACGGTTGGAGCAGTGACTAGGTGATTGACTGCCACGCTACATGTCGCCGGTTCGTTTCCCGCACGGAACAAATATTTGTATGGCCTACAGTAATTGTTCCAAGTTGTTAATGTACGTCCGTTTGTGTGTCTGTAAACGCACCACGACTCATGAGAAATGCCTAGTGCCCCAGACTAGGAATTTAGTTAACGTTTTATTTTTAACACAAGAAAGAAACATGTTAAGTTTTACTAAATGTCAATAGTTCGGATATTATCGTAGGTACCTGAAAAGAAAAATGATTTTTTATTTAATCGAACACATTTTGTTGACACGCCCCTAACCTACCTAAATTATAGGCCAGAAAAACAGACCCAGTAATTTTAGTCCACAATCATCACTTTAATTCATAAACGACTCTGTTTTTACGAGTTGTGGAAGAAATATAAAATGTTAACTGGCGTTTTGCACGCTCTGTAAATATTTTTGAGGAAATTTCTTCCGTAATGTGATAATTATACAGTTCGTAATTGCTTGAACGGAAGTTTTGTTTCTATCAAAGCTTGTTAAGTAAGCTGAATGTTACAATGTTACTCTATAGTTAGGGCAGGTCAGTTACCTACCTTTTCCTACATGGACGGCAATACAATTAAATAGCTAGGACTTAGGACAGAAAGAACTCCATGACATAAAAAGCAATACCAGAAAACTAAAGATTAAAAATATTCTTTTGTAGGTGACGTTACAAAAAATATTACGTTTTTACTAGGCAACTATCTATACCTTATATTAGAAAACTGAAGTTGTTATTAAGCTTTTTTTTGTTTTAAACACCAAAATTGGAGGTCTGATTCTGAAAATTATGTCGCTAATAGAAAGGTACCTACGTTATCCCTGAGTGAAACTACTTAACTTACCATAAGAAAATTCACGTCAACATAATTTAATTAGGTTTGACTGTCAGTCCGTTTCTTCTTTGATTTCAATGTTTTTGATATAATTTGTTCTCAGAAAACTAACAAACCTAAGGTAGCAGTGCCAGTGACAGGGTATGGAGCACGTTGTGCATATAATAATAATAATTGATTTTAGCGTAAAGTGAAAGGGTTAAAATTATTGTAGAAGTTGGAGGATTGGATCTCAGTAGTTGGCCACGCAAGAGCTGGATGTATTATTATTTACTCAAAAAAAAAGCAAATATGCCATCTATTAAACAAATAATAATATAAAACTACATGCATAATCATCAACTTTATTGCACAGCAGCTCTAGTCCAACAAACATAATTTCTAACTTTTTCAATTTGTTCCCTTCCTCGTGCACTTCACTGTAGCGCTCTATGGTTTCTGGAACTAGGTACTTCGTTTTGAGTGAAGTGAAAATAAAAGTAGATTCATTTCAGCTTGAGCAAATTGAAGTGTCTAACTTTTTCATTATTTTCTCGTCATTTTCTAGAAAAATTCCAAGCATACCTAAGCGTGCTGACTGATAAGTATTTGATTTGAGTCAATTTCAAATACCTATGTTTGCGCACACATGTTGTGATTGTACTTAAAAATATAAATTACAGTATGTGTAAATAACTCAATAAATGAAAAATTCGGAAAAATAATAAGGAATAAGAAATTGGCAATTAATACTTTAGAAAGTATTGCCGACAACGCTTGTGCACTTAATATATCCTGTGTACTAACTTACCTATACTCCATTTATAATAGCATTAGAAAAAAGAGGCTCATAAAAGCAAGAATGCAAAACATTTTATTTCAAAGATAAGTTAAAACAATTTTAATTAAACTTATTTTAACATAATTTTGATAAATAGATGTAAGATAGTACTAAATATGGACGTATAATATTATAAACAGAATAAAAGTCTTTTATAGATTAGGTAACATTTTAAATTTGGTAGAGTTACAGTGAAATCCAACGTTCCGGGTATTGTTCATCCCTGCTTCTGTTAGGTTTTTAGCATTGACACTGTAATTTTAAATTGGAATTAAATATACAACTAAATGAAAGCCACAAAATTTTAGAAGATAAATTATTAGAATAATTACAAATTCGCGCGACATCTACTGTAAAAATAGATTATAATAAATTCAGTGTCTATCGTACCTTTAGCATGTTTATTGTACTTTTGTTACAAAGTGTGAATTAAAGACCTTTTTTAAGTTCTGTCTAATGCTATTGTAAATGGAGTATAGTTGCTTGCTGCTTGTTAGTCTCTATTGAGAGAGTAATATTATAATTATTAATTACTGAGTCAGAACATACAAAACATTCAGCAAGACGAAAAAACAAGCTAATGATTTATTTAATTCACAAACAACTGACCGACTACAAAGTAACATTTTCTTATACCGAAACAATAATACAGTTTAATAGGAACTACCTTTTTATTAGCTTCTTTTAACATGCCATTAAAAGTGATTTAAACAAGGCTGTGTGGTGTAATAAACATAAAAATATATCTGCGGTTTGTATCTACGACGGACAGAGGAAGAAGTAAATAAATAACGAATCGTCTTACTTATAATAAAATGGTTTAATGTGGTCAGAGTTTTAAAATAAGACCACTGTGTCCCTTATAATTCTTTGTTTAAAACCACTGAAAGTTTTTGAAGAAAACCGACGTTATAATAGAGGGTTTGTCCAAACTTTATTTACATAATTTACTAAAAGATGGGCTTGTGGTTAAGTCACAGCCACGGAATAGAAAAAACAAGTGGAAGTTCCCACGCAGCTATTCCGCATCTGTGTCACAATTATGCGGAAAAATATGTAAATAATAACAACCTTCGTCAGTTGTAATAAGTCTTAATTTTGTATGATCAATAAAATCTTTCACAAAAATCTTATTTGTTGTTCACACAAAGTTAACACGTATACAACTGACTAAGGTTGTAATTATCTTACATATTTTCCGCATAATTGTGACACTGGTGGTATTGGTGTGTGGGCACTTACTCTTGATTTTTCAATTCCGTGGTCAAAGCTATACGGATCGATAGTTCAGAGTCAAGCTACGCAGTCTGTCTCATGCCGAGACCCCCCCCCCCCCCCTTCCTTGTCTCGGAAAACACGTAAAGCCGTTAATCCTGACTGTCATTCGTAGATCTTTGACAGTCGATGCGGGTAGTCACAAGCCAGAAAGTCGGGTGTGTGGAGATAGGCAGTCGTCCCATGTAAAACGCATGTGTTCAGTTGCGGTCGGTTAGACTAGAAGCCGACCCCAAGGTAATTTGGAAAAAGTTAGGCAGATGATGACTTAGGTATAAACAGAAATATCAGTAATATGCTAATGCACTTTATTAAAATTAAAACAACGTATTTCTGTGAAGAACTCTCAACGAACATTTTATTCAAAATAGAAGCAGGACCATAGGCACATACAATCCATAGACACAACCATAGATACATAATTATCTATAGACATGACCATAAATCCACACATTCTTTATTTGATGTTACTAGTTTATATTTCTAACACACTTCATGCAACTACATTTTATTCCCAGATCAGCGTGAAAATAAAAATTTTAAATGCAAATTTAGTACCAAGGCATAAAAGTGCAGTTACATCTAGATACGACATTAATATAACTATAAAACTCAATTGGAACTCGTAAAAAACAATAAAGACACTTCAAGACACAAATGTTTCTGTGTTATTCCAACATATAGGTAATTAAAGTGTATTTTAGGGAGTGTTTTTCATTGCTAAAACCAATTCGTGGGCATAATGAAAGGAAAACAATTGAAAAGCCTGTAGGCATAACAGGAGCGTGCTAAAATAAAGTATTCGATTCGGGTCGATTTTTATCGTAAAGAAAGAAAGAAAGAAAGAAAAATTGTTTACTTGAAACCTCGTACAGGTAAACACAAACATAAGGGTTATACAAAACAATACAACATAAAAAAAAGACAAATAAGCATTTTGGTTCATTTTTATGCCACAAGCCGAATTTTTTTTTTACCCTAAGAGGGGTACTCTAGAGCGGATCCGACATGGTTGAAGTTGAATTGAATAAGAACCTTAACCTTTGTAATCATAATAATAATTGGGATCGATATATCATCACTGACAGGACTATTGTTGCTAATAAGCCAGGGGGCCAAGTCTGCTATTTTTATAATTTCGTCATTCCAACACGATCCCATTGTCCTTTTGCTAAAAGTTCGTAATCTGCTAAATTCATAATGTTCGATCATTGGTCGGTCAATGGTCTCGTAATAGAATTGTGTTATAATGACATTGTCAACAAATTTGAACATTTATTCATGCCAGATTTCATTTAGGTATATATATTTTTACATATTATTTATAAGTGTTATAAGCAATCTGAAGTAGTAAGAAGTTCGTAAACTAAGTCAGTCATTATTTGTCATTATGTACGAGATTACCATTCCATATCATTTCTTTCAATGAACTGTCATTGGTTGACCATTGGAAAGTCATAATGACGCCATTATATTAGTAGATTACCATTACTTCGTTCAACCCAAGGAACACCTGCCACTCGGAAGTGATTTGCAGTGGCCTGTATGGAAAGCGCTCAATAGACTGCGCACCCAAGTAGGCCGCTGCAAACACAATCTAGCAAAATGGGGCATAATAGATCCCACCGATACCCAGTGTGAGTGCGGTGATCCTGACCAGACAATGGCCCACTTATTACAGTGCCCAAAGTGCCCCTACACCTGCACCTTGGAGGACATTAGGGGCGCCACTGATGCTGCGATAAATGTGTCTGCCTACTGGGCCCAAGTAGTCTAGCATAAGGGAGGCCATCGATTCGAAAAGAAGAAGAAGTAGATTACCAAACTTGTCAAAATCAACAATTATGAAATCAATGATAGACCATTCTGAGACTATTGTAACAGCAGACTTGAGGCCCTAACATAGTGGTGATAGATCATTAGAGCGTCGCGCAATGATTGTTGATATGGCGGTTCCGCATGACGAGAACCTTGTGAAAACCGAGAAAGATAAACAAATTAAGTATCTTGACTTGGCTCGTGAGGTTGTCGACATGAGCGAAGTGAATACATCAGTCATTGTGCCGATAGTCGTTACGGCCAATGGAGTAATTTTCAAGAGCCTCGACCAACACCTAAGGAAGCTCACGTTGGGCAGCTGGATCAAGGGCTTGATATAGAAAGCGGTACTCCTGGACACGGCGCGTATAGTCAGGAGATTCCTCTCTCAGGAGCCCTGACCACCGGTAGCTTGGACCCTATTCCCAATACCGGTGGGCTACTATTTTTAGGGTTCCGTACCTCAAAAGGAAAAACGGAACCCTTATAGGATCACTTTGTTGTTCGTCTGTCTGTCTGTCTGTCTGTCTGTCTGCCTGTCTGTCTGTCAAGAATTTTTATCTCGGGAACGCGTGAAGGTATCGAGTTGAAATTATAACCATATACTCACGTCTACGGTCCCTTGATGCTGTAAATAAATCAACCCTCTATGTTAACGTGAAAAAAAGATACGGCCGTTTATGTCGCAAAAAATGCATTTATAATATTAAGTAGATTAAAGTATGGATAGTAGGTATAGAAGTATGGATATGTACCTACTAATATGTACGGAACCCTCGGTGGGCGAGTCCGACTCTCACTTGTCCGGTTTTTTATATTTTTAAATGTTTTTATTTTTCTATGAATATTTAAAAATGTAATTTAATATGTTTTTTTTTATAATAATAAGAAATAAATAAATGTGAATAATAATTTATTTGAAATTCAGATAACATGAACCTTAAAGGTTAGTAACAATAGGAGCTTATAAACTATGTTAGTAGGTACAGAATTAAAATTGTAATGGAATTAAGATTAGAAAGTCATTCGTACGCGCTTCGGCAAACATCGCGGACGCACTACAGTAATAAAGTTGAAAATCTATCAAATAAAATTGTCAGATTGTTGTAGCTAGATGTGCGGGCCTCTGTACATTGCGGTAATGAACTTCACAACTATGATTCCACAAGCACAAAAAAGTATCACTCGTTCATGAAAATAAAGCCTTCAATCGTTATTGCGTCTTCCTGCCCTTATCACATATTACTTAGGGTCGTCGCAACACGTTTTCTTCTTCCATTCCGTCATGTTCGTCCGTCATATCACTGACTACATTATTTTTCATTATCATTCTATTCACAATCCATCCATCATTTCAGTTTAGGTTTTAAACTAAATCAATATTGTTCGATTAATTTCCTAACCGTTTAAACCTTCCCTGGACGTCCACAAATATTTAAAGACCAAAATTTGCGAAATCAGTCTAGCCGTTCTTGAGTTTTAGTGAGAAAACGAACAACGATTCATTTTTATTCTAAAGAATAGATAATGTCATAGGAATAGATACACCAGCTGTTCAGGTTCATCCAGATTTGCATTAGATACCCAGTTCCATGTAAACTACATCATCACAATTTCCCGTTCCCCGATCCAGATGTTAGAAACAGATGTTTCAACGAACACAGATCAATAATCATGTTCTTTTTGATCGGATATAATAAGAATTGAACTGTCTATAAACACTGTGCTGTTTCCTTTGGCGCCAGATCAAATCTCTGCGTTTCGTTGTTCAATGTTTGTGCTAATACGGCAATCTATTTTTGTTTTATGGCAACACTTTGTTTTTTGGTAGAAGGTGAGGTGTCAAGGTTGTTCACCCTAATTCCTCTAGTTTACGGATCAATAGTAAAAATGATACCTGCCTATCATTGTCCTACTTACAGGCAGAGGACTCTTTTCATAGAGAGAAGGCACAAGTAGGCCATCCTCGGGTCAAGAGCACCGCACTTTCACTGGGTGTTGGTGGGAGGCAAAGGAGGAGTAAGGTTCCTGCAGTAAGTACTTCTGTGCAATTCAGGTCGACTGCCTGTGCTGTGAGGTAAATAAAGAGTTACAGAAAATTATCAGGTTGTGTTTTTTGATACTTCAATATTTTGGTTTTATAGACTTCATCAAACCAGCAGGATCTGCATTTGCAGTGCTAGTCTGTAAAAATCTAGCGCGGCGATTTTAAGTGTATTAAGCTTCGAAGGCATTTTTTACAGAATAGACCTGCGGGATGACATCTCACCTTAAAATCACTTCACCAAAATTTACCTAGGGAGAATTGTTTCACAGTAGATTGGTTTAGGTTTATTGGGTTAGGAAGAAGAATTTGAAATTGTCAGAAATGTTATTGGAGGAGCTTTCCCTACAAGATGTATTTGACCTTTTAAATATTAACCGGGTATTATATCACCTGTTTATAAAAATCATACGAAGAAACTCATTACGCGCGCCTGTATTCTGTGAGCTTACTTGGAAAACTGCCCACGCATAGCTACTTAGAGCACTACTGAATCATAGCGTAGTCGACGAAGATATTTGTTAAAAATAATACCTAACTACAGTACACTTCACTGCTTTCGCCTTCTAGAAGTATTTCAATAATAATTAAAGACAATTCTTAATAAGTACTTACATCAAAATTTAATTTCGAATTTCATCTTAGTGAAAAATCCAATTTTAACAAATTTTATATTTAATTTGGTTAAAATATAATATTTCAGCCGTACTTGAGAAAAAAAAACCTTTATTACCAAGATAACGGACTAGCGTTTTAATTAAAAACAATCAACACTTGAAACAATCCTATTCCATTACTCTAAAATCGAAAACCCGCCGAATAGATAGTGGATACCAAAAAGCTACCGACTCGATACCGAATATCGATTACAATTCCGAGTGCATTGAATCTATTCTAATCGAGTTGTTCAGTTTTATGACCGCCTACATATTTGCGTATAGCTCTGTTTATTGTGAATGTACGAGGTCAAGTTTTAATGACTGCACATATTTATAAAGGGAAAATACAGCTAGATTAAAATGAACTGTTTAGTGTCATAAAATATCGTATCGGTTTTAATTGTCCAGATAACAATTATCGAAGTTAAATGTTTCGGATCTGTAACCCCATTTCTACCCGTGGGTGTCGAAGAAGGCGACAGAGGGATATTGACTAGAGGATGGGCAGCAGCGTCTTTCTAAGCACCATAACACCTACTGTGATCGCCAGTATGCATCGGCCAAGCATGGCAATTACGGCTGGACCCCTCCTTGGGGGAAATCTATGGCCAGCAGTAGTCGTCTAAAGGTTGACATGATGATCTTATCTAGTAAACTTCGTTGATCAATGGCTCTAATTTTATTTTCAGTGTTTGAAAATTGTCGTGTTTATAAAACACAAACCTAAGACTAACCTGACGCAGCTGAATACCAGTATTTTATATGAAGCGACTGCCTATCTGAACTCTACAACCCAGTTACTGGATAACGCGATACCCCTTGGTAAGACTGATTGTCAGATTGTTTGGCTTCTGACTACCCCTAACGACTGTCTAAGATCTAAGAATGACCGGCGGGACCAACGGCTTTACGTGCTTTCTCTGGGTATCTATCTGGGGTCTAATGAGCAGTAAGTCTAATTAGCGAAATGCCCATGTATTTTGCTATTTAGACTTACTGCTCGTTGAAAAAATGCCCATGTATTTTGCTAATTAGACTTACTGCTCATTGAGAAAATGCCCATGTATTTTGCTAGTTAGACTTACTGCTCATTGAGAAAATGCCCATGTATTTTGCTAATTAGACTTACTGCTCATTGAGAAAATGCCCATGTATTTTGCTGATTAGACTTACTGCTCATTGAGAAAATGCCCATGTATTTTGCTAATTAGACTTACTGCTCATTGAGAAAATGCCCATGTATTTTGCTAGTTAGACTTACTGCTCATTGAGAAAATGCCCATGTATTTTGCTAATTAGACTTACTGCTCATTGAGAAAATGCCCATGTATTTTGCTAATTAGACTTACTGCTCATTGAGAAAATGCCCAAGTATTTTGCAAATTAGACTTACTGCTCATTGAGAAAATGCCCATGTATTTTGCTAGTTAGACTTACTGCTCATTGAGAAAATGCCCATGTATTTTGCTAATTAGACTTACTGCTCATTGAGAAAATGCCCATGTATTTTGCTAATTAGACTTACTGCTCATTGAGAAAATGCCCATGTATTTTGCTAATTAGACTTACTGCTCATTGAGAAAATGCCCATGTATTTTGCTAATTAGACTTACTGCTCGTTGAAAAAATGCCCATGTATTTTGCTAATTAGTCTTACTGCTCATTGAGAAAATGCCCATGTATTTTGCTAATTAGACTTACTGCTCATTGAGAAAATGCCCATGTATTTTTCTAATTAGACTTACTGCTCATTGAGAAAATGGAGTTGCTTCCAGTCCAGTGACTGAATTGATGGTCTACTTTGTCAGCTTACCAATTTCTCACCCAAATTCATATTTCTTTTTTTCAGTTCTTCTGTATGACGTATGACTGGAATCGTGTAGACGATTTGATCCAGTCTAGCACTGGAATAATGTGACAATGTAGATGTAGGCAGTACAATATTTGTGTGTTTAGAATAATGTGGACTTGAAAACTGTCAGAGCCATATGTTCCGATAATATTAGCTATCGACAATATAAACAAATCGTTTCGCGAACACAAACATACAGTTTACAACAACGTGTTGTAAAACATCGAGAATGAGCTTTTCTTAGAAGATTGTTTTATTTACTACTAGCTGACCCGACAGACGTTGTCTTGTCCCGATCTACCTACTTACCTGCCTATTTCCCTACACCTACCCTACACCTACCCTACACCTACCCTACACCTACCCTACACCTACCCTACACCTACCCTACACCTACCCTACACCTACCCTACACCTACCCTACACCTACCCTACACCTACCCTACACCTACCCTACACCTACCCTACACCTACCCTACACCTACCCTACACCTACCCTACACCTACCCTACACCTACCCTACACCTACCCTACACCTACCCTACACCTACCCTACACCTACCCTACACCTACCCTACACCTACCCTACACCTACCCTACACCTACCCTACACCTACCCTACACCTACCCTACACCTACCCTACACCTACCCTACACCTACCCTACACCTACCCTACACCTACCCTACACCTACCCTACACCTACCCTACACCTACCCTACACCTACCCTACACCTACCCTACACCTACCCTACACCTACCCTACACCTACCCTACACCTACCCTACACCTACCCTACACCTACCCTACACCTACCCTACACCTACCCTACACCTACCCTACACCTACCCTACACCTACCCTACACCTACCCTACACCTACCCTACACCTACCCTACACCTACCCTACACCTACCCTACACCTACCCTACTGCTCGTTTTAGTTAGAAAACGTTTGTATGGGAAAAATAAAAGGGCTGTTTTTAGGGCTTTTCCGGCAATTATTCGAATTTTTCTCGCCGTAAAAACCATCTTTGAACTTCAACGAACATTTAAAAAAAAGAATTGGCCAAATTGGTCCAGGCGTTGTTGAGTTATGCGCTTACCAACACATTTTGCGATTCATTTTTAACCCCCGACGAAAAAGAGGGGTGTTATAAGTTTGACGTGTCTGTGTGTCTGTGTGTCTGTGTGTCTGTGTGTCTGTGTGTCTGTCTGTGGCACTGTAGCTCTTTAACGGGTGAACCGATTTGAATGCGGTTTTTTTTATTTGAAAGTAGATTCTCTAGCGATGGTTCTTAGACATGTTTCATCAAAATCGGTTCAGCAGTTTTAAAGTTATCAGCTCTTTTGTTTGCTGCGGTAGGGATCTTAGACGCATACCGGATGTTTACTTTGCTTTCAAACATATTATTATAGGTGACCACACTGACCACACAAAACCAAACTAAATTACATTTAAAAAAATTAAAATAAAAATTAAATTAAAAATTAAAAAAAACCCCCAACGCAAAACATAAAAGCGATTATGTAAAAAGTAAAAAATAATACTTTTGTTGAGCCATCAAATGTTTGTTCGTTGAAATGGCGCTATAATGTCGCGGCGGGGTACCGCTAAGTTTAAAGCAATAACTAAATATCTAAAATAGTCAACTGATGGTAACTAGATTTGCAACAAGATTAACAACTAGATTAGCAACAAAAATTTGATAATATCGAAGCAAATTGGTCGGAAATGCTGGTAAATTAATAGACAGTGAATGAAATTGAGGGACTGACTTACTTAAGCGGTACCCCGTCGCGACATTATAGCGCCATTTCAACGAACAAACATTTGATGGCTCAACAAAAGTATTATTTTTTACTTTTTACATAATCGCTTTTATGTTTTGCGTTGGGGGTTTTTTTAAATTTTTTTATATTATAGATTGACTGTCTTGGTTTTAGTATAACTAACTTCGTTTTAGTATATTAACCAAAAAGGCGGTTTTCTTCGCATACATGTTATAACATTAACCTTAAACTATATGTACTTATTAACATTAACATAAGTTATTTAAACAATTATTCTAACTTTCTTTTTTCTTTCTAACAATTATTGACATTTTAAATTTTATGTATTCATTTTTTATGTCATTTATTAATATTTTAATAGGGTATTTTACCAAAAATATCTAATTAGCCCGGCAGATAGATTTCCAAAAAATATTTGACACGTGATTTTTCTTTTTTCACGAAAACAAAAAATGAAGGCAAGAAGAAGAGATACAGTGCGTCGAAAACTGGTGTGACATCACTATGTCAGTACACTTTTACCGGCGAAGTGACGTCACAAACCCCCACTTATGACCTTTGATGCGTTTTATCTTCCTTAGTTTTTGTTGATTCGATAAAACAATTATTGGAATGTAATTAAATTGAAGTAGGAACTACTAACAAATATCGTGGACCAACATTGTCTGATTTAATAAATAAAAACCAAAAAATCAACTTAATGATGCGTTTACACTGCAGCGAACCATACAGCAATCGACCAATCAAGTTGGTTAAAATCTACAACCAATTTCGGACTTTATTTGATTAACCTAAAAACTAGTTCTAGTTTTAAGCCGTCTGATCAATATAGTTAATATTTTTTACTTCACTCACACTGTACCCACGCAAGAAAACTTGCATCGCTGACGTACCGAACACGGGTCAGTAACGATAGTACCTATCTAGAAATCAATGGCAAAATCCTTATCTCCCCTAGTCTGAAGAATTTCGTCGAAATGATTGTCATTTTGGAAGACTGTCTCTTGCCTGATCGTTCTCTGCACAATCTGCTTCGGACACTTAATTCAGTACATTGCTTGTGTTGATTATTGTCTTGTATTACTCTCTTCTTCATCAGCCGGAAAACGTCCACTGTTGAACAACTTCCCCAAGGGGGGGCGGGGGATTGCCATAATCTTTACGCTTGGGTATCGCAGTGTTGTTAAGTACACGGAAGCCGCTGCTGCCCGACTTCCGGATTTTCCCTTAGTCACCTTCGACGACACCCTCGGTATGAAATGGGGCTGAATGGGGATGAATGGGGACTTGTATTACTAATACTAGTTGAAAGGTATTTGTACTAACAAGTAGTGTCTGACTGAAGGTTGATTTCAGGCTAGAGGTGAAGCTTAAAACCCCCTTAGAAATTCCGTTCAAGATTGGTTAAAATTAATAATATAAATGATTTTAAAACTACCTGTTCAATTAAAGGTTTACTATCATTTACTGACTGTATTATACAGGTAAGTAATTTTAATAATCTCTTGAATTTGATCTATAAATGATAAAAATTAACGCAGTTTGACCCCCGCGCGTTTGGAATTTCGGCGCTTGTTAGAAACCTTCGGCTTCGGTCAAAACTTCGCCCCGTTTTTTCCGATACCGAAAGTTTCGACGAAAATGGTTCCTTTGGCAAAGTGGCCAAAGCTCAGTCGGACACTACTAACAAGGATACACAACAATTATTATTATTTTAATCAAAGTATTTATCAGCCCATCTGAGATGTCCTCAAGAGATTGGTTTCATGTCGAGACTAGGTCGGAGTACTCAAGGTGCCATGTTCAAGGAAATTAATCCTCGCTTTGTAAAGTCGACTCTCGGCTTTATTTACCGATCTAGGTACTTACTCCATAAAATTAAATGAGAATAATGATTAAACTGTGACCTAAAGAAAGTAATTAATTTATCTAAAGGTTGTACAGAGGCCAGCACATGAAGCCATACCAGACTGTCGAATTTTCTCAATTGAATGTGAACCTTTAGAATAAAGTTGAAAATCTATCAAAGAAAGATAGATTGTTGTAGCTTGATATACTGACATCTGTACAATCTTTCTTCCATTATTTGAAAACGTTAGACATAACGTAAGTAGAAATGGAACTTTCAAAAACACAACTAAAATGGGTGTTGATTCCACCTATCAATTGACATACTTTTAATGAGCTGTCAAAACAAAAAAAAACGCGTTTTTTATTAAACTTGAAAATCTTTCAAAGAAATTTGATAGATTGTTGTAGCTTGATATACTGCCATCTGTACATTTTTTCTTCTATTATTTAAAAACGTTAGACACAATGTAAGTAGAAATGGTACTGTGGTGTATCGTCAAGTCATCAATAAACCTTTTGTCCTAGGTCAAATATTATAATAGAGAAATAAATCATAATTCATAGTTAGTTATGTACTAGCGCTCGCTGACAACAGTTGTTTTATTTACATGACTCACAACACCCAATAAACACGTACACAGTAGGTACACTTACATCAGGTGACCCCGATATCGAACAGTACTAACACGCGCCGCGAGTTTTATAGTGGTTTTTCGTGATTTTCCCGTGTCGTGGTAACTGCACTGCACAGCCTTATCAGCCTTCCACAAGCGGATCTCCCTGGTTTGGTTTTCAAGAGGCACATAGTTACCAACGACATGAACTCAAGCGGAACTTGTGGAAGCGGAACACCTTCATGCAGAGCGCAGGACGTCAATCAGACCGAATTTTAACAGCACGTAACAGTCAAGTGGCCAAAAAAACCCCGCACAGCCTGTGGATGTCAAGAATCCCTGATCACGTTCGAGCAGTGTTAATGGTCAGCCAAGATCAAAAACTCGACAATCTCGCCGCTATAGCAGATAAAATTTTGGAAGAAAGGTCAGGCGAAGTGTCGGAAATGTCAAGCGGTCAGACACAGCTTATGGTTGAGTTAGTCAGTCAAATGAGTAAGCTAACCATGGACATAGCAGAATTGAAAACCAACTCATACAATAACGGACGTCGTAATAATAGACGAGAACGAGGATTACACCCGACAGTCCCAATTGGTTATGCAAGTATCATCTCCGACACAGGAATCGCGCCCGAAACTGTGAAAAACCATGCAACTGGAAGAAACCGTCGGAAAACTAAGTTCAGCGTTGACAGAGGCGGTCGTCGGCGCTATCATACCTTCAAACCGCCTTTGCGTTACCGACCGAAAAAGTTGGTATCGTTTTTTGGTGGATACTGGCGCTAATATTTCGGCAATACCTAGAAAAGGCAACCATTTAAAACCAGACAACACATATAAAATATACGCTTTTATTTCAAGGGCAGGGCAACGTCTGCCAGGCCCGCTAGTTTATAGTAAAAAGATTATACACAACCAATTAACTTAAAAAATAGTAAGCAATTCAGCATACAAAACAATATCAGCATCTGCAGCCGAACTAGGTGAAACCTGTATCTCGGCATACAGCGCCAATCCTCTCAGTTTTTATTTGTGTCATAAATTAAGCTAACGAGTACAACATTACTAAACAACATTACTAAAGGAAAAACAAAATAAATTAAGCTAAAAACTAAGAACTAAGAAAGATTCGGGGGAGGCCTTTGCCCAACAGTGGGACATAATGGGCTAATAAAAAAAAAACTTAGTGAATGAGTGGTGTATGTTTGAAAAGAGGTGTATGTGTTAGTGCCTGTAATGATGTATGAAATTGGGTTGTTGACACCAATAACCAATAATTCCAAAATACAACTTATCTAAAAATACACTTTATTTTAGCCCCGAAAACCCGATTAATTTTCAATTAACTGTAAAATTCGATTTTAAGTTGCTTTGAAATCAATTAATAGTTAGTCAATTGAGTTGGTAAATAAGTGACGTCACAGGCCGCTATTGTCATACAAAATCTATGGAGGAATCACGTTTTGACAGCTTATAAAAAGTATGTCAGTTGATTGGTGGTGTCAAGTACTCAATTATGAGTGTCTGGGGGCGTGATGTTTGAGTGAAGTGTTAAAGATGTAGATGAAGAGTAATACATATTGTCAAACTTGCCAGATTTAGTATGACGAAAGGGTACTGTGACGTCACTTGTATTCCAAGGCAATTGACTTACTATATTGATTTGAAAGCAACCGAAAATCAAATTTAACAGTTAATTGAAAATTAATCGGCTTTTCATAGTTGCAATAAAGTGGTATTTTAGAGAAGTCGTGTCTTGGTCTTTCCGTGTGGTGCCGGCTGCGAATAGCACTACCCCATTTCTACCCGTGGGTGTCGTAGAAGGCGACAGAGGGATATTGACCAGAGGATGGTTTTTCTTTTTATGAATGGCATCCCGCAGTTCAACCAATGAGGTTGTTGGCTGCTTAACTGGATAATCCTGTGGTGCCTTAAAAAATGATTTTTATGGGCTCCAGCCAGAGAACCAGAAGATGGGCAGCAGCGTCATTTTAAATACCATAACAGATACTGCTATCGCTAACATGCATCGGCCAAGCACCCCTTGAGGGAGACCTATGCCCAGCAGTGGGCGTCTAAAAGTTGACATGTGTGTGTGTATGTGTTTTGGAAGTATTGGTAAATTATTACATCCGTATTTTCTCACTCAAACCGTTTGATGAAGTTACATCATAATATCGTATAGTATGTACTTTATTACGCTATTCAATCAGGAGTGACAGCATGATCTATTCGAATGTCTATTCTCACAAAGACGAGATAAACAAACAAATCGAAAACAATCCCCTAATTCTCTTCCTTTACTACAAAACGGAGAATTTTCCAACCATTTCCACGACATTTTGTTTATACACGTAATTCGGACTTTCAAACATTTTAAGAAGTTTACGCTTATTGCTAACAACATTTGCTAGTGAGTTTCCTTCCGTTCACGTAATGAACACGTAGATTTGCTTTTCTACAGCATTCTTCGAGTGTTTGGATTTTACGTTATTTTTGAACTTGGAACGTGGCAACATTTCTTTGACCCGTTTTCATCAACCTTGCATGAAATGGTTACAATACGCGCCACGAAAGATGAGACTTGACACAGACTTGATTTGACTTGCGCAGTACTCGATTTAAACCGAGTACTGCGCAAGTCAAATCAAGTCTGATCTTTCGTGGCGCGCAATATACGTAATTAAACAGTTGTTTATGTAAGAGATTTAAAATTTAGAACAGTTTAAATAGGTAATTGTTTCTTTTAAAAATGTTGGTCAACAGAGGCCTTACTTTATTTTCAATTTCAAAAAATCTGAGAATAATAAGTAAAATATAAAGAAAAGAAAGAAAGAAAGAAAAAAAAAACTTGAGAGGTGTCAAGGGACACCCGGATGGAACGAAGTTCCTTTCGATTAATTAGTGAAGGAATTTTATTACAATTTTATTACAATTCCTTCACTAATTAATGTGATGCGTTAAAGTGAATTTAAGTGGCTTTAAGCCAGGGCAAAAAAAAAGCGAGGAATGAAAAGTTATTATGGCTGCTTACATTGTAAGTAAGTAATTTTAAAGATTAACATTTTCTAACATGTTAGTACAATGCGTAGTTATTTAGATAGAAAGACCAATAAATTATTTCTGCGCCATCTATTGGCCGTTCGTAATTCGATCTCGAAGAGCACAGTTGCGCCAATAACGTTAATAGATGGCTCTTAAATCAAATGAATGACGAAATGTCAAATGTCGTGACAACTTTTCGTAAGAATTTTTTCCGTCTAGCCCCCTTTCACAACGCGCGATAAGGAACTTCGTTCCAATAATTTATTCGCCCCCCAGGACAAAAACACACACAAAAAACCAAAACTATGGGAAAACTAATAACGTTATCAAACGAACGAGTATGCCAAACCGAACAAGAATAGTCCAAGACGTTTTGGACTTTTCTTGTTCAATAGGTACAAGTATTTATTACAGTATTTGCAGTTCTTTTATTACAAATCTGTTTCCTAAAAACGCTTTACTGAATAGTTTCGTTATCAACAAACATCTATAAATATGTTAGAATCGCACGGAGAGTGAATAAATATGTTTAATTATTTTTTTCTCGCCCAGTCGACACCCACCACACCCACTTTGTTACCCATACATATTCAACGTACGTTGTACTGTGGTTATAAGTCGAGCTTATTATTCTATGCTTACGTCACTTCGGTACGTTTCAGGAATTAATTAGGAAGCCTTACCGAGATTTAGATTTTCAGAATTTGTACCTGCATCCGATACTCGGATCCGACCTGAAACCGAGTTCAACCAAATCGGATCCGGATTGGATTGGAAATATTTACAATCTTATATCTCTTACATTAAAATATCTTTGACCAATTGCATTTGTATAATTTAATAACTCCAAATTCAGAAATACGAAGTATATTTTCTATTTTTATTACTTTCGAAAGAGCCTCAACCTAAGGCCTACACCACGGATATTATGGCCTCAACATATTTAAATGATACGACTCGAATATCTATGGATACGACTAAAACGATTTTTAACTGCAGAATTTTGGTTAGTTATTTGGCACCATTAGGTAGTTCGGCCGTCTATACAATGTGACGAGTAAATATAGCTTCCCAAAATAAACGTATCCCCATGGGACCTAAATAAAAGCATATTATTCTTCACGGGGACTATGGGTATATAAACTACGTAAAATGCCAGTTAATATTTCCTTATACCTGCCTCCTAAGAGAAATAAATCTGCTTGATTTACGAGCTCTGGTATTTACTGGCAACATTGTTTGCTGCGTTTGGTTTATGGCAACACTAAACAATGACAGTAATAACGCCAATCGTTAATTGTGACAGGCCACTGTTTTATTGAGCTTTTGTAAGGGGCTGTGAAACTTACATTTTTGTCATTGATATTTCTTCTCAATATAAATAAAATTTAAGTTTTGTACCTGTGTTTCTCCTCTATCGCGGCGTCTTACCTAGGCGATTCAAATCACACGCGAAGCGGCGCGAAAACAACAAACAGTCGAAACCTATTGAAGTGTCCTACGTTGTCAAATGAACGTTGGGTGCGGTGCGGCGCGGCGCGAAGCGAAGCGAACGCGATCAGTTGCCTTGACATTTTCGCGCGAAATGGGTGCGGTGCCGTGGTTTCTTTTTTTGTAATAATGTGGGAAGTAGAAATTTTTATATAATTCTATACAAGAACTTCCTATTGATTCGATTGTGATGAACGTTGGTTGGTTGTTGTGGTCCAGAAATAAAAAATAAACACCGGGAACGGAGTCGTGGGCAGCACCTAGTATTTTATAAGATAAATTATAGTATCACGCCTGTATTACTAAGGCTCGCTTGCACCAACCAGGGTTATCTTTTATCCCGAGTTAGTTGCTATGGTACTTAATTTCATATTAGCAACTCACTTTAAGTTAAGTTTTTGGTGTAAATAAGCCTAATAAGGCGTTGTCTTAGATGAGCGACCGAACGCGACACGACGCGACGCGACGCGACGCGGTGCGACGTAATGCGACCAATACTTCACGCGACCTGTGTCCTGAGTTGTAGGTAGTCTTTGTATTTATTTAGAAAGAAATAAGTTTGGAGAGATTCATAATTTATATCCGAAACTAAATCCACGTATATTTACTCGTACTTATTACCAAGCACTTTCGATTATATTATTGCAGCAGTTAAACCTATTATTTAACTAGCAATATCCAATTTTCGTAAACCTATTTCAATTGAGGAGAGGTTGTTATTGGCTTTACTTTAAAGTATGAAACAATACTGGTACAGCTACTCATATTAGTAAATATTTAATTATTAATAAACTATTCTGTCGCGTCTCGTAAAAAACAAATCCGCACTTGTCGCGTTTAGTCGCACATTGATTATGACGACTACGTAGGCCACAAGGCCCACAAGTACCTACCTACAGACACGACTATTTGACATTTTCGCGTCGCGTCGCGTTAACGCGTTTGTCGTTCACCTGGGACAACGGGTAAGAGGTTCTTTGTGTGTGTTGTGTGAATGTTTATATTGTTATGTTATGTTTATCTTCTTAAATACATGCAGGTTGATATAAAAGTTGACCTTTCATTCGCCGATGGTCTGTTTCAATGATACTATTTTACTTTATGTACAGTTTATTTATTTATTTATTTATACTTCATGCACAAAAACGCGACGCAAACAACGCGCGCGCTCGCGTGCAAGGCGGACTTAATGCCTTAGGCATTCTCTACCAGTCAACCAAGGGTGGTGAAGAGATAACATGGAAGGTGCATAGTTAAAAAACCACATACGTAAACTGAATAAACAAAAATATATAACTACTATAAAATACAGAAAAAAAAAGAAAAAAAAACACAAAAAAAAAAAATATATATATATTTACATAAAAAGAAAAGACGTTTATGAGATGACTCTGATTACAGTTAATACCAAAAGGGATAAGTAACTGGGGTCGCAAGATATACTTGAAGTTTGCTTAGAAAACCATGGATGTGTCTAATAAAAATAATAGATTATAAACAGTTCAATGATTTAATTAAATTGCATTCGAAAATATTCATCGGTTCCTAAGTAAACTTCAACTATTTTCGACGATCTAGATACTTATCTTGACTGTACGTAGGTACTAATTTCATGTGATAATGTCGTCTAGAAGACCGATAGTACTTTCATCGTCGCAATCTTATCTAAGCTAATGAATAACAAAGAATATGAAAAAAAAAATATTGAAAATGAAACAAAAAACCGACAGCGTGAAAAATTGTTAACTTAAAATTTTCAAACTTTGAAATGAACTGAAAAGATAGAAACAAGTTGAAAAATGTTTTTTTTTTTTTGTTTTTTTTGGTTTTTGAATCATCGTGTTTGACAGTGTTCACAAACTCAGTCGGAGACATCAAATTAATATTCATAAATATGTTCCGAATCAAACAATTAATCAATCAAACACACTCACAATTACACACTTACCCTATATTAACCTATACTTAACCAAAACAAAAAGCTTGTGTAGGTGTCTATCTCTTTTTTTGGTGGAGTGTGATTTTGATACTTATAAAAAAGATGATATTTTTTTTTGGTAGTATATCCTTAAACTAACTTTACAAGTTTTTCTCATTCTAAGAAATGGAAGAGTGGGGTTTCCTAACACAGGATTTATTTGCTTAATTAAAGAGAGACTCTAATCACTATTTTGTTAGTAAAAACTTGTTGAACAAAAAAAAATTGACTGATTTGATTGATCAAATAGGTACATTATCTGTGATTTCTATTTTGTTATCAATTTCGTTGAAATTTAAATCAGCCACTGCGTAACCGTGTACTCAAAGATTTTTTTTATTTTGCTCGTTCATTATTGAGTCTCAATCAGTACCTACCTACCTACCCTTTCGGGCTCAGCGGTCAATGTATTTTACCGCATATTACATCACGTTAATATTAATATTGGTATATTTGTAATATCATATGTCAATACAAATATCGGGGATATGAGTGATATGAGTATGACGCACGTTTACACAACGCATGAAGCCCGTCACAGACGTAGCTATAATATATATTATAGCTAGCCACCACACCACACACGGTAGCTATAATATACGACGACACGGTTGGCGCAGTGGCTGAGCGATCGACTGCTGCGCAGCGTGTTGCGGGTTCGATTCCCGCCCAGGGTAAACATTTGTGTGATGAGCACTTGTGTTTGCCTTGTGTCTGGGTGTTGTTTATCTATATATATGTATGTATTTACAAAAAAAAAATGTATTTGTGTATGTATATCAGCTGTCTGACACCCATAGTACAGGGTCTCCCTAGTTTGGGGTCAGATGGCCGTGTGTGAAAATGTCCCCACATATTAAAAAAAAAAAAAATAATGATAATATATTTTCGCCCTTATTACGTCTGCGATCGTTGTTTGTTTCACATTTTTGGAATTTATATTAATATGCCTTGCTATATCTGTCCACATATTTTGGTGACGTAGTAAAAATAGATATTATCGCTGATCGTAATTTGCCTTACGTCTGACGTATATTAATATATATTATAGCTACGACTGTGACGGCCTTTATACGCAGTTGAGTTTGTAAAAGGAAAATATGGGTAACTACGTATCATCATAGAGAGATTGAAGGATTGAAGTATGCCGAGTTAGAAATATTTTTAGCGACTAAGAATAGGATGTGTTCAGTATACCAAACCTATATATTAATATATATTATAGCTACGACTGTGACGGCCTTTATACGCAGTTGAGTTTGTAAAAGGAAAATATGGGTAACTACGTATCATCATAGAGAGATTGAAGGATTGAAGTACCTATGCCGAGTTAGAAATATTTTTAGCGACTAAGAATAGGATGTGTTCAGTATACCAAACCTATATATTAATATATATTATAGCTACGACTGTGACGGCCTTTATACGCAGTTGAGTTTGTAAAAGGAAAATATGGGTAACTACGTATCATCATAGAGAGATTGAAGGATTGAAGTATGCCGAGTTAGAAATATTTTTAGCGACTAAGAATAGGATGTGTTCAGTATACCAAACCTCAACTATCTACGTTGTCCAAAATACCTTTGTAAACATTCTAACAACTTTTTGTAACAATTGTACAAATTTTTAACGCTTTTTATGGTTCCGTATAAAAACAACGGAACCCGGGATCATTCGTGCGTCTGTCTGTCCGCCCGTCTGTCACAGCCAATTTGCTCCGAATCTACTGGACCAAATCATGTGAAAATTGGTAGAATGGTGTAATCCTATGACCCAAACACAGATGTGCAAAGTAAATAAATATATTTTTTTAGAATCAGGGTCATTTTCGGGGGACAAACTAGAAAATAAAAAGAAAGTTTTGCAAACCTTACTGAAGAACTTACATATATCAAATGAAGGGGCTCGTTATCAATTATATTTTTGTTCTAATTGTAAAATAAATAGTTTTGAGTTTATTCATGAAAGAAGATGAATATATTGACCCCCTTCTGATCTCCGAAACTACTGAGCCTAATTTTTTTTTTAAATTACAAAATATAATTCTTTGCTTGTAGATTACAGGAAAACCTATAAGAATTCTATAAATTGAAAAACTCAATATAATACGATCACTTACGGAAAATAGTAATAGATTCAAAATTGACATTTAGTAAGAGTACCTATTGTAAAATATACCACAAATGAATAAAAACACTTGACTTTGGCGTTGTACGGGACCCTCACCACTCGAGTTCAACTCTCACTTGGCCGGTTTTTTAGAATTTACCCGGTCGCGATTGTAGCGCCACCCTTATTTAACACATTTTAAAGGTCTCTTTTTCATACACAGAAACGGTTGTCCTTACCTCTACCCTACATAACTTTAACACAAAGCTCAAGACATTCGGCAACAATTTAGTTTTCTATCAGTAAAATATTTTTTGCAATTGGACCTTGGAGTACCTACTTCCACACCAAACAGCTTGCAAAAAAAAACCAAAGAAAATTGCCTCTTTGTGATATTAGTCTAGACGTCCAATAATATTATATAACAAAATATCTGTTGTTCCTAATAATCTAAGACCTAAATATGATATGTGTCAATCGTATAACACATTATTTTTGTTTTTAGGTTTGGTAGTACTATTAAGTACTCTGTGGTTTGGTTAAGATAATGTGTCAGTTTATCATTAAACGAAACGTGAGTATTGTTACACATTATGGATTGAGAAAAACGAATTAACTCTCTGTATTCCCATTCCTACCTATGGGTGTCGTAGAAAGCGACAGAGGGATATTGACCAGAGGATGTGCAGCAGCATCCTTCTGAGTATCATAACACCTACTGCGATCGCCAACATGCATCGGCCAAGCATGGCGATTATGGCTGAACCTTGGGGAGACCTATGCCCAGCAGTGGGCGTCTAAAGGTTGCAATGATGATGATGATGATTGCCGAATGCCGGGTTCGTCGGACTAGCCGCAGGAACGCGACGGGTGGTGTGTCATCCTGTGGAACTCCTTGAGAATGGTGGCCGTATGCCATTAAACAAGTAGGAAGTACGAACCTGGCAACACAGTGAGTTAATGCGTTTTTCTCAATCTACAATCTATCAGTTTGTCCAACGAAGTAAAATTAATATTTTTGTCATACCTAATTATATAGATAAAATAGTCAGTATGTGTGTACTTGTTGCGCTCACGGACAAACAGATAGATTACAAGTAGGTATGAATGTTCTGTCAGCCATTTTTAATTAAAACATTGCTGCCGGGCCAAAAATGTTGAAGCTACAGCTCTACTAACGTGGGGCATATGTTATGACCTATGGTATTCAACGAGTTCAGGGGAAAGTCAAAGGTACCAGGCCACGAGGTAGATCGCCTTTAAGATGCAGGTCAAGGCTGCAGTTGTTAGCACCTGACACGAATACACGAGGAAGGCAGCTGTATGGAAGGAATGGCAACGTGTCGTAAAGCGTGCCACCAACACCTGAAGACGACCACGACCATTCCGTCAAGAGTGACACCGACGAAGAATATTCCCCAACCGATCCAAAGTCACGCCAAATTGCCACACCAGTGTGACTATGGTTAATTTTAGGATGTTACTACACCAATCGATCGATCGTCGATCGATACCATAGATCGACGTTGATCGATTGGTGTGTTAGCCTTGGCTGATCGACGGATACCGTTCCACTAACGAATCGATCGATTGCCGGTCGATGGGATCGGTCGACGTCGATCGATAGTTTCTACCAGACCGGTAGAAACTATCGATCGACGTCGACTAATCATTTCTACCATCGATCGATGCCGTCGATCGCCGATCGATCGGTTGGTCTGGTAACACCCTTATTTATCCGTTGTCACACCAACAAAAGCCCAACACGCTCTTGACGATCAAAAATAAAAGCCGATTAAAAATATAATATTGTAAGAAGAGTTTTCTCAGGGGTTTCGATATTTAAAGTTCAAAGACAGTTTGTGTTTAATAAGAGTATCAATATTGCCTGGTAAAGGATAACGAGGCAATTCTGGATCGGTGGTTCTTTATAAGAGCCGACATATTAATTCATCATCTGCCTAGCCTTTTCCCCTCCTATACTCGTATTGGGGTCGGCTACTAGTTGATAGATCTAGCGTACTGTACATCCTGATGTATCGATGCTTTTGAGATGTGGTGCTGGAGGCGAATGTTACGCATACCATGGACAGCCCAAAAGACGAACAGCTCGATCCTGAACGAGCTGAAGATAACGCAAAGGCTCTCTGCCTTAGAAAAGTGCTGCAATACTTCGGCCACATAGCCCGAAAGCCTTCCGACAATCTGGAGAAACTTATTTTCACGGGGAAGTTAGTCCGGTCCGACCAAATATGCAAAAACTTAAAAACGCCAATCACAGATGCTCTAAGCCACGCCATGGATCGAAGGAAGTGGAAGCAGCTCTGTCGTGGAGAGTCTGGTGGACGGAAGCATCACGACGCTCAGCAGTGAGCTTAGTTAGTTAGTTAGTTTGTCTGGGCCTTTTCCGCACTTAGCCACTCGATTGGGCCATTGTACGTGAAATCTGTCTCTTCTTTTATTCCAGCCATCCTAGTTCCTCCCAGAAGCCGAGCAGCCTTTTCAGGTTGCTGCAGACTTCCGATAGTGATACTGGAGACTGGAGAATCTGTGCCCGTTGATCCGCCACGCTCCTGCACTCCATGAGCACGTGCTGTGGCGTTTCTTCCGCCTCCATGCAGCCTCTGCACAGAGGGCTATCTGTCACACCTATGGTGCACAGGTGTTTGTTTAGGGGACAGTGTCCGGTTATCGTACCTAGTACTTTACGGATTTGGTCCCTGTTTAGTCTTGTGAGGTTGCGGGCAAGCTTCTTCGAAGCTACCGGAACAGCATTCTTTGTTTGCCTGCATCCTGCGCTGTTTCTCCATTCTGTTTGGTGGTTAGCTTCTGTTGTAAGGCGCAGCCATGCTCTGATTTGTGCCAGGGGTATAGGCAGTAGTGGTTCCGGGCCGTATACCGCCGTCCTTGAACCCCTTTTGGCCAGTTCATCGGCTGCATCATTACCCATTGAGTTACTGTGTCCTTTAATCCATTGCAGAGTCACCCTGTTTGTGTTTGCAATGGACTGCAGTGTATTATGACACTCCAGTATTAGGACAGAGGTTATAGTGTTGCTTTGTAGAGCTTGAAGTACGGATGCACTGTCTGAGACAATTTTAATATTATGTCCTCTGACATCTCTGGCTGCAACCGCTTGTGCTGCTTTGGTTATACCTATACATTCTGCTTGAAAGATAGTGTTAAGTTTATCTAGGGTGGTTGAGATTTTAATATTTAGGTCGTTCGAGAAGACACCTGCCCCAGTACCCTGTGTGGTTTTGGAGCCATCTGTGTATATCCTAACTTCATCGATACCAGAGTTATCTTCCATTTCTGCTGTAAGTTGGATATTGTATCTTCGATCGAAAACATGATGACACAATGTTCTGTCCGTGGGCGCCTCAAGGAGTGGTATTTCCTTCAGGATTCCATTCAGTACAGTTGAGTGTGGTGTTTCTATGTTTAGCTTCCACAGTCCGTTGGCTCTCAGTCTTAGTGCGGCTGCCTGTGCCTCTTCTTTAATGACGAGATGCAGAGGTCTTAGGTTCGGCAGGTACTCAAGAGCGACTGATGGAGTAGTTCTCATGCATCCAGTTGCCGCAACACTAGCCAGGCGTTGCAGGCTTTGGAGTTTCGTTTTCACCGTAGCCAGTTGTGTTCTGGGCCACCACACAACGGATCCGTATGTTATAGACGGCCTGATAACTGAAGTGTATAGCCACAGTGTTATTTTAGGGATGAGACCCCATTTTTTACCAACTAGTCTCTTGCACTGATAAAAAGCTATACAGGCCTTCTTTGTTTTATTTTCGATATGACTCGCCCAATTTAATTTATGATCAAGTGTGACGCCCAGGTATTTCACTTGAGTTGATAGGGAGAGTTTGGTATTGAATAAGTTTGGTAGCTTGAGTTCTGGTAACTTCCTTTTGTTGGTGAAACGAATGAGTTCTGTTTTTCTTGGGTTTACTGACAACTGATGGTCGCCACACCATTGTTCCACAATACGTAAAGCAGATCGCATTACTTCGCATAAGATGCTTTCAGCGTTTCCGCTTATCAGTATTGCTAGGTCATCTGCATATCCAATAGTAGTGTAGCCTTGTTCGTTTAGTCTTTTTAGAAGGCTGTCCACTACTATGTTCCATAGAAGTGGTAATAGGACGCCTCCTTGTGGGCATCCCTTGATCACTTTTGCTCTTGTTGTATTGTTTACTTCTATTTGAACTGCCCTTTTGCTGGCAACTCAGTAATCCATTTTGTTATTACTGGTTCGACTTTGTAGCCTTGCAGGGCATGGATAATGCTGTTGTGCGTGGTTTTATCAAAAGCTCCTTCTATATCTATGAAGGCAGCTAGTGTTGATGATTTATTTGTAATGGCTGACTCTATCTTGTGTACTAACAAGTGCAGAGCCGATTCCGTTGATCTGCCTTTCGTGTAAGCGTGTTGTTGGGGATGTAATGGCTTTGTTTTCAGTGCTCCATCCCGTAGGTGTCGGTCAGCCAGTCTTTCCAACGTTTTCAGTAGGAAAGACGTTAGGCTGATGGGTCTGAAGGATTTTGCGTGAGTATAGTCCTCTTTACCTGGTTTTGGTAAGAATACTACTTTCGCTTCCCTCCATGCTGTAGGTATGTATTTGAAGGCAATGCATGCCCTGTATATTGGTACCAGGTACTTTGTTATCAGATTTATTGGCCATTGTAGTAATCCTGGGAATATTCCATCCAGCCCGGCAGATTTGAACGGCTTAAAGCTTTTTAGGGCCCATGCCTCCTTGTCTGCGGTTACTATCTCGTTTGCAATTTCCCATTCCTGGGATGTTGGTGTGCTATAGTGCCCGTCCCGCCACTCTGACTCTGCTGTTATTTGACAGCCGGGAAAGTGTGTTTCAAGCAATAGTGCACTGGTTTCGTCTTCTGTACTCGTGTAGGTGCCGTCAGCCTTTTTAAGGGTGCCCAAAAGTTTGAGGTCTCCCGTGGCTAGAATTTTCTTTATTCTAGCGGCCTGGTTCGTTGAGTTAATACTGCTACAGAAAGTGCGCCAACCTTCTCTACTACGGAATCTAATCCGTTTTTTGTAGTGTTTCTGTGCAGTGTTATAGTTATCCCAGTCCTCGTCGGCTCTGGTGTTCTTCGCTCGATTAAAAAGTGTCCTAAGTTTTTCCCGTAGACGTTCGAGTTCTGGCCCCCACCAGGAACTTTCGTTCGACACTTTGGGTACTACTGTAGGACATGACAGTTCGTAACTTTTTAAGAGGGTTTTGGATAAAAGTTGTATGTTTGTTTCTATGTTTTCTGTACTAAGTGTCGAGTCTGTCATTTGAATGTCACTTAGTGCATTGGTAAGTAAATTTAAATATTTTGTTATATCGGTTTTACGGGGGTTGCGGTATCGGACAGGGTCTGTCGGTTTGTACTGTATTTGGAAACATATGAACAGAAGAACAGAATTGGTTAAGCAAAGTTGTTGTCATGGTTTTAGGCATGAAGATACAAGTCCTTGGTTTGTCAATAGAGGTGTCTAACAGCAACTTACCTCCGATGTTGTTCAGACCGCATATTCTGTTATTCCTGATCCAAGGTTCTTGGATCAGGGCGACGGTCTTGTTGTCTACCTCCAGCACTCTGCGTAAGGTTGCCGCCGCTATTTGTTTGTGCTGGAGGTTGGTTTGGATAATGGTGAGGGAATTAGGGACTGCGGAGGACGTCATCTTCGTCGCTTGTCCCTCCCTCCCCCGTTTCCGACTGTGAGCTCGACCCCGCCCCGCTCGGACCCTGTTGGGGAGCTGAGGTGGTCGGCTTAGGAGTTGACGTCTCCTTCGCCGTGGTCTCACCCGTCGCCGTCTGGTTCTTCCCGCTCGTTGTCTCCTCCTCCATGTTGAAGAAGCGGATGTATCAGCTTCCGGACATGTGGGCTACACGGCGGCCTCTTTCAAGGATGGTCTCCTTTTGGTCTTCGGGAATGCCCAGGATCAAGTGGACCACCTTCTCCTGAGAGCTTCCCTCTACGGTCTTCTCATCCACCGACATGTCGTAACACTGCCAGGAGTCGACTTTGTACCACGGGTTTTGGGCACAAAGGACTTTCTGCAGCGTCTCGGCGTCGGTGATGCGAGTGTGTAAAAGAAGCCCTGCCTTCAGCCTCTTCTTCAGCTCTGACTGCTTGATGACAGCCAGGGTGGTGCCGGGTATGGGTGATGCGATGGTTTTGACCGCTTCTTCCAGCCAGCCTAGAGCGTTCGCGTCCTCACACCACATCGCTAGTATCCCATCCATCATGAAGGGACGCCCGCGGAAAGATGGAGCTCGCGCACTCGGAGACGGTGGCGACAGTGCTGCTTGTAGGATGCTATCATCGATAGCTACCTTAAGCTGCTCTGCCTGACTCTGCGAGAGGTCCCTCGGCGGGACAGTAATGACCGGTACCTTCAGATGCGATTGCATCGCATCTGCATAGCCAGCAGTGAGCTTACGACTCGAGGAGGTATTGGGGTCGGCTTCTAGTCTAACCAGATGTAGTTGAATACCAGCGCTTGACATGGAGCGACTGCTTGGATCTCCACGACTCTTAACTACAGTAGTATAACTATTAATCTTTCTTTCTTTCTTTTCTTCTTCTTTTTTTAAAACGTTGCCCCACACTAGGAATTCCTCCTGTATCGTGGGTGCGTTTACAAACATATAAACTCACATACAGTCACGAGCAAAAACATGTAAACAGTTTGTCTCATTCTAAACTAATTTTCTCCTAAATCATTGATTGAAATGTTATGGGGTTACGAATAGGGTATTTTTGATGCCAAACTACAATAAAATAGATTTTATCTACAAGTTCAAATAGTTATTTCACGAGAAAGTTGCATTTGAATTTTGCAATCTGTATACATATTTATGCTCGTGACTGTACACATATGACCAAACTCGGAATAACTCTAATCTGTAGGCCATGCAAATATTTGTCCCGTGCGGGAATCGAACGCACGATACGCGGCGCAGCAGTCAACCGCTCAACCACTGCGCCAACCGTGTCGTCGTCAATTAAAGAAACCTTTGTAAATGAAATGAAACCTTTGACAATGTTAAGGCAATAAGTCCGCCTTTGTACCTATCGTTACCTTAAATCTATACTAATATTATAAAGAGGTAAAATTGGTTTGAAAGTTTGTAAGTTTGTATGTAGGCGGTAATCTTCGAAACTGCATGTCCGATTTCAAAAAATATTTTACCAATAGGAAGCTACGTTATCCCGGAGTGCTATAGGCTATAAATTATATTGATATCATGCTTATTACCTGAGCTATCAAAATTTTTGTCTAGCCGGGCGGAAAGAATTACCGTTTAAAACGAAGTTTTTTGCATGCGCTGCCTAAACAGTTTTATATAATTGTAAACAATGTTTGGCAACTTGGCCCGTTTTAAGTGGTGCTATAATAAAGTACGCGGCACCATATTTCTATCTTTTATATTTTAGCAGATATAGCTTTTATGATTTAAAAAATGATTTTTCAACATACCTGCGTTTGGACGAATTTTTAAACAACGAAATATTAAACCTTATCAAAAAAAAATAACATTATGACCACAAGGACATCATAGAGATAAGATGTGCCCTTTAAAGTATGCCAATTGGTTAAGCAGTTTCGAAGATAACATAAAATTAATATAAAATGATGCAATAGACACATTGGTAGATTCGTATCAGTGAATTGGCTACTTTTGTGAATGAAAATTTGCTGAAGTTAGTCACAGGTCAAAAGCAGGTTTTAGATGCAATTATTAACAGCATAACGAACAAAAAAGGCAAAATATTTATTTTGGACACTCCAAGTGGCACATGCAGAACATTTCTCGCTAATTTAATATCAACACATGTTATGCAATCCTGAAAAATTGCTCTGACAGTAACTCCATCAGCGATTGCAGCTACTATATTAGGCGACGGTAAAACTGCACATTCTACCTTCAAACTCCCATTGACATTTTTATTGCAGCAACAGTCGGTATGTTCGATACGCAAAAATGGGCCCCTTTGTCAGTTGTCATAAGGTTTTACCTTAAATATTTACTAGATAGAGACATTCGTTGGCTTTATTCAAGGACTATCATCCCATATGAACGATACAGTCAATGAAATCAATAATCTTATTTTACAAAAAGTCCCCGACCATGTCAAAATCTACAAGTCCATTGATAAAGTATGTAATATCGAGGATGCAGTCCACTATCTGCCAGAATTTGTGAACTCCCTTATTCATCTGGCGTGCCACCTTACGAACTGAAAATCGGAATGCCAAACATGCTTTTAAAAAATTTCAACGCACCTAACCTGTGCGCACAAGGCTACTCATAAGAGATTAAAAATAACTTAACTGTAGCGACCATTATCATTGGACCAGGAGCTGGCCAGTTGAAGCCGATCCCGAGAATTCCAATGATACCCACAGACCTGCATAGATCGTTCAAGCGACTCCAGACACCCGTAAAAAAAATTGCCCTGACTAAATTAACAAGATCCAGGGACAAACTTCTCTTTGGCCAACCAAAGAGACAGACAAAGTTTGGTCCAAGAAAAGAAAAAGAAGCTTTAAATTAAATACCTATTTAATTTATTTAGGTACCTACCTATCTAACCTAAATTTTATTAAATTCTATCTCCTATAGAAGGCTACAGTATCAGTACCACTATCTTATGGGCTATATTCCCCTTCCCGTTGGATCGCACTAGCGTAAAGACGTGTGCACAAAATTACTTACTTTTTATTTAATTTTAAATAATATTAAAAACATAAGAAGTACTAGGCGCGCAGTGAAGTGGAGCGGTATCGATATCGGTGTTACTGTTCGAGCGAGAAAGAACTACGGCGCTGTATTACCTACGCGCGGTGCGACTACGTAAACTCCGAACTTGGGAAACATGTCCAGATTATTACGATCACCAACCAACTCGGACTTGCAAAGGACTGTATCGGATTCCGATGTCGTGAATACTCCTAGCCAAAATACGCCGCCTAATTTTGTATCTCAACGCAAAAGACCGCGTCAGTCTAGTGAAGAGCGCTTCTGTTCTTTTAAGGACGAAATCAAAGTCATGCTTAGTGAGTGGAAAGAAACCCAGAATACCCTACTTAATAAGCTCGTCGCTGAAGTCGCTGAAATAAAACAGCAAAATGCCGAGATCAAACATACGAACGAAGAAATTGAAAAGAGTCTCCAGTTCATAAATGAAAAATACGAAGATATGAAGAAAAAGGTCGAAGATTTAGAGGGTGAACGGAAAGAACATTTATTAAAAATAGCTAGTCTAGAATCGGAAATTGGTGAAGTTCAAAGAAATCTGAAGTCGGCTACCATTGAATTGAGAAATGTACCGAAAACAACTGATACTGAAACCAAGACAGACTTGTGTAACATCATAGAAAAGACATGTCAAGTGATTGATGTGAACATACAAGCAACAAATATTCGGGATGTTTTCCGAGTTACATCGAAGGCCGGAAAGAGCACAATAGTGGCAGAGCTAACTACTGTCATCATGAAAAACCACATAATACAGGGGGCTAAAGCCTTTAATGAAAAACACCCTGACCAGCGCTTAAACTCTGGCCACATTGGCTTTAAAGGAGTAATTACACCGATCTATATTTCTGAAGCTCTGACAAGCAAGGGTCGAAGACTGTTCTTCCTAGCAAGAGATTTAGCAAAATCCAAAGAACATAAATTCTGCTGGACAAATAGCGGTAAAATATTTATTCGCAAGGCCATAGATGCTCCCCGCATTGAAATAAAGGATGAATTACAAATTGCCACTCTGAGAAACGCCTTGTGACTAGGGTTAGTTATTTCACTTGCTTACTCATCCTATTTTTTATTTATAAATTCAAACCTTTTTCTTTTTTGTTACTTTTATGATGCACTGCGGTTTATGTTATATAATCATGGTTCTTACATTTATCTTTTTAATATATTTTTACGGAGTACGAATAATTTTCCACATATCGTCGTTGTCCAGATTTATATTTTGGACTCATTTCAAAGTTATTACAAATCTATATTGTTTTTATATTTAGAGCTTGAAAAACTTATAAACGTTTTGACCACGTCACATATTTCCATAAAACAAAATTCGATTGCAATTTGAACAATAATTTAGCCAGCAATATTGATAGTATATCAGCTGGACCATCATTTTTGTGTAATCCGGAAACATGTAAATCGTTAATAACATCTCATTTACCGCATAATAAACACATAAAAATTTTAACACAAAATATAAGGAGCATAACTAAAAACTTTAGCCATTTTGAAATTTTTCTAGCAAGATTAAATACAACATGTGAAGTAATTATCCTAACTGAATCTTGGAACTCGAAAGCTTTACATTTTCCATCTCTAAAAAACTATGAGACATATTATACAAAACACAATCGTAACCAAAATGACGGAATAGTAGTATACACTAGAGATACACTTGGTTGTTCAGTAGAGGAAGTATCTATAAGTGATGCCACTTGTATGGTCATAAAAATACAAAACGAAACTGTAGTAATAGGTATTTACAGATCGCCATCAAATCCTAACCTAGACCAATTCATAAACTCGCTAGATAGTTTACTAAACAATTATAAAAAACACCGAAACATAGTTATAATGGGTGATTTAAATATAGACGTGAAGTATGATAATATAGATCGCAACTCGACAGATTATCTAAATCTATTAGCATGTCATGGTCTTTTGCCTGGTCATTTAATGCCAACGAGGGATGCCAATTGCCTGGACCATGCTATGATAAAAACAAAACTCTCTATACTTACTCTAGTTCTTCAGACCCATGTCACTGACCATGCTCCAGTTCTTTTGTGTTTTGTCTTGGTAAATAATAATAAATCTGTGACCCAAAAAACAATCCGTAAAGTTAACTACGAGGCTATCTTGGATCATTTAAATACAATTAATTTTAGTAACATTATTAAATCCGAAGATGTTAATTGGACTGCCGATCAGCTAGTGAGGATCCTAAATGAAACTATCTCGAAAAACACTCTTACAGTATTAATGCCTAAAAGACTGCGCTGCATTAAGCCTTGGATTACGCCAGGTTTAGTTCGATGTATAATAAACCGAGATCGCATGAACATTCGATGTAAAAAGGAACCTAATAATGTAATTCTTTCCATAACCTACAAACGATATAAAAATTATTGCAACGATTTACTAAAACGACTTAAACACAACTTCCAAAGAGACGAAATAAACAAACACACTAAAGACCCAAAGATGAAATGGAAAGTAATTAACACAATAACAAACAGAAGCACAAATAAAACCAATCCATCAGAACTGCTCAAAATAGAAGATACACCCGAACAATCTTTAGAGAAAATCAACCACTACTTTACTAGCATTGCTAATGAGCTAGCAAGCAAGATTACACCTTGTGCGGATCAAATTATACAACCTTCGAATCCACCAATTAACTCCATGGTTTTGTTGGAAACAACGGAGCCTGAAATCGAATCTATCATAATGGCTTTAAAAACTGATAGTGCAATAGGTTGGGATGGTATACCTACAAAACTAGTAAAAATGGCTAAACATATTATCGTACCACTTCTTACACACATTACAAATCTATCTATAAAAACAGGTCAATTCCCAAATAATTTTAAGATTTCTGTTATTCATCCTATCCATAAGGCGGGGAATAGAGACTGTACTCACAACTACCGCCCTATTTCGGTACTGCCCGTCCTGTCTAAGGTCCTAGAAAAAATAATGAACAAACGGCTGATTTCATATCTTGAAAAACATAACTTCTTAGCTAACAACCAATATGGGTTTAGATCAAATAGATCAACAGCACAGGCAGTTTCTGAACTAACGAATTTTGTTGCTACCCACATTGACAATAAAAATAAATGTATTGGAATATTTATCGATCTAGCAAAAGCTTTTGATACAGTCTCTATTTCTATCTTAATAAAGAACTTGGAAAATGTTGGCATAAGAGGTAAAACACTGGATTTATTTATTAGTTATTTAAAAAACAGAAGACAAAGAGTAACAATAGACGGGATGTATAGTAATGATGCTCCAGTTTCATTTGGCGTGCCTCAGGGAAGTGTCTTTGGGCCGACACTTTTTCTTATATATATTAATAATCTATGTAAGTTAAACCTACAAAATTGCAGTATCTTCTCATTCGCTGATGACACTGCACTGATTTTCTATGGAAAGACATGGGAAGAGGCAAAAAAACATGCAGAAACAGGGTTACAAACGATGGCAAAATTTCTTTCTCAAAACCTGTTAACCTTAAACATCTCAAAAACAAAGTTTATAACCTTTGCGAATACTTTTACAACTCTAAAAGCTACACAAAACCTTAAAGTACAGATGCATTCTTGCCAAAATATAACACCTAACCCCTGTAATTGTTACCCTCTGGAAAGAGTTAAGACAATAAAATACCTTGGTATTCTGCTTGACGAAAGGTTGACTTGGTGCCCTTACATAGACCTATTGTCAGGTAGACTACGTAAACTTATTTATATATTTATAAAGTTAAGACATGTAGCGGACAAACCACTACTCAAAACCGTTTATTTCGCACTGGCTCAATCAATAATATCTTATTGTATTACGTCATGGGGGGGAGCGCGTAAAACGCATATTATGAAACTGGAGCGAGCACAGCGCGCGTTGCTTAAGGTTATGATGTTCAAATCTTTTAAGTATCCCACTATTAACTTGTACTCAGAATGTGATGTGTTGACAGTTCGGCAGCTATACATTAAAGAAATTATAATGGCCCAACATAGTAAACTTAATTATAATAAAGAAATAATGAATAATAGACGTTTAGGCAGAGTATGTTCTACTATTCCGTATAAGACATCCTTTATAAATAAATTCCAGTGTTATTTAGGGCCAATGCTATACAACAAATTGAATAAAATTATCAAATTCTACCAGATAAATAAACATTCGTGCAAAAAACTTTTAATAACCTGGCTAAAATCGCAAACATATCTGGAAATTGAAAATTTACTTATTAATCTACAATAGGAAGCTCTGAATAAATAATTAAATAATAATAATAAATAAAAATAAAAAAACAATATAAAAATAATAATAAAAACATTAATATGTCCTTACAACAATGAAATCAATCTAAGTAAAATAACATAATCACAATAGAAAAACAAAAAAAAAAAATAAAGAAATTAAAATGTCGCAAGTTCATACATTCAGTGGTCAAACTATTTGTTTTTTTAAGTCGACGGTATTTGGAAAAAATGTACAATGAATATGTCAACAAATTAGTTATAATATTTCTATTACATTTTACCCGCAGTAAGAATACCCGCAGTAAGAGTACCCGCAGTTTAATCTGTATTTTATTAATTAGGAGTATTGTTTATTGTATAGGTTTAATGTGCAGTGCAAAAGTTGTTTACAGTATACTATTAGACCTTAATGTACACGTCTGTAGATAGTTACCTGGGAAGGATCTAACGCCTAAGGTACAGGCTCGGCCTAGTTTAGGTGTTAGTGGTCATCGAATTGTTTTCAATTGCAGAATTGTACCTACTGTTTACCCAAATCAACTTGTAAATAATTTTTGTGTCAATAAAACTTTTTTTATTTTTTATTTATTTTTTTATATTTTCGAAATCCACGCGGACGAAGTCGCGGGTGAAGTGCTAGTAATAAATATTTCTATCACAAAATTGACCATAATATTTTATTCAAAATATTTATCATTTCTCCCTTCCCTTCCGTACCTATTATATGTGGCATACATTGTACCCTATAGACCCTAAGATTAATATCATGCTGATAATCCCATTGTACGTTAACGCAAACATACATCATGGCTCAAAAACACAACCCTCTCATACGGACTTTGGGTAAAAAGGTAGCATTTTGTGGAAAAATGAAACGGCACCTTAAGGGGCTATTAAACGACTTTTACAGATTTTAAACTGACAATCACGTCAAAATGTGCAGTGTAAATGATTTGAAAAAAATATATGTTAAACTAGAACATTCTCTTAATCATATAGAAAGTGAATATTTTTGATTAAGTTCATATTAAATAGTTTAATTAACTCGTGAAATTGTGTCTGACGCGGACAAAACATTGACAATCACACAAAATCTACCAGGTATAATTATCCGAAACTTACACTATCTTACAGACAATTTTATTATCTATCTTTTAGTATACGCCTTTTTTTAATTTTGAAAGAATACTACTTTTATTTAATTTTTTCGACAAAATTTTGAAAGTTTTGGACGCAGACTGCGTCCGTTCTGCATCAGTTTTGCGTCCAAAACTCTCAAAGTTTAGTCGAAAAAATTAAATAAAAGTAGTATTCTTTCAAAATTAAAAAAAAGGCGTATACTAAAAGATAGATAATAAAATTGTCTGTAAGATGGTGTAAGTTTCGTTTAATTATACTTGGTAGATTTTGTGTGATTGTCAATGTTTTGTCCGCGTCAGACACAACTTCACGTATTAATTAAACTATATAATATGAATATAATTAAAAATATTCACTTACTAAGTGATTAAGAGAATGTTCTAGTTTAACATATATTATATTTTTTTCAACTCATTTACACTGCACATTTTGACGTGATTGTCAGTTTAAAATCTGTAAAAGTCGTTTAATAGCCCCTTAAGAGCGGCCATCCCGTCAAAATGTCCATACAAACGCTCGTGCAAACGTGATTATGGTGTTATAACAATGAGCCTCCAGATGTTTCATACACATGTTACTTGACGTACTTTATATCTAGGTTTCTACTCGTATGTAACTTTTTGAAGAAAATAATTCAGTAAAGATGTCTGAAAACCAGTTTTTATCTGAACTTTGGCCGATCATAATGTACTCATACATTGTAAAAGTATAGCGTTTTTCAATAACACTTCGACCTATTTCCTCGGACAAGTTTTCTGAAACTTCCGCGCGCCAATTTTGGTGCCCTACTATCGCGTTCTCACTCACTCGTCTGTTTTCGAACACTGCGTTAGGGCGCATTCAAATTTGTCGCGTGCCAGTAGCGCGACGGCAGCGCTGCTTTGTAAATCCACATAAATAAAGTCGCGCGACTGCAACGCTATCAGTCGCACTGCCGTCGCGCGACTTGATTTGTATGGATTTACAAAGTATCGCTGCCGTTGCGCTGTTGGCGCGCGACTACTTTGAAGGCGCCCTTAAATGAAACAAATATTTTTCAATCATGATGGCGTTGACGATAGTACGGACCTCCTAATACTATGTATGTATTCTCAAAACGTATGCAACGCTGACAACCGTAACACCATCTGTCCACCATTTATTTTAACTTGTAGGTATTTGTTACACAATGTTGGAATATTGATTAGACTCGTTTTTGCGTTTTAAAGTGCTCAAATAGGTAATCAAATTATTTTGTACAAGTGTGTACATTACCTGCTGTATTTATATTGCTGTTTGTTTTTTAAAATTTTGTTTTACAATCATTTGCACCTCCCATAATTATTATGTTATCTCTTCACCGCCTTTGGTTGCCTGGTAGAGAATGCCTAAGGCATAAAGTACAAAGGCGGACTTCACGTCCGCCCTTGTACCGTTTATAAAATAAAAATGAATAAAATAAATCAACAAAAGCATTGTATTATCTTTTTGTACTTAACATTAGGATGATGATCCATACACAAACGTACTCGTAATACCTATAATATAAATGTAAAAAAAAAACAGTTGATAAAGTAGGACTACATTGACATACTTTTATTTATTAACGTAGGTACTATGTTTGACGACACTCTTTCCGCCTCGCTGCTTCCCTACGCTTAGGAGCTTCGTGCTGTTCTCCTCATCGCTGTCGCTGTGGGGAGGCTGTCAACAGCCTCGGACACCACGGCCTGTCGTGCGGCCGGAGTGCGGTCGCATAGCGTGGCACGCGAATATTAATGACATTATTCGTCGTGCTCTCGTCGCCGTCGGCGTTCCGGCTGTCTTAGAACCCAACGGCTTGGCACGCGACGTTGGCAAGAGACCGGACGGCATGTCTCTATTTCCCTGGAAGTTGGGTAGGCCTTTAGTGTGGGGCGCTACGTGCGTCGATACTCTTGCGCCATTCCATCTTTTTTTTTTTACTATTAAATAGGCTTGTGTTTGACCGCAATTCACCTGATCTTAAGTGATAATGCGGCCTAAGTTGGAACACGCTTGCCTAGGATGAACCGGTTCCCTCGTGCCTTGAAGATACCCAGATTATACTTATCAGGGAACAGAGAGGCGGGCAGGGAATTCCACAGTCTGGCAGTTCGCACAATAAATGTGGAGTCAAAGCGCTTGGTTCGAGACCGTGGAACTTCAACCATATAGCGGTGACGCTTCGCCGTATCTCTGCTCGTCCGATGATGGAACGGGGATGGGGGAATTCAATTGTGCAATTCCAAAGCACACTCTCCGAAATGTACCCGATAAAAGACCGAAAGGCTAGCAACGGTGCGGCGATGTTCAAGGCTCTGGAGCTTAGCCCTAACCAGGGAGTCGTTGTTAATGAGCCTCTTGGCACGTCTATCGATGACTTCCAATGCCTCCAGTTGGTATTTTGCTGATCCATCCCAAAGGTGCGAACAGTACTCCATGCACGATCGAACTTGTGGTTGGTATAAGTTGAGCAGCTGTTCCGACGTGAAGTACTTTCGCACCTTTGCGAGGACTCCCAGCTTTTTGGCAGCTAGTTTGGCCTTGGATTCAATAAATGACCCAAAGTTAAGACTCGACGTCAAAGTAACGCCAAGAAGCTCAAGCTGGTCAGTGATTGGAACGGATACATGTCGGAAAGTAGGGGCCAGATGGAAAGGCCTCTTCTTGGCAGAGAAAAGACACGCCTGGGTCTAAGCTGCATTGAACCTGACCAGATTGGCATCGCCCCAATCGGAGACTGCCTTGAGGGACAAGTTCAAGCGCTCGACCATGGACTCTCTAGAAGACTGGATTTCAACCGCACTGGCACGTGCGCTGGATGTGTAAGTCTCTACAACCGTGCTGTCATCTGCGTACCCAAAGGTACCGGGTTTCAGCAGATCGTTGATATGCAGCAAAAAAAGGGTTGCAGAGAGTACTGAGCCCTGAGGAACCCCGGCATTTATTGCCATTTAATCTGACGAGCAGCCATCAATGACTACGCAAATTGACCGATCACTCAGGAAATCCGATATCGATCGATATCTTCCTAGTTCAACGTGCTGTGCTGGTGCTGCGGCAGCGGCTGCAGAAGACCTCAAACGGCCAAAGTATAGTAACCTTGGTGTGAACGTTATTTTCGAGCCGTTTGGGGTTGAAACCCTCGGGTCATGGGGTCCGAGTGCTCATCTTCTCAGCATTGCCATCCAACGTGGCAATGCCGCCAGTCTCTTGGGTACATTTTCAGAAGACGGCGATGTGGACGAATTTTATGATGCCTTATTGTGTTAGTTAAATTTTTTTAGTTTAACAGTTTGTTTTCTTTTTTATTATTCTTGTAAATATTGTACATATGTACTTAAAAACTATAAAATAAATTATACTCTAGAAACATGCACAGTACTACACCCCTCACACACACACTCATCCCTCACGCACACTCACTACCATACACACACATATTTCACGCACACATCCGTACTGATCTAAAACTTTTGTATTATTATTATTATTGCAACTTATTATCTAACTCTTCTTTGTAATTAATTCTGTAAACATACCTGTCATTGCATGCCATAGCTGTAAGATATCAATTTGTCTAAAATGCTTCTTTAATATGAAACCTGTATATTGAGAGGTCTGGCTCTTGTGATACAGGAAATCCTAGTACAAGATCCAGGGCTGAAGATCGTGTCTTTTTACAAGTTGTCAGAACGCGATTCCACCGTAGATGGCTTTGTATGGCAATAACAAACTATGACGTCACTTGTTTCTTTTGATTGAATTCAAAGCAAGTAAACATCGAATTTTACAGTTATTGATTTTCAGGGCTGAAGTATAGTGGTTTTTAGAGTTGTGCTTCCAAATTGCCTGTATTATTATAAAGATGACAACCCTGCAAAGGGCTCAGCAACAGCGCATAGAGTAAACGTAATGTAAATATAATATTATAATCGATTTATAACTCAATATAGGTACTCGTTATGAACATATTTATTAAGTTTGAAGGCTTTATTCATTTGAAAGGTAATACCTACAAATTGTGCTTGTCTTATAAAATTAAACCAATGTGCTATAGCAGGGTTTCTATATAACGGACCAGTTTCACAACTTAAGAGCGTGTATTCGATTGGTGACGAAAACTTCATTTTTTTGCGTTTTGCCCAGAGCTATATCGTAATGATGTGAGCAATTTTTTTAAAGACAATTACCAGTTTTAGAGTTTAAGATTAAGTCTGGTTTTAGGGAACTACAGAGTAAAAGTAGAATTTTTAATTATGGTTTTTTAAAGCGAAGACAATCCTTTCATAGCGTTTTACGAAAATAGACGTCAGAGTTAACTTTCAGGACGAATACAATTATTGCAGTATGCTAAAATATTATGTTTTATGCGTTTTTCCAACAGGATATACAGTCTCAAAGTGCATAACAGAGCCAAAATTACGAAAATATTACTATTAGATATTAAAAAACAGTATTAAAAAAGTACAAAATCAGTTCACTTCAACAATATTTTTTTCACCAGTATTTGAATAAAAATATAACTGATATATTTATTTTATGAAAATAAAGGTTATGCTCATTATACACAATTTTTTTCAGTTCCTTGTACGAACTTATTTATTTTAGACAATTATTTTAAAAAGCTCTGTAAAACCTCGCGCGCTGTCGTTTGCCGATCAATTTCAATGATTCGTGCGTATTTTTTTTTTCTGATGCACACAAACAGACCATTGTAGTACTAGTGTGTGTCAATGCTGCTACGCCATTCTAACAATCATTTAGATTTTGAGTTGCGCTAAATCGAATACGCGCCCTTAATCAAATCCACGGACCCCTGTCAAAAAATATTTTTGGAAAGAAAACAAGACTTATTTTGAGTTTGTGGCTTTGCCGAGAAATGCAGTTTACTATACAATTATAGATTAAGAATAACGGATTAACTCACTGTGTTGCCGGGTTCGTCCGACTAGTTGCGATGGCATAGAAAGGTGGCCTTTCTAAAGGAGTTCCACAGGATGACACACCGCCCGTCGCGTTCCCGCGAATCCGTTTTTCTCAATCTATCATCATCATCATGTCAACCTTTAGACGCCCACTGCTGGGCATAGGTCTCCCGCAAGGGGTTCAGCCGTAATCGCCATGCTTGGCCGATGCATGTTGGCGATCGCAGTAGGTGTTATGGTACTTAGAAGGATGCTGCTGCCCATCCTCTGGTTAATATCCCTCTGTCGCCTTCTACGACGCCCGCGGGTAGAAATGGGGTGGTGCTATTCGTGACCGGCACCACACTGCTAATCTATAAAATCTCTATTTATTTATTATTTTATTATTATTTATTTATTATAAACAAAGTTTACAAAATCTTAACTTATAACTATGCCCCACAAAATTAACAATACTCGTTTCGACTAATGATAAAATACTACACAATTCTTAATATATATATAACTGTAGTTCCTGCGGACCTCGGATACACATGCTACGGACCCGTAAGGGATCCGTGGACCCCACTTAAAGAAACCCTGTGCTATAGGATAGTTGTAATTCCAATTCGAAAATAACTCTATTCAAATACTTTTACATTAGCGTGCTTTTGCTAGGTCCACAGAACGAAAAGTCATTTGAATTTACTTTCATGTCCATAAACGGGCGCTGTCAGTTGAGATTTGTCATCTCTTAACTGATATGGCCTATATCTTCTTTTTTTATTTTATTGTATTGCTCTTCACCTATACTGTTTTCACATACCAACATAGAACCAACAAGAATAATGTAACCAGGATTTTGTAAAACCTTGATTGAAAAGAAAATCCGTGAAGTTTCTTGCTCGTTCTTCTCCATAGAGACCTAACAACGTTTTAAAACGAGCAACTAGGTTCAACTTTCTGACTAACTTACCGACTTCTTGGTACTTGGTACTTGTTTCTTCTCGGTATCCGGCTCGAAGGACCAATATGTAGGGGACTGTATGTTTGTGTAGGTGGTAAACTCTTCAATGAGGCGACTTGTTGATTTTAAATATTATATTGTTTTATACTTAAAAGGGTTTACAAATTCAAAGACAAAGGCGCGCGTACTATGCGGTATCGTGACGTCCGTCGTCGTCGTCGTCGTCGGCAGTCTGGTTCAACGCGGCCGGCGCGGCAGGCGCGGGCGCCTCGTACCCCGCGCCCCGCCGTGCCGCTGCGGTCTCCGCCCTCCTTCCAGAAGCTTCTGAACAACACTGACTTGTTTATTTCGTTTTTCACAGGAGGCAGTAAGCGTGCTACTCGGCTGACGGTGGCGACAGCAATCGGTATATGGATACTAGCAGCCTTGTTCGCCACACCAGCGTATGTCGGCTCTTATGTGCGAGCGTTCGTCGTCAACCCCACCACGCAGGTATTTTTTTATAACTGTCACAGTCAAAACTCAAACTACTTTTAACTACAAAAATCATTCAACTACTTTTGAACGGATTACATTTATCCTTGATGGCTCTTTAATATATGAATTAACAATTGAGTTTGACTGACAGTGCACAATTTACATGGACGAGAGAGCGCCTACAATATAATGAATAGCAGACACTGACACGCGTGTTACGCCTGTTCATACTATAAACAATCCTTAAAATTTAAAAACCTATTAGGTTGGTAGGTTTTTTTTGTGGCCCTTTTGTGTTTTTTTTTTTGTTTTTTTATCCCCCGATGTTTTTTTTGAGTATTTTTGATTTTGTATCGCAAATACGCGTTTTATCTTAATAAGGGTTTTGACTGAACCCAGTCAAAAGTAGTTTTGACTGGTTAAGAGTTTGACTGTAACATTACTAGCTTTTATGTTCCACTGCTTGGAAAAGGCCTCCCTGAGTCTTTCCAGGTATTCCTTTCTTGCGCCGCCGCGCCGCCACGTTTCAACTCTCACAGGATCATTTTTCGCGGAGGAGGTAATTTATTTACTTACTATAGGTACTTTAACTACAACAGCTGAGACCAATTACGATAATTAAAGACACAATATATAAGATAAAAAAGGGAAAAAATAAATGAATATCACAGTACCTATTAATATTAAGTAATAGTACAAATTTATTTATAAGAAAACTACGAGATATCTTTTCGTCCAAAATTCCACAGTGCCTAAAGACGAGGGTTTATAACTAGTGTGTGTTGCCAGTGATGACATGTGGCACAGAAACGTGGTCCTTAACTGCTGGCCTCCTAGAAAAGCTCAGTCACGCAGCGAGCCATGGAGAGAGCTATGCTCGTTTATGCTAGTTTCTTTGCGGGATAGAATCCGGAACTAGAAAATTCGCCAAAGATTAAGGTCACCGACATAAATCTCAGAATATGCAAGTTGAAGTGGCAATGGGCAGGCCACATCGCTCGAAGAACCTATAACCGATGGGGAAGAAAGGTTATCGAGTAGCGACCACGAACCGGAAGACGCAGTGTTGATGGGCCTCCCACCAGATGGACCGCGACATTGTCAAGGTCGCGGGTACCCGGTGGATGCAAGCGGCAGGTTGCCGCTTGTTGTGGCGTTCTATGGGGGAGGCCTATGTTCAACAGTGGACGTCTTTCGGCTGATGATGATGATATATTTATTGATTTATTACTTTGTACACTATACTACTAACAAATCGGTCGGTCAAAGGTTAAGCTACGCTAGCCGCGGTCGGTCTGTGGATGGGTGATCGTCCCTTTCATACCGAGTATACTCCGAGCCTCGGAAAGCACGTAAAGCCGCAGTCGTTATGGGTAGTCAGAAGCCAGAAAGTCTGACAACCAGTCTTACCAAGGGGTATCGTGTTACCTAGTAACTGGGTTGTGGAGGTCTAATAGGCAGTCGCTCCATGTAAAACACTGGTATTCAGCTGCATCCGGTTAGACTGGAAGTCGACCCCAATATAGTTGGGAAAAGGCTAGGCAGATGATGATGACACTATACTAGTAACAACTTAAACAAAAAACTTTTTTAATTTTCGCTTTAAGTGCCTACTTCTTATGATCCAAACAAGCAATTAAGTCATTCCTTGATTTTCTACCCTTAGACGAAGAATCACGGGACCAACTTTTCCGTATACACTAGACATCCATAAACATTGGACTACACTGTAAAAAATTCTACGTGGTCAAACATAAAAAATATAATTATGTACGTGTCGAATTGGAAACCACCTCCTTTTTTGACCTCGGTTAATACATTAATGGCCATATACTCTACTCTAAACGCTACTCAATTTTAAGATGACGTTAAGTCTTGTAAGTACTGGCGCAGTCACTTTGACATAAAGTGATGGAGTCAGCACGAATAGGAATCTGTATTTCGCCATCAGTTACAGTAAAGGGTATTCAAATATTACTTAAGCAAGTTTTACAATTTTTTGACAACTTTAAAATAAGTTCGAGAAATGGGATAAATTTTGACATTTATTGATTCGTTTTGGCAGAAACAAAGTCAATCTCACACTTTAACATAATAATTCTATTTTTATGTCTACTAGTCTAATTGAGTTTCCACGTATCGCTGTAAAACGTTCAAACATAACGGCTCCCGAGAGAGTCAAAGATGGTCGACCTACATATACCTAAGTATCTATATCCCAAGAGTACATGCACCAAATATATAGGTAAAATGGAAGAAGGTCAGTTCCTTACAGTCAATGAAAACAGACTTATGCACACAAGCGTAGACATAAAACAAACAACGATCATATTCATTTTTACAATGTAGCCCGATATTGATGATTCTTTTTTAATGGATAGTGTATACTACTACAAACTTCTTTAAAATAAGGCAAGACTTATTTTTTTGGTGTTACTGTTACCTTAATTAATTTGGATGACAAAAACAAGGCTCTGAAAAGAGATTTTGTTTTGTTATATTTCATCGTACTATTACGTATTATAGTGGCGACAAACGCTAGAGTGACCCTAGCGTTGGTCGCCACCTTTAATGAGGAGAGTATGTTCGTGCGTTTTCGCTTGTTGTATGGGGCCAAGGCCCAACCTTCTGTTGTTTTCTGTATTGTGGTACACAGTAAACACATCTCATAGCTACTATAATTTATACTCCACCAATCAAACGGTATTAACGATCAAAGTTAGACTAATATTTATACGGAGGTACGGTCAACGACAAAAGTCGTTTAACACTTCAGCGTTTTAATTAAGCACAATATAAAAGGAAGAAAATAAAGATAAAATAATACCTAGATACTACTCTTACAATAAAAGACTTAAGCATTTTAACATGACCTCACTGGACAGACGTAGACACCTAATAGAAGCAATGATTGCCTACAAGGTCTTTAAGCATAAAATAGACAGCCCCAGCTTACTTGCCCTTTTCAATTTTCGTGTGTCGTCTAGAATCCCGCGTAGTGCCATCACACCTTTACGTACGCCTTTTAGAAGAACAGTTTTGGGAGCCAATTCGCCTATTGCAAGAATGTGCAAGGCGGTAAATGGCTACAGTGATATTATCGACTTTCACTTTGACTCTCTTGCTAAACAGAAAGCTATCCTTAATCATTTACCAAGCGACCCCTGATCGTAATAATTATAATATCATTGTGTAAATTTTTGTTATTATTTATTAACTTTATCACATTCTCATTTATGGTTTTATTTATCAATTTATTAACTTACCAATTTATCAGTTAACTAATTTATCAATTCACCAATTTATTTATGTTATTTTAATTGATTTTAATTATTAATTGTTTAATTATAATTATTAATTATTTAATTTTAATTATAATTATTAATTATTTAATTTTAATTATTAATTAACTATTTGAATTGAATTTATGAATGTAATGTAATTTTAATTTTATGTCGATGTTTAGTCATCATCATCAATTTTATCAAGCTGTATCAATTTTATCAATTTTATCGATTTGATTCATCGACATAATATAATTCTTTAATTTATGTATTTACCAATGTTGTTAAAAATTAATCAAATTTTCTTTTACATTTACTGTTTTCATAAACAAATTTAATAGAATATTGGCGCTTATTACTTAGTAAGTTAGCTTATTTTAAGAATTTATTTGTGCATGTGGTGTTTACCTATAAGTAATTGTTGCGCTGTAATTTAGTTTATTGAATGTATTATGTCTCTGTAATCGGTGTAAACAGTTGTTGGTAAACCTAATAAAATAAATAAATAAATAAATAGATGTAAAATAAAGATAAAAATGAACTCTTAGGGGAAAAGCAATACATCATGTTTGGCAGTCATTATCAGCCTCGGTCACGACGCGAGCGCGCGAACACTTGTTTTGTGGCACGAAGTCGGTGCTTGCGGGTGATGTAGACGCAGTCTTTAATCGGACGCATTTATAATTTATTGTACTAAAAATAATACATATTTGTAAAAAGTAACAAAACCAAATCATTTTCCTTTGTATTGCAAAGCAGTAGATATTTTTTTTATACTCTTTTGATAAGAAATTAAGGAGTAAAATGATTTCATCTCAATGATTTGTAGGTGATTTGACATTTCCTTTTCTTATTATGTGATACCGATAAAAAAATTGTGGCTAAACCAAATTACGTATTACATGTAGATTACTAACAATTTTTCAGATGTAATTTCTCTGTAAATGTCGACGAAAAGTTGCTTCATCTGCATGCTTCTTTCAAGCTTTTTTCGAGAGAGCAGCCTTAACTGGGCCATCTCGACATTGCCAATCCGCTTTGAGCGCACGTGGTGATCAATGTTCGTGCCGTCTCTGTATGAGAAGAAGCCTTAGCCCTGCAGTGGGACAATTATAGGCTGGTATTATTATTATTATTTGTGTTTGTTTTCTTTGTTCTCAGCTCTTTGGCTGGTTTTAACTGCATTTACGGGCCGGAGCCAAGTAAATGTAGCGTGTGGTGTGTATTATGTTGAGGGTGTATTCTGTTAGGGGTCTGCTTCGTGTTCATCAATCTGCATGAACTTTCTCACGATTCGGCACGTATTTAATATGGCAGCTTTCTGTAGAGTGATATAAAGAGTTTCTTGTAGATCAAGTAGTTTTAAGCTATGGAGAAGATGGTTCGGGATAACGCCTGTTGTGGATATGACTATAGGGATTACGTACACTTTTTCTTGTCGCCATATTCGAGTTACTTCATCTCTGAGTTCTGTGTATTTACTAATTTTTTCAACTATTGTTTTTTGTAAGTTATGTATTATTATTATTATTATTATAGGCTGGTATTATTATTATTATAGGCTGGTATTATTATATAAGCTGGTATTATTATTATTATAGGCTGGTATTATTATTAATATTATTATTATTATAGGCTGGTATTATTATATAAGCTGGTATTATTATTATTATAGGCTGGGATTATTATTATTATAGACTGGTATTATTATATAAGCTGGTATTATTATTATTATAGGCTGGTATTATTATTATTATTATTATAGGCTGGTATTATTATATAAGCTGGTATTATTATTATTATAGGCTGGGATTATTATTATTATAGGCTGGTATTATTATTATTATAAGCTGGTATTATTATTATTATAGGCTGGGATTATTATCATTATTGGCTGGTATTACTATTATTTGACGACATGGTTTGCGCAGTGGTTAAGAGATTCATTGCTGCGCAGCATGTTGCGGGTTCGAATTCTGCCCAGGGTAAACATTTGTGTGATGAGCACTTGTGTCTGGTTATTGTTTATGTTTATGTATGTATTTAAAATATATTTGTGTGTGTATGTCAGCTGTCTGACACCCATAGTACAGGGTCTCCCTAGTTTGCTTCAGATGGCCGTGTGTGAAATGTCCCCACATAATAATATTTAGATAATATTTAAAAGTAACCGTGTTAATGGACTTTTGTCGCTGACGATACTTACTTTTCCATAGAGATATAGAGTAATACTTTATAAATCGATGGATTTAAATAGTTTTGTGCCTTCCAATCCCAGTTAGGGTTAGTTTGGGCTTCAAATTGGGTTTGTATAACACGAGTTACATCACTTTACCGCGAATAATTAGAAAACTAAATACTATTCTGTGATTTTATTGGTTTATAGTATAAATTGGTACGTGTTCGTCCCTTAATATGAAGAGTTATTTTTTTTACTATTGTGTCTGCTTATTGGACAGTTGAGCTAGTTGACTATGTTAGGGTCGGCTTCCAGTCTAACTGGATGCAGCTGCATACCAGTGTATTACATGGAGCGACTGCCTATCGGACCTCCACAACCCAGTTACTGGGTAACACGATACCCCTTGGTAAGACTGGTTGTCAGACTTTCTGGCTTCTGACTACCCATAACGACTGCCAAAGATCCACAAATGACAGCCGGAGGGCTTTACGTGCTTTCCGAGGCACGGAGGGAACTCGGTATGAAAGGGACGGTTACCTCACCATCCAGGCAGACCGCGGCTAGCGTAGCTTAACCTATGACCGATCGATCCGTATGGCTTTAACTTAGCCACGAACTAAAAATAATAAGAAATCTTAAGAACTAAAAAGAAGTGGTTTTGTCAGTGAATTTAGTTATTTTAATATTTTTGTTCTTCCTACCGTAGGTATTATAAAGGCCAGAACAGGTTATATTATTATTATTCATACAGAATTCTCTTTAAATTTCATAAATGGAATAATTAATTATGTTAATATTTAATTCTGACAGCCCACAGGCGAACTGTCAAGTCATTCTTAATTCAAAAAGAGTTTATCTCATAATCCAAACCAATCAAAAGGTTGTATTTCTCTTGTCAGCCAGTCTCTACATAAAAGGTAAAGGATTTTGAAACCCCCTTCTAAATAAAAGATTGTGGCAGTAAGTGCGCAATAAGAAAAAAGATTTATTTTATTTTATTTTATTTATTAAGGGGTAATAAACAACTACAACATAAATAATACATACATAGGGTTAACAAACTTTTAGTAGCAAGGTAGGGTAGGGTATTTCTAGAAGAAACCTAAAAAGATAAGACTGGATTTCAATAATGCGTTTTTGATCCTTTTCATTCTACACATTTTGCGTTAAATAAACACTTTATTTGACGCAAAATATGTAGAATGATGAATGAATGTCGTGTGTCCGTCGTACCATTTTGAAATTAAAAGCAAACGCAAAATGGTAGGACGTTCAAAAATAGTCGCAATCATGTCTCAACAAAAATCAAAGTCAAAATCTGGTCAAGAATTTAAAGGTAAAAAAATACATGCTGTTTTGACAGATTTAAATGCGATCGTTACTAACAAAATGTTAGAAACAAAACAAACACGATTTGTATAAACTTATTAATTTATATTTATGCAAAGTTTGTAATTTTAGATTTCAAAGTTAATTCAAAGGTTTAATTCAAAGCATTTATTTGAATTAAACCATTTACAGGCACTTGTGTTGTGTAGTTGCTCGTTTAGAAACGTAGGTCTCTTTGGAGAAGAACGAGCAAGAAACTCCACGGACACTCTTTTAAATCATTTTTTTTTTAGAAAATACTGGTTTCATTAATCTTGTTGCTTCTATATGTGAAAACAATGTAGGCGAAGAGTAATACACAAAACATTAAAAAAAAAAAACAGGATAAAAGCCATGGCAGATAAGAGATGACCAATCTCAACTGTCAGCGCCGGTTCACCAATATGACGCGTGGATCAGCCCCATTTAGCTCAACCATTTTGAAGGGAACAGAATGATCCAACCATGTAGCAGGTAATTTTCAAAACTCATCTGATTGCAAAAAATATTTCACCAATTGGAAACTACGTTTTCTCTAAGTCCTATATTACATTAGTCCTATACGACAAAGGCTATATTTTACTATTATAGAATTAGGGATCTAAAATTAGGGGGAATTAGTGTAGGTATTAAATACTACCACCATCGCTGTATCTCAAGACTTACCAGTTTTTAAAACTGTTTAACACCCAGATAGAGCAATGACAATGGTTTAAAAAAATACTATTATTCATAAGTGATATACCGTTGCTTAGGTAATTTTTCTACATCATTTAGATCACTAGGATCACTTCATTTCTTCATATTATTAAATACTTAGCTCTTATGTGCCCAAAATTCTTGCCTATAAGCATTAACAGATTATGACGGAAGCAGTACTATTCGAGAAGAAAAGGCTAACTCACATGGGAAATTAGGGAAACTCCATGAGGAATTATGAAATACATACACAAAGAAATATTACGTTGGTTTTTCGAGTGACAAGGATAAAATAATATATTTTTCCGGATCTGTATTTAGTTGTAAACGTTGAAGCGGCCCAGAATTGAAAATTAGGTATTTGTAAAATCTATTGCTGTCGCGCGATGCCCGAACACAAACCGCAGAGCGCGATAGAGACAACTGCAGCTTTGACCGAAAATACCTATTAAAAGTACACAAAATCAATGATTCGTAGTCCCCTGATCATTAAAAAATAAAGAAAGGCTTTTGCCGTGTTCCAATGTTTTCTATTTTTTATATAATCAAGTCAAATTTGTTTTCTGAATGTTTGAACACAGCGGAAAATCATGCCAATTTTTTAGGTTTTTGAATATCCATATCTCTTTTAATTATAAATTTATGAAAAAAAGGAAAACATAGGGACATTCCAATAGTAGCCATGGATATTTAAAAAAATAATAATTGATCTACTGGCATTATCCAGGGAGGAAACAGGGGACTAAGTTTGTATGGAAAAACGGCCCTTGTGTTTCCTCTTAAAGGAGATGACTCGTACACAACCAATGGGACACTGTATTGCGTTAAAGCTAAGCGGTGAGATGTGAAAATAACGCAGGCCGATTGGTTGTTCGAGACATCTACACTCCTCACTGCTTTCGTGAAGTCTGGGTCTAAGTTCAGTTCGCTAAAAGTGCCGCATCAAAGAAAAAATGTTTTTGTACCTTTATTTCTTTTCGTTTTTAAATTGTTGCCCCACACTAGGAATTTTCCCTGTGTCGTGGGTGCGTTTACAAACATTTAAACTCACATACACAAACAGCCAGACCCGGAACAACTACCTGTAGGTCATACAAATATTTGTTCCGTGCGGGAATCTAACCCACGACACGCAGCGCAACAGTCAATCGCTCAACCACTGCGCCAACCGTGTCGTCTTTAAAATGTTACTCACTCATCTCTTCAGCCAAAAGACGTCCACTGCTGGACATAGGCCTCCCCCAAAGGAGGGATTTTGCCATAATCGTCACGCTTGGCAGGCGGGTTGGCGATCGCAGTATGGTTGTTACAAAGGCACAGAGAAGCTGCTGCCCATTCTCTGGTGAGGCCCTTAGTCGCCTCTTATGACACCCACGAGAAGATATGGGATGGTGCTATTCTTTACGTCCGACACCATAAAGCCTTTAAAATGTGGTTGTTTGTATATGTGAGTTTATATTATGTTTGTAAAGGCACCCACGATACGAAAACGACACTAAACAATTTCTCATGTCTTTTCCAGTTCTTAGTATGTTATCCATATCCAGTGGAGTGGGGCGAAGGTTACCCCCGAGGCATCGTGCTGATGAGGTTCCTGGTGTACTACTCCTTGCCGCTAGCTGTCATAGCTCTGTTCTACATCCTGATGGCACGGCATCTGGTCCTCAGTACACAGAATGTGCCAGGGGAAATGCAAGGAACGCAGAGACAGGTACTTTATTTTTCAATGTCTGTTAGTTTACGAGGTCACAAAAAAAGGCAGTACGACTTTAGTTTTGCAAATAGTAGATATTCCAGCTGATACTTACAATTATTGGTGGTCACTTGAGTAAAATTGATATAATTATTTACTAGCTGACACGACAGGCGTTGTCCTGTCAATAGATTTTCAATTTTCTCATCGTAGAAACCTTCCCTGGACGTCTACAAATATTTCGAGACCAAAATTAGCCAAATCGATCCAGCCGTTCTCGAGTTTTAGCTAGACTAACGAACAACGATTCATTTTTATTATATCGATTTAGACTTCATGCTGAATGCTGAACGCATTCTCTACCAATCAACTAAAAAGTAGTGAAGAGTTTACATAGCAGTTGTGTAATTATAAAAACCTACATAGTAGGTAAAAAACACATACCTAATTAAATAAACATCTAATATCTTCTTATCTATCTTTTCTTTCTAATATATAAAATTCTCGTGTCACAGTTTTCGTTCCCGTAAAATACCTCCGAAACGGCTTGACCGATTCTGATGAAATTTTTTGTGCATATTGGGTAGGTCTGAGAATAGACCAACATCTATTTTTCATCCCCTTTTTCACCCCTTTTTCATCCCCAATCCAAATGTTAAGGGTTAGGGTAGGGTAGGTGTAGGGTAGGTGTAGGGTAGGTGTAGGGTAGGTGTAGGGTAGGTGTAGGGTAGGTGTAGGGTAGGTGTAGGGTAGGTGTAGGGTAGGTGTAGGGTAGGTGTAGGGTAGGTGTAGGATAGGTGTAGGGTAGGTGTAGGGTAGGTGTAGGGTAGGTGTAGGGTAGGTGTAGGGTAGGTGTAGGGTAGGTGTAGGGTAGGTGTAGGGTAGGTGTAGGGTAGGTGTAGGGTAGGTGTAGGGTAGGTGTAGGGTAGGAGTAGGGTAGGTGTAGATAAATAGGCAGGTAAGTAGGTAGATCGGGACAGGACAACGTCTGTCGGGTCAGCTAGTCTAATATATAAAATTCTCGTGTCACAGTTTTCGTTCCCGTACTCCTCCGAAACGGCTTGACCGATTCTGATGAAATTTTTTGTGCATATTGGGTGGGTCTGAGAATCGGCCAACATCTATTTTTCATCCCCTTTTTTCACCCCTTTTTCATCCCCAGTAGGTAGATCGGGACAGGACAACGTCTGTCGGGTCAGCTAGTACTTACATAAAAGTACAAGATTCAAAGTTGAAGTACGCCGACCGACGCGGCACGACAATCGCACATCACAAAAATGATGCTTCGTGACTTTGACATGCCACCTGCCCACGATGTCCACTATCCCTGACTCTGAGAGCATAATTTGCAGCAGCACTTACTGAATAGCCAAAAGGCATAGGACATACATATTCCTAGAAAGGAGAGGGTATGCCCTAATGGTGCTAGTGATGTCTTTACATTCCTATTGGCTATTCAGTAAAGGCTGCAATATCTATCGCATCATAACATATGCGAACTACAACTGACGTATATCAAAGTTATCCTCGACATAAGCATACTTACAAAATCTCGACAACAACCATTACTACCAGTGTAGCCCACCAGACGACACCCGTCTTTGAAGATCAGCCATTTTCAATGAAGGATGAGGAACTATCCACACTGTTCCTACTTTATAATTTTATTACACTTCTTCTAGGGAGATTTGTGCACCAGTTTTGTTATTTGTATTATTTTTTTAGATGCGAGCAAGAAGGAAGGTTGCTGTCACGGTGTTGGCGTTCGTCCTAGTATTCGCTGCGTGCTTCCTTCCCTCCCATGTCTTTATGATGTGGTTTTATTACTGGTAAGCTCCAAGTTCCTCAGTAATATTTTATGAAAACATAACATATTTTATTTTGCAAATATGGGGACAAGACATGACATGGTGACATCAAAATATTGCAGCATCGGTAAAGGCAAAATTGACAAAACTCAGAAAAAATATTTAACACTTTGAACGCCACGGCAGACAAAATATGTGCGACGCCAGTGGAGGTTTTATCTTCAATATTTTTGGCTCGGCAGTTAATGTATTAAATATGCCAAAGTGCTTTAGAAACACCCTTCTATCTGGAGGGCCAAAGATGCGTATTAACTTTAGTTCACCATCGCTAGGAGCAACAATGATTTTGTTATATTAGTGCATTTTCAAAATGCAAAATCTCAACTGTTGCACCGTCACACACATTATAATAGGTATTGAATATAAAAAAAAAACCTTAAAATGACTCTCCTGTAAAATCACTGTAAATACAGTTATGACCTTGTGTTACCAAAGGGGCGATAGAACAAAAACCATATTTTACCAGAAGGCATACAGTAGTTCAAAATACACCAGATATGCCAAGGACATAAAGGCAAGAAGTAAGGACAGACGTATTTCTTGTGATAAACATAATGCAAGGTGGGATATACATATCAGAAGACTAATGTAGTTTACATGTAGTTCAATAAGGACAAACAAAGACCACAGAATAAGGAAAACTCATAGAAGCGACACCTACTCACTTTTCCTCGTGCGTGCGCAGGCGTTATCTGCAAAGAGACTTGGCAAAAAACGAGACCGCAGTAAATTCAGCATCGCAAGCAACTTTACTATTGAGACCTTAGAGACAATTCTGCTAGACCAGATGATTAGGAACGATCGCATGCAAATCTTAGTCAAAAACGCCTCTATTTACAATCATTTTTGACAAGATTTTGACATTGATATTCTTAATTAGTAGAGTTGGGGTTGGTGATGAACGTTTTCAACACTCCCATAATCGTAGGTATAAAGACTGCGTTCGGAGCAGGAGTTCCACTTCTATAATTCCTTATTCTATGACGATACATTAAATCTAGGGGCCGTGCAAGCAGTCACGTATTGTATCTACTAAAATGCTTACGTGTACAGTTCGAAACAAAGGCGTCACGTGACTAATAGCCATAGTAGTGTGTGCTGTACGTGATGGTTGACGTCATAGGTCGGTTGAACATAAATTCCAAGGATTTTCGATTCTTTGAAATGAACATAGTGTAGCGATTTCTCCGGCAATAGTAGATCGATTTTGAAATTTTTTATTATGGATAGTCTGCCGTAGGGTTGGCCCCAAATAAATTTCATGGAAATATTCCTCCTGTAATGGTGACAATTAGGGCACAACTAAATTTATTTGTCTTACCATTTCGTATGGATTTGGATGGTTTCAAATCGGTTCTAAAAAGCGAAAATTTTATATTTAATTATAGGACATAATCCCTCTGACTCTTCACACATAGGCCACGGCGTACATATAGTATTAAGACCATGAAACCGCAGTAGGCTTCACAGTACCGTGATCACTGTGACGGTGTCACAGTATCGGGGATTCTATCTACCTGATGGAAACACAATTTACCCTCATACATCACTAACCTGTCAAGTATACTCACTGACCATTCCATTAATGATCAAGCTACTAACTCTTTCCAAGGATTGATTGTGAAGACAACATAAAGGCACCTACACGCAGTGCCGGCGACCTGCGGCCTAATTCACGTAACTAAAGAAGTGCTGTAGCAGTGCAGTTGCAGTTAAGTTTCAATCAAAACAACGCTTTTCGTATCCTCTACCTCTGTCAGACACGCTTGCGTCAAGTTCGCGTCACGCGAGCGTAATAACGGCAATCTACTGTTGCGCGTCTTTGGTGCGTGATTCGGACCGCAACATGATCGGTATTCTACTATTCGTTTGACGTAAGAAAAAGCACTAAAATCTGTACAGGGGTGTTATTTTAATATTATAATAACGTCATATTCATTGAAATATAATTGATTCTATTCGATTATTTAGTGAGTAATATTTTTTCTCTCATGTACGAAGTAAGTTTGGTAGAGTTTGGCTGTCGTACAATTGACGTGCAGTTTACGCGTAGCTTACGCGCAGTTCAAAGATTACAAGAATACCGTTTATAACTCAAACTTGAACTTAACTGCAACTGCACTACAACTTCATCGGCGCGTCATAAAATTACGTGAATTAGCCCTCTGGACGGTTATGTAATGGCGTCAACCAACCCGGAGGGTAACTGAGCCGCCGATCTGGCCACGCAAACTAGTCGCAGTCGCCGGTATGGCCGCTGAGTTATGCTGGTGGGTTGCGCGGGGAGCCGGCATCAGTTCACAAAGGAACACAAAGTGTACCTACGCTACTACGCGTTCTACCCGGCTTTCACAACTGGAATGATGCTCTGTGGCCGCCAGCGTCAAATGCTGGCGGCCTGATTATGTCGACGGTTTACCCGTGCAGCAAAACCCCCCGGCTGTGCCGCCGGTATAGTGTGAAGGAGCCTTAACACATGAAACTCACCTCTTTTATAACCTTAATAAGGTATATTTCTTTATCCTCAGCCCAACAGCACAAGAAGATTACAATGGCTGGTGGCACGCACTGAGGATCATCGGCTTCTGTCTGTCGTTTCTCAACAGCTGCGTAAATCCTATAGCACTATACTGCACCAGCGGCATCTTCAGGAAACACTTTAATAGGTGAACCATAAACAATAATCTATCCAATTAATTCTAATTAAGTCAGGTGTATGAAGGGTAGAGGTAAGGAGAACTCATATGGGGGGGAGGGAGTTGAAAAAGTGTCCAGCTTTAAGCAGTAAATAACAGCTGTTCCAAAACACCGAAATGGCGCTCGTGTTGGCACAGTTATGTGGGGTTGCCAACTTTTTTTGCAAGAAATACAGTATATTCAGGTTGGAGAAAGAAAATCAACAGTATTTCAATAAAATAAAGAGTACTATATTTTTTCCAGTACGTTCTCATACGAGGGAGTGTGTGGTGTGGCGCGCCTAGAAATGTACCAGTGATATTAAAAACAGTATTTTTTATACTGTTTTTTGTTCAACAGTAAAAAGTATAAAGTAGCGAAAAACAGTTTAATACTGTTTTTAAGAGTATAGTTGGGAACCCTACAGGTAGGTATGGTATGAATGTAGCAGTTCTTGACGGATTGAAGCCGGTAAGCCGGTTTAGAAAATGTTTTCCCGGCGGCGACTATAGTACATTTTAACGTACACTTTTTCATACACAGAGATAGTGTTCCTTACCTCTACCTTCCATAAAGTCAGGTGGAATAAAAGCCTCATCTAGTAAGAGAAAGCTCGAGCATTGATCACTTCGCTTGGTCTTGGCGGATTGGCGATATCAGACTATGTATTTGCTATGTATATTAATTATGTCCAGGTTTCCCCATTATGTTCTTCGTCACCGATGTCAGGGATTTCTTAAAAAGTAAACATACATTGAAAAAGTCCCGTTGGCACTTGCCCGGTATAAAACCTGCAACTTCATGCTTGAGAAGCGGGCACCTTAACCACTGGGCCCTCATGACGATAGACGGTACGGTGATGGTAGCTTTATTTATAACATAAATAATTCCTTTCAAATTTGATTGCTTCCAGGTACCTCTTATGCCGTAGCAGTTCAACGCACGGACCGCGAGGTTCTCTCTCCCTGTCCACCTCAAGAAGACTGCATTCGAGCAGGAAAACTAACATCAGCATGGTGCCTAGAACGTAAGTTTATCAAACATTAATTCATTTATTGCAGGCTACCAAAGAGTATTATAACTATCAGGCTACACAGGCCCATTGATAAATGCACTATTTTGCACTTAAATCACTTTTGTGCTGTCCTGTGGCGCTTATCCACGGAAGCGACGGAACACCATGTCTTCTTCCATGACGAGGGGCAGATAACAATTCGACACTCGCACCACGAACGCCACGCCACGCCTTGAATTTGGCGTTGCGGCGCTAATCCAGGAACTGTACCCTCGATGTCCACCGCCTAGTGGTGGCAGGCGGGAGAAATCCACCGCTGTGTACCGTTTAGCGGCACGCAGACTTACATCGGGCTCCGTTGGTGCTTAAAGAAATAAACCCTCACTGCTTTTTGTACATCGCCAATATCAGAGACATCGCAGATGATATCTAGACAAAGCATAAATGTATGGTCTGCATAATAATATAATATTATCCCAACCGAACTTACCTAACCTAAAAGTTTAATGGGCAGTACCTATGCGTAGTTAAAGACTATGAAGGTCTTCTTTGCCCCCGGCGAAAACACAAGCGTGCAATAAAATCGTGTGTTTAGATAGTTAAACTCATTTGTGCACGCGCTTGTACTTATACAGCTTTAATTTGTGTTGCGCGGACAACGGCTGCCGTAGGAGAAGTAGGGAGATGACCTAGATGTATACTGCGAGGTCATGTTCGAGGCGGCGTAAGAAAAGAATACCTGAAAGGAATTCGGGAAGCCCTTTGCCCAGCAGTAGGACACAACAGGCTAATAAAAAAATAAAAAAAATATCCAAGCGCACACACACATGGCACCGAGCACACAGATGTGTAGAACTATCTGTATCTGTGTCCTTCTGTGGTAATGTAACTCCCCAACGGATGAACTTTGATTTAGTTTTTTTTCTTAAAAAACCGTGTTTTTAGGTCCAATTCAAGAAAAAGCTGTATTATCAGCCTTTTTCTGCTTGATTAAAGGATGTGAGCATCTTCCACAGGTCTGAAGAAGTTTTGTTTGTTTCGCGGATTTTCTTTTATTTTACCAACATGTTGCAACCCATATTTGATTACACGACAATCTCTATTTACAGGACCAGCGTCGGGCGCGAGAGCAGCATCAGGCTGCTCAACAACGGTTCCTCAAAGCTCTGAGGCAGGAGTCGTGGCCTCAGGTCCACGGCTAACAACAATCAAGAGCGGTCCAAAGAGAACTATAGCAAATCATTTGCCTATAAAAATGACTGTTTAGCGCCTTTCCCCAAGTGTTGTGAGAACGAAAACGGAGTGAAACTTCCAGAAACTAATATTGATGTCAAGGATGCTAGCAGTACTGAAAGTTTCTTCCTGCCTGTTGATAACTTTCGTTCTTGTTAGCCTAATTTGTAAGGGTTTATCCATATGTAGGGGGGTCTTCTCTGAAACTACTCAATCGATATCGATCGAAAAAATCTTTCACGAATTGGAAGCTACGTTAACCCTGAGTGCTTTATGCTTTATTGCATTATCATAAAATTAGGGAACCACGGACGAAGTCACAGGCAATGTGCTAGCATACCATAAAAATGGAGAGAAGACGTCAACTATTTTAGTGAAACCCGTTTTGGAGACCTTGAATCGTGTTAGGGAATGCTGTCTCCAAAAAATGCAGTTATCAGAAAGAGATAGTACCCTATTTACGTGCTCTCTCCATTTCATTATAAGCATCATGGTCGAATCTGTGAAAGTCGCATACAAGCACCCAAGAAGCTTATAGGTAAAAGACCTCTTTCTTTTCATTATTTTTGGTTTTTGATGCCAGTCTATTTTAGAATTAAAAATATGACTATCCTGGTAACCTACATTTTGGTTTAATTTTGTACGATATGCACAATAAGTGTCACCCCAATGATATAAATAAAGCTTTTAAAATTAAATTCATGTTTTATAAGCAAAACGAATATTTTCTTTTTGAAAATCGAATTAACGTTATGTTTACTGCTAGAATAGGGTAGATGACCACACCAATTGTGTACATAATTTTATGAGCTGTCAAAACACGAATCCCCCATAGATTTTGTGCGGCAATTTCTTCGTATGACGTCACTTGTAGGTAGTTATTTTCCAACTCAATTGACTATTAAGATTTCAAAGTAAAATTATAGATACAGGTACCTAAAGAAAATTGATCATAGGAACAGAAAGATTAAATGAATACCCTGTTCACAATAAGATTAGACATAAACACAAACCTTTTTTACAGTCCCTTCAACCGATTTTGACTTCTATTCCGTAGGCTTAAGGATGACATTAGAGGCAAAAAAGTGGTTACAATAACAACTGTTCACTGCAGTTTCCATTTGTCATGCTACCAAAGCAATATGAGTCAAAATCGGTTGAACGGACTGTAAAAAAGGTTTTTGTAAATGTCTAATCTTATTGTGAACAGGGTATAGTTCACTGCAAGTGTCATCTGCCAATGTGTGCTAAGCCCTCGGATTTTGAAAAATGATCGCATTCGTGTTTGTATCAATCTATCAAAAATGTATCTAATTTACCTACATTTTTGACAAGCTTTAGCATTGATAGCCGCTAAGATGAAATTAATTTTGAGCGATTTTTTACAGAAATTGGCCTTCTATAGTTGAGGGTCGCTGTGGAATATGATTTTGGTAAAATAAAGAGCTTAAATATTATGTCTATAAAACCCAGTTTTATATTCAATTTTTAAGTACCTATGTAGGTAATTACGTATGCTAACGGAAAGAAAGGGATAATAAAATTAGGTACAGGCGCCAGTACATCAAACCATACCAAACTGACAAATTTTCCCAATTGAATTTGAACCTTATCGTTTTGTAATAATATTGTAAATCTATCTAAGAAAGAATCATGGCAGGATTTGTAAAAAAATATAAAGATGTTTAGAGAAGTTGAAATTCTAATTCTTATACTCTTGGGTACCTATACTCTTGGGTATCATCAGGCATTTACAATATTTATAAACCCCGCAATAAAAATGGTTAAAGTATTATTTCAGAACGAAACGGCGACTGACAGTAACAGTGGCACTGACAGTCGACGTTTCGCAGTTCTAACACTGAAATTGCATCGTTTTATGGGAAATAATGCCATTTTTTTTTTGCTCACACTTCTCTCATCACTGGTCTGCCAATTTGATAGATCCGTTAATGTCATTTGTCACTTTCTTTTTTTTTATAAACACAAAATAGGCAACGAGATATAACGAAAAAGTGTTATTTTCATTCCGAAATAATTTAATTATGCGGGGGTTTGAAAATATGGTAAATATATCAATCTACTCCTGGTAATGTATTCTCCACATTGAAAAATATTTTAAACCCTCTAAATGTTTTTTTCTTTTTCATACAAATGAATGTATGGATCTCGCCATGACTCTTTGACAGATTGTTGTAGCTTGATGTGACTTCCAGTGTATTTACAATCGTAATTGGCAATATAAACTAAACATCAATTTATTTATATGACATCATAATAAACGCTAACATGTAGTTAAAATAATTGTAATTGTTTATAGAACCAGCCTTTTTTTTTTGTTCCTCTGCAGAGCAAAGGCCTCTTCTCATATAGAGAAGGTAAGAAAGGCGAATTGTCAATATCTGACTTATAACTTTCTCACGATGTTTTCTTTAATCGATGGCAATAAACTTCAAGATAAACTGAGAAGTAAGTACTACAAGAATAAAAAAAACTGTTATTTTGCCCGGTATTGAAGTTGCAACCGCATGCATAAGAGGCTGGCGCCTAAACTATAACTACTTGTAGACGTCGACAAAATGTTCCTGATAGCAAAAATATTTGATGTACCTACCACTGGCTTTGTCACTTTCATTTGAATTTGAAATCATCATACAGCAACTTTTGCTTGCTAAAATTGCAGCTAACGGTTATAGAAATAAATTGGCGATGTAAATCACAGTTGCAAAGTTCATTACCGCGATGTACGATACCGCGAATGTTTACCATCGCGATATTCGTTGCCGCGAAAGTTTACCTTCGCGATATTCGTTGCCGCGAAAGTTCTTTATTGCAATGATTGTGTAGGTAATCTTTCTAGGACGGATTCGACATGGATCAACTTTCGCGACAACGTACGTCGCAATGGTAAAGTTTCGCAGTACCTAACGTACACCGCAGTAAAGAACTTTAAAAAGCAATGAACGTCACGATGGTAAACTTTTACTGATTGTAAAGGGAGTCTCATTAAGAGTGCACTTTTTCATTTTAAAATAAAAACATGTATTTTTTGAGGGAGTTGTGATATTTTTATTTGATTGGAAAGAATATAAAATATCCGGCAAATGGCCTTCACGGCTCTGATGACAGGCGATTACTCTTTTCATGAAATTTTCCATGACTTTTTCACAGAGATGTAGCTATATCTCACCGATGACGCGTTGGATCTCGGAATTGAACTCAGGAATTGTTTCTAGTTTATTCGCACAAACCCAAGATTTCATTAAACCCCAAAGAAAAAAATCACACGGCGTTAAATCGCATGATCTAGGTGGCCAGTTGACATCAGAATTTCTTGAGATAATTGTTGATTCTTGTTTCTGCAATAAATGAAATCGTTGCTGCAATAAATCGATTGTTTCATGCGCGGTGTGGCCGTCTTTCTGAAACCACATGTCGTCCAGAGGGCTAATTAACATAAATGTATGACGCGCCGATGAAGTTATAGTGCAGTTACAGTTAAGTTCAAGTTTGAGTGATTAACGGTATTTTTGTAATCTTTAAACTGCGCGTGAACTGCACGTCAATTGTACGACAACCAAACTCTACCAAACTTACTTTGGTGTAGCTACATGAGAGAAAAAATATCGATCGTTTACATTTCAATGAATATGACGTTATTATAATATTATAATGATACCCTAATACAGATTTTAGTGCTTTTTAACTGTCATATTGAGACGTCAAACGAATAGTAGAATACCGATCATATTGCGTTCCGAAGCACAACACCAAAGACGCGCAACAGTAGAATGCCGTTATTGCGCTCGCATGACGCGAACTTGACACGAGCGTGTCTGACAGCGGTAGAGAATACGAAAAGCGTTGTTTTGATCGTACCTTAACTGCAACTGCACTGAAACAGCGCATCTTTAGTAACGTGAATTAGCCCACAGATCCATATCGTCCAGTTGAGGCCACAAGAACTTCGTTATCATGTTCCTGTAACGAATGCCTTTCACAGTCACTGCACTTTTCAAATTTTCACAACAAGTTTGTAATACGTTTTCACAATTATAACGCGTTGTTCTGTCGCGAAGCGCTCCATTTTTAATAATCAGAATAAACATGTCATAGATAATGTAAAACTTGAGAGTTGCCACTTGCACGAAAGAAAAAGTCACTCTCTTTATTGAGACAACCTTTATTTGATAATGTACTATAATATTATTATCTATGTACATACATTACATATCCGTAGGTACATTGTAAATAAGTAGATTAATATAACTGTTAATAAAATTATTATAGTAATTAAATTAATAATTATAGGTATCTAAACGTTATGTAGTACCTATACACTGTAATTTATTGTAAATAGGTATTATTGTCGAAATTTAATAATATAATTATATTAAGGGGCAGACAAGAGCCAACTACTCCAAAAGTGACCACTATTAGCGTTAAGCAACGATTCTTTTAATTTATTAAATGCAAAACAATGGAAAGTCACTCGAGAAATACTTCAGGCCCCTTATTCACAACCATTCGATACGTTTCCGTGTCGGTAAGGAACCGTATTCGACAATCTCATTTCCGGATTCAGTCTTCATAATCGAATTTGAACTGTCAAAATTATTCGGTTTCGGATTTGTGAATTGCGTTTGAAGGACATCTTCGATATCTTTTGACTTTCGGTTCGGTACGGAATCGAATCGAATGATTGTGAATAAGGGGCCTGGTAATTTACTAGTTAAGTACTGTTTGAGATTTTTTAATTTTGATCTGATTTAGGAGATATAGAAATAAAACTATGGGAGGCGCAAGTTGGCTCTTGTAAGCCCCTTAATATCTTTACTAACATTAAATAGCTGAAGAGTTTATTTATGTTAGAACGCTTTTAAACTAAAGAAAGAATGGTCCAATCCTGAGAATTTTTTCGCTAATAGGAAGTAACGTTATCCCCATGCTTTGGTATATTTTACAATATAAATACAAAATCATGATTCCGTAAGAAAATTCACACGGGTAAACATTAGTAAACTTATGTAACATTATCTACAAAATACCAATAGATTACCTAGAAGTAGTGAATAAAAAATGTAAAAAAAATTAAATTAAAAATTTAAAAAAAACCCCAACGCAAAACATAAAAGCGATTACCTATGTAAAAAGTAAATAATAATACTTTTGTTGAGCCATCAAATGTTTGTTCGTTGAAATGGCGCTATAATGTCGCGGCGGGGTACCGCTTAAGTAAGTCAGTCCCTCAATTTCATTCACTGTCTATTAATTTACCAGCATTTCCGACCAATTTGCTTCGATATTATCAAATTTTTGTTGCTAATCTAGTTGTTAACCTTGTTGCAAATCTAGTTACCATCAGTTCGCTATTTTAGATATTTAGTTATTGCTTTAAACTTAGCGGTACCCCGCCGCGACATTATAGCGCCATTTCAGCGAACAAACATTTGATGGCTCAACAAAAGTATTATTATTTACTTTTTACATAATCGCTTTTATGTTTTGCGTTGGGGGTTTTTTTAAATTTTTAATTTCATTTTTATTTTAAATTTTTTTAATGTAATTTAGTTTGGTTTTGTGTGGTCAGTGTGGTCACCTATAATAATATGTTTGAAAGCAAAGTAAACATCCGGTATGCGTCTAAGATCCCTACCGCAGCAAACAAAAGAGCTGATAACTTTAAAACTGCTGAACCGATTTTGATGAAACATGTCTAAGAACCATCGCTAGAGAATCTACTTTCAAATAAAAAAAACCGCATTCAAATCGGTTCACCCGTTAAAGAGCTACAGTGCCACAGACAGACACACAGACACACAGACACACAGACACACAGACACACAGACACACAGACACACAGACACACAGACACGTCAAACTTATAACACCCCTCTTTTTCGTCGGGGGTTAAAAAAAACAAACACATAAATGTTTTGTTTTTAAATTTTGTAGAATTATTTAACTATATTTTTAGTCCTTGTGTTCTAGACCATTATTATTGCTTTTTTGTTTATTTCTATGTGTAGGTCTGTAGTTTTACTGTTTTTGTAATTTTCTGACAAGTGTGGAAAAAATGGCAGAAATCCTAACAATTTTCTCATCATACTTAGAAATGCTGCTGAATGCTGCTTATACGACGACAAAATAACAAAACATCAAACCTGCATGTAGTCTCAGAAGGAGTAGACAGAGGTACAGTAGGTACTGCAAGACTTCAGACCATGCTGAGCCTTACTGTACCGAATCGTAATATGTTCTGTTGTGTATGGTGTACTGGGAGTCGGAGGTCGTTTAAATCAAAGAGGAGAAAACGAAAGAAATCATAATATTCTAAATAGCACGTCTGCACACAGCGAGCGCCAGGTTAAAATATCGCCTTGATATGAAAATAAGCATAACGCTTCTAAATTCAAAATACTTTCTAGAACCAAGCCAGAGTGTTTAGACGAAACATTTAGTCGTACACACTCATTTCGCCAGTCTAATGGCGGGTCCACATATGTTTCATTTACCCGATCCGATTGATGTATCCGCATCACCGTGTCATTCATCGTACTGTATCAAGCTCTGTATCTAGTTATAGACGCCTTTATTTCACTCCGTATCATACATGTCGTATCCTTAAGAAAAAGCATCGGCAAATCGTCCCGTATCTTCTTTGATGATTGAACAAAATCCGACTCGAAATGGAACAGGCCGTATCGCTGATAGGCGCGATCATGCTACGCGTCGGCGATACGGATACGGTGATCGGATCGGGCAAATGATCATATTTGATTGAGTCCAACTGGATCGATCACAGTTTTTTTAACCGACTTCAAAAAGGAGGAGGTTATCAATTCGGAAGTTTGTATTTTTATTTACGTATGGTCGGGCATTACTCCTTCATATATAGACGGATTTGCAAAAGTTTAGTACGAAAGGAGTTTATTCCGAAATGTTCCCGTATAAATTTTATCGAAATTGATTCAGCGCTTTTTGAAAAAATCAACATAATCCCAAAAACATTACGTAGTTGACGTTGTTTCTTCAATCTTTGGAGGACTTTCAATCTCTGATTTAAGTGTGTCGCCGTTTCTTATTGGATTTGAATGTTACTAAAAAGCGATACTAAAAAGTGAAAAATAAAATCTTTACATAAAAAGCAACCGCCTTCAAAAACTAAAAAGTGATAAATAACTTTAGCACAGAACACACATTACTTTAGTTTCGGAAGTCGGTGGCGATACAAAATAACAAACAGAACAAAGCCACCGCCACCGACTTCCGAAACGAAAGTAAGTGTTCTGTGCTAAAGTTATTTATCACTTTTTAGTTTTTAGTTTTTTGTGATAAATGTTTTTTTTTGTTTAGTTTTTCTCACACTTGCGATTCAAACTTTTGACATTGGCAGCATGGTCAGCATTGGGATTGCTGACCACTTACAAAAAACCGAATAGAGTTTTCGAACGTTGTTAATTACAGCGATTGGTCTGCCTATCGGCTACTACTTATTGTACATATTCTATGATTTACCTCTAGGTATATTGTAAATGATATACCTCTGCAACTAACTTGCACTCCGTAAACAACTCCAGGAAGTCTTATCAACCTCTGCAAGTGTTACCCTTTGATTATATATAATGTCTAGATGGAGCGTCGCCCTACAATCATAACAAAGAAAACGAGTCAACAATTTCAAGTATGTGTGCGTGCAGGCATCGTTTTACACTGTGCATCTACGTCTCTGTGTGCGTAAATAATGATTATATAAGCAATTATGTATATAATTATACATAAATTAATATTATTATACATTTATTAATCATTTATTATTATTATTACGCATTTGGGCTTTGATTATATAAGCACTTGTCAGCCAATAGTTGGCTGACACATTTTGACACGTTTGCGTGCACTTGACGCTCCATCTAGACATTATATATTATCTATATATGTATGTATTTACGAAAAAAAATGTATTTGTGTATGTATATCAGCTGTCTGACACCCATAGTACAGGGTCTCCCTAGTTTGGGGTCAGATGGCCGTGTGTGAAAATGTCCCCACATATTATATTATTATTATATTATATATAATCAAAGGTGTCTCAAAAACACGTTTATGATGAGCGACGCGAAAAATTAGAACCCAATTTGACGTGTCCAACACACATCAAACTGTTTCCCTGATTAATTAAATGTCTAATATTGTATTTTTTGGATGTACAGACGCTAGCACATCAAACTGCCCCAATGTGTCAAAATATTTCTTTGAGTTTTTTGAGTTTTTCAACTTTATTCATAAAGAAAAAGAATAAAGTTCATGTTTAATTGGGAAAATTTATCAGCTTGGTATAACTTGATGTGCGGACGACTGTACATTGAACTGTTGTTGTTATTGATATTGTGAAACATTTGGCATACCTATTGAGATTGTGTACTGAGTCCATAGCAACATTTTGCGCATCGCTTTCACCATGTAGGTATTTAAATTATAATCCGGTAGGTCCCGCAACTGTTTTTTTTTTAAGAGAAACGTCTTTGGCAGTAAAATCGTCCAGCTACTTATGCCATTTTCTAACGTTACCCATTACTGGCTGTGCTCGAAGTCGAGCGACTGTTTTTGCTTAACAAATATCGTTTTTCATGTCAAAAATATCAAATTATTCAACCTTGAGTAGTTCCACCAAAAGTCGTTAATTCACGTGGCAAAAACGCGAAAGCGCGCGCGCACTCGTAATAAATACGAAAATGTGACTCATCGCTGCCGCAGACCTTTAGGTTGTATTACTTAGAGAGTATCACCACAGTTTGCCGTCACGGCAAACGTCATGACTCTCATGCCGTCATGCTCCCTCTACGCCACCTCTCGACTCCCTTGCATGTATGATGCGCATACTATACACTCCGCAGCTTCTGCTTCTCTGTATGAGCTGCATACGTACTATTCTACATATTTACATACATACATTACATACAACATATTTACCGCTCGTGTTTTTTTTTATTGGTTTTTATTCATTAGAATTATGGAAATACACTGATATGTTACACATCTGCCGAGCGTCCATTAACGGTTAACTTTTTTTTTCTAGTCATTACTTGCTACTCTTTTATACTAATGTTTGTATATAACATCGATGTAATTAAGAGGTTTAAAATAAACATAAATAAAATATGTTTCTTAATAACTGTTTGGTTTTATTTGTAGTCCACGAGAGAAAATATTTAGGTAGGTACAGACAGTCATCAAGTGGGTAAAATGCGTGAGAGGTAACCAGTTACTTAATGACGCTAAGTACTATACAAGACTTAGGTACATCCATCGTACCGTCCTACACTGAATTGCGGGTTCGAATCCCGCCCAGGGTAAACATTTGTGTGATGAGCACTTGTGTTTGACTTGTGTCTGGTTGTTGTTTATCTATATACGTATGTATTTAAAATGTATTTGGGTATGTATATCAGCTCAAGTCCGTGATAAGACCTGTCGTTCTGTATGTATCAGAATGTTGGGCCGTGAAGAAGATGGATGAAAAAAGATTGCATGTAGCGGAGATGAGAATGTTGAGATGGATGTGTGTAGTGACCAAAATGGATAAAGTAAGAAATGAATATATTAGAGGAAGTTTGAAAGTGGCGCCAGTGACAGAAAAGTTGAAAAGGAATCGTTTGTCTTGGTATGGGCATGTGAAGAGAAGGAATGAAACGCATGTGGCCAAAAGAGTTATGAATAATAATTTGGATAGATGGAGAGGGAGAGGAAGGCCAAAGAAAAGATGGATGGATTGTGTGAAGAATGATATTAATGAAAAGGGAGTCAATGAAAGCATGACGTTGGACAGGACGGAATGGAAGAAGAAAACATGTTGCGCCGACCCCAAGTAACATGGGATAAGGGCAGGAAGAAAAAGTATGTATATCAGCACGCGTAGCATGACCACGCTATGTCTGCGGAAGAATAGACATACTGACAGCAAGAATAGACAAGTCAGTAGGTACACTTTGTCTATTCTTCCTGTCAGTAACTTGTCTATTCTTGCTGTCAGTATGTCTATTCTTCCGTAGACATAGCGTGGTCATGCTACGCATGCAGCTGTCTGACACCCATAGTACAGGGTCTCCCTAGTTTGAGGTCAGAGAGTCGTCTGTGAAATGTCCCCACATATTATTAGGTATTACTGAGTATGAGCTCTTATTTTCTACGTAGTTTCACTCTGTCAACCTATATTAAATCTTGTGAATGGTGTTAGGATGAATATGGACAAGGCGAAGAACTCCAACAATCCAAATCCTTACAAAACTACACAAATTATACTTGAACAAACTATAATTTAATGAGAATATACAAATCTTTAAAAATGAAAACAAATCTATTCTTACTTTTTCGTTCTTTGGCTAAAGAATCAACATTGCCATACAACGTGGCAATGCTGCCAGCCAACTGGGCACGTATCCCGTTGACAGCACTGTGGACGAGTTCTATGAGCCCCAATGAGCTTCCTTTTATATTTTAGTATTACATAATTTTATTGTTCAAGTTGGAAATATAAGAATTTCAGGAGATCATTGACCGGTGTTCTACCTTGACCATATCCTTTCCTTTGGCAAAGCTAGCATCAATATACGGAGTTATCGAGAAGAATACCTAGTTTGGGTGGGCCACATATAGCAAATTAGGCGATAATATCCTGAAGAGCACAGGATCATGAAACTGGCACGAGATTCTAGAATCCGAGACCCTCACAAAAGCATTCTATATTTTTAACTTGCACCGAATCAATTTGAAATAGTAAGTAGGTATTTTGTGGTATTAGTGTTATTAGTCTATATTGTTTCACTGCAGCAGGACAAAGGCTTCTCTTTCTCCTTTCCGGAACCCACATTGTAGTAGTTTTACCCCATGACCGAGTTCGATATGCGGCAGACGTGACCGGCCCAGTCCCACTTACCTAAGCTTGGCTGTTTCTTGAGTGACGTCGGATAATTATGCAATAGAAAAAAATAAAATAACAATGTTATGTAGTAGGTACAAAATAATATCTTTACTAACACATAATCATCATAATTCTTAAAAACATAAGTAGGTAGTTTTACAAAAAAAAGGAATATTATTCTTAATGAAACCAAATACTTTAATTAAGATTTTATTTCCTATGATATACGAGCACTTTTATTAGGTTCACCTGTAATTAACTGTGTAAACAAACTTAGAAGATTAATTTCACCTTTTTTAATTATAGGTATTGTATCGATTTGAAACTTAGGAAAATGTATGTAGGTAATATCCATGACAAGTTAATAATTTGGCACCGTTGAACTGATCTGATGATGGACCCGACAGTAAGCACTGGAACTCTATAACGGAACGACGTCTCCTATTGGACTTGTTAGAATTGACTGTAGATGCACTTTGGCCATGATTCATTTTCTGGTTCTGGTGATAGAGCCGGGCACTAAAACTGCACAACGCAACACTGTCTTGTCTGACCTTCTTAGAATTGTCACCAATAAATCTCGAAATTACCAAAAGTACAAGTTATCCTTAATAGCAAGACGTTACTGACCTGATAGATATCTCCACTTTTTACAGTCAGAGAAGAAATTCTACCTCTGTGTTGCCTGTAAGGCACCTACAACCTACAGAAGAATTACTGCAAAGGATTTTTATAACTTCTTGATCGTTCGGAAGACTCATTGAGTCATAATGCCATTGTTTAACTTTTGTGTCTTCCATCACCAGTCTTAAATTTTTTCCCAACGATGTTTCCTTCCAGGCTAACCGGATGCAGCTGAATACCAGTTCATATTTGATATGGCATTGAGCCCCTCTACAGGGGGTACTCGGTATGAAGTGGTCAATTGGTTAGATGACACCGTTAATAACCAATAACTTTTCTAACAAATCACTTGAAATAGCCCTGAAAACACGATTAATCTTTCGAATGTCTTATGTTACACAGTTCGACATAAGCAGCGGAGGTTTGACCTTCAACACTTTTCCCCGACAGTCGTTGAGTTAATTTTCATTTTAATGTAAAATTGTACTTTTAGTTGCTTTGAAATCTATAAATAGTTCGTCAATTGAGTTGACAAATTACTACCTACATGTGATTTCATTAGTATAAATAGCCATACAGAATGTATGGCGCAATCGCGATTTGACAGCTTATATAAAGTATGTCAATTGATTGGTGGTGTCATCTACCCAATTGGACAGCCATTCACCGCGACTGATTGACGATTGACCGCGACAATATAACCTCGATAAGTAGGAGCCGTAGAAACGGATAAAAGTCATCACTATAACAACATCACTCCTTATAGCAAATAATTTGCCATTGAAATTGGGGCTTTAAATCGTATACATTAGAGTAAATTTTAAAATAAAATCACTTGTCGGTGCGGTGCTGTTATAGTGATAACCTTAACAAGTTAAAATGAAAACAAGAGGCACAAGTTTGAAAAACTTTATTTATCGTGAAAGTCTACAAATTATAAATAATTAAGAAGATAATGATTCATATTTTTTAGTTTTAGACCTAAATAAAAAAATATTTTCAACTTAAATAGATACAACAACAACACACAAAACAAAATCGTTTGTTTGGAACAGAAACAGATACATAAACAGATATAAACGATGGCAGCGTACAGGGGGCTTACCATAAACTTTCAGAATATTTGCCAAGTGCAGGGGCAGTTACAGAAATAAAACTTTTAAGATTAATTTTAAATCGTTTTGAGAACGCTTGGTAGTTAACTGAAAGTAATGCAGGTACTAGTTTCTGTTAACCAATATTTAATGGACAGCTCTTAAGATATATCGCCTTCACATAGTAAAAAACGTATAAAAGTTTAGATATTTTTAACCTATTTACAAAATATATATGATTTATTTCATACATTCATAACAAAAAGTATGTATTCCTCAAAGACCCAGGCAGTCGTAATATTGTATTTCAAACTTTAATCGTTCTTAAGATTTGTAACAGTTCTAAACCAAGGATTTGTTTCTATTGTTCTTAAATTCCTAACATACTAACTTTTATTGTCTTTTTTTATCAATAAAGTATTTTAGTGTCAATTTTTCACCTGTATTGCCCTCATAAACTTTATCAAGAAGAATATTTAATTTTTCGTGGTCTTTTTTAGTGTAATTAAAATAATGGATTGGTGTAAGTCCTGATCTATCGCGAGTCATACAAATTTCCGTGAATTGTTTTCTATCTAAAAGAGAATCTAGTTTCTCGAAAAACGAGTAAGATTGATTAGATGCTGCTCTATGAGCTGCTATTTTTTTCTCAGAATCTTTTACGCTAAAAATGGTTATCAGTTGCTCTTTATCTAATTTATCCAAAGCTCTATCGAAACATTTAAAGTCTATGTCACCTAGACCTAGGGAACTCGAAATCAAGTGTATTAATTTCTTTGATTTATATCTATTAAACCATTTTTTATCAAACTGGATACAAAACAATTCCACAATTGCAGCAGCTGGTAAATCCGACAACAGAATATCTAACATGACTAACTTCGGTTGCAGATCTTTAACAGCTCCATATGCAACCACCACAGCATTATATTTTGGAAGATCACAGCACTTGAACAATTCAATTAATTTATTGACGTCGACATCTTTAATCAGCTTAATTAGAAGGGAAACAAAGTTATTTGCACCTCTCTCGGCAGCAATGCATACAATACAACTTTCATTGTCATTCTTACTAATTATATTTATGAAATCATCAAGATTTTTCTTATTAAGCACAGTTTTTAAACATTTCAGTAGGAACATAGCACTGTTTTCCAAATACTCATCAATAGCTTTATATATCAACTTGGCCAGTGTTTGATGCTGCAAAAGCAATTTTTTAAATAATTCGTTTACACCTGTATTATGTATTTCATTAAACATTAGTGGGTGGTTTCCTAATTTGGCATTAAAGAACCTTCGAGGGCCCCCTTCTTCAGACTGCAGAAACGTGTTTATCAAATACATCCACAGAGAAATTTTACAATACGATTTTAATCTATCGCAAAGAAACTCAGTAGCGAAATACTCAGCAAATGTGTAATGAACAAACTTAGGTTCATTCTGGATAATTTGTTCGATAATACCTGTTTTCTCCTCTCCTGCTCTAATTCGATCAACAAAATCGTGTATTTTGTTCATATCGTGATTATCAAATAGCTCTAATTCATCTGTTTTGCCAAATATGATATAAGCAGCAATTATTTTGTGTCTAAAATAAAATTCTGTTCGTTCGTTATCTATCAATTTCCTCATGTCAGGATCATTGATACACAAAAGAGGCTTTTTTTCCCCAAAACGTATCTTGAAAAATTTCACATCTACAAATCGCTCATATATCTTATTTAAATTGACCATATTCATTGTATTCTGAGAATTTATAAAGTGTTCCATACCTTCTCGACTTATGGGAAAGTTGTGAAATGAATCTTGAAATATCTCCGATATCATATACAAATGTAATGGCATACTTATAAACTTATTCTTCGTGTCACATAATACAGCTGAAAGAGCCGCTAAAAATCCTTTAACTGCATGTTGCAGCCCCCACTTTGTATTGTATGGAAAGTAGTCTAGCATTTTATTGGTTCCTTTACTTAACCAAATTTTCTCTAGAAACTCCAACTGATTGTCATATGACAAGGGTTGTATTGTATAAGAGAACGTTTCCAAAGTACTTTCTAATTGATGAAGAACGTTGTATAACCGGCTAGTTATCCATAAATGCACAATTTTCGATTTTTTCAGAATATTTACTAATTCCATAAACTCATTCGCGAAATCAGGACATATCTCATCAAAACCATCGAAAAGTAAAATTACCCGATCGTTATTAAAACAATGAATAAATAACTCTATTTCGAATAATGTTGATCCAGATAAGTTTAATTTCAATTCGTTTTTGTCAAAACCAATATCACCACCTACGACAGAAACCTGATTAATCATGTTGTTTAAGTTAGCTTTCTCCTCTTTATAAGCTTCAAACTGAATTACTCGAAGCAAAAATTGCACAGCTTCGTTGAAATCAATTTTAACTTGGTTATCTTTTATTCTTCTAAATTCCTGGGTATTCTCCAGCAAATTGATCTTAGAAATCCACAGTGTTGGGAACTCATGTTTTGTATTAATTGCTAAATGAGTAAGCAAAGAAGATTTGCCCATGCCAGGTTCGGCACTTATTATAACCACTTTTTCTCTTAAATCTGTTAATGTCACGGGTTGCAATGTGCATGCATTGTGTGCACCCCGCTGAATGTATTTCAATATATTTAGTAAACTGCCCCGGGATTTTTGCCACACTAAATAATTGTCACCGCTACAGCTGAACCAATGCACATTACACTCATACATATTAATAAAATCTGCAAACTCTTCTTGCTTATCAGTTATCAAAACGATATCCCTCGTATCAGGTAAAAAATCTTCTCCCAATTCGTTGTATTTTACAACATTTAACTCGTCGATTGTTTGAACATACGGATCTAATGTAATATATCGACATACTTGTTCATTTATATAACAATGTAGTATTTCATCATATGCTGGGTTATTAAAACAATGGCCTATCGTAACTTTTTCATTGTTTATAATATTGTATAATACATTTGAATTAATTAGATGATACGCTTCGTCTTTAAATAAAATACCTAGTCGTACTTCTTTTCCTTGGAACACGATATATCTCTCTTGAAGCAACATCAAACGCATTACTTCATCTAGATCTTTAAAGCCGGTTTGACTGTCAACTCTCTCAGTGATACCATCAGTTCCTAAACTATTAATCTGGTTTGCTATGTTGCGGTCAGACACAATAATAATTTTCCCTTGAAAATATTTAATAAGCAAAGTTAGTTCTGTAACAACATCTTTACTTTTACAAACAAGAATGACTGTGTTTATTTTGGACTCTTTTATCTCTGATTTAACGTCTACAAAATAATTCGCAATCTGAACATAGTCCAAATCGATGAAGGTATAGTCGTTAAAATTTAGTTTTTTGAAATATTGAATTAATTTGATACTAGAAAGTGCATTTTCTTCGGAGATTATGCTCAAGATTTTATCTGTGCCTTTAAAAAAATCATTAAGATGTAGTAATTCTAGAGCGGTATCTTCGAATTTTAATTCAGGCAACGCGTTTTTTACGGTTTTGGTATAAGTAAAATTAAGAATACTTAATAGAGGACTGTTTAGGATGTCTTGTTCAGCTTCAAAGAAGTATTTGCAGGAGTGTGTCAAGTATGGAGCTTTACCTGGCTGTTGCCACCACTTTTGCACACAATCGTGTACTTTTAAAAATATTGCGTCACCTTTTATTCTAAAGAGCGCGTTACTTTGCCTTGGTACACTACCAACAAAATACTTATCTATTTCTTTCTTTAAAATCTTTTCAACTTTGTCCTCTGTAACCTGATTTGTATAAAATATTAGTTTACCCAAAAAGTCACTAATCAATTTTTTATCGTACTCGTCGTGAATTAAAGAAAGCCTAGGGAACCGATGTACGTTTATGTCAAATCTGCACTTGCTTAAATCTATTCCTACGAAAACATCACTTTTTAATCTATCCAAGAGTTTCAAATTATCCTTCGATAGAGTATCGGCGTCAAAATTAAACTTTAAAGTGTTAGTATCATCATCAAATACAAGTAAGTTGCCAACTAAACCTCCGAGTCTGTACGTTTCTAAATCTTTACTTTGAAAATTTTCATTTGGACCGACCATACTGTCGTTCATTTTCATCACAATATTAGATGCGACATTAGCGATCTCAAAAAGTTGCTTAAATTTTGAACACAAGTACTCAAGTTTCTTTTCCTTTTTTTGCTCGCTGCCACTAAAACAAAAATTAAGATTGCCAAAATTTACTGGTACTTTAAAAGTCAATGACATTAGTACGCTCTCTACCTCGTCTAGTTTTTCAGGGGATATATTTTTCTTTTGTAATAACACTTCTTTACAAATTGTGGCTTTAATCGCCAATAACAAATTATCATTACTCGAAAAAAATGATCCACGAAATTTTGCGTAATGGAAATTATTTTGCGATTCAGTGTCTTCAATGAGTTCGACTAACAGAATATGTCGCGCTAAATAAACATGATATGTTTTTATCAAATCGTCCATCATCATATTACTGTAATTATTGTCTTTAAAAATAAATCTTGATAATCGTTTTGCTAGAAGCACTGCACGTGATTTGGCCACAGTTTGTACAAGTAGTGCTACATCTTGGTCATCATAATCAAACTGAAATATATTATTTTCGTTTGTGTTTATAAACCGTTTCCCTAGAGTGCTTTCTACATTTTTTTTCTTACTAAAGTTTTCATAGGCAGTGGTATAAATTATAAATTCGCAATCCATATTTTTAAACTTACCCCTAAACATATCATCGCTATTTTCAGGAACGAACATTTGACTTATTTTAATGTAACTCTCTAAGTACTTATGTAGACTAAAGTCTCCGTTCAATTTCATGACTTCCTCGACTGTAAATTTGTCCTTATTAGCGGGATTATCTCTGTGTTTTGCTTGTACAAACATTATTTTAGGTTTATCACTTTCATTTAAGTAGAACCTAAAGACAATGTCATCGAAAGCTCCCATGTTTTCAACGTTTGTTGCTATTAAAAATGTTTCAACCTCTTGCACATATAAGGCTCTAAATAAAATCAAAGTCAACAGTTTAGTTTCATACAATTGTCCACTAAGTCCCGAAGTTCCGGTTCTTTTTTGGTAATTAAATATTTCTTTTCCTTTTGATTTTTTTGATTCTTTACCACATTTTTGCTGTTCTGGTTTATTTTGTACTACTTTTTTATTCTTTTCTGATCTTTGAAGAATCTGAGATTGGGTTTGATTGTCAATATCACATGCAACAAGACTGCAGATGTCTTTTGGATTCTGTATTATTTTGGTATTACACGACCTTGTTATAGCAGTATCAACGTCTCGTTGACTAGATGTATGTGGTAATTTATTATTATTAAACTGCTCCAATATTGACACAATTTCTTTTCTTCTGCAACATTCTGATCGTCGAGCAATATCTAAAGCAGTTAGATTATCACTGTTTTTATTGTTAACAAGACCTCCTCGTTCCAAGAGAAAGCTGATAACTTCCAGTTCTTCTTTCATCACTGCTACATGCAGTGGTGTATTATTTTTGTAGTTAGCATCAGTTGCATTTATGTCTGCCCCTCGATCTAAATATTTTTTAATCTTTTTATTTTTTTCTTCTGGGGTTTTATTTTTACGAATACTACTGAACAGTAAACTGTTGTTAAGTAGTTTTGCTTCGAGCTCTGATTCGTTGTCATTATTTTTCATTTCAATATTGTAACATAAATGATCTGACGTGTCTGAAACAATTTATTTAAGAAACTGGTTTTCAATTGTAAAAACTACTGAAATATTATACAAGTGAAACGAAGAGCATACTCATAAATGTACCTATTTCTTATCTTATTTTCATTGTAAACTTTTCATATTACCTTGCCGTCAAACAAAATACCTACATAAATTTACTATGAACATGCGTATTCTGTCCAAGGTTAATTTAAAGGGATGAAGAAGCCCCCTTCATCCTTTAGCCCGGTGCAGTGGCTCGAGCAATAGTGACACTTTTTATTTATATATTTTTATCTGTCTTTATGTATGTATGTGTTTTTTATGTAATAAGTATTTAAGATTGAACAATTCATCATCAGCCAGAAGACGTCCATTGTTGAATAAAGGCCTCCTCCATAGTACACATATTCACGAACATTTATTTGAGATATTCTTTGCTAGTTCCTTAAAAAAAATGTTTTTAATCCTTGAGTGTATCCTTTATTTAACCTAATAAGGCAATGTCCACATTTTTAAGAATGTTCGCATCCTCGTCTTATTCTGTTAGAAATACATCTAATTTACCTTCTTGGCATTGATTGTCACCGAGATGATATTGCGAATAGATTTTGAAAGTTTCTAACAACAGAATAAATTGGCTTTTATTCTTTTTAAAATGGGTTAATTAAATTAAAGAATCAATAAGTGACATAGGTAGTTTATATTAATAATATTCACTTCGCGCGAGCAATGCAAGTAATAGAAATACGGTATTGTTTTGTTTTCCTTAAAATCATTTGTACTATTATTGTTTTCCATAATCGTCCCCCGTCATAATATTTACTTGCACTATTATTATTTAAACTATTAACGTTTGTCATATCAACTTATTAGTCATAACTTTCATTTGCCATAAAATTTGTTGCCATAATAACATATGTTATAATCGTTACTTGACATAAGCAAGATTTAATATAATTTATAAACGTTTATTGTTTTGTACAAAAATTAATGTCATTAAGGCCACCCACTAACCAAATGATTTATTACAGTAATCAATCTTCAGACAATAAAAAGTTCCTATAAATCGAAACGGGTAGATTAGGTTAGGTGGTGACGACAAAACGCGCGAAGGCGAGCGAGCGCAGCGAGCGTGCCGCGGCAGCGGCCGCCTAGCGCCATATGTCTTCAATTGCGTAGCAAATTATATTTAGACATTTGTTTTGGCATAAATTAAATTCACATTATGTTACTAGGCATAATGTGCAAATCTATTGTGCCACGCTAAATCATTGTCTTCAAAAAACAATAAGTTGTGGTACAAAAGTTAGTGACAGAAACGAATCGCTGCAAACCCGACTCCACGTAGTCTTGTCTGCCCTACACCTAGAGTGTAATCTAAGCCCGCGTAGGCGAGGAGGGGCAAGGCGGCCCGCGGGCTGAGGAGCAGGTGGTTTTAACGCTCGCCACCGTGGCTGAGGCTGGCCGGCGCAGCCGGCCAGCAAGCCGAAGCTTCGGTGGTGAGCGTAAAACACATCTGCGACGATAAGCTCGCGTGGGACCGCCGGAGCCCCGCAGCGCCGGAGCCGTGACAGAAACCATGCCTGCTGCATGTTTGCTTGCATGCTGCATGCTTGCTTGCATGCTTCATGCTTGCCGCATGCTTGCCGCATGCTTACTGCATGCTTGCTTACATTCTGCATGCTTGCTTGCTGCATGCATGGTGTATGCTTGTTACACAACAACAACATGTAGTTTGCGTGGTTACTGCATGCATGGTAAAAATATGTTTTAATATAATTATGCGTAAATCATTTATGCTTTAGAATGTTAACCTTAATCATTATTATGATTAGAAAAATTATGCGTAAACTGTTATACGTAAATAATTTTATTGCGAAAATATGATTAGGAAGAAACAAATGTATGCTAAGTTATATTAGGTCTTAAAATTTTGTGCAAATGGATAGAGAAGGTTTATTTTTAGGTTTCCTTGTGATTAAAACATCTGTATCTGTTATCATGATCATAACATCAACATTGCAGGCGATTGTACTGAACTAGCATTGTTGTACTAGTATGGGCAATGGTGAATAAATGTTATGTAAAACGAAATTATTGAAAATAAAAATTATAGCAAATAAATTTATGGATTTACATTATTATGACACTTGATCGATTATGAATTTACGACCAATGAAATTAGTGAAAATGATTTTATGTAATTTAACGATTATAGCAACTGAAGCATTATTTCTAATGAAATTATGGCAAATAAAAGTATGGCATATAAAATTATGGCATTTTAAATTATGGCAAACATTAGTAAACCTAGAAATACTTGCCCTCTATCGAATCATTCTACTCTGTACCAAAGTTTTGCTACTATTGCTCTTTGGTTTCATTGCTCTGATCAATGAAGTAATCCAATGTCAATTTTTCATTCATATTGCCCTCATAAACTTTGTCAAGAAGAATTTTCAGCATATCACAGTCCTGCTCAGTGTATCTAAAATAATGAATTGGTGTTCGCACTGATCTGTCTCGAGCCATACAGATTTCCTTAAATTGACTTTTATCTAAAATAAACTCAAGTTGGTCAAAAAATATGTAAGACTGTTCTATTGCAGCTGTATGAGCCGCTGACATGTTCTCGGAATCTGTTGCACTAAAAATGGTCACGAGTTGTTCCCGATTTAATTTTCCTACAGTTATTTCAAACCATTCGCTGCCTATTTCGCCTTGTAACCACGACTTTATTAAAATATGTATTATTTTCTGCGATCCATGTGTAATTTGTTGACAAAATAAATCTACAAGTGCAGTTGGAGTCAAATCTATCAAAAGAATATCCAACAACTCTCCATTCCCAAGCAGACTTTCTCGAAGTCTACCTGAAACCACTAATGGATTAAAATTTGGAAGATCAGAGCAAATATATAAGTCAATTAACCTTTTAATGTCAATATCTTTAATCAGCTCAATAATGGAAATTATAACATTCTTTGCATTATTATTGACTGCACTGCATACAATGCATTGTTCATTATGGTAACTTTTTTTAATAAGCACATTGATGAAATCGTCAAGATTTTTGTCACAAACCACAGCTTTGGTGAATTTTAATAAGACGTTTGAAAAATTTACAAATTCAGAATCAATAGCTTTAAAAAGTGCCCAGGTTAATTTATCGTGCTCCAAAAGCAAAGTCTCAAACAATTTGATTAAATCTGCATTCTGTACTTCGTTATACATGAGTGGATTGTTTTCTATATTGGCACGGAAAAAACTACGAGTACCAATTATTTCAGATATTACAAACAACTCTATTAAATATTTCCAAACAGTACTTCTACAATGGAACGATTTTAATTTGTCGCAGAGAAACTCTGTGGCAAAATATTCAGCAAACGTGTAATGAGTAAACTTAGGATTCTTGTGAATAATTCGTTGGATAATTCCAGTTTTCTCGTCCCCGACTTTTATCTTTTCAAAAAAATCATACATTGCGTCAATATCGTGACCATCAAATATTTTTATATCATCTCTATAATCAAATATACAATAAGCGCCAATTATTTTATGGATATGAAGAAATGCTGAGCGTTCGGTATCTATTAATTGTCTTATATCAGGATCATTGACACACAAAAGAGGTTTTTTGTCTCCAAATCGTATCTTGAAAAAAATTGCATCTACAAAAAGCTCATATATTTTACTGGGATTTACGTTATGAGGACTGTAGGAATTATTGAAAAAATGGTCTTGAAAAATCTGGACCATCATGTATAAATATAGTGGTATTGTAAGAAACTTCTGATCCCTGTTCTGTAGCGCGGTTAAAAGGTAATCACGAAATTTCACAGCAGAATCTTGAAATTGATCCTTATCAACAGGGCAATGGTCGAGTTTATTAGGGCCAAACTTTCTTAACAATAATTTCTTTAAAAATAATACCTGACTGTCACGAGGTAAGGGTCGTATTGTAAAAGAAAAAGTCTCCAAGGCATTTTCTAACTGATGAAGAACGTTGTATAAACGACTAGTAATCCACAAATGAACGACTTTTGACATTTTTAGAAAATTTACTAATTGTATAAACTCATTCGCAAAATCAGGACAAATTTCGTCAAAACCATCGAAAAGTAAGACCACCCGACCGTTATTATAACAATAAATAAATAGCTCTATTTCGAATAAGTTCAATCCTTCAATATTTACTTTCACTTCATTGTTGTCGAATCTAATGAAATTGTCTATGACGGAAACAGTATTAATTAAGATCTCAAAGTCGTCTGTTTTCTTTTTATAAGCTTCGAAATCAAGAACTCGAAATAAAAACTGCACAGATTCTTTTAAATCAATGTTAACTTTGTTTTCTTTTATTCTTTTCAATTCTCTGGTATGCTCCAGTAAATTTATTTTTGAAATCCACAGCTCCGGAAACTTATGTTTTGTATTAATAGCTAAATGAGTGAGTAAAGAAGATTTACCCGTGCCCGGTTCACCACTTATTATAACTACTTTTTCACGCACATCTTTCAAAGTTACGGGTTGTATTACAACCAATTTTTCACAGATACTTTGTAATGTTTCGAGTGTGAGTGAATAATCTTCGTATGCACTCCTTTCTATGTGTTTCAATAAATTTAATAAATTCCCTCGAGATTTTTGCCAGACAAGAAATTCTTTACGGCGTAACCAGTCATAGCTTGAGCTAAACCAGTGTACGTAACAGTCATGCATATTAACAAATTCTGTAAATTCTTCTTGCTTATCAGTAATCAAAATAATTTCCCTCGTATCAGGCGTAAAATCTTCTCCCAATTCGATATATTTTAAAGCATTTAACTCAACAATTGGTAGATAATCAGGATCTAATCTTATGTAACGACATACTTCTTCATTTAAGTAAACATCTGATATTTCGTCATAAGCTGGGTTATTGAGATAATTGCCAATCTTAATGTTTTCATTGTTTATAATCTTGTACAATAGATTTGAGTTTATAAGATGATATGATTCATCTTCAAATAATTTACTCAGTACTACTTCTATTCCTTGGAACACAATATATCTTTGTTTTAGCAAGATCTCACACATTTTATCTGCCAGATCTACAAAGCCAGTTCGACCGTCAAATATATTAACAATGTTCTCAGTCACCATTCGATTAATTTCGTTAGACAAATTTCGGTTAGATATAGTAATTACTTTTCCTTTAAAATGTTTAATAAGCATATTCATTTCTGCAACATCGTTACTATTACAAACAACAATGAGAGTGCTTAATTTGGACTCTCTTATTTCCGACTTAACATCTACAAAATAATTTCCATTCACAACATAATTCAAATCGATGAAAGTATAATCATTTTTATGTTCTTCAAAACACTGCATTACTTTAATACTGGAAAGTGCAATCTCTTCAGTAATGATACTCAAGATTTTTTCTGAACTTTTCAAAAAATCTTCTAACTTTAATAATTTCAGTGCGGCATCTTTGAATTTAAATTCAGGCCAAGATTTCCTTAACGTGTTGGTATAAGTAAAATTAAGTATATTCAATATCGGACTTGATAGGATATCTTGTTCTGCTTTGAAGAAGTATTGGCAAGATTCTGTCAAGTACGGAGCAACAATTGGCTGTTTCCACCAATTTTGTACACAATCATGTACTTTTATGAAAATTGCGTCACTTTTTACTCTAAAGAGCGCGTCACTTTGCCTTGACATACTACTCATGAAGCACTTATCTATTTCGTCCTTCAGAATACTTTCTATTCTGTCTTCTGTTGCTTGGTTTGTATAAAATGTAAGTTTACTCAGAAACTCTACGATCAAGTTTTTGTCGTATTTGTCATGAACCAAAGAAAGTCTGGGGAACGGATGTACGTTTATGTCAAATCTGCAATTGCTTAAATCTATTCCCACGAAAACATCACTTTTTAATCGATCCAAGAGTTTCAAATTGTCCTCGGATAAGATATCAACATCAGAGTTAAATTTTAAAGTTTTAGTCTCGTCATCGAATACCAGCAGGTTACCAACTAAACCTTCCAATGTGTACGTTTCTAAATCTGTACTTTGAAAAATTTCATTTGGCTCGACCATATTGTCGTCCATTTTCATTACAATATTAGCTGAGACATTAGCGATCGCAAAGAGTTGTTTAAAATTTGAACACAAGTACTCAAGTTCCTTTTCCTTTTCTTGCTCGCTGCCACTAAAACAAAAATTAAGATTGCCAAAATTTACTGGTACTTTGAAAGTCAATGACATTAGGATGCTCTCTACCTCGTCTGGGTTTTCAGGGGATATATTTTTCTTTTGTAATAGTACTTCTTTGAAAATTGTGCCTTTGAATGCCAGTAACAAATCATTTTTACTTGAAAAAAATGATTCTCGAAATTTTGCGTAATTGAAATTATTCTGCAATTCATTGTCTTCAGTAACTTTGACTTCCAGAATATGTCGCGCGAGATAAACATGATATGTTTTTATAAAATCATCCAACATCATATTGCTGTAATTATCTTTAAAAATAAATCTTGATAATCGTTTTGCTAATAGCACTGCACGTGATTTGGCCACAGTCTCCATGAGAATTTCTACATCTTTGTCATCATAATCAAACTGAAATATATTATTTTCGTTTGTGTTTATAAACCGTTTCCCTAGAGTGCTTTCTACATTTTTCCTCTTACTAAAGTTTTCATAGGCAGAGGTATAAATTATAAATTCGCAGTCCATATTTTTAAACTCACCCCTAAACATATCATCGCTATTTTCAGGAACGAACATTTGACTTATTTTAATGTAACTCTCTAAGTACTTATGTAGACTAAAGTCTCCGTTCAATTTCATGACTTCCTCGACTGTAAATTTGTCCTTATTAGCGGGATTATCTCTGTGTTTTGCTTGTACAAACATTATTTTAGGTTTATCACTTTCATTTAAGTAGAACCTAAAGACAATGTCATCGAAAGCACCCATGTTTTCAACGTTTGTTGCTATTAAAAATGTTTCAACCTCTTGCACATATAAGGCTCTAAATAAAATCAAAGTCAACAGTTTAGTTTCATACAATTGTCCACTAAGTGCCGAAGTTCCGGTTCTTTTTTGGTAATTAAATATTTCTTTTCCTTTTGATTTTTTTGATTCTTTACTACATTTTTGCTGTTTTGGTTTATTTTGTACTACTTTTTTATTCTTTACTGATCTTTGAACAACCTGAGATTGGGTTTGATTTTCCATATCACATGCAACAAGACTGCAGATGTCTTTTGGATTCTGTATTTTTTTTGTATTACACGACTTTGTTAAAACAGTATTAATGTCTCGTTGATTTGAAGCATGTGATAATTTATTATTATTAAACTTCTCCAATATTGACACAATTTCTTTTCTTTTGCAACCTTCTGATCGCCGAGCAATATCTAAAGCAGTTTGATCATCACTGTTTTTATTGTTAACGAGAGCTCCTCGTTCCAAGAGAAAGTTGATAACTTCCAGTTCTTCTTTCATCACTGCAACATGCAACGGTGTATTATTTTTGTAATTAGCATCAGTTGCATTTATGTCTGCCCCGTGATCTAAAAATTTTTTAATTTTTTTAATTTTTTCTTCTGGGGTTTTATTTTTACGAATACTACTGAACAGTAAACTATTGTTAAGTAGCTTGGCTTCAAGATCCGATTCATTGTAATTGTCTTGCATTTCAATAATCTTCTAAGTACAATTGAATTGGAGTATCTGAAACAATATTAAATAAAGAACATTCCTTATCAATATCACTTCTTTGTAAAGTACCTACGCATCAGTAGCGGGGGCTCCATACAACTTGATTCCCACTGGTCACTTCGAAGTTCGGGAGAACAGCTACTCTACGGCCATTGATAAATGGCTCAGTTACTATTCAGTATTATCTAATGTCTGTTAATGCCAAATAAAAAAAACATAAAACACAGAAACAACAGTACTTTATTTTGTTGTCTCGATGGCCGCATCGAATAAACGTGCAAGTGAAAAACGTCTACTTTACAGGAGAAAATAAAAACGTTTAATCCTTAATATCGCGGGTTTCTTTGTAAGCAGGTATGTAAAGGGTGTCTCAGAATGTTTTTCGTTTTAAGATGTTAAATAAAAAACAACAATATCAATTAAAACTCGTTTTATTTATTGTTAAATTAAAGAGCAGTTCTTGAACTCAGACCAATAAAAAAGTATAGACGGAGCCGTCGTAAACAATCGCGACGAAAAAAGTGAAACCTAAAGTCGGCTATGTGTGCGTGACTCGGTGTACGATATCGTAGAATTGCGCATGTGTGCTAGAGAATAAGCAAGCAAGCGCTGTGTTGCGTCTCCCAAGTGCGAGAGATATACTTTGGTGAAAATGTTTATTATTAGGTAGTATTGTTTAATTTGTCTTGGTTGTATGAAATAAAAGATAATTTAGTTTAATAATAATACACAACTCGTAGGAAATGGAGCACAGAAATGAATAAATCTATCTATCTATCTATAGAAAATATTTACATAAGGAATTTCTAAATATTTATCCAGAATTAACATATATAACAGAGCAAAGATTGTCGGATCAAGTAAGAGCTATTGTAAATAACAAATACATAAACACTAACAGATTAGAAGAAATAAAAAACCAGGTTGCAACAGAATTATCTAACAAAAACAGCAACACACAAAATATTGAATATGTAGACAACGATAACTTGAACACACAATCGCTGAATGACTTAGAAGAACCAGATGAATATATTGAAACACTAAATACTCAACACACAAATATTCACATCTCTGACACATTGACAAAGTTCACAACAAATATAGTCGTAAACAATAGCAAAGATACTGACGTCGCATCCTCACACACTCATAAATACAGATGAAGACAACTTCTTGAACAACATAGATATTGATCTATCTCAACCTACGCAACATAACTTTGAAACTGCCCCAGAAAAAATAATCCAGAAATAGAAACCACGTTTCAACAAGCCCAACAGTTTGTTTCTAATACACACCCCACTGATGGACCATACATCCCTAAGCAGAAGACCTCTAGAAAGTTCTCTGCTATAGTTACATATTTAAACACTGTCATTCTCCCTAAGTGCGTAAATATGGACACCGACTTTACTACATTGCAGACGATAATTTACTGTGCAGCATGGTCAGCAGCTAAATGCAACGGAGCTAAAATGTCACACTTTACACAAAATGAACAACGCCCTTATAAACAAAGAAAACCAAAATGGCAAATCAGATTAGAAAAGAAAATTGAAAATCGAAGAGCAAACATAGGTAGGCTGACACATTATATTAAAGGTAGCAGAAGTCAAAAATTAGTAATAGCTGTTGAAGCAATAAAGCTAAAATATCAACTACATGCACAACACGAAAACTCAAATACGCAAATAGAACACTTTTTAGACACTTTAAAACAAAAATTAAACGCATCATCTAGCAGACTTAAAAGATATTTAACATGCACTAACCGAAAAGTACAAAACACTAAATTTACTAACAATGAAAAAGTATTTTATAGGAACCTTACATCTAGTAACAACGACACCACTAACCAGAACTTACAGACACCTTCCCCCGAAGCTTTACGAGATTTTTGGGCAAACATATGGGAAAATCCTGTACAACTTAATGATCATGCAGACTGGGTCAACGAAGCGACACCAGAAACCCCAGAAATGGTGTTTGATTTCATACCGATAGACACATTTATAGACGTACTCAAACGTACACACAACTGGAAAGCTCCTGGCACAGACAATATTTATAACTACTATAAGAAATTCACTTTTATTCAACCATACATACATAACCACTTAAACACATTCATTCAATCACCTCATTTACTTTTAACATACATAACACACGGAGTAACATACATGATACCTAAAGACATGAATGGTACCACCGACCCAGCCAAATATCGACCAATCACCTGCTTACAAACTATTTATAAAATTCTAACAGCCTGTGTAAGTGAAATGGTATACGAACATTTAACCAAACATAATATTCTTGCTGAACAACAAAAAGGATGCCGCAAAAATAGCCAAGGATGTAAGGAGCAATTGACTATTGACGCGATTACAATGAACAGTGCACTTAAATGGAAAAAAGATATTCATACAATGTTCATCGATTACCAAAAGGCCTATGATTCAGTTCCGCATAGCTGGTTGTTACATGTCTTAAATATATATAATATCCACCCAACACTCAGATTGTTTTTAGAAACTTCTATGCAAAATTGGCAAACTATACTTAAAATAAATCAAGCCTCCACGACTCTGGCAACAGAACCAATCCTCATAAAACGTGGGATTTTTCAAGGTGATGCTTTAAGCCCTTTATGGTTTTGCATGGCACTCAATCCACTCTCAAACCTACTACACTCGCGAGCAACCAAATCGACTCAAGCCTTGTCGGCGCACACATACATTGATACAACTAAAATTATGAATGGCAATTATTAAAATTATATGTCATTCGAAAGCTTAAGATGTCAGCTTTAATTTGATATCATTATCATTGAAATCCATCCATCATTTTTGAAATAAATGATGTCTGAACGCAAGAGTAGGAAAAACGGGAATTTAGGAAAAAGGATAATATGTGTCTCGTATTTGACAAATTAAACAAAAAAATTAAAAAATAAAATTAATTTATTTAAATCAGTATTTCGTATTGCCCCCTCTAGCCCTAATTACATCCTGCAGTCTGTTTTTCATGGACCTTATCAATTTTTTGTCATTTTCTTGAGGAATGCCCACTCCTCTAATAATGCTGTCTTTAGCTCGCCTACGCTTGAAGGGACTGGATTTCTGGCCCGAACTCTTCTTTTAAGCTCGTCCCATAAGTGCTCGATGGGATTCATGTCAGGACTGAGCGCAGGCCAGTCCATCGTGCGTAATTCGACCTCTTGCAGAAACTGTCGAGTGACTCGTGCCGTGTGGCAGCGGACATTGTCGTGCATTAACACGAAGTCTTCACCGACAAACCCTGCGTAGGGCACAACATGATCCAGTAGAATGTCGGTGATGTACCGATCAGCTGTTAGCCCGCCTCCTCGGCCGCCCCCAGGCACGAAAACAAGTTCGGTTTTTCCCTCTAAAGAGATACCAGCCCACATCATGCACGAACCGCCGCCATATGCCACTGTTTCGGCGAAACAACATTGGGAAAATCGTTCCCCCGGACGCCTGTAGACTCGGCCTCTCCTGTCACTGCCATGCAGACACATTCTGCACTCATCAGTAAACAGGACCGATCGCCCTTGCGCAACTCTCCAATTGAGATGCTCTCGAGCCAATTGAAGGCGCGCTTGTTGGTGGCCTGCAGTCAATTTAGGGCCCGTCGCAGGTCTTTTTGGTGTCAAGCTGGCTTCCTTCAAGCGTCTTCTCACTGTCCACTCGCTGACAGCCACTTGTCGTACACGTCTCAGTTCTTGCTGCACATCAACGCCCGTAAGGTGTCGATTGCTCAGCGAGGTTGAGACAATGAAGTGGTCGTCTCTCTCTGAGGTGCACCGGTGGCGGCTCGTTCTTGGTCTCCGATTGAAGGCACCAGTCTCTTGGAACCGTCTGTATACTCGGGATACAGAAGACTGGCTCAAGTGGAGCTGGGCAGCGACTGCTCGCTGACTTAACCCTTGTTGCAACAAGGCAACAACTTGAGCGGCTTCTTCTGGTGTGGTATCCATGGGTTAGCGAAAACAAGGAATGCAATTTACGGAGATGTGTACCGGTCAACCTGTAACGAGCAACTGATAAGATAAACCGGAAGTGGGGGGTTTTATAGCGGGAGCAGGTAGCGCAAGTCGTGGATTCCTAAAGAGGTAATTTACGCTGACGGCCAATTAAAATGTGTCAATAAATCAGCGCTTAGTTTTTATTTAAGGTATTGATGTTAATTGAAAGCCTAATTCTTCAGCTTTCGAATGACATATCACTTTTGTAATTACTATTTATCGTTTTAGGAAAATCAATGTATATGTGCGCCGTCTAGGCTTGAGTCGATTTGGTTGCTCGCGAGTGTAGATAAAACCAACACAGGATTCACTTTGACAAACGATAACACACAATTCACCTTAACACATCTCATGTACATGGATGACATAAAATTATATGCAGCAGATAAACAATCACTTTTTCATTTAGCAGACACCACCCAACAGTTTTCCAATGACATTTGTATGCAATTCGGAGTAGATAAATGTAACATTTTGTCAGTTGTAAAAGGTAAAGCCCAAAACAATAGTTACACACTCGGATCAGGTAAATCTATTGAGCCAATGGATGAATATAGTACATACAAATACCTAGGTTTTAAACAATCTAGACAAATACAACAAAAGATGACAAAACAAGAACTGCTTAAAAAATTTAGACACCGCCTTAACCTAATCTTAAAAACCAATCTTAACTCAAGAAACACAATTAAAGCCATCAACACATTCGCAATATCCATTCTTACATACTCTTTCGGAAACATACGATGGTCAAAAACCGACATCAAAACCTTACAGCGTACTATCAATACACTCTTTACCAAACACAGGAAACACCATCCCAAATCATGCATACAAAGACTCACACTACCTCGCCAAGAAGGAGGAAGAGGATTGATAGACATACGTAACCTACACAACAAACAGATACTCTCACTAAGATCTTACTTTCATAACAAATCAGAACAATCATCATTACACAAACATGTAACGGAAGCAGATAAAAAACTAACACCTCACAACTTACAAAATAGGAACACTCAAGTTAATGAACACCTTATAAGCACACAAGCAAAAATTGCAGCATGGTCTAGAAAAGCTCTACACGGAAGACACCGAGCCTACCTGAGCCAGCCACACGTCGATAAAATTAAGTCGAACGAATGGCTCAAACGAGGTGAACTGGTTCCCGAGACTGAAGGGTTCATGCTTGCAATCCAGGATCAAATCATAGCAACTCGTAATTTCAGGAAATATGTAATAAAAGACCCAAATCAGCCGACTGACACATGTAGACATTGCAACAGTGCCTCTGAGACCATACAGCACATAACAGGGGCCTGTAAATCACTCGCACAGACCGACTATAAGCACCGACATGATCAGGTAGCCGCAATCGTACACCAACACTTAGCGCACAAATACACACTTACAGGAGAGATGATTCCATATTATAAATACAAACCTGAAACCATTCTAGAAAACAGAAATGTGAAAATCTACATAATAATAATATAATATGTGGGGACATTTCACACACGGCCATCTGACCCCAAACTAGGGAGACCCTGTACTATGGGTGTCAGACAGCTGATATACATACACAAATATATTTTAAATACATACATATAGATAAACAACACCTATAAGAAACAGCTGTTATTCTCAACAACGGATCTATACGGGGAGTATTGTTTACTTTTATTTTATTAATAGCACACAATCGTCTCATATACGCTTAGACACGTACTTTTTAGGATTTAACATAACTCCGTTTTGCCTTTTTAACTTTTTATAACACTAAGCAAAAAAAAAATTTGTTAGGTCGCTTAGTTTAAAATATCTTTGTAAGTTGAATACACTCAGTATATTATAGTTAAATTCCAAGTATATACAACAACAACAAGGTTCATGATTATAATATTTCGTTTATAATATTTAAATACTAGTTAATCAGTAACTGTAACTTAGGCACCCTACCCACAAATAAATAGAAAAAATGTTGTTGGCCATAAAAGTAGATATTATTGTAGTTTAATTTAATAAATGCCCTTGAAGTAAATTCAGTAGCCAACTTGCCTCATTTCTCCACATAACTACCTACACTAACTTCTCCCATTTTTCTTTTCATTTCCCATTTTTCTCTAAGTTTTTGTTTATTCTTTTTTTTCTCACACCGTTTCTTTAATTCTACTTCCAGTACCCATATCTGAAACCATGCCTGTGATGACCGAGTAAGGGTACTGCTCAGGATATGGAGCTTAAATTGAGAACGGCCCTCCAAGAGCTAAAAGCATCCAATGAACAATGTAAACAGCTGTTGCAGGAGAGAGATGAAAGTGAGGAGGAAGTCAAGAAGATAGTTGACAGGAACTCAAGCTTGAAACGGGAGCTAGTGGTCTTACATCAGCAATACCTGGAGGTTGTTGATGAACGGGATAAATTAAAAATGGTCACAGATGGTTTTAACAATTGTAGTAATTTGTATGAGGAGGCTCTGTATAAAGTTAGGGACTTAGAGGATGAATTGATCCAGGCAAATGTTCAAATTTTAAAATTACAAATGGAAACGGAACATACGCAGGTCAAAGAAACTGACCACTTATATAATGAATTAATAAATATAAACTGTAACCCACATTCGTTAGTAACCATAGATCTTACCGAAGATTCCTTAATAAATCAAAAGTCTAGCTATAATGTTAGTAAAAATAAATTAAAAAAGTATGCTAAACTGAATAAAATTATTAAAAAATGTCGTAAATTCAAAAAACAACAAAAACACAATTCCAAAAATATTCAACTTAGGAAAGAACGTGTTGCTCTTATTAATAAATTGAATAATTATCAAATAAAATGAGAAGATAGTAAGAACATTTATGAAATAGACACTCAGCGCTTACAATCAGAAATAAAGGTTCTGGATGACTCACTAAAGTCTCTTTATAGTAAATATGTACTTAATATCTGAAAACCAAATAAAGGAACACATTCTGGCCGCTAATGAGTTGGTGGATTTGTGTAACTATAATGCAGAAAGAATAGACTCGCTGACTCTCAGCAACAGCCAGTGTTCTTGTCAGAGGGAGGACCCATCTCAAGCTGTGAGTACACAGGGCTGTATCCCCAACCAAGAAAACCCTAATAGTGTAAAAGAAGTGCCACACCCAGTATCTAGTACTTGTTCCCTTAATAGTAGTCAAGCTAGTATTTCAGTGATGTTTTCAGATAGCATAGGAAGAGGTATAGGGAAATTGATCAGTAATAACCTCACCTATTACACTTTAAACCACTGTACACCTGGGTCATCGTACAAACATATAATGTCATCAATAAATAAATATGAATATAATCCTTCTGCCAATATTTCTGTATTTATAGGTAACAGTTTAAGTGTCAAAAAGGAGGTTATTACCGACAGTGTTACAGAGATTTTGAATATTAATTGTAATAAAATAATTTTATGTGCATTCCCATATTTTGAACATTTAAGTAACAGACAAAACAATTATATACACATGTTAAATAAGCATGTGCATTTTTTAGTAAGTCAACATAGTGACAAACTTTTGTTTTTTGACACCAACATTTTTGTTGAAAAATTAAAATCGACTAGGGATACTGTGTATCTACCCATTAGGTTTAGACATCAAATAGCGCGGCTATTAGCTTATAATATCAACTCAGACATAAGTAGTATGTCGAAGTCTTGTATTATTAACTCCACAACAATTAGTAATGATACTAATAATGAGGTGGTGACCCTAAATAATTGTAGCTCTCATGCAATAAATAATTATACAAACTGTACGAAGGAGGGTCCATGTGTCATTATGGACCAGCCATCTATTGATGTGACTTTCACTCCGGATAATCATTTAAACTAGTTTGTAAGACAATAGAAGGTAGTAATATAGCTATACCTACAAACAACAAGGTCCCTTCTTGCTCTCAAAAAGTTGAGATGCAAAAACAGCAGAATACCTTGAAATTATTTCATCAAAATATTCAAGGTATTTCATCCAAATTATTAGAAATTGAATGGTTTTTAGAAAAAACCATGTTTGACATTGTTTGTTTTACTGAACATTGGTTGAAGGATTACCAAATGCTAATTAACTATGAAAACTATACTGTGGGCAGTTGATTTAATCGTAAAGCTAAGTCACGTGGAGGCTCATTAATCTTAATAAAAAATTGTTTAAAATATAAACAAAGGAATGACATTGTTGGCCTATCGGTTGAACATTGCATTGAACTATCCTGTGTCGAGCTGGATAAGCATATTATAGTGTGCGTGTACAGACCCCCAAGTTACCAAAACTATTCCTTATTTGAGTCGGTAATGGAAGATGTCCTAGCGAAACTCGCACCGTGTAGCAAATCCATAATTATTTGTGGTCAATGATATTCTAATAAACAGATATGTTATACACTCACAAAACAAACGAAAAAAGTGTTCCACGCAGCAGCGGCTGCACACATTTACACTTTTCATTTATTTTACAATTCACTACAAGTCAAAATGTTGAAAAGGGATGGTTTGACAAAACCAACAAGAAAAAAAGAGACAGTTAGTGTTGTCAATTGCGCGTGAATGTAAACGGGCATTATCCTGGCCACCAATCACTGCGTCTTGGCATCACAGACTAGCAAAATTTAACGAGACAGAAGGTACAAACCGCGAGTACATTTATACACGCGGTTTGTACCTTTAACAACTAATAAACAGGACTAAATGTATAATAGAATATATAATTATAATAATATACAGAGTAGAAAATATTTATTTTGTAATAAAATTAATTTCTTTGTTTACGAACAAATGCGATCCATTCTTGAAGCCAGATCTCATTGGATAACCTTAACGAAGAAAGGATAATAAATATCTGTTGTCATATTGTTTAATTTCTAATTAGGTATATAAATGATTGAATAAAACAAAATGATTAAATATTACAAGGTTAGAAAAAATAAAAACAGAACTGTGGGTAAACAATGACTTTACTGCCTACGATATCGCATCTGTACTTTTATTCTATGTCCGGAGTGAATGCGTCCTTGTCTTACTCACGTGAAACAATGTACTTCCATTTCTTTCTTTTTTCTAACCTCCAAATATAAGAATATTAGGAAAATAATTGAAATATATAAACAAATCGATGTATATTGCGTAGTTACATGTGGTATGAGATCCCTTGTGCTTTATTAAACTGGGTATCATAATTGGTACACTTTCTAAATACACAAAATAGCATTTTTTTATTTTTTTAGCTGCTTTAACAAAGCGTACCATTCGTCGCCATGCGTGACGCGGACTAAAGGCAATACGTCCCAATTAGGACGTTTCTGAATCTTCAAAATTGGGCGCTCGTAACATATCTGTTTAATATAATATCATTGTTTGTAATATGTATAAAAGACCCAAATCAGCCGACTGACACATGTAGACATTGCAACAGTGCCTCTGAGACCATACAGCACATAACAGGGGCCTGTAAATCACTCGCACAGACCGACTATAAGCACCGACATGATCAGGTAGCCGCAATCGTACACCAACACTTAGCGCACAAATACACACTTACAGGAGAGATGATTCCATATTATAAATACAAACCTGAAACCATTCTAGAAAACAGAAATGTGAAAATCTACATAATAATAATATAATATGTGGGGACATTTCACACACGGCCATCTGACCCCAAACTAGGGAGACCCTGTACTATGGGTGTCAGACAGCTGATATACATACACAAATATATTTTAAATACATACATATAGATAAACAACACCTATAAGAAACAGCTGTTATTCTCAACAACGGATCTATACGGGGAGTATTGTTTACTTTTATTTTATTAATAGCACACAATCGTCTCATATACGCTTAGACACGTACTTTTTAGGATTTAACATAACTCCGTTTTGCCTTTTTAACTTTTTATAACACTAAGCAAAAAAAAAATTTGTTAGGTCGCTTAGTTTAAAATATCTTTGTAAGTTGAATACACTCAGTATATTATAGTTAAATTCCAAGTATATACAACAACAACAAGGTTCATGATTATAATATTTCGTTTATAATATTTAAATACTAGTTAATCAGTAACTGTAACTTAGGCACCCTACCCACAAATAAATAGAAAAAATGTTGTTGGCCATAAAAGTAGATATTATTGTAGTTTAATTTAATAAATGCCCTTGAAGTAAATTCAGTAGCCAACTTGCCTCATTTCTCCACATAACTACCTACACTAACTTCTCCCATTTTTCTTTTCATTTCCCATTTTTCTCTAAGTTTTTGTTTATTCTTTTTTTTCTCACACCGTTTCTTTAATTCTACTTCCAGTACCCATATCTGAAACCATGCCTGTGATGACCGAGTAAGGGTACTGCTCAGGATATGGAGCTTAAATTGAGAACGGCCCTCCAAGAGCTAAAAGCATCCAATGAACAATGTAAACAGCTGTTGCAGGAGAGAGATGAAAGTGAGGAGGAAGTCAAGAAGATAGTTGACAGGAACTCAAGCTTGAAACGGGAGCTAGTGGTCTTACATCAGCAATACCTGGAGGTTGTTGATGAACGGGATAAATTAAAAATGGTCACAGATGGTTTTAACAATTGTAGTAATTTGTATGAGGAGGCTCTGTATAAAGTTAGGGACTTAGAGGATGAATTGATCCAGGCAAATGTTCAAATTTTAAAATTACAAATGGAAACGGAACATACGCAGGTCAAAGAAACTGACCACTTATATAATGAATTAATAAATATAAACTGTAACCCACATTCGTTAGTAACCATAGATCTTACCGAAGATTCCTTAATAAATCAAAAGTCTAGCTATAATGTTAGTAAAAATAAATTAAAAAAGTATGCTAAACTGAATAAAATTATTAAAAAATGTCGTAAATTCAAAAAACAACAAAAACACAATTCCAAAAATATTCAACTTAGGAAAGAACGTGTTGCTCTTATTAATAAATTGAATAATTATCAAATAAAATGAGAAGATAGTAAGAACATTTATGAAATAGACACTCAGCGCTTACAATCAGAAATAAAGGTTCTGGATGACTCACTAAAGTCTCTTTATAGTAAATATGTACTTAATATCTGAAAACCAAATAAAGGAACACATTCTGGCCGCTAATGAGTTGGTGGATTTGTGTAACTATAATGCAGAAAGAATAGACTCGCTGACTCTCAGCAACAGCCAGTGTTCTTGTCAGAGGGAGGACCCATCTCAAGCTGTGAGTACACAGGGCTGTATCCCCAACCAAGAAAACCCTAATAGTGTAAAAGAAGTGCCACACCCAGTATCTAGTACTTGTTCCCTTAATAGTAGTCAAGCTAGTATTTCAGTGATGTTTTCAGATAGCATAGGAAGAGGTATAGGGAAATTGATCAGTAATAACCTCACCTATTACACTTTAAACCACTGTACACCTGGGTCATCGTACAAACATATAATGTCATCAATAAATAAATATGAATATAATCCTTCTGCCAATATTTCTGTATTTATAGGTAACAGTTTAAGTGTCAAAAAGGAGGTTATTACCGACAGTGTTACAGAGATTTTGAATATTAATTGTAATAAAATAATTTTATGTGCATTCCCATATTTTGAACATTTAAGTAACAGACAAAACAATTATATACACATGTTAAATAAGCATGTGCATTTTTTAGTAAATCAACATAGTGACAAACTTTTGTTTTTTGACACCAACATTTTTGTTGAAAAATTAAAATCGACTAGGGATACTGTGTATCTACCCATTAGGTTTAGACATCAAATAGCGCGGCTATTAGCTTATAATATCAACTCAGACATAAGTAGTATGTCGAAGTCTTGTATTATTAACTCCACAACAATTAGTAATGATACTAATAATGAGGTGGTGACCCTAAATAATTGTAGCTCTCATGCAATAAATAATTATACAAACTGTACGAAGGAGGGTCCATGTGTCATTATGGACCAGCCATCTATTGATGTGACTTTCACTCCGGATAATCATTTAAACTAGTTTGTAAGACAATAGAAGGTAGTAATATAGCTATACCTACAAACAACAAGGTCCCTTCTTGCTCTCAAAAAGTTGAGATGCAAAAACAGCAGAATACCTTGAAATTATTTCATCAAAATATTCAAGGTATTTCATCCAAATTATTAGAAATTGAATGGTTTTTAGAAAAAACCATGTTTGACATTGTTTGTTTTACTGAACATTGGTTGAAGGATTACCAAATGCTAATTAACTATGAAAACTATACTGTGGGCAGTTGATTTAATCGTAAAGCTAAGTCACGTGGAGGCTCATTAATCTTAATAAAAAATTGTTTAAAATATAAACAAAGGAATGACATTGTTGGCCTATCGGTTGAACATTGCATTGAACTATCCTGTGTCGAGCTGGATAAGCATATTATAGTGTGCGTGTACAGACCCCCAAGTTACCAAAACTATTCCTTATTTGAGTCGGTAATGGAAGATGTCCTAGCGAAACTCGCACCGTGTAGCAAATCCATAATTATTTGTGGTCAATGATATTCTAATAAACAGATATGTTATACACTCACAAAACAAACGAAAAAAGTGTTCCACGCAGCAGCGGCTGCACACATTTACACTTTTCATTTATTTTACAATTCACTACAAGTCAAAATGTTGAAAAGGGATGGTTTGACAAAACCAACAAGAAAAAAAGAGACAGTTAGTGTTGTCAATTGCGCGTGAATGTAAACGGGCATTATCCTGGCCACCAATCACTGCGTCTTGGCATCACAGACTAGCAAAATTTAACGAGACAGAAGGTACAAACCGCGAGTACATTTATACACGCGGTTTGTACCTTTAACAACTAATAAACAGGACTAAATGTATAATAGAATATATAATTATAATAATATACAGAGTAGAAAATATTTATTTTGTAATAAAATTAATTTCTTTGTTTACGAACAAATGCGATCCATTCTTGAAGCCAGATCTCATTGGATAACCTTAACGAAGAAAGGATAATAAATATCTGTTGTCATATTGTTTAATTTCTAATTAGGTATATAAATGATTGAATAAAACAAAATGATTAAATATTACAAGGTTAGAAAAAATAAAAACAGAACTGTGGGTAAACAATGACTTTACTGCCTACGATATCGCATCTGTACTTTTATTCTATGTCCGGAGTGAATGCGTCCTTGTCTTACTCACGTGAAACAATGTACTTCCATTTCTTTCTTTTTTCTAACCTCCAAATATAAGAATATTAGGAAAATAATTGAAATATATAAACAAATCGATGTATATTGCGTAGTTACATGTGGTATGAGATCCCTTGTGCTTTATTAAACTGGGTATCATAATTGGTACACTTTCTAAATACACAAAATAGCATTTTTTTATTTTTTTAGCTGCTTTAACAAAGCGTACCATTCGTCGCCATGCGTGACGCGGACTAAAGGCAATACGTCCCAATTAGGACGTTTCTGAATCTTCAAAATTGGGCGCTCGTAACATATCTGTTTAATATAATATCATTGTTTGTGGTGATTTTAATATTAATATTTTAGAAAATAATTTGAATAGTAGTCAATTATTAAGCCTATTTAAGTCATTCAATTTGTCAAATGTATTTATGGAACCTACTAGAGTAACTTCAACTACTGCTACCTGCATCGATAATATTTTTTGCGATTGTGACTATTTGGATAAAGCTATTGTTAATTATCTGCCATCGGATCATAGCAGACAAACGGTAACTTTTATGTTTAAAATGTCTATGACAAAAGTGCAAATACAATTTAGACCATTTACAACTGGTAAATTAAATAGATTCAATAGTTCCCTAAATGATAAGTTAAGTGCTCTGGACCATAATAATAACAATGCAAATAAATTATATGATGATTTCTTTTCTGTGGTGGAGACTGAATTTAATAATACTTTCGAAAAAAAGGTAAAACATATTAGCCCTAAGTTTATATTTAGTGACTGGGCAACTAGGGGGATTAGAAAAAGTAGGGAAAGATTGTTTGAGCTGTATGACCTTAAGCCTTATATTAATACAGATACTTTCAACAAGTATGTTACTACTTATTCTAAAACTTTTAGAAATACTTGCAAGGTAGCTAAAGCCCTATACATTAGCAATAAGATTAAATCGGCAGACGATAAAATAAAGACAGTTTGATAAGTTATAAATAACGAGACTAACAAGAAAAAAGTTCGTAACACTGAATATACATTGGAGACATCACATGGTCCCATAAGCTCTAACCTAGAAGTAGCTCATGAATTTGTTAATTTCTTTACTAGCATACCAGCTAAAACCACGGAAGCTTTAAATTCCTCACCTGACGTCTCAATTGCGTTATTAAAAGCGAACGTTCCAGGCTGCCCGGTAGAATTTCAATTTAAACATATAAACCCCGTAACAGTCTTAAAAGCATTTCGGCAAATCAAAATAAAATTAACTGAAGATTTGTGGGGCATGTCTATTAAAGTTTGCACATCCATAATTGAAACAATAGCGCCTTATTTGGCTATAATATTTAATATGTGCGTAGACCAGGGAGTTTTCCCAGATCTAATGAAATTTAGTAAGGTCATACCACTTTTCAAATCCGGAGACAGTAAAGATACCAATAATTATAGACCCGTGTCCGTGTTGCCGGTTTTCAGCAAGGTATTTGAAAAGATAATGCTAAATCAGATGCTTGTTCATTTTAACACAAATGACATTTTACACGAGCATCAGTATGGTTTCACCAAAGGACGTTGTACGACTGACGCCGGCGTCACTTTATTAAAACATATATTTACCGCGTGGGAAGAGGCGCAAGATGCCATAGGAATTTTTTGTGACCTCTCCAAGGCATTTGATTGCGTAAATCACGACACGTTACTTTTGAAACTTGAGCATTACGGACTGGGTAAACTTGCGCTTAGTTTAATAAAATCTTATCTGTATGACAGACAGCAGCAAGTTCAAATAAATGGGGTGAATTCATAAGGTTTAAAAGTAGAAATGGGAGTCCCACAAGGATCAATATTAGGTCCTTTCCTCTTTTTAGTTTATATTAATGATCTTCCCCGTTTATTTAAAAACCAGCCACAAATGGTGTTATTTGCCGATGACACCTCTTTAATTTTTAAGATAAATAGACGGGCTAATAATCTCGACAATGTAAATAACGCCTTACTTCAGGTCGAAAATTGGTTCACAGCCAATAACTTAGTATTAAATGGAAAAAAACGAAATGCATCAGATTTGCTTTACCTAATGTCAAAAGTAGTGATTGCGATATAATATTGAATAAAGAGAAACTGGAATTCGTTGATGAAACTGTTTTCCTGGGAATCACGCTCGACTCAAGGCTACAATGGGGTCCTCATTTAACATCTCTCGCAGGACGACTAAGTTCGGCAGCTTATGCTGTCAGAAAGATCCGGCAATTTACTGATGTGGATACCGCGAGACTGGTCTATTTTAGTTACTTTCATAGTATTATGTCTTACGGTATTTTACTTTGGGGGCGAGCTGCAGACATCGAGTCTATCTTTATTCTGCAGAAAAGAGCAATCAGAGCCATTTACAATCTACGTATGTGCGATTCTCTAAGGGAACTGTTTAAGGAAATTAACATAATGACGGTACCTTGTCAATACATTTATGAAAACATTATGTACGCTAGAAAAAATCTGCATCTTTTTGGTAAAAGAAGTGACAGACATAACTATAGTACTAGAAACAGGAACCAACTAGTTCAACCAGGTTTCAGGCTGGCTAAAGTAGATTCGTCTTTCATGGGGTTCTGTCTAAAGTGTTACAATAAAATACCTCCCCACATTGTTCAACTTAATGAGACAAAATTTAAGTCCTATATTAAACGCACACTATGCAGCCGAGCATATTATAAATTGGATGATTACATCACTGATAAAAATGCTTGGCTGGATGCTGGTCTAGCTCCACAGCCATAAGGGTTCATAGATTTATTGATTAGCATTGGTGACTATTTTTTGGAGCTGCTGAAGATGTAGAACTACATTATCTTTGCATTGTATAAACTCAAACTATTAGTATTATATAATTTTGCATAGCACATACATGTGAGCACTATGTACTTTAAAGCCACCATTTACGAGATGTCTTTCGTTGACTTGAATATGCCCCTGGCGGTTGAGTGTTTGTCATGCTCACTTGAATGTCTCGCTGATGGTGGCGCATGTGTTGGATCATTTGGTTCCCTTCAAAATGGTTGAACTAAATGGTGCCGATCCGTGCGTTATGTTCGTGAACGGGCGCCATCAGTTGAGACTGGTCATCTCTTAGCTGCCTCGGTTATTTTAAATTTATTTTGAATTGTCTAATTTCATTGCCACTAGACCTCTTTTAACGTGCACAACTTGTTACATTGTTCTCACATTGTACCTCTAGATTCCACATGAATGATGTAACCTAAATTTGTAATATTCTATTGATTTTAAAAGAGTGTTCATGGAGTTTCTTGCTCGTTCTTCTCCATAGAAACCTACTGTTTGGAACGAGCAACTAGCTGCAACTTTTTGACTGACTGACTCCTTGACAATTCAAAAGTGCCTGTAAATGGTTTATTTGAAATAAATGATTTGAGTTTGACACCCAGACACAAGGCAAACAGAAGTGCTCATCACACAAATATTTACCCTGGGCGGTAATCGAACCCGCAACACGCTGCGCAGCAGTCGATCGCTCAGCCACTGCGCCAACCGTGTCGTCCAATCGTGTCGTGTCGTGTCGTAATGAGAGTAATTTATTTTCATATCATGTAATTTATTTTAATATCATGAACATTGTTCAATGATGTCTCTGTGGTAAATTCGGTGAAAACCGGGAGCGATCATCGCATGGTAAGAGGCACATTGAACGTCAATATAAAGCTTGATAGGTCTCGACTGATAAAGTCTACGCTCCGTCCAGCACAGGTCCAGATCCAAAACCCTGAGAGCTTTCAGCTCGAACTCGGTGGCGGTGGCTTTGAGTTTGTTGTTTTGTATTGCCACCATCTTCCGAAAGTAAAGTAATGTGTGTTCTGTGCTAAAGTTATTTATCACTTTTTAGTTTTTGAAGGCGGTTTTCTTTTTTTTATAAAAGCTTTTTATTTTTCGCTTTTTAGTGTTGTCTTAAGAGGAAACACCACGGCTAGAGAATTGAAAATTAGGTATTTGTAAAATCTATTGTTCGCGATGCCCGAACACGAACCGCAGAGCGCGATAGAGACAACTGCAGCTTTGACCGAAAATACCTATTAAAAGTACACAAAATCAATGATTCGTAGTCCCCTGATTTCTTCTCCAAAACTTAACCGATTTAACTGCTTTTTTTATTAAAAAATAAAGAAAGGCTTTTGCCGTGTTCCTATGTTTTCTATTTTTTATGTAATCAAGTCAAATTTGTTTTCTGAATGTTTGAATACAGCGGAAAATCATGCCAATTTTTTAGGTTTTTGAATATTCATATCTCTTTTAATAATAAATGTATGAGAAAAAGGAAAACATAGGGACAGGCCAATAGTAGCCATGGATATTAAAAAAAAAAATTGATCTTCTGGCATTATCCAGGGAGGAAACAGGGGACTAAGTTTGTATGGAAAAATGGCCCTTGTGTTTCCTCTTAACATCCAAATCCATTAAGAAACGGCGACACACTTTCAAGAGATTGTAAATCCTCCAAAGATTGAAGAAACTATAACGTCGTCTAAGTATTTTTTCTGGGAATTTGTTGATTTTCTCAAAAAGGGCTGGATCAATTTTGGTAAAATTTATATGGGACCATTTCGGAATAAACCTGTCTCGACAAAAAAAAATTTTTGCTAATCCGTCTATATATGTCAGAGTTATGCCCAAAGGTACTTAAAAAAAAAAATACAAACATTCGAATTGATAACCTCCTCCTTTTTGAAGTCGGTTAATAAAGGCTCTAAGGTATTTGCAAGGGATCTGGCTATTGGGCAGAGCCAGCTCACGTAACTGAAGACCGACGATGGCAGGATTGTGTCAGCCAAACCGGAGCTTCTGAGGGAGATCGAGAGATTCTATGGGCAGTTGTACATGTCAACCAGTAAACCCGTTGTAGATCTAGCAAACGACCCGAGAGCTAGACTAACCCGACACTATACCGAAGACATCCCGGACGTCAGCCTGCACGAGATTAGGATGGTTCTGAAACAGCTTAAAAACAACAAGGCACCGGGTGATGATGGAATTACGGCCGAACTCCTGAAGGCGGGTGGAAAACCGGTACTTAAACAGTTTTCAGATGAATTTAATATGGTGACATTTACGTGGATTTAGTTGCATCTTGTTAGATTGACACCATCGCACAAGTCTTTCTAAATCGCTCTGTAGCGCGGAGGCATCATCTTTAGATTTAACGATTCTAACAAATTTTAAATCGTCAGCGTACATGAAGATAACAGAATAATGAAAACAATGGGGAATATCGTTAATGAAGAAATTAAATAAGACGGGCCCCAAATGAGACCCTGTGACACACCAGATGAGATGTACCGTGGGGCAGACTGGAAACCGTTGAACTCAACCATGAGAGTAACAATCCGGTGATGCCATACCATATGCTCGTAATTTTGTAATCAATATTTCATGAGAAACCTTATCGAAAGCTTTACTGAAATCTGTGTATATGACATTAGTTGTCCTGAGTCTAATGCCTCCGCCAATAATTCAGTGAACAGTATCAGGTTAATGGTTGTGGGTCTGGATTCCACAAAGCCGTATTGCTCGTCACTTAGGTACAGCTTTAAGTGGTTCTAAATGTGGGGGCAGATCAGACTCAAACATTTTTGCAAAGGCAGATAAAATTGATATGGGTCTATATGTAGTTAGAAACCATGTCGTCATTATCTGACTTGTGTATGGGAACAACCTTCGCTACCTTCCATTTTGAAGGACTCCAGAACTCGGAGATTTATTGTTTTTTTTTTAGTTTAACATTTTAATAAGACTTCGACAAAACCAAGGTGGGAATTTTCTATTCTTGGGTACTGTAGTAGAAATAAATCTTTTTATAGCTGTGTTAATAGTGTCGTAAAATACCTGCACCATCTCATTGACGTCATGCGAACAATTGCTTCCAGCTGGGTCCTTTAGGTATTTACGAATCGGTATGAAATTTGATTTTAGAACGTCAGGCAATCCTTTGACAATACAATATGGAAGTTTGGTTTCCTTTTTTAAAGAGATGATAATATCTAGGGGGGGATGGTGCTGATCAATGTTATACAGTGAACCAATACTTTGACTTACGTCACAGAATACTTAATAGTACTACGTACAGAAGGGACACTCCCTTCCCCGCGCTATATCAGATACCGCACCCTCACCCCGCACTTACAGGGGCTAACCGCCGACTCTTTAGCCAGGGCGCTCAAAATCGTAAGAACTGCAGCGCTGTAGGTACTGCTGACACAAACACACAAACACACAATTTTGCGATTTATTTTGTTTTAAGTTTTATTTATTAGTTGTAATCTCGATGATTCATTTATTTTCCAAGTTTTCGTCGTTTTATAATAATACAATTAAAACTTCCGTAATAATAACATACCAACATTACCAGCTATTAATATTGCTCTCTCTCTTTATTGTCTTTGTTATGTACTTATGTCCCTTTCTTTCACGTTCTATTCATTCTTGGAATTGAAAAGTAGTACCCTACGCACTAACTTTGTCGCGTCGCCCCATTGCGTTGCCGCGTAATGGTACGGGGCGATCGTGAATTCCATATTTTGTAATTAGGTACCTTCATTTACCATTATTGATGAATAAATAAACCTCTTTACATAATAAATATTATAATATTACTTTTATGTCATTACAAATCCGAGTATTCATAATCAAATATCATTTATTTTATTTATTAGAAATAAATAATTGACCGCTCGGACAAGATCACTTCATAATAATGCTCGAAACGTTCGGGTAGTTCCGTCGTCGTTCGGTTCGCCCGACGCAAAGCGCTGCACTTTCCGCGCCATTTTGCAACCCTACTAAAATTCACGCACACATTTGCACGTGTACAGACGTCATTTGGTTTTGTAGTAGTAATAGGTAATTATTTTGCAAGTTTTGTATGAAGTGTCCGAGGTGTGCTTACGTTACACAATGGATGATTACACAAGACAAGGTCAAGTATCCGACCAGACGTATTGTTTATGTTGTTACATTGGGTGAGCCTGTTAACATGGCTAAAATCCAACAAAGCTTCGCAAGTATTACTTAACTTAAGGCTGTTTTTCTGACCACTCTCCAATCAAATATTACCCAAGTTAAAATCGCCTATGATACATACGCATGAATCATTAAGTTGTTCAAAGGCCGGATTACATTATCTAAAAAATGTTCCAAGCGCGAAATGCGCACAAGAGATGTCAGGTATACCGCACATAAAGCCATTCGACGAAAAGACTTGACCACCGAAAGATCAAGGGTAACCCAAAGGTCCTCAAAATTACTTTCAAAATGAGCAGCGTGTTTAAAGTAGATTTTTTTAGGAACGGCTATTAATTGGGGGCGTATTAATATCTGTTCATAAAAAAAAATCTAATCAAAACACGCTGCTCTCCTTTAAAAATAAATAAGTAACAATGGAACTATCCCATAACATTCAGTCTTTCACAAACTTTCAATACAATTAAGAACGAAATACTCTAGTGCTTGATTTGTAAAGATAATTAAGGAAACTTATCTATTAAAGTAAGAAATAACGCAAAATTATATGCAGAAATCCTTTTCGAGTAACAACAAGTAGTAAGTAATCAACGGATTTTAATGCGGTTTTCATCAATAAATTGGTTCAAAAATTATTCAAGAGGAAGATTTATTCATATAGTTATACTACATAGCACCCGTGCTAAGCCAGGGTGGGTCGCTAGTTAATCATAAAATGAAGAAAAACAGAATAGGTACACGAATAAACGTGCAAACGTCTATTACCTAAACTGAATAGCCGATAACCAACTATGACAAACGTTTTGCTGGATAAAAATGTTTATTGTGTAATCAAGAATGCATTGAACGTGTATGTTCTTGTGATAAAAAATATATTATTTCCGTGGAAAAAGGAATCAAGTAGATTGCAAACGTGGCAGGTGGTATGGGTTAATGATAGAAAAAAAAACAAAAAAAATCGTACAAAGACTGCCACGTTTATTCGATGCAGCAGTCGTTTTGCTTTAATGACAAAAATGGTGTTACTTACATTCTGAAAAATAATATTGTTCTCCTAACACAAATAAGCAATTTTTGCTGTATTTTTTCTCTTACGAAAATTAACCCTTTACCACTGCTACGCATGTAAACACATACTAATATTATTAACAGTTACCTAACCAGAGTACTGTAGAATACTTAATAACAACCAAAATAATGTCAGCTAATAGACAAAAAGTTAGTAATTTGCCAGACTACACAGACCTACTGGTCTAGGATGCTACCCAGTCATTATACCCAGTTATTGTTTTCTTTGTCTCTAAATAAAAATAATGTGTTTGTTTATTTAAATATGCTTGTTTATAAATTATGCTCTTTTTTATCTAAGTATGTATTATAATGATAAAAGTCAAAGTCAAAGCATTTATTTAAATTAAACCATTAACAGGCACTTTTTACCCGACTACGGCAAAGCCAAAGGAGGGTTATGAGTTTGACAGGCTATGTATGTATGTATGTATGTATGTATGTATGTATGTATGTATGTATGTATGTATGTATGTTCATCTGTACGCGCATAGCTCCTAAACTACTTATCAGAACTGAACAAATGAGGTATCGTTAGAAGCGTCTTGATCGTCCGCTGGTTATAGGCTATATGACGTGTCACCGAATCCAATGTGGCGCCCTCTGGCGGACAACAAAACCAAGATTTAAAAAAAAAATGAAGTCAAGCATACCGTGTTTGGTATCATTTTAAAGGGGTTCACTAGTACCATTCAAATATATAATATTTAGTTGTGTTTTGTCACAAATTATTTAAAAAAAGAAAAGATTACCAAATAAATTAAGATACGCATACCGTGTTTAGTATCATTAGAAAGGGGTTCACTAGTACCTTTTAAATATATAATGCTTAGCTGTGACTCCAAAATGGTTTAAATAAAAAAAAATAGTTTAAAAACTAAAACCCGACTACAACAAAAAGTGATCTAAAAAGTACGAAACAAGAAAATATTTCACACAGAAATCAAGACATAGGTACAAAATAGTCAAGGTAAGCCGTGGTTGCATGCCATTATAATTCATGTTCATCGCACTCATATGGGATACAGGCATGCAACCATGGCTTACCTTGACTATTTTGTACCTATGTCTTGATTTCTGTGTGAAATATTTTCTTGTTTCGTACTTTTTAGATCACTTTTTGTTGTAGTCGGGTTTTGAATTGTCAAGGAGTCGGTCAGATAGTCAGAAAGTTGAAGTTTATAGCATATTCTTTGTGCGCGTCTTTTTGTGTGCCTCGGAACTATAAGTAAATTATGTTTATTTATTTATGGTTCCGAGACAGCGTCATGCTGGCCGACGCTGAAAACCAGCGCCGTGGTTCGTGCCTTGCTGCGCGGGCCAAGGCATTTATGCTGAGCGTTGGCCGTTTCGCGCGGTGGTGACGCATGTTTCTACTGACTGACTGACTGACTCGCACATACATACTCGCAATTGTTTAGTTTTAAGCTTAATATTGTTATACAAAATGTGCGTCACTCTCGTGTGAATAAACGATTTCTCATCCCTTCTATTTGAAAAGGGCTGTTTTGTTCCTCTATAAGCGGGAACAAAGTAGCTCTTTTCTCCACTAGACTTTATAGCGGGCAGCTGGCTGTAAGTGTTGGCTGTACGGTGCGGGGAGGCGCAAAAAAACAAAAGCGCGCGATTTACCTGTTCTTGTAATCAGTACGGACTTTAATATGCAAAAAAAATAGTTCTACGTCGAGTTCTTAAACTTATTCATTACTCACTTAAAAGTGTCTCTTATTTATTTTCTCATAGGAGATGAAAAGTAGAGTATATGGCTGGAGAGCAAAAATATTTTTCCCTCAGGCGATGTACTTTGAATCCCTCGCTACGCTCAGGATTCTATTTTAGAATCCCTCGCTATGCTCGGGATTCTAATCTACAATCCTTCGCTTCGCTCTGGATTCAAAATAGCGCCCTCGCGGTAAAATATTATTTTGCTCCCTTGTCATACAATCTACTATTTCACACCACTTGCTCGACAATGTCAAATTATATGTCATGCAAACCTAACCTAAAGTAAATCATTTAAGACCTGAGGTCTAGCAAGGCATTAATATTGTACTGAATTTAATTATGACCCGCTGGTCATTAATGTGATTTGAATTTGGAACATAAAATAGAAAACGCATACGAACATTTACGATAGGTAGTAGGTCCATACTAATTCCATGCATTCTAAAAAATAAATTGTTAGAATGTCGAACTGGCCACCACGAGTAAAATATAAAGAACACAAATTAAAATACTTGATTCTAGTACTATTGCATTTTATTGTCTCGTAGATAGTGTGAAAAGTAGAGTATGCTCCTCGGGGATAAAGGTGCCTTCGTCTTGGGCGACCTTAAATCCCATGCTGCACTTCGGTTTCTTCTCTTAACTCTAAACTCCCTCGCTCCGCTCGGGAGTTAACACTACATATGACACTAATAATTTATCCCCTTAGTAGTACTATTAAGTATTATGTGCCCTTAGTGCATAATCTACTATTTCTTTCTTATGGTGATGAACTTGCACCAACATTGTATAAATTCGTTTTTCAAGGAAAATTTAACGAATTTATACATGAGTTAATTTATTTATAATGTGGTTATATTGACCAAGGAGTGCCTATGCACCATTCTTGTGTCTATCTTTTTAAAAATATGGAATCAGATAATATAGATACGGCGCAAATAAACTTCAACTCACATTATTGTTACTGGCAAGTATTATCAAATCTTTCTAAAACGCTAAAATTTGACACTTCTTCACGGTTTCTGTTATAAGAGGTACTTTTTATCGCATAAGTCCTATTTGTCTTGTTCTGAACATCACTGAGTAAATAATCAACGTTAGGAAAGTACTCGTTCTTTATCAGTTGATAAGTAATCAGTTACCTACATGCACCCGATTCAAGTGGCTATTATATATAAACTTATATTATAAAGAGGTAAAGTTTGTAAGTTTTGGATGTGAGACGTAATCTCCGAAACTGCTCATCCGATAGAAATCTACTCTATTGCCGAGTGTTTAAGCCTGTTTATTAGTTGATAGTGTTTCAATAAAACTTGAAATTTATAGTCAATCAAAATCGAATTTTACAGTAAATTGAAAATTAATTCGGTTTTCAAGGGTAATATCAAGTGTTTACTTTTTAGAAAATAGTCAAAGGACATGTTTCATTTTGGGCCCAGTCTATGTACACCACTTCAAAAAAAAGAGAAAATTCCGTAGAATCCGGGAAAAATACAGATAATTCATGTAAATGTATACTGTTGTGGTAGTAAATTGATAATAAATCAGTATTTTTATGGATTTTCAAACGTGGCTTCACTCAGATTTAGCTACTTTATAAACCATAGATCGACCATCAATCATAGAAAGAGAACTGTCAGCTGTCAGTGTCACTTCAGTCACTTTCGTCTCGTTTTGTTTCTAGTTTCTGGAGCTCTTATTAACAACCTCGTTTTCGTTTGTTGAATTTAACACCGTTTCTTTCCCATCTGTTTAACGGGCTATTCACAAATCGATGCAGAAAAACCGAAATATAAATGTCAAACGTCATTAATCAATCAAAATGACAGCTTACCGCCATGACTGCTTTTTTGTTGTGTGTTGCAATTGCAAGTGCAATTTCTTGTGTTTTACCTGCTCACAAAGCCATTTTAAAGTAATTGGACAGTTAAGAACTATTTAAAATGTGTTTTCCTATTTTTAAGTATGGTGTACAGGACTGGGCCCAGGCTTCATACATTTTGAAACAACTCCTTTTAGATAATTGGATGCTTTCGCATTTTCAACAAAAAAGTTTTACTTTATTTGCAATCCTAAGAGACATTTATTCCTTTTATCGGGCTTGCTTTTGGGGGCGGGTTCAGATTCTGATTCGGGAGAAGAGCGCTGACGGTCGCGTTTAGAAGTTCTTTCTGACTTGAAATTATTATTATATGCTAAGAGCAACAGCCGCAAAATCGAGGAAAATACTTACATATTATTACAAAATTATAAATACCTAATTGAGTATCTACCCTTGCGTACCTACTCCATTTTCCTGTTTTTTGTTATCATTTATGGAAGTTGTTCTAACATTATTTTGCAAGTAATAGTAGTATAATGTTATTAGCATTTGTCTATCCTGTCCAATATGTATTAATAATAAACATTATAAAGCAGGTCACGTCAGCCGCATGCACAGTGACCGCTGGGCAAAGGTCTCCACGCAATGGGTGTCAGAACATGGTCGGCGAGGCCGAGGCCAGCCCAGAAAGAGGCGGCGAGATGATCTAGATGCGTACTGTGAGGGCTGGTTCGAGACGACGAAAGAAAAGCATACCTGAAAGGACTCGTTGGAGGCCTTTGCCCAACAGTGGGACAGAACGGGCGAATGAAAAAAAATAATACAAAGCTGAAGTTTTTTTTTTTAAATGAAGGCGCCTATCTTCGGTACATCTGGTCCGATTTTGAAAATTCTGTCGCTTTTACGAACCTACGTTATCCCTAACTGCTATAAAGGTACTTACTATATTTTATTATAACAACCATTAGGAACCCGTCAGAAAAATCACACGGGCAAAGTCGCGGGTACTATCTAGTAATAGGTAGATATTTAATTATTGTTACATTAATGCTACAATGCAGTCGGGGTCGTCAAGGTAACTACACTTCTGGACACATCTATTGGCCCACCTTAGAGTTTAGGTTTCGATGGCCCCTACCGAAATATGATTGCTAGATTGAACAAAAACTGTTGATGCAGTTTTAAACCTGATACATTTTACCATCTTTTTCGATCGTATTGTTTTAAATTTGAATTTAGAATACCATACGACATGGAGCTACGCCTAACAAGTCGGATATGCGCCTTGTTAAAGGCAATTGATTTTTGAATAAAAAACATGTTTTATCAAATAACGGTTTAATTTAATAACGCGTGTTGCCTCCATGGGCATCTACCACAGCTCTCATACGATTAGGCATAGAGTTTATCAACCGCTCTATGAAATTTTGAGGGATCATCTCCCATTCCTCTTCTATGGCAGTTTTCAACTCCTGCATCGTCTGGGCAACTGGCTGACGAGCCCTAACACGTCTTTTTAGCTCGTCCCACATGTGCTCAATGGGGTTCATGTCTGGGCTTCTGGCTGGCCAGTCCATAACTGTGATGTTCACATCCCGAAGATATTCCCTGACGATGCCGGCCGCATGGGCTCTTGCATTATCATGCATAAAAAGGAAATTTGGGCCCACATAGTCCGCGTATGGTATCACGTGAGGTTCTAAGCACTCACGAATGTACCTTTCAGCATTTAATGTTGGCAGCCGTGGTCCTGTAACAACCTCAAGTTGAGTTTTGCCGCTCGCGGATATACCGCCCCAGACAGTCCATGAGCCACCGCCATAAGCAACCTCTCTTCAAAGCAGCATTGTGCGAAACGCTCTCCCTTACGTCGGAAGACCTTCTTCCTTCCATCATTGCCATGTAACACAATTTTAGACTCATCAGAAAAGAGTACACGGCTCCAATCTTGCTGTGTCCAATTTAAATGACTGCGTGCGAAATGAAGGCGCGCTGTTCGGTGGGCTCGTGTTAGTTTGGGCCCATTAGCTGGCTTGTGTGGTTCCATATCGCGTTCTTTTAACCTTCTCCGAACAGTTCGAGCGCTCACAGATACTCCGTGGAAGTCGCGAAGTTGGTTTTGTATCTCAATGGAGGTAAGGTGACGATTTCTCAAGCTGGTCGTCACGATGAATCGATCCTGCCTTTCAGTTGTAACCCGAGATCGTGGCCTTCCTTGGCGACGAACAAAGCCGCCAGTCTCTAGGTACCTCCGATAAACATTTCGGACCGCAGATCGACTTAAATTAAGTTGAGCACTCACGTTTCTTTGGCTGTGTCCGGCCTGAATAAGTGCCACAGCTTGGGCGGCGACTTCAGGTGAAGTATCCATAGATTATTGATAGAACCTCACCTTAATGTTAAGAATAAGTAATGTTTGTTGCAAAACCAAAGATATCAATCACTTTTTCAAGAATTAAATCCAAGTAAACCAATAAAACCAAGTTTTCTTAGTATTCGATTGTTTGATATCAACAAACAGGCTCCAAATTGTCTTTTGTTTCTTTAAATTCTGTGTTCGAAATTCAAAAAAAGACTATTGAATGAAATTGTGAATGTGCCAGGTTCAAAACTGCATAAAAACTTTTTGCTCGACCTAATATAAAATTTTAGCTAGGACCAAACGAAACTGAAAATACAAGGTGGGCCAATAGATGTGTCCAGAAGTGTATTTACTTGAGTAGGTACTATTAATAATCCTCCTTATCAGCAGACTGAATAACGAACAGTAAGTAAATTAATATTGTGTTTAACACGTAGTCAGAGATAGTTTCACTGTCTACTGTTGTTGACTTACATGAGCATGACGGTAGAGAGCATTGTCATGGTCACTCAAATGTCTTGCTGATGGTGGCGTGTGGGTTAGATCATTGGGGTTCCCTTCAAAATGGTTGAGCTAAATGGTGCTGATCCACGTCATGTTCGTGAACGGACGCCGTCAGTTGAGATTGGTCATCTCTTAACTGCCATGGCTTTTATCTTTATTGTTTTTATTATTATTGAATGTTTTAGATTTCTCTTGACTTACATTGTTTTCACATATATATGCCACAAGAATAATGGAACCAGAATTTTGTAAAAACTAAAAAAAAAGGGCGTGTCCGTGAAGTTTTTTGCTCGTTCTTCTCCATAGAGAGTCTCTATGGAGAAGAACGAGCAAAAAACTCGATCTCTATTAGAGACCTACTCTACGTTTTGGAACGAGCAACTAGCTTCAACTTTCTGACTAACTGTCTCTTTGACAGTTCAAAAGTGCCTGTAAATAGTACGTGTACCTTTTCAACCGACTTCAAAAAGAAGGAGGTTCTCAATAGGGTATTTCACTCTATACGAAAAAAAAACTATAAATATGTTATTGAGACAGTTTAGGTATAAAGCAGTCGGAAAATGTAAGTTTTAGTTCAAAAATAACAAAATATTTTTTTATATTCAATTTAAAGTTTACAGTATTTTTAATCTGTTATAAAACACCATGAAATAGTAGCGGCCATGTTATTACGCCGTACGGCTGAGTAAACAAAAAATTGTCAACTGTCAGTCAAACGATTGGCATAAAATAATAAAAGTATAAAGCCTATATTATAGGCTTTGTACTTTTATTATTTTCGTAGCCAACGTAATTTTATAATTATTACACCTATTCCAAAATATGCTTTTAATTATTTTGTAATTATATACAATTATCATAATTAATATGAGCTCATTTGATACAAAACGAATTGACGTCATTTCCGCTGAGCAATATGGCGTCCAGTAAGAGGCGTTTTAGTAAAACAACGCGCGAAATTTAAAAATTTAAAATTTTGACGCATTTTTATGGCACTTACCGATTGAATAAAAATGTTGTTTTTTTTTACTTTTTTTTGGTTTACTTTTCAAAAATGGGTGTTTATACCCTATTCAACTGTATGTTCTTTTTTTGTATAATAGTTACGCGATTTCTCCGGCAAATGTAAAGGCCTATTCACACCTAAGCGGTATTCGCTACCGTCTGCGGCAGAGAAAACCCGTTGGGTATGCGGTAATATTACTGTTCAGACCTAAGCGGTATTCTCTACCGTCTGCGGCAGAGAAAACCCAGTAAGTATGCGGTAATATTACTGTTCACACCAAAACGGCCTTCGCTATCCTTGTGGGTACAATAACGCGCGGTAGTCGAGTTTCGCTCAGAGAGGTAAGAAATGTTCAATTTTTTTTTGATTTTTTTTTTTCAATAAATGAATCGTTATTCGTTCGTTTCGATGACGCCATGTTGCAAACGCGTCCTTTCGCCAAGGAATATCGTGCGTAACTGTAACTGTTGCTGCTCCCGCGCGGTATGTACCGCTACCCACAGCGGCAGCGAATATCGCTCAGGTCGCTCTAGCCGCGGTACTTGATACTAAATACCTGAGCGAAACCCGCGCGGTATGTACCTCTACCCACAGCGGCAGCGAATATCGCTCAGGTTTGAATAGGCCTTTAAGCGATTTTAAAAAATCTTTCTTAATGGATGGAGTGTGCCTCAGCGGTGGTCCCTCAGCGGTGGTCCATAAATTTTATCGAAATTGATTAAGCACCTTTTGAAAAAATCGACATAAAGCAAAAAAATATACATGGATGATGTTTTAAGTTTTCCAACCTTCTACTTTCAATCTCTGTTTTGACTGTGTTGCCGATTCTTAATGGATTTGGATGATATAAGGAGGTACTAAAAAGCGAAAAATAAAAATACACTTGACTTTAGTTTCGGAAGTCGGTGACAATAGAAAACAACAAACAGAACAAAGCTTAAGTGGAAGACTTAAGATTTGTTCCGTTTGTTGTTTTCTCAAAAAGTCATGTGTGCTCTGTGTGTAAATAAGCTTTTTTTTTATTTAGCGTGGCTGGTCTAATTTGTAAGTATAAAGGTGAAATTGAGAACACGTTCTATAAATATCGGTAAAAATACTGCTGAATTTAAAGAATTTTAATTAAGTTTAAAAGTAGATCTAAAAGTAAAGCAGATGTCCACTTTTTGTATGGACGTAGGTTTTTTATTACGAGATAAATTTAACCAGCATCAAACTGCACTAATTTATATTAGTGTTTATTTGAAACCACTGAAATTATATTTTTAGAGAAAAATAATAAACTATTTAATGTAAGTACATATATTTAATTTGAACATGGCAACCCAAAAAAACTCTGTCAGAAACAAGAAGCTTATAGATAAAAGTGGAGCCAACAATCTACATACTTAAGTGAAACCAACTGTGGGCAGATGCTCCCTTTCTGAATGCATACATAAGAACGAGACAGTGATATGTGTTTTCTTTATCTTATGTATGCATTCAGAAAGAGAGCGTCTGCCAACAGTTGGTTTCACTTTGGTACCTATTTAGAGTGTTGCCTCCACTTTTATCTATAAGCTTCTTGGTCAGAAATGACAGTGTCAAAGGGTCAAATTCATATCAATATTATTTAATGTTAATCTATGTGTACGTATCGTTTAGTAGACTATTATCATTTACCTCGGCTAAGCAACCTCTGCGATTTAGGTTTGGTGAAATAATGCACTTGTAACTCGGTTCTCGGTAAAATATTGCAACTTGCAGATGAACATTCCAAGTAGTCAAGAATCATAAAAGACAAAGAAGAGCGCTTTCAGTCATAAAAGGTATATGCTAACTACTTTTCTCTGACAATATCGCATTTCATCTCATTTCTCATTATTGATTAAGGTAAATCATCTGATTACATGCGTTTTGTTTACATTGTCAAACATATTGACTGATACTGTCAGTCAATAATTGATTTATGAGTCACTGTCAGTCTGACAGTGTCATTTTCAAGTTTACTTCTTTTCCGGTGTGTTCGCTTTATTATCCTTGATGTTTGGAAAGGTTTGTTCGTTTTAAGCGTAAATTCACACTTAAATATAAAACGATTTTTCTCAAAATTGGAGGTCTTTAAAAATGTATTTTATAATAAAATTAGAACAGTTCGTTTTTGCAATGTCTATCCACATATATATAAATTATCCTCGTCAGAATGTTTGATAAATAAAAAAAAAATTCAGTGTGTACTTATGTACGCGCGTGAGAAGTTATACTTCTTCGAGTCACAAAATAGCAACGAAGGCAGTAAGTAGTTCAGCATGTACGTCAGAGATGGCGTTGTTTACAATGACTCCCGTGAGAATTTTGTGTGACGCTGTGCGCGCGCATCGTAAAATTTCACTCTCATCATTTTTTCATAACGCGCCTAAAGAAGTATAACTTCAAAATCATTTTTGGACATGTCCTTTACAAGTATATCTCACTACCATATCTATACGACCATTACACGATCATATTGTGATTTAGGCGACTGCTACGTGACGCTCGCGCTATTGTGTAAAAGTACAGTAGGTACAGACGCCAGCACATCAAGCCATACCTAACTGTAATTTTTTTCCAATTAAATATGAACCTTATGCTTTTATAATAAAGTTGAAAATCTATCTAAGAAATTTGACAGATTGTTGTAGCTTGATGTGCTGGCCCCTGTACTTAAGAGAGAAATAGCATGTTATACTCCTTTGTTTGGCCGCCATTTTTGATTCGTTTGTTTATTGGCGCGAGTTTTGTTTGCGCCGCTTTTGCACGGACGATTCCAGATAACCTTGACGAGCTCATAAATCAATATGTAAGATTATAGCGTTATCTATTTACTTATAATGCCTTTTGAACACACACTAGAAGTGACTATTTTAAAGATTATTTTAAAATTATTTTGGAGCGTACTAGACTGCGTAGGTATATATAGAAGTTTTCTATACTACGTAGTAAGGACTTGCCCGTCTATCTATTAAATAGCCAAACGTTCATATTGACCATTTAGTTAGGTACCTAAGTTAAATACTTTAATTTATCTACTTCTAATAGGTACATAAATAACTTGAAGGGATATTGACCAGAGGATGGGCAGCAGCGTCCTTCTGACTAGGTATTATAACACCTACTGCGATCGCCAACATACATCGGCCAATCATGGCGATTACGGCTATATCCCCTTTGGGGGAGACCTTTGCCCAGCGGTGGGCGTCTAAAGGCTGACATGAATCGGGAGAACCATCTCAATATTGAATAACTCCGCCCCAAAGACGACCCACTGACCAAGTTAAATTATTAGGTAGCTTAGGTGGCTTTATAGGACAAATTACTGAAAGATGAAATACTAACCTTAAGAAGACCTCAGGAAGTACCAAAGCAAACTTCGTATAAATAATTCAACTGCGAACCAGTCAGCAGTAAAATTTTAAAATTTACATTCTCATGTTAAAAATTAAATTAAATTATAATAAAACCTCAGCCTGATACATTTACTTTAGAAACTATAAATAGACAAACAATGATGTCAATGATAGCAAACAGTGTTGCCAACTTTATTTTAACGAACCCACCAATTATGGTGTCGTATCCCACCAGAAAACCACAAAAATGTTTGATCCCTCGAACCACCAGAAAACCGCTAACAAATTATGCCACATTATAAGAAAGTTGATGTTGGCTGTATGAATTACTAAGGCATAATTGGTATTGTACGTTGAATTTTGCAAGTGCTTTGGACTGATTTGGAGATTACATAATTCTTTAAGGGCTGATTTTTCAATAGTCCGATAACTTTTATCTGAGGAATAAAAATAGCGGTTTGACATATTTTCTATACATAAGCTCTCAAATCGCCATTTTTATTCCTCAAATAAAAGTTATCTGACTATTGAAAAATCAGCCATAAATCTCTTTAGTGCTGGACCAGCAGCACTTTCCACCACTTGTAACCCGTCTTTTAATTCTGAGTTACGTAACCAACATTCATAGAACTTTTGGATGTACTGTGGTTCGGGCATATTCGTTTTACAAAATTAATAAAATAGAACATCCGATGTGCCGACGCAAACTGTACCTACTATCGGTTGTTTATAAGTTTTTGTGCACGTAATCTATTCTAATATTATAAAGCTGAAGAATTTGTTTGTTTGGTTGAACGCGCTAATCTCAGGGTCGAATTGAAAAATTATTTTTGTGTTGGATAGTCCATTTACCGAGGAAGGCTATAGGCCCATGCGAAGCCGGGTCGGGTCGCTAGTAGAAAAGAAACACGAACAAACCCTTTCAATAGGGTATTACACCCATTTTTGAAAAGTGTCTCAATAAAATTCTGTAGTGCTAATATGCCACCAAAAAAAAACACAAAATTTTTATTCAATAATTATATGCCATGAAAAAGCATTTAAAATATAATTTTCAAATTTCGCGCGTAGTTTAACGAAAACGCCTTTTACTGGACGCCATATTACTCAGCGGAAATTACATCAGTTCGTTTAGTATTAAATGCGCTCATAATAAATAAGATAATTGTGTTTAATATAAAAATAATTAAAAGCATATTTTGTAATAGGTGAAATAATTACGTTGGTTATGAAAATAATAAAGTACAAAGCATAGGTAAGCCAATTGGTTGACTGACAGTTGTAAATTTTTTGTTTACACAGCCGTACGGCGTAATAACATGGCTGCTAGTGTTATAAAACAGATTAAAAAACTGAAAACTTTGAATCGATATTAAAAATTTATTTTGCGATTTCATGAACTAAACTAAAACTAACATTTTCCGACTGCTTTTTGCCTAAACTATCTCAATAATATATTTATAGATTTTTTCTCATATAAAGTAAAATACCCTATTCAAATCAAACTTGACCCAGTATCTAATCATACAAATTATGTATTTTCGCGGAATCCTTCAAAACGTGTACAAACCAGCCTGCGCATGCAAAACTGTGGTGAAGCTTGTGCGTGTGGTAAGCGCTTAACCGAAGCAACCAAAGCCACTAAAAAAATCCACCAGTCACTAAATCCTGTCCACCAGATCTAGTGAAAAATTCACTGAGTTGGCAACACTGATAGCAAACATTCCGATCCAAAGAAGTTGCCAGCACGAACATTTCTTAGTTTATAATTCTTGTTTTTTTTTTTAATATACCAGGACTACCAGGAGCAACGGATACCACAGAAAAAGATAAATACTTCTCATAGTAATAGATGAACTACTTTAGATAATAGTTCTATATTTTCTTTTTCTTTCTTAGACACAAATCACTCGATAGAACGAAAGATTATAAATAATACACAAAATAGCTTGGTTGCTGCTGATTCTGCTGATTTTTGTAACGTCACTGTCGGTAGAATATTGTTATTCTGTCAATGTAATATGAAACAATCAACAATCAATTCAGATTGTCTTTGTTTTTACCCGACTGCGCCAGAAGGAGGGTTATGATTTTCGGGTGTATGTATGTTATAAATATGTATTTCTCAAAATATTACATTTAGGGGATTGTCGAAAGGAGCAAGGTTAAATTCAAAATTATAGGGTGGCAACACTAAATGGCTCAAAAAGTTGTTTACTGCATCTGTCATTCTGCTGTCTAATACCCAATATGTCAAGTGTCAATATGTCATCTGTCTGATCCTTTTACCTATAAGCTTCTTGGCCTGATCTGACCTGTATGTCTATTCTGTTACAATCTCCCTCGGTGAACACCTAGGTGAAGTGAGCTGTCATCAGTCCCGATGGTAGGAATTTACAAAGCACTGACAGCTCACTTCTCCTGGGTGTTCACCGAGGCAGATTGTTACAGAATAGACATACAGATCTCTATCTTGTTTAGTTGTTTTATTGTTACGTTAGTGTCAAAATCTTATCTCGCGTTCTCGCACGCGCGACGTTTGTTGTGGAAATAACCCTTCTTCAATTCAAAATTGAATTAAATTATTGGTTTGTTGAAGGATATATAAAGAAGCGGAAAGTCTGAGCGTCTTTCTAGTTTTACTCACCGGCCATTTGATAAAAATGAACCATGGTGAATGTAATGAAAGGCGTTCTCGTTGAGTGGTATGTAAACAAATCAAAAATTTGTAGGTAATCATTTACTTACTTTTATTAATGTTACAAACATCTACGTGCCTGCTTCGACAGAAAATAAAAACCTATTTGATATGTTGCATTTATTCTAATATTAAAATGAGGTTATAGTAAGAGGTACTTCTGAAATATTTCTATATATAATCCAAGTCTGCTGGAATGTGGAAACTTTGGTCTATCACATCGTTTTCCGTTTGAAAGGTATTTTTTATATAGGACTTCAGTATGTAAATGTTTTCTGTCCATCTGTTTACTGCTCCTTTTAAGTCCTGAAATTGTTTTTCTTTCATTTGAGTTAGTCTTCTACTGGACTTGGCTTGTAGCACAAACACAATAAATAACAAACAGCTCAACAAAAGTTGTGAGTCTAGACACAATGGTAAACTGTGTGCTATACCTATGTTTCAAAAGTCTTAGGTCACTTTTGAAATAAACCAAAAAGATTGAAGCCCGTCACAGACGTAGCTATAATATATTTTAATATACGTTAGACGTAGCTATAATATATATTAATATACGTCAGACGTAGCTATAATCAAGGCATATTACGATCAGCTATAATATATATTTTTACTACGTCACCAAAATATGTGGACAGATATAGCAAGGCATATTAATATAAATTTCAAAAATGTGAAACAAACAACGATTGCAGATGTAATAAGGGCGAAAATATATTATTATATTATAGCCACCGTGTGTGGTGTGGTGGCTAGCTATAATATTTATTATAGCTATGTATGTGACGGGCTTTAAAAGTAGTTTCAGATTCTTTATTTAAGATACTTATGTCAATACTTATTGTTTAGGCTTTTGTAATGGCATAAATCCTTAACAAAATTGATGAATTTTAGTAGCACTTCCTCAAAAAACTTTGCTTGATTTTTTTTTAGAAAAGGTAACTGCTACACGCTTCGCATAAAACATTAAAATGTAAATAGTTACCTTTAGAGTCATAATAGCAAAGTTCCAAAGAAGCATGGCAAGTGATTTTGCCATTCTAATTAGAACTTTAAATTGTGTGTTACAACAATTTTTATAATAACAGGATAAAAAAGGTGGCAGATTGTGAGCACCTAATTTTGACAGCAGTGGTTGGATTAGTGTGTACCAATTATGACTCAACCCAAAAATCCAAGCTGTAAAAGTGATCATTAGATTTTAGGGTATATGTATACCATACAGTACCTGAGTCTCGGTCTTCAATTGTGCTATATATTCAGGGTCTGAGTCCCTGTATTTTTGCAATTCCCCCTTAAGTTTTTCTTCTTCTTTTTCATAACTTTCTAACGTTGACAGTACTTGAGTTCTTTCTTCACATTTTTCTCTTCCAATCTATAAAAAAAACTCATTCAGACAGATAAAAGACTTAAGATGCAGAACTTAAAGCTATTTGAGTTAGGTTTGAATAATGGCATAGGCATAACCTGTTGTTCTGCTTTTTTAAACGATACCAATTTGGTTGAGGCTACCTAATTTTATTTTATCACTAGCTGACCCAACAGACATTGTCCTGTCCCTATCTATCTACCCTACCAAACTACCTACCTATCTCCCCTACCTACCTACCCTAACTATCCTACCTACCCTACTTACCCTACTTACCCTACCTACCTACCTACCTAAAATTTAATTTTATACAAACCTTGTCCTGACAATAACAAACACAAAAAAAAAATTATCCAATTTGGTGCAGTTGTTCGGAAGTTATGCGCTAACAAACATTTCGGCGATTCATTTTTATATCTCTAAGTAATTATTTTTAAACACTGAATGTAGGTAATATGACATGCTCATATTCCTATCATTTATCCCACAATGTTTCAATGTGCCCTAAAGCTATTGGCACAATATGGACCCTGTAGGGCACAGAAACATGTGTACTCCTACTTCCTATCCTACTATTATAAACGCGTAAGTTTGTGAGGATGAACAGATGTTGAATGTTTGTTTGTACCTCTATCCCAATGAAACAGGTGAACGAAATTAGCTGATGTTTGACACACTTATGGATGTTGATATAACATAGCACTCAAATTATGAAACAAAAGGCAGATAGACCGTGCGGAACACTGAGAGTGAAGCCACCAAAGCAAATACAAATTAAAAAACTGACACAAGTCAGTAATTGCTAAAAAAAACAATACTAATACAAATAAAAATTCAAAAGCGAATACAATCACGAGATTGTAACAAAAGGCAGATAGCCTTTTGTTTGATACTCTGAGACATAGCACATAGGCTTGTTATTCCTTTTTTGTATTCCCAGGAAATGATTTAAGACTGGCTCTCTATAAAACTGGCTAAATCTATCACACAGCAGAAGTAACATTTTCATCATTTGATAATAAATAGAATTTAACAATTGAGACTGTTATTATTAGGTATTCAATTTGAATTAAGTATTTGACCTTTGTAAACTTAGTTGTAAAGTAGTTTTGTCAATTGGTACATACGGATTCAGTTGCAATTAAATCTTCAGTTTTTTTCAATTTTTTTGTGCACTCCTCTACTTCTGTTTGTAACTCACGCAGTTTTCTTTTCTTTGCATTGTTCGCTTTGCTGTAATACACCAGATTGACATTATTTTTTTAATTAAAATCTTATTTATTAGATACATATTAGGAATGAGTAACTCAAACTAGCACAGACTACATTATATTGAATTATTAATTCTAGTTTACCTATTATTATATCATAAAACTATTACACTATCACCTTACCTACACTGAAGAATACTTGTGTGAAAAATATCATTACCATTATTGTATTATGATATGTATAGCATCGGGCAACTCAACGTAGTTGCCCGATAGGTCGTCTGATCCACCCCAACCCCTGAGAAAGGCCAGCAGTGCCTTGACATCAATGACAATCTCTCAGAAGAGTACCTGGGTTACCAAATTAATACTACAATTTTTTAGCACCTACTTACCTAGGAAATGACCAGAAATATATTGAAGTCCCAATTTTTTCTGAGTCTACAAGATGATCATCCACTAGGTTTTGGACTACCTCTTTGACTGATTGCATTGTGATACCCTTTTCTTTGGGAGCAATTTTCTCCAATTCCTGTTTTTAATACGTTCAACATTATATGTATACATTGTATATGTTCAATGTGTTCAACATTAGGATTATAAAATATATGAATAATGTAATTGAATAAGATAATTTGCAGTTAACAGTTGTATTGTAACCACTTTTTTTGCCTCTAATGTCATTCTTAAGCCTACAGAATAGATGTCAAAATCGGTTGAAGGGACTGTAAAAAAGGTTTGTGTTTATGTCTAATCTTATTGTGAACAGGGTATAGTTTGCAATAAAGAATTTGTATTTGCTCTTCAAGTAGAAGTTTAGTAAAGAATAGGTCGATGCTATGCCAAGCACATCATCATGTGATTTGTATGGAAATTGATTTAAGGTTTAAATTACAATGACAGGTGGGTGCATATGAAATACAAAAAGAGGGAATTACAAAATTTAAACTACATACAATATTATAATACGGGTGTCTAGACACACTGACAATTCCAAGACACTTCTTTAACAAAGACTTAATTTTAGTCTTGAAACTCCAATTAATTTTCTTTTAAATGTAAAATTAAATGCTTTGATATTTAAAAACAAAAATATTAAAAAAAAAAAATTGTTATAAAAGCGTTGCCCCACACTATGAATTTCTCCTGTGTGGGTGCGTTTACAAACAAAAGCTCACATACACAAACAGCCAGACCCGGAACAACTATCTGTAGGCCATACAAATATTTGTGCGAGAATCGAACCCGCGAAACGCAGCGCAGCAGTCAATCGCTCAACTTCTGTCGTCTGAGTTAGTTTGACAGTTCATAAAAAGACGCATATATTGTGTAAATATGGAAAATTACTTATTCACCTTTAACTGAAAGAAATCTTTGCTGCTATGGAATATTTCCAACATCCTTATTCTTTTTTCTTCAGCACTCAAACCTCGTTTCTTTGACATTTTGATTACAGTGATCCGGCTATGAAACAATTTCTTCTCCACCTCGATGAGACGCTAGCACTTGGAAGGAAATTTATTCTTCAAGACCTGGATGAGACACATCTGTTTATATCTGCAGATATAGTGGAGACACTACAAGCTCGTGTTGATGATTTGATGGACCAACTTAGTATTCCAGTACACGACAAAGGAATGTAAAAATGTCTTCAAGTTTGAGAGGTAACAGAGACACAGAGAGGAGAAAAGTTCTTGATGATGCTGCGAGGAAACGCAGAGCTAGAAAAGCAGTCGAGGCACTTGAGCAAGACAATTTCCATGAAGACCCACATGCTGACCTGGTTATGTCGAAGAAGGTGCCGAAATTCGCAGATTCCAATGAAAAGCCAACAAGAAAGAAAAAGACCAAGAGTGCAGAGTATTATAAGATGCGATTTCGGAAAACATTTGCGCAGTTAGTAGAGGAAGATGCTAGTTTTAGACCTGACCCACCTAACTATCTGTCTGCGCAAGTTCCACCTTCTAAGTAAGTATTTACATTTTACAGAATCAGTTTCATTTGTACATATTTACCTATGTACCTACAAAGTGTGAAATGTCCCCCATAGTACAATATTTACAATGTTACAAGTAGGCTAACTTAATTTTAAAAAGTATCTTTAATTTTGTTATCCGTTTAAATAATTTTGAGGTATCCAAGTACCTACCTACCGGTTGGATTAATAAATGATTTAAATATATAATAATGGAAAAAATAGAATTTATAGGTACAGTCACCAAAAGAGATAAGTATCCATGTCGTCGAAAATAGTTGAAGTTTACTTGAAAACCGATGGATGTTTTCGAATGATATTTAATTAAATCATTGAGCTGCTTATGCTCTATTAACTTTACTTTATTTAATTCAAAAACATCTACCAGTTTCTAAGTAAACTTCAACTATTTCCGACGACATGGATACTTATCTCTTTTGGTGCCTGTACCGACCTATAATTGAAGACATGAGTGGATGAAGGTGTTATGTAACATTTTATTATTTTTTTACTTTATATCATAAATGAAGGTGCTATGTCCTTACACGCATTTTGTTCTTTCAAACATTGTTAAAATATGTCTAAAAATGAAGATAACCGGTGCATGAAAGTGTTATGTGCAGGAGGTCGGTAGTCACAAAAATGTATGAAAGTGTTAAGGGCACTTAACCATAGACCCGTACTTATAACGAATAAATTCATTTAATTGCGCAATGAATGAAAGAGTCAAGTGCGCACATAACTCTTTCTTTCGTGAAGGTGTAAGCGAGAGAGAGAATTAAAAAAAAAGCTAATATAAAGGATCAACTTCCATTTATTAAGCCTGAATACCGCTATTATTATGAAACAATACTTGCGCATATTTTTTTAAATATGTTCCTATTTCTAACTTTGTATTATTTTTTACCGACTACATTAAAATACACAACATTATTTAGTATATAGTCCAGTATTACTAACTAAAAGTTACTCATATAAACAAATATTCACAAAATAATAATGAGAACTTTAAAACTTGTTCCTGATAAATTATGAACCAGTGACATATCACCTTCATCAACTCATGTCTTCAATTGTAGGTAGGTATAGTACTTACTATTAAGTATGTTGTTACCAACTTGGGCCTAAGCATTTAATATTTAGCTAATGACAAGGTGAAACAATAGACAATCATAAAAATGCACGAATTACAATACAATTATCATTAGGTAGTAATCATAATTGTATAATAGGTCTTTGGCATTAACGTTTACCTATCACAAAAAAAAAACTATGACGTGCAGGTACTAGAAGACTAAATCTCTCAAATTTGTTTCCAGATTTCCCGATCGACATTTCTGTGCTGTTTGTGGTTTTCCATCGAACTACACTTGCATACCTTGTGGAGCACGTTACTGTAGCGTCCGCTGCTTGGGAACACACTTAGACACGAGATGCCTCAAATGGACTGCTTAGTTCTGTAGTTCTCATTTAAATAAATACAATTTTCTGATTTTATGACGTTAATTTCAATTGGTAAAACAAATTATTAAGGTTTCCCGCTAAAAAATCGGAATGAGATGCTGTTCCAAGTTTAAAATGTGCTTTTTTTTCTTTTCGTATCGTTTTTTTTTTGTGTCTGTGATTGCAATTCTTTTTTTCTTTCTCTTTAAACAAAAACACTTAAATTATTGAAAAAGATCAACTATTAAGTAGGTATATTTTGAAATAGTCTTATATGTATATCATGAAGTATACAGAACTCAAATAATAAAACATTTGATCGTCAGTGTAATCAATTCTAGGGTTAAGCGCCATCTAGGAGAGAATAGCGGTAGTACTGATAAATTAACCAAAGTCATATTAGTAAATAGTGCTACTACTCGCCACTAGGTGGCAGTACTCTAGGCAAAAATTATAATAACAAAATGTTAGCTTGAACACAATAATTATTAGCTTTGTAAGTTGACAAAATATTGTATAGGTGAATGCACTGTTACTATTTGAATGTAAATAATTATAACAAATAGATTGTATTCTTCCAAATAAATATCCAGTTCTCCGAGTTTCCCTACGGTTTGTTTGCTCCCTAATATTCAAGGGCGTCGCCAGGACTCGCCAGCTGATGGCCTAGGGGGGGGCAAATTGATATTTGGTGGATAGGAAAAGTATGAATTTTAAGTATAGTCAAAGGCACATGAACCTTTTTTAATCTCTAGGGGGGGGCAGCTGCCCCTACCGCCCCCCCTTGGCGACGCCCTTGCTAATATTCACTTCGTCCTAACATAGCAATCTTCCTTTCCAACAGTTTTCGATAACTGCAGGGAAAGAGTCACGATTAGCAATGAAAGATTTTACAAGAAGACTCCGAGAGTTAGTGCTGATTAATATACCTTCTAAATTTTCCCACGGTAATACAAGCACGAGACAAAAATTGTGTAATATTAGGTAATAATTTAATTTATTTAGACAACAAAGATTCATTTTCAACCGACTTCAAAAAGAAGCTATGCCTCAAAAGTGCTGAATCAATTTCGATAAAATTTATATGGGACCACCATATAAATTTTATCGAAATTGATTCAGCACTTTTTGATAAAATCGACAGAAAGCATAAAAATATACATGGATGATGTAATGTTCTCCAACCTTGTACTTTCAATCTCTTTTTTGACTGTGTTGCCGCTTCTTAATAGATTTGGATGATAAGGAAGTACTAAAGAGCGAAAAATTAAAAGCTTTTTTACAAAAAATACAACCGCCTTTAAAATCTAAAAAGCTTTAGCACATAGCACATAATAAATAACTTTAGCACATAGGTAACAACACACATGACTTTAGTTTTGGAAGTCGGTGGCAATACGAAACATCAAACAGAACAAAGCCACCGACTTCCGAAACTAAAGTCATGTGTGTTATGTGCTAAAGTTCATCATCATCATTTCAGGGGAAAGACGTCCACTGCTGGACATAGGCCTCCCCCCATTGACCGGTCCCGTGCGACTCGCATCCAGCGGATCCCCGCAACCTTTGCCAGGTCATCGGTCCACTTAGTGGGAGGCCTTCCAACGCAACGTCTTCCGGTTCGCGGTCGCCACTCACACACTTACTGTTAACACCAAAACGGATTTCGCTATCCTCGTGGGTAAAATAACGCGCGGTAGTCGAGTTTCGCTCAGAGAGGTAAGAAATTTTCGCCAGTTAGTCATTTCTGAGTCGCCAAAGAATATACACGTCAGTCACGTTGTAATTTCTGCAGAGCATCAGCATCTGGTAACTGTTGTCATGTTAACCCCGCTTGCGGAGTGAGGGGCGGGATGCATGCCGCTGCTCGCGCGCGGTATGTACCTCTACCCACAGCGGCAGCGAATATCGCTCAGGTCGCTCTAGCCGCGGTACTTGATACTAAATACCTGAGCGAAACCCGCGCGGTATGTACCTCTACCCACAGCGGCAGCGAATATCGCTCAGGTCGCTCTAGCCGCGGTACTTAATACTAAATACTTGAGTGAAACCCGCGCGGTATGTACCTCTACCCACAGCGGCAGCGAATATCGCTCAGGTTTGAATAGGCCTTAAGTTTGGCAATTCTTCGGGCTACGTCGGTAACCTTGGTTCTCTTGCGGATGTCCTCATTTCTGATTTTATCACGCAAGGAAACTCCGAGCATAGCCCTCTCCATTGCCCTTTGGGTGACTTTAAGCCTTCTGGTGAGGCCTATTGTGAGCGACCACGTTCCGGTCCCGTATGTAATCAGTGGCAACACACAGGTCATAGACTTTCGTCTTGAGACACTGCGGTAAGTTGGACGAGAAGATACCACGCAACTTCCCGAACGCTGCCCTGCCGAGTTGGATTCGACGATTGACCTCTTTCTCGAAGTTAGACCTTTACCGTTAGACCGTAGGAATCTTTAGTGTCTAGTCTTTATGAAAAGAAGCTCTGCCCTGCATTGGTGACATTGGGACAATCACAGAGAACTCACATTCATAGGTAGTAGATACTTAATAGACCGCAACTGTCCCCTCTCTTGAACAAAATCATTTTTCTTCACCGAATTTGTTTTCACATACCTAGGTATTAGGTACCTACTTAAAGAAGCAACAAAAATAATGTTACCAGGATTTTGTATAAACTTGATGTAAAAGAGTGTAGGTACCTACATGGTGTTTCTTGCTCGTTCTTCTCCATAGAGACCTACAGTTTTAGAACGAACAACTAGCTTCAACTTGACAATTTACAATAATTTAAAAGAGCATGTAAATGATTTAATTGAAATAAATGCTTTAACTTTGACTTTCACATCAGCATCAGATTCAGCTGAAGAACGTCCATAGCCGGATAAATTGCCATAATTTTGTAATATGATCACGCATCCACGGTCTGACAGCACCAAGCCCAGCTTAACCTAGCAGATTGAACAAACAAATTGAACCAAGCGTGCATTTGTTATTTCGCTACGAGACCCTCGCGATTTTATCTTATTGACATTTTTATGTGAAATAGGAAGTAGGGTGGTATTGAAGCATCTGTCAGTTGTACAACAAGCCTATTATCATTCCAGGAGGGGTGAGGGGGGGTGCGATAACGAGACACGTGCCTCAGAGTCAACATGGAGTAGAGCTGTGCCCACAGCAACCCTCATTGTGACATTTATTGCCTTTACTGTAAGTACAATAATAGATATTTCTTTTTTGTATCTGTCGGCTTGGTTTTTTTTGTTGATAGATCAAAGACGAGGCTACTTATTGATAAATAGGGTTGCTTACGCGAAGCTAATCTCAGAGGGCGCCACCGAACTATACAGTAAACAATAGTAGCGCGGTAAAATTTATATTTTATAGAAGTTGCGTTCCGAGTATTTCGTTGTAATATAATTTCAAAAATGGATGATAGTTACGAACGTTTATCTATTCCGGAATTTAAAAAGCTGCCCTGGAAGCTAAAAAATATAATTTTGATGCACAGACAAAAAGTATTATCATGTCAATGTCACTTTGTTTACGTTATAGTTTCGGTGGCGCCTCTAGCGGAAAAAAATGGCAGTTCGATTCCTAATAGGAAGGTTGGTATATTATGTATATATGTTACAGTCAAAACTCTTAACCAGTCAAAACTACTTTTGACTGGCTTCAGTCAAAACCCTTATTAAGATAAAAGGCGTTTGCGTTACAAAATCAAAAAAATACCTGGGGGCTTTAAAAGGCTTTAAAAGGCTTTACCTTGACCATTTTGTACCTATGTCTTGATTTCTGAGTGAAATATTTTCTTGTTTCGTACTTTTTAGATCACTTTTTGTTGTGGTCGGGTTTTAGTTTTTAAACTTTATTTTTTTATTTAAACCATTTTGGAGTTTAAATACCAGTAGTAGTTTTTTTTTTTAATCATTTTTGACAAGTCACAGCTAAGTATTATATATTTAAAAGGTACTAGTGAACCCCTTTCCAATGATACCAAACACGGTATGCGTGTCGTCATAATTTTTTTTATCTTGGTTTTTTTGTCCGCCAGAGGGCGCTACATTGGATTCGGTGACACGTCATATAGCCTATAACCAGCGAACGATCAAGACGCTTCTAATGATACCTCACTTGTTCAGTTCTGATAAGTAGTTTAGGAGCTATGAGCGAACAGATGAACATACGTACATACATACATACATACATAAATACATACATACATACCTAGCCTGTCAGAATCATAACCCTCCTTTGGCTTTGCCGTAGTCGGGTAAAAATACGGAACGCCTTGGTTTTAAGAATCACTACAAAACCAAAGTTTTAAAAGGGTCACAAAAAAAACCTTTCTAACCTAATGGGTTTCTAAATATTAAGGATAAATTCAAACCGTTCAAAAGTAGTTTTGAGTGATTTTTGTAGTCAAAAGTAGTTTTGACTGGGTTAAGAGTTTTGACTGTGACATTTATATTGAAGAAACTGGCTGGTTCAGCGATGCCTTATTTTAAATTAATATCCCTATGAGATATATACCTATACTTAAACTTTGCCCATATTTAGAAAAACCTGATAGTCCGTCTCGTGAGCTTACAAGATGATTTAACCATAAAATAGTTATTAAAATAATTCAATATTATACGAAATATTAACGTAATTAGTAGGTAAGCCGTGTGGTGCCGGCCGCGAATAGCACCACCCCATTTCTACCCGTGGGTGACGTAGAAGGCGACAGAGAGATATTGACCAGAGGATGAGCAACAGCGTCCTTCTGAGTAGGTACAATAACACCTACTGTGATCGCCTACATGCATCGGCCAAGCATGGCGATTACGGCTGCACCGTCCTGAATTTTGGAGTATTTTACGGCTGACCAACACCACAACACGCATGCAGTCAGTCACAGTTAGGGTTGCCATTCGTCCCGATATGTCGGGACTGTCACCGTCAATGGAGCCTAGGTCCCGACGTCCCGACAAAGCACTATTACGTCCCGATTTTTCGCGCGATCACAGCAATTCAAATACCCGCGCCAAATTCTACTCGGCCGATCTATTTTAACGCTGAAGAGACCACCTAAAATATTTTTTATAAGCCCGATCAGGGTTTATTTCCTATTTCTGCAATCAAATCTGAATTTGTTTTAAACTGGCTATCATTTGCAACTACTTAACTGCAATATTTTGGGTCTTGTCATTAAAATTTTGCTAGAAATAAAATGTCACACGTTCGTCTGAGACAAGTTCGGTTCAAATGGTTATAAATAGTCTATACTAGCTCCGCTTTACGGCTTTGCATCAATCTACCAAACACCCTGTATATATTTTTCTTTTTGCGTCCCGACACGAGGCTTGCCAGGTATGGCAACCCTAGTCACAGTACACAACCACTCCGCCGGTTAAACGCCAGAGTGCAACTGCCACGTGACACGTGACGTCGGCGCATGAGACAACCAATTTTAGTCAATACACTACACACCTCTTGGGGGAGACCTATGACCTATGGTGATGATCAATTTAATTTTCTATCGTTGTTGCCCGGTACCTTACTGGGTTGAGGAGGTAGGTAGCTATGCAGTCAATACGAACACAGCTACACTCGATTAGACTGGAAGCCGACCCCAACATAATTGCGAAAAGACGTCGCAGACGATGAATGTAGTGGATTGAACCTCTCCCAGTTGACAGTAACTACTTCGAATTTATTTACTTAACAAAATATGTCTTTAGAGGATTCAGATGGAATGTACCCACTTAAGTAGGGTTACCTACGTAGGTACTCCTTCACCCACAATTTTTTTTTCTCTTAGTTTCACTGGCGCCAACCTAGTTTTATCTTTTAACTCCGAGTTAAAACTAACATGACGGGACTTTGCCATTTTGTAGTTTTAACCTCTTGTTTGTAACTCAGTTAAGTTTTTAACGCAAGTAGAATTAGGGACAATTATTCTTTTAGGTAGGCAGGCACCCTGTGACAGCGGCGCGCATTGTTCCGTGCGCACCTATCTAGAGAAATGTGCGATCGCAGGACAGGGCCTGTAGACAAAACAATATATATTTCTGTTAGCGGAACGTCAAATTGTATGGAGTTGACGTTTGCTTACCAGATGTCACGTGATGCAAATATGTCAACTGCATACAATTTGAATTTTCCGTTGGCGCTAACAGAAAAGGTATTTTGTCTACAAGTCCAGGCCGCACATGATGAAAGGGCCCGTTTAAGGATGTCCATTACCAGTAGGGGGGCGCGGATCATGCGCCAAGTGAATACCGCTCCCCCTACTTACGGCAGTACGAGGGCTTTGATGGTGGTGCAGAGATGATTGTTGTTGTTACTTTTGTCCCTCCATCATCTTCGCGGCTTGCTGCAACGCCTTCTGTATGTCTAGTCTGTTACAATCTCCCTCGGTGAACACCTAGGTGAAATGAGCTGTCATCTGTCCCGATGCTAGGGATTTACAAAGCACTACAATTGGGTACTTGACACCACCAATCAATTGACATACTTTTTATGAGCTGTCAAAACGAGATTCCTCCATAGATTTTGTATGACAATAGCGGCCTGTGACGTCACTTATTTACCAACTCAATTGACTAACTATTAATTGATTTTAAAGCAACTTAAAATCGAATTTTACAGTTAATTGAAAATTAATCAGGTTTTCGGGGCTATAATAAAGTGTATTTTAAGATAAGTTGTATTTTCGAATTATTGGTTAATGGTGTCAACAACCCAATTGGTTGACAGGTCACTTCACTTATGTGTTCACTGAGGGAGATTGTAACAGAATAGCACTGCTGGTTGTGTTAGGGCTCCACATAACATAGAGGATATTTTGACTCACAACTCATTAAGTTTACATAATTATGGAGGGTAGATTTATGAAGAAATCTCTGTGTATCAAAAAGTGTCCGTTACAATATGTTAAGTGAGGCTGGCGCTACAATAGCGACCGGGTAGAAATTAATAAAAAGCTAAGATAAGCTGAGGAGGTTGGATACGTCGATGAGTATCTCTATCTTGGTCAATTAGTCTCTTTCCAGGCAAGACAAAACAAAGAAGTTGCTAGACGCACCGAAAATGCCTGGAAGAGTTATTGGGCAATGAAAGACCTCATGAAGGGCACTCTTCCACTGTCCCTTAAGAGAAGGCTCATCGACGTGTGTATTCTTCCCATCCTCACATATGGTTCACAAACATGGTCTTTGACAAATCAACAGAGGTCCACCCTTTCGGTTTGCCAGAGAGCTATGGAACGGAGTATTCTGGGTATAAAACTGCAAGACCGGGTTAGGAATACCACCATCCGTTCCATTACAAAAATAACTGACGTCACTCGGAAAGCTGTCATGCTGAAATGGAATTGGGCTGGACACATCTGCCGCATGTCAGACGATCATTGGGCCAAACGTACAACCCAATGGGTTCCTCTACATGGCAAGCGACATCGCGGCAGGCCCAGGCGGAGATGGCGGGATGATCTAGATTCCTTCGACAAAGACTGGCCCCAATTAGCCCTTAACAGAGAGAGTTGGAAGGAGAGTGGAGAGGCCTTTGCCCAGCAGTGGGAAAATCCAGGCTGAAATATATATATAAGATAAGCTATACATTAGAGTTGTCTATTAACTTTAGTAATATTAGATCATAAGCTTCCTCTCTCCTACTTACTTACCTACTTACTGTGCCCGACAGGGTCCATAATGATCTAAGTATATCTAAGTTACCACCCAAGCTCACATTGTAGAATGTAATAAAGTATTGAGTATTAATTTTATAACTTTCCACCTGGCTTATAGGTACTTCAATCAGTCAACAACTGCTGCATTCATTTGAATACTATGACTTTATGGCTGTAAGTTCTCCCCTTATCTGCAGTGCTATTCTGTTGCAATCTCCCTCGGTGAACACCTAGGTGAAGTGAGCTGTCATCCGATTGTAGTGCTTTGTAAATCCCTAGCATCGGGACAGATAACAGCTCACTTTACCTAGGTGTTTCATCATCATCATCATTTCAGCCGAAAGACGTCCACTGCTGGACATAGGCCTCCCCCAAAATGGGGGGTTTTGCCATAATCGCCACGCTTGGCAGGCGGATTGGCGATCGCAGTATGGTTGTTACAAAGGCACAGAGAACGCTGCTGCCCATTCTCTGGTCAAAGTCAAAGCATTTATTTCAATTAAACCATTTGCAGGCACTTTTGAATAGTCAAAGAGTCAGCAGTTAGTTAGTCAGAAAGTTGAAGCTAGTTGCTCGTTCCAAAACGTAGGGTAGGTCTCTATGGAGAAGAACGAGCAAGAAACTCCACGGACACTCTTTTCAATCAAGCTTTTACAAAATCCAGGCTACATTATTCTTGTTGCTTCTATATGTGGTGAGTCCCTTAGTCGCCTCTTACGTCACCCACGGGATGATATGGGATGGTGCTATTCTTTACGTCCGACACCACACGGACAGGTGTTACCTAGGTGTTTACCGAGGGAGATTGTAACAGAATAGACATACGGGACACTTTCTCGACTTTCTTCCCTTAAGGCTCTACCCCGACCAAAAGTGCGTTTTTCTTCGTTATCCAGGGGCTATTAACTCATTAATTAAGAGAAACAAACTACATCTAAAAGCATGTTATTAATGTTCAATATCCTATCATCACATTCCACGTTCTTATTTTTTTTATGTACCCTATATCCAAATCTATTTTTAAATTTCCCTGTAAAAAAAATGACTAAAATAATTGAAAACCTGTATCTTTTGCTAAAGTTGATGTGATATTAAATTAAGGATTACACTAATAGATAGGTAACATAAAAGTCTTTATATATAATTCACGTTTTATTTTATTTCAAAAGATCGTTTCTCTATTTTTATAACAAAAAAGCCAAAAATTGTGCGAATTTCGATTCTGCGGTAAGAGGAAATGTATGGTCAAGGTTATTTGGTCAGGAAAGCGCCTTAAGAGATGGATCTCCTTACTTTTACTTTTTACGTAACTCTGTCTGTTTGTTTTCTCAAAAGAGAAGAAGGTAGCTTAGGATCCGGATCAGGATATTGGTTACTTTTTAATCCGCGACTTCGTCTGCTTCCGCGATATTCGACATTCACACTTGCTTGTGTTGGATCACTTGGTTCCCTTCAAAATGGTTGAACTAAATGGTGCCGATCCGTGCGTCATGTTCGTGAACGGGCGCCGTCAGTTGAGACTGGTTAGCTGCCTCGGTTATTTTAAATTTATTTTGAATTGTCTAATTTCATTGCCACTAGACCTCTTTTAACGTGCACAACTTGTTACATTGTTCTCACATTGTACCCCTAGATTCAACATGAATGATGTAACCTAAATTTGTAATATTCTATTGATTTTAAAAGAGTGTTCATGGAGTTTCTTGCTCGTTCTTCTCCATAGAAACCTACTGTTTGGAACGAGCAACTAGCTGCAACTTTTTGACTGACTGACTCCTTGACAATTCAAAAGTGCCTGTAAATGGTTTATTAGAAATAAATGATTTGAGTTTTAGTTTGAGTTTGGGTTGAGTTTGAGTTTGACACGGACGAAGTCGCGGACAAGAACTAATATCGTTGTTGATATTGCAATTCCGCGAAACCAAAATTGTGAAAAACCGCAAATTTGGACCTTAAGTCAAATTCTTGAAAGTGTACATTCGCGGTATTTAAAAATGTTAGTTACGCGGAATTCAAATCAACGACGATATGGTAAACGATAAATAAAAAATAATATTGAATTGTGTACTTCACTTCTTTTATTTTTCTGCTTTATCTCTAATTTTATATTTCAAATATTAATGCACCATCGGAAACTGTACATAATTATATTTTTTGTGGATTACCTTTCACTTTATTTAAATTTTAAATATTAACGTTTATTTCTCTGCCGCAAAAGACCATTTTTTTCAGAGCTTTTATGTGAAAACTTAAATTTAAATAAAGTGAAAGTTTGAAAATGTCTGATTATTTAATTAGATTTGTGGGTAGGTTCTCTACCTCTAATTTTCCATATTAATTTCCACTTCAGACTTAACAAATGTGATGTTTTTATCTTATAAATAACTTTATTTACAATAATTGTATCACAATACATGATCAACCAATCAAGGCAATCAAAAAAAAAGAATCATTTTTAGAAAAATCATATAGAGAAAAAGACTGATCTCTATTGAAAAATCAATTTATGAAAACAAAAAAAAATCTTGTCTGTTGTTCATACTATTTGATAAAAAAAAATTTCTTCAAACAAGTATTTACGTATGCCTTGACAATTTTCAACTCGTACAAACAAAACAGCTACGATCACAACTTACTATTTACATTTTAAAACTACTATTTACAAAATGCAACATTTTTCTTACACTAAATAAAAATTATACAGTTCTCACTTATATTACTGACTCGATTGTAATAAATATATCGTTTTAAAGCCATAAATACATAGGTTTTACACAATTTTTATATTTTTTTCGCCTTAATTAATACTGGACTGAGGAATGGTAAACATTATTTATTATGAGACGTATAATAATTTATTATATTTTCCTGTATTTTCCCAAAATGAGTTTTTTTTTAAAATTTCTGGGTACATTGAACATGACAATCATATACCATAATGTCAGTCCTGTCTTTATGTTTTAATTTAATTATTTTAGTAGGAATCGTTAAAACCCGAGATCTGTCAAAGATGAACGGAGATGAAATAGGAACATAATAATTTGTACTGAGTCGATTTTCTAATGAGTAAAGATAAAACGTTTTCTGACTCGAATAACTAGTAAAACTTTAGAAAATCGACTGCGTATTTTTATTTAAATTGTAGAAGAGATCTACAGAATGATGTTTAGGTTCCATGAAAAGATTATGATAATAAAATTTTAATGTTAATTCGTTAAAAAAGAATGTGATTTTATTAAGTATGTCTTACGGTATCATTATTTAGTACCTATAGTTTTCGACTAATACGCCGACCGTTTGAGATTCATATTATTAAATGATTTTAGATCTTATGTATGTATCTAGAAGAATTAAAATATTGTTTTTACTTTCATCACTCGCGTCCTTAGTCTGTAGATACTATTATTGTTAACCCTTAGAAATCTGACAGACGATGTCTTTAAAAACATTCCAATAAGTATATTACATAGTTGTTACATTTAAAAACCTCTACCAATATTATTGTCGTTTTTGTACTAACTTAGCGCAAGCTTCGCAGGACGGCTTTATTTAGAACGCGATACCAGTAACCAATCGGTCTCTGACTTTTACTTCTAATTTTAAAAATAAAACCTCTAAGATTCTGGTCCTTTTTTGACAATATTTAAACCGAAGCGAGGATATTCAAATGTACTTATCTAAGCATAATTGAAATACCATCACAATAGGTCGCACCACGTTGGGTGGACGATCCAAAAACCGACTAATTTAACATAATTCGATCACTTCTGTCCCAAACGCTTCACGCATCATCCTTCTTCTTCCGCAGCTTCCCTTCGGTGTGTATAGTATGCGTTACTTGATCCACTGCTGTCGTCAGATCAGCTTCAGGGTCTATCGCGGCCGACAACGCCGCAATGTACGCGCACGCTATCCGTAAAACCGATAATTTGGACAGTTTCTGGTTATGACTGTATGCAGGTACTGACCGCCGCAGCGTATCGAAGGCGGCGCTTATAGTGTGAACTCTTGTCCTTTCCCTCGCGTTTGCTTCTATTCTCCTCTCTCTGGTCATGTTCTTGTAGTTCCTCTGCTCCCTTGGCTTCCCTTTGTCTTGATAAGGCTCTACGACCCCAGGGTGAGGGGGGACCCTTGGTGGTCCAGGTGGTCCGGGTGGTGGGGGAATCGGTGGTGGTGGAGGTTCCAACGGCCTTCGTCTTTGCCTCAATGGACTGGTCTCTTTCTTGACCAAAGATAGGGGCTCTCTCTGTGGCTCCTCGGGAAAAGACCAGGGTCTAAAGGGGCTGGCTGATGTTTCGCTCTCGGGGCTCGTTGAGTCTTCTGTCGAGTTGAGCCGGATGCGTTTTTTAGGTGGTTGTAGCCGGGTGGGCGTACGTGGTCTTTTGACCCGCGAGTCGGTCTCCACGAGCCGGACTCCCGAATCGTCTGAGTGCGCCGGCCCCGAGCACGAGTCATCGTCGTCGCCGCCCGACACGAAGCCGGCATCTCGCTCTAATATACGATCTGAAACAAATGGAAAAGTGCTGTTAGCATTTTGTTTGATAATGGAGTTTCGTTCGAAAGAAGTCTTTAGGAACAAGAAATCGTCAATTTAGACCTGGTATAAAAGGCTATGCCAATTTTTGTATTAGAAGGTGCTTGGCTTTTTATTGGGTCGATGGTTTAAACCTGGTCTAAACCTTAGTTTTTTAATAAGATAAGTAGACGTAAACCGAAATAGCTTTAGGAAGAAGGTGGTAGGTAGGTGGCTTTCAAATTAACAATTATTTCCGACTAGCCAGCACACAGATAGGTAAGACGTGAAAGTTTTGCGTGTATGACATTAACACAAAAAGTTAATAATAATATAATACATAACAATAATATGTGAGGACATTTTCACACACGGCCATCTGACCCCAAACTAGGGAGACCCTGTACTATGGGTGTCAGACAGCTGATATACATACACAAAAACATTTTTTTTTTGTAAATACATACATATATAGATAAACAACACCCAAACACAAGTGCTCATCACACAAATATTTAGCCTGGGCGGGAATCGAACCCGCAACACGCTGCGCAGCAGTCGATCGCTCAGCCACTGCGCCAAACGTGTCGTCAAGAGAGTTAATAATAATAATAAATGAATACATTGGTAGTTAAACAAAACCCTTCTAGCCTTCTACTCTGCCCAACAAATTAGGCAATTGGTTAAATCTAAAAGGTTATTTTAGAACGTAACCTATTAGTGCAAGTTATGATCGCAGCGGAAGCTGCGCGTGCGCCACAAAAAGTCAACAGGCGCACAAAAGGCGCCGACACTCGTTATAGAGCCACGATGTGACTGGGGCCTTAAGCAGCGTGGAGCTATAAGGCGAGGTGTATCGACACCTTAGTGGTATAAATGGATTTATGAAAAAAATATCAGACATAAGCTGGTTAACCTCTGAATATCGACCTGCAATTCAGAAATATGTATACCTAATAGAGATAAAATTCGCTAATGTAATTGCCCCACCCTATAGCGCCCTATATCGCTGAATGCGATACGTACTTGTCTCCCACAATTGAAAAGTGCCAATAAACGCTTTAATTGAAACAAATGAAGGAAGTTTTCTAATGTCAAAGTCAAAACTTTACTACCGCATTTTTATGCTTTTGCAGACCGATCTGTTGAAATAGTAAGTACCTACCTCCCAACATTTTCAAACTATTAACATGTAAATTTTAACTGGTAGATACTTACCTACCTATTTAATTTAAACACCTGACATCTGTATGTATAGAATTACAGAAACTACAGTCATAAATACAATTTTATTGTTTTGTTAGCCATCGTTTTTCTCTGGAAATATACCAAATCTTTAATCGTTACCAAAGATGTAAATGGATATCGACTTTTTTCTAATAAAATCGTATGTGGATATGACAAGGTTGTGTGCGAGCCAGTCGCTTGGCGCCGGCGCCTGATCACGTGACGTCATCAAGTCACACCGCTGCACATGCGAGCAAAAGTCACGGATAAATCATATCCTACTATATATCCTATTACTTATAAACGCGAAACTTGAGAATGGATGTAAGTTTTGTTTATTACTCTTAAACAGTTATACGACTGAAAAGAATAAGCTGAAATTTAGTACACACAATAATATACAGATATTGATCTAGTAAACCGCTTATAGAAGCTAGTTACAAGATAAATGTTGCCATCTTGCAAAATATTTTTTTAAAGATAGACTATTAAAAATAACAACAGCTTATTTTATGTAAACCGTGGAAGTTTCCTGAAACACTTCTTGTAATAGAGGTTTGTTTTGTTTCTTATATAAACTCTAGATGCCTCTTTCATCAACTCTGAAACACTTTACCAAATCTATTCAAAAATGATACAGAATTTTAAAAAGTCTGCAAATGGAATTTGATCGCAACTTAGGTATTCGAAGGTGGTAAAAAAGGGCCCTTAGACTGAGATTAATAAACTATGACGTTACATAGCACGTGTTTTGGCTAAGCATTATTACTGTCACTGTCGTACAACCGTCAAACGCCAAGTGTCAAAGTCAAAAGTCAAATCATTTATTTCAATTAGACCATTAAAAGGCACTTTTGAACGTCATAAAAAAAAGTTGATTCTAGTTGCCCCTTCCAAAAGGTAGTTTCGAATGGAGAAGAATGGGCAAGAAACTCCATACTTAGATACTCTTTTAAAAAACAATTTACAGTTTATAATTATAAACTATACGTAAGTAAGTCGATGCGAGTCGCACGGGACCGGTCAATGTGGCGCCACTTGGGGGAGGCCTATGTCCAGCAGTGGACGTCTTTCGGCTGAAATGATGATGATGATACGTGAGTAAGTGCAAGATAGAGATGGCAACTTAGCTAAACCAAAACACGTTTTAACTTGTTTGCTTTTTATTCAGCAGTCGGCCTACGTACTATCGTGGTCACACCCGCCTGACCACCACTAAGTTCATTTTTGCTTGCACTCAAAAGATAGAAGCGCTCTCTACCCCGCCCCGTTGACTTCGCAGGCGCCAAGGGAAATTTTTTTTAACTGAGCAGGCGGGAAAGTCCGCGATAGTACCTAGTTCAAGTTCACACAAAAAAGTATTTATCGTGACGTTGAAGAAGTGTCTCTCAATTTTGCTCGTTCAACCAGTTTTCAATTTGGAATTGGAAATTTTCATGTGCAATTCCACACAATGATTTTTAGAGGGACACCTTCATGTGTAAGTCTATAGATTATTGTATGATACAAAAATAATTATTTATTTTCTTACTTCAACCACTAAGAACAATCTCATGTGTGTCCAAGATTTTGTGTTGGTATGCATGTATTTATTAACTACATTTAAATGAAACAGGTTTGAGTCCATATAGGCAGGCGCGGAGCGATTGTTATTTTATCATATTATTTCACATGGTCCGCATTCCAAACTAAAATATTCGTATTTATATCCATACAAACGATTAACATTTTTTTCTGAACACGGCTTTTCCAAACATTTTTTATACTTCTAAGGGTGTTACCAGACCAATCGATCGATCGACGATCGACGGTATCGACCGATGTCAGAATGGATTAGTCGACGTCGATCGAGCTGCTTGATTAGCCGCACCGTGCGCCGTTCGCTCCCCATTATCTGCCCGCCTGCGCCCCGTAGCCTGCTTGTGTTTATGTGTCTTCTGCGTTTACGTCTCTGTAATAATAGTACGAGCAATATCGAACTGGCCAACGCGTCCACTTGTGAATACATTTTGAAAGAAACTGATGGAATATAGCCGGGGTTAATAGATCGACGTCGACCGGCAATCGATCGATGTTAGTCGACCGGTATCCGTCGATCAATTAAAGCTACCACACCAATCGGTCAACGTCGATCGACGTCGACCGATGGCATCGATCGATGATCGATCGATTGGTGTAGTAACACCCTAAGAGTTACTGGCTGGTGAAATTAAAAAAATAATAATGTAAGTAGTACTTAATGTCCGTTTTCTTTTTGTCATGGCTACATTGCATTGACATGATTAATTTCTATTTTCAGAATTTGGGCCTAAAAAACAACAAGAACTAGAATCAACTGGATACTGAATATTTAAGTTGGTGTCCCCCACCTACCTACAGGACCTATACATAACGTGTAATTGAATTATCTGAAAACTTGAACTGAATATGGGACCAAAACTGAGTCCGTAAAAAATCTGCGGCGTGTATGATTTCAGAGATTTCCATAGTAAAAGTTGGTAGCCTGTTTTTGGATTTTCTGTCAATTCAATTAATATGCCTTGTATTAAATAACGGTGATGTACCAACCGGCTGGTAACTGTAATAACATATTAATGACTAAATTAAAAAGTTTAAGAAGATGGAGAAGTTTTAAAGAAGAAAGGGGATACCTTTGCCTAGCAGAGGGTGGTACACAAAAGTGCAAGAAAAAAAAGTTACGTAATAATATACTTAGATAATCAAATTTGTACACGTACGTGATATTTTAAAAGCTATTTTTTTGTGATATTAAATAAAAAAACATTTTAAAAGACAAAATTAAATTAACAAACTGTCATTCTTAAATTAAGATAACATACTGCTTCAAATTAAGGAAATACTAAATTAGCTCCACGACTAATTTTAAATTAGCTTAGCAACTCAATCTACTACTTTGCAAACGTCCACTTTGAATATCTCCTTACTAAACATTATTATTATCTATGTATCTACATAAGTATGAAATCAGAAAGCTAATTTTACTTATTTAAAACCAGCGACTATCAATGTTAAAATCTTGTTAAAAATATAGATAAGTAGAGACGTTTCTGACAGTTTGAGACTAAATGCGATCAATCTTGAAAGTTCTTTCTTAGAATTGTCTCTCTGTTTATATAAATTTTTGCTGTACCTACGTCGATATATAAAATATGTATTATGCTGAGCAACTTACTACTTACTATACGGCAATCAATGTCAATTATTAATAGTATTGTGTCCAGTTATAATATATCCAGAAGTTTAATGTTTAATTTGGCGCCAATCACAACTGTCAATGTCAAATGCATGTCACGTGCACGTCACTTTTTAGGAAGTACAATAGTAATGACATCCGTACGTAGGTCTAACCCTTACATGTCGAGGCGCTAGTGAAGCGAATACTTACTAATACGTATAATCGTACATTCTTAATGGTCGCGCTACCGGAATTAGTTTATTGCTCATAATCGGGTGGCCGCGGCGCCGGAGAGGCGTTCCAACTTAACAAAATATTTTACCGTTCGTTTCAAGAAAATCACAGTATTCTAAACTCTATCGTTAGGTAATACAGACGCTTTGATTTCTAATCGATTGTAAACAAACGTTGTGACTCGACTAAGTCGCGTTCACGAAGCTTCTCACACTACAGGTGTTTTTATACCGATAAAAAAAGATTGGATAGAACTTGGACAGCACCGCCTACGTTTGATCGAGGTTTTAATCGTTATAGAGAATTTCTTTTTGTCTCTCTAATGAAAAATGGATAGTTAGGTGGGCCGACGAATATTTATGAGAAGTTTAAATTTTTGTGATTGGGAATATTTTTTGTTGAAAGTTTGTTATTCGCAGATTATGCTTTGTTAACGGCTATAAACATTTTCATTTGTATTCCTTTAGCCGGATGTGAGTTTAATACGTAACCCGTGTTCAGAGAAATGGTTGGACAAACGATAAAAATTCAAATTCATTGTGATTAATAGCTTATATGTAAATATACGGGACGCCGATAATATATCACTGAGGTTGGACAATAAAATAAGGTTTTGGGCCGTAAGGGTTTGACTGTCTGGGCAGCTCATTACGTCCCTCCACAGCGCGGTGTTAAAACAAAGAGTTGTGGCGCCCTCAAAGCGCCCGCACCGTGGACCTCTGGCTTTGAATGGGTGTTGATCTCATCAGATAAACCTCGACCATGCGTTTAGATACCTATCTGGCGCCAAATTTCACAGAAAGAGAACGCGTCCGGAGAAAAAGAGCTTGTTTTTCAAATACGGTCAGACTTTTTATTACATTTGAGTGCAACATTAGGTGAACGTTTTGATATCCTGGCTTGAATTTTATTCTATACGAGAAAAAAACCATAAATATGTTATTAAGACAGTTTAGGCATAAAGCAGTCGGAAAATGTAAGTTTTAGTTCATAAAATAACAAAACAATTTTTTAAATTCAATTTAAAGTTTTTAGTATTTTTAATCTGTCGTACAATAGTAGCGGCCATGTTATTACGCCGGACGGCTGTGTAAACAAAAAAATTTCAACTGTCAGTCAACCTATTGGCGTAATATAGGCTTTGTACTTTTATTATTTTCGTAACCAACCTAATTTTTTCATTATTACACCTATTACAAAATATGCTTTTAATTATTTTTAAATGATATACAATTATCATATTTAGTATGAGCTCATTTGATACAAAACGAACTGACGTCATTTACGCTGGGCAATATGGCGTCCAGTAAGAGGCGTTTTCGTCAAACGACGCGCGAAATTTGAAAATTTAAAATTTATACGACACTTATCGATTGAATAAAAATTTTGTGTTTTTTTTGGTGGTATATTAGCACTACAGAATTTCATTGAGACACTTTTCAAAAATTGGTGTAATACCCTATTAAAGATTTAAAAATATAGCGCTAACAAGAGAGAGATAGAGAGTCTTTATAAACTTTAATTATTTGTACACTGTAGTCAATTTTAAAATCCCAACAAAAAATTGTACAGCAGCGTAATGCGCTCTATCCGAAATCAGACCACAAAATAGTGATGTGCCTACATTTGTCGGTGCAGTAATCACACGGGATTTCGTTTACGTGACTATACCGGACGAAATGAGAAATTGATGAGCGGTCACATGATAAAAAAATCAGACTAATTTGTCGTGTCCGCACTAGCATTCGCACGGTGCTCTAAGCTTAATGTATGAGAAGTCGTGATGTTACGACTTTCACCGAACAAACATTACGAATGGCGCCGTCGTGGGCACGCCTGTGCAATACTGTGGTACGATTAATCCATTAGATTTCTAAACTATTTATTTTTAATAAATTACTCAATATTTTTGGACGAGATGTAATTTTTAGCTGCAAATGACTTACGTTTATGTAACTGTCAAAGTTTTTGTTACTTAACTATTTTTAGACTGCGCTCTATAGTGAAAATGTAAGTATTACACGCTAACATGCTCCATTAATGTTAAAAAGATTATTTTATAAATTAAGCAGTTCCTGAATTTAAATCGGCTTAGAGATGTGTTCTAGTCCCGGGTTTGAATCCCGCAATCCCGGCGGGATCGTTACATTAGTCACGTATGCGACGCGACTCGACGGCGGCGCTTGGCGCCATTCAGTCGCCGTTACCTATGAAGTACTATTAAATACCGCTTCTTTAACCATGAGTAGCTAATTACAATACATTAAGTATCACCTATGCAAGCTATATGCTATATCAAATTATGTCGCAATCGGAAAACTTAAGAAAATGCCTAAAATATCAGTGGTATTGCAGCAGTTCCATACCGTTAATACCTTTTGCTGTGAATTTTGGTGATTTTTTCGGTAGATCATCATCATCATCATTTCAGCCTAAAGACGTCCACTGCTGGACATAGGCCTCCCCAAGGGGGGGGGGGGTTTGCCATAATCGCCACGCTTGGCAGGCGGATTGGCGATCGCAGTATAGTTGTTACAAAGGAACAGAGAACGCTGCTGCCCATTCTCTGGTAAGTCCCTTAGTCGCCTCTTACGACACCCGCGGGAAGATATAGGTAGGATGGTGCTAGATAATTTTCGGTACATAGATAGGTAATTGAAAGCTTACTGCAGATATGCTTACACCTTGATTTTTTATCGCAGAAGGGTTATAAACTTAGTACTTTAGCACATAAATGCGAAACCTTGCTAAGCACTGCATACAACAAGGAGTTTAGGTAACGGCGAAAAAAAAAACGTCAATCTCTAATAAAGAATCGACTAAAATGTCGTTTGGTCGACTATTTTAAAACTCAAAATTAGAAATCACTCATTGCAACACTTAAAATTAAACATACAGGATGTTTTTTTTTTATTGTATTTTTAATCCACACTACTTGACACGGGGTAAAGCTTTTTTATGTTTAAGTAAAACAAAATCAAATCGCATTATTGTTGACATGGCGCCCATGTTGCGATTCGATTACATATTCACACGGGGGGTTGCGTTTCGAAGAAATTCCGTGCGATCGATCGGAACATCTGAAATGCGTCTTTTGATTTACTTACTCGTGTTAGCCGGGTAGTCATATTCTAATCTCCTAGTCAGCGTAATAAAATATCAATAACTATTTGTTAAAAAATCATATTACATTTATGTGGTAACTACGTAATGATTTGTTAATGTTAATCTTTTCTAAGTAGGTATGTAATGTTTCCAGATATCGACACGACAAACTTAGCCTGAATTTTATATTATTATTTATTATGTACAGTCAACAAAAGAGTTAAGTGACCAGGTTCTTCAAACATAGTTAAAGTTTTCTTTAATAGTAATGGAGATTACGAATCAAATTTTGATTTCTGTCGGTTTCTAAGGAACTTTGAATTATTTTGAGGCTGGCTACTATTGAGTTTTGTGTTGTTGACCGTACTCTCTTTCTCTTCATGTCTAGGTATTATATTAGACTTTTTTAAATTGGTTAGTAACTCGTATGCATGTGTTCTTTAATTTTTTACTTACTAATATTATAAAGCTGAAAATTTTATTTGTTTTTTTGATTTATTTATTATTCACAAAACCGATACTCTATTTTATTTAAAAAAAATAAGGCTCCATAAAAAAAAAACACACTGGCGAAGCTGCGGGCAAATGCTAGTCGACTCTTCATTCTCCGAAAGACTATAAAATTGTTGTATCTACCTATTGTAAAAATCAACCTGTAATTAAAAAATTAACGTAACAGACGTAGGTACGTACGTTAGGTAGGTACGTATTACAGCATTATGTTATAACGCTGGCGACTCCCCTCGTATTGAAAAATAGTGGGACCATTGTTACCAACTGTTCAAACATTGCAACTGTGCTGTAGTGTCCGCTGGAGTCAAAATACCCATTGTTTTGTTCGTGTAGACTCAACATTTTGTGTCTGTGGACCGCACCTGGTAGCCACGTGCCTATAAAAAAGTAACATGAACTTTTTTAGTACTGCGATCGACCGGTAATTGGGCAATGGATTGAGGATAAAAATGATTTTTAAATTTGGAATGTTATGCAGCGAATTATCGTATCTTTTTTAGATTATGGATTACTTCACCTACATAATATCGTATGCTACTATGGGTTAATTATTTATAATATAGAATTATTGGTAAATCGATGCCTTTTTCACCATCACCCTGTATTTAAGCAATTGCTTATCCAATATTTAAAGTATTATCTTATTATATTTATTTTTAATTCAATTATTTTAAATCTTTTATTAGAGTTCTACCTACCTATATACATAGTTATTAAAATCACACAAAAAAAAAAGGATAAAATGAGACTCACGTTCAATTTAAATACCGTTTGCCTTTCGTATAAATAATAATTTCAATATATCTAAAGCGATGCGTCGAAGGCAGCAGTAAAAAAATATTTCAATTTTAAAATAAGTTGGCAACATTTTTTTTGTCATTTTTATACGATGTATAATGGATAAAACCACCTGGTTGGTTTAGAAAAATTGCATCTCCGTGACATATTGGCAGAAGTCATTTGTTTCAATACTCCGATGGCCTGGATTTAAATAAAACGTAGACTTGCGCATAGGATTCCGTCTAAAAAAGTGCCACATTATACTTCAGAGGGGACCAAACTGGTACAGTTACAGTCAAAAATATGCACCGAGGCCATTTTTCAAACTTCAAAAACAACTTTTTACGACAGTGATGTAAAATTTTAAGTTACACGTTTTGATAAATTACTTATTTTTATCACGAAATGCTTTGTGGTGGCTGGAACAGATGTATTTGTTAGGTATTTTTGGGGGTGATGTACTAACCTATTTATGCGGGCAGCGGGGTTAATGCGATGCTAATGCTACAAAAGCGACGTTTTAAAAAAAAACTGTCATTAATCTGCCTACTACCTATGTACTTGTTTTGCTTTTAGTATCATTCTCATTCCTACTTATCATCTTATGTGCATAAACTTATCATCCTATGTGTATAAACTTCCGGAAAGATACGGTGTATATGTTTTCTGTTACCATTTTAATTTAAAAAGAGAACTGAGCTGGAAAAATGGACAGCTACCGTTACAAGTCATTAAGACCACGTTTTTTTTTAACTTTTGGTATATGTCCTAAGCGCATTTAATATTACCATGCATCTTTCTCGAATGTTTGATATTTCAATAGCTTTAGGAGACTTGTTTATATCAAGTGATGTTTAGCCTTATAGACACTATTTTAAGATTCATATTCAAATACGTGCCTATGTCTATGTTTTGTCGTCATGCGAAAACCAGAAGGCATGCATAGTCAATGACTTCCGTATGTACATTTTTGTAATGGAATAACGACGACAGAAATTATTTATAATATCACATCACAGTTTGCAATAAAATAAGTACCTAGGGTACCATTTTTACTTACTTACCAAAAATTTAAATTATATTTAATAATCAACCGTGCCTCGGAAAGCACGTAAAGCGGTTGATCTCGGCTGTCATTCATAGATCTTTGACAGTCGTTATGGGTAGTCAGAAGCCAGAAAGTCTGACAACCAGTCTTACCAAGGGATATCGTGTTACCCAGTAACCGGGTTGTGGAGGTCCGATAGGCACTCGCTCCATGTAAAACAGTGGTATTCAGCTGCATCCAGTTAGTCTGGAAGCTGACCCCCACATAGTTGGAAAAAGGCTAGGCAGTTGATAGTACCACCATGTCAACCTTTAGACGCCCACTGCTGGGCATAGGTCTCCCAAAAGGTGACCTTGGGGGAGACCGTTCAGCCGTAATCGCCATGTTTGGCCGATGCATGTTGGCGATCGCAGTAGGTGTTATGGTACTCAGAAGGACGCTGCTGCCCATCCTCTGGTCAATATCCCTCTGTCGCCTTCTACGACAGCCACGGGTAGAAATGGGGTGGTGCTATTCGCAGCCGGCATCACACTGCCAGTTGATGGTAGCAAAGACATAATTAACAGGTAGGTAGTGTGCGTACCTTGTTTAATTTTCTAGACATTATTTATTTTATTCAATGACATTTGTAAACGTTTAAGTGGCGTCAAATGTGCATATTCGACACAAAATATTCCGCAACACGTGACCTCGTATCGGCGCCTGACCGACGGTAAATAAATCACGTATAAAACGACAATTTCGAAGATGACCAACTAAATTCCAACAGATGCTCATTCTTTATCCATCTGAATAAATTCTTTAAAGAAAATATTTTATTCCGCGGGATAGAGTTGGTTATGTAGCCTTTTTGTTAATTTACAACAGGTCTATACAACGTGTTATTGAATAAACTGAAAACCTAAAAAGGTGTATTTGAACTCATTATTTTAAATATTTTTTGTTACGCATCAATCCTGAAATCATAAAAAAATGTCAGCCAATCCATACATTTCGTTGAAAATCGAGAACATGGTGTCTAAAATGATGTGTTTAATGACCTGTTTTCGAGTTTTCAGTTAACTCAAATACACCCTGTATAGTTTCATATTTTCATCATCATCATGTCAACCTTTAGACACCCACTGCATAGGCTTAAGTTCAGCCGTAATCGCCATGCTTGGTCGATGCATGTTGGCGATCGCAGTAGGTGTTATGGTACTCAGAAGGACGCTGCTGCCCATCGTCTGGGGTCCAAGTCTGCTATTTTTATAATTTCGTCATTCCAACACGATCTCATTGTCATTTTGCTAAAAGTTCATAATCTGCTAAATTCATAATGGTCGATCATTGGTCGGTCGAATTAAAAGCAATGACTGCACAATGACGTTCTGATGGTAGGTCACTGATCACTGATCAAAGGAACTGTCAACAGTTTAGCAATTCAGTTGTCTGTTTGTACGAGATTACCATTCTTTAATATATGATTTCTTTCAACGGCGTGACAGTGGTTGACCGTTGAAAAGTCATAATGATGCCATTATATTAGGTAGTAGATTACCAAACTTGTCAAAATCAACAATTATGAAATCAGTGATAGACCGTTCTGACACTATTGTAATAGCAGACTTGTGGCCCTGGTCAATGTCCCTCTGTCGCCTTCTACGGCACCCACGGGTAGAAATAGGGTGGTGCTATTGCCGGCAACACACGGCATATCATATTTTACCCATGGCAAAATTCTTCACGTACATTGCTCGAGACGTCAGATATGCCATTTTGAACCAAAACCCAATGTAAAACAAAGCACTATCTGTATATCGAATTACGTCATGCAGAGCGGTAGGTGTAAGTAATCGGTTTGCATAATGAAAGGCGCCATCTCCCGGATTCGTCGCTTAGAAACAAGTTACTGCTAAGCGCCGTCTAAATTAGGCAGCAGCCATTTATCTTTAAAGTAATCTCAAATTCAGTCGGTTCTCGTTAGCGAATTAATGCAAATGTTCTGATTGGAGCGCGTGGAATGCGGTGACGCTTGGTCGTGGCATAAACATAATAATATCTATATAAACAAAAACATCACCATATTTCAAGTTTCTTTTTTTTCTTAGAGTAGGTATGTTTTATGGAGTAGCTGTAGTAGTTATTGCTGTATTTTTAAATCTGTACTAATATTTTAGAGCTGAAGAGTTTGTTGGTTTGTGTTTTTGTTTGAACGCGCATATCTCCAGAACTGCTGGTCCGAGTGTGAACATTCTTTCGGTAATAGGACACTACGTTATTCCTGAGCGCTATATATTTTTTGCAGCACAATTCATTTTTTTGCCTGCGACTTCGACCGCGTGAATTAGGGATAATATCCTAATATAGCATAGTAGCATAATATCCTATTGGTGAAATTGATTGTTTTTTTTTTAATCGGATGTTTAGTTCCGGATATCCCCCTATATACAAACAAATTTTACCATTTTATATTAGTAAAGGTGTATATTAGATATAGATTAAGAATGCGGACTAAGAAAATCGATTTAAGATATATATTAAAATCAACAGTAAACTTCTCAGAATCCAATTCCATCATAATTACAAAGAAATATTTCATCGCCTTTCATTAATTAAGTGTATTTCTCGTTATAGGTACATAACAACCCGAGGCTTTTATTAAACTTAATCTGAAATTAAATCGAAACGATTTTACTTCACTCTGTTAATTTCCAAGTAATTATAAAGCAGATAGGCGTGAAGCTGCGTAAGAGTGGCTTTTAGCGCCGCCCGAGAGCAATAACTAAACGTAACGAACCATCCGCCAATAGGAGAGACTCGTGCGCAACCAATTGAACTAACAGAATTATAAAACCACTAGCTAGAAATACTTGTTTCGTTTAAAAAAGCTTTCGCCATCCTTTTCTTTCTCTTCTTTTGTAAGCACCATGTTTTTATTTTTATTTTTTTAGCACTAAGAGTGAAGCCACACTACTCCGTTGCGTTGCGTAGCAACGTCGCAGTGCAAGATTTGGACGCACTACATGCCACAATGCTCCGTTGCGTTGTCTTGCTCTGCGCACATGTTTTTCCTCTGCCAGTACAAAATTAACTTCGTTGCCGCTCCGCATCACCTCCCCCCGTTTCGTCTTGGCGACGACGCAATACGTTCGACAACGCAACGCAACGCAATGGAGCATTGTGGCATGTTTTAAAATTTATATGTAATATACTAGCGGGCCTGGCAGATGTTGTCCTGCAACCCGACTATAGCGCCACCTGCCGGGTCCAATTGTGAATCTAAACCATCCTCGAATCCACTGGAACACACACTAACAAATTCGTCGAAATTGATCCAGCCGTTTGGGAGGAGTTCACTTTCATACACACGCACAGAAGATTTTTATATATGAGATATGACGTGCCTCATAAGGCTGCCCAACTCAAATGGGACTGGGCCGGACATGTCTGCCGCATGCCGAACAAACTGTGGGCTCAGGTGACACAGAACTGGAGCCCTGAGACAGTAAGACGGCGTCGCGGCAGGCCACGAAGGAGATGGCGGGATGAACTGGACGGATTCCTCCAAAACTGGTGGGAGGAAGCCAAAAATCGGGAAAGATGGAAGGCATGGAGGGAGGCGTTTGCCCAGGAGTGGGACAGAACAGGCTAATAATAGTAATAATATGTAAAATCGTCAGAAAGTTTCTGTCTATAGACTAAATTGCCTATCATAGTGGTTTGGCCAAAAGCCCACAATTTTGACGTAGTTCCCCAGAAATGGGAGAGATTTAAATCATCTTTAAATAATAATAATAATGACGGAGAGTCAACTCTCGGACGACGCAACGCAGCGCAACGGAGCAGTGTGGCTTCGCCGTAATCCGTGTGACTATACCCTGTTCACAATAAGATTAGACATTTGCATAAACCTTTTTTACAGTCCGTTCACCCGATTTTGACTTATATTGCGTTGGTAGTATGACAAATGGCAACTGCAGTAAACAGTTGTTATTGTAACCACTTTTTTGCCTCTAATGTCATCCTTAAGCCTACGGAATAGAAGTCAAAATCGGTTGAAGGGACTGTAAAAAACGTTTGTGTTTATGTCTAATCTTATTGTGAACAGGGTACAGTATTCATATCCGTTATCATCTGCCTAGCCTTTTCCCAAATATGTTAGGGTCGGCTTCCAGTCTAACCAGACGCAGCTGAATACCAGTGTTTTACATGGAGCGACTGCCTCCTCCTCCACCACCCAGTTACCCTTATTAAGACTGGTTGTCAGACTTTCTAGCTTTTAATTCCCCATAACAACTGTCAAACATCTTCGGATGACAGCCGCGACCAACGACTTCATGTTCTTTCCGAAGAAACTTTCAACTCTTAACTGCTATGGCTTTTATCTTTATTCTTTTTTTAATGCATTGTATTGGTCTTTACCTGCATTGTTTTCACATATGGAAGCAACGTGAATAATGTAATCAGTATTTAGTAAAAACTTGATTTAATAGTGTCCGTGCAGTTTCTTGCTCGTTCTTTTCCATAGAGACCTACCCTACATTCTGGAACGAGCAACTAGCTTAATTTTTCTGACTAACTAACTGACTCTTTGACAATTCAAAAGTGCCTGTAAATGGTTTAATTGAAATAAATGCTTTGACTTTGAGTCTCGATATTAGATGGATGATCACTCACCCACAAACCGACCGCGGCAAGCATAGCTTAACCATGGCCTTCATCATTCGTATTCACACCTATTTATTAAATAATAAGAAACAGTATTACTGTTGCAAAAAATCAAACAAATCCTTATCAAACAATTTTACACAACGCCATAAAAAAGTCGTATCCTGCGGAAACATCGATATGAAAGCGCTAAAGAAATCTATAGAATTTATAGATCTTGGTTGCGCCCACGCATTCTGCGAGCGTGTTTTACGAGTTTCATTTTGTGCTAAGGCCTTTAAACGTTCAGCCTTGTGGCGCCTGAAGGAACATCACTAACTTAATTTAAATGTTAGGTCGGGTTTGCACCAGCAACTGCATCCCTCCTTGAAACTATGGTTTAAGAAATAAATTGATGTAGTATTAATTTTGAGTCCTAATACTTTACAATCATAATAACTATAAAACTTTTAGGGAAATAACAGATTTACATAACGTTAGATATATTTCTAAGTCTTCTTTCTAGACGGCAATTTTTTATCACTTTTTTTTAATATCCGCAATGCAAGGGAAGTGTGGCCGAGCTTTGTTTTTGTCTCTGCCCACCCGTTCGCTTCCTCTCTTTGTCCTTTACGAAGAATTTTTGGCTTCCCTACGTCATCCCTTTAATATTAATGTATTTTATATGCAAAAATACGACCACCTGACATTGACAGTTTAAAAAAAGTATACATTCAAAAAAACTATTTAAAAAAGAACAATGTAACAAATAAAAAAAAACATATTTTACTACTGGCCGGTTCCCTGGTAATAGCTGAATAATATAAAACATTTGGCTCCCAGAGAACAGATGTCAAAAAGTGTTCAACGTTTAAAAGGACTATAAAACAATTGGACGCCCATGTGCGTGTACGAAGTTGACAGATGGGGTCAAAATGACAATAAAAGTTTGCAAGACTGCAAGGTCAAAATTGCAGATGTAAAGTTTCGTAAGAAAATTACCTTTTTAGGGATCAGTAATCATAGGGACCCTATTACTAAAAATCCACTGTCTGTCCATCAATCCATTTGTCACAGGGTTGTATCTTTTAAACCGTATTAGGTAGACTATTAATTTTTTTACAGAATATGTGGTACAATGTATTTTAAGCTAAAAATTCAAGAATATTACGCATATTTTACGGTAATACGGAACCCTTCTTGTGCTAGTCCGACTGGCACTTGACCGAATTTTAAATAATACAGATAATAATGTAAAAGATGGGTTTTTTGAAATGTCAGATTTAATACAAAAAAAGAACTGAATGTGATTGGAGTGAATAAATGTTTTTTTTTATTCATAATTTTTGAAACATTCTTTTTCGTATTTGTTACCAACTGCCACTACATGAATGCTATTATATTGAATGTTATTACCTTTGATCACTGTTGTTGATTGTGCTATTCACTCATTTAAGTGTGCTATTCTTCGTCAACAACTCAATACGCTAAGAATTCCTAATATCACCGGCTTTGGGAATTCCAAATGTCGTCATTCCGCCTCAGCATCTAGCGTTCACATGGTGACAAAAAATTATAAGATAATTCAACGACATTGACTTGCGTGGACTTACCTGTGTGTAGTTAATTAAACAGGCTTTATTATACAATACCACGTAAGTACTTGATTATTATCAAATGTAAACAACACAGGTTTTTCCAATTACAGGGTAAATTGTGGCATGCGATGGTTTTTGTTTAAAAGGTTTTGCAACATCAATTTACAGATTTAGTCGATCATTTTTTTACACATATTGAGCGCTCTATAAAGTTAATTGAGTATATTTCTGCCAAAACGAACTAACCCAATCAAAATTGCTCTCATTCTCCGAAGTCTCCCCTAGACCCCCCCTATTCCCTTCTAGACCTATGCTCAGCAGTGGGCGTCTGATGATGACGAGGTAATTTATTTAATTATTGTGGGTTGGCTCCTTTTTATAGAACTAACCTCAAATACCCCTTAAGTTCTGGATGGCCCATCACAGTTGTTAATATCAACCAGGATATTTCATTCTTATTTAAATTCTCCAGCGTTAATACCGAGAAATCAAACATGTTTTTCTCTACGTTCCATCTTCTGTGCAGAATGATGTAACTATTATAATATCCATACTTGATACGTCACAATATTTGTTTTAGCGAATCCATTCATCATTGTTTGTTAAAGAAATGTTGGTATTGTAAATCGTGTGGTGTCTACTACGTACTGTTTACGCGATAATATTTAAAGTATGAAGGAAGGAGTTAACGGAAAGACAGATGTCCACCGCGTCAAAAAATTGTACAGTCAACAGCAAAAGTAGATGATCAAAATCAGAAATTCAATACTAATGAACGGAGTTCGCGACAGGACTGTGTGGCGTCGAAGTGATTCAAAAGTATGTGTGTGACAATCACATACTTTTAATAAATAAACTAGTAATACATTATATAAATTAGTGTTAGTAAATTAGTATTGAATTTATGATATTGATCATCTACTTTTGCTGTTGACTGTACTTGAATGGCTTCCAGATAGTTGTTCCGGATCTGTTTGTTTGTGTATGTGAGTTTATAATGTCTGTAAACGCCCTCACGATATAGAGGACAAATTCATAGTGAGGGGGTAACGTTCTTTTTTTAAAAGAAAAAGAAGAATTTGTTCTGACGATGTTCTGTTACGTTTGTCTCATTTGTATTGTCAAGAAAACATCAATTTTATTTGACCAATGAGTGAGCTCACTGTTCTTAGTATTACCACTTTTCGTGTGGCATTTGTACGGTGATTATCTATCGATTGAAATACATTGGTTACTGAAAAATGTATGAAGACATTATATTACAATGTTTTGCTGATAATGGGCAAATTTAAATCAATAGAAGTTTTATTAGTATGATCAAGGAAAGGAAGTAAGTTTTACTGCAGCTGCTGTGATTAACTGACTGAATTGTCAATAACCAATTACAGCAGTTTATGCGCGCTTGACATTTCTCGTTGCAAAAACTGTTAGTAAGTTTCGTATTTAAAGTGAGTTTAGCATAAGTAGGTTACAATAGTTACCTTACATTTAAAACATAATATATTATAATTCCCCAAAACTAGGCGGCCCCTGTATCTCGGGGAGCAAAAAATGCTGATGCTGAAAAAGCTGATATCCAGTTAATTCAAAATCCAGAACTACAAAAAGATGTAAAACAAATCCTGTAAAAATACTTTGCCAACTTATGCACCGAAAATTATGAAAAAAAATATCCGGTACGGCCGAGGCCGACTCAGATAAATAAACAATTCATTTCACTTTTAAAGTACACTCAGGTACAATTTTTGAACAGTGCGTACGATACCTTATCTACAGCACTAGCTGTTGCCCAAACAAACTGTTAGGCATCCGGTGTGAGAAAGCACGTGGTTCGAAGCACGTGAATAAATGCCGTTTCAAAATATTGCTAGTCGTAAAAATTCTAGTGGGTTGCAACAAAACGGAACTTTACAAAAAATGTTATCAGGCATTGCAGCGACCTTTTTGCTAAATTCTTTTTTCTTTCTAACAGTTTTGACTGGCCGAAAACAATTAAAGCTGCCTAAACTGTAGTATAAATGGGAATTGTTTTCCTCTAGTTTTGATCGTATTAACTTTACAAGTGTAAACTCTATGGTGGTGGACGACCAACAATGTAGTACTACCTGAAGAAATCAAGTTTCTAACACTCGGTATTTAAAAATAGAATCAAGACATGGTATGGATGAAGGAAACGATCGTATACTACTTTATACTAGCCAATGGTCGCAGGATCGCGGGACCAGTTCAAATACTTGCATTCAACTAAATGTATGCCTTTCAGAGGCGAAAGCCGCGGCAAATATTGTTTAATTCTTTAAATACTGAATTACTAAAAGTGACCATATTATTTGGTAATAGTAGACAGTTGATATAACTGACTATGTCATCTTTCAATGGTTTTGGAGACACTGTTGTTTCCGAACTTCCGACGGAAAGCTGGTATGAATAGAGTTTTATGAAGTCTTTGCTGCAAAGATTAAATCAATGAACCGGATACAGCTATGAAAACTTAAATCATGAGCCATGCATATAAAAAAGCATGCATATTCAATAGGCATTTCCCTCAGTCCAATGTGACTAAAACTATAATTAGAACCACGTAATGTATTGTGGTTATTTCACCAAACAAAATAATGCAATCTTATCAAGAAATGGTGATAAACAAAATATCGTACTTAAAGTACTCAAAGTTGTAGCAACTACAGTACTACAGATAGGACCTACGTTTATCATCCCATCATGTCGATCATATCGTTAAAAAGAGAGATAAGTACTCTTGTCACTACTTTCAGTTGGCAGCTTTTATGGAATAATCGTTACTGATTAGCAGATACCTATTAATATTACGACAGGACGATTTAATTATGTCAGCAATGATTTCAAAGCATAAGTTTTGGACGTTACTTGAACTGTGACTTCACTTGGTGTATATATGTTCAAACAATTGCGTTACGTGGTTAATACAAATATAGGTACCCTATAATTATTGAAATGAAGTCCATTTTGTATTATGGCAAATTAGGTCTAAGTAGTATTTGTACAAATATGCCAAGTGAAGCTGTGAAGTGTCCTACCTTTACACTTAACACATTTGGCATAATGTAAAATTAGTTTGACGTAATAAGTTTAATAATTTAGAGACTGTGGGTTAGCCCATTTTGACACAACTATGTTCATTTACAGAGACAGTATTAAAGAAAATAAATTTCTGTTTCACCTGTGTCAATGTGTTCCAAGAATGAGATACGAAAAAAAATTCTGAAAAATATCCTATCCTACTGCTATATTTCGTTACTCTTATGCCGTTCAAGTTGTAATCAATCTTTTACCTAATTGTTATAACCATAACAACTACATAATGTATTTTTGTCTATAACTATTTTGAAATAATAACACATAGCATAATTCTTATCTTTCTTTGTTGTGATCCCATGGAACTTAATTCTGAAGTCTACAGACGAATTCACGGGCAGAAGCTAGTATATATAATAATAATAATAATAATATGTGGGGACATTTTCACACACGGCCATCTGACCCCAAACTAGGGAGACCCTGTACTATGTGTGTCAGACAGCTGATATACATACACAAATACATTTTTTTTACACAAATACAAGGCAAACACAAGTGCTCATCACACAAATGTTTACCGGGCGGGAATCGAACCCGCAACACGCTGCGCAGCGGTCGATCGCTCAGCCACTGCGCCAACCGTGTCGTCTTATTATATATGTATATGTAAGTAGTGTAATTGCACCTGTACGGTTTAATAAACTAGACAACTCACTTTTATCAATCGTATGGGCGGAGCTACCTAAAGTGCAAAGTACAACTTACAAGGAACATTCAGTAATCAGATTATCGTTACATGGATCGCTGTAACCGATTACCGTAGCGGTCAATACCAGTATCGATTTCTTAGACAATCTGACTGGATAACACTTGAAACCGATACAGTCATCGATATCGTGGTTCCGTGTGTTCAATTAGCCGTATGGTTAAATTGGTGAATTATGTGACAAAATTTAATTGAATTAAAAACCTGGAAATACGCATATTCATACCAATAATTTTTGTGTGCAAGCCGAATTTACTTGCACAGTTAAAACTTTTTTTAAATTTATCAAATAGGCTTGCGTTTGACCGCAATTCACCTGATCTTAAGTGATGATGCCGCCTAAGGTGGAACACGCTTGTCTAGGATGAACCAGTTCACTCGTGCCTTGAAGATACCCAGATTATACGTATCAGAGAACAGAGAGGCGGGCAGCGAATTCCACAGTCTGGCAGTTTGCACAATAAATGTGGAATCAAAGCGCTTGGTTCGAGACCGTGGAACTTCAACCATATAGCGGTGACGCTTCGCCGTAACTCTGCTCATCCGATGATGAATGAACTTGTGATTAAACTTATGGTTGAATTTGTGATGAATTAAATTAATACCAGCTTGTAATTGTCCCACTTCAGGGCAAATGCCTCCATCATCATCATGCCAACCTTTAAACGCCCACTGCTGGGCATAGGTCTCCCCCAAGGGGGGATTTAGCCGTAATCGCCATGCTTGGCCGATGCATGTTGGCGATCGCAGTAGGTGTTAATATGGTACTCAGAAGGACGCTGTTGCCCACCCTCTGGTCAATATCCCTCTGTGGCCTACTACGACACCCACGGGTAGAAATGGGGTGGTGCTGTTCGCGACATATATCCTGTTTTTACTTCGCCATGTATCTTGTCTTAGTTAAATATCATCATCATCTGCCTAGCCTTTACCCAACTATTGTGTTGTGGTCGGCTTCCAGTCTAACAGGATGCAGCTGAATACCAGTGTTTTTCATGGAGCGACTGCCTATCTGACCTGTAGAGGTCCGATACACGGCCTGGGGTGTTACTTAGTAACTGGGTTGTAGAACCCAGTTACTTAGTAACACGATATTCCTTGGTAAGACCGGTTGTCAGACTTTCTGGCTTCTCTCTACCCTTAACGACTGCCAAAAATCTACACATTACAGCCGGGACCAACGGCTTTACATGCTTTCTGAGGCACGTCTCTCATCTAGTCTTAGTTAATAACAATAATAATAAAAATATTTATTTGCTTAAAACATGGTACACAATGGTGTTAAGTACAAATTTAGATGGCACAAACATGTTTAGCTAGGATAAAACATAGCATGCAAAATTATAAAGTAAGGTGAAGAAGGCATCAACCATCAACATTATAGACTAAATAGAATAGACTTTATTATTATTAAATTAATCAGCGTCAAATATCAAAATCCAATACAATTACCAACTTCAAAAATTGACGTGGCTTGGTTCGTTTTAACAGAATTACACTAGAATAAACTCCAAAAATATCCGTAACATTTCAACGGTTTCATTAATTTACAGTAAAAGTGTAAACTGGTCACCCTTTACTAATTCTAATCAATAGAGAGAGATACATATGTCAGACAACTACATCTGGTAGTAGGGTGCCACATCTGGTCACCAAACGGCGTGACGTCATTTGTCATGTGTCGACAAACAGTCCCTATTATTGCTCGATTGTACTTTTTTATTTATAAATGATGTGCGACGTCACTTTTAAAGTAAATTGAGTGTTAAAATACGTTTAGATTTTAGAGTTATTATTTTCGATGTCTGAACTAATCAATATTACTACCATAAAGAGGAAAGATTTGTATTTTTGTATGTTTGTAACGAATTAACTGCAAAACGACTGGTCCGATTTCAAAAATTCTTTAACCATTAGAACGCAACATTATTCCTGAGTAATATAGGCTACATTTATCAATTGAAAAAAATAGGGATCCTTGAGAAAATAAAGTGCTAGTATTTTATAGAGAAAAGATCTGATATTTTGTGTTTGTTTATAATGGATTAACTCAAAATTTACTCCACCGATTTTTAAAATTCTTTCAGCAATAGGAAGCTGCGATATTCCTGAGTGCTATAGGCTATATTTTATTATCAAAAAATTGTGGTTTAGTAAGAAAATTCACGCGAGAATGTATACTTTCAAGTTTCCTTTCTGAACTGTTGCTATATGTATGTTTATTTGCTGATTCATGAAGAATTTCTTTTATTTTATCTTTTGTTTGAATATGTACTTAGCGGAACTATAAAATCTTGTCATACTACGCACGCCATTTTCAATAAAAATTGTAAATAAAAACACATTTAAATTGTGTATTTTAATATTTTACTATTCTGAAAAATTTAGAAATATAGATAGAACTGAAAATTTTGAATTTAAAAATCAACAGACGGTATCATTGCTGTTACAGAACCATTTTCCTATAAATCAGGATAGTCTCATATTTCAACCAAACAGATTAAGTACTTACGTACTTCAGCTACTTAAGTACTCCATAAATAATTATTTATCTCAAACAAACATAAGTTAAATAATACAAATGCTAAACTATGCTTCTAATAACACTTGTCGTAATGGGGTTGGGAATCGGCGATTCTTACAAAAACAGTCTATTTGAACCCAACGACCCCCGTATAGCAACATGTGTACAAACATACAAACTTTACGAATACGTGCAAAAGTCTCCTACGACCCTTACATGGGGAGTATAAGGGTTATATTTCATAAACGCGACGGCAAGATGTAATTTGTAATGCTATTCACTTGTTAGGGTTTTCACCCTTAACATGTGCATGTTTTTTGTGCCTCTGAACCGTTTGTTTTGTGTCGGAATATATTAATAATTAGTATTGATAGATTTTACGATGAGAATTTTGGTTTCTGTTTACAGGAATTAGTGTTATGATTTTTTTATTATACTTACTCTATCTACTCAAATCACAACTAATTAAGTACCCCAAAATACTTTATGTAATATCGTTCTTATGAATTTAATCCAAAACTTAAAACTAGGTACTTATTTTATTAATTGACAATATCTACAGTAATATTATAAAAAAGGTAATGTCTGGTTTTGGTGGTTTGGTTTTTGTATGTAGAAATTGGTGGTTGTATGTAGGAAGTTTTCTCCAAAACTACTCATGCAATTTCAAACATTATTTCACTCATACCTAGAAAGTTACATTATAACAAGTAGGATAGGAAATGGTTTATTGGTTTGGATTCCACGCAGACGAAGTCACGGGTGTAAGCTAGTGATACAATAAAGATATAAAGTTAAAGATGATGCTAATAAATTCTGCAACGACTCCAAAGATAAAGATATTAGAATTATGATATTTATACGAGACATTTTCAAAAAATAAAAGATAATCATAACAAACTCGAATTGAGATTTTCAAAACAAAAGAAGATCGCTAAACACAATTATCATTATTAAATCAAATAATCATAATTGTGCAACTTATATAACATACAGTTATGGTCATATTATGACAATCTAAAAGTAGCGATCTTAAACTTCCGGATTATTACCTTTTACAGAATTTTGTGATTGAATCTTTAGCTAAAAATGTATGTGTCAAATTGTCATAATAATTCATGTGACGATTTTTTTTTCTTTTTTTTTAATAAAACGTTGCTTTACTACGAATTTACCCTGTATCAGTCAGTGGGTGTATTTACAAACATATAAACTCACATACACAAACACCCAGACCCGGAAAAACTATCTGTAGACCATACGAATATTTGTTCCGTGCGGGAATCGAACCCGCGACACGCAGTGCAGCAGTCAGTCGCTTAAGTAATGCGCCAACCGTGTCGTCAACAATATTAAAATGACAGTTTGTCATTTTTGTATTTAATTAATTAGTTCCTGATGGAACAGGCTAAGGTCTGAGACCATGCTGCCTAGTCATCAGTTAGAAGACGGTTTGTCAATTGCGTTTTGTGTGATTTTCCGCGGGTCATGTCATGCTCTCTGCACTATATTATGACACGTTCAAAGATTTACAAGACAGATACCCCTATACCCTATGCATTTAGAGGAGTGAAAAACAATCATCGTCTTAGATAACTCAACATCATTATTTTGATAGTTGATCCAAATCCAAAAAATGTCCTTTGCTAAATCATCATCACAGACTTTGAGGTCTTTAATTACTGAATTTTCCAGGATTTCCACACTTTCAGGATTTTATGAAAAAAGTTACTAAACTCTTTCCCAAATCGTTGTTCAAATTGCCGAATCTACTGGAGGGTAGTTGGATATTTTGCCTAATAGACGATAGGCCAAAAACCCGTTTTCAATTGTGCTGATTAAACTTTAATATGTCCATCCCTATTATAAAAATAAATTTGTTAAATGGTAGAGGTGCCTTTAAAACAAACTAACTTTTGCTCTAGAATTTTATCTTTACGGCTATAATCCCATAGGCCATGGAAAAAAGGAAATGTAGCCATCTCATTAAACTGCCACATAAAAACAAATAATAACACCCTGTGCAGCAGCATCAGCTTCAAGGACACTTATGTAACCAGTGCGTGACCTTAATTCAAAAAAGTATCGATAAATAGTAAAAAAATAATCACATGTCAATGTCATTATTTTTTATCAAAAAACAGGAAACAAACCTTTAACTGCAGCCTGCGTCGCATCTCCTGTAGTCGTGAAACTCGACATCTCTATATCCTTAAGTCAAATCCAATTAAAAACTTCAGTAAAACAATCCTTTGCATCGGTTGAGAACACTTGAAGGCAACTCTTATTGGCACTTTATAAGACACAGTTTCGTTTAAAGAAAAAAAAACTAAAGCACTATATTGTCATTTTGTTACGAACGCGCACGTTCGGAAGTGTTTGATTGCGACGGTGCGCACATCCCTCCCGTCTGACTGGTTGCGCTCGACTGGCGAACGAAGCGTGGTATAAAGTTGGCCAGAGTCAGCCGGGGTAAAAAAGCACGGCGCCAGCTCAGTCTCGCCCTTAGAGATGCGCTCCGTGTGATATGTGAACCATTTTATCGTACGGCAAAACAATTTTCGAGTGGACCTCGTCGATATTCCTTGGGGCTGAGATGATATCTCGCCGGATTGGTTTTTGCATATAATCGTCGGTTGTGTTAAACCAATGTAATAACAGAAAATTGTTTATACATGCACAGTACTACTACTAGGTACTTAAATCCAGGTGAGTTTTTGCTTTTTAAGGATCTTCAAATTCTGGATTACCGTTACATGTAGTTTTGTTGTTATTTCACCCAACGAAATCTACTGTCAATTCACAAAATGTTCTAAAAAAATATCTGAAACTCTATTTCGATGTCAAAATAATTCTAGAAAGCAGAAATTAATTAAATATCGATACATCGGTACGCACTGTTGCGCCAGCCGGTCGCATTCCCTGGCCGTCGGCGGCGACTTGTCGTGAAGATCGCCACACAACACCGCACTATACGGCCGTGTATCTCAACATTTGTACAAACTTACAGGCTATTTCCACATGCACATGTGAACATCCGTGACTCACGCACGCATACGCATTATGCCATCATTTACGTACACTTATTCGCACAGAGCACAGACGCCGCATTTTGAAGACACCCATCAAAATTCGTATTGGATAATCGATATTACAATCGTGGTCTATTACTGGCCGTTTTATTCGCAGCCAGCTGTCGCATGCTAAATAGTCGGGACAGTATAAAATATAATATTTATCATCAGCGCAGTCTTGCCAGATGAAGATATTATGCAAGTCATCACTGTGTAATGATGCCCCGTAAGATAACATAAGAAATAATGCTCGATCACTCTGATGTAACGTTTTTCTTACCATCATTATAACGTCCAGACATAAAACTCCTGGATAGGCATCTCCTCCCAAATGTCAGTAATATATAAAAATGTCTTCTCGTAAGAAAGTATGTGCTGGTTGTTTGGTCTTGTTGTGATTTTTTCGGTGGTGGTGCAGTTTGCAGTCGGCTGCGGTGGCGGCGCAGCGGCGTCCTCTTTATCATTTCTTAACGCGTCCAGATTTGGCGATGTCGATACAAAATCCTGTTCCGTCGGCTTTTTGCTCGAACGTTTCCTCGATTTCTGGGAACTCGTCGCAAAACAACCAAGTTTTGCCTCCAGCCGTTTATACAGGTTTTGTCGTGAATTTTTATGGGCTCAAACAGGGGTTACCACATTAATTCAAGTCATAAGGGATCGGAAATAATTGTCTCAACAGTGCCGTCGGAGTCCACCGTCATCAAATTTGAATTGCTTTCATTTTATTCAACGTCATAACTGCCAAATGCATCATTAAAATATTCTGTGTAATGTCACTCTTAATTTTCGTTAACGAATTTTGCCGTCTTTGTTGTTTTAAGAATAATGACGTTTTCCGAAAGTGCGAGCTAATTAACAATACGTGTCATTCCTAAAAGTTTGGCTCATAATGTTTGTATTATAATTTGAGTAGCGGCCTCGGTGTGGAGGTGTGAAGGGATAACTCCCGAACAAACAGAATGCAGCTAAGATAGTAAATATCGGTCCAGTATAGCGCTGGTCTGTGTAGGTGTTAGCGGTCAGGTAAAGCTTTTGACACCTAGCCATGACCGTAAGGAAACGGCGTGAATCTCGTCGCGTTTTATTTAACGTCTTAATTTTTTTGGGTGTTTGATGAGGTCTTTGAAAAACTTGGACCTGACGAGTGTGATCTTGAATGAAATGTTGTTTGCCGTGAGTTCGCGCCTACCACGATCAATAATCAAGCATACCAAACAATTTCTGAGTATCAATATTATCTACTTAGTAATAAAGCTGGGGTATTCGGACAAAAAACATGTTCATACGTATCAGAAAAAGTTAAAAAACTAAGTGGTCTCACTCAATGACCTGTCAATCAACGAGGCTCACTTTAATTGACTTGCCCTTACTTCGACCGCGGATCGTTGTTAAATAAGATTTACCGGTGAAATACACGAGTGCTATAGTCCACCTGGCGTACAACTCAAGTGACGCCAAATATAACTGACCTCTATGTGGCCTGCTACTTGTATTTAAACCTTATGTTTGCTCAAGTGACAATTAGTCACAATACTCACTTGTATTTGGTTGTCTTAAAAGACAAATATGTCACACATCCGTAATGCCACAAAGAGTAAAGTGTTTCGACCATTACATGTGGGTGTCATTGCATAAGAACTAAATTAATGTAACGCTAAACAAAACACTTCCTTAAAAAATGGCTTTCTTTTGGTCGTTGGTCGGAATTCAAAATCGAGGAACGGATTCAATATCAAATGAGGGTTTAATGTGAAACAAGCATTATTCTTAGTGAGGTAGAGCGAGAATTCAAATGGCGATGAAATCACAGCTGATGCTACAAACATTTTATGAGTTTAAACTCTATAAGCACCGCATTAAGGTCTCTTTTGAGTTGTTGGATATGGTAATATGGCTGACAGGATTGTAGGCGCCGCGTTTGCCGCCGTGGCGCCGGCTGGCCGCCGACACCTCGTGTATTATGAACTAGCCTCGTGACCCGGCGTCGATCAAGTGGTATTTGACTCGACAAACCAACTAATAGCAGAAACTCATTTCTAAACAAGTTAGTATGGAGAACTGTTTAATATATTGTTTAAAATCATATGTTCATTGATATGACGTTTTCGACGAGTAATAAAAATAATAAATAAAAAGAATTCTAGATTCTCATTCGACATTGATATAAAAATCTCCGTTCAAATAAGATACGACAATGTATTTAATCAACAACACGTACAGACATAAACATATATGAGGGCTGGCAGATCTCGGAGCCGGCACTTGTCTCACGTCCACACATTCTACATAGCTGCGGTGCAACAAAAACAAGTAAAGGAAAGGGACAGACATATCCTCGACGCTCACGCGGAGAGAAACATCGATAATTTATGCGAACATCCCTACGAAACAGGAATGCAAAGCTCGCTGTAACACATTTGAAAATAAACCTTATACGTAAGTTTTGAAACTTCTTTTGCTGTAGCAACGAGATGAATAAATGCTGTGGTCGAAACAGGTGTTCGCAGCAATGGGTGTCGGAGACGAAAACTGTTTAAATTCAGCTCTATTTTCTTTAGTATAAGGTTTATTATGGCCATTTTTGTGGTATGTATGAGTTCTTTTCGAGATTTCCAAGTCCTTCATTGCTCCCAGATGTGCATTCTGTGTGCGCAAAGGCGTATCAGTGGCTCGGAGATCGGAGGCTGCGTAATGGGGACGCGACGACGCCAATTAACGGGTCTTTACAAAAAATCTTTGTATTGCTGTATTTTAGAGCTAAACGTTTTGCCGTATTTGCTCATCGGTCAATTAGGAGGAACTGTTCGGAACAGAGATTCATTTAAGTAAGAGATGATTAATTTTTGAGTCATTTTTGGAGAACAAAGCAGGCCTCATGCGGAATTAGGCGCCCGCTGTAATTAGTTCTTGCGTAAATTATTTCCTTTCTAAATACTTATACTGAAATAAAATTAAGTTAAGTGCAAAAAAACATATTAAGTAGGTAGGACAAGTTAACAAAGCTTACATAAGTAATTTATTGGACCAAACTATTTTTAGACTGACTCCGAAATACATTACATTACGTAATACTTACTTGATAAAGATAGGGCGAATCCAACCAAACTTATATACCTAGTGAAAGTCTTCCGTCGAATAAAATTCAGTCTGACAGATTTAGAATGGAAAACTGTAAAAAAAAAACAAAATTGATTCGCTGGTTATCACTTATACTGCTTATAAAAGTTTGTTGAGATATTCCCTTCTATAAATACTACAACACCGTGCAAAAAAATCTAAACACAAAATTAAATGGAATAAAACAGAGTTGCCCTAATTCCGACAGAGGTGTAATCAGGTGTGTTACAAAAACGCTGTCTGTGATTGTGCATTGTTCGAGAACAAAGGGCTACCTGTCGCCGTCGCTGACTGTACACTTGTCTTATTTGACAGGGAGATGTGCGCCGGCGCTGCATGCGGCTTTTGTGTGAAATGCGTGTTTTTAGTTTTACTTACAATATTTTCTTTTGTTCAGACTTTAATTGGATAAGAATTATTTATAAGATTTTTTGGTCGTGATTGTAAAATAGTTGAAAATATAATTGAATCCCCCACAGATACTAAACATTTTAAGATTTCCACGAGTTGCCCTTTGCAAAAGTCAGATTCGTAAGGAGAACAATCATCAAAAAAGTTCATGCTTTCTCTTTTCAAATTTTATATGGATAAGTACATCAATAATTGCAATTACGTTCAAGGCTATAACAAGAATAAGAAGCAGTATTAAAACTTGGTATTTTAAAATATGATGTTGTAATAGCTGTCATCTACAAAGTATTATCTATTTGCATTTAATGATTGCATTATTTTAAATATTTCTTAAAATTATTCAACTACAGGCGCACGTGCCTTTATACTAGCAATTTGTTAGTGATTCTGCAGACATGTATCTACATTTTGTTCGTCTATAAATTAATTCAGCTAATTGATAAAACATTGAGTAACATTTTTTGCTAATTTAGCGATTTAAAGAAACAACAACGTAATCAATTAAACACAAATAATTACATTCCAATTAAATTCGTTGCTTTTAATTTACAAGCTGTCACCAAATTATATTGGTTACAAGAACTAATTCTAAGCTGTAACCTAAATCCCGGCGGCACCTGAAAACGCACCTGCGCTTGCGGCGAATCCTTTCGTTTTTTTGTGCACCCACCTGCGAGCAATGCGGCCCTGTGCTATTGTACAATGAAGGACCAAGAAAGGGATAGAGAAGACTCAGAACTTTTTTAAAAAGACTGCAGTGGAAAGTTCAATTAATATTTAAAAAAAAAATAATAATAAAATATAGCCTATATAATAGCTATCAGGGATAACGTAGTTTCCTATTAATTAAAGAATTTTTGAAATCGTATGAGAAGTTCCTTATGTACAAACAAATTTTACCTCTATAATTTTACTGTACTGTTTAGTAGAAGATATTTTAAAAATGTAACTAAATCTTAACTTAGGCATATTCAGCTTTCTTTCACCCACGCCTTCATCCGCATGAAAGTCCCCTTAATTTGGTCCTGTCAGAAAGTACGTTCTTAGATGACGACGACTCCTATAAACTACCTGTAAACTACCTACATATCTGCTAAATTTCAGCTTAATAGGTCAAGTAGTTTTCGAGATTTCGTCTTTAGTCAGTGAGAGAATGACTGAGTAATCTTTTGCTTAAATTAGCTGACCCGTCAAACGTTGTCCTGTTCCCATTTTAATAATTCATACAAAAATCCAGGTACAGCCTAGCCTACTTACCCTATCTACCTACCCATTATTTTTCGTGGACGTTTTCCGTATTTTTAATATATATTCTGCTATTCAGTGCGGAGACAAATACAACTATTCAAAAATCAGGAAAATCAGTCCAGCCATTCTCAATTCAATTCTTTATTGAGTACCATAATGTATGTTGTTGTAGGGAAATAATTCACTAATTAGTAGTAGTAATAGTGTATAACGGGCTGGTGTCTCTACGTCTCAGCGCGTATTTTGCGTACAGATTAATTATTAATTCACTAAATAATTCAATAATTCATTCATTTCGTTTATCGCAAGGGCCTTCCTCGATAAATGGACTATCCAACACAAATTTTTCAATTCGAACCAGTAGATGCTTAGATTAGCGCGTTCAACCAAACAAACTCTTCAGCTTTATAATATTAGTATAGATAGATTGTCCACTCTATCCCTTTTGTTGTTCTACAACGTCTCATCCTTCTAGTGTGTGAAGGACGATATTTTAATTTTTTACATAAAAGGTGTGATTCCAAAGCCGATTAACTAAGTTTTTTTAACATCCAAATTGATCCCAAAGGTAATCATACACTTATGTATCAATTAAATAATTGTTGCGGGTATTTTATGAACCTGTTGATATACCTACGTTGGAATTTATTCTCAAAAAGATAATATTTATCTTACTAACCTCAGATTATAAAAAAAGGGCAGATAGACCGCGCGGAACACTGAGAGTGAAACCAAATAAGCAAATACAAATTCAAAAGCGAACACCTACAATCTCGTGATTGTATTCGCTACCCAGACACAAGGCAAACACAAGTGTTCATCACACAAATGTTTACCTTGGACGGGAATCGAACCCGCAACACGCTGCGCAGCAGTCGATCGCTCAGCCACTGCGCCAACCGTGTCGTCAAGTATATTTACGAAGTATTTTTATGTTTCAGACTTTGTTGACTTAAGTAACATAAGTGATTATCTGATAAATGAAGCAGATAAAAGAAAGAGTTTTAGACATTATTTTTATTGACGAGAAAACGCCATGTGCTAGCTACAATCTGAGAAACGGAGATTTTTATCAGATATAACTTTATCACTTTATATTTTTGTTGTTTTCCTCTGAGAATGTTACAATTGGAATAATTAGCCGTGTAGTAAGTACTAAATATGCATTGAACAAGCACGGCGATTACGGCCGAACTCCCCTCCCCTCCCTTGTGGGAGACATATGCCCAGCAGTGGGTATATAACAGTCAGTTAACTTGATGATGACGATGTACTACGAAAAAAAAAATCTTAGGGTGTTACTACACCAATCGATCGATCATCGATCGACGTTGATCGATTTGTGTGGTAGCTTTAATTGATCGACGGATACCGGTCGACTAACATCGATCGATTGCCGGTCGACGTCGATCTATTAACCCCGGCTATACTCCATCAGTTTCTTTCGAAATGTATTCACAAGTGGACGCTTTGGCCAGTTCGATATTGCTCGTACTATTATTATGGAGTCGCAAACGCAGAAGACACATAGACACAAGCAGGCCAGGTAGTTAATTAGCGTGCGGGGCGCAGGCGGGCAGATAATGGGGAGCGAACGGCTCACGGTGCGGCTAATCAAGCAGCTCGATCGACGTCGACTAATCCATTCTGCCATCGATCGATGCCGTCGATCGACGATCGATCGATTGGTCTGGTAGAAACTATCGATCGACGTCGACTAATCCATTCTGCCATCGATCGATGCCGTCGATCGACGATCGATCGATTGGTCTGGTAGAAACTATCGATCGACGTCGACTAATCCATTCTGCCATCGATCGATGCCGTCGATCGACGATCGATCGATTGGTCTGGTAGAAACTATCGATCGACGTCGACTAATCCATTCTGCCATCGATCGATGCCGTCGATCGACGATCGATCGATTGGTCTGGTAGAAACTATCGATCGACGTCGACTAATCCATTCTGCCATCGATCGATGCCGTCGATCGACGATCGATCGATTGGTCTGGTAGAAACTATCGATCGACGTCGACTAATCCATTCTGCCATCGATCGATGCCGTCGATCGACGATCGATCGATTGGTCTGGTAGAAACTATCGATCGACGTCGACTAATCCATTCTGCCATCGATCGATGCCGTCGATCGACGATCGATCGATTGGTCTGGTAGAAACTATCGATCGACGTCGACTAATCCATTCTGCCATCGGTCGAAACTGTCAATCGACGATCGATCGATTGGTCTGGTAACACCCTTACTTTTCTCCTCGCGATCAGACAGATCCAGGCCAACAATAAGGAGGAAAAACACTTAATTCTAGCACAGATTAAAAATGAAATTCTCAAGTCAAACCTGAAACTCAGCGCAGACGCCGAAGGAAGTATAATCACACCGATCGTGCGACGTAACAAATTGTGTTTTGTATTGCTACGCGACAGTCGTACTAATGACCCATTGATTGACATTTGGCAATCAATAATGTCATTAATCAAGTTCAAATCACTACATGTCATAAATATTACTGTCCGGGCATTCGTCAGTAACGTTTAATTGGATAAGTACCGCTTTCACGACATTTTCAACTGCAGAAACTGAAAAATTTGAATTTTTAATTCTCACGATTGCTAGGAGTTATCATCATAACTTCAGCTTACTAAAGGTCCACTGTTGAACATAAGCCTCCTCATTAGAGCGCCATTTTTTTCGGTGCTCTGCCTTCTGCATCCAGCCACCACCGGCTACCTTCTTCAAGTCATCGGGTCATCGGGCTGGATGTCGTCCCACGGTGCGCCTTCTAATTCGCGGTCCCCACTTCAGGACATGCCTGCATTGTTGTGCTTGTACATACATACATACATTATACATACATACATATATGATTTTTATACAAGTACATCGTATTCACGTAACATAATAATATTATTTCTTGTAAATGCAAATATTAAACATTATTTTTTGAAAAGAGTATGTATGGAGTTTCTTGCCCATTTTTCTCCATACGAAACTACCATTTGGAATGGGTAACTAGCATGGTAACTAGATTCAAATTTTGCAATATGACGTTCAAAAGTGCCTTTAATGGTCTAATTGAAATAAATGATTTGACATTGACTTTGTATTTTTACACTTTTTAAATACAATATTAGTTACATTTTTAAATATTTAGGTTTAAAAATATAGTCTAGTTTTGCCCGCGACTACGTCCGCGTAAATACTTATTGGTTAATTAGAAGATACAAACGAAGTGTCATATAAAAGGTAAGTACCCTATATCCTTCCCCAGGGTTCAAGCTATCTTCATACCAAAGGTCATCAAAATCAGCTCACAGACAGACAAGCAGAGTCATTTTTGCATTATTTATATATAATACGAGTATTAGCATGCCTGAGATTATTATTTTAAGTACCTAGCATGCATTTCACGCGTACCAAAAGAGAATAGGTAAGTCAATTTCCAAGCCAATTTTCGCAATTCTCGTTTTCTTGTTTTTTTTTTTATTTTTTGATGTTATTTTTTTGTGTGTGTTTTTGTCCTGGGGGGCGAATAGATTCTTTTTCTTTTTCTTTCTTTTCTCGCCATCAAACGTAAAAGTTTGGCGAGTTTAGAATTAAATAACACCTCTGCATTAATATTTTATTAACTAAATTAAAAAATATATATTGCTAATATTTAATGTTAGTTCCTATTAATCCTTAGCAAAATCGTTTTCCATTGGCCAAGCCACGGCCAAACATTCAAAAAAGGTTTCATATTTTTTAATAACACCTCTGGAAACCACAGTGATCGCAACTGTCAATCATACTGACCACAACAAAGTAACATTTGCGGAAACCCAGCTCTCCTGTGAGGTCCGGTGTAAAAAGTGGCCACTTCACATGACTAATGACGTCATCAATTTCTTGGCGGCCTCCGACACATGCGCGCGCGCCGCGGACACATGTCATCGGTGAATGGAATAACGACTCGCATTTCCGGTGCGAAAATGGTGCTACTGGTAACTTTGTATGGATTCATTATGTTGGAGTTTGTTAATATTGGGGGCGCTGAATAGAAACTGTAATGTTCGTTTGTTATTTTCGACCATGTATATACAGCTTTTGCCTACGACTTCGTCCTCGTGAATAAGAGATATTACTGCAATGTTCTGGCGCCAGAGTGCAGCATTAGCGTAAACAGTAATCAGTTTTTCGATGAGTCGTTCAAAGCGTGATGAAAATTGTGAAATTCTGCCTTTAATTCAGTTCAAAATTAGGAAGTGTATTATATTATACAATAATGCATCAGTGCTGTGTATTTGGATGTAGGAATGAAGGGAATCATTCATTTGTAAAAGACGAAAATGTTCGAAAACTATGGGAAGCAGCAACACGTAGTAGACATTCGAACTAAAAAACACTAATATGTTCAGCACATTTTAAATCTGAAGGTTACATTGAAATTGGAAAGTATTCAGGTGAGATAGTCGCATTTATAGAATAACATTCACTTTTATCATGTAAGACAACCAAATGTGATTTTATTCTGAGCATAACCTAGAATCCATCTTTCAAATGGCCGTAGGATTCCATAATATAGTTAAAGTACAGTTAGGTAAGTAAGATTAATTAAAACTTTGATATGTTTTTACAAAATACCTAGTTGTTACAATTATTAACATAATTTAGCAAGAATACGAGGTTATGGTTTACTGAGTGTGCTAGTGGCGCCCTCTGCACCGAGTTTGGCGTAATGTTCCATATTGTCTCACGGTTCCTATTTTTTATAATAAAATATGGCCTATGGCATTCAGGGATAACGTAGGCTTCCTATTGGTCCAAGATTTTTTTTTATCGGATGAGTAGTTTCGGAGATATCTTGGACCAATAGGAAGCCTACGTTATCCCTGAATCCCCATTCCATCATCGGACGAGAAAAAAATCCCCATTCCATCATCGGACTAGCAGAGATACGGCGAAGCGTCACCGCTATACGGTTGAAGTTCCACGGTCTCGAACCAAGCGCTTTGTTTCCACATTTATTGTGCTAACTGCCTGACTGTGGAATTCACTGGCCGCCTTTCTTTTCCCCGATACATGTAATCTGGGTATCTTCACGACACGAGTGGACTGGTCTATCCTAAGCAAGCGTGCTCACATCATCACTTAAGATCAACTAAGTTGACATTATAAGACTTAAAAAAAAGATTACCTGCTTTAAGCAAACTTACAAAATATTCCCCTTTTATAACAAAAGTCTATTAACACTACTACATTTACATAATTGTCATCTAAATGACATCTAAATATGATGCAATACTGTTCAGTATTTCAGGTCATAGCCAAAAGTTTATTCAATATTCTGTTCAATAATTATGATTTAAGAATCCAAAATGTTAAACGACTTTTGTTGCTGATCGTACCAAAACAATGTTTATTTTGAATGGAAGTCCGAAAAAACCCTGAAAACCCTGAAAACGTCTTACAGCTACATATTTCTTGATGCTGGAATCAGGCCTTTTTTTTTTTTTTTTATCGTAGGGAAATCCTCATGGACTATCCCCCGTCCGGGGAAGACGGAGGGGTGTGCCGGACTTGTACCGGCTAAAACCACTACGGTGTTCCTCGACTGACCTATGAGCGGCCTAATCAGGCCTAACCGTTTTTTAAAGAATTTTAAAAATGGGGTTTACCCGTTACAAACTGCAACTACTTACATCAAGTCTTATCCATATAAAATGAACGGTGTAATAACCAAAAATCAACAAAGATCATTCGACTGAAGTGTAACACGCCATTCTGCGTTCGCGCAGCAAAAACGTTAGGTTCCGACGATTTGACAGCCAATGAGCCGGATGCCGTGTTTAATTAGTACCAAATTGGTACCACGTTTAGCTTTATTGGTACCTACCACTATGTTTAGCAGCCTTTTTTTGTACTCCATAATATCCGGTGTAATAATTACTGTTTAATTTATTTATTGATTTTTGTTTTATGGTTGTTGTAATGGCATTATTGTAAAATCCAAATAATAATTAGGTAGCCTAGAAATAAAACTTGAATTTCTAGACAATTAAAATTAGGTATATAGAAGATGAATAAGTAAGTACATTATCTCCTGTCTAATTAGCAGACACAATAGATAAACAATAGCTTATGTCGAACTGTGTAACTTAAGACACGCGAGGGGAAATCAGAACTATTTTCAAGTCATTATGGGTAATAATGACTTGACAGACAGAACTATTTTCAAGTCATTATTACCCATACCGGTCGCAACCCCAAAATGGGCAGCACCACCCCATTTCTACGCATGGGTGTCGTAGAAAGCGACAGAGGGATAATTCCCTCTGTCGCTGCAGCAGCGTCTGCGGCTGTGCAGCAGCGTCCTTTTGAGTACCACAACACTAGGTACTGAAATGCTTCTGGTATTGATGTGTATTGGCAGCGGTGAATATGTTTTTACTAACTCCTCCGTTGTTCTTTTCTGATTTATTTCGTTGCAGGTTCCATCCAAGGCAGTTCCTTAATTGTAACGTTCTCCGGGGTTCGTTGAGCTTCTTTGTGTCGGCGCTTTTCTGGTGGTCGACACTGTTGATTGAAATAATTGCTGAAAGAGGCAATGAAGCACGACGAGTCCCGGAGAAACGATTCAACTGTCTTAGATCACGCAATTAAATAAATCAGAAAAGAACAGTCGCCGGTTTGTTTGCCAATTAATGACATAGAATTTCATTTTGCGTAAATATTTGCCAACATCTTCAAAAATATAATTAAATGTAGCAGTAACTCCCCGAAGCAGATATCACGTATCAAACAATCTCCTTCTAAACGCGACAAGTGTCTTCACTTCCCCTCAGAAACGTTTAACAGATTTTTTGTGATATTTGTGACATATGGCCATTAACTGTCTCCCCTGGTGCCGGGAAATGACACCTATATTAACAGTTAATAACCCAAATTAGAGACAGTCCCCAGACATCGATGTCATTATAATTTGATTAGATTAAGTGTTAAGACGTTTAATTTGATTATGATAATTATGTAGAATAGGAAAATAATTATTCGATATGAATATCAACAGCAACAATCAAGAGTAATTATCCATACTAATCTATACTTACTATACTATATATACTTACTATATTTATTATTTATTTTTAATATTATAAATGCGAAAGTAACTCTGTCTGTTACGCTTTCACGATGAAACAGCTGAACCGATTTCAATGATATTTGGCATGAAGGTAACTTGAACCCTCGGGAAGGACATAGGCTACTTTTTAATCAGCAATTTCGTCTGCATCCACGATCACCGACCTGCACGCGGACGAAGTCGCGGGCAACTGCTAGTCTAAAAGAAAAAAAAACCGGCAATTTTTTTTTTTTTTGTGGGGACATTTTCTCACACGGCCATCTGACCCCAAACTAGGGAGACCCTGTACTATGGGTGTCAGACAGCTGATATACATACACAAATACATTTTATTTTATACACAGATAAACAACACCCAGACACAAGGCAAACACAAGTGCTCATCACACAAATGTTTACCTTGGGCGGGAATCGAACCCGCAACACGCTGCGCAGCAGTCGATCGCTCAGCCACTGCGCCAACCGTGTCGTCAATTTAAATAAAACAGGATGGTTTATCATCATCATCAGCCGAGACGTCTACTGTTGAGGTCTCCCCCATAGGGTCTGCCATAATCCCCACGGTTGGCAGGCGTCTTGGGGATCGCAGTGAAGTTGTTAAGTACACGAAAGCCGCTGCTGCCCGACTTCCGGATTTTCCATGAGCCGCCTTCTACAACACCCTCGGTATGAAATGGGGGGGTGCTATTCTAACCCAGACACCCCACGGGGTGGTTTCTGAAGTTCATTCTAGGTAATCATAATCATGAACATAATTTTCAACACTAAAATTGCAATAAATTCAGCAGTTCTATACACTTTAAAGACTAGTTTCTGTGAACACACAAAATAATGCATATATACCAGATTTTTTTAACACGGTATACTTTGTTTGTTCTAAGTACGGTCTACTTATTAAAATCAGAATTTACAGTGATTCTAAAATTAAGCAGTGCTCCATCGACAGAAACATTTCTATCTCCATACTCGTAGTTTTACGTAAATATCACAGAATACAGGGGCAATATTTTATAGCCCTTCAAATAAAACTTGACACACGTTAACTCCGATTTATTTACGCGTGTTAAAGCGTTTATTTTAAAATAAATAAATATAGATGCGCCATCACTCATTGTCGTGTAAACTGTAGCAGTTGTTTCGGAAGTCCGACATCCTGATGTACGCAGGGGTTGACAACATTTTGGAGAAGTTGATCTGGCCCGAGTATCTTCGGTTTTTTTTTAAATAAACGCCTAGCGCGATCCCACAAACGTAAAAAATATTCGATTCGACTCGATGTTCGAATTGGAAATATTATTATCCTATAGCATTTTAGTTTGATTGTATACACAATCACCCTTTGACATAAAAAGGCCTTTAAACTAGATACATATAATGTGCGAAACGTGTATAGACAATTAAACAATCGATATAATTTGCATAACGTTTACTTCACACGCTCCTGCTTGACCAGAAGATCCAAAAGAAGCATCTTAAATTTATTTTAAATTCTGCATTGTTAGTTCTCACCTGGTAGCATCATAGCAACAAGTGGGAAAATGTAATGTGGTTCCCGTTACTAAACCAAAGTTCATTTTGGAAAATAAGTATCTAGCTCCAGATTTTTTTTTAACACGAGGATTATGTCAACTAACCCATACAAACTCAGGACATTATCATCTTGAAAAATGAACAAACGACAAAAAATTCATTAACAACTTTACAAATGGTTTACAAGCATGTAATTGAAGTTATTAGGTACGCCTATTTAGCATAAACATTGCACCATAAATAATGATTGTCGCACGAATGTTGACAACATCTGTCTAAGCCTCAATGGCGCAGGACGGAAGCCGCATGCAAGATCCAAATTGGTTCGTGTTGATGTTGAGCCTGTAGTATCTCCTCGCCTGCACTTCACGTGGTGTTGTTTAGGAAATAAATTACTAATTAATATTTTATAGTAAACCGTTTATTACTTTTGGTAAGAAAACGGTTGGGCCAATTATCGTCAGAGTAGCATCGACTGCGTTCATATGAATGTCATCTTTTATCCTCTAGCCTAATCCTGATGTCTTGAATTAGAATCAACAAAAATGGCTACTATAATTAGCTGCTGGAAGCTGTCACGCTGAAGTGGAATTATGCTGGACACATCTGCCGCATGACAGATGATCATTGGGCCAAACGCGTGACTAGATGGGTCCCTTTAAATGACAAGGGAAATCGCGGCAGGCTCAGGCGGAGATGGCGGGATGATCACAATGTGATGATGATGACAAAGACTGGTCCCAAATAGCCTTGATAAAGAGAATAAAAGGAGAATAGAGAGGCCTTTGCCTATGGGAAAATACAGGCAGAATAAAAACCAATGCCAAAATATTGGTTGTTAATGTTTAAGTCTAGTTGTCCATTAAACAGCCTATGCACGTTTGATATTTTGTCACATTTCTAGTGGAGGCCTACAGTTACTAACGAAAGTTATTTGGTTAGGTATACAAAGCCGGTATTCGATTTTTCGTTTAATCTTGCTGAGGTTTTTCAATCATATTTGGAAGGGTTTTATTCGTTTTTGGATAATTAATAGCTAGTAATGACTGTATATTCGCCATGGAGGTGGCTTATGACCAACAGTGGACCTTTAGTAAGCTCAAGTGATGATGAGGTTGAATGACTAGTATTCCTGTTGACACACACATTAGACTGTGTCCGAAGGTACCGTTATTATAATCAATATTTGGCAAGAAAACGGTTCTGTTAAATTTCATCAATGTAACTTCGACTGCGTTGAACGAAATGTGAACTTTTATCCTCGCTGATCCAAATCGTTCAAATAAATAAGTAGGTATGGCCAATCTAGCGTCTAAAAGGAGATACTATTTTGTTACAAGAGACACATAGGTAAATGGTTTTACTAAGCACCATCCATTTAAGGCTGCGCCGAGCAAAATAATTCAAAACAGTCGTCACTGTTAAAGTGATATAATCAATACTTTTACCATAATTGCCATAAAAAATATGTAATGAATACCACAGTGAATGTGTTAACCGATTATCGTTGGCAAAAAATAAGAATACTGTTTAATTTAATAAACAAAAATACGTAAAGTTGTACAAAAATCTTTAAAAAAATCTCGTATTTAGTTGAGTTTTGTTAGTAAACTGTATTTTTTTTTCACAAACTTTAATTCATATTAATCTTTAACATTCATACTACAATTTGTAGTTTTTACATTTGTTAGTAAACTGTATTTTTTTTTCACAAACTTTAATTCATATTAATCTTTAACATTCATACTACAATTTGTAGTTTTTACATTTTCGAAATGTCGCTTAGTTATTTTATTATTAATTTTTCGCGCTGTTTTGAATCATACGCAACGTATGTATGTATGATTCAAAACAGCGCGTCAATTAAAACAAACATTAATAATAAAATAACTAAGCGACATTTCGAAAATGTAAAAACTACAAATTGTAGTATGAATGTTAAAGATTAATATGAATTAAAGTTTGTGAAAAAAAAATACAGTTTACTAACAAAACTCAACTAAATACGAGATTTTTTTAAAGATTTTTGTACAACTTTACGTATTTTTGTTTATTAAATTAAACAGTATTCTTATTTTTTGCCAACGATAATCGGTTAACACATTCACTGTGGTATTCATTACATATTTTTTATGGCAATTATGGTAAAAGTATTGATTATATCACTTTAACAGTGACGACTGTTTTGAATTATTTTGCTCGGCGCAGCCTTAAGCGTATTAGATATTTTCTGATTGGAACCTTATACATAATTACATTTTGGTTAAGTTTCGATGTCCTGCTTTAAAATTAAGGGTAAGAATTAGGTACTTATACCAAAACATTGTCGGTAGAACTACAACAAAACATAAAAAAGTTTTTTCAAAAAAAAGAAAACCGCTTTCAAAACTAAAAAGTGATAAATAACTTTATTGTTTTTTGGAAAAACTTTTTTTTTTCGCTTTTTAGTGTTGCTTTAACATCCAAATCCATTAAGAAACGGCAACACACTTAATAGAGATTGTAAGTCCTCCAGTGATTGAAGAAACTAAAACGTCGTCTAAGTAAGTTTTTTTGGGAATTTGTTGATTTTCTCAAAGAGGGCAGTACCAATTTTGATAAAATTTATATGGGACCTTTTCGGAATAAACTTCTTTCGAACAAAAAAAGAATTTTGCAAATCCGTTTATATATGACAGAGTTATGCCCGAACATACATAATTAAAAAAAAAATATATATATAAACATTCGAATTGATAACCTCCTCCTTTATGAAGTCGGTTAAAAACAGGGAATTATCAGTCTGTCTAACCAACCGGCAGGTCGGTAGTTTTTGTCGAGATTCTTGTGTCCAACGACTTGTATCTAATGAATCGTTTCCTACCCCAGCCTGTTCTTTGCTTTATTTACACAAGAACTGACTTCATTAATGCTTCAATTAATAGGGTATTACACCCATTTTTGATAAGTGTCTCAATGAAATTCTGTAGTGCTAATATGCCACCAAAAAAACACAAAACTTTTATTCAATCAATAAGTGCCATAAAAATGCATCTAAATTTTAAATTTTCAAATTTCGCGCGTAATTTGACGAAAACGCCTCTTACTGGACGCCATATTGCACAGCGTAAATGACGTCAGTTCGTTTTGTATCAAATGCGCTCATATTAAATATGATAATTGTATATAATTTAAAAATAAATAAAAGCATACGTTGTAATAAGTGTATTAATGAAAAAAATACGTTGGTTACAAAAATAATAAAAGTAAAAAAGCCTATATTACGCCAATCGGTTGACTGACAGTTGGCAATTTTTTGTTTATACAGCCGTACGAAATAATAACATGGCCGCTACCATTTCAAGGTGTTTTAAAACAGATTAAAAATACTGAAAACTTTAAATTGAATTTAAAAATTGGTTTTGTTATTTTATGAAGTAAAACTTACATTTTCCGACTGCTTAATGCCTAAACTGTCTCAATAACATATTTATAGATTTTTTCTCGTATAGAGTAAAATACCCTATTAGAAACATTAGTGCAACAACGTCGGATTTTTTAAAGAGTTTGTACAATATTACCTATACGTAGACCAAACGTTTTTCAGGACTCAAAAATTGCATATTGAGTAGGAATGTTCATTTATGAAGTGAACATTTTATTAACGGTAAAAATAAATTTTTGCTCAAATTATATTTTAGTATCGAAAGAAACCAAAGCTCATTTATATTATAAGCCAAAGTCACCAAAGGTGGGGCAAGATTTTGGACAGGGCAAAATGTCAGCTCTTGAAAAACATTCAAGACCTTTAGCCCTTTTACTTGGTGAGGGTTATAACTTGAGATTTAATGGTCACGACCTGGCGTTATCTGTGACCGGTCACAGACAAGCCTTCTGCTTAGTGAGGTTTGTCATCAGTTCTGGGAGTGAATACTGATTCAAAAAAAGGATTGGTAAAAGTATTGGGAGGTTATTACCACTGTAACATAGCACTCACTATAGATACAGGATTGTAAAGAGTACACCGAGAACACCAATCTATTTATTTAGTTCAACTATAATACAAACTATGTAAGTAATCCTTTCTTTGCAAATTCAATTCAGCAGTAGAATTTGGGCGTATGGAATTAATCTCTGACTTGAAACGAATGAGACTTCAGTTGATCGGTTCGTTAGCTGTAATACTACCCTAGTTTAATGGGGTTAGTTTGCTCAGTTTCCGTGGACAAAGAACAGCATCGCGTGACAAGGCTTGCTGCACCGAATCCGGCGCTCGCGCAAGTGTCTGCCCCGCGCACGCGCCACTTACAAACTATAATTATCGCGGGCAATCTGTTCCAACAGGATATCCTCGGCCATCTGGTCGATATGTCTATTTGGATATCGATCCACTGTTTATTTATAGATGCTTATTGTCTTGGGCGGTTTACGGGGTTTTTTTTTCAGGAGGAAGAAGAATACTTCCTCCACTAGCTACTCATGAAATGCTTAGCAAATGTCGAATTATACCCGTCCGTCTTAATTCTGACACCAGTGCTTATTACCTTTAGTTTTTGCCGACATTTGTATGATTAAACGCTTAAAAAGACAATAAGTCTATAAGGTGGAGTGTTTTTCTTACTCCGCTGTTCTTTTCTGATTAATTTCGTTATGGGATCCAAGACAGTTGTAATGTTTCTCAGGAACTCGTCGAGCTTCATTACCTCGACGATTTTCTAGTGGCCACTGTTGATTCTGGCTTTTAGAAATTGCAGTGATTTAAGAATAGTGTAGCGGGCATGTACCTATACAATGTAAAAAAAGTCTTTGAGGTAGTGGTTCTACAATCTGAATTAGAACACCATAAACCATAAGCACCAGTGGACCGCAATAACAGGAGTTGATTGGTTAATGGGCTGACAACTGTACTAAAAAACAAACCATTTTAAGAAGCTACCTAATTATCATAATTAATAATTACCTCATAACATTGAACCCGGCTGTAACATTCGCGACTTCCATGCTATGATAACAATAATATTATGATTCTTATCGACATAAGTATCATAAAATTTCTTTATCACAATCGAGTTCCCTTTGCAAGTGCAAAGTCTAAAGATCACTTGTTGTATAAAGTACTTCACTGATATTATTGAATGAGGAGCAAAGTCTATACAAACCCTGAGAGGATTTCAAATGTGTAACGCAATGGTCATTTGCGTCACACACATCGCGTATGGTCTCCTAATCTCCTGTAACGTCGATGTCGGTACGAAGTCAAAAGATCAAAACAAATTGCATATATAGCCTTTTCCCAACTATATCAGGGTCGGCTTCCAGTTGGATGCAGCTGAATACCAGTATTTTACATAGAGCGACTGCCTATCTGACCTTAACAACCCAGTCACTGGGTAACACGATACCCATTGGTATTGGACTGGTTGTCAGACTTTCTGACTCCTGTCATAAAGACTGTCAAAGATCTATGTATGACAGCCGGGACCAACGGCTCCACGAGTTTACCGAGGCACGGAGAGATCTCGGTATTATTCGTCAGAAACCTGGTAATGAGAATGTTACGTACAATAAAGACTAGTTTACCATGTTATATCAGTTATTGGTGTACAAATATCTATGTTTACTTCTCACACTCAATTAATTAAACATACAGCATGCAGCCAGTTTATAAAAATCACAATCATATACATTGTAATAATATATACTCCTACAGTGTGTTAATTAACGACGACCATACAACATGGTCCCTAAATACAAAAAAAAATCTATCCAAAATAAATATTTTTTTTTAATATCGTACAATATGTAAAAGAAACACTACATGATTGAATAATATTTACAACTAACTTTTTTATGCTGAATTTTTTTTATTTTAATCTAGGTATTAATGAATTAGATTTATCGATACCTTTAGACTCAAAGGGCGTAACCACCATTTTGGCCAAAATAAGTTAATAATGCAGTCATACTTAGTTTTTCGTCCTCTTTCGATTGGTCTAAGTATTTGAAGTCCCGAAAATCGCAAAAAAAAATGGTGAATACAATCCACAATTTTTGGATCGCTAAACACATTTTTATTGTAAACTAGCTTTTGTCCGCGACTTCGTCCGCGTATATGTCGGTTATCGCGGACGCAGACGAAGTCGAAGTCGAAGACGAATAAAAAGTAGCCTATGTCCTTTGTTGGGGTTCACACTTATCCTGTACCAAATTTCACACAAATCGGTTCAGTAGTTTAGGCGTGAAGAAAAGACAGACAGACAGACAGAATTACTTTCGCATTTATAATATTAGTTAGGATTGGACCGTAAATAACCAATATTAAATTTCTTGTTACAGCAGAGGTCGTAATAGGAAAATAAAATTATAGATTTGCTTGTAAGTATCTCTCGTGATCTATCAAATTCGGCGTCTACGTCTTTAGCTATTTTTTTTAATAGGTTCGTACTTGCCTTATACAACCTGAGGTTTTATCAAGTTGGTGGTTACGTCCTAAAGTATATTAAAATTCCCTGCCCATATCATACTGTATCTACTCCCATATGACACTGTTTCCGCAAAACAGCATTGTGCGAATCGCTTCCCCGCCCCGGTCTCCTATAGACTCTTCGTCGACGGTCGCTACCATTCAGGCACATGCTGGTTTCGTCCGAGAACAGCACTCAGCTTTATTGCTCCATTTTGCAATCTAAATGACCGCTAACAAACTGAAGTCGGGCTTGTCGGTGGGTTGGAGACAATTTTGGTCCTGTGACTGGCCTTTTTGGGATCAAGTTTCCTTCTTTGAGTTTTTGCCTGCCGTCCACTCGCTGACAGCCCTCCCTCGAACTTCGTTGAGCTACTGGTGGATGATCACGCCAGTCAGGCGTCGATTTCAAAGAGAAGAGGTGACAATAAATCTGTCATCTCTCACCTAAGTGCATCGCTGTCGTCCAGGTGCTGGTCTCCGGACTAAGTTACCAGTTTCCCTGAGTCTTGTGTATCCAAGACACAAGACTGCCTCTGATAAAGTTGTCAAGCGATAGTACGCTGAGACACCCCTTGCTGGATTAGGATGACGACTTGAGCGACTTCTTTAGGAAGCTAAAGAGAAATGGAAACCACATTTCCATTTCTTTTTAGCTTCATGTTCCCAGTGACGTGAAGCTGATGACCAATTTTGATAAACGCTCACTTTTCATATGGTTTCAGGACTACCAAACAATATGGTGTTTTGTTTTTACGTTCCAAGACATAAGGTGAATAATCTTTGGTAGAAGAGGTACAAAGCTAACAAAATTACCTTTCAAATGATATGACCACAATCCATTGTTCGTTGCATAGAAGTTGTAAAAAATAGTTTTGAGCAACGCGCTATATGAAAAGTTTGCTCGCGAGAGTGGCTGCTTGAGAAGATTTACGATATTTTTGTGTAGTTGCATTTGTTTTGAGCAGATAAAGCTCTAACAAAATTACCTGCTTGGCAAAATTCAACGCATCTAAGTACATATCTACCTTAGTTTATAATTAAAAAAAGACAACCGCCTACAAAATCTTAAAAAGAAATATCTTAACCTTTTTATACGTCATCAAACATAAACAAGTAGGTATATTGAGAACCTCCTCCTTTTATTGAATTCGGTTCAAAATCATTTGTAAGAAATACTACCACCATCACTTACACCTAATATTGTTTAGAAATGTTACTCTTACATCGTAAAATACAAATATGATTGTGACTTACATCACAAATTATTAGTTGACATTACCATTACAACCTTAGTTGTTTGTAAAGGAGCATTTTTTTTTAGCGTAACCGACATACTTTATTTATTTTAAGGGTGTATAGGAACCTTATTTTTTTATTTACTAGATTTACTTTAAATATTATTCTACGACGTTCTTTATCTCAAATTTCTAAGACCTTTTGTAATACATTACTTTTCTATAGTTGTAAGCACTTAAAAGTTATGTTAAAAAACTTTTTATTTTTTTGTTCTACTGAAAAGTCGTGTTTTGGTGGATACGCCCTCTGAGCCTAAAGGTATCGTTATATCATTAATAGATTTAAAGGAACGTCCTCAGTTATTTAATTTACTGTATTACAATATAAATTACACATAGATAACTAGATAGTCGGAGGTACATAATTGATATTATTCAATGAGAAGCAGCAAAATTTTAGAGGATTTCAAATAATCATGGCGAGATTCATACATTCATTTGTTTGAAAAAAGAAAAGTATTTAGAGGGTTTAAAATATTTTCCAATGTGAAGAAAACATTACCAGAAGTAGATTGATATACTTAGCATATTTTTAAACTCCCGCATAATTAAAATATTACGAAATGAAAATAACACTTTTCAACCGACTTCAAAAAGAAGGAGGTTCTCAATTCGTCTGTAAGTTTTTTTTTTTTTTTGTTTAGATGTTACGTGATTTCTCCGGCAAATGTAAAGCGATTTTGAAAATTCTTTTTTTGATGGATAGAGTACGCCTCAAGGGGGTCCCATATAAATTTTATCGAAATTGATTCAGCACTTTTTGAAAAATCGACAAAAAGCAAAAAGAAATATACATGGATGATGTTGTAATGTTCTCACCTTGTACTTTCAATCTCTGTTTCGACTGTGTTGCTATATTTTTAATGGATTTGGATGATAAGGAAGTGCTAAAAAGCGAAAAATAAAAAAGTTTTTAGTCTTTAGTTTCGGAAGTCGGTGGCTTGGCTGTTCTATTTGTTGTTTTGTATTGCCACCGACTTCTGAAACTAAAGTCATGTGTTCTGTTTTAAAGTTATTTTTCACTTTTTGGTTTTTGAAGGCGGTTGTCTTTTTTGTAAAAAAGCTTTTTCGTTTCATCTCGATGCCCATTTTGTGTTTATAAAAAAAGAAAGTGACAAGCGATGTTAACGGATCTATAAAATTGGCAGACAAGTGATGTGAATCGTTGTTTTATAATAGCGGAGTTGAAAAAGTACATTGATTAATCATTATTTGTGGCATTATTTCCCATAAAACGGCTGCCAGTGTCAATATCTATCAGCTGACGTTTCGTTCTGAAATAATTTTTCGTAAAAGTACCTACACTTGTAACATCCGTTTTTATTGCGGGATTTTAAAAATATTTTAAAAGCCTGAAGATACTGTTTTGGTACCCAAGAGTATAAAAATTAGAATTTCAACTTCTCTTAACATCTTTATTTTTTTTGTACAAATTCTGCCATGATTCTTTATGACGTACTTGTCATCTGCAACGCACACATCGCAGAGCACTATTGACTCCCGCAGCGACAAGATTTGCCAGAACTTTGAACACACAGTCGACTGTTTTTAAACTAAAAAGTAATTTCAACCGGTTCTCATAATCTAAATCCGGTGAGTATTGATAATGTTGCATTTTACATAATCCCGATAATCAAATTGATAATGAAGATAGCAATAGGTTAGTATTCATTAGCAATAAAATTGTAAGTACCTATTCTAAAACAGGTGTCATGTTTATAAATAATCTGGCACTAAAAACTGCAAATTCGAGTATTAAGTAGTAAAGTCCAATTTGAATCTTAGATTTAGGATATATAATTTTTGATAAAATACATTCCATTTCTAACGAGTATTGATCTCTTACAACCTCCCCTTGCTACACCACTTTAACTGCGCCCACGCCACTTCCCCACACACAAAATAATAAGTTCTTAACACAATAGATGGCGCCACGTGGGCATCACGTGACTGCCACGCGTCAGTCTCAACCCGGCTGCCGGAGGGGAAGCATCTATTATGTCTTGCACGCGCATACGTACTTTAGAAAGGGAAGAGTGTACATTTATTTCGCTTGGATGGTTTATTTTTGCAGTTTTATGGGCTTTAGATACTTAATACTGCATTGAAATATTTCTCAGATCATTCAATTAATGAGGCTTTATTAAGTTGAATATACATATATGCTCATTATAAAATCTAGGTATCAATTACCTATGCATGGTCCGATTGAAGTCAGGTTATCACGATACACACAATTGCAACAATTCCTATTCCGATCTATTTAGTGGAAAATTCCTAATTAAAAAAAGAAAGATTACAGCTTCACATGTTTTCTTTTGACATAAACAACCATTAATACAGCTCGAAAAGAAATAGTGTTATGGCTTGTTTCAATACTTCAATCTTTCCCTTCATTTATTTAGTAACTGTGTCGTCATAGCCGCACTCTATGAAAATACATCGACAAGATGAGAATGTGTTTAAAAAAAAAGATGGAAGTAATGACAGATTTTGTGAGGGATGATAAGACAGACGTACGATACAGTAATGGATGATATGAAGAATAAAAGGGATAAGGTGTTTGCGCCTACTTCAACTAACATGACATAAGAGCAAGCAGACACAACACCAGACCACCCACTCAAGACGGAACTAAATGGAGACCAGCAATTGGACGTCCAAGCACTAGAGGAAATCTCACAGATGGATACGATATGTCTGTGTTTTGATGGCCGATCGACACTCGCCAAGATAAATATCAGGTGACGCACGAATCGCATCATGACCAGATGTGTTTCATGCTGCAATGTATTTATGATTTGATACATTGACTATATGCTGATTTGAATTTATGATCTGGTAATTATCGGGCTTATTTTTAATGATAACATTTGTTGGTTAATGATAAAGTTTTTGACACCGTTTGGTAAGGTTAAAACTTTCGCACAAACAGACCGACTCTTTAACAATTAATTAAAAAGGGATTGCAATTGAATATTTGTTTTGTGTACAAAAAAAAATATTTTCAAAATGCTGTGTACCCCTTCATAATATATATAATACTTTTGTACCTTTACGGTTCCCTTACTATAAATTCTGTCTGCTAAAACGATCGTTGACCCTAGTAACCCAACTGCACAATTCCATCAAGCATTACAGCGGATACTACTTACTTTCAACCGTTATTTTTATCGATTTTATACAGTTTTTCCATCTTTTGAAGAAGAATGTCAACCCATTTACCTTTTATTTCGCCGACAATCAGTTAGTTTTGCGAAAGTTACCAATTCTCTTCTTTGGAAAAGTAGAGCTTGATTTATTTGTCGAGAAGAGCGGATGTGAATGCAGACGGTTGTCCTCTGTGTTCTATCCCATCGATTTTCTGTTCCATATTCAAACTATTCTACCTGTTTACCTTACCACGCATTCTTTCGATCATTAACAATAATGAACACATGGCATCTTAGCCCTCAACACATGCCATACTCATCACAATCGTACCTATCTGTACAATACAGGTGCGTACGGCGTCGGACGATAGTGTTTACAATCGGCACGGACAATCGTCCGCATATGGCGTTGAATGCGATGATATCACACGCGGCTAACAAACGTGTTTGTTTCTTGTTTAGAACGCGGGCCAACGGACTGCTGGGTTATGGTACGGTGGCGAGCGAGGCGGGTATCACTAATTTATTTTTATCGGCTCTTGCTTGACCTCTAAATCACTTGATGGGAAGCACGGTTGCCCAGAAGTACCTCTCACTATTCACTCTTGACTTGAATACACCCAGGTTACTATGGAAAAGCAGGCTCCAGCATGGATTTCCATTCCAGAGCTATAGACACAATTAATGTATTCCCAAAACGTTTGTGTGTGTGAGTAGGATTACCACCATGCATTGGCGCATCGCCATTTGTCATATTGATTGAGTAAATTTGTGGTTCTTTACAGGTCTTCCTTGGTTTCCTATTTTCACACATAAAAGCCCAGGTAGCTTTATTATTAGAGTATTGACTTCTATCTACACACTGGTTGATAGAAGTTAATGCCTTTTTACAGTTTCGCTATCTTCTACTTGTTGTCACTCTTTGCTGAAGGCACCACATTTACTTCATCTTCTGAGCTGTTGTTTAGCTTTTCTCGTACTTCGTGATTGTTTGATGATACATCAAGGCATTAAGTCCGCCTTTGTATCTTTGTGCATTTAGTATAAATAAGGTATTTTTAAGGTAATAATACACCGCTAAACGAGACCATATAAGATTTGTCCATAGACCTTCAAACAGCAGAGGGTCCTGCTGGAAAAAAAATTAAGATTTCCCTGTAACAATTAAGGTATTATATTTTTACTTATACGATTCGGAAGGTACTGAATACTACGCACGATAACATTTAACTTTAAATTGGATTTAATATAGGGTCCTGCTGGGTATACAGACATATCTTCATCTTCGACGAGGATGTTTAACTTTTCTCATACTTTGTGTTAAGTAAACCATAATCCGCTGCATACAACATGACCGCAGCCTACCGCGGCAATGTGTGAATATGAATTCAAAATCTTTGGATGTTACTAGAAATAATATATTGATTAAGTACACTTCACACGGATTGTTTGCATTTTCCCAACACGACGTCTGTTTGTGATCGGCAAAACAATCATTCGTCATGAGATTATGTTTATTCTACGATAAAATGTACTTATGTATCATCCAATTTCTATTAAATTCACACGTACGATATGGATGTGTAAAATGTACTTAACCTGGTATTTACCTATCACATGCCTCGTCCGTCCAGAGCACATGAATACCCGCTGAAAACGTTTCTTGAAATAAGCGGCGACATGAACGTTATAATCTGCAAAGTTATGAGTGAAGTCTAATGACGCGTCTATTTATAACTGTTGCCTAAAAATCTTGGTTATTCCTCAAAAATTAAATCAAGTCACATGGTACATTTTTAAATGCTAAAATATGTAACAATAGATTGTACATTCACAATGACAGAATAATCAGCATGTTCTGTAAAATTCTTCTAGTTACGAAGGGTTGTAGGAATACTTCTTATGCCTTGGCACAAGGATCGCAGTTTAGGTAAGTTATGATTGAAGTATTGTCATTGTTAATCATCTTGGGAAAATATACTTTACTCAATATTTTCTTCCTTATCCCAATATGGTTGGGGTTAGTCAGCATGTCCGTACCCATAGCTATTGCTTCAGTATTCACCCTTTTCTAGCTAAATCATCCATTGCTGGCCTATTCTTTACTGCATTTCAGAATTCTCGTCTCTGATTTCATCCATAGGTAAAAAAATACAAATAATATAAAATACCCAATCTCCTACGAAGATGAGTAGGAGCTTATATCGTATCGTATTGCTATACAATTAGGAGTTTCCATTGTTCAAACTAGTCTACTGTGCTCTTTGTTGTTTTTAATGTCCAGACTGGAGTTGCGTGCTATCGCCACATAACTCTTAATAAAAAGACGAAATTGATACGGACACCGCAGATATTCGTAGACAACTGGCCAAAACATATAAAATGTAATTAAGGGGAGGAAATTCCGTAACGAAAAGTCAAGGTGTTGTAATATCGTGGCTTTAGGATCATCAGCTGCGAACGAAACGCATCAGGTGCTCAAATTCGTGAGTAAAGGTGTTCGGAAGGAGCAAAATATGTTTTTTAATGTAACAAAGGAATTCAACAGTGATCGCTTTCGATCTAATTGCCGGAAACAGTCGGCGATATTTAATTATACCATTAAATAGGTCAGACCATTATCTTTGCATTAACCAAACGCAGGTCTAACTCGCGAATGCACCTTCCCGCGCAAATGTCTAATGTCATTGCAGGGTTAACCGTTTAAAAAAATTATAAAACGAACATTTCATTTTCGCGAAACTAGAAGGCATAATTTATGATTTTACAAAATAATCATTATGTGTTGATGTTAAATATTTAACAGGGCACTAATATCCGAATTTATTGTTTGAGGTGTTCCAAAATTGCCAAAATATTTTTGATGGGACAATTGCGCGACTGTTGCTAACATCAAGTGCGTGAACGCACTCTCGCCCAGCTGTCTCGTAATAAAGCCACGTGCGCAACAAAAAAATAAAAAGAATGAGGGGGACAAGATGGCGTCGAGTCTCGTGCACTTGACATTTCCAATTAATTTGCGCGGGACATCTGTGTCGTTAGCAGCTGAACGCTATAGGCTATTTGGATATAATGCGGATTACGTAGTACGCATAACGACGACTGCCGGTGACACAGAGGGGTTGCTCTTATTTTAGGGTTGTGAAATTTTTGGAAAGGATTGTCCTTTCTGTAACTAAATTTACGTCAGGGATTACACAAACATTTATTTTAAACAGTCGTATAACAAAGTTGTTGTAAAATTAGAAAGACTAGGTAGTTGATGAACAAAGAAAGGTTTGCGTCATAAATAAACTTTTCTTGCTTTAGAGTTAATGTTTCTATACTTGGAATAATGTTACAAAATGTCGTATTTGTAACTCCTGCTATGTACTTAGGGTGTAATGTTTACAAAATAGAAGATTGCAGAATGATTTTCTTTGTTTCCAAAAGTAGGAAGACTCGGACAATGTTTTATCAACCCTAGCGCGGTATAGTGTCAGTCATCCGATGCGGCACACGCAACACGTGACGAGTATGAGGTTTTTGCACAATATCAATTTGCGTCGGAACAATTACTTACATTCAGACGAGCAGTTTAAAGGTGCTCCGTGTGATAATTGTGTGAGCATAGAGGTTATTTTATACTGATCCATGAATGGAAAGGAGAGGAATTTAGCTGGTAAGACAGACAGAAAAATATTTAGCCAAATGGCTGATCCCTGAAAGTAAATTGTAAGACCATTCATTTCTGTCACATTTTCCCAATCAATTTTGAACCTTATTCTTTAAACATAAAGTTCAAAATCGATTAAAGAAATGTGACAGATTGTAGTAACTTGATGTGCTGGCGTCTGTACCAAAACTGGTGCTCTATAAACTGAAAATACTGCATACTTAAGGATACATCAGTAGGTAACGAAACAAAATTTATTGACCACCAAACGCTGGGTTAATTTTTTTGAAAAATATCCACATTTCATGGTCACAGACGTAGACCAAAACATGATTTTTATTAAAACAAATGATTTATGTTCCACTTGTCTATTGCAGTGGTTCCAATTATGAATTTACCAACCCTCGGTTCCTCTGGGTGTCGTGTGAGAAGACTAAGGGCTTACACAAAGAGGCTGGGCAGTAGAGTCCACCTGCGATCAAATTACATATTGCGACCACAGACACGCATGCCAAATTGTGATTATTGTGATATCCCCCCAGATGTTTTTGCAACATTTTGTGGGACTCTTCAGAAATCACTCCTATATTTATAGTTAAAAGCCTTGCGTCTAATATCGTCAGCGACGAGTGAAAATCTCATAAGAAATATTACAGGAGTTACAGGAGGGAAAAAGACGCCTGATTTAGTTTTTGTATTAGCCCTGTTTTTGATTCCTCATATTTCATTTTAAGTAGGTGACTATACCTACTTTTTAATAAATAATAATAATAAATAATACTTAAATTTATTTATTTAGGACAACATAAGATCCAGTGTGTTAGTAAGTTTCTTAAGTATAATGTTAGTAAGTAAGTTAGTATAATTATTATCTGTACATTTAAGCCAATAAACTATTAATTAAAGTCTGCTTATTTTATCTATATTATTGTGATTGGTACATATTACTTAGGTAAATTTGCACGCCTCATTAGGTTATAATGCAGTGTACTTTCTATGCTTTTATAACACCTTACAACATGTATTAAATTATGCAAATAAATGAATTTGATTTGATTTGTCATGCGTAGATCTTTGACAGTCGTTACGGAATACGGATAGTCAAAAGCCTGCAAGACTGATAACCAGTCTTACCAAGTGTCGTGTTACCCAGCAGTAGCTGGGATATGGAGGTCAGAAGGGCAGTTGCGCCATATAAAACACTAGTACCTATTTAGCTGCATCAGGGAAAAGGCGATGCAGTTTGTTTGAAGTCTTAAGAAAAGTTTATTGACATTCACAAATTCACCATTTTGCGTAGGAATATAAAGACATAAAATTAACTAAATTAGGAGACGAATTGCCAACAATTCAAGTCAGTGTTTATTTATCATCCGTATATGGCCTTTACAAATACGCAAAACTGTTAATTATAGCGATTATGTCCAAAAATATAAGATTCGAAGTATTCTTGGAACTTACTTGTCGCACTTACGTAAGCCTTGCGCTGTATTGATGTTGGCAATTAACAAAATTATGATGTTGGTACTCCTGCAATGAGGTGAGGTTTGATTGACCCTCTTTCGAACAGTTATCTCTGAGTCCGTGTTGGCTTTACATGGTTTCCTTTGCTATGAGTCAAACAGACGATGTTTTACAACATTTAAATGATTCAAATTCGCCTATCTAAGTCCATCTTTGACGACACGGTTGGCGCAGTGGCTGAGCGATCGACTGCTGCGCAGCGTGTTGCGGGTTCGATTCCCGCCCAGGGTAAACATTTGTGTGATGAGCACTGGTGTTTGCCTTGTGTCTGGGTGTTGTTTATCTATATATGTATGTATTTACAAAAAAAATGTATTTGTGTATGTATATCAGCTGTCTGACACCCATAGCACAGGGTCTCCCTAGTTTGGGGTCAGATGGCCGTGTGTGAAAATGTCCCCACATATATAAAGAAAACAATATATCTGCAGTGTGCTTGATGAATTGAGGCTTCCGACGACTGGGACTGCAATTAACTCGGACTACAGTTCCAGTTGCCGGATCCATTTAATTTTAATATTTTTCTTGGCTTGAACAAAAATCTATGGTTCAAGCCAAAAGCAGTACCTACAGTCAAACGAAAAAATTAAAGATAAAAAGGTAATAAAGGGGTGTTTTTTTAAATATTTTGTTTTTTATTTGACATATTATTTTTTTGTTTGACTGTACAGTTTTGGACTTGAACAATAGATTTTTGTTATTAATTTATGCGTGGTCCCAGTCGCCGGAAGAAAAATATTAAAATTAAATGGATCCGGCAACTGGGACTGTAGTCCGAGTTCTGAGATCTGTCATTTAGGAATTTCTGCATAATATCTGCAAGTCTGTTGTAAAAAAAACGTGTGTGATCAAGGGTCACCCGTCAGGAACAAAGTTCCTCTCGCATTTTATTTATTTTCACATCATCAAGTGGCAGGCCAAAGAGATCATACTGTATTTGAATTTGACTGACCTATTGAAACCTTTGTTCAGAAATAAATTGAAATTGGACCTAACAACTATCTAGAACTGTCTGCATTAGCACAAAATAGGCAGCCGTACGTACTTTGTGGCATTGATAATGCCATTATTTTTTCTTAATGATTTCTTAAGCTCTACTACTAATTAAGAATCTGTATAAATAGACAAAATATTTCAGTACTTAGTAATTGCATAGGTTCATATACAAGTAGTGATTGTGGTGTTTGTAGATTTGATTGCGATTACAATCTACTAAACGGCTGTAGACATTTGTGACAGTGATAGATCAGTACAATTAGTCTCACAAGTGTCTAGCCACAGGCTATTTGACTTTTGTTTTAAATCAATCAGTTTTACTACTTCTGCTTCATTGTTAAATGACAATAGTAACTATTTTTTAAACACGTTTCTTTTTAATTGTTTCGCGTTGCTTACGACTAGCATTTGCCCGCGACTCTGTCCGCTTACAAGTCAAGAATACCTACCATAAAACAGCCTATTCAATTCAATATATTTATTTTGGACATGGTACCTACATCCATATTTTGGTTAGTTACAGTACAGGCACTTACAAAACTATGTTAGTAAAATTTTAAATATAAAATATAATATTGGGCAAAACAGCGAACATAACTTCACCCCGACCATCCTTATAGTGCTAACAGACGACCGAACCGTCCGCCGAACAGAGGGAGACAGCATCATATGCTAAAAGCACTTAGGAGTACAGAATTCTCTTTCTGACATATAGCCCTGTCTCTCTCTGTTCGGCGGACGGTTCGGTCGTCTGTTAGCACTATTACAACAGACACCGCACACACTTATGCGTATGTACCCAATGTCCAAGGAAAGTACTGTGGACTTTATCACTCAGTGTCTTCAAGATAATATTGGGACCCTTTCTCACTCTGCTCATAACTGAGGCGACTCTCTTGCGCAAGATAGCGTAGAAATCATGGCACTCAACATTCGTTTAGCTTAATAGTTACAATTTTTGTAATCGGATCAGCAATGCCTTTCAACCGACTTCAAAAAGAAGGAGGTTCTCAATTCGACTGTATGATTTTTTTTTAATGTTTGTTACGCGATTTCTCCGGCAAATGTAAATCAATTTAGATTTTTTTTTATGGATATGGTATGCCTTAAGGGGTGGTCCCATATAAATTTTATCAAAATTGATACAGCAGTTTTTAAAAACATCAACAAAAACCCAAAAAAAATTAATTGATGTCGCGCGACGTTCTGATTTCTTCAATCTTTAGAATACTTTCAATGTCTGTTTAAACTATGTTGCCGTGTCTGTGATTTGGATAAGGAGGTATTAAAAAGCGGAAAATAAAAAGCATTTTTACAAAAACACACATGACTTACTTTCGGAACTCGGTGGCTTCGTTCTATTTGTTGTTTTGTATTGCCACCGACTTCCGAAACTAAAGTCATGTGTGTTCTGTGCTCAAGTTATTTTTCACTTTTAACTTTTTTAAGGCGGTTGTCTGTTTTGTAAAAAAGCTTTTTTCTGTTACGATGTAATTCGATGACCTACTTGTAACAATTCTGATAATTTACGAGAAATAAGAGGCTATGCAGAATTGTACGTATTGAATTTAATAGCTCTCACACGAAAGTTAAAATGTGATGAGTATCAAAAACAATTGTAAGTATAAAAGTTAACACTGACCTAAACGCACTAAGGTTAGGCAGTACCCAGGAGGATTATGATCCCCAGCCTGGCCGGCGTACAGGATCAGCCGAAGAGAAGTCTGACGCGATCAGCTCGGGGACGGAGGCCCCCCCAGGCGGTCAGTAGGACCAGCCCTGGGCAGCAAGAGGCACGCGACAGCTCGACTTAGCCTCTAAACCGACTCTCGGTTGCAGACTGGTAGACTTCAGTAAGTAGACTGGTAGTCTTCAGTAACGTACGCATATGGGTAATCAGAGTGTTACCCCAGCGACTCCGAGATCTAGACTGCAGCAACGTAAGCGTAGGAACAATCAGCGTGTCCAACAAACGGCTCCAAGAACTAGACTCAGCAACGTAAGCGTATCAGCAATCCGCGTGTTTACCAAACGGCTCCGAAATCCAGACTCCCCATTTGACAGGTTTCTTTTCTGACCGCTCTTCCAAAATTCATAAAAAATCCAATTATGAATCTTCTTTCTAGAACGGTCAAATCGTTTTTTATATAGCAACGGCCAGGCTCAATAATTGTCGAATGCCATTTATTTTAGTAATTTTTATTATAATATTAGTGCGAATCAGATCTAAAGGAACACACGATAATACAGCGGGTGTTCAGCCGTTTACTATCTAACACAGACAAACAAGCTTACAAGATATACAACATAGAGGTTTTACGTTAGTAGCCGAAAACTTATTTTAGGAGAAATGTTTGCGGTCGTCAATTTGACGACTGTCACTGACAGACATGTCAAAGCAAAACATTATTTATTTTTCAGGTTTGTAAATATTAAACAATGAATGATAATTATGAAATGAAGATGATACAGGAATACAATTATAACACAGACAAAACCAGCACATACAACTGTGGGTACATTATATATTACTTATAAGATTCCAAGAATCCATACAACAAATATTATAAAATGTAGACATATCGTGCGATGAATGATTTCATGCCTATGAAAAGTAAATATAGTTTTTCGAGTTGAACCGAAACACTATATACTACGCTAGCGCCACTAAGTGAGAACATAGTTTAAGCGAACTATTTTTACGTCACTATTTTAGCGAATACCAAATTAACACTTTTCACTACAGTTAAGTTTTTCTTTTTTTTTTATTTTAATTTACAAACAAACATAATTTACCTCTTTTTAAAATTAGTATAGGTAGATTAAAATAGGACATAATATTATTATGTTGCGAAAAGATTTGCAATAGTAGTGAAATAATGATGAATAGTTAGAACCTAGCAAATAGCAATAGTTTATTAATAATTGCTATTTTTTACTCTAGGTTTATTGACAGAGTAACCTATTGACTTGTCTTATTAATGAAGTGAGTACGTAATTCAAGAGCTGAAGGCATTTGGTACACCTACCTACCTACTGTAACTAGATTGATTGGGTAGGTACCACGTACCTAATTTATACTGAATCTAAAGATCTACTAAAATTAACATACTTAGTCACACTAGCACAGTCTACATATACACCCATCTCACCTACACAACGCACTCGCACCTCTACTTTTTACGGGGTATTCCTCGAAGCGCACCCATTTTGAAACGCACCTAACGAAGTGCACCTAAAGTATTCCTCGAAACGCACACGTCAGGTGCGCTTCGAAAATTAAATTCATAATATTATAATCTCATTCCTCGAAACGCATCCAATGGTCAAGTTGTGGATAGGGATGAGTATTAGCTAACGGAAAATATCGATAGCAAATAATGCACTTCGAGTTCAAAATGGGTGCGCTTCGAGGAATATACCTCATTTTACACCCGTTCTTAGTTTTAAATGTTTATTCCAGATTCCATAGAAACAATTAAACACCTAAAAAATAAGCAAATTCATTTGCGAAAACATAAGTTGAATCTTAGCTTGGGTGCTAGTGTTCATTAAAATTAGGATATTTATGTACTTAAGTGTAATTATTTTCTGTATTTTATGTAATTTTATATGGAAATAAAATTATATTCTATTTTAATTAGTGAATCAAAACTAGCTAAATTAAAACATTCTGATTGAGAATTATATCTGCGACACGTCGGTGACGATACAGGTACGATGTACATAATAAAATTATGATCATCATACAGCCTTTCTGTAGACGTCAAAATTGGTTAAAAATCAAATTCCGCCAAATTTATTATATATTATTATTATTATTTATTTATTTATTTATTCATTTTTTTTTTTTCTTTAAGTACTTTACCACGGAAGGGTTAAGGTTAAAATACAAAAAAAAAAATCAAAGATTTATACTTTGACTTAAATTGCAACCTGTTATAGGTACTTACTTCGTGGTTGCAACTCATTCTGTATTTTGTTGGTTCCGAATTTAGTTTACTATTCAGCTTACCTCAAACTAAATAAAAGAATAAAACAATAATTGTTTATTGTTTCATCGACATGTTTTTGTGTTGTGCAACCATTGTTTTCAGTGGCTTTACTATACTAGTGACACATCCTCCAGAATCATCAGCTGCCTAGCCTTCTTCCAACTATATAGGAATCGGCTTCCAACCTAACCGGATGTAGCTGAATACCAGTGTTTTACATGGAGCGACTGCCTATCGGACCTCCACAACCCAGTCATTGGGTAACACGATACCCATTGATAAGACTGGTTGTCAGTGTTTCGAGCTTCTGACTACCCATAACGACTGTCTAAGATCTATACTAATGGTACCAACAGCTCGTGTTTTCCCGGGGTTGTCACACCACCAAAAGGATACCAGTAGGTACCTATGTCTATTCTGTTACAATCTCCCTCGGTAGGTAAAAACCTAGGTGAAGTGAGCTGTCATCTGTCCGTCTGCTTTGTCAATCCCTAGCATCGGGAAGGATGACAGCTGACTTCACCTAGGTGTTCACCGAGGGAGATTGTAACAGAATAGAACTGCAGGCTGCACTTATATAGGTAATATTTATATTCATGTATTTGCCCAAAAACTTAACATCTTCAAAGTATCACCAAGGATCTCATACGTATGGACAAGTTTACAACACGAACGCTCCCATTGTTTCAAGTTTGCCCGGCTGTTTAGCGCACGCGCGCCGACCATCTTTTATAGCGGAAGCTGCGCGTCTAATTAATCATTTCCTCTCTTGATCTCCCGTGTTTGTGTACGACATTGTTTTGAGACGAATTTCATTTTGTTTATTTTATGCGATTTCTCAAGCTGTACTGAGATCGACATACAAATGTCAATTCTGACAGATTGACAGCCATGCAGAGGCATACCCGCGACACTCCATAGAAACGAAACGATATAATTGCCTACACTACTACTAAAATAACAGACTGTACAGATACGTGCGTGTGTGTGCGTGTCTACGCGCCACTCGAACAGAAACGCAGTTCCCAGAGCAGTCGTTCGACGCGGGGAGAAGGTGAGGAATGGTTTTAAAAGGGAGGAGGAGCGTGTCGCTATTGTACGGTAGTACTAATATTTATACTGTACTAGAGAGGTGAAAATATTTATGAGTACGCAAAAATCAGAAATCATTTAAATTGTTAAACATAGGTAACTGCATTATAATGATCTTATAAATAGTACATAGTGCGCTATGTTTTGTCAACAATAACATACAAAAAAAGCTTTTTTTACAAAAAAGACAACCGCCTTCAAAAATCAAAAACCATTAGTGACTGTGGGTAATCTACTGAATTTTATAGAAATAAAAAGCTAAGTAGACTTGCACATAAAATTTAATAGCTCTTCAAGAATGGAGTGATTAAAAAAACAGAGTTGTATAAAGACTAACCTAAACGCACTGTGTTAAGGCAGCGACGCCTAGGCTCCACAACCTGGCCGGCGAAGACGACGGACGTCCCCAGGCGGTCCTATCAGTAGGACCCGCCCTGGGAGCAGCAGGCACGCGACAGCTCGACGGCTCGACTTAGGACTATTATCGACTCTCGGTTGTGGACTGGTAGACTTATACGTTATGGAGACGTGTTTCTAGTTAGAAACCAAAATCTAGGCTGACTCATCATTTGTCAGATTGCCTTCAAGTCGGTTATTCCGAAATTCATATTATTTTATAAATATGATTTCTATTCTGGAACTTTAGTATCGTCTTAAAGAGGAGTGTATTTAGAACCGGCCAGGACTAAATGTAGTCTGCCAGTTATATTTATAAATCACAAGTGCGTATAGAATTTTACAAAACACCAGATACATTAGCTAGTAACCAGCAGTTTTATAGAAAATACATATAACACACACTTATTAAACAACAACAGATATCAGTAAGAAGAATTTAAGTTACACATGCCAAAAACTAATTAAAAAGAATAACTGACAATTGTCAATGTTGACAACTGTCATTAGAAATCAAAACAAATCAAATATTACTTTTCAGGTCTTTCTAAAGAAACTATAAATATTTATAAAAACATAATTAGAAGACACACGAGTCTTTATCGAGCTTCGAAGACACGAGGTAATTATTCCTACAGGATTACCACGAATCCTAGAAAACAAATATTATTTATATGATTATAAGAAACGACAATTGAAGAAAATGGTTGGATGGATAAAAAAAAGTAAGTACATAGTATGCAATACTATATGACACAGTCTAAATGTGTGCAACAATAAATGTTTCTTTTTTTACAAAAACGCTACCTTCTGTTCTGTTTGCCTACGTAAAGATTACTTTTCAAATTAGTGATGACTATTGACCCCACTTCCTTCTGCGTGTTTTTATTTACGAACCCGTAATAAAATATTGTACTCTTGGATAACGTAGGTTAATATTTCGAATTTTCAGATCGGACCAGTACTCCCACAGATAAGCGCGTTTACACAAACAAACAAACTCTTTAGCTTTATAATACACTAGAACTTCGCCGCTACTTCGTCCGCTTCTCTTCTTATCTCCTATTTTTTTAATAGTGCAATATAACCTTTGTTACTCAGGGATAATGTAACTTTCGATTGGTAAAAGAATTTTAGAAATCGAACCCGTAGTTTTTGTGTTAAATCTTTACAAACAAACAAAGCTTTATTTTTGTTCTACTTTATTTCCCAAATGGTCACACTAAACATACACAATTGTGTGAAACTACTATAAAATTAGACCTAAGTAACTACGTAAATGTAAAATAAAACCCGGAATATTTACATTGTATCGCCGCACCCATATTTAGTCAAACTACACGGAATTGCCGTGTTTGAGCAATCAAAATAACAACAATATTATTTGAACTCATACATATTTCCTGTAAGTATCTACTATAAAAGCAAATACATAGGTAGATACTATAAAAAGTAAATAACAAAGTTCAAATGGACGAAAAAAGATCCATACAACATATACATTGAATTAATGAAAAGGCCTAAATCAAAATCGATGTGCAATAAAATATGAAAAAATTGGTTGTCTGTAAAGTTGGTTTACGGACGATAGTTTTACGTGATAACGTCATAAAGAAACTTAATGGCTAACATATATTACACTAACTTTTGCCCGCGACTTCGTCCGCGTGAATGTCGGTTATCGCGGATGCCGACGAAGTCGAGGATTAAAAAGTAGCCTATGTCCTTTCCAGACGTTTAAGCTATATTCATACCAAATTTCATCAATATCGGTTCAGCCGTTTCATCGTGAAAGCGTAACAGACAGAGTTACCTTCGCATTTATAATATTATAAAGTATGGATTAAAGTATGGATAAGCAAATAATGGATTCCGTCGAGGTGGGCGGAAATTATTGCTTGGGCCCATCGCTTGTTCCGCGCTCTCGCTTGCACGCAGAACGTGACACTTTTTAGTGCATGCAGCCGGTGTTCATCGATTAGAGTAACACGTCAAAAAGCAATGCCCTGCAGTAGGAAATTAGTAGCCAATCGCTTACCCACTAAGCCAACCGTGTCACCGAATTTTTCTCATTGTCTGAACTGTTTTCTTTTTGTTAAAGAACAATCTAAAATAAAAATAGGTTACATTTATTTAAATAGGAATTGCCATTTGTTTAATTAACCAGAAAGAACTTCTAAATTATTTATTTGGCCTAAAATGTGGTAGGTACTTTAAATAATTATATTTTTATTAATCTGCCCTACTGAAAATGTTTTAAGCTACTCATCATAAACTGTATTGATTGCGTGCGACTTTTTTTGGAAAGAATAAGATAAATTTACAATCGCGATTCATGTCATCCTAAATGTTTAAATAATTTATGTTTGAATGTTGTCAACACTAGCAAATGTTTTTGATTTTCGTTTCAATTCAAACAATTTATAATGAAAGTTTATTATAATTACTTACTTATCTTTATACGTACCTATTGATTAACGCATTTAATGTTTAATAATTTAGAAACAACAAAATTTGCTGGGGATTGTTATTTATTTTTCAAAAAATCCCCACTATGCTGAGTTTATTTAACTAGTGAGGATTTCTGGAAAAAAATATAACAATCCCCACTGGTGGGGATTTGTCGGTGGGGATTTTTGGAATAAACCATATCATCCCATTCCATTCACTCCCAAAACTTTAATGAACCAAGAAACCACAATAAAAAAAAACTGTTTTTATTTCTGCAGCCAATACAAAAATCAGTCGCATCATAACGCCAATTCTTCGTAAGCTTCTAAATAATAAAAAAGTGTACAAAAACAAAAATAAAAGTGTAAAATCGTACAATGCGCAGGTAGCATGCACCGCGCACGTTTGGAAAACAATAGCACTGCGAGATGCGGCTGCGACGCCCGGCGCCTACCTGCTGGCTAGGGCTGCGCATCAGCAGGGGATCCCCGATTTGTGCTAATTTAATGGAACCTTCAAAACATGATTTTCACAAAAAATATTGTGATTTTGATTAGAGAAAAAGAACAATATTTTTTTCTCATTCACAGTTCAAACTAGATTTGTTAACAGTAGGTATCTAGTATTTTATAATAAAAATAAAAATATTAATCCTTGTTATCTTTAATCGTTTACAATCCAGTTTTCAAAAACACTAGAAATATTATATTTCTAGTGTTTTACAGGTAGCTCTGACTGACTGTGATACGAGGATGACACATCGATCGATCAAAATTAAAAGCGCACTCACCTTTACCATTTTCCAAAAAGGTGCAATCCCAAAAAGTATTCAAATACTTTGTAAGGGTTAAATAGTTAATAAATAGACTGAAACTTATTATGTGCAAAACATGTGTCAAAAAGCTATCTCTAACAAAACTTCACGCATAATTGATTTAAATAGGATCATATTCGCGTCAAATCTTGAAGCTTTATTCGGATAATACTTACATTAGGGACCTAACAATTCGGCACGGCTCAAGTTTTTTGGCTAACACATAATCCTATTGTCCTGTCGATTACACAATGAGCTGCCGATGTTTGTTTAGGTGTGACAACCCTACGCCGTGCATACTGACCGTATCGTGACAAGGATAAAGCAGTTTAGATACTTGAAGTATTTGAAATAATTATGAAAAAGCAAATTCAATAAAATTAGTTTTTTTATAATGTGTTAAGTTATTGGGAGAGTTTTTCGACAAGATTAAATCGCTTATCATAGGCACGTAACAATTTCGTATTTGATACTAAATATTGATGGTACTTGTCGTAATTTTTACGCTAAGAACTAGATGAGAATAATTATACATTATTTCATAAAAAAGTAATAATTGTTTTTCCATTTTATTTTCAACCGACTTCAAAAAAGGAGGAGGTTATCAATTCGTCTGTTTTTTTTTATGTTTGTTACCTGAGAACTTTGGACTGGGTGAACCGATTTTGAAGATTCTTTTTTTATTTGAAAGCTGGTGCTTACCGTGTAGTCCCATTTTAATATGGTCTAGTTCTGACAATGGCATCCATGAGAAAAAACCTTATAAGTCTTTTTGCATTAAGTATGTGCGCGATTTGTTACGCGATTTCTCCGGCAAACGTGAGCCGATTTTGAAAATTCTTTTTTTATGGATAGAGAATGCCTCAGGGGTGGTCTCATATATTTTATCGAAATTGATTCAGCACTTTTTGAAAAATCAACAAATACCCAAAAATATTACATAGACGACGTTTTAGTTTCTTCAATCTTTGGAGTAGTTAACTTTCAATCTCTTCTTAATAGATTTATATGAGATGGAGGTACTAAAAAGCGGAAAATAAAAAGTTTATTACAAAAAAGACAACCGCCTTCAAAAACTAAAAAGTGAAAAATAACTTTAGCACAGAACACACATTGACTTTAGTTTCGGAAGTCGGTGGTAATACATAACAACAAACAGAACAAAGCCACTGACTTTAGAAACTAAAGTCAATGTGTGTTCTGTGCTATAGTTATTTTTCACTTTTTAGTTTTTGAAGGCGGTTGTCTTTTTTGTAAAAAGCTTTTTTCCCTTAAAACACATTTTTTTTTATTTGTTTAACTTAAGTGGATCAAAGCCTGGTATGAGTTTATTAATTTATTCAGTTAAGTACGCCAACAGTACTTATTATTATACATTGGCATTGGCATTGGCATTGGTCTTCTAATGTCTAAATCTATCTACCCTAATTACAAACAACAAACTCAAATCATTTATTTCAAATAAATCATTTACAGGCACTTTTGAATTGTCAAGGAGTCAGTCAGGAAGTTGAGGCTAGTTGCTCGTCTCAAACAGTAGGTTTCTATGGAGAAGAACGAGCAAGAAACTCCATGAACACTCTTTTAAAATGAATAGAGTATTACAAATTTAGGTTACATCACACATGTTGAATTTACTTGACACAAATGTGAGAAAAATGTAACAAATTGTACACGTTAAAAGAGGTCTAGAGACAATCATTAACAATTCAAAATTAATTTAAAATAACCGAGGCTACGAGATGACCAGTCCCAACTGACGGCGCCCGTTCACGAACATGACGCAACGCAACAACAATACAAAAAAAACATTATTTTATCATTTGATATTTATCACCATAATTCTGGTCGAACTTTTAATCATGTGGAACTCTCCACATGATTAAAAGTTCGACCAGAATTAACCACACTCACCATAAAATCCTGAAAACCGTGAAATTCTCGAATTCTATTTAGCGTCAAGATCGTTCAGTCCTAATAGACGTCTGCTGATCTTCTGCGCAAGAGTGGCGCGAGTCGCTTTGTTGGTTTACCATCAATTTTTGACTTCAGATGGGGCCAACCATTGACACGTTTGTCGTGGAGCTTAAGAACAATAACATTTTTTTTTTTCTTTTATTGAAGAAGAACAACGAAATCGAATCGAATTGAATTTTTATTTTATTTATTTCTTTGTTTGTTGCCCGTGGTTGCCTCCAAACGATACACTAGATAATGTGAATGTGAAACCTTGTTAAGAACCCTTCAACGGAATTAGCTGAAATTTTGCACTCACATTAGATATTTATCTATTTATCTTTACTCGTAGGATAATTTTATCCTTTTTTTGCGTTCGTTCGCTTCGCTGTTCCTTATTCGTGGCACAATTTAAGACTTGCTTAATTCTGAAGTCTAGTCTCTAAACATTCATATGGAAAGGTATCTTCCTAATTATTAGATTTTAGCTCGGCTGAGTCTATCCTTTTTTTTTGTTCCGGGATGGAAAATCCTCATGAATGCCCTGGAGCGGGCAAAGGGGTTTGTCAGACTCCTACAAACTAAAAACCACACCGGTGTTGCATCTTATATATATATAAGTCGGGGGTCGCAGGAACTGGAGATACTTCCACAACCCCCAGCCTGCTTTGTTCTCTCATTAAATATTTGGTATTCGCTAAAATAGTTACATAAAAATAATTCACTTCACCTATGTCCTCATAGTGGCGGTAGCATACCTTCCTTTAATTGAGTTACAGAATACTTTATACAGTTTTCACCGCGGCATCGATAGTAAGCACTGAAATGATGTAGAATAGCATTGGATTCCTCTTCACATTTATATTATTTTGTTGTAGGTGGCTCTTTTACATACTGATTGTCAAATATCTGAACAGTAAAAGCATGGTAAAGATATCTAACAGTACTGTGACTCGGCCCTGTTCTTGAAATAATTACCTACAGTAGCGCGGTTACTTCAATACGCGACAGGGCTGCCCGTCAGTATTTTAATTTTATCAACCAATTTTTGACGTATTTCGTCAACAAATTCAATTATTACACGTATTTTATTAAAAAAAAAATCGTAGTAAATGAAATACTTCCTATTTCATTCACATCTAAGTAATTTCATTTTCTTTTCAATAAAAATACATGTTGTGTTTTTGAGTAGTAGGTATATGTAATAAAAAATAACACCCTTCTAAAGTAGAGACTGCAAAAATATTTGCGCCTCGACTGACACGTACGAAAAGCTTTATTGTTAAATTTAATATAAAAAATCTGATTCGGTTTAAAAGTTTAATTAACATTGCTTTTGGAAAAGTTTATAATTGCTCTTTGCCATATTAAAGTATTTGTACTTATTTCAATGAATATTTGTCACAAATCGCACGCCCACTACTTCCAAACCATCACACCGTCCGTTCGTCACTGCGGCATGGCACATTCGAGACTGCTTGAAAACTAATGTACAGACACCAGCACATCAAGCCATACCTAACTGTCAAATTTTCCCAATTAAATATGAACCTTATGCTTTTGTAATAAAGTTGAAAATCTATCAAAGAAATTTGACAGATTGTACTAGCTTGATGTGCTAGTCTCTGTACATACGACTCGAGCCGCGTAGGTATGACTCGTGTTTCGACCGTTTGTATGAAGATAGAATACTGTTTGATATCTGTACCGCGGTAAAAGCGGCCTACGCTTATAATTGATTTTACCTTTGGTTTTTTTAGATTTATTTATTTCTTAAAATGTGGTTGAGTTTTAAACTATTAATCACTACATATTATAAAAAAAAGTTTGTGTTCATTTGGGCTAATCTCAGAAACTGCTATACAGATTTTCATAAGATTTTTACCAATAGAAAGAGGAATCATCTAGGAAGGCTGTAGTTTATTAGGGCCTTTGCACACGGCGTTTTTTTAACGCGCCATCGACGCACGTTTTAGAAATGCGCTTTATTAATTTGTTAAATTATTTATTTAATTATTTACTGTTCCACTGCTGTTATAATTATTATTTAGTAGGTATATCTCTATTATTTTAATGCGAAGCCGAGGCGGATCGCTAGTTTCCTTAAAATGACTTTACGCTAGTTATTTATTTGCTACCTAGTTATTTCAAGCTAACAGAAGCTATAATAAAAAACTAGATTCTAATTATAATAGGTAACTTCCATCAAAGATTTTGAATGCACAAACCGCAGACACATACAATTTTAATTTATTTTTCCAATGGCAACTTTACAGATCATTAACAATATTATTGCCAGGACCACCGACGGGTTAAACCGAATAGCCCATAGAGTAGAGGTTGAATGGTGCTTATTTGTGCTCACCAAGTTGAAAAAAAAGTACAATAGTATGTAATCTTACTAACGGTTTACTAGTAACGCGTATTAGTTTCGCATCAATTGAACTAGATGGGTCCCGAAATTGACAGGTAGAAAAAATGGGATAGATGGGTTACAAAGCTCTGATGGTAATGTAAGATGAAACCTATCAGTTTAATGCCGCTTAATTGTATTTGTTTCCATAAAACAAAAGCAATAGAAAAAAAACATTCTATTAATTTGAATATTTTAAAATGTCCCAGTCTTCTAGAATTATTTCAAATAAACTATGCAATACACATGGTTCGTCTACTTTTGGGTGCACTCCTGCCATAAAGTCAGAACAAAACTTCTGTTGACGCTGTCAAGAACAATATCTTTTTTTTTATTTTCTTTTAATTTAAGTTCTGTCTGAATAATGTTAGTTTTAGTTTCTTTTCATTCTGTTTTCTTTCTTTTAACATGCTGGTTGGTCTGTGATTGGCAATTGAGTAAGTCCGTGACTTACTATATATTATACCTAATAATTTAAGATTCAATCTTTACAAAAGCCGCTGGCAAACCTTAATAATAAATAAATAAAACTTTTCCGACATGGCAACATTGCACACCACCATTACTAATTATCCTGTGGTAGGTCCGAACAGATCCTTAGCGCCATAATAAATACAATACTACATTTTTATTTCGTAAACACTTTTATGTCTTGAGTGCCTCTCGCATAACACCGCTCCAGGTAACCTCAAGCGCCGTCATAAAATCTTTTTTTTTCCACAAACATTCCGCACCTGCAAAAAGAAAAAAAAACGGAAAAAAGAGTTTTGAAACTTCTTGTGAATGCCCATGTTTTGACAGCGGCACCCTTTATGCAGTTTGCAAGTAATCGAAGGTGAATTACCGCGAAACGGCGCCTGTGCTAATTGCTTTTATTATTAGTGGTGTATTTTTTTGTAAGTGACCTACTTTTTTGCATGGTCTGTATTATCCTGTTGTTGTTGCAGGATTATAATAGTAATGACGGTGTCCCTGAAAACGTGTCTAAAATTAAATCAATGGTAGAGTATGGTATAACGGGCTGGTGTCCGTAACTCCACGTCTCAGCACGTATTTTAGGCATAGGCGGGAAGTAAAAAGGCCAGGAGGGCCTTGACGTTACTGGTGATCACCCGTAGCTTACCTGTGTTAGGAAGTACTTTGCCCTGTATGAAGTGACCTCAGGGCAGTTTAGAAGCACATGGGCTGCAGTTTCGTCTGCCATTAATTAAAAAAAATGAATGAATATAGGACTCCTAATAACTGCCACAACGGGCAAATATTAGGCTGTTACTACACCAACCATCGATGCCATCGATCGAAGTTGATTGATTGGTGTGGTAGCTTTGGCTGATCAACGGATACCGTTCGACTAACTCATCGATCGATTGCCGGTCGATGGCATCGGTCGACGTTGATCAAATAACACCGGCTATAATCCATCAGTTTCTTTCGCGGGGCGCAGGCGGGCAGCAGGTGATAATGGGCTGCGGACGGCGCGCGGTGCGGCTAATCAAGCAGCTCGATCGATGTCGATTAATCCATTCTACAATCGAACGATGCCGTCGATCGACGAGCGATCGATTGGTCTGGTAGAAACTATCGATCGACGTCGACTAATCCATTCTACCATCGACCGATACCATAGATCGACGATCGATCGATTGGTCTGGTAACACCCTTAGGTATCCTACTACTATAATAAAATGGATGGATGGATTAATGAATTACAGTGTATGAGACACTGATATTTGGCTAGCATAATTAACAGGCGATCTAAGCTTCACACATAGTAATATGTTTTATCCGGTTTTTGTCTTCCTGTGAGATAATATATCTTTGGCGTTATTCAGAAGTTTACACAGACATTGTCGCGGTAAAAATTAGTAAGTAATATAAAAAGGCAAAAGGTAAGTAGTTTTTTTCAGTCAATGAGTGATTGCCTCAACACGAAATTTCAAAAATTACTTGATCAAAGCTGAAATTTGGACAGTTTACAGTTTTTGTAGTTTAAAGGTAGGGGGGAGACATAACCTAAAAACGGATTTGACTTTAACTTTCTCGTGGACGAAATCACGTTCAAAAGTTAATCGAACTATGTGTCTGACGATACGGTTGGCGCAGTGGCTGAGCAATTGACTGCTGCGCTGCGTGTTGCGGGTTCGATTCTCCACGGAACAAATATTTGTAAGGCCTGTAGTTGTTCCGGGTTTGGCTGTTTGTGTATGTGAGTTTATGTTTGTAAATGCACTCACAATACAGGAGAAATTCCTAGTGTGAGGCAACTTTTAACAAAAAAAGAACTGTGCTAATTTTCAGTCGGTAAATTAGTAGCTCTATGGTTCCCAGCATTGATAATAAATCTATCTACAATCCCAACAAAGAAAGTTTCTAAACAACATCCCAAATACATAAAACATTAAATAGTTACTTTTATTTCTTTTCTAACACATCATCAGTTTGGAATTTCACAAAAATCGTGGTTTGCGCTATGTTCATTGTTCCCAAGTCATAACAATAGGCTTCTGGTCTGCAATCAGCTAAATTATACCGACGTATATCACGACCGATATGAATAAAGATTGAACACTTTCACACGAGATTATTTTCTGATAAGCTTAAGCGCCGCATGCCGAACGACCTATGGGCCCGTAAATCCCAACATTGGTGCCCCGAAATGGCGAAACGGGGCCGCGGTAGACCACGAAAGAGATGGGCGCGACTTGGATGGTTTTATTATGCCTTTGACTGCCGGGCCAAAAACGTTGAAGGTAAAACCTCCACTAGCGTAGGTCACCGGTGACCTACATGGCGTACGTAGCGAAAAGTTGAGACCGAAGGAAGGAATGGAGGGAGGCCTTTGCCCTAGGACAGGTACGGGCTAAATACAATAAAATAAGCTTTTGAAGAATTGCTTGTGACCCACAGATAAAGCGGTAGTAATCCATACTTATACCACAAAGTACTATCGTGGTCACACCCGCCTGACCACCACTAAGTTCATTTTTGCTTGCACTCAAAATATGGAAGCGCTCTCTACCCCGCCCCGTTGACTTCGCAGGCGCCAAGGGATTTTTTTTTTAACTGAGCTGAAACTCTGCTTTAACTGAAATTCCGCGATAGTACGTAAGGCTGCGGCGGCGCTGCGCGCCCGCTTATGTGCGTGTATCCACACTTATTCCTTATCCATACTTCCATACGAAATATTATAAACGCAAAAGTAACTCTGTCTGTTACACTTTGACGATGAAACGACTGTACCGATTTTGATGAAAGGCATGAAAATAACTTGAAACCTGGGGTACGACAGGCTACTTTTCAATAAGCGACTTTGTCTGCATCTGCGTATACTTAATAGAAATGTTTTTTTGGAACGAAGTTCCTTATTGCGCGTTGCGAAAGGGGGCTAGACGGAAAAAATTAAGACCAAAAGTTGTAACGACACTTTCTGCTATAGTTGTAAGTTGTAAGCCGTGCGCCGTGCGCGTGTTTCTCTGTCTGTCTCTCATAGAAAGCAAGCCAGTTATTTTCGTTAAGTTTATATTACATTATATTTGTTAATATTAAAAAAATATTATTGTAACTTAAAAAAAAAAATTGCAATTCCTTCACTAATTAATCGAAAGGAACTTCGTTCCATCCGGGTGTCCCTTGACACCTCTCAAGTTTTTTTAAATATCTTTGGCACTTCGGTACTGGCACCGCTAATTATATTCTAACTAGCTGACCCGACAGACGTTCGACTCCCACAAATATTTCAAGACCAAAATTAGCCAAATCGGTCCAGCCGTTCTCGAGTTTTAGCGAGACCAACGAACAACGATTATTTTTTATTATATAGATAGGTATTGCCTGTGACTTCGTTCTTGGTAAATGCATAATAGATCCCTAATGTTTTATCATCACTACATATTATAAACGAGCTGCTTTATGCTGCTGTTTTATAAAGAGGAAATCCGAAAGTTCAGAAGTAATTCTTTTCATCTATGAACAATCAATTCAGAATCATCAACTATATCAGAATCAGAATCATCAATATTAAGTAATTCAATTTCCTTCCTCGCCAACAAACTGAAAAAATTGCTCAGCAACCAAAGAATAGACAATTTAAATTACATAGCAGCTTACTGAATTATGCACGACCATCCATTTTTGAAAAACGAACGCATTTTGATCAACGCTCCAGGCAACTCGTGCTCAACGCAATGCTGAACTTTGGGAACGAATGACTAATTTTCACTACATTCACTTCATTCGTGAGAATGGAATCTGTTAAGTGACACCAGCCAGTCCTGCTTCAAATTCGGAACGATTATCCCAAAAATTCAAATGGTGCAACCAATATTTGAAGATCTCTCACAAATGATGCATGTGGTCCTATTTAGTCTTAGTTGTAAAGCGTGTGGGGGGACGGGGTAGGTCTTGATAATCAGCCGGTGTTAAGGAATCTGGTAATCGGTAGCATTTGGCGGCACGCGAAGATCCTTGGGATTGAAATATTCGTTTTTCGATATGATTGGAGGTCGGCTACTGATGCTTACTGGTCAGTAGTCGACATGCCAACCGTACGTTGACCTTGCTGCCTTCATGGGAATAAAATTGCTCTACAGACATAATTGATTTAATTAACGAGCTTGAATCGTTCCGGCAGATAATTGTTTTAAACCAAAGTTTTTTATTTCCTATCTTACATACCTTATGAACTATATCGCATATGTATACCTATAACTTCTGTATAAATGCTACATTATTAGAATCCTTTCTATTCTATCAATCATTTATGTTTAACAAAGATTCTGTGGCCTTAAAATCTTTGAAAAATCTATGTTCAATGAACTATCACATCTCAACAAATCGATTTAATATATCGAATTCATTTGTGTTGTATTCATGAATAAATTATAACAAATGTAATCATTCCTATTGTCGAACTTAATAAGTTCAATAGCTTAATCTAAGATGAATGAAAACTTAATTACTTTAGGAAAAATTTAATTAATTTCATTCATGTTGAATTGTGGAGTCAATCAATGTAATAATAAGAAATTATTTTTCTTTTGTAAGTCTTTTTTTATTGGCTTCTGTATGTTAAAATTGTCGATGGCCATTATTGTGAACAAAAGATAGGTAATCAAAATGTTTTTGAAATAAAATATTTGTTAAGATTTCGACGATTATTGTAGATTTCAATCATATTTTAGAAAGTGTTAATCCATCTAAAATCGTTTCTTTACACTATGGTCCAAATTAGAACCTCAGGGTTATTAGATTATAATACAACTTCTTAGATAGAGCTGTACTACTTTACGACTGTGTCTACAAAATCGTCAGTTTTTTCTTCTTTCCCCCAAATACCTACATATTTTTTTATTAAATTCTTCTTCTCAGCTCTGATTGTGGAGTGGTCGTCATGAATCGTCTATAGAAGTCTCGCAAAATTCGAAACCAACCTAGGATGCAGCTTTTGATACTTCGATTCTTCTCCGTCTCTCTCTATCTAGGCACTGTAAGGGAGAGAATACTCATTACCTAGTCGATTTAAGGTCTTTACACTTACACCTCATGTCCGTGGGTGATTGTTTACTAAACTATCATCATTCAAAACATCAATAGATCTTTTGAAATATGTTGATGGTAATAACTACGACAATGTCGCGAAAATATGACGAACTCAAACGGATTCTTCTTAAATAAAATTGATGTCAAAGTATTTGTTTCATTCAAACCACTTTATTTCTAACGGGTCAAGTTGGGTCAAACGCACAACCCAATGGGTCCCTTGACATGACAGGATGATCTAGACTCCTTCGACAAAGGCTGGTCCCAAATAGTACTCAATAGATCTGGTAATCCAGATCAGGTGCATGCGTGGTGGAAGCGACCCGTCGAGAACGACGTAGTGCAATTCGCGGTTGATGGTAAGGCTGCCATCAAGCGCGAAGCGTTGTTGTCATGGTTGTCGGATATATTCCTCCCTCCTAGAGTCGTAAGCTCACTGCTGAGCGTCGTGATGCTCCCGTCCACCAGACTCTCTACGACAGAGCTGCTTCCACTTCCCTCGATCCATGGCGTGGTTTAGAGCATCTGTAATCGTCGTTTTTAGGTTTTTGCATATTTGGTCGGACCATCTAGTTGGGCAGCGTCCCCTAGCTCGTTTTCCTTCTAACTTCCTCGTGACAATAAGTTTCTCCAGATTGTCGGAGGGCTTTCGGGCTATGTGGCCGAAGTATGAAGTCGCATATATTAACTGGGTTAAAAGAACTACTATAAGGAAAATTGCCTACTGCCAATTGTCATCGGTTTTAATATACCTCATAACCTAGTCTGTCAAAATGGAAGGAAAGCCTTAGCACTGCAGTGGCAAAAACAGCTTGAAAAATATATATTTATAGGTATTTTTGAATTGTCAAGGAGTCGGTCAGTCAATTGGTCATAGAAAGGTTAAGCTAGTTGCTCGTTCTTATGTTTCACCTAGACACACTGTTGACGATGTCAAAGGTGTGATGTGACGTCACAATCTACACACTGCTGGTTGCATTATTACCCAATATTCTAAATATCGTGACTACGACTCGTGATTACCATAACTTTCGTCTCCGGGCATCGCCACCTGTTATACGAGGACCTAACCAATCTCAATAATTGGGCCAACTTGACAGATTAATAGGACTTGAAATTATTATCTACCTCCGTTCATTGACCGTTAGGGTTCTTGGATGGCAGGTCGTGTGCTTCTGAAAGTGAAAGTTATGTTGACGAAATAATTGGGTCTAATTCAATAGAAACTGCCTCAAGATATAATCAGGAGCTTTGTACTTGCATCAGGAGCTTGCTTTGTATCTATGTACTTTTGCATGTCCTCTGGTAAAATATCATCATCATGTCAACCTTTAGACGTCCACTGCTGGGCATAGGTCTTCCTCGAGGGAGGGGTCAGTCGTAATCGCCATGTTTGGCCAATGCATGTTGGCGATCACAGTAGGTGTTATGGTACTCAGAAGGACGCTGCTGCCCATCCTCTGATCAATATCCCACTGTCGCCTTCTACGACACCCACGGTTAGAAATGGGGTGGGTGGGGTGCTATTCGCGGCCCGCACCACACGGCTTTGGTAAAATATAACTGTTGCTAAATATATTTTTCATCCCACCATCTCGGAAAGAGTATTTTTAATCTTCAATATCTGAGTGGAAAAGCCGTTTTTATTCTCTAGAGGATAAAGTAAATTTATCTTCAATATCTGAGTGGAAAAGCCGTTTTTATTCTCTAGAGTAGTCTAGAGGATAAAGTAAATTGAATTTAGAACATCGTGTGCACTAAGTTTGTGAATTAAAAAAAAACGTTAAACCTATTTACTGCTACCTCTATGGTGCCGAATATATCATACAACTTTTTTTTAATTTGTTAAAAACTCAGACTTTGTAAACGTTTTTTTTTTGCATTTAGTCATTTCCTCGCTGAGGTGGAATGAATATATTTTTACGCACCCATATTTTTACAAAGTAAAATATCTAATCTTTCAGATTTACACATTTACCAACTCATCTATTATTTAGGTTCATTACACGTGGGCGATTAAGTAACATCATGCAGATTCCATAATATAGAATCTATGCAGCCTTTGAGACACCAATAAAAAACAAAAGAAACGTTATTTTTTGTATGTAGTGTTAAATATTGTACGTTCGCACTTGGCGGGTTTAAGATTCGTTCCGTACAGTCCACTATGCTTCATCGTCATCATCTTTGTAGATTGTATTAGAAACTTTCTTCCTACCTCTTATTACCACAATGTCTTGGGTGTCACTTCCATCGAGAGAGCCAGAATCGATCACTCACGTTAACTCAGCGTTCAAATTAAACGGATCGTGTCGAGAAAATTGCTTTGTACTAATTCTCATTATCATTATCATATATCATGAAGTGTCGGCAACCGATTCACAGAAGATATGTGTACTTGGCAAAGAGAAAATGTTGTGACAAACGAACCCTGATGAGGTTCTTAATTATGCGTAAAACGAGCCCAGAAATCTCTCATTATTTAAATCAATTACATAAGTCAAACGAATTAAACATGTCAAATGTATTCAATGTACTTAGATATAAGTATCCAAAACTTACCTAATTATCTATACTAATGTTATAAAGCTGAGAGTTTTTTTCTTTGTTTGGTTGAACGCGCTAATCTCAGGATCTACTGGTTCGAATTGAAAAATTATTTTTGTGTTGGTTAGTCCATTTATCGAGGAAGGCTATAGGCCCATGCGAAGCCGGGTCGGGTTGCTAGTGTTTAAATATATTTGAGACTACCTACTATTAACGTTGAATCCAAAATCATTCCAAGAATTATTAAAATGTTGATGTGACAGCCCGTTCACACATATAGTCTCCGTATTTACGGTACCCGTTTTAACGGATACGACAAAAAATTATGCTTTGTTCACAAATAGGCATCGTATGACGTTCAACGTATTCCTCATCACTGGATACTGGATACGATGTTCACAAGCAAATTCGCAATATACCTGGTGATGGTAGAGTAGTGGTCTACTCTACCAGGATGGACGTTGTCGTGATGTATTGGTACTATCGCCGGCGGAGAAGGAAGAATCGACGTTATTGGCAGCATCCACTCTTGGTTCAAAGACCTAGAGAAGGCGCTTAGTTTGCTCAAGAAGTCATGAGTCAGTTGCTAGGAGACGACTCAAAATTCGGCCCCCTCATCCGGTAAAGTTGTACGAATACATGAGGGATACGTATTCCGTTCATCCAGTATTCGATGACAAAACGGAATGTCATTATTTAACGGATATTTTTTACTGTATAGTGAATGCTGTGCCTTATGTGAAGTCGCTCATACAACTCCATACGCCATTGATGAAAAAAACGTACCTATCCGATAAAACGGACCAGTAAAACAGAGACCATGTGTGAACGGTCACTGAGTTGGCAAAACTTAACCCAGTTAAGTATATACGTACTTAACTGGATTAAGTTTCCGACCCACATCAAAATTTTCTCTCTATCTACAATATTGTTAGTGACGAAAGAGACTGGACCTCACGACACAGGGTATCCTAGGAGTCCAGAGTAAATTGTTTAAAGAATGTACCAGCTGTTTCAATAAAGAATATTATTATTATTATTACTTACTTTTCCATCATCCATTGAGAACATATTCATAGAGCATACCAGCTAATAAAATAAATACAGGTTTCGTGCAAACAGTTTGATTACTTTGTATCGTTCAGTTGCGCAGGCGGTTAGGCGCGGGCGGCGCTGGGAACGCCCCTAGGCGTCCACCACTCCACGCGAGCATTCCATGAGCGCCTGGACCCTGCCAGATTTTTATGGCATAATTTTGTATCATTGAAATTAGTATGACATTACTTTTTCATCATGAATCAAACCTTGTTCTTTTTTCAACCTTTTTTGTTTGATGTAGATGTTCACACCAAACTGTCAAATGTTCCCGAATAGGGTATTTTACCAAAAAAATCTAATTAGTCCGTCAGTTAGATTATCGAAAAATATTGAATACGTATTTTTTGTTTTATCACATCAATAAAAACTGACGAAGATAAAAAGCATCAAAGATCATGAGTGGGGGTTTGTGACGTCACTTCGTCGGTAAAAGTGTACAGACATAGTGATGTCACACAAGTTATCGACGCACTGTATCGTCTTCATTTTTTGTTTACATGAAAAAAGCAAAAACACGTGTTCAATATTTTTTGGAAATCTATCTGACGGACTAATTAGATTTTTTTGGTAAAATACCCTATTCAATATGAACCTTATTCTTTGGAAATAAAGACGAAAATCTATCAAAGAAATTTGACAGATTGTGGTAGCTTGATGTACCTCTGTACCTAGTGGTAATTGTAGAATCGAATCATCAGCTTTACTTTAATCCGGAGTCATGGCTAGTTCTGCCAACACATTTTATTAAAACTCAGTAGGCGATTCTCGTAATTCATAATGTTCAAAATAAGATAGGTACAATATTATCTCAGTCACAACCAATCTTTTCAAAAATGTAGGTAAAATAGAAGGCATTTTTAACAGAGCAGATTGAGACAGATTAGAATGCAAAAGTTCCTAAGTTGTCCCCTGATGTCTGACCGCGAATGGCGCAATATGAACATTTGTTGCTTTCACCTATCGTCGCCATATAACCGAAAATGCTACCGGAATTACCGGCAGTTTTGATAGACTCTAAACTGTATTGAAAAAACTATTTTAAATACTGCCTACTTATAAATTCGAATTTGCGGAAATGAACATCGAACATCGTCCGTTGTTACGGAAGATTGTTGATTCTCTCACGATATACACAATTTATATAATATATTTAGGGATAATATAATATATCCCTACTGGTCTGGACAGTCTAAAGGCTACAAATTATCCTCTATAGCAAATAGCATGATATAGACTGACCAGAGCAGTAGGGAATATTTATGCAAAATTTGAACAGAATCCTTTTGATAGTATTTATTTGTGTGATGCTTCAAAATACATACCTTCGTTAGCCATAAGACGCCCACCCTGGGCATAGATCTTCCCCAAGGGAGGGTTCAGCCGTAATCGCGATGCTTGGCCGATGCATGTTGGCGATCGCAGTAGGTGTAGTAGGTCCTCAAAAGGCCGCTGCTGCCCATCCTCTGGTCAATATCCCTCTACGATACCCATGGGTAGAAAAGAGATGATGTTATTCACGGTCGGTACCAAAAGGCTTATAAGTATAGTTTATGATGATTCTTTTAGTTTGGTAGGTCATACTTCAGAGGTGGTCCCATATCGAAATTGATACAGCCGTTTTTGAAAAAATCAACAAATACCAAAAATATATGCACAGATGACGTTTTGATTTGTTGTTCCCTGCGGCAAAACTTTCGATAAAGAGTTTCAATCTCTATCATTACAGAAACGTTAACCAAGAACATAGAAGATTGTTTGTTATTGCAAGGATCCGTCATAATAATTATAAGTACATTAACCTGTTCTTAATGAAAACTACGTAGTAAGTAGTTGTTGGAATAATTACGCAACCATGTCATTTGCTGTTAATCCATTTTTAGTGATACCGTTTCTAGTGGCTTAGGATTACATTTAATAACAACAATTAATACTAGGTTAATGTTCCAATAAATCTTGCAATTGCAAGTTATTAAACGTTTTAATTACACAATACAAACCCTGCCAGCGGTGTAAAGTAACCAAAATGTTGTAATTACACGTCACTAGTCGAGTAATAAGCAAGTGAACACCGGTAGCGGAAACACAAATCACGATGTTTCGATGCTTTATCGATTTTAAATCGATTGGGTGTTATCGATTGATGACGACGTGCCGCGTAACTCGGTGCGTGGGGCGGGGCAAGACTCTACTTCTCTATGACCGATTGTTTCTTTTTTAGGGTAATTCTTATCTGGTAACGTAAGTTATGTTTTTTTTTTGTTATATTTTATGGTGTAAGTAGTTAATTATGTAAGTAGTAAGTTTATTGATTTTTTATAAAAAGAAAGTCAAATTTTTGTCACGGATTCGGTCTTAGACACATAAGATGAAGCTACGTGAGCAATTATATTGATTAGTGATACATAGAACCTTAAACCGCGTCCTTCTGAGTACTATAACTAGGGTTGCCAACCCTACTATATAATATAGTATTTTACTATTTATTAGAGGCCCGACTACTACATTTTTTAAAAAAAGATATCGTAGGCGAAACTACTATATTTTAAAGGCATCAAACTCTTAGCAATAATATTCGTTTCAAAATGTGTAAGCGTAAAACAAAACGTCAATACATATTATTAACGATTCTGATGACAAGTTGCCAGATGCGTTCAATAATTCACAAAATATTCTTCAAAAAAATAAAGTATCTACCTAATTTTTGGAACCTACAATTTTTTTTCATCTTTTCGTTATCTACTATGTTTTTATGGGTAAACATTTTAGAACTACTATATTTGACCGTCAAAGAGTTGGCACCCCTAACTATAACACCTACTGCGATAGCCAACATGCATCGGCCAAGCTTGACGATTACGGCTGAACCCCTTGGGGGAGACCTATTAGCAGCCGTGGGTATCTGAAGGTTATCATGATGATGATAATGAGGTCCTCAAAAATTAAAAAGTCTTAGATACCAATTTATTATCGACTTTATTTTATTCCCAGGTAATAATAAATAATCTCAAAACTTTTCCAATGGCATTATAATTGCGACCTTTTCTTACCTCCTCTGCCCTTTCTTACCCACATGCGCGCACGCATGTAACACGTGACGATTCGGTACTAAAATTAAGAAAAAAAAAACTAACAACACAGTTCATAATGTACTACGTTTGTCGCCATAGGGGTTTTCTCACGAACGCGAGAAACGTACTGTACCCTATACTATGAAACGAAAAGAAAATTATACTACTTCATCACTACGCCACGCGAACATCGCTGGCTTGAAACCAACTTTTGTTCAACAACTTGGAAGAAACACAGCAATGGATGTAAAACTTAATCGTTCAGCGGTGTTATCGTTAATAGGTCACTAGCACCAAATGATTACAGGTTACGTTGGACAATATTTTAGCTATTACGATATTGATTTCTCCCAAAGTTAATTTACAGCGTGACTGTACCCCGAGGGTATGTTTAAGCATTTGAAAGCGTATTATTAAGTACAAAAGGTGTAAATGAAAAGTTAACGGTTATATGATGCCAATTAGAAATTGACCAAGCTGATCCGTTTTTAACAAGCCAATCAATACAAATCTCGTGAAAAAAGACGTAATGCTCCTCAGAAACTCCATCATCTGTTTTGCCATTTGTAAGTTTACTAGTACTTTTCCCGTAACTTCGTTCGCGTGATTTCCGTTTTATTTTGATTTAAATAAATATCTTAAAATATAAAAGCGAAAGGTCACTCACTCATGAGTGAGTGTGAATGTGTTGTGTGCGGTTTTTAATATTCCGTCACTCTTGACGGAATATCAAAAACCGCTTGTATAAAGTATAAAGTAAATGTGTAAAGTATAAAGATGAAATTTGGCAGGGAGGTAGTTCATAGTTAGTAGGCGTCCGCTAAGAACGGATTTTGCGACAGGGCCGGATTAAGGAGGTCTAATGGCTCTCGCAAGTAAACACCGAGAACGAAGTCGCGGGCAGCAGCTAGTACTTAAATAACATTCAGCGAATAACAACATAATTATAACAACATTTACAACAAGAAATAAACTGAACCCAAGATTATACTGTGTATAATATTAAATACAAATACTACTGCAGTACCTATATGTCGGCGCCCGCAAGTTTCCCGCTCCGGTGTGGCCAGTCTTCTAAATAGGTGTACTTACCACACAAGTGGCCAGTAAATCGCGAACGGTAGATCACCAACCGTTACAGGTCAAAATGTTGCACGCGATGTTTTTGTGGGCAATTAGTGAATATAGAAGCGTGGTCGGAGAAAAGAAAGGTTTCGGAGCACGGTCACCGCCGCGGGACAGGTGAGTGGTCCAAGACATGAGATTACAAGACAGCGATTCAGAAAAATGTGTGTGAATGTATGTGTGTGATGATTGCAAGAGTAGGTAGATCAAAGGTGAACGCACTCTTATCCGAGCCGAACGAATCGAAGTCAAGTAGGTGCCTCGCACACATATCCGCACCGAAAGAATCGACCGCGCCGAAAGAATCGACCGCGCCGAAGAAATCGTTTCTATTTCCTTTACGCCTGTTGCACTGTTATTACATGTGATTTGTGATGGATCTTGATGAGGTTTATGGTGCGAGCACATCGGACGAATCGACCGCATAAGCCGCACCGAATTTGATGACGTCATCCGAATTCATCCAATGTTTTCTGGGATTCTTCCAGATTCGGACGATTCAACGCAGGCAAGTGTGCGAGGTTTCATAAGATTTCATATACAGAATTCTAAAATTCGTTTCGTTGATGCGTTTGGCTCGGAAACTGTGCGTTCACCTCAACACCGAAAAGATTTCAATAACGAAAACACAATTGGTATTGAAATCTAAATTCTAAACTATACAGAAGAAATCAAAGCGTGAATAATCTTATTATAAATTAATAATCTATAATAAAGCTCAACACCGTTGCATCACTTTGGGCCCTATCAGAATATCAGCGCTGTGACGTTTTTTTAATGTTACAGCACCATGCTAAGATGAGCCTTTTGGTCTCATACATGACCAACTTTCGTTTTCTTCTTTTTTAATGTTTTTTTGTGTGTGTTTTTGTCCTGGCGGGCGAATAAATTATTTTTCTTTCTATCTAACAGTTTGTTTGTTTGTTTCAAATTGCTCAACTCTGGTACTTCTGGTTCTATTCTGAAACTTCTTTCGCCATTTCCAAACTACGTTATCACTAAGTGCTATAGGCTATATTTTATCATCAAAAAGTTAGGGATCCGTAAGAAAAATCACGTGAACGAAGTCACGGGAAATGTGCTAGTATAAACTTATAAATTGCAAAACAGATGATGGAGTGAGAGAGTTCCGAAGTTGGTGGCGTAACACCCCCGTGCCTCGGAACACACCTTAAGTCGTTGGTCCTGCGCCTGATCTCTCTCCGGTCGTGTCGAATTGCCGTCTCACCGGACTATGAGAGTGAGGGAAGAGGGAGTGCGCCTGTGTTTGCGCACACACTTGTGCACTTTTATATCTCCTGAGTCCTGCGTACTTGGTTAGCCTCCATTGGAATTTTAGCCGAAATTCCATACCGATAGTTAGGAGAATACTATTTATTATAAGTAAATGCCATTAAAACATTCTCGATTGTAAAAATCGCTATCGCTTTTAACTTAGACCTGAAACTAAGCGATTCTGTCGGTATGGATAGCAAAAAAATGCAAATTGTCATAAGCCACGGGCGATTCACGAGCAGACATTCCCACAGTGGGCCGACACGCCTCGGTACCGTCAGCAACAAAATCACAGGATTAGTAAGTTCATGACATTTGACATTTGGTAATCCCAAGATCTGTGCTTTGTTATTTTATTAATAAGTCGTTATTTGACAACTTATTTATTTATTTAAGCTTTTCTGCTTCCAAAAACTTCGTCACAAAGGTGTGGTTTTGTTAAAGAATTACATAAATAAATTCTACGGGCCTGTTTCACCACCTACCAACAAGTCCAGGTTGAAGTACTTGGCAAATCATTTCATATACGACGACAAGGTTGTCACAGTGGCTGAGCGATCGACTGCTGCGCAGCGTGTTGCGGGTTCGATTCCCGCCCAGGGTAAACATTTGTGTGATGAGCACTTGTGTTTGCCTTATGTCTGGGTGTTGTTTATCTAAATATGTATGTATTTACAAATAAAAATGTATTTGTGTATGTATATCAGCTGTCTGACACCCATAGTACAGGGTCTCCCTAGTTTGGGGTCAGATGGCCGTGTGTGAAAATGTCCCCACATATTATTATTATATAAATTCTATATTATTTTTATTCTTGTGAGGGGTTGCGAAGTTAGTTACTTACACCATCAAATTGACAAACCGTTAAGAAGACCTACTCTTTAGAAAGCGAATCTTTGAAATTATAAAAAATGCACATTAAAGTACAGTCGCGAGCATTAAACTGGAATCAATTTATCGCGCGTAGCCCAAAAGCAATTTTAACCATTTTTAAGCAATTATTTATTATTATTGTTAATTTTAATTATTATCTTGATTATTTACCTTATGTCTTGGAACATAAAAACAAAAGACATAATTTTTAAAACAAAACATCATATTGTTTGGTAGGTACTCCTGAAACCCTATAATAATAATGCACACCACACATGTCAGTTAATATATTAATTTAAAAGTTCAATGTTCGTACGATAAAAAAACGATCCGATATAATATTATAACCCATGAAAATTCAAATCGTTTACTTTTTTGGGTACCCAAATTGTAAAAACGGAACCGTAATACTAAGACTCCACTGTCCGTCTGTCTGGCTGTCTGTCACCAGACTGTATCTATTGTAGCTAGACAGTTGAAATGTTCACAGATGATGTATTTCTGTTGCCGCCATAACAACAAATTTTAAAAACAGAATAAAATAAATGTTTAAGGGCGCAACAACTGTGATTTTTGCCGTTTTTTTGCTCGATGTTTAATGTTGTTTAGATAATGGTACGGAACCCTTCGTGCGCGACTCGCACTTGGCCAGTTTTTTTCCATCATAGCTTGTTAAAGAACTGCCCACCTTTTCTGCCGTCCGTACCCGAGCCGTGACCGAAACCAGCGCTCTACATAGGGTTTATCCGACAACAACAAATCTTTATCTGTGAAGTGTAGACATCTGTTGGCGGCTGCGGGAACTATCCTCGTTTGGCGAGAACGTATCATTGTACAGGTGAGTGACTGGAGGTACCTATGATATTTTATGTGAGAAAATTATGCTAGAAGTATAGGTATAGCTTCTGCCCGCGAGTTCGTCTGTGTAAACTTGAGAATTAAGTGAAATTTCTAAATTATTTTAGGGGAATACTAAATCGGGATAAAATTATCCTATGTATTAAGCTACAACATTATATAACTTATATAAGTAATGCCAAGGGTTGTACCAAATTTCAGTGAATTCCGTTCGGATGTTTAAGGGGCTATTAACGACTTTTACAGATTTTAAACTGACAATCACGTCAAAATGTGTAGTGTAAATGATTTACACAAAATACATGTTAAACTAGAACATTCTCTTAATAATTTAGTATGTGAATATTTTTGATTATATTCATATTAAATAGTATAATAACTCGTGAAGTTGTGTCTGACGCGGACAAAACATTGACAATCACACAAAATCTACCAGGTTATAAATTAATTAAACGAAACTTACACCAGCTTACAGACAATTTTCAACCGACTTCAAAAAAGGAGGAGGTTATCAATGCGTCTGTATTTTTTTTTTTTATGTTTGTTACCTGATTTCTTGGGACTGGGGAAACCGATTTTGATGATTCTTTTTTTATTTGAAAGCTAGTGCTTCCCGTGTGGTCCCACTTTTGGTCCAGTTCTGACAATGGCATCCATGAGAAAACCGTATAAGTCTTAAATTTGCATTAAGTATGTGCGCGATTTGTTACGCGATTTCTCCGGCAAACGTAAACCGATTTTGGAAATTCTTTTATTTATGGATAGGGTATGCTTCAGGGGTGGTCCCATATAAATTTTATCGAAATTGATTCAGCACTTTTTGAAAAATCAACAAATACCCAAAAATTTTACATAAGACGACGTTTTAGTTTCATCAATCTTTGTAGTAGTTAACTTTCAATCTCTTCTTAATAGATTTGGATGAAAAGGAGGTACTAAAAAGCGGAAAATAAAAAGCTTTTTACAAAAAATACAACCGCCTTCATAAAGTGAAAAATAACTTTAGCACAGAACACACATTGACTTTAGTTTCGGAAGTCGGTGGCAATACAAAACAACAAACAGAACAAAGCCACTGAATTTCGAAACTAAAGTCAATGTGAGTTCTGTGCTAAAGTTATTTTTCACTTTTTGAAGGCGGTTGTCTTTTTTGTAAAAAGCTTTTTATTATCTATCTTTTAGTATAGGCCTTTTTTAAGTCAAATAATACTATCTTTTATTTAATGTTTACGACTAAACTTTGGAGTTTTGGACGCAGCGCATACGATTCTCTGGTCGCTCAAGGTTGCCGGCGAAAAAGATTATCAAATATCCATCCATTCATGCTCATAAACTTTCGCGATTTATGATAGTGGTAGTATGTATAGGATTAGTAGATTATTACGATCCTGCCCAAATTTTTAAAGGCTCTATTTGTAGTTTTATAATTGGCAATGTTGCTTTATGGTTGAACCGACCAGTTAATTCTATACAAATCAGCTTCAGTGAATTTAGAAGTCAAACGGCCTAGTGTGAGTTTTTATTCGAACTCGATCGCGTTAACGTAAACTCCAATTTGTATTGAAACTGGAACAGCGCAGCCTAGCACATAGGAACCGCAATTATTCCATACTAATTGACATTAGCGATAGTTTACGTTAACGCGATCGAGCTCGAGGCCCTCTGCTCACTTCAAGTTCACCACGAGCTTGAAGTGAGTGGACATCTCATCTTCTGCTATTGATTCATAGCTACATACATATACATCTCTGCAGGTAGTTTGTAGCAAATTCACTGAACTACGCGGGCAGACATTACGTACCAACTTATCTGTGAAATGGCATTAATACTTGGTAAAAGACATAACATTAATTTGTTATAATTCTCTATGTATTTTTAGCTCTCTACTCTTTATATTTTGTTTGTATGTATGTATTTATTATTTTATTATTGTAAATAAGTTTCGTTACGCCTACCTTGTTTTGTCTCTGCATCACCCTACGGTAGACTGGTAGAAAATGCCTAAGGCAAAGTCCGCCTTTGTACAGGGGTTTTTTTTTATGTACAAGTATATTAAATAAATAAATAAATAAGGTCGTCTTTTGTTTAAACTTTTCAAGTTTGTTGACAAACCACGCCACCACTCTTTTCAGAGAAAACTTAATTGGTCTATAGAGGTAATCTACAGATCTACCTAGATCGTGCTTAAAACATTGTCTTACTCCTTCATGTCTCTTTCATGGCAGTACCCATATCCTTTAGTAAAATCAACGCAACGAAAAGATAGAGGAGAATACCGTTATGATCTTCTCAATGACAAATCTAAATAGAAACCGCAATTACAGTCACATAATATCGTTTAAAAAACGATTTTTCTAAAAAAAGAAAAAAGAAAATGGCTACAACGCTAATCTTTTCTAAATTAGCATTTCTCGTGCTTTCTCACAATGCACGGGTTTATAGTCATAAAAGTGTGATGTTTTTTAGGGTTGCGTAGCCAAAATGAGAGAGAGAGACGGGACCTTTTTACTAAGACTCCGTTGTTTCTATGCCTATCTCTGCCTGCCCGTGCGTTTGTCACATGGCTGTTTGTACTATCGTGGACACATTCGCCTGACCACCACTAAGTTCATTTTGGCTTGCACTCAAAAGATGGAAGCGCTCTCTAGCCCGCCCCGTTGACTTCGCAGGCGCCGTGGGAACTTTTTTTAACTGAGCAGGCGGAAAAGTCCGCTATAGTACCTTTTGAACCGTAATACCGCTTGATTTCACAGAGTGTGTATACGATCGCTAACATCATCATCGTCATGTCAACCTTTAGACGCCCATTGCTGGACGGCGTAGACAATTACGGCGTAGACAATTACGGCGTAGACAGTTACGTCGTAGACAATTACGGCGTAGACAATTACGGCGTAGACAATTACGGCGTAGACAATTACGGCGTAGACAATTACGGCGTAGACAATTACGTCGTAGACAATTACGGCGTAGACAATTACGGCGTAGACAATTACGGCGTAGACAATTACGGCTAAACCCTCCCTTGGGGGAGCCCAAGGGAGGGTTTAGCCGTAATTGCCATGCTTGATCGATACATGTTGGCGATCGCAGTAGGTATTACGGTACTCAGAAGAACGCTGCTGCCATCCTCTGGCTCTGGTCAATGTCCCTCTGTCGACTTCTACGACTCCCATGAGTAGAAATGGATGGGGCCTACGGTCGCTCTAGCAACAAATAATAAAAATTAACGGTCATTCGATCTATACAAGACACGTCTTTTTTGTATGTAGAATTAAATATTGTACGGAACCCTTGGTGTGTGAGTGTGACTCGTACATGTTAGTTAGTTAACCGAACGCCTGTTTAGAGTTTTAGACCTTTTGAACTTTCGCCCGGTCATTAATACGGTAAAACCCATTATTTTGTGTAGAATTTGACACGAATATTTTATTGCGAACGTATGTCAAAATGTTGCTTTTATTACATACTGTTTTGTTTTTGAAGGATTTTTTTGTAGTAATTTAGCTTAGCTGGGTTTTGCTTCGCCAAAACGAAACGACCCGAAATAAATGTAATGATTTTGGATGTAAAGTAATTAATTTTTAATCTAATCTATGCATACGTTTTGGATGTATAGTTATTATAGATGTTATATTTCTGGCTAGCAGCTTTAACTTCGTCCTCGCGATTTTTTTTTTATGCTTCCTTTTTTGAATAATAAAATATGGCCTATAACACTAAGGAACTATACACTAGTTTCCCATTAGCTAAAGAATTTACAGATCGGACTATGTGTGTTTGTCAACCAACAAACTCAACTTTAATATATAGGGTGACTGGTAATTAGTGTACGATACTTAAACACGTGATTGTGTTCATGATAACAAACAACTTTCCCAAAGAAAAAAAGTTTTTTGTAATGGTTCACTTTAGGTCACAGGCGTGCGCGCGCGTGAATTTCATACGGCTGTTGTGTTATTGTGATAAAAGTGAACCATTACAAAAAACATGTTTTCTTCGGGAAAGTTGTTTGGTATCATGAACACAATCACGTGTTTAAGTATCGTACACTAATTACCAGTCACCCTATATAATAGTAATGATAATTTATTAACATATGCACATTGACAAACGCCTCCTAGCAATGGGTGCCTGAAGGTGGAAGGAAGACGGCCCAGAAAGAGGTAGCGAGATGACTTTGGACGTGAACCACAAGAGCTGGTTCGGGATGGTGCGGGAAAAAAGTTCCTAGAATTCGCATTTCATCATCATCATCACTTAGGCCTCCCTCAGAGCTCGCCAACCAACCCGATCATGGACTGCCCGAATCCATTCGCTGCCAGCCACCTTCTTTTAATCGTCGGACGTCGCCTCGTCGCTCGGTCTATCATGACGCAGGGCATTTATAATGCACAAATCTGATTGTAAATTTAATATTAGTATGAGACTCGTTCCATGTGTTTAATAGGTATCGGAAATTCACACCATTATAATTGATCATCTGGCGCTAATACTATATATAATTATCTTATTATTAAGTATCTAATAAAAACAGCATAAAAAGCAATAACTATTTCTCAAGTGTTTGTAATTGCGGTGGGACTGGGAAATCTAAAACTATTTTAAACTATGCATTTTATAGTTATAAACATTCGCTGTATATATAACTGCTGATTGAACTGTGTTTACGACAGGACAATTCGATTAAAATATATAATTATTTATAATAGCTACTGTCGTTGATTTCATCCGCATTAGGTAATATACGGTTTATTCCACTTTATGATGAAACAATGAGGATTTTATATGAATAATAAAAAATACTAGCCCATTATTGACCCACTGCAGGGGTTTCGACTCTTCTCATCTAGAGAAGGCATTGGCAAGGGTGTAGCGAATGCTCACAAACCGTAAAGTAATCTTAAGTAGCTTATTAATAAACAAAAACAAAGTTGATTCTATTGACAGGTGAATTTTATAAGATTGTACTATGAATGGTTGAATCTAGATTCGCTTTTTTACGCAAGAAACTGTTTTCACGAAACCGCGTTGCATCGCTCGGTTCACAGCGCGCCCGCGCCCGCCACCTCTGAAGATACCAGTCGCATGCACTGCGCTGCGCAGTTTCGACTGCTGCAGTTGGTGGCAATACAAAACAACAAACACAAAGCCACCGCCACCGACTTCCGAAAGTAAAGTAATGTGTCTTCTGTGCTAAAGTTATTTATCACTTTTTAGTTTTTGAAGGCGGTTTTCTTTTTTTTGAAAAAGCTTTTTATAAAATAAATTCACTTATGGATATTTAGTTTTTTTGTTTTTCTTGGTTTGTCTACGCCGGCCGGCCCTTAACAAAATCCTAGCTACGCTCTTGATCGTTGATCATCAGCACCACGCTTACTCACGGTGCGGTGGATTGTCGATTTCAGACTTTTTTTTTTTTTTTTTTTTTCCATTTGCAATCGGTCGTCGGACCATAAGCGAATTTGTTCCAATTAACATGGCATTGTGGTGGAGCAGCCAGTGCTGCGCCTCCCACTTAAAGAAGGTGGTTCCTCTTAAGCCTTTTAACCACCGCTGTCTCGTTTAACAGTTCAGTCACTAGTGGGTTTGGGTGCATGGTTAGGCGTGCCTTGTGTTGACATTTGTACCGCTCGATTTCAAAGTTTACGGGCGGCACCTGGAGGAAGTCGTGAATTTCGCTGTTCCGAGCAAACCAAGGAGCATTTACTATGGCTCTTAGTATACCATTTTGAACCCTTTGCAGGCAGAGAATGCTAGATTTGCTGGCTACGCCCCACAATTGGATTCCGTACGTCCATATTTCAGACTTACCTACTTATCTTTATCTATTACTAGCCCTAACAAAGTCGCCCCCGCCGTATGTACGTTTAGATTTTTTTAATTTACGCAACGGATTTTAATGCGGTATCATTAATAGATAGAGTGATTCAAGAGGAAGGTTTATGCGTTTAATTTGATCTACATTGCACCCGGGCGGGTCGCTAGTAAGTTGTAAGTCGAGGTTTCCTCACGATGTTTATCTTTCCAAGAACTTAAAAAGTACTTAATATACGAAACTAGCGACCCGGCCCGGCTTCGCATGGGCCTATCCTCCTCGATAAATGGACTATCCACACAAAAATATTTTTTCAATTCGATCCAGGAGACCCTGAGATTAACGCGTTAAACCAATGAAAGAAACAAACTCTTCAGCTTTATAATATTAACTAGCTACCCGACCCGGCTTCGCATGGGCCTAAAGCCTTCCCCGATAAATGGACTATCCCACACAAAAAGAATTTTTCAATTCGATCCAGGAGACCCTGAGATTAACGCGTTCAACCAAACAAACAAACAAACAAACTCTTCAGCTTTATAATATTAGTATAGATAATAATATATACAGTACGGTCAACGTAACTTGGCGCGTCTGAAGTTAGCCGATTAGCTGCGCAGTAGACAACTAAAAGTTCCATTGCGCAGCCAAACAGCTAACTTCAGACGCGCCAAGTTACGTTGACCGTATTGTAGTATAGATTGAAAAAGTCAGATTGGTACTCGTACGTGCCTGATTGCGAACCCGCGTACTCATGCATGAGAATCGGGCGACATAACCACAGTGCCATGACAACGTTAATTTTTAAAATAGTTTTGATCAATTTAAGCAATTTAAGAGTGATGTGTGCGTCGTGTGTGTATTTTCGGCTTGTTTGCAAACCTATGAAAAAAAACATCTTAAAATGAATATCTCCTGAATACTGTCTATAAAAAATAAAAATAGTTTATTTGCACCTTCAAGTAAGTAATATGTTGTGTTACAATAAAAAGGTTAGTCTAGTTATACATGTATAGTACGAGTATATTAGAGTTGCAGCCAATACCTAAGCTAAGATAACTTAATATCTTGCGGGTCCCCGCATCGCTGTCAATGCGGTGCAGTTGTCGACTGCCTCGGTCACCATGGCCTTTCCTGCTGTAAGAGCGCAGGCCGGATAGCACGGCACGCCAGCATTAATGACATCATCCGTCGTGCTCTTGCCTCCGCCGGTGTGCCAGCTGTGTTAGAACCTATTGGCTTGGCACGTGACGATGGAAAGAGACCAGATGGAATGACCATAATGCCGTGGAAGTTGGGTAGGCCTTTGGTGTGGGATGCAACTTGTGTCGACACCCTTGCGCCATCCCATCTTCCTAGCACGTCGTGTTGTGCTGGGGCGGCTGCTGCAGGTGCGGAAAACCTCAAACGGCGTAAATATAACAACCTTCTTTAAAGTTATATGTTTGAGCCGTTTGGGGTCGAAACATTAGGGCCATGGGGCCCGAGTGCTCACCTTGTTTTTAGGGACATAGCAAAGCGGCTGGTCGACTCTTCACGTGACCAAAGGGCTGGCCTTTTCTTGGGCCAAAGAATTAGCATTGCCATTCAACGTGGTAATGCTGCTAGCCTTTTGGGCACTTGTCCCATTGAGAGCGATGCGGACGAGTTTTTTGATGCCCTGTGAGCATTGTACATATTATGTGTTTATATTTATTTTTAAGCTTTGTATATATTATATTTAATTATTATTAATAAAAAAACTTCTTAATATCTTGTAATTATAGGCATTGTAGCCGATATCTGTGCCCAATTTATAGAATAAAAAGCAGATAAAAAAAAAGAAATTAATTACAGGAATAATTATGAACTAAGCAGATGTGTTTATGTAATTCTTAATACAATATATACAAATATTAAATTACAATTTTAGTTATATACAAATCTTAAAAATCTAATAATATTATGTACAATTCCAAGAAAAAGACAGGGGAATAATTAGTTAGTTAAAATAAGTAGAAATTTTAGATTTTGTAATACTAAGCACCAAATTGGAAACTATTTAGGTGCAAAGACAATTCAAATTAACAAAGAAAAGAATGTGATTCTGTGTTATGGATGTAACGTATCCCAGAGCAGTCATCAAACTATTAGCATTAATTACAACGTTTGTATGTTCGTCGCCGCTTCCTGCTTTAAGTCATCAACGCACCAGTTATATTGAAGGGAGTCATCGTATTTTATGATCATGTATTTGGTATATTTGTCACCTAACTTTCTGTAGTAGGAACGGGATGAGTCAGGTAGAACTCTTGATTGTTTGTTTGCGTTTAATTCTCACCTAGTGATTAGAGATTCTTTCCGACGTCTTTTGTTTGAATTTTATGCGTCATTTTTTTAGGAAATATTCATCGATAGTCTACCTAGATCATTATTAAGCTGTTGATGAGACTAACTTCGTAAAAATCTTGTCACTTTACACTTTACAGGGTTTTAGACCCTTTTTTATGCTTGTCACATTCTGGTACTGGTTGTGCAACATTCAGGTTGACTTGTAATTTGCCGAGTATCTAGCAGAAGGTGAAATTACTTACAACTTTGACAATGGTATGGGACCACAGATATAGATAGACCCTAAATAACACAAGTATCACGATCTGTATGAAAACCAAGCGTGCCATTTTTTGACTACCTATTATGAGCTCACAATGTTTTGTTTTTCTTAAATTTGGTATTACCAGATTTTACTGAGGGTATTAGATTAAAAATAATTGTTTTTTTAAATTAATTTCGCATAATATTAATCACAAAATGACTTACCGATGGAAGGAAACGTTTAAGTACTTTATTTTTTTACTTACGATTTTTGTACGTAAGCTAGGCACGAAACTAGGCACGCGAACTAGGTCTATCTATATCTGTGGATGGGACGAGACCTGAAGAAAAACAAGTTAACCGGGATATATTTTTGATCAATCAAGCATTAATAGAATAAAAATTCCATTCCTATTTTTTGGTGAATTTAAGATTAAAATTCTTAAACATGAACTGGATCAAACATGTCGGTTCACTCCCACATGCACCGATCCTTGTCTTTCACTTGCTACTTCCTTATAATAGCGGCGGATGTCAAAATTACTGGAACATGTCTTTGTTGAGGACTCAATCATGAATAGTGTTCATTGATACCTCAATTGTTTTCATTTTTTTTATATGGATATTAATATTTGGAGTGAAGCATGTAATACGGCGGGTTAGGCGATTTTCAGTATTGTATGTTTTCACTAATTCAATAACTAATTACTCAATTCAATCATCATCATTATGTTATCCTTTAGACGCTCAATGCTGGGCATAGGTCTCCCCCAAGGGGAGATTCAGCCGTATTCGCAATGCTTGGCCGATGCCTGTTGGTCACGGATATCGATGTTGGCGATCGCAGTAGGTGTTATGGTACACAGAAGGACGCTGCTGCCCATCCTCTGCCCAATATCCCTCTGTCGCTTTCTGCGACACCCACGGGTAGAAATGGGGTGGTGCTATTCGCGGCATATATCAATCATACACTCTGAATTGATTATTGTTGATTTCCAACAGAAAAGACAGAGGATAAGTGCCTGCGAAATAACAGGCGCCATACGTCTTTATTCCAATGCCTTTTGTCCATATTAACTATCACCCTATCTACTATCCATCAGGTGGGCCATAGTCCTGATTGCTAACCATAAAACCTTAAAGATCCTATACCCGTTGCGCAAGCGCCGATACACAGCCAATGACAGCCACACAATACAAAACACGGCTTCCCACACTACTTGAAGTCAAAGCATGACCCCTGTCCCTTCACCTACAGTCCTCTGTTGACTGTTCCCTAACCAAATTGGTCAAACATTTGAACCAACATTATTAAGCAAACATTCTATGAAACGAATGGGCTACATCGACACCTATTTTGTTTGGTCGGGTAAATAATAAATATTGGGCCAGTTGACCTCTCGAAATTTTCCCAGGATTTCTGTATTTGTATGAAGTTTTCTTAAATTGTTTTTTGAGGTGTTGGATTAAGGTTTATTTTTGTAGTGGCGTGAATGGTTTGAACTTTAACTGTATCGGTATTGTTAATGGGTGTCGAAGTAGTGTAGGTGGTTCTGTAACAAACAAAGCAAGGAGGTTCCTATCTTTCATCAAAGACACTTGGTATTAAAGGACCTCCTAGCTAATCAGCTGGATTATTTTCAGTATTTTCATAGGGTCATCTACTAAATCACTTTTCACCAAACTTACGAAACTACCCACAAGTGACTCGCTTTTCTATGTAATCTTTTATCTTTGTAGATTTTCTATGTATAAATACCTAATCTCTATAGAGTCGGGTTACTAGATATGAAAATAAGTTTTACAGGCAAAAGGCCTTTTCAATAAATTGCTGAAATGTTATGAAAGACTCGAAAGTATGAGCAGTTGCTGAAAGCAATATACAGCAATAAAAAGTACGAGCAATTTCAGCCAGATCAGACCGAATGAAAATTAAAATAATTGTTGAGATTTATTTTTGTTATATTCTTTGTGCACAAACTGGTGAATAAATATTTTAACTTTTATAATTTAGTGTTGCTCCCTTTTCAATTTTCTTCTGTTTCCGAAGCGAAGGCTTTTCCGACCTCTTTTCAGAATTTGTCACCAAATTACTGTCAACTGGTAACTCTACAATAGAGGGACTTCTCCCTCTATTCACCTCTAAAGATTAACAACCTTTTTAAAATAAGTAGGTACAGTCTACCCTCTCAAAACACGGGTCACGCATTGCGTGTCGCTATAATACGCCATCGTTGACACAATAATACAAGTGATACTGATACTTGCGTAGGCGCATGCTATGCGGTTGAAACGTTTTGATACTTGCCATTTTTCGTAGCACTTGGGGAGTTTACAGTGCTACACAAAAAAAGGGGGACACTTCGTTTTCTATTAGTGTTTTCACCCCACTTTAGAAGTATTCAGTCAAATTGAATTATTCTGAAACTCCGAAAGTTTCATGAAGTCTTCTAATAATTAATTAACAGGATAAATTAATCCTGATAATTAATTTTTAAGAAAATGAAATTCCGCGTACTAATACAAACGCTATTGTTACTTCAATGTAAGCATTATATTTAAAACATATCACTTATATATAGCATTATGTTTACACATGCTATATTTACTTTTTATAAACATGCAATCATTCTTCATATTTGCTGTCTAAATATTATAATAATACTTGTTTTTATACTTTAAATGTACTTACAGTCTGTATGCTCTCTAATGTGTGTCTCAGATCATAGTTCCCTTAGTTTTACTTACTTTATATTCCATCGAGCATAAAGCTAATTTAATTTATAAATCTGGAAAATAATTAAAGTTTTGTTATGACACGTTTGTCAATGACAGTTGTCAATCTTGACAATTGACAGTAATTCTTTTAATTAGTTTACGGCGTAGATAACTTAAAACCTTGATGTCGAATATATGTGTGTATTGCTGTATTTTAAACTAAACAGCTGGACACCCGCTAATGTATCTGGTGTTCTGTAAAATCCTATTCGCACTAATCGAATAAAAATAACTGGCAGTCTACAATAATTGAGTCTGGCCGGTACTATAATACCCCGCTATATAAGACCATACGGGCGTTCTAGAAATAGAATTCATACTTGGAAAGTATTATGAATATCGGAAGAGCGGACAGGAAAGAAACCTGTCAAATGGGTCAGTCTAGATCTCGCTGTCGCTTAAGTAACACGCTGATTTACTTATACTTCACTTACTTAAAGTCTACCGGTCCACAACCAAAAGTCGGTAACGGTCCTGAGTCGTGCCGTCGTGCTGTCGCGTGCCTGCTGCTTCCAAAGCTAGGAGCCGATCGCGGCAGTCTTATCTTCGGCCGATCCTGTTTGCCGGCCAGGCTGTGGAACCAGGAGCCTGGAAATCTCTGCCTAACTTAGTGCGTCTAGGTTAGTGCTTTCTAATTCTCTGTTTTTGATACTCATCGCAATAAAATCTTTCTTGTGAGAGCTATTAATTTCTAACGTACAATTCTACATAGCTTTTTATTTCATAAAGTAGTTGAATTGTTACACACTCAAATGCAGTTATTTCAATAATATGACCTGAGTGCATGATTATTTGGTCGTTACTTTTCTAATATACTATAGGTAAATTGAAGTGATTCAAATAATCACCCCTTGGATATTTCTTTTATGAACTTCTTTTAAAAAATAGATTTAGATTTGATAAAAATCGGCAACTCGAGTCAAAGTTAGCCATTTATTGCAGTTAAACCATTTACAGGCACATTTGAATCGTCAAAGAGTTAGTTAGTTGGTCAGAAAGTTGAAGCTAGTTGCTCGTAGGTCTCTATAGAGAAGAACGAGGCAAATGTTCTCCGACAAAAAATTGTTTTCTATTTTCTTTTAAAATCTAGAAGCAAGCAAGTATCAAGTGCGGTGCATCGGAACACTTATAAACAGTGGGAAATAGATCCTATTTGAGAATATGTTGTATATCTGCTACATTTTTAAGTGACGAGTCTTTTACGGAGCCTGGCCCTTTAAACAAATGGTGTAAGTACGTTTTCCCCAAAATTTTACAAGAAAAAAGGAAGGTCTCAATTTCATCTATATCTTTTATATTTTAAAGACAACTGAGTTTCATTTTATGTCTTTGCAAAATACCGTTGAACGAGACTTTAATTGTTAATCGAGTGTCAAAATTAAAATACGACAAAACATTAGAATGCATCTTTTTTGTTTTTTACGTTGTCCGTTTCTAGAAATTTCTCCTGTATCGTGAAACATATAAACTCTGAAATTTCTCCTGGTTGCTTGTGTATATACACAAGCAACCAGGACCGAGAGCAACATCCTAAAATTCTACCCTACCCCCTACCTCCTAAAAATGACGTACCTGTAAGAATTCGAAAATCAAAAACGCAATTTTCAACGTTTTAAACATGTACCATATTCACAGCCTGCTCTCCCCACACAGTGTCAAGGCAAACAGTAATACATAAGAGTGGGTGTTCCCTCAGTCGTGAGAATAGCTCGGCAGCCCGGTGGGAACAGACCTTTACATTCAACCTGTCAACAGGAAGCGGCTTTTTACTGTGATTTCCTTGAACATGAAGACTTTGAAGATGAGGAAATTGATCATGAATTAATGTCCAAAGGGCTTCGTTTTATATCGCCAGTTATGTCATAATTCCCATGAAATAAAAGCAAAGGCTGTTGCGTTGCTGCTACTGGGAATTTTCTAATGAATAAACTCTAAAATAATTGTGTGTTTGTAACAATATACAGAAACTCTGTTTGGTAAGAGCGGGTAACTACCCTCCCTGCACCCCCTTGGCGAAGTCCTTGCTGTTTGGCGTACTTACCTAATATTACTTTAATTAAAAAGGTTTTGCAAAAAAAAAGGAAAACCACCTTCAAAAACTAGAAAGTGATAAATAACTTTAACACAGAACACACATTACTTTAGTTTAGGAAGTCGGTGGCGGTGGCTTTGTTGTGTTTGTTGTTTTGTATTGCCACCGACTTCCTAAACTAAAGTAATGTGTGTTCTGTGCTAAAGTTATTTATCACTTTCTAGTTTTTGAAGGCGGTTTTCTTTTTTTTTTTGAAATCCGCTTTTTAATATTGCTAAACATCCAAATCCATTAAACGGCAACACAATTAAAACAGAGATTGTAAATCCTCCAAAGATTGAAGAAACTACAACGTCATCTAAGTATTTTTTTGAGATTTTGTTCATTTTCTCAAAAAGGGCTGAATCAATTTTGGTAAAATTTATGTGGGACCAGTTTGGGATAAACCTTTTTCGAACAAAAACTTATAAATAAATAGTTTTCTTTATAATTAAAACAATACCAGCTTGTGCCCGTCTTCATAAGGTTCAGAATTATGCCACGTCCTAAATTATCCCACGGGAATAGAAGAACGGGATAAAATATATCCTATGTGTTAGCTAGATCAATATCTATATGTGTGGTAAATTACAGATTATTCCGTTCAGCCGGTAAAGAGGAAAAACATCCATTCATACATCCTCACAGACTTTGGCGTTTATAATACTAACTTTTGCCCGCGACTTCGTCCGCGTGAATATCGGTTATCGTTGATGCAGATGAAGTCGAAGGTTCAAGGTATTTTCAGACCAAATTTCATCAAAATTGGTTCAGCCGGTTCGTCGTAAAAGCGTAACAGACGAGTTAATTTCGCATTTATAATTTTAGTATGGATTAGTAGGATAGATTATCTTCATATCTTCGCAATTTCACAAACAAGTAGAATTTTCAGATTACGACAATTGTTTCGTAATAAAAAAACATTTTGTGTAAACTACAACTCCATGCGCATTCGCACCTGAGCTTAAAATCTTCAACCACGAGTCCACGACCAATCACAAACGATTATCAAATCACCACGAAACTCTGTTCGTCAGTAACAAGACACATGTTATAAGAAGTGCAGTAAATACCTACATAATGACACGGCCGGAGTTGGGCTCAAACCTGCGCCCTCTAATCAGAAAGGACGCAGGCGCAGGCGCACCCTAGCGAGCGATTGAGTCTACCGCTGTCATTCCGTATTTATTGCCCATCTGAGGTTTTTTTTTTGTTATCTGTGGTGTGTAAACTTTAACCCCTCCCCTCGATTCTTGACGGGAGTTAACCTGTAAGATCCAAAGATTATTCCCTTTTCGTAGGAGGTTATATTTAATTGTATTTCGGTTTGAAATTATAATCATAATATCGTAGTAACAGAAAAGTATTTTTTTTTTAATAGAGTGGTCTTCAAAATTATAATTTACTAATTTTTATTCTTCCTGAATAAGGTAAGCAACTATTTACTAGCATAAATAATTATAATTGTCTGTAATTCATAAAGTATTCAGATTAAAAGCTTAACTGTCAGTTAAGCAAGTTTTTTTTTTTAAGCAAACACAACAGTTAAACAATCGCATTGTGATCTTATTAAGTCATTGATCAGTTGGAATAGGGAAGGCATAAAAATACTGTAAAGTTAAATAAAAGAGGGCGTTTCCTTTAATCCTATAATCTACATCATTAATAGATTTTAAAAAATATATCAGTATAAAATAATAAGTATAAAAAGAAACTACAAATGTACAGAGTGTTTCTTATAAGTATCCGATTTAGTACGAAATTTAAACAATAACCACTTTTTTATTTTTGATGGAAGTATTTTTTTTTTGTATCTATCGACGATGTATTATTACCGGATCAAAGAAACGCCTTTCGTTAATAAACATAATTATGATTTTTAATAATCAAAAATCGCTGAAAATTTTTGCTTTAGCATTAAGTCGGTTAGGTTACATTAAAACATTCACGTTCTATGCCATGATCAAATAATCCTCTTTTTTTACTCAACTGCCCCAGAAGGAGGCTAATGTTTTAAAATAGACAGCCAGCCAACCATTTAATACATCAACCGTCTAAATGGCTAAAAACAAATGCCATTTAAAACACACACGAAAAAAAACAAAATTATCGCATTTACAATCGATGCGAAAAAGAAATTCACTTTTATACCCTTCGTGAATAGTTCCACATTGCGTTTGATTAACATTTTAATAAACTGTCCATTATTTATACATAATTTAAACAAAGGCACAAAGAGGCGCGCGCGCATCTGCCACGAGTACTAACGAAGATCGCCGATGTTTGCCGATTGTCTGTCATGTTTTATTGCATTTATTTAATAGTTCGAATCATAAATCCTATAATGGTAATGCGTTATTTTTCTTAAATACATGGTTACCTATTTATTTTTGCCGTATGGGTCCTTTCTAAGAATAGTTCTGTTCATTTTATTGTGGTTGTCATAAAAGGCAGATGAGAAACTATTGGTAATATGACTTCAACAAATAGTATTACACATTGGGCACTTAGGCGTTGGAAGGTTAGCACAAGCTGTACCTATGTTGGCCGTGTACACATATTTCAATGAGTGAAATGAAGAAAGGACCATTAAGGCTCGTCTCTGTGCAAAACGCAGTGCTAGCCGTTTTTTGTTCAGTTTTTCGGACCTAAATACTCTATATCCAAAAGAAATATCAACAAATAAAAAATAGATTAAATTTCTGCATAATCTTGACTCCAAAATGGTAGATCTGATTTTTGTTTACGAAGTATAGTATTTAACTAATCTCCTCACAACGAAACCACAGAAATGACAAATAATAATTGAAAACATGCATCTTCTCGGCAAGTAACCATTAATTCCATTTTTTACTAACACTAATGGATAGGCAATTTATTAATGAACATTTTGGTAGTTTTTTCTTTTTCAAATCTCAAAATGTGATTTTATAAAGATTTAATTGTTAAATCTGAGCGTATTCGCTACTGTATGGGCGTTTGTGCACTACAAGGAATTTTACTGTCCGCCAGTCCGATTTTTTACGGTCTGATACCGAGTCTCGTAGATTCAGATCAGGTTCAATTCCAAAATCGGACTGCCGGACAGTAAAATTCCTTGTAGTGCACAAGCGCCCTAACTCTTGCGCGGCGCAGAGGGAACGAATGCTCAAGGTTATTTGACTAGCTTTTTCCCGCGACTTGGTCCCATACATTTTCATACGAACCCCAATTTCTTGAAATAATTATTATATGTAAGAAAATTCAGATCAATTGAATTTTGAATTGGGATTGGAAAATCGTTTGCAAGTAAAAAGTGCTAAGTGCATATATGCTACAAAGATGGAAAATCTCATATATAAAAATCTTCTGTGCGTGTGTATGAAAGTGAACTCCTCCAAAACGGCTGTACCGATTTTGATGATTTTTTTTGTGTGTGTTCCAGTGGATTCGATTCGGACAACGTCTGCCAGGCCCGCTATATATATATAAATAGACCCAAAGCACTCAGGGATAACGTATCTGATCTTTCTATTTGCGAAAGATTTTTTAAAAACGGACCGATGATTTCGGAGATTACGAACACACTCTACAAAGTATAGAGATGTTCCTAAACTTTTTTATTGGTCTGAGTCCTAAACATTATTTTTCTAAATTTGTTTGTCATAATACTTAAGACGCAACTGGCTATTCAAATTAAAAAACTGGCCAAGTGCGAGTCATCTCGCGCACGAAGGGTTCCGTACCATTATATTTATCTATACAACATTAGACATCGAACAAAAATACGGCAAAAAATCACGTTTGTCGTAAGGGAGCCCCCGTAACTTCTCGAGACCCAAAATTCAACACCTTCAAGCTATTGTCATACTCAAACACAAAACACGACTTTCATAGCAACATTTGAACTTAATATTTCCATTTACAAGTATTATCTATCATTCTCAATGTTACGACTATTATCCCCGAAATATGATACCCCAAGGCCTGAAGTGACAAGACACTGTCATCTAAACCCTTGCTCAAAACGTTCCTACAATGTTCCAACAATGTCACAGACTCGTTAAATATTTATTTTATTCTGTTTTTAGTATTTTTTGTTACAGCTGCTACAGAAATACGTCATCTTCAACTATGTAGCAATCACGGTTCATGAGATACAGCCTGGTGACAGACAGCCAGACAGACAGACGGACACTGGAGTCTTAGTAATAGGGTCCAGGTTTTACCCTTAGGGTACGGAACCCCAAAAATATATAAGCCCAAGCCTAGTTCGGGAGTTAGACACATGTATTGTAGGTATACTATTGAAAAATATGTTATACCTACAACTACATGTATTGTCGGTGTCAAATAAACCCCTTTTTTATTTGTTGTACTAATATCCAACAACAAAATGTCAACGCTAGGCAACATTTCAAAAACATTATATACAGGCTGGACCAAAAGTCCGGTAACATTTCAAATGGTTATAAAAAAAAAAAAGAGTTATGAGAGAAAATATGTTTATTTATTATAAAAGTACAAAAATCAGGGTTTTAAGTTTTTTAAATAACGTCGTCCAAATGTGTCCCTTGTTTAGTTTGGCACTCCTGTAACCTAGAGCGGAAATGTTCCATCACCGCCCGACAAGTGTTTGGAGAAATGTTAGATTTGTCACCAATGGACTTTTTCCTTTGGGGATACCTCAAAGGTAAAGTTTTTAATAACAACCCTCAGTCCATTGAAGAATTAAAAGAAAATATACGCGAGGAAATTCAGAACATTTCTCCAAACACTTGTCGGGCGGTGATGGAAAATTTCCGCTCTTGGTTACAGGAGTGCCAAACTAAACAAGGGACACATTTGGACTTTAAAAAAAATAAAACCCTGATTTTTGTACTTATATAATAAATAAACATATTTTCTCTCATAACTCTTTTTTTTTATAACCATTTGAAATGTTACCGGACTTTTGGTCCACCCTGTCACTCTATGTCAATTATTCTGACGTCGTCGTTCCAGAATGATGAAAAATATCAAAAAAATCACCTATACCCTGTACTCATAGCCAGTGGCGTGCCTTCCATTAAAGCTGAAAAGCCTGGCTTGCTATAGGGTGATAATAAGCATAATAAGCTGCCACCGACGACGCTGTGGAAGTGGCAAAATTTTGGGCCAAACATATGTAAAAGACTGTCGTGCTAGCGATGCGAAGAAGAAGAACCATTATAATAATTGCGTGTGCGGAACGATGAATTTTGAAAAAAACTTATAGTATTTTTATTCTTGAATCTATCGGGCTTGCCCTAACTTTGACCCCTAGGCACGCCACTACTCACAGCTATATATTTTGTGTGTGACCACTAAATATCCCAATTTTATGTTAAATATTTTAGTTCGATTGTAATTTGTCCACCCCTGCCGTTATTATTGTCACATGTCACCTACAGCGCGTGCCGTAGCTGAGTAAGTCCAAAGACATATGGTATAACTGTTCCAGTAATTATAATGATCATTGATACTTTTTGCTTGCATTCTCCCCTTTATACTGTACTAGGTAGAACAGGACAGAATATCCAGTTCAAGCGGTTCCCAATTCAGCATGGCATGTTTCTTCCGATGTCATTAAAAATCAGCATCAAAAGTCAACCAACAATGTTCTGACTCTTGAACTATATTTGACGTAAGGAAATGGTACAATTAGGGATTTGAACAAATCTCTAAGGGATTTGGTTAAATTATGACAGCGGCAGATGATACAATAACAACTCTATTGAGAAATTTCCCTGAAGAAAGTTAGTGATTTAGTAAAATCCCTAAACTGTTACAGCGAAATGATAAAATAATAATTTCAGGACTCGCATAGCTCTATCACATGATCAAATAATTGTTTCATTCGCTGCGACATATTAACTGATCTTAGTTCTGTCAAAACGATCCAAGGTACAAGTCAGACTTATGCAATTTGCTAAAATGTTTACATATTTTGTATTATACACACATTAAATACACATTAGACAATTAATATTTATTATTATAATTAAAAAAATTACGCAATAATAGATATACATAAAATTAATCTATACTAATATTATAAAGCTGAAGAGTTTGTTTGTTTGTTTGGTTGAACACGCTAATCTCAGGATCTACTGATTCGAATTGAAAAATTCTTTTTGTGTTGAATAGTCCATTTATCGAGGAAGGCCATAGGCCTATGCGAAGCTGGGTCGGATCGCTAGTCAGCATTAAATATCAGACTCCTTCGTGCCTCTGAAAACACGTGAAGCTGTTGACCCTGCGCCTGATCTCTTCCCGGTCTTGTCGGTTTGCCGGCTCATCGGACGGCTCATGAGAGTGAGGGAAGAGGACGTGCACTTGAGTTTGCGCACACACATGTGCACAATAATTATTATTGTGCACAGACTGGCCAAACACGCACGAGATATTATATCTCGTGCGTGTTTGGCCAGTCTCCATTAAAATTGGTCGTCATGACCGAAATTCGGTCTGAGGGCCTAGTGTGAGTTTTTATTCGAACTCGACCGTGACGTAAACTCCAATTTGTATTGATACTGGAACAGCGCAGTCTAGTGGCAACAATAGGAAACACAATAAAATTATTCTATACAAATCACAAATTGACATAAGCGATCGTTTACGTTAACGCGATCGGGTTCGAATAAAAACTCACACTAGGAATAGAAGAATATTATAATTATAGTATTGTCCTTCTGTTGTTTTTTTACTTGATACAAGAACCTATGACTGGTGTCCCGGGACACGTGGGTTTGACAGGTGACCGTATATCTATGAAACTGTGCATTTTTATTAGTTATCGGTGTGTTAGTACCTAATTAATATGCTGATCGACTAGAAATCCTGTCAAACATCGTGTACTTATTAATTGTTTTTTTTTTTATTGATCTCCTGATCTTCTGCATTAGGGAATAGGTACCATAGTTACAGATGATGTTACGATATAAAAACAAGGAATACACGTCATAACGTGTATTCCTTGTTTTTATATCGTAACATCAAACATAAAGAGCCAAATTAAATTAAATACCTTATATGTCTACTGTGCATTAAAAACAACATAATTATAAGTAATACCTATTTAATGTATATTTGCGACAGTTACAACCTATGAAGGAACACTGACTCCCAAAATGAAGGTTTTAACTTTGTTTGGAAGCCAGCGGTTTCAAAGTGAATTGTTTGCCAGTCTTTGTATTTAGTTTTAAGCACCTTGTAAGTTGTTAAATTCGTTACTGGTATTTATTAAAAATAAAAATGAATGAAAAATGAATGAAATGAATAAAAAAATTATACGTCCATAAGTGCTATAATTATTTAATTAATGTTTACTAACTTTTGGCCCGCGACATCGATAAATTTTCTTTCTTTTTTAAATTTAGATCTTTTCTTTTATAAAGTAGCCTCTATGTCCTTTCTTGAGGTTTAAGCTTAATCTGTACCAAATGTTATCATTATCGTTTCAGTAGTTTAGTCGTGAAAGCATAACTAGCTTAACTTCTACCCGCGACACACAGCGAAGTGTTTTGAGTTTGTGTTCGTAGCATCACATCCCAAATAGCTGAACCGAATTTGATTTATACTCCGTTCACAATAAGATTAGACATATGTACACAAACCTTTTTTACAGTCCGTTCAACCGATTTTTACTTATATTGCGTTGGTGGCATGACACATGGTAGCTGCAACAAAACAGTTTTTATTGTAGCCACTTTTTTGCCTCTAATGTCATCCTTAAGCCTACGGAATAGAAGTCAAAATCGGTTGAAGGGACTGTAAAAAAGGTTTGTGTAAATGTTTAATCTTATTGTAAACGGAGTATAGTATACTTTTAATTGAAGTGTTCTTATTCTTAGCTATGACTTAAAAAAATGTTTTCAGTCATTTCTAGTCAAAATATCGCTCTGCTGACCTCCAACAAGAAGTTGAACTAATATAATGTTGGTTGTGTGTGTTAGATCAACCTCGATATCCGTGGATCAACTCGAAAAACCGCAAAATAAATTAAATAATAAATAAATGACAATCAACTTTTACTGAAATGTGCGAACACTATTCGATTATTAAAAATGCAAAATTATATACAACTTACATCAGCGATTAAGGTTGACATGCCTTCAAATTACTTCGCAATAATTAATAATTGAGGTGTATAATGAATTAATAATTGGTGAAAAAAATAAAAACGCACATGCCGTGTAACCGTCTCTGCCGAATGCTAGGAAGTTACGGTGCACATAATGATTTGGTGGTTGGGATATGTCTTGGGATATCTACAGGTTTGTTCCTTTACAGTAAAACTTTTGTAGGCCATTACATATACTAATGAAGACTTAAATTCCTATTTAATAAAAAACACTACTTAGTAGGAACCTAAATACAAAAAACTAAAATATTTTGGTAAGTCACATTAACAATAGCGATGGTGGTGACCATCACTATTTTAATATTTCTTTTTCTAAAATACATAGGTACCATAAAAATATGCAGGTAAGTAAATGCCTTACTGTGGAAGTGTATCTTCAAAACTGGTGGTCCTGGCATCATATCAAAAAAAAGATTTTTCAAAAAAAAGAAAACCGCCTTCAAAAACTAAAAAGTGATAAATAACTTTAGCACAGAACACACATTACTTTACTTTCGGAAGTCGGTGGCGGTGGCTTTGAGTTTGTTGTTTTGTATTGCCACCGACTTCCGAAAGTAAAGTAATGTGTGTTCTGTGCTAAAGTTATTTATCACTTTTTAGTTTTTGAAGGCGGTTTTTTTTTTTTTTTAAATCTTTTTATTTTTCACTTTTTAGTGTTGTCTTAACATCCAAATCCATTAAGAAACAGCGACACACTTAAAAGAGATTGTAAAACCTCCAAAGATTGAAGAAACTAAAACGTCGTCTAAGTAATTTTTTTGGGAATTTGTTGATTTTCTCAAAAAGGGCTGGATCAATTTAGATAAAATTTATATGGGACCATTTCGGAATAAACCCCTTTCGAACAAAAAATAATGTTGCAAATCCGTCTAAATATGACAGAGTTATGCCCGAACACACATAAAAAAAAAAAAAATACAAACATTTTAATTGATAACCTCCTCCTTTTTGAAGTCGGTTAAAAAACAACTTCTAAATAGAGCCCTCACAAACATTTATTAATGACGATACATACAGAACATAAATATTCATATCTTCAGACAAATCAACCGACATTTTTATCTCTTGTATATCCTATCCACCAACACAGCACCTGTTTACACGATCAGGTGTTCGCAACACACCCTCACAATAAAAAAGGCATCACTATCGGTAAGCACACCATCCACTGACGTTTATGTTTGATATTCAAAAGTACACACGGAACTAAAGTGGCAATGTACAGCGAAGCAATGTAATTCTCCCATAGTTCCAGATGACTAGCAATCGCCCTCATTCATTGATATTTTGACACGGCTGCCATTCTCGTTCGTTACAAATTACTTTTAAGGGACCCTAAACAATTTGTAACGATAAGACCTTCGTCAAATCTTGTTTGTTAGAATCTGTATTAAGGAGGATGTTTTTCTTTTTTATGCGTTTTTTGTGTAACGTTGATATAGTAACAAGAAACAATTTTTTTAAATCACTGATCGTGGTACCCTGTCCTATCTATTTATAAGCAATTAAGGCCCAAAAATAGTAAAGGGGCAAAATATTGTCGGCAAATAGAACACTCCACCCTTGATTTAATAATAACGTTGATGCCAGAAATCATTTATCAACTGATGAATGTAGCCAAGAACAAAACACCGAAGTGTTTAATAAAAAATAATAAACCAATATTATAAATGCGAAAGTAACTCGGTCTGTCTGTTCGTTTTTTACGCTTACACGGCTTAACCACTGAAACGATTTTGATACAATTTGATACAGACTAACCCCCAGAAATCCGCGACTTAGGTCGGGTTGTTTCAAACAGTCGAACGGACGGTTAGGAAGTTACTAGTATGACGTGAGATGTTTAACGTACGTTAAATGTAACGGGTTGTTTCATGACATAAAAATCCGTCAGTTAAAGTTATTCAAAAAGAGATTCCATAATATTTTGATGTTTGAAGTAGCTGTTTGACAACACAAAATTCGTGCTCCATGCCCCACCTCCTGTCATGTCCTCTTTGCCCCAAAACATGCGACTGGATAGAATTATGCGCTGCCACCGACGATGCAGTGGAGGTGGCTAAGTTCTGGGCCAAACAAATTTAAGACTGTCGTGCCAGCGATACGAAGAAGAAGAAGAACACAAAATTACGTTGAATTGCGTTGACTGGTCGGTTATGGTAATAGTAACTTTTTGACGTACGATTTTGTGAAACAACCCATTTTTTTGATTTGACGATTGTTTACGGTCAACTAGATCAGAATAAGAAACGCTTTCTTAAATTTTAGTATTTTTATATATTTAATAAAATCACAAACGTCTTTTCATCAAAAGGAATAGCCATTGACATATATTTGATTGTATATTGTTTTTCTTCATACAGTTCTTTTTACTCATCGGTCGCGTGATGCTCATGGCGGTCCATGATTAGTCACGCACCTTCATGCGCCGACATTTATTCCACTCATCGTTTGCTGAATGTATGTTATTTAACAACGATAGTTAGCGCCATTTTTGACTATTAGCTGTCAGTAATGTATAGTTGAAACAACCCGCCCTTAATCTGCACTCGCGCGAGTCGCGATAACCGACATTCACACGGACGAAGTCGCTGGACAAAGCTAGTAGAAATATAAAATAAGTTACATTCAACGCGCCCTTATAGAGCACCATTACTAGAACTGCTGTCCGCCTCAATTTAAGACGACATCGCACCAAACATGGCCTGATTGACAAAAACACACGCGCCCACAAATTAATGACATATTGGCAGAAAATTATCATTGTTTTCCTATTTGTCATATGTCAGAGTAGAGGTATGGAGTCAAGTGACAACCCTGAAGGACTAAATAAGGGTTTCCAGTTCGTTTATAAGGAATTTGTAAAATAAATAGGTTTGATGAAGTCCTTACGAATAACAGAGATGGATATAAAAATATATTGGGATAATAAAAGTCGAAGTGGAGATAATCGTGGTTATATTTTTGACTGGACGTCTGTTGAAACGGCATACCTAACTACCTGTTTAAGATAAATTCTTCTGTAGGTTGTCATTTGGATCGTCCTGGCTGTAACTAAATATTATTTAATTACCTATTACTTTTAAATTTATTTTGCGAACTGCCATACTGTGGAATTCACTGACTGCCTCTCTGTTCCCCGATAATCTGATCAATCTGGGTATCTTCAAGGCACAACCGGTTCATCCTAGGAAAGCGTGCTCCACCTTAGGCCGCATCATTACTTAAGATCAGGTGAGTTGCGGTCAAACGCAAGCCTATTAGATTTTTTTATATAAAGATCAGAAACGAAAAAGTTCCGATTTATGAAAACTAGACTTATGTCTGTACGTGAAAAGTAAAAAAATAACAAAATATAAATGTGAAAGTAGCTGTATATTTGTTTGTTATTCTTTTGAACCGATTTTGATAGGTACAAAGTGCTTGAACACCAAGAAAGGCTATAGGCTATTTTTCAATCGGCGCCTTCGACTCCGCATTAACCGACATTTATTTATCGAAGCCGCGAGTAGTGTTGCCATTTTAGCGCTTTCGGCGCTAGATCTAGCGGCATTTTAGGGTAATCAACTCCCATTATTGGCAGTTGACTTCTCCTAGCGGATAATCTACCGCTTTTAAATATAAATGCATCCTTTTTACTTACTTTTTGTTATAATTTAGTAAATAAATTTATAAAATACTTAATGTTTTAAATCCCAAGGCGTGCTTTTGTTCTAAATAGGTAAAGCCATTTTTGTTCAGAGCAAAATCGATAGGTACTTACCAAGGTACTCGAAATAATTAAAAAACTATATTTACAACAAGTACAAATTTTTTGGCCCATCAAACAATACGGTTGCTGAACGTATCTATTTCTCCGAATTGAAAAATATCATTAAAATTTAGCGCTTTTCTGAATCTTATTCGTTTAGCGGAATGTAGCACTTTTCTTGAACTGATCTAACGTTCAACTCTAAAATGGCAGTCGCTGGGCAAAAGAAGCCTTCATTAATTTATAGCTATTTACACATTTCCGGTGACTTTTACTTAAAACAAAGATAAGCAGACAAACTGTCTTTTTAATTTGACATAATGTACAGCTGCAATTTACGCGGCAGTCTTTAGACCAGTTCTCACTTTCGTTTTTTACAGAAAAAAGAATGTTTTGAGAATTTTGCGGGGCGAAAATCGTCCGCATGGCTTTTCCTCAATAGCTATGCCAAGTAAAATATGTTAAGCAGAAGGCTAATTGGGTAGGTACTTGACACTACTGACATAGGTACTTTTTATGAGCTGTCAAAACGCCATTCCCTATAGATTTTGTATGACAATCACACACACACACACACACACAACACACACACATCACTTTTTTTTATTTCAAAGCAATTAAAAAATACGCCTTGAACAAGCGTGTAGTGATCAATGCTCATACCTTAATCTCTGTGTGAGAAGAGACCTTTTGCCCCACAATGGGACAATTATAGGCTGGTATTATTAATTGAATCACCATCATGTCAACGTTTAGATGTCCACTGCTGGGCATAGGTCTCTACCAAAGGGGTTCAGCCGTAATTGCCATGCTTGGCCGATGCATGTTGGCGATTGCAGTAGGTGTTATGGTACTCAGAAGGACGCTGCTGCCCCTTCTCTGGTTATTAATTGAATAAAGATTGCTATTTACTGATAATTTCTTACCAATAAAACCATCGACATAGGAGTTCACTTACGCATTTACACTCGATATATGGGCGCTTTTAAAAAATGCCTGACCATTGTACAGTACTCGTATTAGATCCGATAAAGAACTATGCAAAGAACGCCATTGATTCTAGGATAGAATAACTTTCTTTATAACCTATATATCTAAACGGGTCTAGTGTAAGTGTGTCAGTTGATGCAGCTGGCGCAAGGTGCGCACGCGCGGCATGTGCGACCAACTGCCAAATCGATGTGCGTACCACGATACACGCTAGGAATAGGGCCGCTACAGCCTATACCTTGCAAGACATTAAAAAACATATCATTTAAGTACCTATAAAAGATAAGAAAGATGTAAGATAAGATAGAAGATATGAAAGGAAAGTAATGATACTCAGCTAATTCTAAAACCAGCAGTGCCATTCTGTTACAATCTCCCACGGTGAACATCTAGGTGAAGTGAGCCGTCATCCGATTGTAGTCCATTGTAAATCCCTAGCATTGGGACAGATGACAATCTCCCTCGGTGAACATCTAAGTGAAGTGAGCCTTCACCTAGATGTTCACCGTGAGCCTTCTCCTAGATGTTCACCGAGGGAGATTGTAATAGAATAGATATACAGATCTAAGTTGCATCCAGTGTATAAGTAGTCATCGAAATACTAAGAAAAAGATGGTATAAATATCCTGCTGGCTGACTAAATTTTGAATTCGTAGGTGACACTCCCATGGTCCAGGATGGACGGGGGACGTAAAGGCAGGTCCGCATAATTATGTATCATTTGTCCGATCCGCTCGCTGTGTCCGTATCACCGTATTATTCGTCGAACTGTATCAAGCTCCGTATCTAGTTACGACCTTTATTTTACTCCGTATCGTGCCTGTCATATCCTCAGAATTGTCATGATCGCGTATCGAATAGCCAACAGTTTTGTGTCAGCTCTCGAACAAACATGAGGTGAAACTGTGCCGTATCCGTAGGTATCTCCTTGGATGATCGGACAAAAACCGACTCGAAATGGAACGGACCGTTCCCCGCTTTGAATCAGAGCAGCGTATCAAGACTGCGTATCATGATCGTGTATCATCACCCGTCCAGGGCCTCAAGTCTGCTATTACAGTAGTGTCAGAATGGTCTATCATTGATTACATAATTGTTGATTTTGACAAGTTTGGTAATCTACTAATATAATGGCGTCATTATGACTTTCCAATGATCAACCACTGACACGCCATTGAAAGAAATGATATAGAATGGTAATCTCGTAGAAAATGACAAGTGAATGAATGACTTAGGCGGTAATCTGCTAAAATTTTGACAGTTCCTTTGATCAGTGACCTTGCAGTCCTTGCTTTTAATTCGACCGATCAATGATCGACCATTATGAATTTAGCAGATTACGATGTTTTAGCAAAATGACAATGGAATCGTGTTGGAATGACGAAATTATAAAAATAGCAGACTTGGCCCCCAGTTAGGCGATCATGTTACGCATAGGCGATACCGATACGATGATCGGATCGGGCAAATGATCATACATGGACCCCCGCTTTAAGGAAGCGGGGGTGTTAAAACGTGCGGACGGGGGTCGCTGTAGTAGTAACGTCCTCTGCCACCCGCGTAGACCTTGGGTGTGTCACAGCTATACTAAGCTCTGTGGCCAGTATCTGAGGGGCGATTCCCGCATTTTTAAGAACGTTCACATTCAAATCTCTATACCAACCTCTAACATACTTACTTTTTTGACAAGTTGTTCACATTGATTCCCGATCTGTCAAAAATACTTCTAACGCCTATATTCTAACCTACATTTTTGGCAAGATTTGGCATGACGTGAGCTGAGGCTGATACGAGTTTGCAACTAGATTTGAAACATTTTTAGTGACAAGAATTGACCTGGTAATCTATAACAGCGACACCAAATAAATCTAAACCCTAGATTTTCAACTAAGTCTATCATGATTCATGATTCGACTACACCTCTCAAAACTTGTGCCAGAGACTAACAAACACAGATTCATCCGAAAGCCGGAAAATCTGGAAAGTCGTAAGTGTGACAGCCCTAGTTAGAGCACGCACTGTCTCTATGTCGCGTTAAATTAGCCGCAATGTGCGATTGCAAGGTCGGCGGAAAGATACAGATCTGGCGAAATAGGGCTTAAAGAGCCCAGCCATAGCCTAGCACTTTTTTATTTCCAATGATTTATTATAAATTCGACGCTGGCATTCTCGTTAAGATGCTAAAATGTTACGGTTTTTTAAATAAATCTCTTTTTTTAATGCATCTCCGCTTGTTTTTTTTATATAGCAGGTATTCTCGGAGTTTTACTTACTAGAAGCTTTTTTGTGTTAAATTTTATCACGCTATCGGATAATTATTGTAAAATTATAATGATGTTTAAAATACGTGTTTTCACACTGTTTTTCGTATTTAATTAGTTGTGAAGATGGTAAATAGAGATGTAATGAAGCAGCTGTAAATATATTCTTTTTTTTGCTTACTTTTAGCAAATGAATAGCATTTTTTTCCTATCATTACTTTAGGAATAGCATAAAAAGTAGCCAATCTATTTAGTATCGAGTAAAATGGATCAATTAATAAAGAACGTGATACATAATGCTGACCACGCCGTCACAATAGCAATCGCATTTCGTAATTTTTGACAGATCAAGAAATTTCACATTTGACACTAGGAGGTGCAATGTTTCGACATTGCACCATATGTATCCCTATATGTACTCCTTGTATCCAATAACGCACCTTACTGTTATGAAAAAAAAGTCACTCAACTCTATTTATGTTATCTGATATGGGTCTTTTATGTTATCTGATATGGGTCTTGCCTGAATTAAATGAATTTTATTTTTATTTTATTATTATTTTTTTGTGTGTACAATATTATGTATTTACTACATTCAAAAGAATTAAATATGTACAAAGCTTAAAAATAAATTAAAAAATATATTTGTATTATGTACAGTCAGCAAAAGAGATAAGTATCCATGTCGTCGGGAATAGTTGAAGATTTCTTAGAAACCAATGGGGGCTTTCAAATTATTTTTTATTAAATCATTGAACTGTTTATTCTCTATTAATTGTATTTTATTTTATTCATAAACACCTATCGGTTTCTAAGTAAACTTCAACTGTTTCCGGCGACATGGATACTTATCTCCTTTGGTGACCGTACAATGGAGGGCTCACAGGGCATCAAAAAACTCGTCCGCATCGCTCACAATGGGACAAGTGCCCAGAAGGCTAGCAGCATTACCACGTTGAATAGCAATGCTAATTCTTTGGCCCAAGAAAAGGCCAGCCCTCTGGTCACGTGAAGAGTCGACCAGCCGCTTAGAAATGTCTTTAAAAACAAGGTGAGCACTCGGACCCCATAGCCCTAGTGTTTCAACCCCCAACGGCTCAAACATACACGGTTGGCGCAGTGGCTGAGCGATCGACTGCTGCGCAGCGTGTTGCGGGTTCGATTCCCGCCCAGGGTAAACATTTGTGTGATGAGCACTTGTGTTTGCCTTGTGTCTGGGTGTTGTTTATCTATATATGTATGTATTTACAAAAAAAAATGTATTTGTGTATGTATATCAGCTGTCTGACACCCATAGTACAGGGTCTCCCTAGTTTGGGGTCAGATGGCCGTGTGTGAAAATGTCCCCACATATTATTATTATTATTATTATTATTATATAACTTCCAAGAAGGTTATTATATTTACGCCGTTTGAGGTTTTCGGCACCTGCAGCAGCCGCCCCAGCACAACACGACGTGCTAGGAAGATGGAATGGCGCAAGGGTGTCGACACAAGTTGTATCCCACACCAAAGGTCTACCCAACTTCCACGGCATTATGGTCATTCCATCTGGTCTCTTTCCATCGTCACGTGCCAAGCCATGTACCTATGTTAGGTGACGGCAGTGCCTGAAGCCAGAGGCCCGACTCCCACTCACCCACAGCCAGCAAGCGGGCACGCTCAGCAGGATTAGTGGACGTATTAATAAGTTTATTCCGTACCAACCTGCAGAGCGGCTCATCCCACTGTCTCTGGGAAGATGGGTTCACGGGCCGAACCGTACTTGGGCAAGCTACTTTCCAGGCGTTCACCGCATCAGTCAAGCACGGCACTTCAAAGTCAACCAGTGACGAGGATAAGATTTTTGTGGTTAACTTTTCGGTGCTGTGGACGGAGGACAGGAACGCCGGCAAACTAACACTGGAAATTTTGCGGACCCCGAGACCACCAAAACGAATAGGCAGTGTGGGTTGGAGCCACGCTCGGTCATCCAGGGCCACATTAAGAATTGTGACACATCACCCACATTTTATTTAGATCAACTTAAAGAATTACCTTTTTATATCGCAATTTTTTATCTTGTACGCCTTTAACCATTGAGAACCATTGCTAGATATTAAGCATATTGTAAGGACTTGTATGAATAAACTATTACTATTATTCACATTTATTCATCGTATATATACACATAATTTACATTTTTAAATATTAATAAAAATATAAAAACATTTAAAAATATAAAAAATAGTAGCCTACCGGTATCGGGAACAGGGTCCAATTATTATTATTAATCAAAACTAGACTCCAGATCTGCCATAAATACAAATTCTTGTAATTTTTTCTTGTCAACTTTAAAATGTAAGGTAATTTAATGTAATTTTTGGAAATGAATTTGAGATTAAAGCGATTCAATTTGGTTTATTCGAATAGTGTGTTCACAGTAGGTATGTTGTCATCAGCATAAACCACATACATAGCCCATGAGGCCATGGGCCATAAGTCATATCATTCTACACACTCACATACATTTTACAATAAATAATAAATAAATAAAATATTGTTTATTTGCACCTTCAAGTTAACAACATAAAAACAAGTACAGTTTACAATAAAATTAGGCCGAAAGGTAGTAAATAGTTTTAATTAAGTGTTACAGCTGACACCGAAGCTAAGATAAATTAATATCTTGTATATATAGGTATCAGCGCCCACCCTCATAAACAATAGCAATGATCAGAGTACCTATCATTATCATCATCATCATTATTATTATTTGAGATGCGTTCAAAGCAAGAACATTATCATGTTATTAAAAAGGTAATAGGTATTATATATTCACATGTCATGTGGTAGCGAGGGAGTAAATAGAAACCGAGTTTTAATGGGTTTTAGCGCCGTGTGTTACACTATACTTTTCACTACGATTGCGAGAAATTAATTACGGTCACTACCAATTCAATTTGCAATTAGAGAAAAATTATAAAGATTTCGCGCCAATGTCTTTTTTTTGTTTCTTCTGTAGCCGCAACACATTGCATGCATTCTACCAGAGATCGCCGATTTTAGTTCCATTTTCAAAATTAAAATGAGGTTCTTATTTTTTTAAGGAAAAATTAAAAAAAAAAACTTTTTCCCCTAGAGGATGAAATGCTATTTTATCCCCGCTTTGGTATGCTACAATGACGGCCTTTCTGAGCAAGAGAAGTGAAAAAAAATTTTATGAAAACTATTTGGTGCAAAATGTAGACTAAGAGTAAGTAAAGAAAAAAAACGGCGTGCAAGTGTGTGGTGTGTGTGTGTGTGTGTGTGTGTGTGTGTGAGGGTGAGTGAAGTGTGAGTGAGTGAGTAAGTGGGTGAGTTAGTGAGTGAGTGATTGAGTGAGTGAGTAAAGGGGTGAGTGGGTGTGAATGTATTAGCTTATTAGGAATTACTTGACAATTGTACTACAAAATTATGTTTTCTGTATGGTTTTCTTGTTAATAAAATGTAATAAATAGCATTATAAATATATTATATCATGTTATACAATCAATACTTATCCCAATATAGTAATACTTAAAAAAGAGGATTTATAAGTTCTACAGTAGCTGAAAAATTATGACGGTATGGTAAATAGCTTCTCCGTTACATCATAGGTTAGGGACAGGAGCCATGTGTTCAAACTCTGTTTGCATTCTTTTTTTGTCATGGAGAATTTTTTTTATTGTTTATTCGCAATATTAAATAACTTTGGTCCTAAATACAATTTGAATTTTTGAGCAAATGAAGTTCGACACGGTACAGATTTAAATATGTCATAATGCCTTCTTCTTGAGTTTTCTTTTTCAATTAGAGTATTTAGCATGCCACTGGAGTGCTGTCCCATGATTAACGTTAGCACAAAAAGCTTACGTACAGTAAGCACCTCACAATCCTTGTACTCAGTGGTTGGATAATACATAGGCTTAAAACAACAAACCTTTAATAGGGCTCTTTGAGCTCTTTCAGCTAATAAGTTACATGATTTCGCGGCACCGCCCCAACAAATAATACAATACGTTATAACCGCTTGACACAAGGAATAGTAGATCATTTTCATTATATGAGTATTGGCCGAGTGTCTAATTTGTTTGAATACGTATATAAGTTTTCTAATTCTGTTTGACAGGTTAATTATATGATGTTTAAAGTTCAAATTTTTGTCAAATATTAGACCTAAGTATCTAATTGTACCAACATTAGTTAGAGTTGGACAGGAACAATCCAATGATTCCTCGTGGCAGGTGTGAGAGGTTATATGATGTATTGCTTGCACCGATTTACCTAGGTTGCGTATTGCGAACGTGATGTATTTGGTTTTTTCCGTATTAAGTGAAAGGTGATTTAGAGCAAGCCATTTTTTAACTATGTTAAAACCTTAAAACAATACCCACAATCTACTGTTAACTGTTATTCTAACAAGTTTGATCATTCTGGCTTTCTCCTATCTTCAAACTTTACTTGTATATATTTAATTAATTCTAACATCACATTAGATGGCGTGTAAATAATTAAACAAACGCAAGAAATTAGAACGAAACAGTAACAATTGTAACATTTGCACTGACATTTGACTAAGTATATTTGAAAAATTCTCCACACAATAATTAGCGACCTGGAAGTACCTACTATTTACACGATACACATCATGACAAAAAGGCTGACCTATTAATGCCCGTTATTATTGTAATGGGACCTTAGACAAATGTAATACTATCAAGGTGTGACGCAACTGTCGTTCAGATACAGGTGGCCTCGTCAGGTGTAACCCACCCCTAAACGAACGCAAATATACCATTGCACCTCAGGAAAAATGTTCCACTACAGTACCGACACTCGCAAAGTCGAACACAACAGCAAATACACATTTGTAATGTTGCCTTTGTTAAAGAAAGCACCTTTTAAGAACTTTTGCCACATATTGAAGTCACGTGACAATACATTTGTAATTAAAATTAAAGTAACGATTGTATTTAATTTACGACGGGCGGTGTATTGCGTCTTTCGTACGGTATCGATCACTGTCTGTCAAAATGTGCTAATACGGCCTCCATGGAGTGATAATCATACGATAAATTGATAGTTTTTACCACCAGCAGAACGTCCTTCACCATGTTTCCGTTAATTCGTCACCTGCGAAACTAAAAAAGATAAACAATAGCCTCTAGACGTTTGGAACGCGTTTAAAGCAGAATAATCGTAAATAACGTCGAATTAAGTCAGTGGGTAAATAATGCAATTCATGTCTGCCTATATGTGTTTTATCACATACGTAAGTAACTCTAGATAAAATATATATTGCCACTGTATATTTATTTCAAACAACATTGTATTTTATTCTTACAGACAACTTTTTATTGCTCATTCTATGTATGGGAATGTCGCTATAATACTGACAAAGACTCGAAAATATGTGAACAATATAACCTCCTTACACCTTTGATACTTCGACACTTTAAAAATACATCTGTTCCATAATTAAATAAATTCAGGAAATGTCTACATGAGCCTTTAAAATAACTCTACAGTCGTCGATGGAGGTTGTATATCAATATTCATTCTGTTTTTTTTAATTACTCACCACAAAGGCCGCATGCTCTTCTGCCGGGTGGCAGGCTCTCTCGATAATGGCGCGCCGCGCTAGGCAGTATAGCCAGGTGTCAAAGGCGAGTGTTTCACGAAAAAGGTAAAAAAACGTCAAAAAGATCATTTGGCTAAAAAATCTGTGCAGGTGCTTGTCCGAACGTGGTCAGGCGAAAAGACAGCTGATCGTAAAAACCGAATTAAGGGAAGCATTAGTGATCGATTTTTTTTATTGATACAATGATGGAAGGATAGGTTGCAGATTGCGCGGGCGCATGCCAAATTAATTTAAGGTTATTATACCAAAAGTAAGGCAGACCTTTACAAGTATAAATTATTAGAATAGTTACAAATACGCGTGACAGCTACTGTAAAAATAGATTATAATAAATTCGGTGTCTATCGTAACTTTAACATGTTTATTATACTTTTGTTACAAACTGTGCATTAAAAAGAACCTTTTTTAACTTCTGTCTAATGCTATTGTAAATGGAGTTTATTGACTGTTATTATCGAGTGTTGAGTAAGTATCTGCATTGTACACGCAGTTTGTACGATATTAACTAAGTACCTACCTACACAATATTTTATTTTTTTAATGCCACTATGAAAAAGGTAAAGAATAAAAATTTATCTACAATATCGTCATTCAAAATTGAGAAATCCCGCGCTATTTAAAAAGAAGACTAGGATTATAATGGCTTAACTACTTACGTCTTGTCAAAATAATTATATTGTGACAAATGTCACAAGAGAACCAAGGTTACCGACGTAGCCCGAAGAATTGCCAAACTTAAGTGGCAGTGGGCAGGGCACATTGCTCGCAGAACAGATGGCCGATGGGGCCGAAAAGTTCTAGAGTGGCAACCGCGAACCGGAAGACGTTGCGTTGGAAGGCCTCCCACTAGGTGGACCGATGACCTGGTAAAGGTTGCGGGGATCCGCTAGATGCAAGTCGCACGGGACCGGTCAATGTGGCGACACTTGGGGGAGGCCTATGTCCAGCAGTGGACGTCTTTCGGCTGAAATGACGATGATGATGATGAAATGTCAAGCATTAAACAAAACAAACTATGGACATACATAAAATTTTTTTAATATTTGTAAGTTGAAAAAATATTTATTTTCTTAAATCATTGAAACAATTTGATAACATAAAAAAAATTCAGTGTGTACTTATGTACGCGCGTGAGAAGTTATACTTCTTCGAGTCACAAAATAGCAACGAAGGCAGTAAGTAGTTCAGCATGTACGTCAGAGATGGCGTTGTTTACAATTACTCCCGTGAGAATTTTGTGTGACGCTGTGCGCGCGCATCGTAAAATTTCACTCTCATCATTTTTTCATAACGCGCCTAAAGAAGTATAACTTCAATATTGCATTAATTATCGAACAAATTGCGACACATATCGAGGTAAGTATTTTGAATATTCAAATTCTGCGATAGTCATGCCAGCGAATGTATGAATGAGTATTTTTTTTTTACGTGTTGAAGATATCGGCCAGTACCTCGATACAGCTGCCCGCTTCCGCCATTTTTTGTGACCTTGTACCATTCGTTCCATTTATAAAAAAGTTATTCTTTTTCTTTGTGACTGCATAATGGGTTCCGTACAACCATTTGACTAGTAATCTTTTTTAGAAATAAACCTATAGGTAACCGTTGACAATGCTGTTACAATGAGATAATGATATTTAATAACAATTAAGGTTTTGTGAGTAGCCTGTCGGGTAGGTTGGTTGCACTGGGAGCAATCAATTATAACGAAAATATTGATTAAGCTTCTGCCCGCGACTTCATCCGCGTAGAAGTTAAGTGAATAAATATAGTAATAAATCCATAAAATGCGGATGGGATATGTTTTAAAACAGTAAAATATATTTCTAATTGGCCATCTAACAAACAAAGTTGACCTCTTTTATAATATTAGTAGTAGTACCTCAAAATGAATTCACGATCTTATTCAACCTGAAATCATTACGGATCCCTACAAATTGATAAACCTCAAAGGTGCGTTCGGTCTGTGTAGATGTTTTTAATTTTGGAACGCGTGTAAAGCAAGCTATTTGTCATTCATTCTTTCTTTTGCCGCGAAATAAATTATAAAATAAAATGTCGACGTATATTTACAGCGTGTACGGGAGATAAATTAATTTGTGAACTAAGGTAATCATTGGCATTTAGAAAAATAAGCTGTTAATCAAAGAATTTTAAATGTCAAGTACTTACAAATCAATTTTTCTAGATGTATTTTTTTTTTTTTGGGACACTACAAAACGAATAGTAAAAGTCGGTCTCGTTCCGTGTAGTCGTAAAGATGGAAAGTAAAATGAATTACATATTTTTATGTTCATGGGGGCTTAGAAACTAGCACCTGCTGTCTTTTCAGTGACTTTAATGTGAGTCTTGGATTCCTGGCTTGACGGATATTTTTGCTATGATGGGAAAGAAAAGAAAGATGTAGGTATCTTTTTGAGGCCAAAAGGTAGCTACATCTCAGCCTACGCAAGTAGGCTAACGAAGTACCTACCTCAATGCCGGGGGAATCAACAGTTACCTACATTCTTCTATTTACTAATCGAAACAGGTAACTTACACAAACTTTCAAATCCAAAATCTTGAAAACTAAACCGATGTTTATTGAAATTGATACGTATACTTAGGAATGCAAGATACAAAATAATTTTGTAGTTAATTCCGAATGAAAGATTTCTACATCAACTTTCTTAGATTTTGATTACAGGCACACTGGGTGGGAATAGTGACGGGACGATGGTAATAGTTTTATTTTCTGCTATTTACATTATGTACCTACTAATATAGATTTAAGAGAATTGTTACTAACACATTATATGGATTCTGTCCGAAATAAATGAATAATAATTATTACGTTTTTTTTTTAAAGAGGCAATTTATTTATTTATTTCTATTAAAATCTATTGAAAAGATACCTAATGTGTTTATATAGTTATTTTGTCCCAATACATAACAAAACGAGTGACCAATATACGACATTTTGTTTCTGTAGTCACTGCTCACCGCGTCGTGCAACTCATTAAATACTAAGGTAATGTAATTAATCAGAGAAGACAAATACAGCAGGTACCTTCGAGTTTACATAACGTCAATTGTTTCAAATAAATCAAGCGGCTATTTAAGAGTACGTTAGGCTAGTACCACACCACACGACGCATGTCACAAGTGCATTCTGTCGGCAGAAGCGCGCCCGGCGCCGCCGTGGCGCCTTTTCGCATTACTATAGTCACCATTGTGCGAATTGGCCATTGACTGTTGATGCAAGCCCTAGTTTATCTCTCGCGGTCTTTTGATGAAGGCACAGTACTTAGTTGCCCAAAATAAGAATGGCAGACCGATATAGAATCCAATTCGAAGACAGAATAGTAGGTAACTTACTAAACGTGGAAGCACCCCAATAAATATTTTTTTGAATTAAGTTTGTGCATGAAAAATAGTATTTTTTCAAAAAAAAAAAATAAATTAGGTATTTATTTTGTTACAACTAGATCCAAAGGTTAGTAGTTATACAAAAACTTAGAAAAACTATTGTTAAAATCAATTACAAACTACAACACTCATCATAGACATCTAATTATATACATAAATGCCCCTGTGCTATGACACCCTGCCCCGTCAACATAACCAATAGATACCTTCCTAAAAGATCACCAGGTGAACGAAATGCCTCAACACAGGTGCACGTAGAGCTTATCTTAGCTTCAGCTATAATTTTCAGGATGCCTTTTACCTGAAAGTGTTTTATTTTATTTGATTAATATTTTAATTGAATAAAAATGCGATGCTCTTTTTAACTCCTGAAAATGAAAGCTCAAAATCACTGACTTTTGAACATACGCAGTGGCCATTGCTTGTCAAGCGCAGTGTCCGGCGCGTGCTAATCGGTGACGAATCTGTGAAATTGGCTCGTCGCGGCGGCCCGCGCTACTCCATCTCGCTAGATACACCTCCGAAGCTCAGTGTGGTGCAAGCCTTACACTGTTAGCGGTAACTAAGAAATTAGGGAAGAGGATCCAACATTAATGAATGAATGAATGAATGATTTTATTTGCAAAAAGATTTTTTAAAATAAAATATAGTGATACCTTCGCTATACCTACATAACTGCTATGTAAAATTATTTAAAATTATATAAATACTAAAACAATTACAATTTTAATAATTTTATGAAGCAGTTATTTGACTCGAGTGCCTCATGCTTGTCAACGAACTACAGCGGAATATTATTTTTTATGAAATCACGTCAGGATTTGAAATGTCTGGTGCACTGCCGAACTCAGTGATGCCCCGTAGGTATATTTACTTCCAATTGCGGCACAAAATCTTTTAGTAATCTTAGACAGTATTAATGCATTTTTATAAGAAAGCTAAATTAAAAAATTGAGTGAAAAGAATCTGCGTAGAGTTTCTTGCTTGTCTGGCCGCTGTCGCTTTTAATGTGAACTTCCACACAGCTTCCGTGTCGCACGTTAGTTTATATTAGATAGGTACACGTTTCATTACTTAAGTAAACTATTCAGATAAAAGGTTTATGTTAGTTAAAAAACTAAGAGTAATCAATATACCTACACGACTTTTTTTATGAACCATGTAAATCAATTGTTTTTCTTCACTATAAATAAACTAGTTTTTGCCTCCGATCTCGTCCGCGTGATTATTTTTACGGATGCCTAGTTTTTACAGAAATATAAACTATAACACTCAGAGATAACGTAGCTTTTTATTAGCGAAAGAATTTACAGAATTGTACTAGTAGTTACGGAGATTGGCCCGAACTCACATTATGAAACAAAAGGCAGATAGACCGTGCGGAACACTGAGAGTGAAGCCACCAAAGCAAATACAAATTCAAAAACGAATACCTACAATTCGGTTTGCCCTTTACTGACACGAGTCAGACAAGCACGAAGCGAAGCATCGCTAAAAAAACAAATACTAATACAAATAAAATTGCTAAAGCGAATACAATCATGAGATTGTAGTATTCGTTTTTAATTTCTATTTTCTTTTGTGGCTTCACTTGCAGTGTCCCGCACGGTCTATCTGCCTTTTGTTTGATAATCTGAGGGCCCAAACAAACACAACCTCAACTTTAATTTATAATATGAAGCTATATAGTGATTGGCTTGAGGAGCTTCGTGGTTAAGTTAAAGCCGTACAGATCGGTCGGTCAAAGGTTAAGCTACGCTAGCCGCGGTCGGTCTGTGGATAGGTGACCATCCCTTTCCTACCGAGTTCCCTCCGTGCCTCGGAAAGCACGTAAAGCCGTTGGTCCTGGCTGTCATGTAGATCTTTGGCAGTCGTTATGGGTAGTCAGAAGCTAGAAAGTCTGACAACCAGTCTTACCAAGGGATATCGTGTTACCTAGTAACTGGGTTGTGGAGATCCGATAGGCAGTCGCTCCATGTAAAATGCTGGTATTCAGTTACATTCGGTTAGACTGGAAGCCGACCCCAACAGAGTTAGAAAAAAACTAGGCAGATGATAAAAGTAATGATTGGCTTCTACTATAATTTTGATATATAACAGTTTTTTTAACAATTTTGCTATTGAATAGAGTCACGATGAATTGCAGCTAATTATCAGTGAGTTAGTGACAAAACTATCATTAGATTAATGGAGACTTCAAATTGAAGCCGTGACTTTCTTTTTTATACAAAATGTAAGGGATGGCATGAATTTAAAATGTCCATTAAACTAATGTTGGTTTTGTAGAGGTAAAATATAGTATATAGTGTAAAATATAATATAGTAATTTTTTTATAATGTAAATAGGCTTTTTCCCTATTAATTGCGCAGTTGCATGTCTTTTCACTTCTTGTAATATTCTACTAATAGTATAAACGAGAAAAATTGTGAGCATTAATGCATGGATATGTGTTAGGTACTCTTTTACGCTTAAACGCTAGTAATATATAAGGTGTTAAAAAACTTACTTTACCGTGTACTTGCTCGGTATCGGAAAACGAATATATGGTGTGGTTTGGGATAGCGGTTTTTGAGCTAGTTAATTTTTCACATGTAAAAGCAATTTATTTAAATATTTAACTAATCAAAAAAATTTTTAACACCTTATATAAGTGAGATTAAATTACTGTCTTCGCACAGCTTACAGCAAACGCATCTTCTATCAACGTTATTATTCTCGACACTATTCTTCGCTCCGCTAAACCCACCGCTCACCGCTTATGACATGCACGTACGTTGGGTACGGCGTCTTGGACATTAGACGCGCGTATTATTGCACTGACGATGACGTCGTCGGGAGCCGGACACTATTGATAGCTTCTACTTCTACTTCTCAGGTGTATTGGTCCCACACCTCAAACAAAATTAATGTACTTACCTGTAGAGTGACTGTAGTCAGGGATTATTCGGCGAATTGACTACCTACCATCTTATAATGTCCGTATATTCAATGTGTGCAAGAAACTGGCAAGTAGGGTAGTGGCACCAATAAATGAACAATTAAGCATTTTTGACAACTTTGAGGAGCTGTATTTCAGTTATCTCATGATATTGATGCTCGCTGATTTTTTTAATGATGAGTCATAATAAGCGCATTTTAGCGGCAAGAAAAAATAGAGCCCTAGGCGGGAAAAAATATTGCACACATGTATGAAAGCGGGGTATTTAATATTTTTTGGTTTTTCATCTTTTGGTGCCCCTACCCTACATAAACGTGTAAGTATGTACCGCGGGGGCTGGTTCAAGAAAGCGCAATAAAAATGTCCTGGATTGGCAAAACAAATACAGCTAAAATAAAATAATCTGTAATTATTTAACATTCATTTCTTTTTTCAAAATTTACTTGGTACTGCCACTGCCATTCTCTGTCAATCGTAAGTCACTTTACCTTGATGATAATTTTATATCTGACGATAATTTTACTACAGGTAACCCTGATAGTCGCCTAGTCTTTATTTAGCTTTCAAGGTCGCTTTATCTCTTTATGTGGTATTGCGAAAACTGTGATAAGTTTTGAGACCATCAGTCTGGCGGATCATATCCACCTGCCTTCTTTCGCGTATCTTGCTGCAAGGTGATAAGTAACAGTTGTTTATTATTATAATCTTTTATTGTGAAAATGTATCTATATATATACTTAACTACCGGCTGCCTACCGTATTCAGATATCTTACAAGGTCGGTCCTGGAGAGCGAATTACAAGTAGGTAATTACTTTAATTACTAAAACCACAAAGGTCGATGTAAACTTTTTACAGACACACTCAAACTCATCACGTAAAACTCATATAAATTCCCCTTGGTATTCTTTATTTGTTCCTCATCAAACAAAACACGACAGTAATTATACCTAATAATGGAATCTAAAATGCTCCGTTTTTGTGAACCTGCAATAGAAATTAAACATGCGGTAGTAATCCACAATAAATTCTCGGGCTGCCTTCAAAAGTTTTTTCGTCAAATTCGTTATAATTTACTGGAACATCTGTGTCAATTTGTGTTGACACGATTTTGTGTCTGCCAAGGAGCTGGCAATAAAAAAAGTAAAACTAACGACTTACAGCAGGCCGCACATGTGGGTTCCTTTTGCCTTAAAAAATTACAAAGAAAAAATAAACAAGTCTATTCCCAAATTCCAAATTCAAAATCTGTGGATTAGAGTCGAAATTTGAAAATGACGTTTCTTTCCATATGATGCAAAATAGTTACCTAACTGTAAATTACTTAAATATTTTGTGTCATTAGTTCAACTTTTCATTTCTTTTAGTTAATATTATTGAGTATTATTTTAAACCTTAAAAACAGGGAGTTAAAGTTTGTTTCAGCTGTCAAACACTGAAATATAAGATGTCAGAACTATCGCGACCTTTACCCATATGACTATTTGTCTACAATTTTATTTGGTGAAACGTCAACATTTCCATTTCTTTAAAAACTTGACGTGTTAACTAAAAATAATTACTTTCGGGTAGTTTAATTATCGAACAGCAGATGTGCGAACCTTAAATCGAACTGGCAACATTAATTTTCGTGTGACTTAATGATCGTAAATTACCTATTATCGTTTGTCATATTCGGGCATGAAATTTTGACAATACAAAGACGAATTAAAACCTTTTTTAGGTACGGTAGATGACATAATATTCTAGTAGAATGGGACTAGGTTTATTGCAAAAGATCAATGACATTTTTTTTATACTTACTTATACAAATAATTAAATATCTCCGAATTAATCTCTCTGACGTGTGTGTGAAATGTGAACAACTCTACGCAGTACTCAAAGAAAGCACCAGATATGTAAACAAACAGTGTGGGTTGCGAAAGTAGTAGCTACTTAGTAGTGCAAAATACAGATCTTGAAGTGTTAAAAGCGTGTACCAACATAACCAAAAAAAATAAAGTCTATTTTTGGTTTTATTATGTTTCGTTAAAAGTCGTTGTTGTTTGATGTTAGTAATCTAGTCTTAGGAGGTCATTATAGTGTTTTGAGAATAACCCAGTACCTATCGATAATCTAACCCCAAATACCAAGTAAAATTAACTTTCTAAATAATAATAGAAAAACGAAAGTACCAGGCATGCATAAACGGTAACAAGTTCTAACACCTGATACGGCACAGGTGCTATTGTTTAGGGCCAGGGGTCGCGAAAGCACGCGCCCGCCACCTTGCGGTGACGCGACAGGTGATCGCGGGAATTATTCGAAAACGGAAATTGCATTTGTTGTCATCATGACATAAGGTTGTGACGTCACTATTAGCAAGTTGATTGATTTATAGATTGGTTTTGTAGATTTAACGATTTAAGAGTAATGCCTGAAAAATTCTCGGGGGTATACTATAAGAAAGAGTTTTTTAGATATACTTAAACGGAATTAGTAAGTAGGTAATAAAGTTTTTATCCTCTGTACTTAATATTATAAAGAGGTAAAATTGGTTTGTTAGTTTGTAAGTTTGTATGTAGGGGGTAATCTCCGAAACGGATTAATTCCCCCATCCCCATTCCATCATCGGACGAGCAGAGATACGGCGTAGCGTCACCGCTATACGGTTGATGTTCCACGGTCTCGAACCAAGCGCTTTGATCCCACATTTATTGTGCGAACTGCCAGACTGTGGAATTCGCTGCCCGCCTCTCTGTTCCCTAATAAGTATAATCTGGGTATCTTCAGGGCACGAGTGAACCGGTTTATCATAGGCAAGCGTGTTCGAACTTAGGCCGCATCATCACTTAAGATCAGGGCCTCAAGTCTGCTATTGCAATAGTGTCAGAATGGTCTATCATTGATTTCATAATTGTTGATTTTGACAAGTTTGGTAATCTACTAGTATAATGGCGTCATTATGACTTTCCAATTGTCAACCACTGACACGCCATTGAAAGAAATGATATAGAATGGTAATCTCGTACAAAATGACAACTGAATGACTGACTTATGCGGTAATCTGCTAAAATTTTGACAGATCCTTTGATCAGTAGTGACCTACGACCGTTAGCACGTCATTGTGCAGTCAATGATCGACCATTATGAATTTAGCAGATTACAAACTTTTAGCAAAATTACAATGGAATCGTGTTGGAATGATGAAATTATAAAAATAGCAGACTTGGCCCCCAGGTGAAATGCGGTCAAACGCAAGCCTATTTGATAATAAAAAAAAAACTACTCATCCGATTTCAAAAATTCTTTCACCAATTGGAAGCTGCGTTATCCCTGAGTGCTATAGGCTATACTGCATTATCAAAAATTAGGAATCCTTGAGAAAATTCACGCAGACAAATTCGCAGGCAAAGTTCCTTCATAAAGTTCCAATTTGATCTTCAGAATTCAGATACCATTTTGCAATATTCTATGCCCAGTGCGTGACATTTTCTGGCATTACAACCATACTTTCCCTTTAATGAATGCAAGAATTACTTATTGCCTTTATAGAAATAAGTAGAAATATTTAAATAAATTGAAAATCTAATTCAATTTTCCGGCTAAGATTGGAAAGCTGTATCAGTTTGTCTCTTCAAAACGAATATTTAAGTCCGACATGTATTATTTATTACCAAAACCATGAAGTATAGGAAATACCCTTTAGCATTTCCTGGAGCCACCGCCGCCAGTTTGGCGCCTTCCACGGTCGATAGAACCTCAACCCTCGGATAACACAACCAAATACAAATGTCCTCATCTACATAACCACTCAACAAATCTAGTTACCTCTTAGAACTGATCGTGTTATATTGAAAATAGTTCGAGGAAAATAAAGAGTTGACAAGTTGTATTTGAGAAGTAGGAATTGCTCGGCATTTTCAATTTGTTCGTATTATATTGAGTTTGAGCTCGCTGCCAGATGTTCATTAAATTTGTTTTCTTTATATTTCAAGTTTTACTTTTAGTTTTCCTAATGGTATTTGGTTTTTGAGAGTTTGGGATAGTAATAAGATTATTTTTATTTAGGTACTGTCTGCTTTATATCTGAATGAGAGCACCTTTGCATTGCCATTTTTGACTCCGATTGAAAACTGTCAAAAGTAAAAATCTTGTACACTGTCCGTGTGCTATCTCCGCAATGCCCATTTTTATTTATTTTCACGTCACTTTAATTTTATATTCATCTACATAGACGCTTATAAAATTGATTCAAGAATGTATGAAAAAGCTCTATCAAAATCCCAAGATTTCGCAAATTACCACTTAGAAAGAGCCTTTTTATCACGCATCTAAGTACTGCCTCGACCCAGTAACCAAAAAATTTTACAAGCCTTGACCTAAGGTCAAGTGATATAAGTAGATACACTTGCCATAACTATAGAGGACAGTACCGCGATCCATCTTTTAACTTGACAAGTTTGAAGTTGCAATATTATCATTTTAAAAATATCACTAAAATGCAGGCATTACAATAATATAACCTAGTAACTACCGTTATTAGGCCGCTTTTTGACAAATGCTGTAATAAATGGAATTTTAACATACAATAAAGGCTACCTATATATATATATGTAACTGCAAGCATAACAAGCCTGCAAGATCTTGAATCTTGAATTTTTTGCGCAAGTTTGCACGCTTTCGTATCAATACCTATAGGACAGATGCTTGCACAAAATCATGATAGAGACGCCCCATCATGCTGGCAGTTACGTATGTAGGTAGCCACCACAAGCCACCACCTGTGGTAGCCTCCTATTGTTTACCAGACAAAGCTATCTTAACCGTAATAGATAAATATTGCCCTCTACGATTACACCTTTATTGAATAATAATAATAATATGTGGGAACATTTCACACACGGCCATCTGAATCCAAACTAGGGAGACCCTGTACTATGGGTGTCAGACAGCTGATATACATACACAAATACATTTTAAATACATACATATATAGATAAACAACACCCAGACACAAGGCAAACACAAGTGCTCATCACACAAATATTTACCCTGTTCGGGAATCGAACCCGCAACACGCAGCGCAGCAGTCGATCGCTCAGCCACTGCGCCAACCGTGTCGTCGAATGATAAAGATTCATGATTGCTGTTAATGATGATGATTTGTATTATGATACTTGTGAGCTAAGTTTGTCATTAGAGTCGTGTCGTGACTGGATGTCAGCCCGGGCGTAATAGAATCTACAGTAGTATCGTCATTGTGTGTAGTATCTAATGATAAAATGCCGTTCACACATTAACCAATTCTTCAAGATGTCAATAGTAGAATTTTATAAGCGGCCAGTTAAACCAAAGCGGGCAAAAGTAATAAGTAGATTGGTAATAGGTGCCGCAAACTGAATAAATATTTTGTTATAACACCTAAGAATATTACACCTAAGAATGTTAATTTGTTAACAAAAATAAATGATTCAATAATAAACATTGTTAATTTATTCACAAAATCTTTAGGTGCATGAATATGCAAAACTGTTTGACTTAAAAAACGATAAACATTACAGTACTAAATGTAAAAAAGCACGAGGGCGTAATACTTTGCATTACGAACCACAAAACGTTGCAATAAGAGCCATTTTACGAGCAAGTGCGTCAAAAAAACTATAACATTAAACATGAACGCATCTGCATCAACGCGTCCATGCATAAAGAAGATCACGATAGACTCTTTTCTAAAACTGACTTCACTTAAACTACAAACAAAGGGTAATAAGCGTAAGCGATACGGACACCTTTACTTATTTGTAGGCTAATAACAGAGAATGGAACTCTTTTAAATCTTCATACTTTTTCTTTTACACCGTCGCTAACCGTTAATTCTGCTAACTAGCAACAATAAAATTTATCCTAGAAGGCAAAAATTTACCACCAAGAAGGTTAGATAAAGAGCAGTAACAAGAAGTTTACGATGCGTCTATGGCATGTTTGTATCTGTAAGTACAAATATTATCCCGCCTGTTGTCAGGCTGTCTGTACATCTGCTAACACAATACCACACATGTCAGGATACTTGCAAGTTGCTGCACGCCTTAATAATTCTAACAGCGCAGTACCGTGTAATGTGTCCCAACAGTTTTATTAAAACGACTCTCTAAAAATATTGTAATCGTATCTTTGAATAATGATCGGTCATCGTAAGTGGCTGCTACTTGAAATTGCAGTTCGTGTATTGTAGCAATTAATTGGTGATGTTTGTAAGGGTCCATAACCAAAACAATAATTTGTATACAAAGGATCATTTTTCCATTTCATTCCATATATAGGTAGTGTCGCCGAAGATGGCCCGGCTCCTAGGATAGCCCACATTTAAAAAAATACAGTTATGATTATTCGAAACATTTGAGATTTCGTGGGTGTATGCTATTGGTACTATAGACAATAGTGCAAGTGTGTTTCATTACCGGCGCGTCGCCATTTTGGAGACTGATGGCAGTTTGCTTGTTCATGTCAAGACGATACACTTTTTATTACCTGCATTATCTAAATCCTTTCGAAAATTACCGAATTTAAAACAAATCTCTTTGCTCTAAAATGTGAAAATTCATATTTAATCTATTTATAAGCGAATTACAGGTGAGTGTTATTATTTTATTTCCTTTTTTTGTATTTTTACGAGATTATACTCAACCCGGGTGTAATTTCCTATCATGGCCCATAGTATAATTCCCTTAATGAATGACATCAAAAAAATAAATTTTAGAAAAAAAATCTGATTTATTTCTATTTTTGATAAGTTACTTTCAATATTGATCTCGAAGTTAAATTTTATTTTATTTAGTGGTTTGTTTTTATTTTATAGTTGATTTTCATTTTGATAGATTTAAGATAGCCCACATTTAAATTTTTGGTTGATTTTTTTACCTTTTATGAATAATGTTATGGGAAGTATGTGTTTTTATTTCGATTTTTTATGTTAAAAGTGTTTAAGAGTTTATAATGCATATACTTTCATTATTATTTTTCGGGCCATCTTCAGCGACCAGCTTCCCAAGATAGCCCAATAACAAGTTTCTAAAAAGTGTTTACATTTGTGTTAAAATGCCATAAACTGTACTACTTTTTTAGATATCTTGTTTCTCAAATAAATATATTACAACTTCCATTATCTTTTTTCTTTACTTTACTTATCTGCAAGATTTTACGAGGTTTTGAAATTAAGCGGGCCTTCATCGGCGCCTGTAGTAGTAGTAGTTAAATTGAAGAGGAGTAGTAAAATAAGAGTGTCTTAATGTTAATTATGAAGTAAGTAAGTACTATGAGTATTAAGTAACTAGCGACTTGACCCAATGAACTATCCAACACAAAAATATTTTTTCAATTCGAACCAGTAGATCCTGAGATTAGCGCGTTCAATCAAAGAAACAAACTCTTCGCTTTTTAATATTAAGTAAGGATTAGTACCAATTAGTATAGATTACGATTACGATTATTAAATGCCTCAAATATACAAAAAAATCTTGTTGTAAGATCTAAGTATGTTCCTAAATGTGACAAACAAAATTATCAAAATTATTATATTTAGCCTGTACTGTCCCACTGCAGGGCAAAGGCCTGCCTGCCTCCAATCCTCCCATCGGTCTCGACTTTTACCTGTCTTGCCAATTCTATAGGAAGTTATCCAAGTCATCCCACCATCTCTTTCATGGTCTACCGCGGCCCCGTCTCGCCATTTCAGGGCACCAATTTTGGGATTTATGGGCCCAAACAAAATTTTACTTTTTTAAACTTTAAACTTTTTAGCTTTCCAAACATTTCACAGTCACTGGAACATTACATAACTAGTGCCATCTATACATTTTCATGGAAAATGTTTGTGTCTTTAGACAACGATGTTTTTGCTACTCGACACTAGGTGGCGCTTTCAATGAATTCAAGGTTACGTAACAATGTCAGTTTGTATGGTCAGTGATAACATCGCACCCGCATCCAATGATCGCATTGGTATCTTATCATTAACATTGTAACAAACTTTGATACCTACTCTAGTTTCATACATCCGAGACATATTATGAAATCTGCGATAGACCTATTCTAAATAAAAGTGAAAGTGTTTAATCCTTTTCATAGAAACGTGTGTTTTTAATATAAATTTAATTGAATTAACCGGAAGATGTTAAAACGAGTTTTTATTGTAAACAAGTCATTTCCTGCCGCCGGTTTGGAATTACTGAAAAACAAGTGAGTATCTATGATTAATTGATTAAAAATATTTTGTTCATTCAATATTCACCGCTTTTGCTACTTGATCCTAGGTGGCGCTTTTAATGAAGTCAAGGTTACACTTAGTGCCAAAAACATCGGGCCGAACAGACAATAAAAAAATCTCCTAATTTCTATAATTTCAATGATAAAAAGGATGTTCTAAAATAAACACAGTATCTATCTACGTGACGATGACATGTTTTGTTTCCGACAAGAAGTTTACCCATCCATGCTTCTGCTCTCAGTGTTACTTTAATGTCATTATTAGCTACCTACCAACCAGGGGTTGAACATGGACAGCATTTAGGGGTTTAACATGGACGAGGGTAAAAATTATGGGGGTTGAACATGGACTAAATCCTATCGAGGTGTTGTTCAAAATCTATCTAAGTATAGGTACTATTCGGAACAATAATTGTAACCGAACAATAGTTATAAGTTATGAGTAAGTATGTGAATTTTACTTCATTTGTGTCAAGGTGAATACCCTCACTTAAAATACAATTATTTTCAGACTTTCACGCGGCTGAAGTCGCGGGACTGAAAAGTTTTATTGTTTGTTTGTTTAAACATTCTAAGCTCCGGAACTAGTAGTCTGAATAACGTAGCTTCGTTCTTTGTGAGTGCTACAGGCTTTATTTTATTATCAAAAAAGTAATGGGTTCTGTAAAACAACATTTACGAGGACGAAGTCGCGAGCAAAACCTATTTTCGCCCGCGACGTCGTCCGTGTTGGTAAATGTCGGTTATCGCGGATGCAGACGAAGTCGCGGATTAAAAAGTAGCCTATGTCCTTCGCCAGGGTTCAAGCTATAATCGGTTCAGCTGTTTCGTCGTGAAAACGTAACAGACAGAGTTACTTTCGCATTTATAATATTAAGTATGGGTTAAGTATACTAAGTATATTAAGTATATAGTAAATTAAGTATATTAAGTAGGTACTAGCTTTTGCCCGCGAATGTCGATTATCGCGGATGCAGACGAAGTCGCGGATTTAAAAGTAGCCTATGTCCTTCCTCAGGGTTCAAGCTATTTTCATACAACATCTTGTCAAAATTAGTTCAGCCGTTTCATTGTGAAAGCGTAACAGACAGAGTTACTTTCGCATTTATAATATTAGCATTAAGTATGATTAGTATAGATGGAGTTGTATGGATTTTAGCAATCGTTTCTGTACGTCCAGATATTTTTGACACTATGTGTACCTACACAAAAACTTTAATGTATCCATGACCACCGGTGACATCATATCTACTCGTACCAGTCTAGCGTGTGGTAGATAGTCATTACGAGCATTATTATAACACTATCGATGTATATTTTATCCGGTATCGATATGGTAACAAGATAATATAGATATCTACCATATTTATAAAGTAATAAAGACTTTTTTGTTAAAACAAAGCCGCATTGAAGTTTATAAGATATATGTCTGAGACGTTTAGGATAGCAAGTCAGTGTAATTATGAGTGATCTTGAATTTATTTATTTTATTTTATAAATAAAATAATAAATATTTATAAATCGAGTGTTTTTTTATTATTAGTTGTGATAAAATATTCAGAAGATGTCTCTGGAACGCGTTCTAGTCATTCACAAATCGTACCCAATCGCCGGTTTAGAAGTACTGAAAAATAAGTGAGTACCTAGTCACCTAACTTTAATTAAACAATTGGTCGTCTACTCTACAACTGATGCACACATTTTATTTAGTTTTTTTGCCCCATGATAGGAATCTCGCCTGTTTCGTGAGTGCGTTTACAAACATAAACTCACAAACGCTAAACATGTAGGACTCGGAAGAATTAGCCGTAGGCCATACAATTATTTGCTCCGTGCGGGAATCGAACCCGCAACACGCAGTACAATGGCCAATTGGTGGGTGTCGTCTTTGCCAAACACATAATCATCTAGAGACCTGCCCTACGTTTTGGAACGAGCAACTAGTTTCAACTTTCTGACTAACTGACTCTGCCAATTCAAAAGCTGTAAATGGTTTAATTGAAGTAGGTATATGCTTTGTCTCTAGATACTGTTCCCAGCGTCCCAGTGTTAGAATTTAAACCAACTCTCTGTTTTTCTCCGATTGGACGGGTCAGGGGTCACAGTGCTGGTAGGTACACTACATCCACAGAACAGATAAAAGACGGTATACCTTTGTCCCATCAAGTAACATGTTTTCGAATATTTACTTCTAGACTCTAGGTAGGACAATGCTAGTATCCCCACAATGATTTCCTAAATCTACTGCAGTAAAACAGTTCTTTGTGAAGGAGCTCGTCCGAGAAGTACTACCATACACCTATTTCAGCTGAAAAGCAGAAATGCTATTTCAGTTTAAAAGCAGAGTTGCTATTTCGGTTTAAAAGCAGAATTGATATTTCGGTTTAAAAGCAGAATTGCTATTTCGGTTTAAAAGCAGAATTGCTAATTCGGTTTAAAAGTAGAGTTGCTATCTCGGTTTAAAAGCAGAGTTGCTATTTTGGTTTAAAAGGTATCGGTGCTGTAGAAATTTAAGGCACATGAGACAAATCATCCAGAAACTTGTCCCGTGGGGTGTCTGGGACAGAATAGCACCCACCTATTTCATCACGGGGGTGTAGAAGGCGACTAAGGGAGAATCCGGAAGTCGTCCAGCGGCTTCTGTGTCTTAACAACCTCACTGCGATCCCCAAGACGCCTGCCAAGCGTAGGGATGGATTATGGCGAACTTCCTCCTCCAAGTTTGTCCAAAATTGAACTTCTTCCGGCTGATGATGATCGCTTAACATATTTCGTGGACCGTCCACAAAATTTACCCAATATTTATTATTTACAGAGTTGAAACTGTAGTGCTGTCGCAAGAGGAGCACGTGCCGCAGAGTTTGACGGGGATTAAGGAGGGTATCAGTGGATTCGACGCCATAATATGGAACACAAAGCACAAGCTCACAGGAGAAATATTGGACTTAGCAGGTACGCTTTAATTTACATGGAAACGGAGTCACGTTTTAGTCTTTACTATAATTTTATAAAGAGGTAAAATTTGTTTGTTAGTTTGTATGTAGGGGGTAATCTCCGAAACTACTCCTCCGATTTAAGAAAATCTTTCACCAATAGAAAGCTACGTTAGCCCTGAATGCTAAAGGCTATATTGCATTATCAAAAAATTAGAGATCATTGAGAAAATATAATAATAATAATAATGCTGCTGACATGAACATGAAACAATCGTTGAGGAAGCGCTTTTTTGGCCGCCTGATTAAAGTGTTAAATAGTCTTTTAACAGGCGGAAACAAGATGCGCGCCTTCAACGGATGGATCCTGCCAGTTTTTATGTAATCTTTCGGCATACTCAAGTGGACTCAGACGGAACTTGACGCCCTGGATAGATAGGGTCCGTACATTGCTGACCACAAATCGGATGCATTACCCACGGTCATCGGTAATGAGACTGTATATCCCACGGAATAGTGCACAGGTCGAGGTTCTCTTAATGCTAAATCCCTGCAGACCGTGAGGTATGCAGTCTCAGAGAGTACTTTTTTAAAGCCGACGTGGGGATGCACCGAGATGGGGTCTCAGTGGACAAAGGCCTCACCCCGCTCTTCTTAGCGAACGAGAACTGGCGCAAACCTGTAGTACTGGATACTAATGACAGCAAGAAGGTATGGCAGAGCAAGGAGCTCCACGGGCGCTTCTACCGCGCTCTACATGGGCCTGATGTAGACACCGCCAACTTCCAAACTCCGGGCTGTTACTGAAAATTCTATTTTTTTTTTTTTTACATTTGATAGGCATACGTTTGACCACTATCTCACCTGATGGGATTCTTAATTGAAAAACCCAATAACACTTTGCCCGACCCCAATCGAACCCAGGATTCCACGCTCAGCCAACGAGGCAGTTATATCCATATTTATAATCATAACTCCTTTAGTCACATGCGATCCCTCCTCTTCACATGACCATACCAAGACAAACGATTCTCTTTCAACTTTTCTGCCACGGACGCAACATTGCATGACAGCATGGTGCAGCATGACATTTAAATACATATTGGTGCCACTCAAGGGCGTCGCCAGGACTCGCCCGCTGATGGCCTAGGGGGGGGCAAATTGATATTTGGTGGATAGGAAAAGTATGAATTTTAAATACAGTCAAAGGCACATGAACCTTTTGGAATCTCAAGGGGGGGGCAGCTGCCCCTACCGCCCCCCCTTGGCGACGCCCTTGGTGCCACTTCTGTTGTGCACGAATTAAATTAATTTTAAGCTATTTATATCTCTTTCTCTAACATATATTAAGGCGGTACCCTGAGCAAATAATCTTGAGAAAATTGCAAATAACCGTTACCTTTGTGCCGCGCAAGAGATACAGTAGCGAAATACGCTCCGATTTTAGAATTAAATCTTTATAAAATCACTAAATGCGATTTTGAAAATAAAAAATCTACCATAATGTTCATTAATAAATTGCCTATACATTAGTGTTAGTAAAAAATCGAATTAATGGTTACTTGCCGTCTGCCGAAGAGATGCATGTTTTCAATAATTATTTCTCATTTCTGTGGTTTCGTTGTGAGGAGATTAGTTAAATACTATACTTCGTAAACAAAAATCAGATCTACCATTTTGGAGTCAAGATTATGTAGAAATTTAATCTATTTTTTATTTGTTGGTATTTCTTTTGGATATAGAGTATTTAGGTCCGAAAAACTGAACAAAAAACGGCTAGCGCTGCGTTTTGCACAGGGACGCGCCTTAATAAGAGCTGTCAATTTAAGTTGATCTAAAATGTTCATACAATTATATTTGTCATTAATTGATTAAAAACACTGCGAAGTTCAAGGAAAAAACTAATTTGACATCTCTAACTTAGTCCTTGTCTGTCGCCGTCCTTTTCTTCAGCTGCCTGTTAGTAAGAGATGCCAAATGCTTAATTTTAATTTTGTTTGTGAACAAGGGAATCGGCACCATTTTTATAACGCTATCGTTATTTATCGTTTTCTCTAATGCTGGCACTCCACTTGGCGTATTTGTACAAATATTAGCCTTATTTGGATAATTCGAAATATACTCTGTAACTATTGAAATAAAGTTGATTTTGTGCATTGAAGTGCCAGCATAATATTTTAAGATAAACACAAAGCAATGTAAACTTTTTGCCATTTATTTGAACAATATTATCTGATAACCTTCGTTATTTGTTTGCTTTTTGTCTAATGCTATAATAAATAGAGCGTAGATACGCACCGCCAACCGTTGCTTGAGGAGTACAATAGGAATACATGAAATTCCAATGAAATAAATTAGTAAACTATGGGTCTTGTCAGAAAGCGGCCGACTCTTGCTCCCACGGAACAGATAAATAGAGTCTTGCTCCGAATCTAAATAAAACTGACCAGGGTCTGCTCGAACAAAAAAAAGACTTTTGTTGAAGCCATATCCATATTAAAATTATAAATGCGAAACTAACTCTTCTGTCTGTGCTGCCTGTCTGTTAAACGGCTGAACCGATTTTTACCTGACTACGGCAAAGCCAAAGAGGGGTTATGATTCTGCCAGGCTATGTATGTATGTATGTTCATCTGTTCGCTCATAGCTCCTAAACTACTTATCAGAACTGAACAAATGAGGTATCGTTAGAAACGTCTTGATCGTCCGCTGGTACAAGATAAAAAAGAATAAGACAAGCATACCGTGTTTGGTACCATTGGAAAGGGGTTCACTAGTACCTTTCAAATATATAATATTTAGTTGCGACTTGTCACAAATTATTTTTTAAAAAAGGAAAGTTTACCTAATTAATTAAGATACGCATGCCGTGTTTGGTATCATTGGAAATGGGTTCACTAGTACCTTTTAAATGTATAATAAACTCCAAAATGGTATAAATAAAAAATAAAGTTTAAAAACTAAAACCCGACCACAACAAAAAGTGATCTAAAAAGTACGAAACAAGAAAATATTTCACACAGAAATCAAGACATAAGTACAAAATGGTCAAGGTAAAGCCGTGGTTGCATATAACAAATAATAATATAATAAATAATAATATAATAAAAAATATATATAATTAATGTTCATCGCACCCCGGGATACAGGCATGCAACCACGGCTTTACCGTGACCATTTTGTACTTATGTCTTGATTTCTGTGTGAAATATTTTCTTGTTTCGTACTTTTTGTTGTGGTCGGGTTTTAGTATTTAAACTTTTTTTTTTTATGAAGTATGTAGGGTATGAAGATGGCTGGAAAGACATAGTCTACTTTTTAAGTTGGAAAAACAAATGACATGGACATTCCGGCAATCGACCAGCCTTGACCCCTACCTTTTTACTAATGCAAAAATGTAAGATTTTTTAGCAAACCTAGACACTCACATGGGTGCCTTGCCATTAAAACTCCATCCATCCATTTCTCTATTCCCAGGTCCGCAACTAAAGGTGGTGTCAACAATGTCATCAGGCACCGACCACATTGACATCCCGGAAGTTAAGAAGCGCGGTATACTCCTGGGCAACACGCCCCAAGTGCTGGACGATGCCGTCGCAGATATCACTGTGGGGCTCCTGATCGCAGCCGCACGAAGGTTCAAGGAAGGAGTACGTGAATTGGAAGCGTGAGTCTAATCTCATTATCATTATCAGCCGGAAGACGTTCACTATTGAACAAAGGCCTGCCTCAAAGAATGCCACAACGAGCGGCAACCTGGCGCTTGCATCCACCGGTTACCAGCGACCTTGACGATGTCTCCGGTCCATCTGGTGGGAGACCTACCAACGCTGCGTCTGCCGGTTCGTGGTCGCCCTTCGAGAAAGTTTTCGTCCTCAAAGGATATCGGGTCTTCGAGCGATCTGGCCTGCCCAATGCCACTTCAACTATCAAGTTAGCTGACCTGAGAGCTATGTCGGTGAACTTAGTTCTTCGGCGAATTTACTCGTTCCGGATTTTATCACGCAAAGAAACTCCGAGCATAGCTCTCTCCATGGCTCGCTGTGTGACTCTGCTTCTCTACCCATCCACATTTATATTCATAACGTTCTCTTTTGGTCACATGACACGTTTCATCCCTCGTCTTCACGTGACCATACCAAGACAGACGACTCCCTTTCAACATTTCTGTCACTGACACAACTTTTAAACTTTCTCTAAAATACATTTTGTCGATAAATATTTATTAGAGATTTTTGAATTGAATGAATGTATGGATCAGCTTTTTAACAGTGTTCATACATTTAATGTTTAGTTAGAACATTTAAAATTGGTTTTCGTATAAAAAGTTAAACTTTGACCTTCATCTTCGTAACTGCAGGTTCCTAGATTGGTCCAAGCTCCAGAACAAAAATGATGGGAAGAACATGAAACATCGTTATGTGTCTTTGTACCTGTTATGGCGTCAGCAGTATCAGTCATTAATCGAAGGCTTTACCCTCAAGGCTTCAGGCCTCCTAAATATCTTCTCATGTTTAAATAGTCGCATGTCAGAAATGGTCTGGTCTTTTCAGTGTTATTTATATTACAAACCCACTCCATTCTAATAGATTCTAAAATAAATTTGACCTTGCTACCAATCAACTACCTACGGAAATGTTGTCAATTACCTGCAACTCAATGTTGTAGGCCTAGCACGAGCTCGCCAACATAAAAGCATTCGTGAGTTTTCGATTTCGAAATACGACAATCTTATAGCATTTTGGATTAATTTTATACGACAAGCACAAATAGGTAGTACCTATTAAGCACCTACCCATTGATTTATGTAAAAAAGTGCTTTAAAATTTTAAAAGTTACTGAAAAAGTCCATATAATTTATGCTAATTTTACTCCGCGCGCCAGTGATAAGCCCACTGTTTTCATGTTTATTTATAATGGTGAAGTGACATGAATGTGTGCATATTACTAAGAAACTATCTTTTGCGACTTTTAGCCAGACGTAACGTAGTTCCCATATTAGCGAAGGAATTTGCATAGAACCAGTAGTTCCGGAGATTAAACCGAACGAACAGGAACTCAACTTTTTAATTTATCTGGGCGACCGAGCCTTGCTCGATATTCTTTATATTCGTGTTTTTTTTAAATAAAACCTAGCTACATCGATTTATCGCCCCCGTAACCCCCTGAATACTAAACTTCATGAAAATCGTTGGAGCCGTTTCCGAGATTCAGATTATATATCTTATATATAAAAATCTTCTGTGCGTGTGTATGAAAGTGAACTCCTCCTAAACGGCTGGATCGATTTAGATGAATTTGTTAGTGTGTGTTCCAGTGGACTTGAGAATGGTTTGGATTCACAATTGGACCCGGTAGGTGGCGTTGTAGTCGGGTTCTAGGACTTTTTTATATTCAGGCAGGACAACGTCTGCCAGGCCCGCTAGTGTGCGTTACCCCAGCAAAATAATGTCGAAAATAGTAATTTAAATGTTACAGGCAATTAGTTGTACAGCTTCTGTAATTGTTGCGCACATTTTTAAATTTGTTGCACATATAGATTTTGAGTTATTCCACAAAAACATTTCCTGCTGGGGTAACGTTACCGCAGCCAGACATTTTCTTTTATAATAGGAATATTGAAATAAATATTAGCCATATAATTAGTAGTCTAGACGAGGTAAATGTTGCAACTTATTTTGTATTTGTTCTTCCTTCGACTGCGATGTTATCCAAGATTTTGCTGGAGTAACGTTTGTGGTTTTGCTGGATCTCTGAAACGGATAAGCAGATTCTTATCATCTTTTTTACATGACTTCTTAAGAATTAGTTTAAATTAGTTGGGTAATAAAAAAAACAAAATTAATGCACCATTCAAAGGTTAATTAATTAAATATAAAAACACTTCAATAGGTCCTAACACTTTGAATAAGAGCTCGAAAGACTTACTTTAAACGTTGTTTTGTAGCTTGTATCTGTCTTCATATGTATGTGAAGTTTCATTAGTATCCTGTTAGTAATAAACAAATTATGATGAAATTCAGTTCTCCACTTTGACGGTCATAATGCGCGCTTAGTTATTTGGCCTTCGATAACCCTGTATGTGAATATATATACTAAATGATATATCAATAATTAGTTACTTAGTTCAGTTATATTCCTGTAAAATTTCAGCGTAGTATATACAATAATTAACGAGATAATAAAATAAAAGCCATTAGGAAGCGCAACACCGTGATAATCCGACTATATTAAGGTGGTTACAAAAAAGCGACCGCGCAGTACATTATGCTACCTTCTAAAATGTTTAGTATAATACACCTTACAAGTTCGGTACAGACGCGTACACTGTTCAATATTCGATGTGATTTTGAAATAATTTAAGTCATTTTTAGAATACAACTATCCGTATTTAGCTAGGAAAAACTATTGTGATATTTGAAATTAGACTATAAAACAGTGGGGCTTACTGTAAGCACTTTACTACTTACATTGTGATGTTATATTATATTACCATCACTTTGTGATTTTTAAACGATATATGTAAGTATTAGTAGGCATAATGTGAACCTAAAACATTTATTCTATATCTGTTATTTTCTGCGATGGTTTTAAATCTTAATTTATATTTTAAAAGTGAAGATTTGTATTACTAAAGACAAAGTGTAAAGTAAAATTTAAAAAGTAATGGAAAATGCCATAAGAACAGTATTGCTACCTGTGATTGTTTTAAAGTTTTATCAATATTTTGAAAGTTTAATTGAAATGATTATTTTACCTGTAAATAAAATTTAATAACACAAATTCAAAACACTTGTGTACACATCCGTACTAAACTTGTAAACCTATCCTACATATTTAAGAAGGTAGCATAATGTACTGCGCGGTCGCTTTTTTGTAACCACCTTAATATGGTCGGGTTATCACGGTGTTGCGCTTCCTAATGGCTTTTATTTTATTATCTCGTTAATTATTGTATGTACTGCGCTGAACTTTTACAGGAATATAACTGAACTAAGTAACTAATTATTGATATATCATTTAGTTTATATATTCACATACAGGGTTATCGGAGGCCAAATAACAAAGCGCGCATTATGACCGTCAAAGTGGAGAACTGAATTTCATCATAATTTGTTTATTACTAACAGGATACTAATGAATCTTCACATACATTTGAAGACAGATACAAGCTACAAAACAACGTTTAAAGTAAGTCTTTCGAGCTCTTATTCAAAGTGTTAGGACCTATTGAAGTGTTTTTATATTTAATTAAATAACCTTTGAATGGTGCATTAATTTTGTTTTTTTATTACCGAACTAATTCAAACTAATTCTTAAGAAATCATGTAAAAAAGATGATAAGAATCTGCTTATCCGTTTCAGAGATCCAGCAAAACCACAAACGTTACTCCAGCAAAATCTTGAATAACATCGCAGTCGAAGGAAGAACAAATACAAAATAAGTTGCAACATTTACCTCGTCTAGACTTGTAATTATATGGCTAATATTTATTTCAATATTCCCATTATAAAAGAAAATGTCTGGCTGCGGTAACGTTACCCCAGCAGGAAATGTTTTTGTGGAATAACTCAAAATCTATATGTGCAACAAATTTAAAAATGTGCGCAACAATTACAGAAGCTGTACAACTAATTGCCTGTAACATTTAAATTACTATTTTCGACATTATTTTGCTGGGGTAACGCACACGGCCCGCTAGTATATATATATATACAAGAATTACTCGTTTCAAGGTATTAGGTTCAGATTATATATATATGATACGGAAAACAAATGAAAGACAGGTTGATACGCAGAAAGTTATTAACGTAAAACTTGAAATAAAGTATACCATTTTATCAATAGTACCAACTAAGTAATCCAGATGCGTCGGCATTCTTTGTGAGATACGCTATTTGTTTGATGCAGCAACTTCCAGTTCACTCACACTCTCTAATATTAAGCTTAAGCTCCAAAACCCAACTCGATCAGCGGCTAACAAGTACATTCCGGACTATAACGTTGAGATCTAACAAGGTGGAGTTGAATATAAGTGTTTTACATAAAGCGACTGCCTATCTGACTTCAACAACCCATTTGCTGGGTAACACGATACCCGTTAATAAGACTGGTTGTCAGTCTTTCAGGCTTCTGACTGCATAGGCGTATTTAGAGGGGGGACCGGGTGGGCCGTGCCCACCCCAGTATGGTCTTGTGCCCACCCCAGGACAATATCCTGGGCGTTAACCCAATAGGTTAACGATTCGAAATTCTAGGATGGACATCTAAGAAACTTCACACAAAAACCATTTACGACCGCGAAATCTACATACTTACATAATATTACATACAATTTGACAATAATTGTTATCTGTTTACATTTATTACGCTATTACTTTATTTACCTTATAAATTTAACCCCTTATTCATAAACAAACTTGCCTCGTACCCTGCGGGTAGTAAATCTTTTTGGTCCCTAGCTAAATCGGTCGAGTCAAACTTCTGTCGTCCCTCACTGCCTCTATTGCTAAAACCTGATGGTTCTGTGGCTCACACTGCAAGAGAGAAAGCAAACCTATTTGCAGAATATTTGCTTCTCTATTTGCAGAATCTTCGCATCTTGATGCAGGAGACGCAAACTTCCCCGACTTTAGCTGGCAACACGACCTCAATGTCTGATCGTCGCTTCGCCAAAAGGAGGTTCTAAAAGCGTACCTAACACAAATCTTGATGTGTACCTACAAGGCCAGTGGACCAGATGGTATTCGAGCTATAGTTCTGAGGACCTGTGCGCCTGAATTGTCTCCTGCACTGATACGCCTCTTTTGGCTCTCTCTCGAGACTGGATTAGTGCCGAAGTCATGGAAGCCAACGTGTAGCCCGTGCTCAAATAAAAAAAATATTTAAAAAAACAAAAAACCCGAAGTCATGTCGAACCTACCAACTACTCGTATAGGTGGACCTACCTCGCAGATAATGCGTGACCTCTCGGTCACGCATTATCTGCAAGACATTGGAACGTGTCCTCAATAACAGGCTCCCGGCGTACCTTGAAGCTAATGATCTCCTCAGTTATCATCAATATGACTTTCGCCGAAATCAGTCCACTGGGGATCTTCTCGCGTACGCCACGCACACCTGGAGTGACGCCATAGGGAAATATGAGGAAGCACTTGCCGTCTTCTCGGAACATATTTGGCATGATGGCCTAATGAGCAAGCTTGCATCAAATGGCTTGCCGTCAGGTTTCTATACATGGATATCGGATTTCCTGAGAGATTGTTCAATTCGAGTAGTCATCAATGGTTGCTCGTCTGATCGAATGGCTATAAATGCTGGTGTCCCTCAGGGCTCGGTACTCTCTGCAACCCTTTTTTTGCTGCATATCAATGATATGCTGAAACCCGGTACCTTTGGGTACGCAGATGACAGCACGGTTGTAGAGAGTTACACATCCAGCGCAAGTGCCAATGCGGCTGAAATCCAGTATTTCCATGGTCGAACGCTTGAACTTGCCCCTCAAGGCAGTCTCCGATTGGGGGCTAATCTGGTCAAGTTTAATGACGCTAAGACCCAGGCGTTTCTTTTCTCTGCCAAGAAGAGGCCTTTCTATCTGGGCCCTTCTTTCCGACATGTATCCGTCCCGATCACTGACCATCTTGAGCTTCTAGGAGTTACTCTGACTTCAAATCTTAACTTTGGGTCATTCATTGAATCAAAGGTGCGAAAGTACTTTACGTAGAAACAGCTGCTCAATTTATACCAACCACAAGTTCGATCGTGCATGGAGTACTGTTTGCACCTTTGTCATGGATCAGCTAAATACCAACTGGAAGCGTTGGAAGTTATTGATAGACGGGCCAAGATGCTCATTGACGACGACTCTCAGATTAGGGCTAGGCTCCAGAGCCTTGAACACCGCCGTACTGTTGTTAGCCGAATCGCCGCGGTCTTTTGTCGGATACATTTTGAAGAGTGAGCTTTGGAATTGCACAATTTAATTCCCCCATCCCTATTCCAACATCGGACGACCAGAAATACGGCGAAGCGTAACCGCTAAATGGTAGAAGTTTGACGGTCTCGATCCAAGCGCTTTGATACCACATTTATTGTGCGAACTGCTAGACTATGGAATTCACTGCCCGCCTCTCTGTGCTCTGATAAGTATAATGTATCTTCGAGGAACGAGTGAACCGGTTTATCCTAGGCAAGCGTGTTCCACCTTAGACCACATTCTGAGTTGCGGTAAAACGCAAACTTATTAGAATATGAAAAAGCACAAGTTCAAAACGTCAGTTTATAGTTCATTGTTCAAACATGTGGAACAAACATAACGTTACGTAACATAGGTAATTCAAAATAACTTAACACTTACTAAGTATGAACTTTGTCACTACAAAAAAGTTTATAATACCTAAATGTAAAGTTATTTATGAATTATGATAATAATCGAATCACACCTACTCGCTGACAGAACATTGGGTGTCGACTCTGCTTCATCGCATCGGCCATGACATCTCAGGGGCCACCGGGCCAGGCCCCCCCTGAAAAATAACTCTAGATACGCCAATGTCTGACTGTGACTACTAGTAGCGGCTTTCAAAGATCATCGGGAAAGAGACCAACGGCTTTACGTGCTTTCCGGGCACGGGTGTCACATACACTACCAACTTTCAAACTCCGGGCTGCATGTCAGAAATGCTCTAATGGGAAAACTTGCCCGACCTGGCAATTGAATCTAGGATCCCACGTTTAGTAGTCGTACCTGCGACCTGAGACCAACGGGCCAGTCAGTCTTTTCATCTTCAGCAAATGACAAAAAGACATTTTGGTATTTCAGAGGCGAGTGGAAGTACGGCGTCCAGTGGATGTTGGGCCTGGACATCGCGGGCAGTACTGTGGGCATCGTGGGCTTCGGTGGCATCGGGCAGGCCGTGCTCCGAAGACTGAGGGGGTTCGATGTCGCCAGGTTCATATACAGTGGACGGACAGACAAACCTGAAGGTATGTATTAAGTAGCTAACCTTTATTTATGATTACGTAAATTACACCATTACAGCTAAAATACGACAATGGGTGGGGTTTAATATGTATCTGTATCAAAAGAAAAAATTACATACATTTTCAATACACTTCAGTGCCACTTCCGTGAACCTCAGCAGGCTGCAGTGAATAAGGTCTAACTCTACAAAAATAATATAAAGCAATCATAAGGCATGTGGCAAGCTGGGGGGAAACTTAAGAAAGTTGGTCCTCTCTAGGAGCACGGAATGGCAGCGGAACCCAACATGATTCGACACCTATCCGGGTTCAAGTATTTGCACTACGTACCCACATTGATATCCAGAAAAACCCAGAAACACCAAAAAGCGCCATAAATGGACCAAATGATGCACAACAAAAACAATTTAAGCCTTGTGCCCTCTGCATAGCTCAAAATAGCCCAATAAGCTATGGAAAGGACTATGCTAGGAGCCTCCCTGCGAGATCGAGTCATTAATGAGGACATCCGTAGACGAACCAAAGTAACCGACATAGCCCAATAACTAAAATTGTAGTGGTAGTGGACAGGGTACACAGCACGCAGAACAGATCCGATGGCGCAAATTTTATTTTATTATGAGGCCGCAAAGTTCTCGAATGGAGACTACGCACCGGCAAGCGCAGCGTCGGACGTCCAGCCACGCGGTGGCGAACTGATTAAGGCCGAAGGAACACGCCAGTCGTTTCCAACCAGTCCTTTTGGAAATCTATGGGGTAGACCTATGCCCAGCAGTGGATGTCCTACAGCTGATATGATGATATGCCCTCTGCATAAAGTAATTTTTTAAACACTTATAAAAAATAAATGAGCACAAATTATTTTTTATGGGACATTTTTGATTCGCGGTTTGGTATCTTACTAAAATACAATTCATTATTATCAATGCATGCGAAATAAGTACCTTAAATATTTGATTATCAGTGGTGTTGTCAAGTATATAAATATATTATGTTATCTCGCCTAGACTACTCACCGTAAGTACATATTCAGTACAGATTAGATACTATACAAACTTATCTTAGGGTGCAGCAACATATATTAATAATTACGATTGACCATACACCAGGAATAAAGGGAATAGGTCCAGGTTTCCGGACGATGTTTTCCTCCACATATGACAGTAATGCCCAAGGTAATCTTAGAAAGTATACTGGTCAGAGTAGTAAGTCACAATAGTATCGAACCCGCAACTTCTTGCATAATATGAGCCTTAACCATTCGGCCATCACAGTGTAATATTATGTGCTTTAAAACAATCCTTGCCTTTCTCTTACAGCCAAAGTTCTAGGAGCAGAACGGGTGCCAAACGAGCAGTTACTAAAAGAGAGTGACTTCGTGATCCTCGCCTGTCCTCTAACGAAAGAGACAAAACATCTGATCAACGCGGAAAGTCTGAAGACTATGAAGAAAACAGCTGTAATTGTCAATATTGGTCGAGGAGGTAAGGTGTTTCGAATGTCGTAAAGTAAGCCCCATATGGACTGCATCTACTAAGCGACCCCCTCGTGAACTCAAATAGGTACTACTGGAGTGTGGCTGGAGTAAAACGGTCATCCATACTCATAAAGCCATGAGAACTTAGCCATAGTCCACGATCCACGATTACAGAGACTTTATTCCTAAGTTCGCATTTCATGAAAGCCATCGAAATGCAACGTTCTTCAGGTAAGTATCAGCACAGTCTCTCAAAAATGTGTCCCCAATGATGGAAAGAATACGTTTTTTTCCATCATTGGGACACATTTTTCTTCTGGATCACACCTGGGAACCCTTCGGTAACGAGATACCTATTTAAAGGTCAAGGATCCAGCTTTTTGCTGCATGATTTTAAGAAACCAAGTTTTAAATGTTTTAACTAAACTTGAAATCTCCCCACAACTCCTGTTCTGTTACATTCATTCATCAAGGCACGAGTGAACCGGTTTATCCTAGATAAACGTGCTCCACCTTAGGCCGCATTATGACTTAAGTCGTTTCCTCGCAATCATTTTTGCTTTAGTTTGATGGGCAGTCTATATGCGTAGTTCACGGGTTTGTAATGTTTTCTTTTACATTTCTTACAGAGATAATAGACCAAGACGCCCTGTACACCGCACTAGTAGAGAAGCAGATATTTGCTGCAGGACTGGACGTGGTGACTCCAGAGCCCTTGAGCAAAGACCATCCGCTCGTCTCACTGCCCAACTGCTGTAAGTTAACATTAATAAAATATAGATTTCTCCGTAAAAAGCCGTTGGCCCTGGGTGTCATTCGTAGATCTTTGACAGTCATTACGGGTAATCAGAAGCTACAAAGTCTGACAACCAGTCCTACCACGGGGTATCGTGTTATCCAGAGATTGGGTTGTGGAGGTCAGGTAAGTAGTCGCTACACTCGCTACATGTAAAACATTAGTATTAAGATGCATCCGGTTAGACTGGAAGCCGACTTCATAGTTGGGTAAAAGTGAAAGTACCAGTAGAACTAGTGGGAATAAAAAGTTCCATTATCGTAATATCTACGATGTTAGGTGTTACTAAATAGTAGACTATTTAGTAACACCTAACATCGTAGAACTACTAAGAAAAAAAAATCCCACTAGTTCTACCGTAGAACTGTTTAGTAGAACTAGTGGGAACAATCCAAAATTATGCAGATGTTGATGATAGATCTGTCCGACACTCAGTGTTCCTAACCTGACGATGGCTCATTTACTGTACTCAAAACCGCTAACACCGTGGTGGAAGCTGAGGGCTATGGTTGCACGAGTGGAAATGCCCGTTTGGTACATAATTGAGTTTGGAGGTGTTATTTTTAAAATAATGGGTGATTTTTATAAATTATGGGTGTGCTTATCATGCTGACATGAACGTATTCGATTCGAGCTGATTTTATAATTCGATTTCAATAGTTTTAAAGTATTTTAGTTTTATTTTATACGACAAGCAAAATTAGTATCACAGTATAATCTGTACCAATATACGTTTTTGTCCCACAGCAAGGTGGTAGTAGGGTGCTCCTAACCATAGGTAGTCAGTTTAGCCCCATAACTTTTTTATTACTAAGCGTACATTTTATCAGCTACTTTAGAGTCTATAGAGTACAGTAAAAGTTCTAACCATTGGATAAAAGAAAGGATGAAGAATGTCCTTTTGTGACAATTTTGAGTTTAATACTTGTTTGTTTTTCAGATATAATCCCCCATATGGGTAGCGCAACAGTTGACACTAGAAACCAGATGGCATCGATTGCTGCTCAGAATGTGTTGTTGGCCTTACAAGGCAAGCCCATGCTGTTCCCTTGTTGATGTACTGCAGATTAGACCTAATTATATCTAGGTAGAAAAATATTATTTCAGTCTGACTGACAGGCTTAAAAGTCTAGACTGTATCCGGATGCATCGGCATCGCATTTAACGTTTTTAAATAAATATCATATTACAGTAAAAAAATTAAAATAAAGAGATTATTATATTTTCTTTATTGTGTTTTTTTTCCAAACCCTCGTAGGTTGTGCAATTTTTTTTTCGCTGCTACTCAAAATACAATCCACCATGTCGTGACAAGCAAAAGACATTCAAGCCTTGCGCACTGGGTCAGACTATTCACTCACACACATTCACACACACACTACTGTTAGTTTAGGTGAAGTGTTTATTCACGCCGATGATGTCGCGGTAATTGTCTGCGCACCAGATCTAGACATTCTGGAGTGGCGCCTGAACACTGTGTGCCACAGAGATGTTATCTTGGTTCAAGCTCCTTGGTTCTTATGCGAGAGGTAGCACAAAATGCCTTTGAAGAGTTTGTTGGCTACGTACTACCTACACCTGACTTCTTAAAAGAAGGGCTTTGAAAAATTACCACTGTGCCGGCAGAGACGCATCAATAGCATGGGTGCATATTTAAATCGATAGGAATAGAAAATATTTATATAAAAATGATTTTAACTATCAATATACGGCAATTTCATAAGTTAAGACCAATCATTTACTTCACCAGTCGGTGGTTGCATCCGAAGGAGCATTTTCAGGTGGTCCCAATGCTACCAAGCGATGTCCTCTAGACTTGAAGCTCTGAAAAACACAAAGTAGTGAGGTGCAAAACATTTTATTTGCGGATCCCTAAACATATTATTGCTGGAAATAGCAAAAGTTTATTTTCTAATAATACGGCAAGGGGAAGAATACTGGACATAGAGTTTGGCAGTTACTTTACTAGTAATTCGACGACGGGAAGTATACTGGACATACAAGTTGTAGGCGTCGTAAAAACTAAATAAAATTTAGTAAGACAATCAAAATATTATGAGTAGCTTTTCGGGTATGTTATCTTTAGTTTTTAATGAAATTACAAGGGAATAAGTCATAAAATAATGAATAAAATGTAACTTACTGAAAGCCCGTACTGCGACTTTTTCCTCCGCCTCGTTTCACTGGCGACTGCTCGCGTCACGTCGATGTACTCGCGGTGCTGATTTTTAACAATGTAGTTGGATCGTTCAGGGTGCAATTATAGCACCTAGAAGTCTAGATATACGAACTATTATGTATGTAGATTTTTTTCAATTCATATGAAGTATACTGTACGGCGTCAAATTAAGGGTTAAAGAGATTATAATGGTCAGATTTCGGATAAAAAAATTACACATTTCGTCTCGCTTGCAGTCAGTGGGTAAACCGCAAAGCAAAAGTTACAATATTAATGACAAGGTCCTTATTTATCTTAATTATAAACACCTACCACCTTAGCATATATTTATAGAAAAGCAATAAAGATATTGAGTATTGTTTTCATTAAGTATGGTAAGCAAATACCTACTTGCAGGCCACCTGCAGTTATAAATTGCAGGAGTAATCTTATCATTGGAGTGCTTAGCTTATCTCAACAAGGGATTTCATTACGCCTGTAATTATGACTCCTGTGTAAATGTACAGATGTGGAAAAGCAAGGACCACATCGAAGATGACTTTTACGTTTTTGGTACCTATATTTTTGTAACATGTGATTTTATAAAAAAGTTGGCGACCGCAAACTAACGGTTCAAATCGAAAGGCTAATAAAGGTTAGATTCATTTAGTTTTTTTTCTCTGCTCTAAGACCTACTCTAAATGCTTATTAGGTATCCCTGAAACCGATTATTCCCGATCAGTATCATCTTGTCGTCAACACTGTTGACGATCGGGGAAAAAAAGTTTCATCCGTTCTTAGTGTTGACGAACGAGACCTTTATGCGATTATTCCCGTTCCATAACACCCCTGACGGTAACACTGTTGACAATCGGGAAAAAAATGTTTCTTTTGTTCAGTGTTGACGAACGGTTTTTTTTTCCCGATGGTTAGTCAAGAGTCAACGTTTAGAAAGGTAAAGTTCAATTGGAGAAAAACAAAGAAAAACCGGTTTTAACAAGAAAAACAATTTTCAAAATGATTTAAATAAGTACAACTTTCAAAGCAAAACATTATCATCAAAATAACAAACGAAAATAGGTAGGTACCGGTAAAATGCTGTAACATTGCCGTCATGCTCAACCATTGTCTATATTCTAAAAAGTTAAATTATTGCCGCTGACAAATGTTTTTGATGTCTATGGCATTACTAAAAGCATGTCGGCTATCTATAATATGGCAAAAAAACATTTCTCAGCGGCAATAATTTAACTTTTTAGAATGTAGGCAATGTTGAGCATGACGGCAATGTTACAGCATTTTACGTATTTCTTTTTAACATTACAATCAGCGGATCAGGTTCAATACGGTTGGCGCAGTTGGCTAAGCGATTGACTGCTGCACAGCGTGTTCTGGGTTCGAATCCCGCCCGGGTAATTATTTGTGCGATGGATGAGCACTTGTGTTTGCCTCGTATCTGGTTGTTGTTTATCCGTACGTATGTGAGATATCCCCACATACCTATTATTATTATTATCGGGGGATTTCAGAAAAAAGTTTTCATTTAAACTCTTTTTTAATATATAAGATACCTCTTTGAAAAGCTATTTGAGACATTTAGTCTCCTGTATAGGTATATTATATTACTCTGTGCATTTAGTGTTCGGTGGTATTGTCACTAATGTTATGAAGTTGTCACAAGGTATATTATATTACTCTGTGAGTTGTCATCAGCATCAGGTACCATCCTAGGTAGACTCCCTGTATAACTCTTTGAGATAGACAGCCTGGCGGACAGGTTCCATTCAGTTCAGAGGATATTATTGAAGAAGTTAAGTTGAAGTTGTCTGTTCGATAAAAGTCATAGGTACCCAGTAGGTACCTACTTAATGAAGAGTTAGAAGTGAAAACTGCAAAATATCCAAAATGTTTTCTTTGCATTATACGAACTCAGTTCAACACTAATTTTCCTAGATTCCTAGTGAATAAGGCCAACCGAAATCCATAATATTAAGTTCAGTAAAACGGCTTATTTACCTCGTTGGTGATGTTGACAATAATCTTGCGAACATGTTTCAAAAGCGTGTCAAATATCAAAGTAGGTACGTATTTATTATAAATTAATGATAAAATTGAAATATAATTAGTTAATGTATGTTCCGCTAGGTTTATCAAACGAATATAACTTTAACAAAACAGTAAACATGGAACGTAACTAATCAAGAAGTAGTTAATATATTCCAGCCAATGGAGACCCATAACTAGGGCTGCCATCACCTAAATTGCCGACCCCGGACAAACACTTCAAAAACCCCGGACATTTGGATGAAATTCAGTATTTATCCCGGACATCCCAGAAAAAAAAATAACAATAAAAATAAAAATAAAATGTATTCATTTAAACAGCTTGTTTGCTAGTTATTTAACAATGTTTGACACAATCAACTTAAACTACTGTTTAACAAATAAAATAGTCAACATTTTACACTCTTCTATTTATGAGGTAATTAAAAAATATATAATTATAATTTTTGTTTTTTTAAATAACAAATAAACTACATACATATGTCTCAATAAATTTTATGTCATATATGTAGTTGCGTTGGGTAGGTTAAGTACCTATCCAAACCCTAAGGTATTCATAAATTCTAAATTAAAAATTAGTAACAAGTTAAAATTTTAACGAGATCAAAATCAACACAAAAAAAAAATAAAAAAATTTTTTTTTTTACATATTTTGGTATTTTTCAGACTTTCCAATTTTCTTTAAAATATCTTTCTTTTCCAACAAGAATTTGTAAAAGTCGGAGCAACTTAGGTCCTTAAAATTATATTTAATTTTGATCAGAGAAGAAACCGTGTGTGTGTTTAGCGAGTTTCTCTCCTTCTCTCTCAAAGACTCTCTCTACGTTCGCATTGTGAGCTGGTATACAAAAATAATATTGTGCAATTTTAAGAAGTTCAGAATATAAATGATAGGCATTAGGCGTTTTAAAAAAATTCAGCCATAGCTGGTTTGCGCTTAACAGTTTATCTCCGTCACTAAGGCTCAAGCTAAAAGCTTTTAAATTTACCCATTCGTCAATTAACTTCGTGTCATCGATTTCTATATTAATATCCTTGAGGAAAATAACTGTTTTTTCAACATCAGACCATGGAGTACTTTCACTGATGTTTGGCAAAATCATCCAGTCGAATTTGTCAAAGTCTTGCATTGGTTTTTCCCACTTTTCAATGTAGGATTTCATTTCTCTGTAAAAATGTATACAGTGTGTTTTGAAATCAATTTTCGTGTTTTCGTCTTGTTTGTTCAAAATACTTTGAACCTTAATGGGCACAAAGTTTTCTTTTATTCTCTCTTCTAACGTCTTATTCAAAGACGCCAATATGTTTCTAGTTTCAATAACTGTGTTATCACTTTTTTCCAATTTTTCGATCTTTCCGTGGAAAACGTACATCACTGAGTGAATGAGAAACAGATATGCTTCTGATAGTGGATCTTCGAAAAAGTTTTTAATTAAAACTGGTGGTCTATTCAAGCTTCCAAAATAACTTTTTAATGGATCTTACATTTTTAAAAACCGCTCAATTGCAGGAAAAAGGCTTAGCCATCGCGTTTTTGAGTGGAATAACAGTTGCTTGTATTCCGATTCCGCGGCTGCACAGAATTCCTTCAGAGCTTCTGTGCGAACTGTGTAAATTGAGAAAAAATTATAGATTTTTAAAATCATCGTCTCTACGTCAATAGGAAGTAGATCGCATCCATGGTGCACAGCGTTGTGAATTATATAATATGCAGAACATCCTATGCCAACCATGTTTGGATTCAGTTTATCTTTCAGCTTGTAAAAGACATTATTTGTCCCTGATCGACTGCGCCGAAGTTTGTGTTGCAGTTTTCGCCAGAAAACGCTATACATTTCGATAGTAGATCATGCCCCCGAAGTTGCTTCAAAATAATGTCAACAATTGTATCAGATGTCTCATTTTCTGTAGATTCGATTTCAAGGAGCTTCGATGTGATCCCGTTTTTTTTTGCATATTAAAATACTGAATGATGATGGGGAATAATTTTGTGCTGCCGTGATTACTGGCATCGGTAGATACACTTATGAAAGCAACATTGATTAGATCACTTTTGAGTTCAGCAATTACGAATGAATTTTTAACTAAGATTTGTTTAGATTTATCGCTTATCTTTTAATTAATTGGGAATCCCCTGACACTAAAAGTGTCCGGGTTTCACCCGGACACTTTTTGCCAGCCCCGCCCGGACGCTCCCCGGACGCCCTCTAAACTAGGACAAATCCGGGGAAACCCGGACGGATGGCAGCCCTACCCATAACCAACCGCTCCATTTTTTTTTTCTGGAGCAAAGACCTTGAATGTGTACAGCCGGTCACACAACCTCTCCGGCTCTCTACACAGCAATACGTATTTTATCTTTTGATTTCGAGATACGATATCTTTGATTGAAGTTGTTACATAAACAATGATTGTACATTATGTAGCAGTGGTAATGTTAGTTGGCGTCGGGTTACCAGCAAGTTACGTTGCGCATAACACAATGACGAAAAATCTGAAGGTTTTAGTGTCTTCCAATGATTTCCCGGCCAGTGGACTCAAAGTATTAGAAGAACAGTGAGTATTATTAATATTTTAAATACTAAATACATGTTATTTAATCTGTAAGAAGTACCTACACCTGGAAAAAATGCATCAACCTGTTTGGTTAGGTATTTACAAGAAAATAAAATCAGAAAATGACTGAACCGCGTCAATATCACGTATGTAGTTAACTTGTTATCGTTTTAACAGAACAATAGGTAATAATTTTACATAAATACAGTTTAGTTGAAAAACATAAGCAATAAAATAGCTTACTGAAGCTATCTGAAGCCAGTTAAATGTTGTCTGACTTGCAATGGTCGTTCAAAAATAACTTGCTTGACTCGCGATGGTAATGACCTATTAATGAGTTTTGGACAAGGCCATTCCAAGTTATTCACTCGCATCTACATAAATAAAAAAACTTGCAATTAATATAATCGGTACCTACTAGACTAGACACGCACAACGTTCGAGTTCGAGTTATCCTTATTCAGTTCAGTCATAAACAGTTCAACGTATTTTATATGGATACTGAATTACCTACTTAGGTAAATTATGTAGGTGTCAGATATATCAGTAGGGACTGGGAACATAACTTGTGTCAATCAACTCTTTTAATTACCGTAACATAAACAACAAGATCTCGGTACGGTCAGCAACGAAAATCGATGAACACTTCGGATTTTTCAATCATTATTATTGAGCACAATATTAAAGGAAATGCGGAAAGTATTAAAAACCAATATAAAATATACTCTTGGCAATGACCTAAAATACTGAAAAATATTAAATCGTATTATTTTGTCTTACTTAGACGATTTGAAAATTTAACAGTGTTATCTATTTTCTTTTTTCCGTTTATTTGTTTTTGTTTTGATTTTTATTTTTATATACCTACATATTTACACGTTTATAATGTAAGGAAAGAGCGGAGCCTTCAACTACAGGCATTTTCTATGCCTAAATGGAGACTCCTCGACATGTAATTGTAAGCCAAATATGTTATGAAATAAACTTTTTTTTTTTTTTATCTACTTACGTTGCTGACTGTACTTAAGTACTATAAATAAATCAATATTGTGTCGATCCACTTTTAGCAATGTTTTAAATATGGTCTGGCCATATTTAAAATGTTGCTGAACTAACTCGGCAATATTTTCAGTACGGCACGGCCACTCGGGCAAGTATGACTGAAATACTATTTATTAATGATCACTCCACGCGCGTGTCAATCCATGTCTAGCAAGGTATGGTCTTGTGGCCATATTTAAAATGTTGCTGAACTAACTCGGCAATATATATATTTACGACACGGTTGGCGCAGTGGCTGAGCGATCGACTGCTGCGCAGCGTGTTGCGGGTTCGATTCCCGCCCAGGGTAAACATTTGTGTGATGAGCACTTGTGTTTGCCTTGTGTCTGGGTGTTGTTTATCTATATATGTATGTATTTACAAAAAAAAATATGTATTTGTGTATGTATATCAGCTGTCTGACACCCATAGTACAGGGTCTCCCTAGTTTGGGGTCAGATGGCCGTGTGTGAAAATGTCCCCACATATTATTATAAAAAAAAAAAAAAAAAAAAATATTTTCAGTATGGCACGGCCACTCTGGCAAGTATGACTGAAATACTTTTTATTTATGATCACTCCACGCGCGAATACACATTACAGCGTTCCTACACGGCCGGGCCATTATAGAAGTATTCACGGCAATATATGGCTGCAATAACTTAACCAGCATCATCCATCATCAGCCGAAAGACGTCCACTGTTAAACAAAGGCCACAACGAGCGGCAATCTGCCGCTTGCATCCACCGGTTCCCCGCTACCTTAACGATTTTAGGCTAGTTTAGGCGTTTTTAAATGAACTTTCTCTTGCTCTCCTGCATTAAAACTAATACTGTAATCAGTTTCACAGTGGTCCAGACGAGGTACCTGAACTTCGGCGAGGAAGGTAAGACTCTGGCTAAAGAAGACCTCTTGAAGCTCATCCCAGGATGTTCTGCCCTCGTATGGAGCTCCAACCTTCCTATCACCAAGGAATTGCTGGATAAGGCTGGTAATTAGAAGTTCTCTTTATTCATTTTATTATAGTTTTAATGAAAAAACGGGCGCAGAAACGTCCAATCAGTCAGTAAAGTCCCGACTTTTGCGTGTTTGCGAAATATGTATTACTGGCTTTTGGCCGCGACTTCGTCCGCTTGAATCTTCGTACTAACCCCTTATTTTTTTCTGTTATTAAAAAGTGCGTTTAAAGTGCTTAGGAATAACGTAGCTATTTGTAAGCGAATCCGGTTGATCCTAGGCAAGCGTGCCGTGGTCCATCTCAGGCCGCATCATCACTCGGGTGAGTTGCGGTCAAACGAAAGCTTATTAGAACATGAAAAAAAACAGTCATTTTATTTTGCATTTTCTACATTTCCAACAACCTCTCAAAGTCGGCGAATTTTATTAGCGGCTGCTATCTATCTAGATTCGATGCATGTTTTATCATTTCGTTTTCATCTTCGATAAGAGATTAGGTAGGATTAAATCTTCGACTTTAAGACACATTTAAGTGAACAAGATTATAGGTATATGGACCAGAACGATAAGTCATTCACTATGCATCGCTGCTGTGCCCATATGGCTCTCACAATGACTATAGCTTCTAGAACGTTCAAAAACGACATGGTTGATAAAAATGACTTAGGTAAGAACGGGCAACCCGTCATAATTTCCAATTACAAGCGCTCGTACGTGATTATGACATTATAACAAATGTTCCTCCAGATATTTCGAACACACAAGTATCCTGTGATTTACTTATCTAGATTTTTTTGACAAACGAATTCAGTGAAGACGTGCGAAAATCAGTTTTTGGAGTAAAACTTCTTTACGCACGATTGACTTTGGGAATAAGCTGTTGAATGCGTGACGAAAGCATTAGGAAAAGTGTGATCGGGCGAGGCAAACGGAAGTTGAGAGGGAGATATAAGTTAGTGAAGATAGAAAGAGAGAGAGAGTTGCAAACGGATACACACATAATACATACTCAAATTAAATACATACATATATATGGAGCTAAAGAAATTTGACTTCAGTCATGTGGTCTAAAGCACACTCTATTTTTTTTTTTGCACAAATTTCATTTTGGGCTGTTCATAATGTACTCATCACATTGAAAAAGTAAAGAAAACATCGTCATAGAAACCTTGCACATATATGTAATGAAGTCTCCACAAAATTACAAACATTTTTTAACAAAAACTTGTAAGGAGATCCTTACAAGTTTTTGTTAAAAAATGTTTGTAATTTAGTGGAGACTTCATTACATCGACTGGAACAAGTTTTGTCAAATCTGCGCGCGTCAATTTTCATGCGATGTTATTGTGTTCTGACTCTGTTTTCTTCTCTCTGTTTGTTTTGGAACATTACGTTGGATAAAACAAAAAAAAATCAATCATGCACGCGTTGACGATAGTTTGGCCGGGAAGGGCGCCCTTAACAGAAGTGCTGCCGCACACTGAGCCACTGGAGGTGGTTTCTAAGTTGCTGCTATCGGTGGCCATGCGATGCGCAAATTAGGTAGTTCACGACTGGTGGCTTTGCTGATACCGCCAGTAATGGCTTGAGTGGTATTTCTGACTAGTTAACGCCCATGGTCCTTTTATGAAATATGACCTTCAACATAACCCCTTCGGGGAATACAGGCCTGGTATTATTACATTCCAGGTCCCCAACTGAAGCTGGTGGCGACAGTATCAGCTGGCTACAACCACTGCAACTTGGACGAGCTGAGGGCAAGGGGGATCAAGCTCTCAAATACACCCAATGTCTTGGCATCAGCTGTGGCAGAGATCGCCATCGCCCTCATGTTGGGAACTGCGAGGCGGTTCACTGAAAACCTGGAGCAGGTTCACAAGTAATATTGCCAACATTATAAAAGTGCTTGATGGTGACGTAGGAGTGCAACTGCCGAAGGACCTCCGTTGACCTATTGACCAAGGCCAAGACGAGAAGTTAAAATCACGTCACGACTTTTAATGGAATTTTACGGTCTATCTATGCCTAAGATGCGTGTTTTTTTATAATATTATCTGCTGGTGTAATTGTGTTAAAACATTCCTTTTTTGATGACAGAGGTGAATGGGAGATCGGTTTCAACAAGGTCCTCGGTCAGGATGTTCGCGGCAGTACCGTGGGCATCATTGGCTTAGGAGGGATCGGACAGGCTGTGGTGAAGCGTCTCGCAGGATTTGAAGTGGACAAGTTCGTGTACTCTGGACATAGGGAGAAGCCTGAAGGTATACCTTATCTATATCCTTAGATTAGTTTAGAAAATGAGCAAGTTCTACCATACAAACTGATAGGATCATGCAAGTTCGTTAAAATAGGAAATCTTACCAAACCAAAAGATTATTTCAAGTCACAACTGCATACGACAAGACAATAGACAAATAAGTACAGTAACAAATAGAAGATAATGATGATGATATTATTATGAAGATACGTATAAGTACTACTGGTAATGACAGTAAATACCGAGACTATCATTATCTCATTCATTTAGATACTACGCACTACAAACAACAACGTCAACGACATATTATTATTAGGCATTTTCGACAAGGAAAAACGACCGATCAAAGAATTAAAAACATGTAGAGACTCCAAAGATTTTTTAGATAATTTGTCATTATTTGAAGTCCACACTAAGTAAGGCTACAATTCACTAGAAACACAGCACGGCAATAGAAAGTCAAACATCTAAATCATTTCTACAGTTTTTGATAAAAAAATATTTACTGTTACCCTTTACAGCTAAAGCCTTGGGTGCGGAATTTGTAACCCAAGACCAACTCCTGGCCCAAAGTGACTTTATAGTTTTGGCAGTGCCGCTGACCAATGAGACCAAACACATGATCAATAAGGACACCCTGGGGAAGATGAAGAGCAATGCTATCGTGATTAATATAGGACGTGGAGGTAAGAAAAGACAGGTGGCAATCAGCTGGTATGTTACCAGCTGATTACTGGCTGAAGGGAATAATGTTAATTATAATCCGTGGTGCTAGGCATCTTCCCCCAGTTGTAAACGTCCCTTTGTGCCTATTGGCCTAGTTCTGTTCTATCTTCTGCTTGATTTGGACGAAAGTGGAAATTATGTTTTTTTTTACTGCTCCGCTGTTCTTTTCTGATTAATTTCGTTGCGGGATTCAAGACCGTTGTAATGTTTCTCTGGGACTCGTCGAGCTTCATTGCCTCGACGCTTTTCTGGTGGATGCCACTGTTGATTCTGGCTTTCAGAAGTTGCAGTGGCTTAGAAATAGAATTATTGGAATCTTATTGGAAAAGGGGTCCTTTTATAGTATCTATGTAGTTAACTAGTTAAACGAATAAAATAAAAAAGGTTTGAAACAAAATTTACAGAAAATTTGATGCTCAGCTCTTGTAATAAATGCAATACGTCATAGCTTGGTAAATATCTTATTTTGTAGACTTAGTCGACCAAGAGGCGTTATACGAGGCGCTCAAGAACAAGCAGATCTATGCAGCTGGAGTCGACGTCACCACACCAGAGCCCTTACCCAAGGACCACAAACTGCTCACACTGCCCAACTTATGTAAGTAATCATAGCTTATTATTGTCTCACTGCAAGGAAAAGGTCTCTTCTCATCTCTTTCTCTCTTTCAATGTATTTGTGTATGTATATCAGCTGTCTGACACCCATAGTACAGGGTCTCCCTAGATTGGGGACAGATGGCCGTGTGTGAAATGTCCCCACATATTATTATTATAGAAGGCACGAGCATTAATCACCGCGCTTGCTTAAGGTGGATCAGCAATTTCAGACTTATATTCATAATATAAGTCCAGTTTTCCTTCAACGACGTCAGTGACGTCCAAGATAAAATTAAAATTAACACATGAAACATGCAAAAGTTACAAAAAAGTTATGAACCAATCTAATCTAAATATTTACTATGTATCCTCTCGCATGCCAAATGTACTGCATAGGTGCATAAGTAGCGGAGGCCTTCACATTTTTCGCCCGACAGTTGTTGAGTTAAAACTTCTATCTACTAATTCCTGTAAAAAATTTACTTGTCGCGAAGGATAATCACGATTTGCTTTACGGATATAAAACTTTCGTAAAGTAACAGAGCCTAAGTTCCTAATACTTATCTTTTGTAACTTTCAATAGGGGCCTTTCTGACCGAATATTATAATTTTTTTTTTCGGATTGGCATCTCGCAGGTCAACCTAGGAGGTTGTCGGCTGCTTAACCAGACTTTCCTTGGTGCCTTAAAAATTATTATTTTTAGGGCCTCCACCCAGGGCATCACCGAATATTACTAATACTATTTATATTTATACCTACAGTCGTCCTCCCGCACATCGGCAGCGCCACAGTGCGTACACGCAGCGACATGGGCGTGCTCGCCGCTAACAACGTAGTGAACGCGCTCACCGGCAAGACACTCATCACTCCCGTCAATCTATGATCGTCATAACTTCAAGGCTATGTTATGGAGGGTAAAATAAGAAGAACTATTTCATATGGAGGAAAGTTGAAAGTGTCCAGTTTTAAGCAGTAAATAACAGTTCCAAAACCTACCAATATGGCGACAGCGCAGACACAGGGTATGGTATGAATGTAGCAATTGTTGACGGATTGAAGTATACCGTGTTAGAAATTTTTTACCCGGTCGCGATTGTAACGCCACCCTTATTTAACACATTTAAACGGACACGTTTTGATGCACAGAGATAGTTCTCCTTACTACCTCTATACCCTCCCTAGACAAGGTAAAAGAGGTTCTATCTATTATAAACCTCTATAAGTCTATGCTTTCAAAAATAAGTGTCAAGTGTGATCAATTTGTGATAATGTATACTTAAATAAAAAAAGTATGGCACTGCTCAAGTATGCTTTGTTTTATACGATACGTGATGTTCACAATAAATTAACATTTCATTAAAAGGGCTTTTGCAAATACAAGGCAAATGTCGATATTAGGAACTTAAATGTCCTGTTAATTTCGAATTCGAAAGGTTACCACAGCTAGATTACGGTAGTAGCCAATACAACATACACTGACTATACTAGGTAGGTACAGACAAGTTCAAATGGTTTATCTAGCTGTGTAGCCAAGGTTAATATTGGTTTCATCAATCAATGTTACCAGCTTATGAATACATGCATTTTATTGTGACTCAAAAAGTGTAAATAAAATGTTCATAGAAATACAAATTTGGCTTTTATTTCTGCTTGTTTATTACTAATTATTATATAAAAGTATTATTTTTTATGCTGGCACTTCACATGGCGTATTTGTACAAATATTCGCCTTCTTTGGATAAAACAAAATTTTCCTTATTGTTATTGAAATAAAGTCGATTTTGTATTATCCAAATAGGGCGAAAATTTGCACAAATACGCCATGTGAGGTGCCAGCATTAGGTATATATACAATTACATACTTAAGACAACAATTAATACATAATACACACATTTAAAATAGGTATATCAATTTGCTTTAAACCTGCAATTTATAAAAGTAACTAATGTGGGTCAGGGCCATTCCGACAATGGAGTAAAGGCACAGTAAAGATATCTAACAGTATTGTCACTCGTTTAAGGTCACGCGCTTAAGTACCTACGACTCGCTTTCGTTCGAACGTCCAAAATCCAGTCGGGTTGCCACGCGCTCGCTAAGTGTACGTATACCGCAGAGAATTTTTTTCTGATACAGTTTAATTAATAGTTCCGTACGAATTACGATACTGCGACCGCAGCTTTAATAATGGGTAGTCGTGCAAATTGCAGTATAGACGACTGTCGAAATAAAATAACCAACAAAAGTTTATCCTGTTTTACATTACCTAAGGAGGAGGAAAGGTAAATATTTTGTATTTTTTTTTTGTTGATTATTTTTTTGCATAATAGAGAGTTCTTTGTGTAATGTTAAGAAGAAAGTTTTATAATAGTACGTAATTATAAGTAAGGTACCTATTGATTTGGTTAGATATTTTACTTAGGTACTTATTATTTTTCAAAATATACACACAATAACTAGACAACTGTAAAAAACAAAAATGTAAAAACTGTTTTTTATTCACCTATTCTTTTGTGTAATCATTTCATAACATAGACAGCCCTAGCGTTGCGTAATTTGACGCAGGTGATCGCCCGACACCACGTCAGACAACGTAGTAGATACTCTCGAGCGTGTGCGTAAGGTACATTTTAGCGCGCACGAACGGCTGTAATATTTTTGTAGGCAGTTATAGCGTTAGGTATCTGTCTTTTTCTATGGAGTGAACTATCTGTTCCAAAGGAACTATTAGTTAATCTGTGGTAAAGGACAATGCCAGAAACTATAGAACTTTGCCCCACTCAATAAAAGTCATGTGCAATATGTAGCATCTTACTGTTTATTTATTGCTGATAACTAAACATTAGTCTTAGTGACTGTAGACCTTGCGGTTTCCGTTTAAATCTAAAAACAATAATGGCATTGATTTATTGGTTAAATTGTATTTTAGGTAAAAACAGTTTGTATTTTGTGGGTAGGTATTTCGTATTCCGCAAGTTCTAAAGAAAAGCAATATATTCATTATTCATTATATATTCATTATAATTATTTTCATTAATTTACTTTTCTGTACATGGGTTACTTTTTCTGTACATGGGTGGGGCAGGATCTGGCGTTGTCATTTAACTTATAAAAACAACTATTAATGTTTTCCTTGTTTTTAATGTTCCTATAGTCAGAATTACCTCACAGACGAAATAGCCCCGCCCGACCCTAGATCAATTTTATATTTGACTTTTCATAAAATGTGCTAAGTATTTTTATTTGATATTTATTTTGTTATTTTTATACTCCATGCATAGCATTAGACAAAAAGCAACCAAATAACTATAGTTACTAGGTTACATTGTTGAAAGAACTGAATTTTAATGATATTTCTTTAATGTAAATGATAAATAGTAGGTATACAATGCTTTGTATACCTTCTATTTGTCATTTACATTAAAGAAATACCCTTGTATTTTAGTCGTCTTACAAAGGACCGCCTTTGTAAGACCACTCCATGTATGCCGACACAAAACACCTCTAGACACGATTAAAGAATTGTTAACATTATTAGAAAAATGTTTCTACTTATGAAGGAAAGTGTTTTTGTATTTTAATTATTCAAATGTTCATTAATATATATTTTTAGGGCTCCGTACCTCAAAAGGAAAAAACGGACCGCTTACAAGATCACTTTGTTGTCCGTCTGTCTGTCAAGACCCTTTATCTCAGGAACGCGTGGAAGTATCGAGTTGATATTGAAACCATATACTCAAGTCTACAGTCTCTTGAAGCTGTGGAAAAATCACACTTCTAAGTAGACGTAAAAAAAAATACGGCCGTTTATGCCGCAAAAAACGTATATTTCGACATTCTCAAGGGAATCAAAATTTATAGAGTACTTCCCCGGTGACCTAGAACTATGAAATTTGGCAAGTAATATCGTCTTTTACTACAAGTACCGGGAAAAGTCTGAAAACTATAAATTTGTAATTAAAAATATAGGCTTTATTAAAGTACGTAATCAATCATCGAGGTCATGCGAAGTCATAATTGTATGGATGACCAAACCACGGAATTTGAACGGAACCCTCGGTGGGCGAGCCCGACTCGCACTTGTCTGGGTTTTTTTTTAAATTAATGATTAGTAGTCATTGGATACATGAAATGTGCAGTGTGCTGCCGTTGTAAAACTATTAAAATGCCACAAAGTATATCGTGAAAAATTAACCTTTTAATATGGTAACATTGATATAACAGCGTTATACCTATATTTTTTTAATATTATAATTAATGGAGTATAGATATGCTAAAGATGTGTTTTTTTATATATTCTTTCATAATATAATTTACTATTAAGTAGGTACCACATTATTTTTACTGGAACCCCATCTTTCCATGATAAATAAACAATTTTTATTATTTCAATACAAAATCTTCAAATATAACAATGTTTAATGGTTCTTATAAACTTATAAGATAAATTGAACTTAAATATGTCCTCTTATTACAAAAAAGGTTTAACAAGTACATATTATTTCAACAACCGCGTGAATGGCGGTTATCGCGAAGATAACGAAGTCGCGGAATAAAGCCTACATCCTTTCTTGTAGTTCAAGTTTACTTTGTACCCAATTTCATCAAACACAGTTCAGTAGCTTAACCGTGCGAGCGTCGCCAGAACTCGCCAGCTGATGCCCTTCGTAACAAGCAAACTGACTTTAGCATTTATAATATACCTACTAGCGAAACTAGCGAACTAAATTGTACATATAAATCTTCCTCTTGAATTACTCTATCTATTGCTGAAAACTGCATTAAAATCCATTGCGTATCCAAGATCTAAGTGGATAGACAACAAGAGCGATTTTGTTATATACTATGTAAAGAAGATAAATGTTTGTGTCAACCAATCTCAACAGGTAACATAAGATTCAACAGGTACTAAAGTCAATGTCAAAGCATTTATTTTAATTAAACCATTTACAGGCACTTTTGAATTGTCAAGGTGTCGGTCAGTTAGAGAGTTGAACTAGTTGCTCATTCCAAAACGTCCACGGTCCACGGACACTTTTTTGAATAAAGTTTTTTACAAAGTACTGGTTACATGATTCTTGGTACTATTTAGTACCATTCAGAGTGTATTTCTGTCTCAACTTGTACATCATCTGCCTAATCTTTTTCCATCTATGTTGTGGTCGGCTTCCAGTCTAACTGGATGCAGCTGCATACCAGTCTTTTACATAGTGCAACTGCCTATCTGACCTCCACAACCACAACCCAGTTACCGGGTAACATGATACCCTTTGGTAAGACTGGTTGTCAAACTTTCTGGCTTCTGCAATCCCATAACAACAACTGTTAAAGATTTACGAATGACAGTCAGAGCCTACGGCATTAAGTGCTTTCCGAGGCATGGGGGGTGAGTATTAAATGGTCACCCATTCAAGTCCAAGCTTAACCTTGACTGATTGATCTGATAGACTTTAACTTAGCCACAAGCTGCTCCTCAACGTACACAACTAGCAATTGTTAAACCAAAGTTTATAATAAGAGGGATTGAATAAAAAAAAATTACTTTAAAGTTAAGGTGCATCCGCCACCACGGCTGCCAAGTCCTTTAGGAACGGCTCTATTTGGCTTTCCAAAGACAATATGTGGCCAGTATTGCAGTTGTCACTCCCTATAAATGTGACAACTAAAGGTAGCTTGTTCATTTGTATTACCTGTAATTAAAAAAGTAAACATTTTCAGTAGTAACAGAAATAAATCATAATAGTATAAAAGAAGCAGTGAGTCATAGTGAGATGCAGTCATTGATAATTGATAAGTTAATAATAAAATCAAACTGGTCACAGGATCAGTATGTAGTTTTAATTTACTTTATTACAGTATCCATGAAACGCAGCTGTCCAGGATCATGTTACACATAATATACAGGCTATTATGATTGACTAAGTAGGTACCTACTCTTTATCTCTACAATCTCCATACCTAAGTGTTTTTTTTTTCAAAATACAAGTAAGTACAAAATGAGATATAGAGAGTATAGATTGAAAAGTATGGCGTATGTTCTTACCTGATAACTAGAGTACATAGATATTATTGTTTTGTTTCTTCCTAGGCCTAGTTTACTTGCTTGATCAGTAGCCATTCCAAAAGTTGATATGAAGTTAGGTCTAAGAGCTAACTGTGGAGCTCTCTCTGTGACTGCACGAACTAAAGGCACGCCATCACGATCAGTTATAAGGATACAGTGGAGCCCATTCACTCTAAAAACAATTCAATGCAAATGTTGTTATCATTATTGTAAATTTTCATAAAGCTATGAACAACTACAGTTTTACTTACTTCTCCAGTAGGTGATTTAGATATTTCCTTAGGTCGTCGACCATTGTGATGAGATTTATTTAATAAATAGTCTGATAATAAGTACCAAAACAAACAATCCCCAAATCGAAAAGTACGAAAGTAAGTAAACTACAAATTAATGTCAATGTCAGTCAGCCACTCAGCCACCTGTCAGCTGACATCACTGACGATTTAATACGTCATTGGCTGACATTTGAGAACCAACCATCATTCATCCGTCAGACCGTCATAAACTATGACAGAAAAACCATTGACTTGGCAAGACATAACCATGGAATCATAAAGTACTATACATTGGACAATGATTTGGATACGGACACGACCGAAACACCGAACCAACTAACGATGTGGTTGTGATCTGATACGGCTTTGTGTGAGATCTCCGTGATCGTCCCTTTTTAGACTTTGACTCTTTAGACTCCTTCTAACCTTTCTTACTTATTATAAAGTTGCGCAGGGCAGACGATAGTCACTTACTGTTTCTGTAAGCTGTAAGCAAAACAAACATACCGTTATGTTGCACTATTAGCACTATTGGAAGCCTCCTAGGCAGTACCTACTCAAATGGCAGGAGGTAGAGTCTGCCTGGTAGACAGAAAAATATTATTTTTGTCTATTGCCAAAATGGCAGAAATCGGATTGACAAGTCGTGCAATTTTCGTAATTTATTTTTGGGTGCAATAATTATTGTCTTTGTACTTTTTAGGTGTTTTCCGTCTTACTGTAAAAGGCATAAAACATGTATGTTGTATAGTGTTAAAATAATTGTGCTTACCATCATCTCACTCGTATGTTGCAATTTCACGAAATATCAAGCTTTGGTATGATAACAAAAGATATAAAAATTCAGCCTTGTCTCGGTATGTGCTCTTTTTCGTCATGTGTGTGCCGTCGGGATTAACATAGCATAAATGGTCACTGGCGCGAAGACTCGGGTATGTATACGTAACTGTCCAGAATCGTGATTTTGGGAATTGTGACGTCACAAAATAGACAAGACGTTATTTACAGTGCAAATTAGGTAATAAAATGTTTTATTGTTTTTACCGGTGAGTGGCAAAAGATTTGTGGCGCTCCCGTAAGGAGAGAATTCGCGGCGAAGCGGTGGGCTTGCGCTAGGATGGGCGGCGATGTCTGCCCCCTCTGAGAGCGCAGCGAGCCCTGCACCGTGCGCATGCACCAATATATCGCTTATGCAATTGTTTCATGAGCTCAAACAGAAGTTTCCCGGAGTACCTGATCATGTTGTTTCAAACACGATCGAACTGTACTGTCACGATAAACAAGCCTGCGAGAAGCACCTCCACAGTGAAGTCAAGGCCTCCCTTACGCACGCCTACCATGCATCCTCTTCGGCAGCCGCTCGCCAGCTCAATGAACTCAGGCTCAACCTGCCAATCAAGTGCCGCAACCAGCCCATAGTGAAGCATGAAGCTGTTAAGTCTACATCACTCAAATCGGTCACTTGCGATGAGCCACAGAAGGCAATACTGAGCTCTGTTATTGAAACACCTGAAGAACCAATCAAGTTGAACACTGATGCCAATCAAAATATTGTTGTTGACACTAAAAATGAGGAAACAATTAGAAACAACAACAATGTGTCACCAGTCACTGTAATCAACATTGATAACTGCCTTGCAAAGTATAGTGCCGAGTCTCCAAGTGACTTGGAACTAACTAATGAGAACTTAAAGGATGTTAAAGTTGAACCATCACAAGAGGAAATAGTTTCTTCTCCACAAGAACAAAAAGAACTAGAACAACCAGAAAGTACCAACTACAGGATTTTAAAGAGTCATAAAATTAAAAACAACTTACATGAAAGGTTAGAAAAGGGAAAGGAAAAGAAAACTATTAAGAAAGAGGAAACACCACCCAAACAAGTGAGCCCACAGGAGAAGCCGAAGCGGCCAAACACATTAGATTTCATTAAACCAAATCCAGATATTGCATTTAAACAGACATTAAAAGAACCAGAGGCTGATACATGTAGGACTGTGTCACCAGCACCATCTGTGCTGAAAGAGCCTATAAAAGAGGCCAAAACTAACACACCATTCAGACCTGAAAGGGGTTATCCCTTGAATTTGTCAGTTAATGTCAATTGTCATATGGACTTGAGCCGTGCTTATGGTGATCCTTGGTTAGAAGATTATGATAGTCCAAGAGCTATAACATCTGTGAATTTAACTGTTTGTACACCAACATCGAATATGGCAAGTCCTGTAAGGGACTCTCGGGAGGAGGATGGCGGCTTTGAAGGCCACGTGACTGTGACGGTGAGCCCAAGCACGGCGCGACCGCCGCGGCGTAGGGCGCCGCCTCCACCCGCGCAACCTTCCCGTATAGAGTCACCGAGACCTAGCAGAGCTGCTCCTGAACCTCCTGGATCAATAACTATTGGTGAGTTCATACATAATTATGCTATTTTTCTTACTATATCTACATAATTTACTACCCACTTTATATTAAGGGATTCTTAATGTTTTATTATTTATTTATTTTACTTTAACATAAAACTGCCTTCATTAAAATACAGAATTACATGACATTCAGACACTTATCTCACAATACTCTTCCAAAAAAATTATACATGTCATCAATGGCTAAAATGAAAATCACTGAAAGTTAAGTTATTTATTTAGGATTTATTTTTTGTTTTCCTAAGCCCCACTAGTACCAATAGTTGGTTCAGTTACTTTTTAACCCTTTAACCGCTTACGTCAGATTAATCTGACAAATATTTTTGTGTCCATTACGCCAGTGTCGTATCCAATCGGACCAAATACCTCGTTAAATCTTTTTTTTTATTTAATTATGCTGTATTCTATCAAGAAGATGTTTATATTAGGTAAATAGTTAATTAAGTAATGATTTACAATTGAATACAATTAAGTCTCTTAATTAGAAGCCCTAAAAATAATGCCCGAAGTTAGATAAATTACTAATATTATTCACTGTGTCGGGTGCTGGAGGCACGACAACTGATATGAAGTCGGGCGGTTAAAAGATTAACATGAGTAATCTGTTATATAATAGGTCCATGTTAACTGACTCTATGTTAAAAGTTAATTCTGGCTGGTGCAAATGGATGAGGTACAACAAAGTCTTCATCATTGTTAATGTGTTATTAAACATAAGTCTAGTCATGTAATCCTTAATCTGACTCAGAACCACATAGGAATTTGTTTTGCAGTCTATCCATATTGGTTTGATCGTAAATATTTATAATAGATCTTGTTTAATCCAGTTTTTTATTTATGTACAACAGGAAATAATAAATAAGATTATGATTCACAAAAAAAGCTGATAATCACATTAAGAGGTAATACATGAGTCAATAATAAATGAATTAAAGCAGATTATTGATGGCCTGTAAAAATATAATTCTTTTCTTTCCACTTATTGATGTTACTTAATATGTACCATTAATCCATCATCTGTGCAGCCTTTCTTCCAACTATCAGTATAGTATCATCAACTATAGTAAGAAAGGTGAAACTAGCTAGCTATTCTACCTAGCTAGCTAGCTTCACCTTTCCTAAATAGCAGACTCCTTGAAAATTCAAAAGTGCTTGTATATGGTTAGATTGAAATATGCATTATTTTGGGGTCAGCTTGTTTTACATGGAGCAACAGCCTACCCGATATCCACAATCCAGATACTTTTACATCCACAATCCAGTTACAGTTACTGGTTAACACAATACCATAAAATAATGCTAATGAAATAATAATAAAAGTAAGTAAGTAGGTATAGTATGATTGTAGTCATTTGAGGAAAAAAAGAAGTATCCAGTTCTTGTGGTGACCTGGTTCAATACAAGTTACTAATTACAAATTCAAACCATGAACCGCTAGTCTACTACTTTCGGGGATTTTTATGTTTTGATTGCCTAACGTTTTAGAAGAGAAACAGTACATTCACAATACAGTAGTACAGTATGATCTGCAAACTGCATATAACACAATAAAATATAACTTATTATTATTTAGTATTTCGAGTGTACATTCGCAATTGCGAATGTAAAGCCACAAGCTATAAGTTTGAAATATTGATAGTCTTCAGAATTTACGACTTTCTGGGTCTCTGCCATTTTAACTCATATATACATAATTATGTCTACTGCTACCATCTGTGTTCAGAGGATCACCATAAGTGCAGCCGCACATTGAGCTGCTAGTGGCCACCACAATTTGTGAATGGAGTTTTTTTTTGACATTTTCTATAGTGGAACGATCGTTTGGCGACCGATCGTAGCCTAACTAGAAACTGTGTTTTGGCAAGCACATACTGCTGCACTTTTTCAATGAAGGTATTTCTAAACTTTGCATCAAATCCATCCTTTTCATTGAAAATGAAAACAAAATAAATTGTAGCAGGGAATCAAGATCTAAGCGACACAAAGAAAATCTGTTATTATGAAATAAACACGCTGTTTATCGGATGTTTTGACACGAAAGCTCTAAAAACATTATTTACTTGCGACAGTTTGCACTAGTAGGTACACACTGCGCACAAAAAGCGTAGGTGCATAATTTATATGCTCTTGTTGTGCACGAAACTCGTCGGCAGGTGAAAAGTTTTCTAGTTTGTTTGGACAGTCTCATAGATAACTCGTTTTTTTTCTTACATTAGAAATCTGCGTATTTTTGTAATGGAAAGAATTCTAGGCGTGTCATGAATTCCGAATTGTACAAATCATGCATTTTGAATCTTCATAGATTTGCGCAATATATACTACTTTTCTTATGCAGACTAAATTAGCTTTAGTTGTACTAAACGGAGAAGGCTTTGTCATTCGCGGCATTAGTTGGCTAGGGTAAATACAAGTTACTCTCTGTGATTATGATTACTCTTAAGAAGCAACAATCCAACGCCACATCCAATTTTACCCTTGAACTTTATAGATCGTGCCTTAATCGAGCGTCAAAAAGAAAGGCTGGAACGCCTTGCCATGGCGTTAGCACAAGAGAAGGGTCGACTTACCCAGCTGACGAAAGAAACGCGGATCCTAGCAGGGCCGTCACCCACCGTGTCGGCGACACAGCGGCTACGTGACGACGTGGAGCGACTGCGGAACCAGTGCGGCACCCTTGCGAAACGACTGGAGATGTCTGGACATGGTAGGATATTATGGATGATCATCATTAGTATTTCATTATAGACAACTGGGTTGTTGACACCATTAACCAATAATTCCAAAATACAACTTATCTTAAAATACACTTTATTTTAGCCCCGAAAACCCGATTAATTTTCAATTAACTGTAAAATTCGATTTTAAGTTGCTTTAAAATCAATTAATAGTTAGTCAATTGAGTTGGTAAATAAGTGACGTCACAGGCCACTATTGTCATACAAAATCTATGGAGGAACCTCGTTTTGACCATCCATAAAAAGTATGTCAATTGATTGGTGGTGTCAAGTACCCAACTGCTGGATTTTTGCCCATTACCCATTATTAGAGAAACAAATGTTAGTTGTGTAACTTACATTTTAGGATCCATTTATTAATGTTAATCTTTTCCCAGTTGTAAACGTCTTTTTGTGCCTCTTACCTAGCTCAGTTTTGTCCACTGCTAGATATGAAGCGAAGAGGAACTTATGTTTTTCATTGCGAGATAAGACTGTTGAATCGTTTATCTGGAAGTCGAAGAGCTTCATTACCTCGGCATTTTTCTGGTGGTCGCACTGTTGATTCAGATTTTTTGGGAATGGGAATTGTGGTGCGGGTTTGTAACTTCTGGAAATAGTTTTTACCTAAAAAAAATGCTTAGATCATCACCAGCCCTTTTTTCCTTTTCTTTACACTGCAGCTTGCCCTAACCCGAAAGTATCGCAAAAGATACGCTCATTTCTGTTTTGCACATCTGCTAAAATTAGATAACTAAGTTTTAATTGCGGATCCCGATCCCACCTTGTATTGTAGTCTTCAAAACTGTTCACTAGATCAGGAGTCATCACATGCAAGTTAGATTTGTATTTTGTCAATAAAATCAAGCCACTTTATATATATTTTACAAATAAAACGAGCAGGAAAAATGGACATAAGTGAACTATCGGTTTACCGATAACGGTTGTTTGTTATACAATAGGGGGCGAGCCTATCGCTATTTATCCGCCGCAATTCTGCGAATTCTTATCATGGAAGATATTTTTTTAAAACCATACACTTTTTCATCTTATTCGGGCAGAGAGCTTGAAAATGGGAACTTTCTTTACCTTTTTGTCATTCGCAGCTGGACGCAGACTTTACTCTTCGTACCTAATTTAATGGGAGAAATTGCCCAATCTGCATCATGTTAGGTAAGACGCTTGGTGCTTCAGGTGTTGGTTGGTGATTCGTCATTAGACTTGGGTACGGGGCTAATTGAACGATTATCTTGCATACTTTCAGTTAATATTCAAAGCTCCTTCGGCCAGGGGCAAAACGAATCGGGATCGCAGACTGAAGCTGCAGTTAACTTCAAATAAGGGCTAACGATCTCACATCTTTACCCTTAACAAATTCCAGAGCCGGATGACGCTGGGAACTTCTACAGCAACATCTACACGGGACAGCGACCCTCGTCTTCCTGGCAGTGCCACATGTGCACGTTCAGGAACCACCCGCTCCTCGACAAGTGCGAGGAGTGCGACATGCCGCGGATATTCGTAGGTACGTCCCCCCCTAGGACACACGATTCGGGCTTCGGCTCATTCCGGGATAGAAACCGACGAGGCGCCGGCTCGATTGACGACCTCCCCCATTCACTAACACAGACTCAATCAGCCTAGTGCTAGTCCCGTCAAAACGGCGCAGGACGCTACCAAGTTCCTCATTTTTGCCTTATTCAGTGCCTATAGTGTTAAAACAGTGCTTGAGTGTATCAGTGTTTAAACTTTATGAACTCGTGTGCGTTTGAAGTGTCCAGACTTGAGGCTAATATGAACAGTGTTGTGCTTACCACTTACCCAGCATGTAACTGTTGGAATGCAAACTTTATTATTAACATTGAAAATACCAACGATGTGATGAACTATGCCCCTCTGTTGGTAATTTCGCATCTCGATTTATATTTTCCCTTTTATTATTAAAGAATCATATTTGTCTTATTTTTCGTTATTCATTTATGCATACAGCAGAAAATGTAGTGATTGATAGAAGTGTATATAATGGACAGTTTTGTATGTTTTCTGTTTTAAGCATAAGTGAGCAAATATGGTCCTAGCATGTGTGTTCGTTCTATTTTTTATATGTGACTGGATTAATATACGACTTATTCTCGTGTAAAATACTGAGAAATTTAATAAACAAATGTGGACGGTTATCCAACTACACACATGCACTTGATAGACTGTGATTAATACTAGTTCGCGGTATTAGTGGATACGATTCAACAAAGCAACTTGCAATAATAAACAGATCGCATGCTTCAACATACATTATAAACAATAGTGACTTCTAGAAAGTGACTCACTATCAGTTTTCAATACTTTTCTCTTCATTGATTCCTTCGCGATTTCTGCTTACGTTGTGATTTTTTTAGGGTACCCAATACTACTAACGGGACTCTATTACTAAGAGTCCGTCGGTCAGAGGCTCAGAGGACTGTAATAGGTAGACACTTGAAATTTCAGTGTGTAGCCGTTATAACAACAAATGAAGTTAAAAAGTAAATTCAATTTGAAAGAAACATCTTTTTTGCATGTAGTGTTAAATATTTGTATGGTGCTACCGAACCGAGTCCGTTTCGGACTCGATTTTAAGATGGTTTTTCGCCAACTCATCCTTTAACAATATTTATAAAGTTGTGTTGGTTTGCTGTGGCAATCTCTAATGGTTTCTTATAGACTGTGGTAATAAAAATATCCTTTCTCTCCAAAAAGTACACTTTTCCTCATTGAAATTGAACCAGACAAACAATGGATTACCTAATTGTCTACATTCTTATCTTATTGAATGAAATTAGTCAATGTAGCAAACATATAGTAACATAACAACTTATCTTTCCGAATCCTCGTGTAAGAGATATCGCTAGTTTAGATACAAGTACCGGAAATGTTTAAATATTTCTCGCCGAACCGAACCTGTATGAATAATTTGACAACGCCTTTATTTCGTAGCGGTAAGGGTGGTTTTCGTAGTTCAAGTGTTACTACCGACGTTAAATTCAATCGTACGTGCTTACCGTGTGTGTCGAATGTGACTTCTTTCTCTCTGACTCGTGACTCATTCGCTGTTAAAATTATGTGTATGTCTTTAGAATACGCTAGTTGTGTAACACTATTATAGAAATATTAGTGACCCGCCCCGGCTTCGCACGTGTGCAATGTAGATAAACTGTACGAATAAACCTTCCTCTTGAATCACTCTTACACACAGCGGGAGCGATTTTGTATTATACAAGAAAAGATTACTAGGTTTTGCTCGCAACTTGGTCCGCGAATATGTTGGTTATCGCAGACAACAGATGAAGTCGTGAATTAAAAAGTAGCCTATGTCCTTCCTTGAGGTTCAAATTTGGTCTGTATCCAAATTTTATCAAAATCGGTTCAGTAGTTTAGGTGCGAAAGCGTACCAAACAAATAAACTCACATTTATAATTTTGGTATGAGTTGTTATGAAACGCGTCGTGTATTTACCTAGGTACTTGTGTTATTAGATTCAGGGTTTTTCCCAAGCCAATCGTATTGTTTGATTTCTTTTTGTTGAGTAATTGAATTAATTACTTGTGGTCCACAGAATAAACTTGATAAAATCATTAAAATACTAAGCACATGTTATTAGATAGGATTGTAAAACTTAACAGAGAATAAATAAATGAATATTGTTAAATCAAATCCTACAGAAAGCCGTGAGTTTTTGCACAAAATTTTTACCGCACTGTGTAACGTTTGATAACCGTCTTAATAGAGATTTTTGTAAAAATATGTTTATCTAGCGTTTAGGTACAAAGAAATTATTAGATTTTTATTAGATGAGATGTATTTATTGTTTTACTTAATTAAAATTTATTAGGCAGACTAAAACATCACTTGTTGACTGGTCAAACAGTGGGACATCACAGGATCTCGTTAAAAGACTATTTTATTGCGCCTTGCCAAAAATGTATCATAAAAAAAATATTTATTGCCAAGAAACTTATAACAAAAATAGGTAAAACACGTGAAAGAGTGTAGTAAAACTAGTTTTAAAGACCTCGAGGCATGCCTCTCTTTCCAGGTAATGCCATCTCTTTCTGGCAACAGCATTTTCTAGACTAGAGATAGCATCCCCTGCCGCGAGAGACACGATTCAAGATCTTTATAACTATAGTAAGCGCGTTATCAACTAAGTCGTCGGGTCATAAATAATTTCCCTATGTCTATCTCGCTTGTACTTGCGGGCCTTTTGAAACCGTTTAATGACATTTATGGGCGCGACTCAGTTGACTATACTCTTTGAAGTGTTCTGTCTACTTTAACCTTTTGAACGTCATGCCGGCACTTCTTATAGCGTATTTGTGCAAATATTCGCCTTATTTAGATAATACAAAATGTACCCTATTTTTATTAAAATAAAGTCAATTTGGTATTATCCAAATAAGGCGAATATTTGCGAAAATACGCCATGTGAAGTGTCGTTATCAGAGCATAATCACACACGCGTGCCCTCCACGCCTTACTACAATTTACTGTAAATACCTACAAATAAAAATAGAGAAATAACAATTAACTAATGGATATATCTTTGTGCCTTTTACAATATTTCTTTAATTTAGTTTTAAATAATAATAGGAAAAAGAAATAGAAAACTTTATTTACTATGTGTATTTTGTACTTAAAAATATTTCGTGTAACATTTTCTTGACGGTTATAGCCGTCGCTCGGTTGCGCCGAGGGCACATTTTTGCTTTGTTTTTTGACGTGACGTTCAAAAGATTAAAAGCTTCTTGTTTATTGCCTTTATTAAAAATAAAAAAAAACATTCGCCGTTTTCTTCGATTTTGCTCAAATTATCTTGCTCAGTATTCTTGATAGCAAATTCATTAATAAAATTTGTTGTCTTTTATGCATTTGACGGACGTAGAGGTTAAAATGTGGCAACATAAGCCAATGTGCACAGGCCCTTATAATATTCAAGCAATAACATAGTGGAGTAATGGTTAATATTAAATTAATAAGTCAGACAGGTATATTTGTTATGTATATTCGAATTTAACTGTGATAGGCGTAGGGTCTTTCCATTATTTAATAAACTAATAGTTAAGTTTTCCACTTCACTATTCATTAAGAGACGATCATTCAAGTCACTCAAGTGCACCATAGACAGGAAGTACCCAATCATTATTTTTTTAATATTAATATTTCATCAAATTTTAAATGATCAAGACTTGTTGTACTACTTTTACTTACCATCATGATTTATTGAATGCTGATTTTAATAATTTCTTAATCAAACTTTCTAATAATGAAATTTCCTATTTATTTGAGCGTTTCCAATTATTGTGATAAATTCTTGGCCTTACTAATTATAAAAAAAGCAGATAGAGATATAACTATTTAAAAAATATATATCAATTGTGCACTGCACTAATTTTAAACTTAGATATTTGAAGTATATTGTGACTTGAATTTTAGGCGTACTTTGTTATTATATAGGTATATTTCAATTGTGATCCATTTTTTATTGTATATGAGAGAATAAATAAGATGTTTATTATCAAAAATGTTGATTTTTTCTTTGTGATGCTAGATAATCCTATTAGAAACTAAAAGCATACGTATTACGTGTACTTTGCCATTTTACGTAGACACAAAATTTAAAATTGTCGAGACACTAAGGAAAATACTAGATTTCCAAAACATCATTGAAGATTTGACCTTGAAACGCACGTTATTGTACTTGAATAAATATTTAGTCGGCAAAGAACGCGTATAATAAACCTGTTTCCTTTTCATATGAAGATATTAATACAAAACAATATTATTATGAAGGTAAGTTGTGTTTTTGCTCTTAATAATATTTTAACACGAATGTCGTGCAGTGGAATGCCGTGTTTTGTTTCTTTCTTATTAAGATTTCTTTTTTACAGTTCTGATTTTGTATTTTTTGTTTTTTTTTTTGTTCAGTTCGGGCAGCCGACGGAATCACTGTTCGACTAATGCCAGGTCGGCGGAGTAAGTATGTTAAAATTATTTAAAATCAAAGAATACCCATCGAAAACTCTATTGTTGCATTTGTTAAATTCATCTATTTCCGATATTTTTAACCCCTGACGAAAACAGAGAGGTGTTACAAGTTTAAAGTTTGTCTGTCTGTGTGGTCGTAGCTCCCAAACGGCTGAACTGAGCTACGATGTTGCTTGTACGCTTGATTAAGTAGTTTTGGTTTGAAAGGTGACTTAGTTCATGAACACATGATTGATGGTGCCGGTTTTTAATTTCTTTTAATTATTTACAATGTTGCTATATGACAAACATTTTGGTTTTCAGAAATAACACGATCGTGGGTCTTATGAGATGCGGACGAGGTTCGAATGGTCGTACGTTTTGAGGATTGATCGCGTTGGACTTCTTCAAAACAAACACACTACTCATCCTCACTCAATTGTTCAGTAGATTCCTACAGATATGTAGAAACTTCTCAACTTTACATATCTGTAGGAATCTATATTTATTTCTAATTTTAATGGAGTTTAACGCGATCGACCCTTAAGTGCAGTAGTACAAACCCAATCTGTGATATTCGCATTTGGTAATTAGAAAGTCTGATTTTTACTGTTATAGTTTTAAAAAAGTAATTTTATTTTTTGATTTAACACATTCCAAAGACCCAGTTATTCGATCACATTGTTTTGTTCTTTCCTGTTCTCATTGAGTGCTCTGTTGTACCAAATGCGGATAACTCGAAAGTTATTTACATTTTAAACACTGCTGCACTTAAGGTGGATAGGGAAGTATTAACTTTATAATTATAATAAAAAAAATATGAAAAAAAATGTGTCGTTCTGAGAAACAAGTATCAAGATTAACTGAATGCAGTCTACGCTACGTTTATTTTGTATAGCAAACGCAAATCTGTAGGCACTTATATATTATAGAAGAATTAGCTTTCATTATTAAAAGTGGTACAGAGAAAATTACACGTTAAGAGCGCCCATCCCCATCGAGCGAACTTCGACGCGAGCGTGATTGAAAAATTTTTCGTTTCTACCAACGCAAAGCTTGAAAACAAACAAGTGAGTGAGAACGCGATAACATCGCAGGAAAATTGGCGCGCGGAAATTTCACAACTTGTTCCAGGAAATAAGTGTTTTTGAAAAATCCAAGCATACCTAATCTTTGTAATTTAGTATCTCCATTACATGTGCAAGATTTCTATGAAGCTGTTTTTTTTTACCTTTGCAATGTATGAGTGCATTTTGAACGGCCAAAGTTCAGATAAAATCTGTGCAAAAAGCTGATTTTCAGACGTGGCTACTGAATTTGTTGAAGCAAAAAAAAATATTTTTGGCTTCATACAAACCTAGATTTAAACCACAAGATACCTGTGTGTTAAAAATATTTGGAGAATAATTTGTTATAACGCCGTAATCACGTACGAGCGTTTGTATGGGAAATATAACGGGATGGGCGCTCTTAACGTACCTAGTAAAAGATAACACAAAATCCTGTGATTTTAATAAAGTATATTTTAATCCCACTAGTACATTTACATCGCATTTATGGTATGTACCGCAAATGTGGTTTCTATTAGCTAAATTAAAAACAGAGTCGAAAGACTATGTACTCCAAAAAATGCTTTGAAGCTTTCCACTTTCACTTTAATGGTCAGTTTTGTTTAAAAGAAATATGTTATAACATGTACTCCTACACCGAGTAAACATTAAAATAATTCCGTAAGGAAAAAATAAGTACAGACGCCAGCACATCAATCCATACCAAACTGACAAATTTTCCCAATTGAATATGCCCCTTATTCTTTAGTGATAAAGTTGAAAATCTATCAAAGGAATTAGACCGTTTGATGTAACTTGATGTGCTGGCCTCTGTCTGTCTCATCTACGATCAAATAATATGGAAATAATGGTCATTGTTTAGCACCTACAGACAGTGGCGTGCCTTACAAAAAAGCCCAAAAGCCGGGCTTACAATCAAAATTGATACTGATAGCATGAAAATGAGCACAATATTATAATAATGGTTTTTATTCTTAAACATGTCGGGCTTGCCCTAACTTTGACCCCTAGGCACGCCACTGCCTACAGCATCGCTTTGACACGGCACCGGTCCGGCCGGAATCGCCTAGAACTATCCAAGTGAGCAGCAAGCGCGTCGCCTGCGACATATTCACCTTTTTCATCTTGTCTTTATAAAAAATATTTTAACGCACAAGATTTAAAGCCCTAAATGGTAAATTATTTGCTGTGTGGGTGTTATTATGAGCTATGACCTTAACAAATGAAGACAATGATGTCAATACTGTTGTGTACGAACTAAACTTATTTTAACTATAGGTATCACATAATTCCAATAAAACAAGAAAGAGACAGATATAAATAAGAGCAGTCAATTTAAGTTGATCTAAAATTTTCATACAATTATAGATGTCATTCGGAAACTTATTGATTAAAAACACGACGAAGTTCAAGGAAAAAACTAATTTGACATCTCTAACTTAGTTCTTATCTGTCGCCGTCCCTTTCTTCAGCTGCCTGGTAGTAAGAGATGCCAATTGTATAATTTTTGTTTTGTTTGTGAACAAGGGAATCGGCACAGCAGTGTAGTGCAAAATAATGTGTATGTGTTATTATTATGTACCCCACATACCATTACCATCTCAATTAAGTTGTTTTACAAATTATTATCAAATTGACGGCAGTTTTAAATTTATCCTGATGATAACCTTTAAACTTGGGCTAACACGGGTTATTGCATTGCGCAATTCCTGGCAATTGTGGTATACTGTGACGTTTCGAGAATACTAAGATTTTATAGAAATTGCCAAGAGTTGAAATTATAGTTGGCCGCATAACTGCACCATTACAGCGCATATTTTAGCAGGAATTATAATTTAAAAATTATGTAACGTCGTTGAGCGTGCAATTCATCGTAACTAACATTTTTAAATACCGCGAAAGTACACTTTCGCTGATTTAACATAAGGTCGAAATTTGCGGTACCTATTTAAAATGTTAGTTATGCGGAATTGCACTCTCAATAAGTCAATATAATATGCATTGCTCAAACAGCTTTTTTGCGCCGCTTTAGTAAATCTGCAATAGGTAATTTAAGATTTTACCTACCTACTGGTCCTAATAAGGCCAAGCGCTGAACACAGGATTGTCTTATAACATTGAATAGTAAACTTTATAATCTTAAAGTGTAAACGAGCACACTTTAGGATACCCAACAAGGAGCCGTTTAGAGTCTGCTTAGCTACCGCTACTGTTTCCACTACTTTACACTTTATTGAACTTTCAATAAAGTCTATTATTCAATGACATCTGACTCTAAACCGTTTCAAAAAAAAAAAAAAGTTTTCCAGAATTTAAGGTGTGTTTGTTAAAGAATAAAGATGTATGTCTGCTCGCTTTTATACATATTTTCGTTTGTTACACGAGGACAATCGAAATAGGTGATAAATTTTAAGTCGATGCGGTTTCTGGTATGTCGTTTAAAGCGTGATTGAATTCTGGACCTTACGGCTTTTGATACCCAACATTGTATAAAGTTTTGACAAGCTCATTTTGAGTGAATAGCCTAAGACCTACAACGCACTTGCGGTTGGCCGCAATGCGGCAGGCCGCACTTAAATTTTTATATGAAACCGCATGATTTCAACGCACTGACTTGCGGCCAGCCCTCAACCGCTACGGTTGTCTTGGAGCTGTGGCGGGGTGCACATCTTTTGTTTTGAATTTGTAATTGCTGTCGCATATAGCCATCAATATAACGGAAAAGAAATGCTTGTAATTGGGTACTTGACACCACCAATCAATTGACATACTTTTATGAGCTGTCAAAACGAGATTCCTCCATACATTTTGTATGACAATAGCGGCCAGTGACGTCACTTTTTTACCAACTCAATTGACTAACTATTAATTGACTTCATAGCAACTTAAAATCAAACTTTACAGTGAATTGAAAATGAATCGGGTTTTCCGGGCTAAAATAAAGTTTATGATACCTAAGTTGTATTTTGGAATTATTGGTTAATGGTGTCAACAACCCAATTGAGGACGACATGCGGCGTACCGCAATAGAACGGAGGCTATACGGTTAGCCGGAATAAGGCGTGCGGTTACGGCAGACCGAATATCCTGCGGCCTGCCGCAAGTGTGTTGTAGGTCTAAAGGTGGCTACAGCGTGCCTCTCTTTTGCACATGCTGTCTCTAGTAAATGCTGTTACTAGTAGGAGATAACGTTACTTGGCGCGAGAGAGAGGCACGTCTGAAGGTCTCCGAAACCGATTTCACAAGACTCTGACATGTTCTCTACACTTTTATTATAATTTTCTTGGTGGCTCCATACGCAACTGCCAGCATGACAAGTATTTGTTAAAGCATCTGTCCTATACAGAAGTGTAGTCATAGCAATTAACGTAAATGATTGAGATTTTTAGAATGCGAATCGATAGAATTTTATTTTCTAACTAGCGACCCGGCCCCGCTTCGCATGGGCCTATTATAGCCTTCTTCGATAAATGGACTATCCAACACAAAAAGATTTTTTCAATTCGAACCAGTAGATTCTGAGACGCGTTCAACCAAACAAACAAACAAACAAACAAACTCTTCAGCTTTATAATATTAGTAATATAGATATATTAAAACATCGTGTCCTAATGTTTGTTATCGAACACCGGCTTGACCGATTATTATGTTTTTTTTTTTTTGTGTTTCTTATGTAGGTTTGAGAATAGGTCGTAGCCGTCGTAGGCAATTTGTTTTTTTTTTAATTTTTATGGCAAAACAAAATTTGACGGGTCAACTAGTTCTTTTATATTTTTCTACCAAATGAGCAAAGTAAATAAAATATAAAACAATAATACAATTTTACAAATTCGTTTTTTAAAAAATGTCAACCAGTTAAACAAAGGTGGGACAGCTAATTGCTATAACTGACTACAAGTTTGCGCTATTTTATAGTTCTTGCAGGCTTGTCATGCTTGCAGTATGTTGTCACCATCAGTAAGTAACGAAACTAGCTATGTCAGTCATAGAGAATAGGGCTGAGCGTAGCCTATCCAACTGTGAAGTAAATACATACAGAAAAGTGTGAGAAGTACACGATTCAAAGCTCTAACTTAAAATGGCATATTATTTGCTCCGTGCTGTTATAATGAGCGATAATAATAAGTAATTTTACTGCTGTCCATTGTCTATAAGTCTGCCACATCCGGAGTAGTCAGCCGTTAGCTCGTCACTATCAATATTGCTGACTAAAAAATAATTATCCATGTAGCCTGACAGCTTAACTGAGACTATTCTTGAGGTAGCTGCGCGGTGCGGGAGAGGTGACAATCGTCACAAGTTAACGTATCAGGGCCTGTAGACAAAATCCCTTTGTTAGCGTTAACGCCAACGGAAAAGTCAGCGTGATGCAAATATGACAACTTCATACAATTTGATTTTTCCATTGGCGTTAACGCTAACAGAAAAGGGGTTTTGTCTACAGGCCAGGGGGCCAAGTCTGCTATTTTTATAATTTCGTCATTCCAACACGATCCCATCGTCATTTTGCTAAAAGTGCGTAATCTGCTAAATTCATAATGGTCGGTCGAATTAAAAGCAATGACTGCACAATGACGTTCTAATGGCTGACTGATTAAAGGAACTCAAAATTTTAGCTTATTAACGCCTAAGTCAGTCATTCAGTTGTTATTTTGTACGAGATTACCATTCTATATCATTTCTTTCATTGGCGTGTCAGTGGTTGACCATTGGAAGTCATAATGACGCAATTATATTAGTAGATTACCAAACTTGTCAAAATCAACAATTATGAAATCAATGATAGACCATTCTGACACTATTGTAATAGCAGACTTGAGGCCCTGCTCCCGCATCACGTCACCACACCCCCCTCCTGCACCGCGCAGTTACCTCAGAAACGGCCTCATCTAAGTGTCTCATCGTATTAACAAAACGTGTAGGTACTACATAAGTTGATAAATAAACTTTATATAACGATTATTTGTAAATGAATAAGGCCGTATGATTTCCATAGAGCTCAGCGCAGACTAAAGAACAGAGCAGTGGACATAGTGACAAAAAATAATAAACCTTATTTTCAGTGTAATATAGTGCAAACTAACCTGCGCTAGTCAGAAGAACGATTCTTACAATTCTGCACTGTATGTCAATAAAAATAATTAATTATATTCAATGTCATCAGAAAGTTTTCTACGCTCCTCATTGGTTTACGAAGAGCCATACTGATTACAATTTAAGTAAGTATGTCTAGAGATAATCATTCTAATGTTTACTTGTGGCTTTATGGGCAATCATTCTACAGAAAACTGAAAACAACACAAAATTGGATTATATACATATACTTAGCTACGCATTTTAAAGAAAATTCTAAATTATGATAATAAGCTGATTTTTCAATAGTCAGATATTTTTTATCTGAGGAATAAAAATAGCGTTTTGACATATTTTCTATACATAAGCTGTCAAACCGCCATTTTTATTCCTCAGATAAAAGTTATCTGAGTATTGAAAAATCAGACCTTACATGATAAGATTTTTGTACTTTATCCTGGTGGATATTATTTCGAACTGACTCATGAATAAAAGGTTCTTTAAAATTGCTGGACATAATTAGAAAAACCTAGTTATTAGATAGCGAAAACGACTGTAAATTTTTCTTGGTATACATCGTAGACTCGTAGTGAAAGAATTATAACATCTAAAAAAAAAAAACACTTGTGATTTTTCTAAATATGTCAGTGATAAAGTTCTAATTATTATTGAATTAATGAAACAATCACTGTGATTTCTAGTCGAAACTCCGAACTTTTCATAATATTATGTATGTATTAAGCAATAAGCATTTCTTTCTGTATAAAAATAAACTTGTGCTCATTTTAATGTACATAAATATATGTATGAGTATCTATGGCGATGCTAATGTATTTCTTTTCTGTTGTATGATTTAAGAGCTCAATTTGTGCAAGTACCTATGTCTTCAAATTACTACCTAGTGAACCTGATGAAATTAGGTACAGACGCCAGCACATCAAGCCATACCAAACTGTAAAATTTTCTCAATTGAATATGAACCTTATACTATTGTAATAAAGTTGAAAATCTATTAAAGACAGGTTCTTGTAGCTTGGTGTGCTGGCCTCTGTACTTACCTTAATAAGTAGGGTCCTTGTAATAGGGTAGTAGCACGGAATAGAAAAACAAGTGGAAGTAGCTAACCCCCGTGTGTCACAATTATGCGGAAAAATATGTAAAATAAAAACAACCTTCGTCAGTTCCAATAAGTCTTAATTTTGTATGAACTACAAATTCAACTTTGAATCTATCTATCTTTGACGACAAGCTTATTTATTGTTCATACAAACTTAAGACTTATTGCAACTGACGAAGTTTGTTATTATTATACCACTCCACATAACATTTGACATACTTTTCATCAGCTGTCAAAACGTTATTCTCCCATGGATTTTGTAATGCAATAGCAGCCGCGGCATTATTTAACAAGTTAATTGCAGACTAATTTATTGATTTTAAAGCAACTAAAAATCTAAATTTACAGTTATTCCAAATTAATCGGGTACCTAATAAAGTTTTTTTTTTAGAAGTTCTGTTTTGGAACTATTGGTTTATGGACTACCCAATTCCCGAGCGCGACATTTGAGTCCAACGTCATTGTGATAAGGTTTTAATTGGAATGTTAAGGGATCTGTGCCGACAGGTGCTGCATGGCGCGTCAAGGGATTTCTATGTAACGCAGCATATATACTTGAAAAGTATAATATAGGTACTTGAAAAGTTATACTTGAAATTTCAATGACAATGGTTGTAGCTACAAAATACAGTACGATGTGTCAGTACGTGTTTAAAATCCCTTTCAAGGGATTTCTATGCAACACAGTATAAGACACTTAAAGTCATCATATTATAGTTGAAATCTTAATGACAGGGGCAGACTGTGATAACCGCCTTGGTGTTTGAAATCCCTTGCCATGGCGTGCCGCCAGTGGGCACAGGTCCTAATGCGCGTTCGTGAAATGCAATAACTCTACAGAATTTTAATTAAGCCACGCCCCCCTGGTTGTAGATGGAAAAGTAGGTAATCAAGTACCTACTCATATTAATAAATACAAAACAGCACTTATTCTGTTTTCACCATAGATTCGATTTTTCCCTGTTTCTCTCAAAAATCACACTGTGTACTTTCTACAAATAAATGTGCCCAATCATGTAGACCTTGGCCGAAATGATATTTATTAATGTAAGTAAAATTAGATTCTTGCCCACTGCACTTTGTATGATGTACAGATGTGAGCACATACAGCCATAAAGATTTATAATAAAGTTGAAAATCTATCAAAGAAATTTGACAGATTGTTGTAGCTTTGGTGTGCTGGCCTACCAACTTATCACTTTTTGGAACTGATAGTTGGTACATAAGGTCGTCTTTTGTTTGAACTTTATTGACGAACAGCGCCGTTTTACAAATAACTTAGTTGGACGGAACAGTTTCTAAGTACAGCCGCCAACACATCAAGCTATTGAAAACTATAAAATTTTCCCAATTGAATATGACCCTTATCCTTTTGTTATAAAGTTGAAAATCTATCAAAGAAATTTGACAGATTGGGGTAGTTTGATATTCTGGCCTCTGCCCTACTTGCAGTTGTAATAGTGCTGTCCCAGAATAAAAGCAACATGAGATAATATTTTGGACCTCGTGGTCTCATCTAGAAATATTAGAAATTACATTGCAGCTTTTTTAGAAGTATGTATAATAATATGTTACAGTCAAAACTCTTAACCAGTCAAAACCCTTATTAAGATAAAACGCGTTTGCGTTACAAAATAAAAATACGGAACGCCTTAGTTATCCGCCTCACTACAAAACCAAAGTTTTAAAAGGCTCACAAAAAAAACCTACCAACATAATGGGTTTCTAAATATAAACTACCTATTCAAAAGTACTTTTGACTGGTTAAGAGATTTGACTGTGACATAGGTACCTATACCCTACCTATGGTATTACAAACATAATAATAATAAAACTTGATTTTAAAAGAGTGTCAGTGGAGTTTCTTGCTTGTTCTTCTCCATAGAGACCTACCCTACGTTTTGGAACGAGCAACTAGCTTCAACTTTCTGACTAACTGACCGACACCTTGACAATTCAAAAGTGCCTGTAAAATGTAAATGGTTTAATTGAAATAAATGCTTTGACTTTGAATATGAGCATTTTATGGTCCCACTGCAAGGCTAAGGCGTCATCTCTAGAAAAGGCATCACCGTGCTTTGTCACGGCGGATTGTCGTTTTAATGACTGAATACTCAAACTCTACTCAATTTTAAGATGCCATTAATCACAGTCAGTTTTACATAAAGTGATAGAGACAGCACGAGACTTAAAGGCATCTGTAAATTCAGTAGTGTTTGAGTATTTGGCCATTAGACTTGTATTCATTATTGTAGGACAGCTTTCCTTCACCAATGTCAGTCATTTTCAAGATAGTCACATTGTTACTTGCCCGTTATCGAACCCACAACCTCATATACGACAGGCTTTAATGAATCACTGGTCCATTATGTCAAGACTATTTGACCAAATTTTCCTGACAATATATAAGTACTTGCACATAAGGTTCTATTGTTAAAATAAAAAGTATTTAGCGCTTTTATAGTATATTTACATAATGTAAAATATCTATTTGATATACATTTAATTAATATTTTTATTTAATCGGCACATTTATCAAAATAAACTTGTTATTGAAATTTGTTTAATTTATTTGTTTTACTTTTACAAATTCATAGGCACATGGGCTTGACAGATTTAAATCTATCACATTCTTTGTTTGTTTTCTTTAGTTCTATACTAATATTATAAAGGTGTAAAGTTTGTTTTTTTGTTTGAAAGAGGTAAATTTTGGAAATACTGGTCCAACACACAAAAATTATTTCACTAACTGCCATACTCAGAAACGTCACTTAATAATAATGAATCATTAACTTTAATTGACCAAGATAACTTGGAACGCTGTCAGTCAAAAATATTGTTGTTGACATGTGCCAAGTTTATTATTAAGTGACGTCTCTGAGTGTGGCAGTTATACAAAGCGACTTTATTGCAGTGTCATAATCAATGTTTTATAGTAATAGACTACCATGCAAACAAAGTCACAGTACCATGCAATCCTAATACTATGGAGGACCATTTTACATATTGCTGAACCTAAACACATTTCTGTCCATACAATAATATATTAATAAAGAAGTAGATACTAAAACTATTTCACAAAGGTCCTAATTAAAAGCTACTAAATATGCAACAGTATCAATACATCTAATATCTAATAATTTTATAATTATGAACACTTGAAGAAAATATTATTTTGCTATTAAAACAGGTCTAAATTATAGCAAAACAACCCCAAAGTTGACCCCCTATAAACAAATACCACCTTAAGGACAAAAGACTCAACAACAAGACAAAGCATTGCAACAATATTATGCTTAATAATAGAGTGACATTATTAAAAGAAAGTTTTTTGGTAATTTGCATAAAACATTTTTGCATTATAGACTGAGAAAAATGGATTAAGTCACTGTGTTGCCGGGGTTCGTCTGACTAGTTTCAACGGCATACGGCCACGTTTTTCAAGGAGTTCCACAGGATGACACGCCGCCTGTGGCTCCTTGAAAAAGGTGGCCGTATGCCATCAAAACTAGTTGGACGAAGCCAGTAACACAGTGAGTTAATCCATTTTTCTCAGTCTATAATATGTAACAATACTCACATTTTGTTTAATGATAGAACATTTTTCCGATTAGAAAATGGAAATATACTTCGTTCCTAAAAGCATTTACAATACGGTCAACGTAACTTGGCGCGTCTGAAGTTAGCTGTTTGGCTGCGCAATGGATCTTTTAGAAACGAAATTGTCTACTGCGCAGCTAATCGGCTAACTTCAGACGCACCAAGTTACGTTGACCGTACTGTAATGTTGACTATAAAGGTAAGAAGTTAAAAGTAAGTGTGGTACATAAAATATAGCTTACACCTGCATCATGTGAGGGATAACTTTATAGTTGTTTTGCCATAATTAGAACTATTTCTGAATAGCTTCCTTAAAGGCTTTGATTATAAAATGTCTAGATGGAGCGTTGACCTACAATCATAACAAAGAAAACAAGTAAACAATTTCAAGTATGTGTGCGTGCAGGCGTCGTTTTACACTGCATCTACGTCTCTGTGTGCGTAAATAATGATTATATAAGCAATTATGTATATAATTATACATAAATTAATATTATTATACATATATTAATCATTTATTATTATTATTACGCATTTAGGCTTTGATTATATAAGCACTTGTCAGCCAATAGTTGGCTGACACTTTTTGACATGTTTGCGTGCACTTGACGCTCCATCTAGACATTATATATAATCAAAGCATATAGGTACCAATTTAGACACATACCAATGTTTAGTGCGTTTCATTCTATGCAATATGCTTGTTAGTCATATGCAGCTGTAAATTAAGTCTTTACTTTCAATTTTCAGTTCCATTTCACTTTCATCTGATACTATGATAATGTATTCCTAAAATTAAATACAGTCTATAATATGGAAGCTCTTTTCCAAAAACATTTGTTTTGAGGCTGCAATCTATACAATAAACAATTCCTTTATGAGCTCTATTTACAACAATTTTAGCATTTAAAATTGCATCTTGCAATTACAATGATTTTTATATAGCAGTACCACGTTCCAAATTCTGCTTGATCTCAGCTGTGTGTTCTCCATAGAATCTTTCAAGTTTCTTGTTGAACTTAGCATTTCTTTCATTGATATAATCAATATCTGCATCATCATTGTGCGTACGTCTTCTGGAGTACCGAGCTCTCTTGGCGATCTGCCCTTCCAAGTCGTCTACCATTTTATCAACAGCTTCCCTACGGTCCTCATGCATCCCATGGATGATTACATTAGGGCCACCATAGAATGAGTCACCATATTTTTGTTTCTGTTTCTCATACTGTTCTATGTCAGTAGTTGGCATGTTTTTCACCAATCTATTGTACTGTCTTATGGTAGCTTGCTCGTATGTAGAAAAGCCTTCGTCGGGATTCTTTTTCTTCTTCTTACGTTCAAGTCGTTCCGCCTCTGTGGCGGATATGTTTAGTAGTTTGACTCTGTCGTAATCTTTGCCAGATTTTTCTGCCTCTTCGCGTTTAGCTTGGTCATCGAGCAGCCATTCAGCTTGTCGTCGTTTCGCCTCGTAGTTCGGTGGTAGTTTATTCCTGGCCTCTTCCGCAACTACTTCTTGATGGTTGTGTGTCCTCGCCTCGTTTCTGGCTGAGTGGAGAGATCGCAGTCTCTTCATGCGTTCAGCTTGTTTCTCAGCAAACGACAGCTCTTTAGGTGCTGATGTTGAACCATCTGCCGTAGCACTCATTGTTGTTATTGTTTTCAATAGGAACACTTGTTTAGATAGCTGGAAACACTTTCGTTTACTTAAAATATTGCGTGTTTGTTAATTACACTCTTCATGAGACAGACAAACTGACAAATGCGGATGCCTCAGACACTAGACAGATCACAGATACCAGATAGCTTCGTTGGTTGGTTGACGTTCGATTTGACATTCAACATGACAGAATTGATTGACAGATCTGATATTAATTCATCAATGTTAGATGATGTTGTTTAGGCGATTAATTTCGTTCGAGTAGACTAAAACTTGTGCTTATGCTTGTAGAAAGCTCAAATGATTTATGTAAATCATTTGTGATTCCTGCATGCTCCCACAAAAATTAATGTAGCTGCTGGCGAGAATAAGGTCCACTTCGAGTTTGATTTTGCTAAAGAAAAGACAATTTTGAGTAATAATCTGATTATAAACCGATTCTTCGATTCGTCGATTCTTCGTTCGACTATGATCAAGAAGCTTATAGATAAAAGTGGAGGCAACACTCCAAATACCTAAGTGAAGCTAACTGTGGGCAGACGCTCTCTTTCTGAATGCGTACATAAGATAAAGAAAACACATATCACTGTCTCGTTCTTATGTATGCATTCAGAAAGAGAGCATCAGCCCACAGTTTGTTTCAAGTTTTTGTTCTAAGTGTTGGCTCCATTTATACCTATACCAATACTGAAAATAGCATAAGATCATAGTCATGAAGTTATCTTCATGACTATGATCTTATGCTATTTTCAGTATTGCCATATTTGTTTATTCATTTCCTTTTATTATTCTGTATTTATTTTATTAAGTGAAAATAAGTTTCTTACTTTACAATAATAAATGAAACAATATTACATTATAATATTTCATGTTAATCGCAACAAACGCAACATTTTGTATAAGTTGTTGTTGCAAAAGAATATAAAATAGGCATGAAGTTAGTAACATAACAAACAACTAGGATGAACCAAACTGAAGTGAGGCAGTCACTGCAGTCAGTCGGTGTTTGAGAATAGTGACGGTTGTGTGAAATTGTGTTGAATAGAAATATTTTTTTTGGTAAATTTGAAGTGTTTCTGGAGTTCACGATGTCGGATGAAATTGCAGAGAATGGAACAGCGAACGGAGACGTCCCAGAGATCGAGCTGATTATTAAGGTATCTATAGTTTTTACAGCGCAAAAAAAATTAGCTGCTTACATCGGTCAACACGGCACGCGTTCTATACTATAGTTGGCCTTCGGAGATATAAGAAGATTGTGAAGAGGTGGCGTGATAAACACTGTTCTATGCTGCAAAGCTCGTTAAATGAATCAAAAGCTGAACATACGGCGTGTATGCAGAAATGCATTGATCGCATGAAATTGTCGTGCTGCGCTCGTATGCATGAAAGTATATTATTACTGCAGATGCGCGTTATTTAGGTCACTAGCGACTGTTTTGTTAGTCTCGTTGTGTTTAGCGCGTATTTTTATCGTCCATCGTAATTACATTTCGTTGTAAAATATGTTAGGTATGTTCTCACAAAAGTATATGATTGCATGCCGAATGCAGCGGTGAGCGGACGTCATCAACTGAATCAAGTTAGCTTTAATTATATATTTAAGGTTTAAAACCGGGTGCAATGTCATAGTTCCTGTAAATAATACCATAAGAAAGTTGAAAGAAAGGGGAATAAATGGAAACTTTTTTTTATGAAGTCATAGTTATTCAAAGTACAATATTTACTAGTTTAGTCATACATTGTTATAAAATCATGATTGTCCTGTTCATACTTTGTACCTATTTGTAATAAATGAGTCAGAACAGTGTAAATGTTACAGTCTAAACTCTTAACCAGGCTAAACTACTTTTGACTGACTTCAGTCAAACCCCTTAAATACAGAAAGCATTTGCGTTACAAAAACAAAAATTACTACTAAACAAAAGTTTTGAAAGGGTCACAAAAGAAAACCTACAAACCTAATGGGTTTCTAAGTATAAAAGATAATAATTTAAACCATTCAAAAGTACTATTGACGAATTTTTGTAGTTTAAAGTAGTTTTGACTAGATATCAGTTATGACTGTGACATGACATGTATATATAGTTTAAATCAACATACTTTAAATAATCATGAAAATAATCACTGTGAAACTCTTGGGGTATTCATAATGTTTTAGTCATTCGCAATGCTAACACCGTTTCTTAGAGGATACATACTTAAGAAGTACACACTAACGAAAGTAAATAATGGAACAGGAAAATAATGCCCATAAAATAATCTTAACTATCAACAATGACTAAGTACCATGTAGATATTTTATAAAAAATGTTTTTTGAAAGCAGGGAATCAAAAACTCAGTGTTTAAATTTTAATGAAATTAAAATGACACCTAAAGTAATTTATTATTTCAAAATACATTAGGTAGGGCCGAAAACATTGAAAATGTTTTTTTTTTATAAAACTCTGAATACATTTCACTGCGTTCAAATACCTATTTATTCAAAAATGTTACATTATCATTATCTATCAGTCACTAATTAAATTTTTATATCAGTAGATTATACTTAAGAGAATATTATTATCACGGTTTCCAATAACTGGACTATCATATAACTGCTGGTATCAAATGCCGATGTAATTGTATGAAACCAGATGCTTATCAATGCTAGTGATATCATACCTACTTATAATTGAAATTTTAATTTGAAGTTGTGCATGAGTCATTTGTCTTTTGAATTACAGTAGTATTAGTATGAATAGCTATGCTTGTGTGGAGAAATTCTTTCTCTTTAAATCATCAGAATAATCTATACATCTATACAAATAAATACAATTGAAGTGTCTGTTTGTAATGTCCAAATAACAGCTTTATACTTATGCATATGAAAGTAAGTATGGTACCTATCCCAAAAAACAATTTTAAAATTTTTTGTCTGTCTGTCTGTTTGTTCCGGCTAATCTCTGAAACGGCTGAACCGATTTTGATGGGACTTTCACTGGCAGATAGCTGATGTTATAAGGAGTAACTTAGGCTACTTTTATTTAAAAAAAAAATAGGGTTCCGTACAAAAAAATTACCGACAATTACGCGGACGAAGTCACGTGCATCAGCTATCTATAATATAAAAATGAATTGCTGAATGTGTTGCTAAGCGCATCACTTGCGAACGGCTAGACCAAATTAGATAATTCTTTTTTTTATTGTGTTCGTTATTGCCAGGAGAAGGTTTGTATAAAAAAAAATTTTTGGTAGGTAGGGTAGGGTAGGTGTAAGGTAGATGTAGGATAGGGTAGGGTATGGTATAGGTAGGTAGGTAGGGGACAGGACAACATCTGTTGGGTCAGCTAGTTTTCAATACTTTCAGCAAATGTCTGGAGAAGGAAGTGAACATAATTTAAAAAAAAAAATCTATATCCTATATACATAATATGAAAAAGTAGTCACTGCAGTACATTGAATAAAGCAATCATTTTTAATAATGTGTTTAATACCTTCCTGTAATAGTTACAGTTACAAGAACAGACTACAAAGACAGAGAGTGTTTATTTGCTCTTAACTATGGGAATGAAAGAAAAAACATGAAATTGATCTATCTCTTTATTGTCTCTGACTGTTTGTAAAAGTCTAATAGAAATAGGTTGTTCTATAGACCGAGATTTGTTGTTGATGACAATTTGACAGCATTATTTATTCACTATTGCACAACTGTCAAATTACAATCACATTGATGGCACCACCAATCAATTGACATACTTTTTATAACCTTTAAAACGCGATTCCGCCGTAGATTTTGTATGGTAATTTATACTAATAACGTCACTTCTGGATAGTCATTTGCCAATTGAATTGAATAACTATTTATTGATTTCAAAGCAATTAAAAATCTAATTTAACTGTACAAATTTATCAGGTTTTTGGGCCAAAATGTGGCAAGAGTGTTTTTTTAGAGAAGTTCTGTCTTGGAATTATCCGCAAGTGTGCTCCACCTTAGGCCGCATCATCACTTAAGATCAGGTGAGTTGCGGCCAAACGTAAGCCTACAAAAATATTAAAAGAAAAAAAACGCTGTGGCACTCGGGGACTGCCGCGGTAAAGCTATTGCATAGCATTTTGTATATTACACTCGGCGTCACAAAAATCGCACCTCTTTAAGAATTCCCTTCAAAGTCATTTTAACCCTATTAATCAATGGTATACATATGACTATAAGGTATAATTGGAAAGGCAATTTATTTAAATTTCAGAATAAATCAATGGATTTGGTTTTTTGTTTACCAGGGAATAAAAAAAAGCAAGCTAATGCAAATGATTAAAAAGTTAAATTTTATTTTATCAGCAAAAATTACAACAAAGTCCTTAAAACTAACTTGAAACCTAGTGTTACCCCCCCTAGCCCTGATGACTGCTTCCATGCGTTCTCTCATGGACCTTATTAATGTGACAACAGTCTCTTGTGGAATGTTGTCCCATTCTGCAACGACGGCATCTTGAAGGTCTTGGAGAGTGGTAGGGGCAGGATTTCGTGCCCGTACTCGCCGTTTCAGTTCATCCCAAAGGTGCTCAATAGGGTTCAGGTCTGGACTTCGCGCCGGCCAGCGCATAACAGGGATGCCAACTTCTTGCAGGTAGTCTCTTACAATTAAAGCGGTGTGACAACGGGCGTTATCGTGCATTAACGTGAACCCACTGCCAACAAAACCCGCATAAGGGACAACCTGCTCCTCTAAGATCTCTGTTATGTACCGAGCAGCAGTCAGCGACCCTTGCCCGCGAGCACTTCCAGTCCGAGAAACACACACAAGGTTCGTTTTACCGTCGATTGACATGCCGCCCCAGAACATGCACGAGCCACCCCCGTATTCCACTGTCTCTTGAATACAGGCTTGTGCGAATCGTTCCCTTTGCCTCCTATACACTCTTCGACGCCTGTCGTTGCAGAAAAGACACACCCTCGTCTCATCCGAGAAGAGCACAGCCCTCCATTGGTCTATTGTCCAATCCACATGGTCACGGGCAAATTGCAACCGGTCTCTCCTATGCTGTGCAGTCAATTTGGGCCCTGTAGCAGCCCTATGAGCTGCAATTTTCTTCTCCCGCATTCTTCTTCTAATCGTGGAGACGCTTACAGAAGTTCTGCGAGCTGATCGCAGTTGTTGTTGCAGCTCAACAGCATTGGAGAACCGATTACGTAAAGACGTCGAAACAATGAAGCGATCGTCTCTTTCGGATGTGCACCGTTGTCTTCCAGATCCACGTCTTCGGATATAGCCACCAGTCTCTTGGAAACGTTGGAACACTCGTCGAACGGCAAAACGACTCAAGTTCAGTTGCCGAGCAACATCACATTGCCGCATCCCTGATTGCAGTAGTGCAATGACTTGAGCGGCTTCATCTGCAGTGGTATCCATCTTCTGGGGTATTTTTCTTGCTGTAGCTGTTCACGTGTGTTCACTTCAAAGGTTGAATAGCGAATGACCCAAATTTAACCCGGGTCGCCCGTTTTATACCCTTGTAGGGAGGTGCAATTAGTGGCCGTTGTAATGCGTATTTTGACAACATTTTTTTTAACGTTACGTGCTAATGAGATCTGTTGTGTTTAGGAATTCTAACTGTTGTTAATTTAAAGGTCGTTAAACATACTTTTAATTGATATCAATATTAATTGGGTTTAATGTATTCGTTACTGGCGGGACATGTTTTAAACTTATTTTCGAAAAGGTGCGATTTTTGTGACGCCGAGTGTATAATATACATATATCATATATATATATATATACATAAGTACACCTACCCCCCCTACCACGCTATACCCGTACCACCCCTACCCCCCCTACCCTTCCTACCCCCTTTCCCCCTCCCCCAACCACCCCCCATATTCATACCCTACACCCCCTACCCTATATATACCCTACACCCCTACCCACACCCTACCAACCCTACCCCCAACCACTACCCCCACCCCCCCGTACCCTTTATATATATATGGTATATGTAATCATAATATACCTATATTATAATATACCTATGTATATTATGATTATATATACCATATACATATATACCATATACATACACCATATACATACACGTTAAGCGAACGCTCGGCCGAGCTACATGATAAGCGGAGTGGGGGGTTGGTCCTGCGCCTAATCTCTCTCCGGTCGTGTCGGATTACCGTCCCACCGGACTATGAGAGTGAGTGAGGGAAGAGGGAGTGCACCTGTGTTTGCGCACACACTTGTGCACTATAATATCTTCTGCGTACTTGGCTGATCTCCATTGAGATTGGCCGCCGTGACCGAAATTCGGTTGGATGATTACATTTTTTTACATGCCACCAACAATTTATTGTTATAAGGTCTCTGTCAATTCAAGCGGTGCTGCTTTGGTGAATCACCAAACGCTTGAATTAACAACAGAGATCAAGATCCGTGCGGATGTCGAATTTGCCTTTTTCATACAGTTGACACGTGATGATTGTCGTACTGCCATCGCGGCATCGTACGTACGCGGTACCCATGTCGCACGACTCTATCGGCCTGTCAACTAGGATATGAAAAAATACAAACATCCGTGTGCAGTCCCACATCTGCACCGCTCAAGTGCCACAGCAGTCCAGCGCTAAACCATTACCAACCATATAGCCAAGTCAATGTCAGAAGCATCACTTGAATGCAAAGGAATAGAATTGATTCATTAGCTGTCTATTATGTTTCTAATTTCAGTTGTGTTTATTTATAGTATCTGGCCTGCAGTAAACATCAACTACTTGGTTGTATAGAACCACAAGATAATGCAACAATGCGTTATAGGAATATAAATAAATACTCACGCCCACTTTGATGACGTCAGCGCACCAGTGCGTGGTACGGTGCACCAATGCTATGGGCATCTCCTCTGATATAACGAAGTAAGTCTGTTGTACTTACTTTGTGTAAATACCACTTCAAGTATTCCTGATTGTGATTGCCAACAGACTACCTACACTCACTTTGTCTATTTTGCTATTGTTTCAAAACACGGTAATTGTGAATACATAAAACTTATGGTACAAGATCCCATAGCCGCGAGATCTACGCCATTTTAACATGAGTGACTTTAGGATAGATATAGAGGAGTGTTGTTATGAAGGTAGGTATCCATACTGGCTAGCTTCAATGCTGGACACTTTTTCAGGTATCTAGTATTAAAGGTACCTTCCAAAGGTGACGAACGACTGGTATTTGTTTATGTTTTACGGTTTACATTTTTAATGACATATTCTTTCATCTATGCTCATTTTAGCCATGACAGTTGGACCACTCTAGGATCTCAGTCTAATATACATAAGTATTACATAGGATTTCATTACATAGTAATGCGTTTGAAATGTTGCCAATATTGTGCAAAAAGTATAAACAATGTTTACTTCAGTAATTTATTAATAGGAACTATGTCACCAATACCCGTTTTCTACAACTATGTAGATGACACCTAAACGTTATGTTGGTGAGACGAGACCTTACATGTTAAAATATTACGTTAACTGGTCAACCGTAATTATAATAAATAATGTAGGTATATTACTATGACATGATTATTTATAACCACTAATATTGGTATTAACCACGACTGAATCTATTTAAGATCAAGTGGTTAAAAATACCAATATTCTTAAAACAATCGTCGTGTTTCGTTTTTGCGTAAAATCTGATACGTTATGTGCGTAAAGTATTCTTATTTATGGACAAAAAAATCTGGGATGGCAACGCATCTGCATGACCTCTACTACTTAACGTCAGAGGTCATGGGTCTTTTGGAACCGGGACCACGGTCTCGGATTCCATCTATGAATACAATAATGGAATCACGAACCGTAGTCTCGGTTACGAAAGCCCTGAAGACCCGGAAGTCCCGAAGTTAGGTGGACCGTCGTCTGTCAACTTGTTTGACTTTCAATATAACTGAAAGCTAGCTTTTGTCCGCGACGTCGTCGTCCTCGTAAAAGTCAAGTATATCATGACATTTCCTCCTAAGACACTGCAACAGTGTACCTTTCTATCACTTAATAATTTTTATATAATCGGAGCAGGACTAGATATTACCTCCTACAAATAAACTTTACCCTCATAATATTAAATATATATATAGGACGCCCTGTATATATGAAACATTGAAAAACTCAATTCAGACGTCCAAACTTAGAAAATTTACACTGCTGCCTACCTTTCTCGTGAGACGCAAAGGTCCAACTGGCTGTCTTCATATAATATGTCGCAAGGAAATAGTACTATTAGGGGACGGGAAGTTAGTGATTTGATCAAATCCCTGTTCTGTTTTAGTGAAATGATAAAATAATCAAGGCTCGCATAGCTCTATCATATTTTGATCAAATCACTAGCTTTCTTCAGGGAAACGACCCATCAGAGTTGTTATTGTATCGTCGTCGTTGTATCATCGCCGTGATTTGACCAAAATCCTTTTTGTACCATTTCCCTACGACATACGCCTTGTATTATACACTGCCTGTATTACTTGTAGTATACACTCCCTGCATTATACACCTATGTAGACTTTACGCGACAAGAAACAACATCACATCAATGTGACTCCAGCATAACATGGCTAACTTCACTATGTTACATAATAGCTTGTATTGTACCCCTTATGTGCCCTCACTATGAAGCATGGTTAATAAATACTTAAAGGTACAAAAATAAACATTGTAAAGTAACAAAATAATTGCTTTACACGGCATTTGCATTACCATCTAATACTTGACACAAAAACTTAATTGATCACTCACGTAATATCCCTCATTAGGTAGTTCGTAAATGCTTTGCCTGAAGAGGCTCGTCATTTGATGAGATCAGCTCAATTAGCGCCCATACTGGTGAGACGATTAACCCGACCCACTCCGGCTGCATACGAATGCACCTGCACTTTTGAGAATTTAGTGTATTTATTTTTAATTTTAGCCCACTTCAAAAAGAGAAGGAGGTTTCAAAGTCGACACGTTTTTTTTTGTTTGACCTTTTCTTTTTACAAAAAATATATTTTTTGTAATAGGTATACCAATAATAGACAACAAATTATGTCAATAGACAAACAACGTTACTCACAGTCAGCATAGAAAGAGTAGCAATACGTTGAAACAGTTTTAATAGATTAATTCAAAATACCTACAATAGGAATAGAGTTGAGAGTTTGAAACTAAATCTCGTGTCATTAATTAACTAAATACGAATTAAGGCTTTGGCCATAGATATCCGTGGTTTTGACGCAAGTCGGCAATCTTTTAAACTTAAAAAGAAAAGCCTCAATATCATTAGTCTATGTCAGTTTCAGTTGTTCGGCCTATACTTTATGATGAGTGGCTGTTTGTTATTGCAATGCATTCACCACGCTTCGTGTTCGCTGGTCGTAAAACACCTTGTTTTGGTCGTTCATCAACTCCGTTCAGATGCGTTGGCTTGAATTATATAATTTTAATTGGCATCGCACAGATTACGAGCTTGCAAAACAAATAGGAAGCCAGCGCGCAGCGGTCCGCGAAAATGATAGTTGCAGTTTGGCCTAAAAATTGGTACACGTTGCCAAATCGACCGATGCCGTCTGGGCCTGTAGACAAAATCCCTTTCTGTTAGCGTTAACGCCAACAGAAAAATCAAATTGTATGCATTTGACGTTTGCTTACCAGATGTCACGGGATGCAAATATGTCTAGTGGCAGCGGTTACCACTTAACATCAATTGGGCCGTCGACTCGTTTGCCATCCAATGACAAAAAGTTTTTATACCAAACACGTAAACCTCAAATCCTCATGCTGCACATAAAGCTGCCTTGCATTATATGTAAATCACATGAAATACCAATGTTTTGTAACACGTTCAAGTAATTATACGTTTACAGTATTTCTAGTAGTTTCGAAGTACCAGCATTGAATGCATCTCCTAGTGCGGCAGGCATTCCACGCGAGAGAGCGCATGCGCGCCTTCGAAACAGAAACCTGCGCGGGCGCCATCCAGGGGAAAGTGACACTGCGCACGCGACTGCTCGTGCGTCCGGGGGTCCGAGTGACATGAACGATTAGCATGCTCACCCAGCATTCGTGACGGTGATGGAAATATATCATTTTCGCTCGTCAATATAGCTAATTACGTTGTGCTTCTTAGAAAAATAATATCTGCCTTATTTGGTGCATATTTGCTCTGAATGGTTAATTGATTTCTTTGAATGCTCGCTTCGAAACGTCAATAATTTACTGTTCTCTTTTTATCTCCCGTTTTCGAGAAGGAAACGAAGTGATAGAGTCTTGAGGTCGCGATAGAATCTATAAAGAGAGTACCAAAATGCATCTTCGGAAATTCCTCAAGCGACATTGTTTGGTATTCCAAAAATAGGATGGCTCGCTGTGAACTTTTGGTAGGTAGAATCATTTTGAATGCATGACAAAATAATCCTATGAGAAAGGGACAGGTTGGACTGTAGTTCTGCAAAAGGATATTCAATAGATTTTTAATATGTGTGACTCGACTTCTGAAACTTACCGACTATCGAAAGCTCAGTCGAATATATAAAATTGACGATTTGAGATCTTATTAATATTCAAAGAAAATAATAACATTCGCTATGCAGAGTAACAGTTACAGTTGCATTATTTATTCATGCGCGAACGATTTTTTTCTTAATTTCGATGGAAAAAGGTGAAAGTAGTGTAGGATCACGTTTGATAGATGTAACGTTCAATTAAATTCTTAAAATATATTCATTTTATTGCCACGCAGTAATCTGAATGTTTTCTTTAAACACTCCAAATAGTCATTAGCTTTTGTCGGTGTATTTTATCGTGGTTAATAAAATAACAACACAAATGATATGGCTTTTCGTATGAACAGGCCCAATAAATATGATTGATTTGTTGATAATGAAATAAAATCTATTGATACCCGAAATATACAATTTCTGTTAGTCAATTCAATATCTATTGCAATTTGGCCCAATGACAGTGTGGTAATAACTTTACAAATATGTACTCAATATTTACCGTGTACTTAGCTACAATCGATCATAAAGTGAACTGTGTGAACACAAAAAGTGACGCAAATATTGCCTTTGTCACGTCACGACACTCACGACTCGTCCGCCTACGCTTCAGGCAGTTTGCGATACGCGCAAGTTTGAGCCAAAATATACTTTCGAATTAAAAGTAAACGAAATATTATCGATTGGCAAATATTTGCCGTTGGAGCGTCGTATCCTTGACATTGGACTCGAAACTGGCCGGCTCGCCAACTGGATGCACAGCAGTAATACCTATAACTTGTACAATTATACAGTGATGCGTGCAGTTGTTTCATTATAATTGCGTTAAATAATAACTGGTTTTCCACCTGTACATAAATATGATAAAATTGTAACAAACTAGTGTATGTTGAAGGTGATGCTTTAGGTACCTACTACCGGATAGATTCTGCTCAAATGATAATGCCAGATCCTGCCCCACCCATGTACAGAAAAAGTAAATTAATAAAAATAATTGTGATGAATATAGAACCTTTCTATACTAAATTGCTTTTCTTTAGAACTTGCGGATTACGAAATACCTACCCACAAAATACAAACTCATTTTACCTAAAATACAATTTAACCTATAATCAATGTCATCATTGTTTTTAGATTTAAACGAAAACCGCAAGTTCTACAGTCACTAAGACTAATGTTTAGTTATCAGCAATAAATAAACAGTAAGATGCTACATATTGCACATGACTTTTATTGAGTGGGGCAAAGTTCTATAGAGTTTCTGGCATTGTCCTTTTTCATCAATATTCCTTACTGGCTTGGTCGGTCTATAAGCTATAGGTACAATCTATTCATTATCGCGCTGTTTGCTATGGGGGATGAGCAATGTTGTATTATGTCTTCACAGTTCACCACGGGCTTGCTTTCTTGATTTAGACCAACAAGGTTCACTAGGAGGATTGTGATGAACTGATGACATATTATTCTATACTTATTTCCTCTATACTTGGTCCACGTGAGCAAAACCTCAGGCACTGCTAGTATACTATTGGATTTCTTGTACGATATTCTACTTTTTTCCAAGTTACCTGTTACTTACATTATAACGACACCTGTTAACTCTCCATTTACCTAGTAGTGCCAACTCCTCACGTAGATTTGTAAATAAATAAGGTCAATAAGGTGGTATCAAACAGTGCCAGATATTGCGTCTATAATGTATGCACAAACACACGACAGTGTTTTCACAAGATCATAAAGACACAAATAGTATTTTTTTAAGCATTTAAGAACTCGCTAAAACAGTTTCCTCTCAAAAAATCTACATACTGTTATCAAAGGTTGGATGGATGTAAGGACTTATAAAGTCTTTTACGCTTAAATGGAACGGAGTTAGGTGCAATTTAGCATACATACCTATGTATTTATGCACATAGATATTGATGTACTTAGCGATATTTTTGTCCCATTTTTGTGTTCCAGCCTAAGGGATAATTAGGTATTTGGCTTAAGTAATTCTAAAAGGCCAATTCGCGATCAGATGCTAGTTAAATAATATTTCCTTAGCCATGGGGGGCAGACAGAAGCTTCTCCCTGTCTGCCTCCCCAAACACTGCGGATGGGTGGCTAAAACAAATCTGTCCTCCTTGTACCTATCTACTTCAATAAGCATACATAGTGAGGGCGCTATAAGAGGGTCATCAGTGAACATAGAGTCCCGTTTCTTTCCTTTGTCCTAAAGAGTCAATATTGTGTGTGCACTCGAACCGTTTACTTAACCACGTCCTGTCGCTGAAGGACACTCCTACACACCATGCGCTTGCGCAACAGTGTGTACACCGAGACTCGAGACTCAGAAAGGCTTTTATTTCAAATTCTATCTACGTAGAATGTTTTACATGTTTCTTGTTGTATCTGTACTAAACAGTACACACTGTTATTGGTTTTCTCTCTGTAAAATCTGGCTCATTTTCTCTCTCTTTTTAAACTAGGTACGCAACGGTTTTTAATGCGTTTTCAGCAATAGATAAAGTGATTCAAGAGGAAGGTTTATATACGTACAGTTTATCTACATTGCAAGCCGAGGCGGGTCGCTAGTTGCATCATATTAAACAAAACAGCTAAAATGTGCTTTCTCGTTTTGAATAACAAAAACTAATTCTTCCAAAAAATGTATGTCCTCGTAACTGTTATTTTAACATAATCTGCGTGTCGGACACATTTGAATGCGTTTTGCATGTTAATTGTTCGAAAGCTATTTTCTATTGAACACTACCATACTTCTGTATCAAAACGGTCATTTGAAATCCGTAGGCAATTGGTCATTCATTGCATTATTTTATCTTCTATTGCACCTGTAAATGAGTCAATGTGCTTCAATGTATGTCGTAATTAATTTAATGTCGATACGATTCGTTTTCTTTTCAATAATGCAATTGGCAGGCCATTTACCGCGCATTTAATTTCTTACTAATTAGTCATTAGTGTCTCGTTTTTGGCGACACCATATCGTTATTAAATGCCAATTATCAGAACGTTTTGTTGGAGATTGGAGAATTATTTACCGATCGCATTTCATCTCAGCAAATTAAATAGTTTGAACTTCATTTAATAACCCCCCAACTGTTCAACGGCGATTGTTTAACTATTGTGTCTGCTTAACGAACAGTTAAGCTTAAATATCAACAACTAAGTACAAGTTATTTAAGCGAACAGAGGATGACATAAGAGCCGAAAATAAATGTATTTATCGGAACACGAAGGCATAAATAAAACAACAAAACTATGGAATGTTCGATTTCGACAACATGAATAAAAAAAATGTCTATGAAGCATAAATTTAAATAAGTATACCTTTCAAGGCTAGTGAAGAGTATGATAGATATGACAGAATTACTGAAGATACCTTTGGCATAGCAATACACGATGATTACAGCAATTTTGCAGTTTCTTTATAAGTTGTACCTCGCTAATCTATGCATTGTATTCTAAAGGTTAATAAGACTATCAACAGTGTCTTATTTTGTTCCGTCTTTTTAAATGCAGCAATGACTACACCTGTGGGGACGTTAGAACGTTTGCATTATATTCTCCAGTGTGTCAAAAAACTTACCTCTATCATTACATTCATTTTTGACATTGACTGTCGATGAGATGAGATCGCGACTACATTTTGAGTGTTTTTAATAACTTGAATGTGTGTTCTAATCGTAATATTAATTATATTTTTCATTAAATAATCTTAATATTGTACAGAGGTACCTACTACGTTCTCTATTCTCAAAGAGAATCGTCAAGAGATCTACTCTTATGAGTGTCTCAAACTTTTCCTAGGTAGGTACTACAAATAAAATTGCAGGTGGGAAGTTGCTAGCATGTAGTCGTCAACTCTAAGTTAAATACCAAGACACACGTGTTCCTTGTATTCGAACGTAGGTATATTAGCGAAAATATTATGATTCCTAAACTCTTAAGTCCTTATTACTCTTAACAATTAATGATTGGCTTCCTGCCATTGTCCCATGTTACTAGGGGTCGACGCAACTCGTTTCCTTCTACCATTCCGTCATGCTGTCGCTCCTATTTCTAAAATATAATATAATAAATATTATATGAATATTAAAATACATATACCTAGTAGAAACTTCGTAAATGGTGATCAGCATGTCTATTCTGTTACAATCTCCCTTGGTGAACACCTAGGTGAAGTGAGCTGTCATCCGTCCGTTTGCTTTGACAATCCCTGGCATCGGGATGGATGACAGCTCACTTCACCTAGGTGTTCGCTCAGGGAGATTGTAACAGAATAGCTCTACAGGTGAGTTGCGGCCAAACGCAAGCCTATAACATCATAAAAAAAAAACTGTCAAAACCACCAATTAAAAAATTACATGATTTGTCACGTCTTTATCCTTCTAAAAATGATACACACCAACTAAAAACTAGGAAACTAGGTCAGCACTCAACGTTTTCCTTGAAATAATGTACAATAAAAATATTGAAATTCATGATTTACATGGAAAATTTAATCTAGTGGACTCTTTCAAATGGCACTTTCGTACGGAAAAAAATGGGCAACAAACTAATTTCCTGTTATAAAGTGTCACGTTTCTAACTGGTCAATTACATAAAACACATTATACCTACGTCAGCATGTGAAACACAGGCATTCAGGCATCAGTAGCTAACGTAACACACTGATCCATAGCTAAAAATGCCAGACAGTATTACCAAATACTTATAAATTATGTATCAGCATTAAAACACAGCTGTTTCATAAGTTCTGTAATAGTATTTACCAATATTTTTTCCGTATTGTGCAAATAATATACTGGTTCGTTTATTAGTAACAAGTTTATGTATAGAACGCAGTAATGTTTGATGTCGTCTTGAAACATGTCAATTTGTTTTAATTTGTAATGTCGGTTTCACACATAGATAGTTTCACAGTAAACCTAATCTATATACGTACTAATAGTTAGATATTATTCTTAGACAGAAGTAACTGAAATAGAAAATTTAACGGTTTCAAAATGGTAACAAACTGTTACAAGAAAAGTAAGAGGTACAATCATCCGATTACAATACACTCGAATCGATGTTCACGGTCATCGATGAATCAAATCGTGTCGGATCGGGGCGGTTGCGTTGTGGCTTCGAATTCGATGTTTCGAAATTTAAAATTAGCATAGAACACAGCTGACATAGACAAGAGAGGCTCCATGTCTGTCCTTGTAATAATTTAAACCCAATCTAAAGTCATTATTTGTAGACGTGAAATGGAATGCCATAAAAATGATAATCAAACTTTATTTAAGAATTGATAACGAAATCCACCTGATACTTTTAAAATTAATTCGTAACCAAGGCACAAGTTGCCGTACATCCAGTTATGCTAGTACGAAATGCGTGACACAATTACATTAAAAACCTTAAAAGGTTATAAGCACTTTAATACAATTATCGCGGCGGTTAAACATTAAAGCTATTTATCTTAGATCGTTTGTAAAAAATAATTGGAATCTGAGTACATAAGTCATTGCTGTTGCACTCCGACTTGTAACCAGCTGCGATGCAATTACGAAGGTACTTGTGTGGTCAAAGTTTTTACAGTCAACTGTCATCGATACAATTTATACCAATGATAATTGGCTAGAGAAACAATTCCGCCCTCTAAAGTTAAAATCACATTAATTACAATTACGAAATATCAACACGATCGTTACAGCTACTTTTTGCCGTACACAATTATAATTATAACGAATGTTCTGTAAACAGTTAATTGTATCTATCTAAATATCTTGGGATCGAATATTCGTATGCATTTTTATTTATAGGTAATAGCTTCTGCCCGCGACTTCGTCCGCGTGAACGTCGGTTATCGCGGATGCAGACAAAGTTGAGGATTAAAAAGTAGCCTATGTCCTTCCCCAGGGTTTAAGCTATATTCATGCCAAATTTCATTAAAATCGGTTCAGCCGTTTCATCGTGAAAGCGTAACAGACAGAGTTACTTTCGTATTTGTAATATTATTATGGATATGGATTTTTCGGTAAGAAAGTTTGGATACGATACGGCTTCATGAAATAAATGATACGTAAAAAAAATCTCGAAATTTTATATTACAAAAGTTCAAGCCCAACACCTGAAGTTTCGCTAATGCATCCGATTATCCTATCCCGGACCATAACCATAGAATGACGCTCATTATCATCATCATGTCAACCTTTAGACGCCCACTGCTGCCCAGGTCTCCTCCAAGAGGTTCAGGCGTATTCGCCATGCTAGGCCGATGCATGTTCGCGATCGCAGTAAGTGTTATGGTACTCAGAAGGACGCTGCTGCCCATCCTCTGATCAATATCCCTTTGTCGCCTCTACGACTATTCGGATTCGGATGTCGGTAGCAGTGGCTTTGTTCTGTTTGTTATTTTGTATTGCCACCGACTTCCGAAACTAAAGTAATGTGTGTTGTGTGCTAAAGTTATTTATCACTTTTCATCTTTGAAGGCTTTGTTTTTTCTTTAAAGTTTTTTCATTTAATAAAAATAAGAATGGCCGGAAACGTTCCCATGTAGTACATAATAATAAACTCATATCTGGCAAGAATTTGCCACCTTTGTCCTGGTAACATTACTTCAATGTTGCCATGTCCAATTAATTAAAACATAGTACCAACTAAATGATTGCTCAGGAATGTCTGAGGTCTTCGACACAGTTAATTACTTTCAATTTAATGTTGCTCAATTAAGTTACATTTTTAATGAATACACGAAACAACTTGTATGGATTTCTGGAAGTTAGGGGCATTGCATTTAATCTTTTAATTATGATCTTTAATAATGGATTATTAAGACTCTTTGATAGTTGAAGCGGTGAGCGGCCACTCTAGCGCTCATCGCCTCAGTTCATTTTTGAACTGTGTCATCTTTTGCATCTGCTTCAATAATAATGTACTTAGCTATGTAGTACAATGCCTTGTCATTCAAACATTGTTCATTTGGGCTTATTTTATTAACATTTGTTTCATAACGTATCTTAAAACCAACAACTTAAGTCTATTTGTACATCAATTTTCTTGGTACTGGGCTTGTCTATACTTTTTGTTCTATAGTTTTTTCTGAGACAGGTGTGGCTAATAAGGGGGATCGGCTCGTGCGCTACAAAGAGGGTGGGGTCTGCGCACGCGCACCTTTTTGTATTTTTTCTTTTCAATAGTTTTATTATTGCTAATTCTTAGTGGATGTAACTAAATTTCGTTGTTATTGTGTTATTATTTTTAAGTTACACCTTGCAACATGATTAAGTCAGCACGTGAAACGAATAAACAATGTAATGGATATAGCTCGTATCAACTTTTTTAATACACTCCAGTATTAGATTTTGATAACTATAGTTATTTTATGTAGGAATCATAAATGCAGAAGTAATGACGTAAAATTATAATCGAACGTATAATATTACAAGTTTTTAAACTCACCGTAGACTTATTGTAAGCTAATAAACGATTAAACAAACACTAACCGCTTTAATTTAAAAATAACTAATAATTCAAAATGGATATTAAAAACAAACCTTACAATAAATATAAATATTACCCAGCCAGATAAGTATAAGAAAATATATCCGTGCCATATTCTACAGTACAATTTACTTCGGAAAAATGGAACCCCAAGCAATTAGTTAATCTGTGCCCCAAGTCACAGATTAACTAAAAGTTCCCAAGTCTTCATGTTACTGTTTACTTTACAACATAACTCGATATCTAAGGACATGTAAGTTGCTTTTTATATTGAATAGTATAATAATTACATACGTGCTGTATAAGAGCCAGAATGGTGCCGCATATGGCATGACCGGGGCGGATACACAGCTGTCAGCCGTTACGACGACCAACCGTTGAACATTCAAAATTGACGTGACGATTCCATTGGCTGTCGAACATGTACATTTTTAATAATCTTTATTTGAAGAAAAAATATATTCATATAAACCTATAAGATAATTAGTTTTTTTTTAATTTGCATTTCTTCAAAAGCAACAACAGTATAGTAAATATAAATTATTACGTATAATTATTTAAAAAAAACATTGAATGATGGCGGCGCAAGTCATCCAGTCATGCTATACGTACCCAATTTAATTATTTTCAAACATCATTTGTTTACCTCCTGCTGCATTTTTTTTTACTTGCAAAGACTGGCTTATTAATGCTTCCTTTGACTCATATTCACCTTGCATGATTAAACTTATTGACTTTAAAAAAATATTTGAATAAACAACATCTTGTAATGTATGATATACTAGATACACATACTATAAATAATGGAATGCTATTCATACAAGATTATAGAGCTAACAATGTTTCACTTTCGTGTGGATTTATAATAATTAAGCAATTATCTTTATCCATTAATTATATGGAATATCTAGCATTATTAATTGGTGTTTAGGTCTTGGTAACACCCGTTGCTTGTTTTTTTTTTGCGTGACGGTACGTTTTAATAAGACTGGGATACATAGCGTGTTCGTTGTGCCCCGCCTTCTTTAGTCAGACACACTCGATGGTTTTACCAATCCAAGGAGTTTTGGAACGGACAACTAACTTTTATTTTCTTAAACATTTTTCTGAGATACTGGCTGTCTTCTTGACAATTCAAAAGTGCCTCGTAACTAGTTTAATGAAAAACATTGTGCGATTTTAAAATCACATTTGGGTAAATAGGGTATTACACACATTTTTGTAAAGTGTATCAATGAAATTCTGTAGTGCTAATATGATACTTAAAAAAACACAAAAAATTTTATTCAATCGATATGTGCCATAAAAATACATCTAAATTTTAAATTTTCAAATTTCGCGCGTAGTTTGACGAAAACGCCTCTTACTGGACGCCATATTGCTCAGCGTAAATGACGTCAGTTCGTTTTGTATCAAATGAGCTCATATTAAATATGATAATTGTATATCATTTAAAAATAATTCAAAGCATATTTTGTACTAGGTGTAATAATGAAAAAAATATGATGGTTACGAAAATAATAAAAGTACAAAGCCTATATATTACGCCAATCGGTTGACTGATAGTTGACAATTTTTTGTTTACACAGCCGTATGGAGTAATAACATGGCCGCTACTATTTCACGGTGTTTTATAACAGATTAAAAATACTGAAAACTTTGAATTGAATTTAAAAATTTGTTTTGTTATTTTATGAACTAAAACTTACATTTTCCGACTGCTATAGATATGCCTAAACTGTCTCAATAACATATTTATAGTTTTTTTCTCGTATAGAGTAAAATACCCTATTGTCTGAGGTTGTAAACAAAACTTACAGTTCAATTTATAAAAGGATGTTCACATTTTCATGACAAAAGCTTTCAGAATGAATTCTGAAATTCAGAGGACCAGTTTTAGAAGTACAGTATAGTTTGTTTGTTAGTGGTTGTTACTTGATATTGTCAGAATAAGAAATATAGATGTAGAATATAAGTATAAAATATTTTATGATTCTTGATATTTCTTGACCGAAACTATAGTCTTATTATTCTTGACTAACCCCAAAATTCTACTAGGAAACAATAAACTTGTCAGTGTAATATGGATCCAAATGTAAAATCCCGTTGACAGACAACTCCAAATGTGTAATTAACTAATAATGCAAATTAATTTAAAGCTGTTGTTTAAGTTATGTATATTGTGACCAGTCTCATGAGGCCACGGTGTCGGGCTACGGGCTCCCTAAATCACAGACTGTCTTTTTCTAATATATTAAAATTAAAATAAAATGTTTCTCACCACAGGAGCCCCAAAAGCAAATACTACGTCCATGCCAATCACACATTCTTTGAATACACCCATTCTGGAAGTATTTGGACATACAACTTTTTAGGCTTCATAGTACCTAAATAATAAAGTTGCAAGACTAAACGGAGGAATAAAGTAGGATACTATAAGGTAGTAAAAAGAACGGTAACTTTTAACCGAAAATACAAAATCTATGATGTTTAATTCAACAGAAGTTAAAAACTGGTTATTCAAATTTCTTCGAGGTCAAAATTGTTACGTATTTGAGTACCGTCGAAGATAACTGCTTGGCATGGTATCTATTAGTTTGGCTTGTTGACATAACTAACGTCGGTATTCGCGTTAGGGACGATAATAATATGCTTAGATCATGGGCATTCGTCGTAAGCGTGATGAGTAAATATTGGCTTTGCGCTACTCGACTCTTTGTGCATACTAATATTGTTACTGATAACATACTACCAAGTATTTGCCTGTGTGCCATTGCACAATCCATTGATTAGATTACTTGCCCTGTCTTGCTAACGTTACTTCATGTGACGAATTTCGATTTAAAACTCCTAATTACCCAATTTTAAATACAGGCGTCTGCGTCATCGTCAGTATTTGTCGTGGCATTTATCGTTATTTAGCAATATCTTCTGCCTGCGTTTGTTCAGCGTGGATGTCGAATCTCTATTCCATTTAGGGTTGCCAACCCTACTATATAATATAGTATCCTACTATATTAGAGGCCCGACTACTATATTTTTGAAAAAAAGATATAGAAGGCGAAACTACTATATTTTAAAGGCATCAAACTCTTAGCAATAATATTTGTTTCAAAATGTGTAAGCGTAAAACAAAACGTCAATACCTATTTTTAACGATTCTGGAATGTCAAGTTGACAGATGCGTTCAATAATTCACAAAATATTCTTCAAAAATAAAGTAAGTACCTACCTAATTTTTGGAACCTACTAATTTTTTTTACATCTTTTCGTTATCTACTATATTCTTATGGGTAAAAATTATAAAACTACTATATTTGACCGTCAAGGAGTTGGCAACCCTAATTCCATTATACATACATAAATCCTATGGCACTCTACAACAGTCTTGCTTTCTATTAGTGAAAGATTTTTTGTAATCGATCCAGACATTACTCCTTACGAATAAACTTTACCTGTATCAGTATAGATTAATATTTTTGCTTAACTATGTTCTAGCCTAGTTACAATGGTGTTGGAAGGTTATCATTTCTTGCATGCCTTACCATATTTCCACGTTGCCTTCTATAATTTGAAAAATGAGCAGCTGTGACATTCTATGGCGTAATTATGAAAATGGAATTAGTGACTAAACAATACTAGTTTTTATTTCTCTGGTAACCTTTCAAGAGGTTCAAAAGAAGTGAGTAAAAAATTTTAGAATAATGGACTCCGCCCAATTATTGATGATTGGAGTTGGTAAATTTTCCAGTGCTTTTAAGATTACTTTGAGATTTGATATTAATTCGGCGCGTGCGATGCACCTTACAGCTTCCTTGATTCTGCACAATCTAGATCTTTAACCCAACACGTAACTACTCGATGTTACTTCATATGAATGAATATTAATGAGAATTAGTACCCCTGAGGTTTCTCAATATTTTTCCTTAATTTTTGTGTACAAAATAAATCATCATAATGTATTTGTCCGTTTCGTGGTGTTTTAATTAACTTTTGTCAGTATTTTCAATTTGTATCCTCGTTGTATTTGTGCCTTTCTAGATTCAATATCATTCAAATTAGTTTGGTATATTTCTGTATTATCTCGTTTAACACATTGACGTGACTTTAGGGAATATATGGTTCGCATGCATTCGCACCCAAAAGCAAATCCTTTTGCTAAAAAACTACCGGGTATGAAAAACATGGGAAATAAACAGATTCTTTAAGAACACGTGAGCTTACCTACAGCTTATACTGAAGAGGACGTTCGGATAGCCCCGGAGAGGTCGGCGGGAGGTCGCGTGACTCACTGCAAAACCGGATCTGTACCGGCAAACTTACAGCTAAAGATCCTCGGCTAAAACAACTACCTACCATCATATTTTGTAATACATTTAATAATGTGAATGTGTACAAAACTACCGACTAATAATACATAATTATTTGAATTATTAGTCGTTCCGTCACTAGAATTGGTATTGTGGTTTGCTTGTAGTGATGTACTGTAATGGTGCCTACTGTGTGTCTATTTTTACATTTCAACTTGTTGACACACTACTTGTATACCTTAGACGAGGGGTCCTTCGAAGCGAAAAACAGTGGAAGAAAAGTTCAATAAAAATCACCATATCCTTTGCTGCTTTAGCAAACACTAGATACAGGATAGGCATTAAGAATTTTTCCGAAATTCTCGGACAAAACTCGATGAATCCGTGATGCTTAAAGCGATGATATACGCCGGCGACCTTGAGCGACCACAGAATCGTATGCGCTGCGTCCAAAACTCTCAAAGTTTAGTCGAAAAAATTAAATAAAAGATAGCATTCTTTAACTTAAAAAAAAGGCGTATACTAAAAGATAGATAATAAAATTGTCTGTAAGATAGTGAAAGTTTCGTTTAAATATTCCTGGTAGATTTTGTGTGATTATCAATGTTTTGTCCGCTTCAGACACAACTTCACGATTTAATTAAACTATTTAATATGAACTTAATCAAAAATATTCACATACTAAATGATTAAGAGAATGTTCTAGTTTAACATATATTTTTTTACACTACACATTTTGACGTGATTGTCAGTTTAAAATCTGCAAAAGTCGCTTGTTAGCGCCTTAATTTTGCGTTTAATAAGTCGTGTGCTAGTAATCCAGCATTAACTACATATACGGCTTGCCTGCTAACGCTAACTTAGGAATTGCCAAAGTTATCGCCAATAAACTTGACAAATTCATGTGTGGAGAGCGGTCTCTTTACTCGTTTTAAACTAGTTTCAATTCATCTTTTAGTGGAAGTCATGTAGATTTCGATCAATCGATTCGCAATGTTCGATCGATTTCGAAGTCAGTTTGTTGTATGTTTCAAAGTATTATTTAGAAACTATTTGAAACTTATTCGCTTTAGCAACCCTTTCACTTCAGTAGTGTAGTCTTGCTAAATCAAATGCGAATGCAGCAGTCCTGCAGTCGAGACCACCTCAACACAAGGATTATCATCTATAGTCATACTGCCGTGATAATTAGAAAACTCGGATTTGGAATCCTCGTCAGCAGCGATTTCAATCTATAAGTAATTCCATTTTCCAAAAATCTTTCCTTACTGTGTTTCTAATTAGCGCGGCAGCATAGGTACTCATGCAAATAGGTGCCTTCTACCTCGAATAGCCCCAACTCTTGTCTGATAAGCGTTCCAGCTAGCTAATTTGCCGGTTGGTGGCACGATACAATCATGTCATCATTGCAACTATCCGTTGTTTTGCAACGGGCCGATAACACTGATAACGGTACCAAATCTTAGGTACCACTTTTATTTAGTTCTCCAAATGTAGAACGAAAGTCCAATCTTCCATACTTGCTCAGACTTAAAAAGCCATTTTGTTTAACCGTTCTTCATTCTAACGAGTCTCGTGAAAGCATTTTTTTTTCTCCAAACGGGTTTTCAGCAATCATATTCAAATTAACAGCCTTATTTATAGCTTTGTAAAACGAGTCTAGAATATTTATTTGAATTAAAATGAAAGAAATGTTTTCTAATTGGCCGATTGGCCTTCTCAGATGTATGTGGATGAAATCGTTTTCTTTTTACTATGTGTAATAGTTACACATCTGCCTGTCCCTTTAGGGTTTATAATATAGGTGCGGCGACGAATATGTCAGCAAGATATGTGATAGTGTATCTTAATACGTACATGAAGTACATAGACACTAGTAAGATAACGTGAAGTACCTCAATTCTTGTATGTTGTCGATTGGTTGTTATAATAATATTATTAAAATTTCTCTAAGCGCTGTTATTGAGTTTTATTATCTTTATTTTAAATAAGAACGATGCAATCATTTCTATAATTAAGTAGTCTTGTCACGCATAGCTGATAGTCATTGCACTGATACCATCTTGTATACTAATTTTGATAAAATTGACTGCCTACACTTCGTGACTTGCAAAGCCTCATTTTACACAATTGACTAAACAGTTACTGTTCACAATAATACTTGCGATCCGAATTTTAACACTTGCGACGTCGCGTGTCAACTGAATATAAATCAACACAACAGTATCTCCTCGTCCATAAAACATCGGTCCCCATTTGATGTGACCGTTCACAGGGTTAATAGTACAAACTGCTTACACTTTTTTGCCATTACACTGGTGCATTGCTTATAAAAACTCGAGGATGTATAAATCACATTACTCTTTTTTATATCTTTTTTTCGCATGTAAGCATTAACAGCTTTTAACATTTTTTTGATAATTATAATAAATAAATGGAATAATGGAAGTTTAGTGGTTACCGGTGCAATATCTTATTTATTTATTTAAGGTTCACCAACAGTTGTTGCAGATATTTTGCAGATAGGAACATAAAAGTAATCGTGTCTTAAATCTAACTGCACAACCAATTACAGGCAAACACCACATGCAAAAAGCTCTTTGAAATTATAAAATTATTTTTAAATACTTAAAGTACTTAAATTCTAGATAATTATTTTAAATACAATACCTACTATACTAATTATATCTGACAAACGTCGAAATTGAATCTGCGTGGACGTCAACCAGATCGCTGCGTTCATTTATGAGTTTGCACATGCGGGGTATAGGTGAGTTAGAACCAAACACTGTACGGCGAAGAGGTGGAGCTAAGGGCGTTATAGGTTTGCGAGGTGGTCTACGGGATACTCTGAAAATGAATCTACATACCAAATGTGGGCAGTCAAATGGTGTTATTGAGCAGTTTATATGCGAATCTCAAATCCAAGAGCTCCCTTCGGGCTTCCAGGGTACTCATTTTGTAGCAGCCTAGTTTATCAAGGTAGGAGAGATATTTAAATTGCCTTCCCTTCGAGTACCCTAGTACCCTTTTTTGAGTTTGTGGTGTTGACACACAAGTACATAATATGTATGTATGTTATTTGCAACTATGCATGATGGTAACACTCACAATGGATATTAAATACATCCATGGTAATAATTATGGGCTTTTAAGATGTACGATAGAATGAATTAACCGTCACCAGCTTGTTACTTACCTACATAGTGTAGATTTATGCACACCTTGCGTATGAGTTGAAAGATAATGAGCAACGTTTTTAAATACCTTATTTTAATTTAACTAATTTCTGTTTTTATTTTTATCACTACATCCGATTGTAGAGAAGGTCTGCTACTAGTTGATATCATTTATCAAATAGATAAAGAAGCGGCGATTTTACCACTTAACCAGGCGTTTGAAATCTATTAAACATCAATCGGCGCTTCTTTGGATAAGGTTAATGAGTTAATTTAACATTAATTAAAGCCAACGTATCAAATAACAGTTTCTACGAAGTCATTTTCAGAATCCGCTACATTGTTCTCCACTATTTGAATTGCGATTGCCTTAACTATGCCTGATGGGAAATATAGAGATATTTTCAAAACCACAGCATTACGTTGGCTAACAATTGCGGTTTATGTTGCAAAGGGTCTCGCTAGCCTAGATTTTGTATTGTTACTTTTGATCACATCTTATGATACTTTCTTAGCTGTATCTGCTAATTCACACAGAATCTCTCTAAGATCTACAATAGGGTAAAATAATTTTATCCACTAGCAATTTGATACATCGTTAAAAATACCTGTATGTCTCAGATGTCGACTCATTTCATACATGACAGTTGCGTAAAGCAGCCTGTTTAGTCGTTCGTTAGTTTGTGCCCAAACAGGTTATTCATGAGCTATCCTCCGATGCTACACAATATATCACATATATAATACTGTCCTAAATTAATCCGAACCGCTTTTGTTCTTCTGCTAGCCATTAACGACACTATTTGTTAAAAATGATAACATCTGTATGTCTATTCTGTTACAATCTCCCTTGGTGAACACCTAAGTGAAGTGAGCTGTCATGCCTGTCATCTGTGCTGATGCTAGGGATTTACAAAGCTATACAATCGGATGAAAGCTCACTTCACCTAGATGTTCACCGAGGGAGATTGTAACAGAATAACACTGCTGCTCTTGTAATTAAAAAAGCAAAGAACTTTAAAAAACAACACAAAAATAATTAGGATCTCTCACATTGTCAATTAAAAATCTAAACGCCCTTAGAGGGATCCGAGTGTTATTAATAAAACCATTAATAACAGTCAATATTAAAATGGTATTACAATAATACAATCTCAAATACAAGAATGGTTAAGATATTGAATAATCAAAACAGTAATCAGTTTATTTAAAATGACGAAAGTAAAGTCCTTGACATTGCTTCGAATGAGGCTTACGATAATGTTTCACTGATATATTGTATGAAAACTTTCCTTTACTATTTTTAATTAGGGTTTATTCAACTATACTTCTCACCACTGACTCTCTTATAAACCAAGATCAACACATGTCGATCATGTAAAAAGCTAACAATGACATTCGTTAATTGGTATGCCTCAGGGAACCATCTGGGGACCCTCGATGAAATTATCAAAATTAAAAGGAGATATTGCCAGCTGTGCCAGGTAGTACTTATTCTTCAAAACAATATTTCGAGAGACATGTGTAGATATCTAACCAACAGGGAACTTGAACGTTGAAATCCGTAGCATCTTTATCTCACCCACTTACATCTCCAATTACATTCGGTCAACGAACCCGCCTCTAATTGCATGGAATACGCTAAATTGGTTTGTGACTGCCTTCTCACTGGCTTTGTGACTGCCCATCTACTAAACACTGTTTGTTTTACACGGAATCTGCTCGTTATACTGATGTTCTATCATAACATGGCAAAAACACGAGAGGTACTTTAATGTCAATCATGTTATTTTATGTATTTCTTTGTGACTTTATTATTATTCTATATGCACTTCATTGTAATTGGTACTGTTCTTTTCTCTGCACTTTAGTTGGCTAGGGCTTAAAGGCTATTAATTTAGACCCTGCAGAGTATTGATATCTGGAATCCTTTAACAGCAGACATTGACTTCCTTAAGGGGGCACCGAGCTTCTGGCGCTAATCGATTTTAGGTATTCTATGCGCTCTGTGTATGTGTGCGCAAGGCACACATTCACGCACCGCGCGCCGCCGCACGCGACACTCCGTGCGTCGATCGACTAGCGAGGGTGCTACAGTATTTACGAATTATAATGCTGGCACTTCACATGGCGTATTTGGGCAAATATTCGCCTTATTTGAATAATACAAAATCGACTATATTTCAATGATTATAGGGTACATTTTGTATTATTCAAATAAGGCGAATATTTGCACGAATACGTCATGTAAAGTGCCGGCATAACACCAATAACGATTTCAAATATCTACTTTTATTAAAAAAATATTCAAACATTTAAATACTAGTTTAATAATTACTATTTATCTTACTACTTATTAATTTAATAATTTACTGTGGGTAAGTAAGTAGGCACCTATCCTAGGTACTTTCTAGGTAAGTACCCATTTAGTAATCGAATAATACTTACCTAATTACATTTTATGATAGTATAGGTATATTCTAAGTACAATAGAAACTCTAAAAAGTGAACTCAATAATGTAAAATAATAGAACAGCTAAGTATATAGGGTGAACATCTCAGTAGTCGACCCTTTATTTTCAAATTCAAAAATATTTATTCTTCAATGTAAATTCAATACTTTTTGAATGTCAAACCAGAACCTAAAAAAAAAATACATAGATGACGTAGGTATTAATTTCTTCACCAAAAATTATACACAGATGACGTATTAGTTTCTTAATTTTTGGAGGATTGGCGCAATTAGTGTAGGTAGGGTATGTAGGCTCAGACCAATTAAAAGTATAGACGGAACATAGCGCTCATAAAAGTGTGGCAAGTAATATGAAGACGATTCGGTGATATTATTATGAAGACGGCCGCTCGGTCACAGTAATCTTTTCTGTGGCTCGGTAGTCTGCCGCGCCGCGAGTGATTGAGAGCGCATGACGTAGTTTTGGTAAAATGAAAATTGCAAAATTATGCCGTCGCTTGTCAGTCATAAACCGCTGCAAAAAAAAACACGTTTTCTAAGTAAGTATAAAGGGATTACTTTTCACAAGTAGGTAACGGATTTTCTGCATAGTTTAAACAAAATCGCAAAAGTAAGTATTTAAATATTTATTTTATTTAAAAAAAAACATTGCTCCACTTTAGGAATTACTCCTGTGTCGTTTACAAACATATAAACTCACATACACAAACAGCCAGACCCGGAACAACTATCTGTAGGCCATACAAATATTTGTTCAGTGCGGGAATCGTATCCACGACACGCAGCGCAGCAGTCGATCGCTCAACCACTGCGCCAACCGTGTCGTCGAAAAATATATCATTAGGTACACTTACGGTGTGCGTTTCGACCGCGCGGCCACGGCGATATTTCGAAAAAAGAACTATTCCAAGATTATGTACAATTTTGTAAAAGCTGATTCCCAAAACCATAAATTTGTCAAAGTTATGGTTACAAAGTTATAAGGGTTTGAACGTGGCCGCGCCATTGAAACGCAGAGAACCGCTCGGCCACGTTCAAACCCTTATAACTTTTTAACCATGAATTTAACAAATTTATGGTTTTGGGAATTAGCTTTTACAAAATTTTACATAATCTTGGAATAGTTTTTTTTTTCGAAATATCGCCGTGGCCGCGCGATCGAAACGCACACCACTTACAAAGTCACAGTATTATTATTGTCTTCAAAATGGTCTGTTTCTCTTTCTATACTAGCCGGCAGTGAAATGCCAACAACTGGTACATTTACCCTATAATTAGAAAAAAGATACAGAGAACGATTCAATTTAGCGAATTTGCCCACCTGTGGTGTATTGTTGAAATATCGTAAATAGTACTTAGTTATATTGTTAGTACGTAGGTACAGACACCAGCCCATCAAGCCGTACCTAATTGTCAAATTTTCCTAATATAATATGATATGAATATGAACCTTATTCTTTTGTAATAAAGTTCAAAATCTATTAAAGAAATTTGACAGATTGTTGTGGCTTGATGTGCTCAGTGCTGACCTCAGTACCTAACCGAGTACTTAGGTACGAAACAACAGGACCATTCTCTTTGAGTTCAAAATTCTCAGCCTGTAGACGTCTTGCTCTAGAAAGATACATTTTGGCTAGTGATCGATGATTTTGGCTGAGCGATTGACTGCTGCGCAGCGTGTTGCGGGTTCGATTCCCGCACAGGGTAAATATTTGTGTGATGGTCACTTGTGTTTTCCTTGTGTTTGGGTGTTGTTTATCTATATATGTATGCTTTTAAAAAAATATTTGTGTATGTATATCAGCTGTCTGACACCCAGACTACAGGGTCTCTCTCAGGTTTGGGGTCAGATGGCCATGTGTGAAATGACCCCACATATTATTATATTATATTATTATTTTTAAATTGTTTTTAATGCATCCCATTAAAAAAAAAACGTACCACCCTGTAACGCAATCAGATACGAGTTTTACTTACTTTATTTTTTCATTGTAAGCGAATAGAATTCTGTTTTCGCCAACCAATTCTTTTCTTTGTTTACTTTGATCTCCATTTAAAATAAATTGAATTAACATAAAATTCTTCGTTATATTTTTAAAACCGTGCGTAAGCGTAAGCGACACAAGCTCCCCGTCTGATGGCCGAAGCAAGACTAAAGCGGACAGGAGGGAAGCGTGGCGGCTCTAGTTAGAATGGGTAGAACACGAGTTAATTTAGGTATTTCCTTCGTATTATTAAAACAAATACACATTTTGAAAAAGTAAAATATATATGCGATAGAGAACATGTAGTTTTGTTATTATTTAAAAACAGATGACCTTTCGTGAAGTATTTACGACGTAGTAAGGGTTTATTTTGTTATTAAGAGATTACTTTGGATTTTTTTTCTATCAAGAAAACTTCAAGTGATCGTGTTTCTAACGCCTATGAAGTATAGAGTGAATCCTCTTATATCTTATATATGAATTGCATGACAAAAGGATAAGTAATAACGATGTAACAAGGAATCAAACGAACGCAATTATTTAGCAATTACGTATCGTTCCTTCGGTACCCCCTTAACTTACACTAGACCTAGAACTAAAATATAGTAATGCTTTCTTATGACTATGTGTTTGTAGTCTTTTGATCAGTCTCTTTTGGGTCAGCTCAGTCAGGTTTGTAAGCAATTATTACAGAATTATCTACTAAATTTTGTAGACATCATATAATAACCCGGTCTCTATTCTTCAAATCAAGTGGTTCATGGTCAAAATCATTAGTAGTCTAAGCAGGTCGCTAGCCTTATGACTCATTTTCCTCAACGTATGCTGTTAAAACAGTTGACACACGTTTTTCCCACATTCGCGTATCAGTATGTAAACATTTATGCATTTCTATAGAGAAAAAAACATACAAGTACATCGTGACCTACAGAGGTTGTGCAATCGCTTTATGTAATCAAGTTGTAAATGTTCACACAATGCCGACAACTGCGTCCCTCTCGCACGTTAACGCTAATGCAATCTGTACTGCCTTATCGATGGATAAGGCTTCTGGAACTTTCAAGGCTCCTATCGTGATCAGCTGGTTATCTCAACATACGCGTCTGCAAGGGACAGCTGTCCTTTATTTTAGTAATAAAAATGTTTTCTATTACAATATGTTACGAAGGGTCGATTTATTTACTGTGCCAGAACAAAGTTTCACTTCACTATCTATCTTTTTTGTTTGATATAATAATGTTGTTTGTTTTTAAGCAATATACGGTAACCATAAAAATGTGACCGCCGTCTGATCGAATGAAATACGGTTCAAAATGGTTTGCACCATTAAATAGCTTTGTGGTTTTTATGCGCGGTTATGTTAGGTACCGAATCATGGGAAATATTATTTAAGAGTCTCAAGCGTTGATATTCTACAGTAGACAAGACGAAAATTATGTTTTCAAAAAGCTTTACATTGAGCGTACACATTACCTTCATTTAAATAATATCTTAACAGTCCATAGCGTCGTTTTCTGTATTACTTAACATCTCATGTATTCTTTATTATCATTGTCGTGAAGGCCATCGCAATTATCACCGAACATCCAAGTGGTAAACTTACAGACATGACTAATAGAAGTCGTATGTGAACATCTAGGCAGTGACGTCGTTATATAGATATCGCTAAAAATATGTTTTTTTTTTGTTTCTCTCTGTTTCCGTTGATATCATCGTGGTTGATATAGTAAATGGCTGATGTTATCTCTAATGTAGAATGTAGTGTGTTTTCTCTAAATGGCTAGACAGAGGTGAAACTTACGTTCACTCCCATTTCGCCGGAAAAACCCAATAAGACTTAGCCTAACCTGGAAATTAAACCTAGGTTTTCTCGCTCATCAGCAACACTTCCGACCACTATACGAATTAGGCAGAATATAGTTACCGGTACAAAATTTACTGCGTAAATTATCTAAGTCTTACCAGATTAAAATTCAGACAGTGTAAATATTCTGCTATGCGCAAGTATATCTTGGAATCCCATGTGTGCTGCGGTCGGTAAGCATGACGTCATCTGATGCGTCTCGGCTGAGGTCAAGTTGGGGCGCAAGAACGCCTTCCACCGAATACCAAACACAAGTCTTACCATGTTTCATGGTTGTACACTGAACGAAAACAATAAAAGTTATAATAAACTCTATGGTTTTTCTTTAAAGTTTATTACAACTTTTGCACTTTTTTGTTAATTTGTAATTCATTATGTCAAGAATTAAATACTTACTCACTCACTTACGTCACTTTCACGAAATTTTACACCAATTCGATATGGCTTAAACGAACAAAAAATAAACAAGTACCTACATCAGTTTAATCCACCACAAGTTCTTAATTGTAAAAACATTTAAACGTTATAACTAATAAGTAAAAGTCGTGTTTACTTCATTCGATTTCTTGAAGACGTGTCACTCAAGCAGGTGATCACTCACACCATTTCAGTTCTACATGCCATAAACGACGAGAACATCTGTGGCAAATTATTCTCATTTAATTTCCTCACTAATTATACTTTTTAAAAGCCACACATCTTACTCCATGTCAAATGAAATGGGACACGAAATATCGCAATAAAATTTCATGCGATCGATCATGATGATACAGGTATCTCGTCTGATGAAAATAGTTTTCTGCTTCGTTATTTTGTTAATTTAGTTGACTCCACGTCTACAATGGGGGAAAGTGTTGTCAAATTGGGCAACTGTACGGTTCATCGCGTCATTGTAATCACAACAGACTGGGGAAAGTTAGTTGGTTAGACGTTAGACACACCTGAATCTTCGCCGAGCTCAGTAGACACGAGAGCTTTTGTTGCACTGTCGAAAGCTACACCTTACAATTTGAATTGCATTTCTAACCAATGTTTTACGTTTGTTTCAGGTAAATGGTCAAGATTTATACTGCAGTTTGTAACAAATAAAATATGGAGGTGACAAATCTAGCCTCATCTGGATTTTACATCAGGTAAGGTCGAACAGAGATCGTCAAAATAATGCCGTTTTTCGCTTCATGGTTTGAGCAATTATAATTACTGTAATGTAATTGTAGAGGAAGCCAGCAGATATGTTAACCTTTGTCGCTCGGCGCCCCTGCTTACCTTAAGTGGCACAAAAGGACAAATGAATTCACACAATTTACAAGACTGTGTGTCCCGCTTTAAAAAACCAAGACTTCCTAAAGGAAGTCTTGGTTTTTAAACATTGGTTTTACTAGTCTCTATAGTACTTATAGTAAACTATAAGTACTATAGAGACTAGTAAAACCAATGTTTTTTATATTCCTGTGTTAAACTTCGTTCTTGACAGTCCACCATGAGGGCTGACAGACGGGTTTAGAAAATAATTAGCTCAATATACGAAGTAATAAAACGAATTGTTTCAATCCGGTAGATTGAACCCCCTCATTACTGTTGAAGTAAGTTTCTAAATACATTCTGTGCGACTATTTGACCTACGAAACCTATAAAACGAAGAGAATACCCAACATTCATCCAAGGTGATCTTTCTAAAGTGCTAGACAAACATGTTGCTAGTCCACCTCTCAGAATACTTTATTCGCGTCCAGTACTAACGAGATTCGTTTACTTAAACTCAATAATCACTCAAAACATTACTTTTAGTACAGACAATGATCTCCAAGCGACATTATTTTTAATGAAAAGCCATTTTAACGTAGAGATCTGTTAAGCACGTGATGCGGCGTAAGCACACATAATAACAATCGTAATTGTTGCAATTATCGTACAAGTGTTGTGGTAAAGCAATGTGAATGTAATTTTATTCTTGGAACATGTGGAAATTTCTAATGTTCTTGCCGTGTATAAGGATATTCTAACGCCCATAATCAGATATCTGGTAAGCTCCAAGGAGTAGAAACTTCAAGAAATCTTAAACAAAAATCATGAGAAAATATAAATATTAACTAGGATTTTGTATACTCGAAAGCTTGGTAACTATCCTAGCTGAAAATCCTTAATACCTGAACAACCAGTTAAGAAGTTATTAGCTACAACCAAAGACAACATGAGTCTGACGCAGCGAATGGAGGCAATTATTTGGCTCAGTTAAAGCACTCTTCATTGTGAAATATCAAACTAGAGCTGTAATATTTTGTGACGTATATACGACACGCAATAAATGTCAACTGTCAGTGCGTGCGACGTCAAAGTGATGCAACGATATCTGGTATATTATTGTGCGGTGATCTTTAATGTTCTTAATTAATTCCCATTGTAATACACGCAATTATGTTGACGATATCAACGATTTCCACGCAGCTGCCTAATTGATTCTGGAACAACCTGCTTTAACCTGATTACCGTGGTTGTCGCGCATCAATGACTTAAATAGATGGTTATTTAACCAGATAACTAGGCAGGCAGGAACATCTGCGTGATCAAAATTGCTTTATTTAAGGGTCGAATGGTCAGGCTGCAGTTATCTTCTTCTATATAATAAAAATGAATCGTCGTTCGTTAGTCTCGCTAAAACTCGAGAACGGGTGGACCGATTTGGCTAATTTTGGTCTTGAAATATTTGTGGAAGAACAGGGAAGGTTTATACGGTAAAAAAATTGAAAAATCTATTGACAGGACAACGTCTGTCGCGTCAGCTAGTTTTATATAAAAACACAAGCGGGCCAAATTGTGGACAAAAAACTGAACACGCAAAAGAAATATCACATACTGGATATTGGACACACAAATGATGACATAAAAGGAATTGATACAGTCCATTGTTTATAGATTAGAAACTATTGCTAGGCAAACAAAACCCTGACTAGTTAGAAAACGACAATAAACTGTGTTTAATGAAATTCTGAAACCAACTAGTGCTTGACGATGATAATTGGCAATAATTATGCAGTATTCCATCTATGGAAAGCCATCTTTATAGCCACAGACTAGTGCTCCTAGCCGACGGTTCTTTAGATCGATTTTAGTACTAGTTTTAGTGTTTAATGTGTGCACTTTACCTGTTATTATAATGGCGTTCACATTAGTTGCTGCTAGCACCTGTCCAGTTTGTGCATTTACTTTTCAACGAACCTGTAGAAAATAATTATCCTTAGTTTTAAAACCTTTATTGTTCTCTTTGCGATTGATGTTAGATTAGATCCCCTTCATTTTAAATGTTTATAATTACGTCAATTTAAGTTCTATAGCTGTTATTTTTAACGTTATAATTCCAGTTGTTCGTTACTTAACTTATAGAATTCTTATTTGGACCATGAATTAGCTAGTCACGCTGTCACGCTCAAATTCTTCCTATGCCTCTCCCTAAAGTTAATTAGTTTCGCAAAATGATAGTCGTGTGTTTCTAGTTGGAGGCATGCTAAATAGTCGTGCGGTAAGAAGTTGTCCTTTGCATGTTTCACAACGTCCTCTCTCCAAGCAGCTGACGAGGCTAGGTTACACGGGTCGCGGGCCGTAACACTGCCCTTTCTAACTATTAGCCAACAGATTGTAGAAGAAATATGCACATTATTATCTGCTCAAATTGAGGAATAAGCGACGCTTTGATCCATTCGACACAGTGCATTCAACTAAATCACTTTTTAAAGTTCAATCGTTTTGCAATTTGAAGCACGATGTGCGCTTGCTCTTTAGGAGGGAAATATGGTAGAGCAATTGTTCGATAGTATGACAATAATTTATTAATCTAAAGCAACTATGTTGTAATCTATACTAATATTATAAAGCTGAAGAGTTTGTTTGTTTGGTTGAACGCGCTAATCTCAGGATCTACTGGTTCGAATTGAAAAAATATTTTGTTGGATTGTCCATTTATCGAGGAAGGCTATAGACCCAGGCGAAGCCGGGTCGGGTTGCTATACTGTATAATATCGTCAGCTCATTTTGTATGTTTGACTAGACTGGAAGGATCCCAACAGAGTAGGGAAAAGGCAAATGATATCTACTCATTTTGTTACTTTGCTACATTATTCTGTACTTGGCAAATAGACATCAACTTCGTCACAAAATAAACACTATGTATGAGCCGTACAATAAATTATAAACCTTATATTGTGATGGGTCTGACAAAGCCATGATCTCACTGTAATGGCTAAAGAATGAATACCTACTTATAAAACTGAGATCACCACAATTTATTACGTATACTTGTTGGTTCAAGCGGGAAACTTCAACGCGTAAACATTTCTAAGGCCATCTGTTGGAAGTTTGGTCATGAACCTATGACTCGTCATGGAGCAAAAACTGTTTTAATGAAGCTTCTTCTTAGACTTTTATGACTTAAATGAATGTTGACGCCAACTTCTATAAAAGTATTTCTTTTTCAACATCTTTATTTGTACAGAGCATTGTAATTAGATACAGATTAGTACTGGTTACATCTTAATTGTGTTCAATAGACTTGTGCAAAAGTTCCGGGATAAAGCTATTGAGAACGCTATAAATCGACTGCACAGAGATACCTTCGCCTTTAAAGTAATGAAGGCCTGACTGCACTTCTAAAGCGATTGCTAACAAAGCTATACAGATCTATTAGATATACAAAGAGCTTTGAACGAAACAAATCCAGTTTTATTCCATAGCTGTAAACTAGAAAACTCTAGTACTGGTTAGTTACTGCCTATATTAAATAGTTTTTGAAACTGTAAATATTATTAGTAACGTTTTTGCTAAAACCGTAAACCAGTTTTTATGTCTCTTGGACCTGAGCTTTAACGACATATAAAAGATAAACTATTTGCGACTATATCTTCCAGCTTGATGGACGTTGCTCCTTAACCTTCAGAATCTTTATTGCATACCGTTAGACAAAGAAGTGGTACACGCCGCACGTTCAGAATTTAAAGCACCCATTTCATTCCTTATTCAACCTGAGTCGTTCGTAATTAGATTGTTGTGAGTTGTCCGCTGTAAGGGAATTACTGTTAGTGTACGTGTTCCTAATCGAATGAGTCGTAAACATTGTTTTTATCGCGAACGTGCAGATATGAGCCTTGACGAGGAGCGGTTAGATTGTCGAGTGCATATGCATTGTAAAGTTACACCGGATGGCGACGTATTGTGCAAGTCACCGCACCCTCGTGTTTCCGGAGCTATAAACTTTTTGTTGACCCCGTTCTGTACCGTTGTTTGTCCATGTCTAGTGGACTAGATTTTGTACCAAATAGACTCTCTTTTGAACTTAATTTACCGAGCTCCCCCACTCGTAGCTTCACTGCCTATGCCTTTTATGTCAAAACAGCCTCCATCATTATCAAAGTAATAACGACTGCCCTCCACAACAGCCAGAGGAATCCAGCTATCTATTTTAGGAAACTAAACTTTAGTGAAAGTAATGCACAATTGTAAATAATTCGACGTGATTAGGTAAATCACGCGGAAGTGTGCCCGCAGCTGACAGGAGCAATGCGAATCGCTTCGAGAAATTTCACTTTAACGAAGCTACAACCACAAATCGGCACGCGATCCAGTTTTTTTAATTTGACAATGTAGATTATTATTAGCTCACAAGATTGGAGTTTAGTTTCGCTGTCGATTCTCCGCATTCGCTTTTTTTCATGTACCTATCCTAGATTTTCTAAGGGAATCTAGTTCTATGTAAGGCAAGACGAGAGTAATTAGAGAGGTGGGTACACTTTCACGACGCTGACCAAGGCCGGTTCGTGGTCAGGTGCTGGTTGCATTTCACTGTCGCGGGTCACTGCACTTCCCTTAGAGCTACGTTAGTGATTCACACTAACTATAGACTACTGGTTTATCTTAGTGTTGAAACTTATAATATGTTTTATAAACTAAGTACATTAATGATTGCATCGTTATTACTCAAAATATAAATTCAATTCTGTCGGCACTCTTTGAAAAAAATCCATATTACCTCAATCGCTATCGAATACAACATGAAGGCCGAACGCAGCAGCTAACTGCTGCAATTGACAAATTGATGGCCGCTGGATGCTCAGGCGCACGGGGCCGTGACAGATTATCTAGTTTTTTCGCCGCCATCTTGGCAAAAATGGCGCGTCTTGCAATACGCGAGAGATGTATGATGTGCTGCTTTCGATTTCACGAAACTGAAAGTGCTTTATATGTTCGGGTGATGTCGTTGACTCTGATGTTTGTTTGTCACGCCTGGTTGGTTATATATCGTACGCCAGTACAATACTTATCCTATCGTGTTTAACTAGAATGTTGTAATTTGGCTTTGTAATTTATTTTGTTTTCAGCCTGTCTTAGCTGTGTGACGCGTCGTGCATCGTTGACCACTGTTACTACGTGTCGTTCTAATAAGTTTTTGCTGCTGTTCGAGTAGCTTCGTCTGAGAGATTCATTGAGATGTTCGTAGACTAGGTTCCGTTTAGTTTCGTTTATTTTAATGAATGTTAATCTTATGAATGTCAGCAACTTAATCATTAAAAGATTTTTAAATAAAAGTGCCAAAATATTTCCGTTAGCTGAAACTTTTTTTTTTTTTTAGTTTAAAACTACCGTTTCGTTGTCTGGGTCTCTCGAGTCAGACAAGTAATGTGTCATTAACTTTCTTCCTCGAAACTCATTTGAATATTGTTCTAATGTTGTACCAAATTGTTGTATTATTCAAAATAGCGATACATTTGATAGTAGTCGAGCGCGTTCCGTCTTCCGCAATATTATCTCATACATGGCCACTGGAAAGTTGCTCTTATTTTATATATTTTATTGTTGAATTATGTGTGTTAGATACACTCCGTTGAACGTTAACAGACTATTTAATGCTTTTATACTTACACTTTTTTCTTCGAATGCAATTGTTTGTTTGTGTATTGCTTTAGATTTATGCTTATCTACTTCTGACCAGATAATAGCTAACGTGATACTGATTAAACTTCTTTGATGTGTATCCAAGTCAACTCAGGATTTAGCTTAGCATTATTAGTAGCATCCATGGCGATAAAAAAAGATTACATTTTGAGTTTTTCTCATAATTATCAAAAACGGAAGGGATTTGAACTAATGACTCATTGTTTTCATCTAACAAGAATCTTGTTAAAGTCTGCCCTTTCTTGTTTGATAACTGGACCATGTTTTCGTTAGGTGCACATTGTTCTACAATGGTGTAGATGGCGTTATGCGCCAGCGCACCGGCTTCGTGACGTGCCTGCGTTACGCACCATTGCTCTACCAAGTTTCTATTCCACTAGCTAATGACACCACCATTGACTATATCTATGACACATTGTTAGTATAGTTGACAATATTTTTATGGAGTGGCAACTGCCAAATGATAGTTAAAAACTCTGAATGATTTGATAACCATAACAGTTCTGATTTAAATTCTTGTTGCTTTGAACTGTAACTTCAGGACTTAGAAGACCATCATTACCTACGTCACTCGTTCGGAAATCCAACAAACGAGGTAGGTAGTCGCAATAACAATTTGTACAAATTCCAAAATTCAATAAATGCCAGTGTTGTAGAAGCGACACACAAATTCGATTTTAAAGAAAAAAAAAAGCAACTTCCTTATCTAGTCCAGTCTCCTTGAAAGTCGTCAATGTTGGTCGCCCTACCCTCATAACGGAGCTTCGCATTCTGTCTAAACGTTTTTCATTATCTTGTCACTCTACCATTTTGTCTCATAGCACGATATGTGAACAACCTATTATTTACATATTCCTGTCATAAAATGTGAAATATAACCTCTGCCACTTGACCGTGACAGCTGTAAATGTGGACGCACTAAGAAAGCTATTGCCATCCCTTTCTAACGATAGAAAATAAGATTTATTGTGGTATTGTTTAGAAGGAAAGTAAGTGAAGAATTACGCAGTTATACTTGGATGTTAATGGTTAAAACATTATGTATGTGAAGGGTAACAAAACGTATAATAGTTTCTGCTCAATGTTGTTAAATATTTCTCAAAGAAAGAAACTGCGTAGGTAAATGAATACAAGATTATATGAAGATTTATCATTACAACGTATATTACTGTTTGTGTTACCTAAAGTAAAATAAGAGCATTGATTTTAAGTTTTGTTCCAAAACCTCTGATTGTCGACAGACACAACATTTTCTCAAATATTACTTGAAGTGACACTAAAACAGCCACAAAATTTGAAACATTCGTATAGGAAACATTCGGTATAGTACTTAGCATAGAAAGTCGGTAGAAGTAACGTTACTCAACGTGTAAAGCCCTTTGACCTCAAATCGTCACGATGACTCATGAAACTTGCAACAATGAGCTTTCGAATAACGCTATGTAGGCAAGTACTGCACACGTATGGAAAAATAACAAAACAGTCGTTTGCATCGACGGCATTTTAGGGAATGAAGATTGTTTTGAAATTAGATTACGAATTGCAACACAGCAATCAATCGTTTGTGATGATCTGTGGTAACTCAAGCTAGTGAAACAGTTTTCCTTTATAAATCAACAGAAGTGAGATGATGTTTCGCTGAAGTTAAAAAGCCCAGAAAGAGCATGTCCCTCTTATGTCAAGATAGCCCAACCATCCTTTTGCCAACCCTGACTACTCCAGAAGACCATGAGCGGCTCAAAAGGATTGATTTGGATATCACTATTGAACTACAAGAAAGCAGTCTTGTAGTTCAATAGTGATATACAAATCTTGGCCTATATTGGTTTATTCCAAATCTCAAGGAAAAACTTCTAGATACTAGAAACTAACTACTATTAGCCTAAGCAATCACGAGACATATTAAAATAGCAAAGATTTACTGTCACGATCGACCTTGTACAAGCAAACGGACAATACAACACGTTGTGGGCGTTTCGCTGATAATGCAACACATAAATATCACCAAGAAGGATTCTATCTTAAACGTGCTATTGAGAAACCATATGTATGTAAAGTACTGGCTAGTGACTTGAAGATGCAATTAATTGCCTGGACTACTGACATGGTTTTATGAGGAATATCGTTGTTCAATATGTACCCTTATAACTCCGCGCTGGTACTCAGCTATATCGAAAAAGTATACGTAAATAATAGCGTAGTTGCTTAACATGTCTTTTCTAAATATGGAGACAAAAGTCATATTTGTACAGGAATTTGTATTTGTCTGTAAAGGTAAAGACCGAGACAGTAGAAGAATCAGTAGTGAATAGAATTTGTATTAATGTTCTGCCCGCGACTTCAGCCTGGGTAGACTCCAGACCAGAATTAAGACAAAATTCTAAATATTCCCATGGAAACACAAAGTGGGTTAAAAATTATCTATATGTTTTAATCTTGATCTTTATGTATATCGGTGAGTTGCACAAAGCCAACATTAGTTTAACGGAGACTTTAAATTGATGCTGTCGTCACTTTCTGTTTGATACAAAATGTAAATGATAGCATGAATTTAAAGTTTCCGTTAAAGTAATGTTGACTTCGTGCAACTCCATGTGAGTGTGCTAATTTCGGCTTATTTCATTCAGCCAGTTCAGAGTGTACGAGTAACGAACATCTGCCCATCCAACCATCCTTTCTCCATCGATTCACACAAACTTTCACGTTTATAATAGTAGTCATAATAGAAGTTGTCAATGCAGTTCGTGTAGAAATCAACTACACAAATAAAACTGTATTTTGTGACTAATTTGAATGGCGATTGAGTGACGAATCGGGAAAACCTCCCAGATCCACTTCCCCAGGAAGAGTTGATATCTTGCGATGTGTTTTGTGGATAGAGCTTTATATTGATAGCCGCTGTTGCAGCTGATTTTGTGTTGAAAATTTTGGCATGTATCTTTAGGAATTTTAATCTTTCATCATTCAAAACCCTAATCTCACATTTGTCTCATCTTGGCTTCGGTTTGATGGGTATGGGTGCCAGTGTAAGGCACATGAGACGTAACAACTTTGTTTCTGGGTTGGCAACTCATCTGCAAGGCATCTGGTATTGCAGATGTCTATAAGCAGCGGAGACTACCTTACACCAAGAGGACCGAAGGCAACATATAAAAAAAAAAAAAAAAAAAAAAAAAAAATACACTTCTGTGTCATCAGCAGATTTTTAAAGGGAATAAATATAATGACCACCAAAAAATACTTTAGGATCTTAAGCTCCCTTACTTACCAAACAAATATACTAAATACCAAATGTAGTCACCAAATCTTAGTGTACAAAATAACCAAAATCTTTTTGACCCTTGAGTCATCCCTGGGGCGGATCCGACATGGTTAGGTTAGGTTAGAACTGTGACCCCCTATGCAAGAGGCGCGCGAGCAGAGTGTGCCGCGGTAGCGGCCGCTGAGTGCCAGAACCTAATCGCTTTTTACAGTCAAACTCATACATTTCTACAATACTTTATGAAACACAATTTTGGTGATTATTTACTATTTTTGGTGATCATTTACTAGGATCTGGAGGTTCGTTAAACATAAGCCATTTTTAAATTGGATCCTCGGAATGCCGAAAGTTTAGGAATGTAACTTATGTCGTCCTTCCAACACGGCAACGTCTAGATACGGTGTCTTGCCTGCCGCGAGACCATAAACGTTTTGTAACAGTCGGTTGTAAATATCAGTAATGTTCCACGCCACGAACCAGTGGATAAGGTCGTTAAAGTCGGTACTAAAATGTACGTGCGTAAAGCGTAATGTGTGTCAAATTTTAACGCCTAATCTGTTTTAGGCAATCGTGTCAACAGTTTGAGTCATTTTGTGTAAACAGGGTTTAAAAGTTTTACAGTAGAACATTTTCACAGCTATGAATCACTGTAACATGGCTTTGAAACCAGGGGTTTGGAGATTCTTGCTCGTTCTTCTCCATAGAAACCTACTGTTGGAAACGAACTAGCTTCAACTTTCTTACCGACTCCTTGACAATTCAGTGCCTGTAAATAGATTATTTGAAACTAATACCCTCCAGTTTATCAGCTACTTTTCATCCATCGTTGGGGCATGGTTCCCTGTTCTGCTATATAGGTATTCATAGTTTGTCTTTACTCTGGATTTTTGCATTCACACTTGCTAGTTTTACTAATTCACCTACGGTTTTGTTGCGTTTACAGCATAATATACAAGAAAAAGGATGGGAGCATAAACCTGCTCTTCAATAATGGTTTTGTTGGTATTCTATCTATATCAGATTGATAAATAAGGCAGATAAATCGTTTATTTAGTGCACACAAAACACATATCACAACACAAATAAATCAAATAAGGATTAGACAAAGTTCGGTGTCTGTCTCAAGGTTGCACCAAATGGGAGTCCAGCTCAGCATGTGTCAGGCAAATATACCAGACGCGGATATTTTGCAAAATCCCTGCAGTGACGGACTTCGAGCAGATGCCAATCGATCAGTTTTAAAGTGAATAATATAATAAAGCGGTAAAGTATTGCTGTAGGGATCTAAGTTTATTACACTGGGTTATATTGGTTTATTCATAGGAACGTATAATATGTTTGTTGTCTTTGGAGGTTTAAATACGAAAGCTGTTGCAGGATATCAACGTAAATAGCGACAGAGATGACATTGGCTAAGTCGTATAACCAAATATTCTTTAATTCATCATAATATGCATGAATGACTGTGGTTTCTATACTATTACATAATTATGTTAACAGAGTAATCATTGCTTAAACGTCGGACACAAGTCAATCATAATTTACAGTTATTATAACAGTCTCCGTTCCAAGCAATTCACTTGCATAATGGTTGCATTAGTTCTTATTTCACAACAAACTCGTAACTTGCTCATTACTAATTAGCAAGTCTAATTAAAACCACTAAACTCGGCCACTAAATAGCGAAGTCTAAAGAAATGTAACATTCCTCTTCTTTATGTAAAGTTGAAATGTTATTCGTAAAAAAAAACTGTTAAATAACCGCTGACCCAAAACTGGTAATTAACATATCATCACATAAACAATTTACAAACTTATGATGACACATGTATTTCCATATTTTCGTCTGAAAATCTAACCTTATATCTTGCATTATTCATGGATCACCATCTGTCTAGCCTTTTCCCAATTATGTTGGGGTCGGCTTCTAACCGGATACAGCTGAATACCAGTGTTTCGCACACAGTAAAACGATGCCCCTTGGCAAACTAGCTGTCGGACTTTCTAGCTTCTAACTAACCATAACGACTGCCAAAGATCTATGAATGACAGCCGGGTCCAACAGCCTTACGGCACTTGCTTTCCAAGGCACTGAGTGGTCTCGGTATGAATTGGATGGTCAGCCATCCACGGACCGACCGCTCGACCTGTATGGCTTTAACTTAGCCACGAGCCCCTCAAACATACATCATTAATGTATAAGGAAGTAAATTCCTTCTTCCCACACAAAAAATCTGAACATATTCCCATTCCCATATCAAAAACCGTAAAATAGTACTCCTAATAAATAGGTCACAAACTCGTACCTGAGAGGGGCAACCAAATTGTTTAAGTAATTAGTACAGCATTAGAGCAACTTCCTAATAATAGGTGCATAACACCCATTTAGTTTTAACTCTTTAACGAAAGTTATCCGATAGGGCTACCGTAAGGGTGGTACTACGTAAATTGCTTCAAAATCAACGGTTAGCTTTGTAAACCACATGGGACTGGAGTTAATATTGAAGCCCTTTCGCTACTCGCAAGTGTGCTTACAGTCGATCTTGAGGTGCAGCGACGTGCTACACTTTTTACACCGCGCAAGACACCATGGACGCAAACTCTCTAGATTATATAAACAGGAGACTGATGTCAGGGAGGAACTTTTATTCGAGTAGTAATTTAGGTGGGATGATTCCATCAAGGGCCGACGCCTTCAAGAGTTCTTTCCATCCCTTCGAGAGCGGCTGGCCAGGACAAGGCTGGAGGTGGACCACTGTATTGCCCAATTTCTCACAGGTCATGGCTACTTTAAGAGTTAATTATTTTCTTTCAAGCTTGTTGCTTCGCCTTAGTATCAATGTTTTGCACCTGACTGTGGGTACGAACAATCTGCACATCATATCAAACGGGAGTGAATTCTTTGCCAAAAATAACGCAATATTATATTAGATAATGAACAGGTTACATCCGGAGCTGTTTATAATGCGGACTTTTGTAGTAACTAGAACAAATTTCCGTGCGTTCAAGCGTTTTTGTCTTACCTATTATTGGAATCAAATGTAGCTCACTTTTAAGGACCCATTAATGATGTAAACTGTTATCCTTTGTGCTTGGAAACTGGGCTTCTCCCAGTTGTACACGTCCCTTTGTCAAGCAGAAAACAAAACTAAGGGAAGTATGTGTTTTTTTTGTTTTACTCTTCCGCTGTTTGTTTTCGATTAATTTCGTTGCGGGATCCAAGACAGTTGAATTGATTCTCGGGAACTCGTCGAGCTGCATTGTCGGCGCTTTTCTAGCGGTCGCCACTCTTGATTTTAGCTTAAAGCAGTTGCAGTGGTCTGGGAATAGGCGGGCTTGAAACGAAATTTATCCGATGACCCACCCATTCTTCTCCAATTGTATAGCACAACGCTAAATCAATGTTATGAAAACAATAATTCATTTTGTTTGATGAACTATTGAATGGACCGAGTTTGCGACATGCTTAGCCACTGTGGTCATCTGTTTGGCTTTAGAATAAGCAAGAAAGGAAAGAATTGATATTTTGATGACGGTAAGACGAGATTGTGGCTAACCATGAAAGAGATAACTGAATGAACTGGATGGATTTCTCCAAAACTGGAACGATGAAGCACAGAATCGCTTCAGGTGGAAGAAGTGGAGGGAGCGAGGGCGTGGCCCAGGAGAGGGCCAGAATAGGCTAATAAAAGAAATAAGAAGAAGCATTCATAAATTCATCAAGAATTTGAAAAGCTTCGCAATCATTAAAACTAGAGTAGACAATGGCGCCGATTCACTTGTTCACAATCTAAATTAAAATTAGGCATTTGGCATCTCAACTACCAGGCAGCTGAAGAAAAGGACGGCGACAGACAAGGACTAAGTTAGAGATGTCAAATTAGTTCTTCCCTTGAACTTCGCAGTGTTTTTAATTCAAACGTTCTGAAATGACAACTATAATTGTATGAACATTTTAGATCAACTTAAATTGACAGCTCTTGTTAATATATGTCTCGTTCTTGTTTTATTAAAGAGAAAGAGATATAAATAGCTTAAAATAAATTAAGTTCGTGCACAACAGAATTGACACCAATACTTACTTTACATGCCATACTGCTTCCTAAACAAATCCTTCCATATTGAATGTGTTGTTCAGTCGGAAGGATATAATATTGTTGATTCTCGGGGAAACCCTGTAACTATTAGTAGACGTATCCCAGCTGAAATGGATGAAGGTCTTCTCAAGTTGTGTATGTTTACATCTTCGGGAAGCATCTCTTTTCCTACGACTTCTGGACCACATACCTAAACGTGCATTAAATCCTAAAATAACGTTGCATTTATTCTGATTGCAGGCATCGACGATTGACGGGCGACGGAAGGGTGCGTGCCTCTTCTGCCAAGAGTACTTTATGGACCTCTACCTGTTAGCTGAACTCAAGACCATCAGCTTAAAGGTAAGTTATCGCTGATGCATTATCCAGGATAGATATATGCAATGAGGAAACAAGTTCCGATAACCCCTCTGTTAATCCACCAACTATAGATGAATCTAGGACCAATATCGGACGATTCGCTCAATAAATTCAATAGACAAATTCGTTTTACCATCAGCTTAAAGGTAAGTTTAAAATAACAAAAATACAAAACAGGAAATTCTCAGAAGTAGGCTACAGTCTATATTTCGCCTCCTGTCACAAAGATGTGACAGTGATGTGTACTACACCTCTGCTTCGGAAAAACTGACGTGATTGTTTTACGACAATGATTTGAATCAAATACTACATAGTAGATTATACATATTTCAGACCGGTTAATTTCTAGGAGGAAAATATGAAAGGTCAGATGGCCAATTCTCAAAATTAAAAACATCTCGTTTTCGTAGTCTCATTTTAGCGACAATCAATGTCAAAAAAAAAAAAACAAAATTTCAAAATCTGGTCAAAAATGAAAGTAAACAGGCATTATAGCATGCGAATGATCCTAAAAGTTACCTAGTTCCGCCGTATCTCTATCAAGATAAAGCGCTCAATAGACTGCGCTCCGCAGTATGCCGCCGCAAACACAACCTAGCAAATTGGGGGATTGTAGATCCCACCGACACCGCGTGTGAATGACCTACTTACTACAGTGCCCAAAGTGCCCTCTACACCTGCACCTTAGAGGACATTAAAAACGCCACTAATGCTGCGATTAATGTGGCTACCTACTGAGCCCAGGTAGTCTAACACAAAAATAAGAACACAACCATCATACGAAAAGAAGAACCTAGTTCTTAGAATTGCCCCTTGAAAAGCTCTGGAATAGCATGAATGCTCAAAGCGCGAACGACACGGGACGCCGCTGTGTGTTGCGTGTTCGATTTTTGCACGGAACAAATATCATCGATCGATGCCATCAATCGACATCGATCGACGTTGATCGATTGCTTGTCGATGGCATCTGTCAACGTTGATCGATTAACCCCAGCTATAATCCATCAGTAATAATAATCAAGCAGCTGGATCGACGTCGACTAATAAATTCTACCATTGATCGATGCCGTCGATCGACGATCGATCGATTGGTCTGGTAGAAACTATCGATCGACGTCGACTAATCCTTTCTACCATCGATCGATGCCGTCGATCGACGATCGATCGATTGGTCTGGTAACACCCTAAGACCTACAGGTAGTTGTTCCGGGTCTGGCTGTTTTTGTTTGTAAGTTTATACGAGTATATTTGTAATTTTGTAAACGCACCAACGATACAGGAGAAATATATAGAGTGCGTCAACGTTTTTTTTTTATTAAAAAAATGCTATACCATAACACCGACGTATCTGAACATGATCATCTCCGCTTCCAGGTGACAACAGTAGACATGCAGAAGCCACCGCCTGATTTCCGCACGAACTTTGAAGCCACGCATCCGCCCATACTGATCGACAATGGACTCGCGATACTAGAGAATGAGAAGATCGAGCGGCACATCATGAAGTCCGTACCGGGAGGACACAACTTATTTGTACAGGTAAACTATACTATTTCTATCCCCCAACGTTCTTTTAGCCTTTGCGTGAATTTTCTTGTTGGCTCAATACGTAGCTTCGTATTACTAAAGAATTTTTGCAATCAGATCACTAATACCGGAGGTTAGCGGTCATCTCAGATGTAAACTATTCCTTCCACTTTTTATGAAAAGTATGGTATTTGTTGCATTTCCAGAATCTAATCAATAAACAGTAACATGTCGGTGACGAAAACCTATAAGTTTTGCCGCTACCTAAAATTGCTGAACGCGGCTAAACAAGTTTTCACTTTAATAATAATAATGCGAATAATAGCTTTTTCTCTCTATCAGTTTTTTCTGACTCCAATATTGTATTTACAGGACAAAGAAGTAGCATCATTGATCGAGAACCTTTACTCGAAGCTAAAGTTGGTGCTGGTTCGCAAAGACGATCAGAAATCAGCAGCATTGCGCTCGCACCTCAACCGCATCGACGGACTTCTGGAACGCAGGGGTACCAGGTAAAACTTACCTTATTTTTTTGACGATAGATGCCATATTTCTCTGGTACGATGCACCCAAAAAGTACGGAGATGGGCTCAGTGAGCATATTAGTTACCTCCCTGGTTTAATTCGTGATGAGCGGAGACGTTACTCAGACAACTTTAACACTTATCACGAATTAAATAAGGTAGTTATTAATATGCTTAGTGAGCCCTACGCAAAGCACCGCCAACGCCTTCGAAAGCAGAAAGAAGTAAGAATCGGTTCGTCTCGCTCCTTCATTTTATGACCACGACTACCATAAAAGATGGCGTTTGGTAGAAAAAAAAAAATTGTATGTGGGGACATTTCACACACGGCCATCTGACCCCAAACTAGGCAGACCCTGTACTATGGGTGTCAGACAGTTGATATACAATTTTACTTACACAAATACATAAATAAAAAAAAATAAAAAAAATGAATAAATAAATACGTAAATAGATAAACAACAACCCGACGCAAGGCAAACTCAAGTGCTCATTGTGTGATGAGCACTTGAGTTTGCCTTGCGATGATTACCCTGGACGGGATGCGAACCTGCAACACGCTGCGCAGCAGTCAATCCCTTAGCCACTGCGCCAACCGTGTCGTGATAGTTTCCTTCTTTTAAATAAAACTAGTCAGTTTAAAGTGAACGCACATTTATCCGAGCCGAACGCGTCGAACGAATCGAAGTCAAGGAGCCCTCGCACACATATCCGCACCGAAAGAATCGACCGCGCCGAAGAAATCGTTTCTATTTCCTTTACGCCTGTCGCACTGTTATTATGTGAATTGTGATGAATCTTGACTGATGTTTGTGGTGCGAGCGCATCGGTCGAGTCGACCACATAAGCCGCACCGAATCTGATGACGTCATCCGAATTCGTCTTGGATTTCTGGGATTCTTCCAGATTCGGACGATTCAATGCCGACAAGTATGCGAGGTTTCATAAGATTTCATTACGCAGAATTTTAAAATTCGTTTCGTTCGATGCGTTCGGCTCGGATAAATGTGCGTTCACCTTTACTAACACTTGTATTATTTTATTATAGGTTTTTAACAGGCGACACGATGTGTTGTTTCGACTGTGAGCTGATGCCCCGACTGCAACACATCCGCGTTGCTGGCAAGTACTTCGTCGACTTCGAGATACCGGTATGTATTAATACTTATACTGTGGTATTAATAATAATAATAATAATAATATGTGGGAACATTTTCACACACGGCCATCTGACCCCAAACTAGGGAGACCCTGCACTATGGGTGTCAGACAGCTGATATACATACACAAATACATTTTTTTTATTACAGTCATTGCTCTACTCTTGCTTTAAGTAGTTTAGGTTGATTTTTGAGCGACTATATGCAAAAAAGGCCTTTACTGGAATGGAATTAGAACTTTATAATGTGTGACATAGTTTGTGTTTTTGAATAGTCAAATCTACTTCTATTGCGTCGTTATTATCGCAGCAGTGTGTAACTTTGTGGCAGTTCTAGTACAAAATGTACTGAAAACAGATATCGCAATAACGCATCCGATATTATCGACCTATAATAACGCGTCTGTGGAGGCGACCCTTTATTATTTTCTAAAGGACATGTTTCATATTGGGCCCAGTCTATATACACCACTTAAAAAAAAACAGAAAAATCTGTAGAATCCGGGAAAAATACAGATAATTCATTCAAATGTATACTGTTGTGGTAGTAAATTGATAATAGGGTATTTTACTCTACACGAGAAAAAATCTATAAATATGTTATTGAGACAGTTTAGGCATAAAGCAGTTGGAAAAGGCAAGTTTTAGTTCATAAAATAACAAAACCATTTTTTAAATTCAATTCAAAGTTTTCAGTATTTTTAATCTGTTATAAAACACCGTGAAATAGTAACGGCCATGTTATTACGCCATACGGCTGTGTAAACAAAAAATTGACAACTGTCAGTCAACCGATTGGCGTAATATAGGCTTTGTACCTTTATTATTTTCGTAACCAACGTAATTTTCTCATTTTTACACCTATTACAAAATATGCTTTTAATTATTTTTAAATGATATACAATTATCATATTTAATATGAGCTCATTTGATACTAAACGAACTGACGTCATTTACGCTGAGCAATATGGCGTTCAGTAAGAGGCGTTTTCGTCAAACCACGCGCGAAATTTGAAAATTTAAAATTTAGATGCATTTTTATGGCACTTATCAATTGAATAAAAATTTTGTGTTTTTTTTGGTGGCATATTAGCACTACAGAATTTCATTGAGACACTTTTCAAAAATGGGTGTAATACCCTATTTAACAATCATTTTTATGGATTTTCAACATGGCGTCACTCAGATTTAGCTACTCTCTAAAGCATAGATCGACCATTGATCATAGAAAGAGAACTGTCAGCTGTCAGTGTCACAGCAGTCTCACTACAGTCACTTTCGTTTCGTTTTGTTTCTAGTTTCTAGAGTACTTTATAACAACCTCCCTTTCGTTTTTTTGGATTTAACACCATTTCTTTCCCATCTGTTTACCTATCTATCCACAAATCGACGCAGAAAATCCGAATTATAAATGTCAAACGTCATTAATCAATCAAAATGACAGCTTACCGCCATGACTGCTTTTTGTTGTGTGTTGCAATTTCAAGTGCAATTTCTTGTGTTTTACCTGCTCACAAAGCTATTTTAAATTAATTGGACAGTTGAGAACTATTTAAAATGTATTTCCCTATTATTAAGTATGGTGTACAAGGACTGGGCCCAGGCTCCATATATTTTGGAACAACTCCTACAACTAAAAAGTATTTAATCATTTTATCTGATACGTCCATATTTTGCTCCAACTCGATTTTTTTGACAGCGTGATCTAACTCATTTAAAGTCAAAATGACTCTGTTTAGAGCTTTTTGTACAACATTTTACACGTGCAGCCTGTGGGCTAGATATACCCAACGGTCGTACAATGCCTTCCGTGTCCAATACAATAACGCTTTCAGGGTATTGGTGGGGTTGGCCCGTGTTTGTAGCGCATCGGGAATGTTCGCGGACGCACCCTTAAATGGCTTTTACGCTACGATGCGAATGAGGTGTGCATCCCTGGTGCGCAGAGTGCGGGTCAGCTCCAATAGTATTCTTAAAGTTATCGTGAGCAGGCTCGATTGCATATATATTATATGAATCACTGCAGTGCTATCTCCCATGAGATGAAATAAGTTATATTCAAATTTGAGTAAAATAAGCTAACCTATACCCAGTTCACAATAAGATTAGACATTTACTCAAACCTTTTTTACAGTCCGTTCAACCGATTTTGACTTCTATTGCGTTGGTAGCATGACAAATGGCAACTGCAGTAAACAGTTGTTATTGTAATCACTTTTTTGCCTCTAATTTCATCCTTAAGCCTACGGAATAGAAGTCAAAATCGGTTGAACGGACTGTAAAAAAGGTTTGTGTTTATGTCTAATCTTATTGTAAACAGGGTATATTTCTTAAGTTTACTAATACGATGAGTCCTTGTTGCTTGAATAAATAAATTTCATTATTATATTATATAACTGCTTATTTAGGCCTTCAAAAATTAAAATAAGTAATAGAAAAATGTATACAAACTTGTTACGAATTTCCAGACGAGTTTCCGCGCCCTCTGGCGTTACATGTATCACATGTACCAGTTGGACGCGTTCACACAGAGCTGCCCAGCCGACCAGGACATCATCAACCACTACAAACTGCAGCAGGTAATATCGCCATACTAATACAATCAATAGTGTAAAGTGTACTCGAATTCAGAATCTTAGATGTTACATTCGATTGGCATTCAATGTAAATTCCTTTTCTCGTATTTACGACAACCAGAATTATTATAAACTAGCACGTTGTCCTGTCCCTATATATCTTACCTACCCTATCAAACTACATACGTACCCTACCTACTTACCTACCTACCCTAGACTACCTACCTACCTACCCTACACTACCTACCTACCTACCTACCCTACCCTACTCTACCTACCTACCTACGCTAACTCCCTACCCTACTCTACCTAACTACCTCCTACCACAGAAAAGAGACATCTTTACTGTGCTCCTACCTACCTACCTACCCTACCATACCCAACCCAACCAACCTTACCAAATATTTTATACAAATCTTCTCCTGAAAATAGCAAACAAAAAAAAAAGAACTTTCCAATATGCTTTAACCGTTCGGAAGTTATGCGCTTACATACATTTCGGCGATTCATTTTTATATAAATAGATAGATATATAAAAGTGATAATATAAAAAGACTAATAAAAATATAATATAGTATTTAAAAAAAAAGCCCCCCCCCCCCTTTTTTTAAATACTCATCAAAATACTTGTCCATATCGTTGTCAATAGGATATGTGCCCAAAAGGTTGACAGCATTGCCATTTACATAACTACTTTTTCCTTTAAAACATATCCGATATTTCTGTCAATCGACCATCGATCAATATTGACGAACGTTACTAGTGAATTCTAGATAATCGACGTCCAATACAAACAGTCGATGTCATCTTTTGAATGACTATTTGTAAATAAATGTTAGCTGCAATTAAATTTGAACTTTGTCTTGCACATCGTCTGGTTGGTATTTCCAAAATTTGATCATGGTCTAAGATTCTGAATTTTAGATACAACATTTGGGCTACCTTTCTATGCCTTTTTATGCTACGGGATACGTCAATACTACCCAATATTTTAAAACCCTTTATAATTATATTCCTATAATATGTGTATTTTTTACTATGTAATCGTGTAACGACACGGAATGCATCTTATCTATGTAATTTGGGTTCTTCTACACCTCTATCTATCGTGTTACTGTCGCCTTCAGTTATCGGCGAAAGGCTTGCAGCTGACGCCGACGCCTACACTGCAACGGAAAGAGATACCAACGGATGTGGTACGTTCGCGGGTCGTGACGTCCCTGACATACGTGCTATAACATCGCATTGTTTGGTCACATCCCTAAATCATTCGAAACAATACATACTCGCATAATCTATATGTCAGACGCACGCCATGTAAAAAGTCGCAAACGCTAAACTCTTCTATAATTTTCGTATTATTTTTGATACTCAAATTCACTACAACAGTATGTAATTGGGACCCATGAAAATCGACTAATAGACGTCCATAAATATCATCGTTAGTCGATTTTTAGCCATAACAAATCATTGCTAATATAAATGTTGAGAGCCTTATTTTGTTTCGCGGTTACAGTTCATTCCATTTTATTTTTCCTATTTTCAAGTTTTTATGAATTAATTGGCATCAATAAGTGTTTAATTTGGGGTTGTAATGGAGCACTGTCTTGTGATCCGCAAATGCCTTCAGAATTAAATGTCAAGTCCTCAAAGTGCTTTTCGTAAGCGAAAATACATAATCGACTTTCAAAATTGAAAATATACAAAGTTATATTTTTGTCAGACATTTCGAACTTCTGAAATCCGGAACAAAAAGCCACTAGATCTGCGGATACTATGAGTTTTGAAATTAAGTAATATTTTCCATTGACCTAATGTCGCTTGTCGCTCCGTGGACGTAATGTCGCTTGGAACGGCGTCTGTTACAACCTCCTTAAATTTCTCATCCTAAATATTAAAAGTCCTACTTGAAAATAGCGAAAATTATACAAAGAACCTGATTTTGTAAATATTATAATCAAATCAGGCTCACTTCAATTCGAGACTGAACTTACATACTTACTTCATTGGTGTACACCCCGGTTTTTGAAAACATACAATGGCATAGTCATTCAATTTGATCTGCTGTAAAAAAGTGACACAATGGCGCAAAGGCATTCGCGCGAGTGACGAAGTGAACTCGAAATATTGTCACGTTCGTCAAATGTTTCAACGAACTTCGTGGTTACATCGAAATAAATTGAGTTTCGAACAGCAGATTGACTGATGTTTCAGAAACCGGTGGTTTGTGTAGCATTTTGTTTCCTGCTGTGAGGTGTGTGGCCGGTTGTGGTATCTGTTTGTTGTTTTATTTTTAATCAGATAACTTAAAATATACACACTATTTTATATAATGTGAGTAATTACGTGAATAAGTACCTGTCATAAAAAGTAATAGTTTTTTTTTTGCTGTGCTAATATTTGCAATAAACCTCTTCTGTCACCTACAATACGGTCAACGTAACTTGGCGCGTCTGAAGTTAGCTGTTTGGCTGCGCAATGGAACTTTTAGGAACGAAATTGTCTACTGCGCAGCTAATCGGCTAACTTCAGACGCGCCAAGTTACGTTGACCGTACTGTACTCAATTTTTTTGTTATAATTTTTAAAATTTGTATACAAGCATTCAGTAACTAAATGTAATCTATATTATTTCTGCTGCATACTAATTTGATAGTGGTGCTATAACTCAGTCAACCAAACATTATTGAGCTGATTGAACGGAATAAAAAATCTCCCTTAAATCATTACAGGCGCTGAAAATGAAGAAACACGAAGAACTCGAGACGCCGACGTTCACGACGTCGATTCCGATCGACGTGAGCGAGAATAGTATCGCCGAGTAAGTTCTCCCCGGCCGCGCACATGCCTTGGTACAATAGCAGGCGGTAAACCTTTTCTAAATTAAACCACCATCGCCTGACCGCAAGATATAATATCATTGCATTAAAATAATGTTGCCAAAATTCTACAGCGCACGTGTAGTTGACCACACAGTATATATTGACCTTTACTTACCTTGACTTTATGGAATTACGTATAGAAACCTTATTCCATAGAGTAATAATACGTAGCTTGGCGCCAAAGGCAGGTTTCTGCTTTTTTAACGTGGTGGTCAAAAAGTAAAGAAACTTGGTCCCACACCAAGAACCTTATAGATAAAAGTGGAGGCAACACTCTGAACACCTAAGTGAAACCAACTGTGGGCAGACTCTCTTATTGAAAACACATATCACTGTCGAGTTCTTATGTATGCATTCAGAAAGAGAGCGTCTGCCCACATTTGGTTTCACTTAGGTATTTAGAGAATCGCCTCCATTTTTACCTATAAGCTTCTTGCCCCACACTACGAATTTCTCGTGTATCGTGGGTGAGTTTAGAAACAAGCTCACTACACAAATATTCAGACCCGGAACAACTATCTGTAGGTCTGTATCATGAAGATATAGGTATAAATGGAGCCAACACTTAGAACAAAATCTTGAAACCAACTGTGGGCTGATGCTTTCTTTCTGAATGTATACATAAGAACGAGACAGTGATATGTGTTTTCTTTATCTTATGTATGCATTCAGAAAGAGAGCGTCTGCCCACAGTTGGCTTCACTTAGGTATTTAGAGTGTTGCCTCCACTTTTATCTATAAGCTTCTTGGTCTGTATTTACAATGCTACTTTTAGTTTCACCTCTGCTTGTGTGGACAACTATTCGTGAGTAAACGATGCTAATGCGCGATGGAGTGCCGAGATTTTATATTTCAGTATTATACTGATGCTTTCCACCCAGATCTCGACCTACCTAATCTCACGCCATTACGATAAAGCGACAAAGCGCCTCGTGACATTAGTCATCTTTAGGGTACGGTCCCATTTAGAGCTAATAACTATACTGCTAGGAACTATTTTGTAGTTCAAGAAGAACTATACTGCGATTTGATCTACAATGTTAGATAATGGCAATTTAGTAGTTTCCTAGTTTTATAGTTAATAGCTTTCAATGGGACCACGCCCTTATGCTGACACTTCAGTTGTCCATCGTCTAAGTGCCAATATTCGCGTTAATACAAAATCAACTTTATTCATCATTGCAATTGAGTATATTTTGTTATACCTACCCAAATAACGCAAATGCTAAGCGAAGTGCAGCAATACATTTTTTTATAACTTAGGACAGAAAGAGATTAATGCCATGAAAGGTGTTGAAAAAGATGAGGAAATTATATTTTTGTATTAAATTCATTTTTAATGTTGCTCCATCAATAGATTCAAAATCTATGTTTGATGTTTGATTTGGTGCAATCGAAATTAAGTTTTAATAAAGCTTAGGATATTGTGGACTATTTATTATATATTTTTGGACATTATTTTGCAATAAATACCATGTTTACTTTGTGACATCTTTGGCAGATCAGTTTATTTAATTTTTAATGTTTGCAAATTGTTAGATGTTATAGTGGCCATTTGTATTTTGAATAAAATAACTTTGAGTGGTCTTAACAACATATTTAAATGTGCATTTTATTTTATTGATGTTAGTGTATTCGGCAGAGGAGATGAACAAATTAAAATGTGGATTTTTAAACCATGTTTGCATCAATCTTTACAAATTGCAGTGTACCTTTGTCTGTTAATGAAAATAATAATTTTACAAGTTTTTTTATAGTTTTAGTTTAGTTTCAGTGTTCAAACACAACGAATAAATGCCCAGGATGTGTTGTTGTATTATATTCGCGATAGTTGTAAGGTTGCTTCACAGTATTCAATTTTATTTGTTAATTTGGACCTCTATATTAGATTAATGAGATCATTTAGCAGCCATTTTTATTATAATGCCTCTGCCTTTTTGTTACTATCATTTTGGACATGTTATTTAGCTGTTGATTGCAACCAATCACTTCGTGAGCGCTCTTGCCTGCCTTATGTTACCTTGTGGAAAAGGTACAATTTGTTTCATAAGAATGTACTTATTCTTTTTGTTTACCTTTAAGTTTATTCGTGTTTCATGTTTGTTTATCCTTCAATAGAATGTTCGAAGTGAGGCTTTAAGTTGGACCACCTATTTAAATAATAGATATTTGGCTTCTCAGTTTTGAGGGATAATTGTAAACATAAGATTTTTTTTTTAAATATGGTGAATTCAACACGTAATTAATACCTATAAATTACAGTTCAGCATTTTAGACCATTTACATTAAATTGCCACGTAAATTACCGTTATATAGTAAGTTAATTTTACAGTTACTATTAAATAGTTACTGTAAAATTTACGACGATAAGACTGCGAACGATGTGACTATTTGCATAAAAATAGTCACATCGTTCGCAGTCTTATCGTCGTATAGCTGCAATGGAATTAGAACTTGGTCATGACACTTTGTTTTTGGATCTAAAACTTGATGTAATGGATCTAAGATTCTGAATTTTAGTATAGACATAGTACACACACACACTAGAGAAAAGGGCGAGAGACGACCAGCATGTCGATTGGACAGTGTATAAAATAATAATTACTAGATTATAATGTAAATGTTAAGGAATAAACCTGGATAATAATACTTTTTTTGTTTTGTTTTATTTTATATTGTGTTTCTTACTGAGTTCCCTTTTCTTGATTTATTTTTGTTGGTTTCTGTTTATTGTCATAAATCAGCTCAAATTTTGCCAAAATATATACAATCATGCTACTGTGCCTTGCTTTTAGAATAGTGTTAGTGACAACTGGCTATATGTGTACAGCAATGTGATAATAGTAGCTTTTATACAATAAACATTTGTAACAAAAGAGTTTATTTATTTATTTAAAAAACAATAAAGGTAAGTTATTTATTAGGTCAACAACTGTAATAAATTTTGAATATTCACAGTCTGAACTAAAATTTAATGAGAAATCTTCCAGTTTTCAGTTTTTTTCTTCAGTTTTCTCTATGGTTATCTTTTTCTTCATCCATTCATTTTTATAAACATCCGTACCCAATACAGAACTTAAAAATGCATGAGTAATAAATGCAGTTACACCCCAAATTTTATACTCTTCAATTACAAAGACTGGTAGGATAAAACCATTACTAAATTGGGTATAATACTGATTCTTTGGTTCACATAACAACTCAATAGGAATAGAAAATACTTCCGAAATTTCTTTAACATTAATATTTAAGTCTTCTGGCATTAAATCTGGTATGGCGCCAATTACAGGAGTGACCATTACTTGGTTATTTCGGCCTGGAAGAGATGGTCCAGGACCCCAGACATCAATTCTCTGGGGTCGCAATCCGATTTCTCGATATGTCTCATTCAAGGCTGCAATTACAGGAGATCCTTCTTTGGCCAAAGGCCCACCCGGGAACGATACTTCACCGCCATTATTTCGGCCTTTTGTACATCGAATCGTGAACAGCAGACAGGGTTGATCTGAAACTTTACAAAGCGGCACTAATACGGCAGCTCTATCCGTTGGCATCTTGCCGTACCTTGGTGTGGTCAATCTTTTGAAGTTAGTCATACATCGTTCACGGGAAGCTAAAGAAAATATTTGTTGTATCCCAAATGTGACTCTGGAAGCCGCCATGAGTACATAACACTTATCATATAATTATTACTTAACTGAAATTTTGTGGTGCCTCAGAAATCTGAAAATATTTTTCAGTGTTTTTTAATTTTGTTTTTTGCCAAAAGTTCGGAATATGACTGACATTGGCTCATATTGACTTCATCGACATGACAGTTTCCAGAAATATTTATTTAAACCAAGTAGGTAAGATGCTAAGATAAGACAGCAAAAAGTCGAGACTCGAGACCGATGAAAGCAATGGAGATGGACAGTACATGCAGTACATGCAGGACAGTACATGCAAAATATAATCCATACTTTATACTTTATCTACTTTATCCATACTAATATTATAAATGCAAAAGTAACTCTGTCTGTTACGCTTTCACGATGAAACTGCTGAACCGATTTTGATGAAATTTGGTATGAAAACAGCTTGAACCCTGGAGAAGGACATACTTTTTAATCCGCGACTGCGTCTGCATGATGTGCAAACAAATATACATTTGCTTTTGTTAATTTACTGGTGTTGCGCCCCACAGCTTTGCCCGCCGCAGGTACAATGTACAAGGCCTTGGCCGAACCGACATACCTAGGTACATTTTGTAAACGTCTCCTTTGTATGGATGTGATGATCGTGAGAGTTCGAGGAGGAGTGAGGCCAAGTGTCAGTCAGACGGTGAGTCAGCTGGAGTCAATCAGGTGACCTCAAAAAAATTTGTGGTGACCACAACCTTTTTTGAGGGCTAGATCCGCGCCTGAGTATATTGGACGAGAAAATGTTTCATAGCTTCCCGAACGCTGCCCATCCGTACTCGGGCACTGCCGCTACCTTACGGTACCTACTTCGTAGGATGGATGTACCAGTCTCAAACCATTTAAGACAAAAAATTACTTTAAAATGTTGTTATATAACCTAATTACGAAATTTATTCCCAGTTTATTTTTTATATTGTACAGACGCCAGCACATCAAGCTATACCAAACTGTAAAATTTTCCCAATTGAAAATGAACCATACAATATTGTTTTAAAGTTGAAAATCTATCAAATAAATTTGACAGATTGTTGTAGCTTGATGTGTTGGCCTCTGTACGTTATCTAGCTAAGAGTTATAATTGAAAAGGAAAACACTTCATTCCTTTTGTTTTTTTTGTTATTTAACATAATCGGAATATAACTGGGATGTACCCTATTTTGACCAGCAGGCCGCAGTTGTTGACAGGGATGGTACCAGAGGTTGACCATTTATAAACAAAGTCAATAAAAACTAAATTCCACTAAAGGAGATGTTTTAGGGTTCCGTAGCCAAATGGCAAAAAACGGAACCTTTATGGATTCATCATGTCTGTCCGTCTGACTGTCTGTCCGTATGTCACAGTCACTTTTTTCCGAAACTATAAGAACTATACTGTTGAAACTTGGGAAGTAGATGTATTCTGTGAACCGCATTATGATTTTCACACAAAAATAGAAAAAAAAAACAGTAAATTTTTGTTGGTTCCCCATACTTAAAACTGAAACTCATTTTTTTTTCATCAAACCCATACGTGTGGGGTATCTATGGATAGGTCTTCAAAAATGATATTGAGGTTTCTAATTTCATTTTTTTCTAAACTAAATAGTTTGCGCCAGAGACACTTCCAACGAGGTAAAATGTGCCCCGACACCCCCCCCCCCCTGTAAACAGACATATTCCGTTTTTTCTTACAGCTTTTTTTCAATGGCAATTCTGTGGGCCAACTAAAGAAGATGCAAAAGTATTTCCGGGTGTAGTTTAAGGGTCTCTAGACTTTAAAGATCGACAATCAAGAAAAGACACTTACTAAAGGTGTCTTTTTTTGGTCGTTTAGATTTTGGATGATGTTTTTAAAGAGCTGAGTCAACCATAGGAGCTTATGTTTTGTATGCAGTACCAATGTCAAACCACTGGTCAACTAATGGAAACAACGCGATTTACTCCATTAGAATAAATTCTTGAGTTACAAATCCTATCATAGAACATAAAACAGATTTAAAAAATGCAAAAAAAATTGTACTTCAATGAGCTAGTCGTTGACCACCTGGTCAACCACTGGGATACATATTAATTAAATTATGTACCTATTGGTAACCAGTTAAATAACTCATGAAATATATTGTTTACATCTCAAATTCATTGAAATCCCCAAAATAAACATAATCATTACAAAAATCAATCATCAAAGCAAAGTTCATTCAAAAACAATACAAAATAAACATAAAATATTCTTCCTAGTCAAAACTCGTTCCTTATAATGGTGGTCGAATGGCAACTGTCAGCGACAAGTGAAAATAAAACGTAATTGTAGGGTTCACTGGATAGTTCTTTTTAGCCGTATCGTGATTGGTTGATTTGTACTAGTACCGACAGCATGTAGCTAACTTAAAATAAAACACAAAGTGGCGTATTATCTTAATATTGACACTCAATGCCGCAAGTGGTCAACTACCGGTGCCTGGTCAACTATAGGGTCAACCATCCTACTCGTGTAATCCTTTCTCGGTCTGTTGTTTTGATAATAGTCTCTTAAAAATTATGGCACAGTTGGCGCTGTGGTTAAGTGATTTGCAGCTGTGCTGCGTGGCACGGGTTCGACTTCCATACGGAACAAATATTACTGTTATTTTGTCAAGATGTTAATCAATACAGAAATAATCGGTTATTTGAAAATCGATTATTTCTTAATCGCATTCATGATAATGATTGATCGAAAATAAACTAGTTCTAAGTTTTTCGTCAAGATAGATAGATGCTGAAGGACATCCACAGCTGGGCAAAGGCCGCAAAGGCCTCCTCTAATGATTTTCAACCAGATCGATATTGCGCCGCCGCCACGCCGTTCGCATCCATAGGAATCGAGGAGGTTTTTAGAAGCAATGAGCGTCCTTGGGCTGATATAACGATGACAGATGCTGCGAAAAGTGTGGAATAATCTTATTGATTTAAACTTTAAAATATTCTACAAATTAAATGATCAATGTCATAAAATAAAAAAGTTTACTATGAGTATTTATGAGATCATGTTACATCTTTTGGGTACGAAATCCTAAATTATCCTGTATGCATACACAGATACATTATCAACATTTCCACTGAGTTTCATCTATGGAAGACAGAAAAATTAACATAGAACCAAAACCAAACTCCAAACGACCAAACAGAACAATAAACAAAGCCTCATCAGAGTCATCAGAGCATCAGACAGACAGATTGCCGCCTGCTGAACGTGCGAACGAAACGTATTTTTTTTGTCTACTTGAATGAAGTGTGAGTCTGGCCAAAGATTTTACCAATACAGCCAAATCCAATGTTAATAGAAATATGTTTTTGCTCAACTGGAATTTGTCAAATGTCATAAAATATCGATTAATCGGCGTAAAATAACCGCTTACGGCATTTTTATTTAAAAATTTACGAAAGATTAACCGATCAATTGATTAATCGAATCGAAAGCGACATCCCTTGCAACTTGTCATTTATCTTTCTGTCACTGACTGACTCACTGTCAGTGTCACAGACGTCAGACTGTCACATCATATCAATGGAACTCGATAGATTTTATGATTATGAATTTATGAAATTAAGGGGTTCAAGGTTTTCAAAGTCTTGTTGGACTTTACACTCCGTGGAAATAGCAAAATTTGTGAATGAAGCCCGTTCATAAAATTTACAACGTAATCATGTGTCTTGGTCCTGGATCTCTTCTGTCTAATGTGACTAAAGAAAAGTGTATAGCTAACTTACTTGAATTGCCATCGTATTTAAGAGGTGGACCAGCGAAAAGCAGTGCTTCTGTTTTAGTACCTATTTGTTTGGATAAAGGCGAAGTATGTCTTCTATATACCTTGAGGTCAAGCCAATTGAGCTCTCACAGTGGTCAGGTGTCCTTTCCTGGCGGTAAAATGGATAAGAATGAAACCGTGTATGAAGCAGCCCTTCGCGAAACGAAAGAAGAGATAGGCGTTCCTTCCGAAGATATCGAAATCTGGACCAAAATGAGTCAAGTCCAGGGTCGAAACTCAAATGTAGTGATCACACCTGTTGTTGGCTTTATAAAGAACTTTGAAATTGACAAGTTGATACTAAATGAAGATGAAGTAGCAGACGCATTCACTATTCCTATGAAAGCATTCTGTGATACAAACAATCATGGCTGCTTTATGTATAAAAGTGTAGGTATACCAGTGTTCAATGGTGGCAAGCACAGGGTGTGGGGTATAACTGGAATGATAACACATCTTTTCTTACAATGCTTTTTACCTAGTGATATTTATTTACCAGATTTTACAAGAAAACAATATGATTTAGATGAACTAATGCCTGCAAAACTATAGACTATTTAAAAATGGAATACAAGAATTTAAGCTTTTATGAAATTATTGTACAACAGGAATAATGTAATATTGGTCTAAGTCAAAAAGTCAAAGTACAACAGTGTAAATATCTAGTAAAAGTGTAAATACTTAAATTAAAAATTAGCTTGACAACCATTTTCTATTGCTCTATTATGTACATATTACCCGACCAGGGCAAAGCCTTAGAAAGGGTTAAAAATAAGGTATACCTATTTTTCTTATCTATATTTGTTAAACATTTAAATATTTTAGTTTAATTTATTTTGCATAGTGCAGTGCCCCAATTTATTTACATCCTTGTATACAAAAGTTTCCAACCAGTTATTTTTTCAAACTAATTTTAATGCATGATACCCTAGGTACCCCCACAGTTACTTCAATTAGACCATTAAAAGGCCTTTCTGAACATCTAGTTGACCCTTTCAAAAGGTAGTTTTGTATAGAGAAGAATGGGCAAGAAACTCCATACATACTCTGTTACGTCTGTACATTCTCATTGAATTATTATTATTTATATTGTTAAGATGACCAATTATTATGATGGGCCTTCTTCAAAATCCTTCAAATTGTTAGTGTTCACAATTGGCATGCTGATGTTTATGGTGAAGTTTAATGACGTCTAAATGCAGACATACTGAGCTAGGCCTTCAAGTCTTCAATGCATTACATTAAAATGTACATGCTGTAAAAGTGTTAACTGTAATGTAGGTACCAAACTTTGCCTATGTAACATGCATACTAATATTATAAATGCCAAAAGTGAGTTTGTTTATTACACTTTCATGGTTAAAGTTCTGAACCGATTTTGATGAAATTTGAACCCTAGGATAGCATATTATTATGGGCTATTTTTAAATCCGTGACTTTGTCTGCATCTGCAATAACCAACATAGCTAGGTTAGTTGTAAATAAAATAATTTCCATCTACAGACAACATTCTGGTGATGGCTCTGTGATAAAACTATGTTGTAAAACTGTACATTGAAGTACATATCTCTATGGTGATATGATAATTTATAGACTTAGATGTAATAATAATAACAAGGTGAAAGTGCTAGGGTGGCTTAGGAAAATCAAATATTGTTATGTTTTTTGCAATTTTTAGCTCAGTATCAAGTTGTAAGGATGTGTAGAGAAGGATGTTTGTGATGATGAGCAATGACATTGCCTCATTGTCATAACTTGTACTAAGCTGGCGCTGTTATTTATTAGTTTCACACACATTCCTCGCTACACATCTTAACACATCTCTGGTAAAAACGCAGCCTTTTAACTTTCCAAGTTAATATAATCCATAAATGTGCATATTTAATGACAACATGATGTTTACAGTTTATTCTTACTTTTTCTAAAAACATAAGTAAGCATATTTCAATTTCACTGGCCACCCTACCGCCTTAAGTACACACAGTGTATTTCATAGAAATCTAATTAAACATGTGAACATGAACAATGGTAGTTTAATTTTTGTTATTTACAACATGGATTATATTTGCCTGTCTGTTGTTGAGTTGCACAAAACCAACATTAGTTTAATGGAGACTTTAAATTGCCATCTCTTACATTTTGTATCAAAAAGAAAGTGACAATCAATTTAAATCCTCTGCTGAACTAATGTTCCTTTTGTGCAACTCACAGCTTGCATGCACTCACAAGTGAGTTGATTGAGAGACATGATTTATTTTTGTTTATTTTCAATGAATAAATGTTTTCTATTGTTTTTTTTCAACACAGCGAATGCTAATTAATTGGTTACCTATTTTTGATAAAATAATAAGTTCTTTTGTGATAATAGGCACAAAGTATTACGGCTAAAGATTTTGTTTTTCAGATTCTAAATTCAGAAATCGATCAGTTTAAAAGGAAAGATTCACATAAATATGAACCTTGTGCTTATACATGTAATATTCATATTCGAAAGTTGGGCCTAGTAGGAGGCGTTCATCTCGCAAACACGAACGATTAAGGATCTTGCCCAAAGTTTTAATAACAAAAATTACTTCCTTGGTTTACTGTAATAAATCTGCTTTGTTGATTAAAAAATCTATACCACTTTTTGCGCGACCTGGGAATCGAACTCGCTCGCAACTCAAGACTCACGGGGAGTTAAAAAAATGTATAGGTCCCGTAAAATGTAATATTTCAACACAACTGAGAGTAAAGCCAGCAAAGCAAATATAAATTCAAAAGCAAAAAATACAATCACGCGATTGTAGGTATTCGTATTTGCATTTTTATTTGCTTTTTCTAACGATACGGCACTTCTTGCTATACCTCCGTGCCTCGTGTCAGTAAAGCACGAAGCGCGTTTTAGATATTCGCTTTTGAATTTGTATTTGCTTTGGCGGTTTCACTCTGTGTTCCACGCGATCTATCTGCCTTTTGTTTTATAATCTGAGACTGAACCAAGAAATCGAGATTAATTCATGCTGGCCTGCATGGAATAATAAAAAAAACATTGGTGCAGTGATACTTGCTCAATAATAATAATATTATAGGTTTATTTCAGATTACTAAGATCCAATACTCATCTCCACACGATGCAGTGTGATCATGCATCATCATAAACCAGGAATAAAGTTAAAAGTCGCTCTAAGCATAATCGGGTCAGTGCCTTCAGTTTCGATAACTTTGCCGAACCGAAGGCGCCGACCAGCTTGTTTGAACACTTTTAATCTTTGGAAAATTAATGTCACTCTGTGGATGGTTAATACCGGTATACATACCTATAGAGATACCTAATTATCTGTTAAATGGCAGATTTTGGGACTTATACTCTGTAAAAGATATTATACGTAATTCATTATTTTTTTCACTTCCTGAAAGGTGCCAAGTGAGTTAAACTAAAAATCAGCCTGCACTTACCAGACAGTGCTTTCCGTAATTTGTGTAAAGTAGATAGATATATCTTTTTTTAAGTATGGAATGGGACATAGTGAACAAACCTGCAAACATTTTCCAAGTTCATGAATTTAGACTCCCCAGCCATGGTGGACAGAAGGACAGAGGAAAGGAGAACCTAGCTGGAAATAAATAAAAACTTGTGCGGCTGGGGGACCGCCCCGTAAGGAACGAAGTTCCAGACGTACATGTCTTCACAAAAAATAATATATCACGCACGAGCAGGCGAGTGCGCAGCAGCGGCTCGATCGATACACACGCACACATACACAGGCACATTTTGTAGCCGCGCTAGGGAACTTCGTTCCAATAGTTCTAAAAGTGCTAACAGACGATCGAACCGTCCGCCGAACAGAGAGAGACAGCGCTATATGTCAGAAAGAGAATTCTATACTCCTAAGTGCTTCTAGCATATGATGCTGTTTCCCTCTGTTCGATGGACGGTTCGATCGTCTGTTAACACTTTAAAACCCGCCAAAATGGCGCTAGTGTAGGCACAGGGGTGTGGTATTAGCAGTTGTTGCCGAGTTAGAAAAGGATCATGCATGGCAGGGTTTGATGTACAAAAAATTAAAGATGTATATAGAAGTTGAAATACTAATTCTTATACACTTCGTGCCTACTAAGTATCTTCAGGCATTTACAATATTTTTTTAACCCCGCAATAAAAATATAATGTTAAAGGTGATTAAGTGAATGGTTTAACCAATGATATTAGAATTTCATTGGGTTTAACGAAAACTTCAGCCCAACTGTCAGTAACACTGACAGACGCCATTACGCGGGCCATAGCAGAATTAGTGACATTGCACCATAGCAATGACTCAAAATATATTTACCTTTAAACCTCATTGGTGTCTAGTCGTGGTTATAGAGGGTAGAGGTAAGGAGCATTCCGTGTATGAAATTTTTTTTTATTTTTATTTCATAATATGTGTGGCGCTTTTCGAGCACATAACCTCTATACATGCTCTATGTGCTCTAAGGTGGCGCTCTACACTAGCGACCGGGTAATTTTAATTTAAATTAAATAGTCGGAGTCGGTATACTTCAATCCGTATTCCGTCAACAACAACACTACATTCATACCATACCCCGTGCCCTGTGCTTGTGCTTACCCTCCATAGTCGTGGTGAAGTCTGTGACCATATTACTTTACTCTATGTCTGTGACTGTCTGTGAGTTAGAGACCGAAGGGCGAGGACCCTCCAGACCAAAGAGTAAAATAATGATATAGAGGGGACTCTAGACCTCTATGGTATTTATATTCTGTGCTCTAGAATTATAGATTATCTATGATGGTGTTGCGTGTTAGTGTGGGAACGGTCGGTACCTTCAAAGAGTACTACAAGTATACGGGGTACCTTGTTAAGGTGTTATTTAATATATTCACTTTTTTAACGGTTTTTGTCTACTCTCTTGGACATTATTTGATTTCTGTTCTGAAATCTCGGCTCTACCAAAGAGTACAATATATATGGCTCTACCACGGCTTTTTGCATCTCACGCTTATCTTTGACTTTTATTATCGGAATTTGGATTTACGAATTGGACAATGAGGTGTATTAACTGTGATCTCGATCTTCACTATTCCCGGCGTATTCTTGTTTTAGAAGAATTAGACATAAGAACAATCTCAATGATAGCAGAATGGCTTTCTCCTGTCATAGTAAGTACCTATCTATTTTTATTTATTCACATACTTCCCACGTGCTAAATAATGTTAGGTTAGGTTAGGTAAGGGGTTCAAGTCCGGACATGTTTAATGTGACTTTTTCAATTCACAATAATTATGTACAGACGCCAGCACATCAAGCCATACCTAACTGTCAAATTTTCCCAATTAAATATGAACCTTATGCTTTTGTAATAAAGTTGAAAATCTATCAAAGAAATTTGACAGATTGCAGTGGTTTGATGTGGTGGCCTCTCTACCTACTTTACTTTCTAAGATTATCTTGAGAAACCTGTACTAATAATGAATTTAGGTAAATCTGAAATCGTCAACCCACCTTGAGCAAACGGTGTGCGTTACCCCGGCAAAATAATGTCGATTACTCATTTAAAATTAAATGTTATGGATAATTAATAATAATAATAATAATAATAAAAAAAAAAGCTGGCAACCCTTAGTGTCATCATACGTCGTCTCCTTACTTCCTTAATTTATTTTTACAAATTCAATAGTTGTTTGATATTTCCTATTAATTTCGCTACACAATTTAATATTACATCCATATAATCAACCTTTTTTAAAAATAATTTATGATATTTACAGTTTTAAACAGATTCAACCAAAAGTGACATAAGTCATTGAAAACCTCAAAAACTGAAAATAATTTCGATATATAATATAATCAGTGAACGGAAATATATGGATAAATATAATACATAATGTACTACTTCCGCACCGAGAAATTAATTTAAAATGAAGAAAAATACCTACCTATATAATAATGGATCAGAAACGACGATGACAACATGATTTTAAGATCAGCAGCACGCCGAGCACGCCCACCATCTCCGGACCCGTCGCTCAGCTCCGCCTCGCCGCCGCCGGAACCCAGCCCCAACGTGAGTGCTGTGACACCGGCCTCGGCAGTTGCGTCGAGCTCGAGCGACGAGTATTTCTCTCCGCCGACGACGCCACCACCTGTGCGTCGGCGGGGACGACGCCGGCCGCCGGACAGCTTGGGACTTCGAGACTCACCGGTCTCTGATAGGGTCCCCGCTCCCGGTGGAAGTGTGCAGCGCATGAGATGGACGCAGTCTATTAATGAAAGTGTCATGCGCTCATACTATGGGGCTACAGAGGGGGGAAGTAACTTGACTGCGTACCGTGGTCGGATGCTTTCTCTATTTCAGGTGCTTGAGCCAGCTGTCAACGTATCGGCACAGCGACTGTCGGATCAGGTGCGGGTCATCCAGCGTAACCATATGCTGGATGACGTTGTACTTGATCGACTACGCCTAGAATCACGGAGTAGCCGTGTCACGTCTGCTTTGCCACTGGTTGCGGTCGCGGTACAATCGCAAGATTTACCCAGTGCTTCACCGCGACCTGACGACGGTGGTGAAGAGGATGATGGCGAGGCTATATCCGTGAGTACCCAGTGCAATATTCAATTGAGGAGTGCTTTGGAGGATGCGTTCCGGGAGTATCGCTCCATACCGCCTGAATTAAAACCGCGACTACCTCGTTTGCCCATGCACAAGAAAAAAAGGGCGCTGGTGTGTGCTTTAGATTCGCAGCTATCAAATTATTTTGACAGCAGCAAAGACCTCGCTGATACCCACTCGATCTTGTACTGCGCGGCTGTAGCAGCATGTCGTGTAGCTCATGTCAAATTTCCCAACAGTGACGGAGCTGCACGACCAAAACCAGCTGTACCAGCATGGCAGTACAGGATTGAGCGTCGTATTAGTGAGGCTAGAGCACTCATCGGCAAGCTTATCTGCTTCAGGGAGGGCAACACGCGCCCTAGAGTGATGCGCTTTGTGAGGCGGGCATTCTCGGGGACTGATATTAGTCCTCGAGATTATTTGTCCTGCATCACAGAGCGTATCGACTTCCTGAAGCAGAAGATCTGTGCATGGGCGAACCGTATTCTACGGTACAAGCGACGAGTGGAGCGGTACACTCAGAATCGCATATTCCAGAGTGATGAGAGGTGGGTGTATAGGACTTGGGAGCGACCGGACCAAGGCGTGGCTGATGCGCACCAGCCGGATGATGCTGCCATCTGTTCGTTTTGGCGCAGCATCTGGTCGGTGCCTGTTAGTCACACTGAGGGCGACTGGACTCTGGAGGTTGAGCGAAAGTGTGATCCAATACCAGAAATGGGGGCAATAACCATCAGCCCCCAAGACGTAGCCCGTGCAGTTCGTCCGTTACCTAATCTCCAGGACCGGACGGGCTGCACAATTTCTGGATAAAATGGTTCCAGAGATCGCACGTTCGCTTGGCGTCCCAGTTCCAGTCAGCCTTAGAGTCAGGATCGTTGCCCCAATTCCTAACAACTGGAATCACCCACCTGCTCCATAAATCAGGTAGCACTACGGAACCCAAAAATTATAGGCCGATCACTTGTTTACCAACGGTCTATAAAGTTCTTACATCCATTTTGAGAGCTAAAATTAACGAACATATTGACAAAAATTCTATCATGTCTGCCTCTCAAAATGGATGTAGGAACGGGTCTCGTGGTACTAAGGAGCTCCTCCTCATTGATATGGCCATTAACCAGCAGGTTCGTCGTTCCCGGAAGGATCTGTCGACATGTTGGATAGACTATAAGAAGGCCTATGATTCTGTGCCACATACATGGCTCATGAGGGTGTTAGAGTTGTATAAAGTTGATACAACTCTGCGCACCTTCCTGATGTCATGTATGGGGCAATGGAAGACGGTCCTTCGCTATCCAGGATATCGGCAGATCCGGGAGAATAGCGAACCGATAAGGATCGAGCGAGGTATATTTCAGGGCGATAGTCTGAGTCCACTGTGGTTTTGTTTAGCTTTGAACCCTCTAAGTACGTTGCTGGAGGGTTCAGGTCTGGGCTATCGGTTGAGAAGAGGAGGTCAGGTTATATCTCACCTCCTTTACATGGATGATCTGAAACTCTTTGCCCCCAACAATTTGCGACTGATGGAGCTACTGAAAGTAACAGAAACGTTCAGTAGCGCCATCAGGATGGAATTTGGTGTGGACAAATGTGCAGTCATGCATGTGAAGCGAGGGGAGATTGTGGAATCCGTGGGAACCCAACTCTCGGATTCCATACACCTTAGATCCCTCTCCTCAGCCGAAACCTACAAATACTTGGGTATGTCGGAAGCGTTAGGCATCAATGCTACCGACATGAAACAATCGTTGTGGGAGCGCTTCTTTGGCCGCCTGAATAAAGTTTTGAATAGTCTTTTATCAGGCGGAAACAAGGTGCGCGCCTTCAACGGATGGGTCATGCCGGTTTTGATGTACTCTTTCGGCATACTCAAGTGGACTCAGACGGAACTTGACGCCCTGGATAGGAGGGTCCGTACATTGCTGACCGCAAATCGGATGCATCACCCACGGTCATCGGTAATGAGACTGTATATCCCACGGAAGTGCGGAGGACGAGGCTTTCTTAATGCTAAGTCCCTGCACAACCGTGAGGTATGCAGTCTCAGGGAGTACTTCCTTAAAGCCGACGTGGGTATGCACCGAGATGTGGTCTCAGTGGACAAGGGTCTCACCCCGCTCTCCTTAGCGAACGAGAACTGGCGCAAACCTGTAGTACTAGATACTAATGACCGCAAGAAGGTATGGCAGAGCAAGGAGCTTCACGGGCGCTTCTACCGGGCCCTACATGGACCTGATGTAGACTTCTTGGCGTCCGTATCCTGGCTGCGATTTGGTGACCTCTTTGGGGAAACCGAAGGTTTTGTCTGTGCGATTATGGACGAAGTTATGATGACGAACAACTACCGGAGGTATATTGTGAAGGACGGCACGGTTGACATTTGTCGGGCATGCCACCGACCGGGAGAATCAATCCGACACATTATCTCTGGGTGCTCTCGTCTGGCTAACGGAGACTACTTGCATAGACACAACCTTGTAGCTAGGATTATCCACCAGCAACTTGCTCTAAAATACAGGCTTGTGGAATCGGAAGTACCGTACTACAGGTATGTGCCCGACCCAGTTCTTGAAAATGGCAACATCACATTGTATTGGGATCGATCTATCATCACTGACAGGACTATTGTTTCCAATAAGCCTGACATAGTGGTGATAGATCGATTAGAGCGTCGCGCAATGATTGTTGATATAGCGGTTCCGCATGACGAGAACCTCGTGAAAACCGAGAAAGATAAACAAATTAAGTATCTTGACTTGGCTCGCGAGGTTGTCGACATGGGGGATGTGAATACAGCAGTCATTGTGCCGATAGTCGTTACGGCCAATGGACTCATTTCCAAGAGCTTCGACCAACACCTAAGGAGGCTCTCGTTGGGCAGCTGGATCAAGGGCTTGATACAGAAAGCGGTACTCCTGGACACGGCGCGTATTGTTAGGAGATTCCTCTCTCAGGAGCCCTGACCACCGGTAGCTTGGACCCTGTTCCCGATACCGGTGGGCTACTATTTTTTATATTTTTAAATGTTTTTATTAATTTTTTTACTAATATTTAAAAATGTAATTTAATATGTTAAGAAATTGAATAAACGATAATAATAATAATAATATGTGGGGACATTTTCACACACGGCCAGCTGCTATACGTACACAAATACATTTTTTTTTTTGTAAATACATACATTTATAAATAGATAGTTAGTTGCCCAGCTTTTCTAATTAATGCGCACATTTTTTAAAGAATCATGGCAGGATTTGTACAAAAAAATATTGATGTTTAGAGAAGTTGAAATTCTAATTCTTATACTCTTGGGTAGGTATGTTGTACATAAAGAGTATGTTCAGGCATTTACAATATTTTTAAAACCCCGCAAAAAAAGTGAATAATTTAACGAAAAGCTCATTATTTCAGATCGAAACGGCGACAGACGGTAACAGTGACATTGACAGGCGCCGTTTCGCAGTTCTTACACTCCCTAGAACGACGTGGAGGCACGTGTATTCTGTGTAAGAAAGGTTTCGAATGTGTTGAGCTGGATGCAGTAAAGGAATTTGCCATTGATAAACATTTCGAAATATGTGGTGTGGAAATAAACCAGCTAAAACTAATTATAATTTGTATATACAAGGATACCAAACTCTGACATTAATATTTTCTTTGAACATTTTACGAAAGTTATAACAAAACTTCAACACAAAAAATACATTCAAAGAATTGATACTTAATTATGGACTGAAATATCACATACATGAACCAACTAGGCTTAATAAATGCATAGACAACATTATTAGCAATATTCACAATGTCACTGGTAAGACATATAATTTGTACCTGTCTGAGCATAACACAGCTCAAATAGTCGAAATTGAACAGGGAACTTCAAACAGAGTGGAAGTGGATTAGTGTTTCATGACTATAAATGATTTAAATAAAGAAAACATCACAAAATTCGTGAATTACATCAGCGGCATAAGCTTTAGTGAAATCTATGGTATAACAAATACGAATGAAGCCTTTGACAAATTTCATGATTTGTTGACATTATTTTATAAACTTTGTTTCCCTCGTATTCAAATTATAATGAAACACATTAGTGGTAAACCTAAATGGATAACAAAAGGCATAAAAAAATGTTGTAACACCAAGCGTTCATTAAGGTACAAGTATTACTTAAATAAAAAGAATGAAAATAAGAGTAAAAAAAAGCGAGTAAATAAGTACAAAGCGTATTCTAAATTATTACGGAAATGCATGAACAATCTACAGTCCTTGTGTAATGAAAGACACGTTAGTTTTTCTCGTAATAAAATTAAGGCCACGTGGGATGTTGTGAAGCGCAACGTGGGTAACGAACCGTTTAGGGAATATATCAGTTAAATTATTGATGGTAATATTACGTTGACATCTGGATCTGACATTGCAAATAATTTTAATAATCACTTTGTTGACATTTCTAATAATAATGATAATTGCTCTACACATAACAATAATAAAACTGACATACATATAATAGAATCAAACGATAAAAGTATATTTATAGAACCCACTAATGCCTCTGAAATATTTCGGTATCATAATGTCTTTAAAAAACACTAAATCGGCTGGCTATGATAACATCACAACTGAGCTCGCTAAAAAAATAGCTCAACATATAGCACCACCATTGGCTCACATCGTCAATTTATCCTTGGAACAGGGCCGCTTGCCTAATAGGCTAAAACTGTCTCTGATAAAGCCGCTATACAAAAAAGGGTCAAAATCAGACGTTGACAATTACCGACCTATCGCTCTCACTCCCATTATACCAAAAAATTTTGAAAAAATTATGTACAGGCGAGTGGGTGAAATTTCTTATTAAACACAATATTCTTGTTGACCAGCAATACGGGTTTAGACAAAATAAATCGACTACTTTGGCAATATTTACACTAGTGAAAGCAATGATGACGAATATTAATGATAAAATACCTACTTGTGCATTACTCTTAGACTTGAGTAAGGCGTTCGATCGTGTTGATCATGCGCGGCTTCTAGAAAAACTTGAAAGATACGGTATCAGAGGTCCAGCAAAAGAGTGGTTTCAATCTTATTTAACTGACAGAAAACAGGTAACGAGGTTAACAAAATTAAACAAATTAACTAACACTTTAGAAGACTTTGATTCTGAAGCACGGACTAATTTCTGCGGGGTCCCACAAGGTAGTATCTTGGGGCCATTATTGTTCCTTCTTTACATAAACGATTTGCCTCAGTCAATAAAACATCAATGTGTATTGTTCGCCGATGACACCACAATTATTATTAAATGTAAAAATTCACAAAATGTTGACATTGAAATTAAGCAAACATTAAATGACATTATTCAATGGTTAGATGTTAATAAATTAAAAATAAATATTTCCAAAACCAATCTGCTTCACTGCAAAACATTTAAAAGTAAACCTGTACGCCTAAATGTTGCACTTAACAATAATAATATAGAACAGGTACGTAATGCAAAGTTCCTTGATGTAACACTTGATGAGCATTTTACTTGGAAGAATCACATCGAAATAATTTAAAAAAGAAACAATCAATTCGTATTTGCTTTGAAAAGAATTAAAGTTATTACATCTTTGCGTACCGCCATAATGGTGTATCACGCATACGTCTGCTCAGTAATACGATACGGTATAGTTGTGTGGGGAAACTCTTCCGAAATAGCGAAGATCTTCATCGCCCAAAAGAAGTGTATTCGTGCAATATTCAAAATGCAGTGGTCTGACTCATGCAAGCCTATATTCAAGTCGCACAATCTACTGACGGTCCCATGCATTTATATTTACGAAGTTGCCAGGTTTGTGAGGTCCAATCTTGAACGAAAGATAACACAAACAAAAGGAAACCTACACATTTAGATTTTGAAATGCCTGTTCCAAAGCTAGAACTTTTTCGGCGGAGCTGCGTTTATATGGCTCCCCTAATTTATAATGCATTACCTAGGTCAATTACTCAACTACCCTTCAATAAGTTTTGTGTTGCGTTGCGGAAGTGGTTGTTAGAAGAGTGTTTTTATTCGATAGATGAGTTCTTTCAAAAGTGTCCCTGTAAATGTTATAGTATAAAGCACAGACATATTTAACGGTTAAGTAGACATAAATTGAAAAATGTAGTTACCTAATAAAACCTGTACTATTGCATGCTTTATATTGGCCAAATGTGTGTTACTGAATATTTTATATAAGAACATCATGTACCTACCATGTTTGATGCAATAAATGAATGAATTGAATTGAATTGAATTGAGATTGCATCATTTTATGGGGAATGTTACTTTCTTTTTTTAAAAAACACAATCCACCCTTTCCTATTTTTTGAGGTCGACAAGAATCGACAAAATAAGATACTTATTATTACTTACTTATTATAAATTGTAATTACTGCTTTGTAAGCAACAGTAGGGAAACTTAGGGCCGGTTGCATTTATACCTTGCATGCATACCAATTACGAGATACGTCTTGCATTGAATGTGCCTTGGCGATTGTGAGTAAATAAACCAAAAAAAATCTAAATCCGTCGGTGCGATCAATAATTTTTAAAGGTGGCCTAATTTTTATGCACGCCAGTGTAATTGAATTTCTTGTAATTTTTCTATTAAAATTTCAGTTTCGATCTTAGCAATAACAACTTGTAATTTAAATTCAACTTTCGGTCATTAATTCGTTTCAAACATTGAACTGTGCAGTTGTGCAAGTAAACTGCTACATTATAGTATTTATTAGATATTGTCTCTGTGTACTCATTTTCGTTCCGTGTGCAGCGTAGGTTGGTACAGGTGTTATTACCAACCTACGCCTAACCTACTGTCTAGACTCTAGTTCAAACAATACTCTACCATACATTCCGTTTTTCGGTGCTCATAATAAGTTACTAGTAAGTACAGGTATGATCAGCAACAAAAGTCAATCAACAGTGTTACATTTTAATAGGGTAAACATTTGTGTGATGAGCACTTGTGTTTGTCTTGTGTCTGGTTGTTATTTATCTATACAAGGTGTAACGTCAAATACGCAAAACCTGAAAATAGTTTGATTAGAATAATGAGCAGAATCAATTGAACCACTTTTTAATATAGGTCACATTTTTCAAAAAATCTTCATTATACATGTTGCACTGTCTATTTATTAATAAGTCAAGCCATCACGTGTGCAAACCTGCCAAAATAGGTAAACAAACACAAATGGTTGTCGTCCAATTTAAATTTTCTCATACGCGTGATAATAATAGTTCTTATTTCAATGCAAATAAGAGTCTTGGTAAAACTAAAACAGCACATAAAACCTTTAAATATTTTTGGAACGAAGTTCCTTATCGCGCGTTGTGAAAGGGGGCTAGACGGAAAAAATTCTTACGAAAAGTTGTCACGACACTTTTGTATATTTGATTTAAGCACCATCTATTAACGTTATTGGCGCAACTGTGCTCTTCGAGATCGAATTACGAACGGCCAATAGATGGCGCAGAAATAATTTATTGGTCTTTCTATCTAAATAACTACGCATTGTACTAACATGTTAGAAAATATTAATCTTTAAAATTACTTACTTACAATGTAAGCAGCCATAATAACTTTTCATTCCTCGCTTTTTTTTGCCCTGGCTTAAAGCCACTTAAATTCACTTTATCGCATCACATTAATTAGTGAAGGAATTGTAATAAAATTTTATTACAATTCCTTCACTAATTAATCGAAAGGAACTTCGTTCCATCCGGGTGTCCCTTGACACCTCTCAAGTTTTTTTTTTTTATGATTATTTTTCTCTCAAAATTAGGTTAAATGAATTAAAAATCATTTGGGGTGTCTGAGGTTTTGCGTGTTTAACGTTATACCTTATATATGTATGTATTTAAAATATATTTGTGTATGTATATCAGCTGTCTGACACCCATAGTACAGGGTCTCCCTAGTTTGGGGACAGACGGCCATGTGTGAAATGTCCCCACATATTTCTATTATTATTATTCCACCATCTAAATGTTACAAAATTCCAGTGTTTTTCAGCATTTCGGATGATGGGTAAGAGTTTATTTTTATCTTGATCCTTTCAGTATTTACTTTCAATTGTAATTCAATAATAATGATTAAAAAATCCGAAATGTAAATCGACTTTTGTTGCTGATCGTACCTCTAAGTACTTCCACACACTGAGGCAGCCGCTGGTGCTCCCTAGTGGCAGCTCAAGTAAAGCCGTCAGTGTTTTTATAATATCTCACCGAGTCACCATATTAACTCAAAAGTACGGCAGCACTAAGATCCCTTTTTAAAAACGTTCCTGATTACGGACCTCACCGCTGATCTTATCTTATTTAAATGAAAAGATACGGCCAGATACTTATCTGGCCGTATCTTTTCTTATTTCACATATTAGGCAGCTTTTTCTAATTTGAGGAGCTCGTGGAAGGTAATGAAAGATCGATCGGTCAAAGGTCCATTTCATACCGAGTTCCGTCCGTGCCTCGGAAAGCACGTAAAGCCGTTGGTCCCGGCTGTCATTCGTAGATCTTTGACAGTCGAAGAAGCCAGAAAGTCTGACAACCAGTCTTGCCATGGATGGAGTACCCAGTAACTGGGTTATGGAGGTCCGATAGGCAGTCGCTCCATGTAAAACACTGGTATTCAGCTGCATGTTTCAAGTTATGATCGTCAATTACAGTTAACGATTCATTATTATTAAATGAAGTCACTGAGTGTGGCAGTTAGAGTCGTCTTTCAATGTTACTGAAAACGGCTATCATCGTCTAGACTCTAGATATTCAGCCGTTTTCAATAAGAGTTCGCTTCTGGAGCATTCATTTTCATTCCATTACCGACAAACAAATGGACAAATATTTTCCTCACAACATTAGCGGTAAAAAGTAGGTAAGAATAGCAATCGCAAAATACTAGCACATGGCATAGAAAGGTATGTAATCATTAATAAATTAATTAAAGGAAAATTATGGAAACATATCCACCAAGGTTATTCATCGCATGGGCTTTATTTATTATTACAACTTACAACTGAATTTAGATCTAAGTTAATACTGGCTGTTTGTGTTATCTCTAATTGGTTGGTTGGTTGACTCTTACCGTGATTCAAGAGCTGGTTTTTAGGTTCTCGGTCAGAGGTCAAGCATTGCCATCCATCGTGGCAATCCGCCAGTTTCTTGGGCACATTCTCAGATGACGGTGATGTGGAGGAATTTTTTGATGCCTTATTGTATTAGTTTTTTTCTTTTTTATTATTCGTGTAAATATATAAACTGGCTTTTGACCGCGACTTCTTCCGCATGATTGTCGGTTGTAGATATTTGTGTAATATTTCTATCAGTGAAAGATTTATAGTCATCGGACCGTTATAAAGTAGAGTAAAGTACTTACGACGACTTCAGATTTTAAAATTATTTGATTTTATTCTAAACTGAATTTGAGTACGAGTATGTAAAGGTGCGTACAGATTAAGTAACATGTTGTAGGTACCTATAACTTGTGTTTTATAACACGTTCACATTATAAAGCACTGTTTTTCAACATTGCAACATATAACACTGTACAATTAATAAGAAATAAAATGTTAAATGACTTTGTCGTTCTGCAGTGTTGTTCACTATAGGTAGGTACCATTGTTGTAAATATGAATAATATGTTAAATAACATTCAGCCTCCACATTACTGAAACATGTTACATTACAACGTTCTAAAACATGTTATGTTATATAATACTAGCTTCTACCCACGGCTTCGCCCGCTTAAAAAGAACGATTATCCCAAGGGAACATATTACCGGGATAAAAAGTATCCTATATGTTAATCCAGGAAATGGTCTATCTATGTGCCAATTTTCATGCAAATCTGTTCATCGGTTTACGCGTGATTGAGTAACAAACATCCAAACATCTTCACAAACTTTCGCATTTATACTCTAGGCTTTACGCTCTTAATCTTAATCTGTTACAAAGTGTATATACAGGGCGTCCCACGGATATGCCACATGGAGGGAAAGTACCTTGAATATTGTAGATGGAACATTTTACTAAAAGAAGACTTTATTGTAATTTAAATAAAAATTTAAACTGTATTCCTAAATATTTAAATAATTACATGGTTGAACCGGGAACCGAATCTCGTTACACGAGAGAAACAATCACCCTGTAGCTTTATTATACCGATCGAAAGGCTTCATCATAAGGATTATTTTTCGCTAATTAACATAGTGTCAGAAATAAAAGGACCATGAATTTTAACATTTTTAATACAAAATTAATAAATTTATCAAATGCTAAAAATGAGTCCCTTCGTGTTGAATACAAAGTCGCACTCTTTTGATTATTTGTGCAATGTCATTTGAGTCATTTGGGCTCCGCATGAATCTAAATATAGACTCATACCGGGTACAAAATAAGTTTGTTAGGTACTTGTACTTGCGCCTTTATGGTGTTTATCCATTTTATCCATTAATGTACCCAACTTTATTCGTTTTGGGTATGGTTGGATATAACGAACTGAGGGTCAGGAGGGATCTCGCACTCGTCTCGTACATATTCAAAATACTTAGAGGGAAGGTACATAATGCTGACAACTTAGGGCAGGTAGGTTTATGTGTTCCGGACAGGTACGTGTGGCGACGGCGACAGCCACGGCTGCTGGCGGAGCCGCGCGGTCGGACCAATCTTTTAAGGGAGGCGCCACTAACGCGTGCACTCCGCACTCTCAACCTCATAGCTGGTGACTCGGACCTATTCTGTTGTTCTCTGGGTGAATTCACAAGGAATGCACTGTTTGCAATAAGTTATCAGTAATGTTATTTTATATACCTATAGTTGTTTAATAGGTACACAGTCATGTTTACATTCGTTGGTTAGCACTTATATAAGTACACTATAGCATTAGGCTAAGCTCCTGTAATGAGAGTTGTAAGATGGATAAATAAAATATTAAAATGAAATAAAAATGTGTTTTACCTATATGTAGACTTTTATTATCTTAATAAGTTCCTCAAACCCTAAACACTTAATGACATAACGTCAGAATAATAATATAAAGGCAATAAATAAATAACTTATTAAACTGACTAGTACGGTTTAACGAAATACAGACAAAATATTTATTTATTTATTTATTTATTTACACTTCATGCACAAAGGTACAAAGGCGGACTTAATGCCTTAGGCATTCTCTACCAGTCAACCCAGGGTGGTGAAGAGATAAAACGGCAGGTGCATATAAAAATGCAAATACGTCTTGTAATATATTTAACACCAGCAAACATTACAATACCTTGCTACCTATGCACTTAATTAGGTATACTTAATTCATACCTATTATCAATAATAGGTACTTAATTATTATTGATAAGTATATTTCACTGAAATGCAATTGCAAATTGTAAATGTAGCAAAATATCTACTGTAATATTAACTTTAATAATAAAAGTACATATTATAATCGTAATTGCAAAATAATTATCATCAATGAAAATGAGATGGAACTATTCACAAGGCAAATCAATAAAGGTACGTTAAATAATCTTGAAGTAAAACACTAACCTTTTTCCCCGACTGCAAGGAAACGGTTATGTTTTTTTACTTAAAATCCTTAAACACTACCTGAACGAGTGTTTGGTGATTATATTTAAAGTTAAATTTACTTAACACCGTAAATGAGCTCAATATCCTTTGTCCGAAATCACGTTGCCGGTTTATAACCTCCACGGCAAACTGCACGATGATTATGATTTATTTAATCGGAAATCCACTGATTTTACCAATCGGGCTCGGTATGGACTAAAATGTATGGGAATTAAGAGACTCTTCAAGGAAACTCCAAAAAGCTGTTTCTAGTTAATTTTATGTATTGTAATGGAAGGCAAGCGAATGAAAATGACATAATATACGAATATACATAGGACCTTATTAATTACTTAGCCTAATTACATGCACCGATGCGACGATAGTATATAAGGTGGGCCGGCCAACAGAATGGCACATTTGACAGCGGTTGAGTAAATCATGAAGACTGTCTTATTCCTTGCAGGGCTCATTGCCCTGGCGTTGGGCGGAACTGTCCCTTCGAAACATGAGATCAAATTGAAGACTGGTAAGAATTATTAATTTAATATTTTAATTTTTTTACTGTATTTTTTGGAAATAATCACATGTGTAACTACTGAACATGGGATCCTGGGTTTGATCCGCAGTTTGAATTAACAACAATAAAATCCCAATTGGAACCAGTAGCAATGGGCTGCCCCCAGTCCTCAGTTACTTAGGATGGGCGAAATGACAATGCCAGATCCTGCCCCACCCATGTACAGAAAAGTAAATTAATGAAAATAATTGTAATGAATATAGAACCTTTCTATAGTAAATTGTTTTTCTTTAGAACTTGCGGATTACGAAATACCTACCCACAAAATACAAACTCATTTTACCTAAAATATAATTTAACCTTTAATCAATGTCATTATTGTTTTTAGAATTAAACGGAAACCGCAAGTTCTACAGTCACTAAGACTAATGTTTAGTTATCAGCAATAAATAAACAGTAAGATGCTACATATTGCACATGACTTTTATTGAGTGGGGCAAAGTTCTATAGAGTTTCTGGCATTGTCCTTTGGTTCCCGGTGCTGTTCATCCCTACATTTTCTAGGTCTGTATCATTGACACTGTATTTTTTAATTGGAACAAAATAATACAACTCCTACATTCAATGAATGAATGAAAATCATAAGAAAAATTATTCAAATGGCTACAATTAAGTGAGAGAGCTGCTGTAAAAATAGATTACTTACAATAAATTCGGCGTCTATCGTTACTGTAACATGTTTATTGTACTTTTGTTATGTCAGTGTGCATTAAAAATAACCTTTTACAACTTCTGTCTAATGCTATTGGGAATGGAGTTATAGTGATGATCGCTGAGGCCTTTGTTGCCTGAAGTAAATAACAAGATAAAGATAAATAATAAAAATAAAGACATTTAAATTAATTCGTGCGTATTTGACGAATGTACATACTCATTTCGAGCTGTTCTTCTATCGAAGGCTTCATCTCTTCCCCTTCGCCCTCACCCTCTCCCGGCATATCTCTCAGATCGAACTCCTGAGGAATTGAAATTATAATTATTATTAGTTTTTTCAGTCTGAATTTTCCCACTGCAGGGCAAAGGCCTCTCAAAGAGATTAAGGGCTATTTGAGACCAGTCTTTGTCGAAAGAGTCATCATAACGCCATCTTCGAAATGGAAATTATTTAAAAAATATTTCGCTCTAAAAATTACGGTAGCGAACAATCAAATTAAAAATTAAAAAATACTCCGACACAAAAAAAGCCTAAAAAAAAATGTGTTTATTGGCACTTTTACTTTATTTAAATTAGTAATAAAATATTAGTTGATATTATTATGCATAAATAAATGTAAACAATATTATGATCAGAGAAATTATGCGTAAATAATGGTCAAAACATTCTGTTGGTAAAAAAAATCATTGGATGAAAGTTAATATTAGATAATGTTTCACCAACGACAATTCATGTATAACAACCGGCTGGTTGGAAAACCGTTTCAGTTTCAGTTCATAAACCTCCTGGTCCCCTAAGTTTTCGTGGAGGAAGGGGGGGTCTAAAAACCGCGAGTTAGAGAACGGTGTCACCTACGTACCTCTACCACGTGCGTTGACTGTAGCTACGATTACTGGTGGAACAGTAGATTCAGTGGCGTAGCGTGGGTTTTCGCCGCCCGGGGTCGACCGAACATTCGCCGAATTATATTTGTTTGTTTAAAGTTTTAATTTTATTCGTACAACTTATGGAAAGTCAAGATTAACTACTATTGCTTCGGAAAGAACACACATCTATAGGAAGAAACGGCGCAAGAAACCCACAGAAAGTTTATGTTTCAAAACGGCAGAATTTTTACAAGGCTTGCGCCTTGTTATCTTTATAAACCAATTGATTGAACAGACGCCAGCACATCAAGCCATCCCAAACTGTCCAATTTTGCCAAATGAACATGGACCTTATTCTTATATACTAGTATTACTAACATTATAAAGAGGAAATATTTGTATTTTTGTATGTAACGAATAAACTCAAAAACTACTGGTCCGATTTCAAAAATTCTTTCACCAATCGAAAGCTACATTATCGCTGAGTAACATAGGCTATATTAAATTCACGCGGACGAAGTCGCGGGGAAAGTGCTAGTGTGTAATAAACCTGAAAAACTATTTAAAAAAAACTACAGATTGGGGTATCTTGATGTGATGGCCTCTGTAATGATGATTTTAAATTATACATAGTGCTCATCACTCATCAACATTTACAAGCAAGAAATTAAAAGAAATAACAATTTAAGGGGCAGAAAAAAGCCACATATAAAGCCAGTTAGCGTCACCTAGCAATAGGTATATATTTCATGTACTCCTAAATAAAAAAAAATAAAAAAAATTGCGGTTAAGTATCAACAATTCGAAGCTAGCCGGGTGGGTACATACAGTAACAAAAAAATTATTTACTATTCGTACTTTACACTACACTCGAAACTTTTAGTCTCACTACGAATTATCGTGTCGTAGTTAAATCTTACTACCAACTAGCTTCTGCCCGCGACTTCGTACGCGGATCCTGTTGCTTATGCCAGAGACAACGGGGTCGGCAAAACCGAAGATCTGAAACGTCTGATGTCGAATTCTAAGAGCCCGAGGACGGGAAAACAACGGGATGCGCAAGATGATTTGAGACGTTCAAAAAGTACAATTATGAATCATACCTCCGATGGCGGAATATGTGGCGTAGTCAATCATAGGAATAAACGTAAATGCACTCCGTTCCTTATCAACCCAAGTAAGGTCGCCATGCCCTACGGCTAGACACATCCGATTCTTCAGATGATATCGACATTCTGTTCGGAGAATGTCAAAGTCGATCAGAATTCAAACGTTCGTTGCGCTCTTCTTCTGTCTCTTCATGCCGTACTCCAGCAATTCTTTTTCTCTCACTTTCTAACTGATTATTGAATATTTTGTTGTGTGCGTGTTCGGTACAATGTGTGGTAATCTCGATCAGCAGTTAGTCGTGCATCACGGTCATCATTCGGTTCAAAAGACCTGTTAGTAGATGTGCGAATACGTTGAGAACTCAAGCGTGATTCTGTATCCGTAAACGTTTCCGATTCGCGAGACAATGCATGACGTTCACGATCAGCGGTCAGTCGCGCATAATATTCTTCACTGGCCTCAAGTCTGCTATTACAATAGTGTCAGAATGGTCTATCATTGATTTTCATAATGACGCCATTATATTAGTAGATTACCAAACTTGTCAAAATCAACAATTATGAAATCAATTATAGACCATTCTGACACTATTGTAATAGCAGACTTGAGGCCCTGGATGTAGATGCGTAAATACGCTGAGAACGCAGGCGTGCTTCGCGATCTGAAGAGGTTTCCACGGAGCGAGTTGCAGCCTGATGTTCTCGAACAGCATCAAGTCTCTCCCGACACTCTTCGGTAGATTCTTGGGATCTTATGATCCTCAATTTTTTAGCTCCTTTGGAACATTGGAAAAGATTTGACCTCTTTCTAGGCATGGTTATAGTTTTATTGTAAAGATGCCTGATCAATTAAAATCTAAGTGACTGCTCCACTGCGTTACCGGGTAGGCTACCGTGTCACAAAGATAAATGGAAAAGGAAATTAAACACTCAAATAACATAAGGCCGAAGGCATATTTATTCGATAAAATATACAAAATTATGGGAATTTTGGCCAGTAGAGTCAAATTTTCAATGATATACCATCGTCATCAAAAATCAGTCCTAAACTGTTACCGCCCTCACCGCGTGGAGATACTCCCAGCTTATTAAAATTAGTGATAGCTTTACAGTGAAATTAGTGATAGCTTTGATTTCCACATCAGATGTTTCTGATCTTCGATTTTTATAAGTCAACAGGAAATGCCCATCAGACCGAATAACTTTTGCTAAGACGTCATTCCTATATGTGTCATGGTGTAGCTGGACTCTTGGAGTTCCACATCGGGTGTTCCAGATCTTCAAATTTATTCTCTCAGCAGAAAATGCTTATCACGTGGAACAATTTTTGCTATGGGACCATTTTTGTATCTCTTATAGTTTAGATGGTCTGTTGCGGTTCTGCATCAGGTGTTTAAGTTTCCAAGATAAATTATAGCCTATATGTTGCCCAGACTTAATACCTATACAACAAAAAATCATTCAAATCCCTCCAGCAGTTCCGAAGATTAGCGTGTACAAACAGACAGAATTTTTTATTTTGGATTCGTGCTCTATTACTGTTTCTAAACCCCCCTCAATTTTTTTTAATATATTCAATGTACAGACACAGTTTTGTTACTGTTTTATTATATGTATATATATATATAGATTATGGTGTCGTAGTTCAATGATATTCTGAAATAAGTCGCGTAATGAAAATAAGAAATGTTAGGCGCGCACGACGCCCAATACCGGTGGGCATCGGTGCGGCTCGGTACCAGGTCGAGCGCCTTACGGTGGCTTTGAGGCGACTTCGGGCGGCTTCGGGCGCGTGGGAGCTGCTTCGGGCGGCTTTGGGCTGCCTCGGCAGTCGTAAGCTGTCTTCGGGTAGCTCGGGTGGCATTTTGGTGGCAGACACATCGCAGAACAGTGTCATAACGTTAACCGTGCGCGCCTCCATTAGCTTGGCAACACCCAACGAGGAAAATAAAAGGCAACAGCTCATTAATTACACGTATAGGTTCGTTTTACTTGACGATGACAGAAGAAAAGTTGATTATTCTTGTGCAAGCTCAGGAATGTCTGTATGACATATCATCGCGATACTACAGTGATCAACAAATGAAACAGAATGCAAGGAACCAAATAACTAGGAACAATCCACCATTATAAATACTCACGCACAACTGATTTCACGTAACGTTACGACTACTATGCGACGTATTTGGGTAATTCTTCAGGGACAAAATTTTCGATTTCTATGGGTATATTTCTGTAACCATCTTACAGAACTTTGTCCATTTTTTTTGTACAGTTTAGCTTTATCCCTTACTAGGACAAATAATATTTTTTAAATAATTGCAGTCAAGGTACACAATAAAAATATTTGAAGGTAGTTCTTCTGATTCATATGACGCGTCCGTTTGCCATTTTCCGGAACAAAATGGTCGATGTTGCATTTTCCCTTTGATACATCAATATCAATTAAAATTATATCGAAAGGAAATGAATTGTCCTCTTACAAAAAAAATATGTATTAGTTATAACAACCTTAGTGTGTTTATAAATGAGTAAATAAGAAGTGTCCGGCGTAAAATACTGATTAATGTGGCGTAAGCTGCGCTTGACCGTACTTGGTCTGGTAATAATAATGAGAGTCTGGCTTCCCATGCGGAGGGAAGCCAGTCTTGCAACGAACCATCTAGAAGGCGGACGTGCGGCTGTTGGCTTAGATCCCGGTGTTACGAAGGTAAACATCTGATTCATCTGTGTTTGGTTCAGGTGGCACCCTGATTACAATGTTTACGTTATAAAATGTATTTTATTGTTTTCAAACTGCAATCTGTGTTTCATGTTATGCTTTTGGGTTATAGATTCGTGTAGAAAAATGTCACTAGTGAAGTCTGTATGTATGATGAGTTATGCATGATTGTAGGCAAAATCTTGATTCATCTGTGCCTGATTCGTATGGTCAAAACCCCTTAAAAATCATAAAATAAATTAGTTTTTCCCATCTTCAGCACGAAATGAGCGCTTTTGTTGCGTAATTCTCCTTGTCCAATATTTGACCGTGTACAAGTCAGTAGTTCTATTATATTTACTTAGCTATAACTTTTTTTAAAATCACAGGAGTAAAAAATATAAAGTTTAAAAACTAAAACCCGACCACAACAAAAAGTGATCTAAAAAGTACAAAACAAGAAAATATTTCACACAGAAATCAAGACATAGGTACAAAATGGTCAAGGTAAGCCGTGGTTGCATGCCTGTATCCCATATGAGTGCGATGAACATGAATATAATGGCATGCAACCACGGCTTACCTTGACCATTTTGTACCTATGTCTTGATTTCTGTGTGAAATATTTTCTTGTTTTGTACTTTTTAGATCACTTTTTGTTGTGGTCGGGTTTTAGTTTTTAAACTTTATATTTTTATTTAAACCATTTTGGAGTCACATCTAAGTATTATATATTTAATAGGTACTAGTGAACCCCTTTCCAATGATACTAAACACGGTATGCGTATCTTACTTTATTTGGTAATCTTTCCTTTTTTTACAATAATTTGTGACAAATTACCACTAAATATTATATAAATTTGAAATGTACTAGTGAACCCCTTTCCAATGATACCAAACATGGTATGCTTGTCTTTATTTTTTTTTTTAATATTGGTTTTTTTGTCCGCCAGAGTGCGCCACATTGGATTCGGTGATATGTCATATAGCCTATAACCAGCGGACGATCAAGACGCTTCTAACGATACCTCATTTGTTCAGTTCTGATAAGTAGTTTAGGAGCTATGAGCGTACAGATGAACATACATACATACATACATACATACATACATACATACATACATACATAGCCTGTCAAACTCATAACCCTCCTTTGGCTTTGCCGTAGTCGGGTAATAAACATCTTCTAAATAGGACATTTTTGATGTCTTAGTCTTAGTTAAGAATTAGTCATAATTATTGAATTCGGATACAGCTCTACAAGACCTGGCCCTTCCCGATGATGACAGCTTTTGGATGGAGACTTCTTCAATCGATAAAAAAATTATAACTCCAAAATTCATCAGAGATATGAAATATCCTATCGACCCTTCATCGGAAAAGAGTGGATGATCCCTCAGATTCTGATGATGAGGAAATTTTTGAGTTTAAAAAGCCTTAATATGATAAATGGACGAAATAGTCTTACGCCATTAGTGAAGATATGGTGAGGATGATATTGAAAGCAGCTCGGTTCCTTGTAAAAAGCCAAGGAAATATTTCTTTTAGTTCCTACTTAACTTTGATTAACTATATTACTTATAGTTAACCATGCAATAAATGTTTGAAAGTTAATAATGAAGATAATTGTCAAAATGCCATTTAATTAAAGTTGATCTCGTTTTTGTTACTTTATTTTTAGTAATAAATACACTAATGTGATTGGTAATTCCAATTAATTATAATTAAGACTGCTAAACTAAGACATGTCAAAAGTACCATTATTAGAATAAGTTACTACTCCTGTGATCTTTTAATTATGAAAGGTTATAGTTAGTATAATAAATGGGACTAGTAAGTTGTACATGGAAATAAAATAAACAGACAGAATAATATAATGTAGCATTATAATAACTTTCTAGTAGGTAGTTATAGATACACCTCACCCGTCCGCTCTAGATTAAGTACGTACATATATCTATTATGTCTAGACTCTGTCGTTCGCAAGCTCAGCGGTCTATGTCCACCGGATGAGCCCTGTATGTATTTTGAATTAGAATAAAAGTCGCCTCCAAATCGGCAGTACGTGTTCTCATTTTTATCCTCAGTAAAAATCCTGAGTACCTACTCATTTAAGTAATATATAAAGTAAGGTTTCTCACGCTCCGAAACCAAAAGTGGCGCAGCCGGTAGGATTTTCTCGTAGAAATCCGTAGTTTCGCGTTTTTCCGGACGTTCAAATTCGACTAGAAAACATTAAGCGTAAAATCTACGAAAGCAGAGAAAATCCTTCGAACCAAATAAATATTCTTTTAAATCGCGTGAGTGCAGAAATCATCGAGTATGGGAGTCACGGGCGGTTGGTGAGTAAATCTTTTCGCCAATCCTATGTTCCCTAATCCTCCTATATTTTTCATAAGTTTTAAATGTTATTTTCGAGATCAAAACTTGCTCATTATAACAGACAGATTATTGTTTAGTCTTTAGCTGATAACTCTGTATGAAATTATGTGGTCTTATCTCTGTTCAATTCTTAGAACATAAAACATAGAGTAGTGTCAATGTTAGAGAGTTCATACTTTCAGCATTAACCTTAAAGTTCAAATCTAGATTGATTGAATTGAATAAAATAAACAGTATTAACTGTAAATTCAATTAATAATTGTAAGATAAAGTAACTCTTAAGGTAAAACTATTTTTTTTTCTAAATTTACATTTTTGTAGTAGAAGTATTACGAAGTTTATTTTTCATATTATTGGGTATTCTGATTAATTAATTTTGTGTCTGATTAATTAATTGTGTGTTTGTTATATTGTAAGTGTGTGTGAATTTTAATTTTAATAGGATTATTTTAAAGCGAGTTGCAACCTCTGTACAGTTCATTACTCTATAATCATGACGACACCCACTACAGTTGCAGTTGCACCAATACCAAAGGAAATTGTTGATTTAATTCCACTGTATAATGGTGATAAAAGACAGTTAAACCTTTATTTGAGAAAATGTCAGTACGTGGTTGATCGATTTAAGGGAAATACAGAACAAAATCTTTATGTTTTTAATGTTTTAACAAGTAGATTGAAAGAGGATGCAGCTGCGCTCTTATCGGAACGTGAAGATATTGTTACATGGTCCGCGTTCAAAGATTTGCTGATTCAACATTTTGGAGACCCCCGGAGTGAAGCTTGTATTAATATTGAATTAGAATCTTTAAAAATAAATTCAAGTGAAAGCTTTTTAGATTTTTGTAATAGAATCCAAAATGTTCGCTCGTTATTAATGTCGAAGGTGAATACAATTGATGACGTGGAATTAAAACGTGCTAAGTCGGTTATCTACAACAATACGGCTCTAAATGTATTTTTGTACAACCTTCCCGAAAATATGGTGCGTATCGTTAGGCTTAAATCGCCTACAACCTTAGAAGCAGCCTTGAGCATCGTACTCGAAGAAGTCAATTTCTTAGATCAATATAATATGCGTAACCGTATTCATAGTAATAATCAAATTTCGGGATCAAGTTCAAAGTCATCGATAACCCAACCAGTGGGGTACAAACCTTTTCAGTCTAAATTTAATTTGAATAATCCTCAAAATACGCAAAACAAGATACCTCAAACTTTGGGTCAAGGTCAACCCTTCAAGCCAGTATTCGAGTATCGGCCTCAATTGGGTTTGCAACCACAACAGTTTGGTTATAGGCCAGCTCAACAGAGCGGATATAGGCCACCTGTACAGTTTGGTTATAGGCCACCTCTACAATTCGGTTATAGGCCACCGCAACAGTTTGGATATAGGCCACCTCAACCGTTTGGTTATAGACCACCCCTACAGTTAGGATACAAACTACCGCAACAACTGGGTTACAAACCACCGCAGCCTGGTTCGAATCTTCCCCAGGTATTAAAACCCCAAAATCAAGATAGCGACGTATCTATGAGAACAGCCCAACCGAAGCAGCAACAAGGTTTTAATTTGAATGAACTTACTATGCACGATTACGAGTATGTATATGGACCCTATTGGGACGAATTTAACTATTATAATCCGTCAAATGACTATGACTACTTAAATGACATTAACTATTACTATGATAACGTAAATAATGACACGAACGATTGTAACATACCTGATGACAAATTAGAAGCAACAAATGACAGTCAAAATGTGAATTTTCAGGAAAAAGCCTCGATGGAAGACAAGAAATCTTGAAACTAAATTGCGATCCTAATTTAAAACTTCCCTACATTTACTTAGAAGAAATAGACGCGAAAATGATGATTGATACTGGTAGCATGAGATCATTTATCAGCCCTCAAAAGGCTTATGATTTTTTCAGTGAATATATTAGGAAAGAACACTTTCAAGTGGTAAGCACCCACGCTTCTAGTAGACACGATGAAGTAGTGGAAATTCCTCCGTTACCTACTTTTGTAACCAACGCTTGGCATAAATTTTATTTGTATGATGTGGACGCACAATATGACGGACTTATTGGTAATGACCTTTTGTTACAATTAGACGCAGTAATTGATTTAAAGAATCAAGTATTAACAACTAGCACAACTTGTATTCCAATAATTAACAACAACTTAAATTATGTAATTAATATACCGCCGCGAACAGAACAACGAGTTAAGTTACCTATCAATCAATATTCAGGCGATGCTATTCTTGATTTTCAAGAATTCGAGAATGGTCTGCGTATGCCCAGCGCTATAATAAATTGCATAAATGGATACGCGTATTCAGTAATCCAAAATACTTCAGATAGTCCAAAACGACTTAATATAATACAACCCTTTACAGTTACTAAATATGAAAATAATGAATGTAAAATAAATGTTACTAAAAATAATACTGACATAGAGATAGACAAGTTACTTGAAGACAATTTGACTAAACTCAGACTTGACCATACCAACGAAGAAGAACGTGAAAAAATTTATAGACTTTGCAAGGAATTCAAAGACATATTTTACTGTGACCAAATCCCCTTGACATTTACTAACTCGGTAAAACATCATATTAGGACTAAAAACGAAGACCCTATATATGTGAAACCGTATAGACAGGCTCCGTTTGTTCAAAACGAAATCAACAGACAAGTTGACCAATTGATAAACGACAATGTAATACAAGAGTCTCATTCTCCTTGGAACGCTCCTGTTCACCTGGTGCCTAAGAAGATGGACGCATCGGGAGAAGTTAAATACAGGATGGTGATAGACTTTAGACGACTTAACGAAATTACTATCGATGACAAATACCCCCTACCGAACATCCATGACCTTTTTGACAAATTAGGAAAGAGCACTTACTACACTACGCTTGATTTAGCCAGTGGTTACCATCAGATAGAATTAGACGAGAGGGACAGACAGAAGACAGCGTTTTCCACTCAAAATGGACATTTTGAGTTCCTCAGAATGCCGTTTGGGCTTAAAACGGCCCCAGCCACATTCCAGAGGACAATGGATAACGTTCTACGTGGACTACAAGGACTACACTGTATGGTATACTTAGATGACATCATTATTTATGGAAATAGCCTTGATAACATGATACAGAATTTACGGACTGTTTTTGACAGAATTAGGGCCACTAACATGAAAATCCAATTAGACAAATCAGAGTTTCTAAAAAAAGAAGTACTTTACCTTGGACACACAATTACCAAAGAAGGACTAAAACCCAATGACGACAAAATTACGGCTGTACTGAAATATCCTCTTCCAAAAACCACGACTGAGATTAAAAGTTTTCTTGGACTGGTAGGATACTACCGACGTTTCATCAAGGACTTCGCAAAAATTACCCAACCATTGACATCTTGTTTAAAGAAGCGTAATAAAATTATAATAGACCAGAAATACATTGACGCATTTAATAAATGCAAAGAACTCTTGACACATGCCCCTCTTTTACAATACCCTGACTACGACAAACCTTTCATACTTACGACTGATGCGTCAAACATAGCTTTGGGTGCAGTTTTGTCACAAGGACAAATTGGCAGTGACAAACCTATCGCTTACGCTAGTCGCACTCTTAGCGATACCGAATCACGCTACAGCACAATCGAACGGGAATTGCTCGCTATAATTTGGGCAGTAAAACATTTCAGACCATATTTATACGGTCGAAAGTTTTACATATACACTGACCACCGTCCTTTAGTATGGCTTCGATCTCTGAAAGATCCAAGTAGTAAACTTACACGTTGGGGACTCCGCTTGCAAGACTATGACTTTGAATTAATATACAAAAATGGCAAACAAAATACCAATGCCGACGCCTTTTCTAGAATAAAAATGTTTGCTTTAGACTCTGACGATGATAATGAATCGCTGGTAGTTAACGTGGGTAAAAGAGATACGGAATACTTAGATAGTATAGTTACAGAAAGGGCCATAGTTCATAATAAAAGAGAACGTAGCAATTCATCAACTATAACCATATCAGATACAAGTCGAACAGCAACTGCTAGTTCTATAGACTTCATTGACGGAAGCATTAATGAATATCCTGTTCAGGTCGAGTCTAGTAAAACAGATACAATTCATTCAGCCTTAAACGACTGTACTGGAATACCAATCTTACATGAAGCTATAGACACTAAGCCGAATCAAATTTTAGTTTTCTCATGGTTCAAAAATGAAATGCAAGTGAAGGATCTCTCGCGTGACAAACAAAAAGTATTAGAAGTTTTCTTACCAAAAGACAATCCAGAACTGATTAAAGATTTTTTGAAACAACACATTAAACCAAAGTTTAAGTATTTCATTTATTTTGAAGATAATGAACATCGTAAGTTATTCGGTAATATAATAATTCAGCTTTTTAGAAAGGATTTAATTAATTTTTATGAATGTACAGAACGAGTAGTTTATGTAGAAGATGAAGGAGAACAAAAATCTATAATAATTAAGCATCATGAAGGAAATACGTGCCATCGCGGCATCAAAGAAACATTAGTTAGGCTTCGTAGGAATTATTATTGGGATAGAATGCAGGAGACAATAGCGGCAGTTATAAATACTTGCGAGGCATGCCAGAAAATGAAATATGATAGAAAACCCATTAAACCTATCTTACAACTATCACAAACACAAAATGCTCCGTTTCAGGAAATATTTATAGATCTTTTTAGTATTGAAGGTAAAACTTATCTAACCCTCATAGACGCTTTTAGTAAGCTAGGTCAGGCCATCGAAATTCAGAACAAATCTACTCCAGAAGTAGTCCGTGCTCTAATGAAGTATTTTTCATACTACGGAGTTCCAAAAAAAATAAGTTCCGACCCAGGGTCCGAGTTCAATAACGAGTTAATGAAAGAATTTCTAAGCTTACATAAAGTCGAACTTCATATTGGTACACCCAATAATCCCAATTCCATGGGTCTGATAGAACGATTTCACTCCACCATAATCGAAATATACAGATTGGCGAAATATGAAAACCGTTGTACCGATGCGGCATCTGTAATGACATATTCAGTTATGGCATATAATCACTCCATTCACTCCGTTACTGAACTCACTCCATTCGAAGTTGTTTTCGGGCATACTGATACTAACAACCCGTATAGCATACAGTTAGAAAAACAGTATTTTCAGAAATTGGTGAAGGATCATGCTAAACGCATCAGAGTCATGTATACACACTTAACAGAGAAAATGGTAGCAATAAAAGTAAAACATAGGGAAAGGAAAGGTGGTGAAGCTGAAATTGAATTTAATGCAGGCGAAATTATTTTTGCGAAAGACGTAAACAAGCGTAAAAGTAAAGACAAACCCAGATACGTAAAAGCAAAAGTAATAGGTCAAGCTGTAAGAAATATTTTACCAATTCAAATTGGTGAAAGAATTACTAAAACCCCTATTAAGAATGTTAAACGCCCTTCGCAGGTGGTGCGGCATCCTGTTGGTAGTGATGCCCTCGCTAGCTTTTCATCTGCAAAATCTTGAAGGAAACCCAGGTATATTTCCAGTAAAGGAAGGCCTAGCACACATTCAAACTGATCACTGGACTATAGTCAAGCTCATCAGTTTAGAACAGATTCATAATGATTTAAATTACATATCCAGCAACTTCCAACAAATGTGTAAACTTATCGATTGGAATGCATCATATTCTCAAGAACTTACAAGTATGAAAATACATACAGAGTTTATACTCGATTTAACTATAGAAAAATACCGACAACTAGTTCCGCAGAAACGTTCTAAAAGAGGACTGATTAATCCATTGGGTTCTATTATAAAACTAATAACAGGTAACCTAGATCACGATGACGCCGTTAGATACGAAGAACTTATTTCCAAATTAAATCATAATCAAATAATTACTTCAAAAAAATTAACAATTGTCTCCAAAATGTTTCAGAGTTTCATTAATGTAACTGAAACAATAAATCAGAATACTGCATACTTTCATAATCGCCTAACAAAGATTGAACTGCTTCTGAAAGATTTATCTGCAAAACAAAACAACTGGATTTTCTTAACTTATCTTACAGGATTATTTTCTGTATTCACGAGTAGTTTCCGTACTATCTTTGCTAGGCTAAGTGAACTTGAAACAGCATTAGCGTTAAGTAAATTATCGATACTACATCAATCTATTGTGAATTCTACAGAATTATTGCATCATTTACAACTAATTTCTAACTCAGGAAACTTAATGTATCCTCCAATAGAAACAAATCTATTGAAAATAGAGGAGACCATTTGTGTAAAATCATTTATTAAAAATAATCAGATTACATTTATAATGGAAATTCCACTTACGGATAACTCATCGTATAATTATTTTAAGATATATTCCTTACCAATCTTTCATGAATCTGAAAATAAAACCCTAGCCATTATTCCCAAATATCCTTACCTTCTGGCGAAAGGAATGAAATACTTACCACTAATAAAACCATGTCGACCGCTCTCTGCTGGAGATCAGTTTTTATGTACTGCGGATAATCAAGCCTTATACTATGAACTTACCTGTGTGGAACAGTTGATGAAATTTGAATATGACCATAGTCCCTGTAAACAACGAGAAATAGAAATTGAGAAGGTCAGGGTCCAGCAAGTGAACGCAGCTAGCTGGCTTCTCTACACTAGATTGAGAACAACACTGACGAAGCAATGCGGTGAAGAGATCAGTAAGCAACTTGTGTTCGGCACTTACCTGGTGACAATTGATGAGCCTTGCGCCCTCCAAATCTATGGGATTCACCTTCGTCGACATATTTTTGTGGAATTGGAAGTTGTGGAAAGGATTCCAATTGTCACGTTATCGCAGCTAAACTTGAATGCCACTGCCTCCGAATCGAGTGTAGTTAATATGAAAGGAATCAGTTTGGACGAAGTTAAATATATGGCGTTTTCGTTAAAGCATAGTGAAGTGATAGAAAGTGTATTGAATGAAAACAAGAACTTTAACTTCAGTGAAATTTTAGGATACGTCACTTTAGGATTAGTAATTTTTAGTTTTATTACATTTTTGATTTATATAACCTGGCTTAAATCGCCCAAATGTTTATTGTATTGGCAAAATTGTCGGAAAGACTCTCAAATCGAACCTTCCGATAATTTCGCTCTTAGGGTCGGAGGAGTTATAGATACACCTCACCCGTCCGCTCTAGATTAAGTACGTACATATATCTATTATGTCTAGACTCTGTCGTTCGCAAGCTCAGCGGTCTATGTCCACCGGATGAGCCCTGTATGTATTTTGAATTAGAATAAAAGTCGCCTCCAAATCGGCAGTACGTGTTCTCATTTTTATCCTCAGTAAAAATCCTGAGTACCTACTCATTTAAGTAATATATAAAGTAAGGTTTCTCACGCTCCGAAACCAAAAGTAGGTACCCAACAGAATTTATTGTCGTATTACAAATATTAGCCAGAGTTAAAATTTCTGTTATACTATAACAATATTCTCGCTTTACCATATAATACAATTATATACTGGAGTTACAAAAAGGTTTTACAAGAATTATTTTAGAATTCACCAAATTTTTTCCGTGATAATTATGATCACTGATAATTATTTTCACAAAAACATATTATTGTTGTTGTTAAAATATGATTCGTTAAATAATACAGAGCCTATCTACATAAAGTTTATATTTTTATTTCTGTTTCTGATTTATCTGTAACAAATTCTGATTCATCTGGGCACAAAATATTCGAACGTCGATATCTTCAAAACGACTTTATAAAAACGAGTCCCTCATTCAAATATATGTTATTTGGTATACCTATTTTCATATGAACATGTGTTACTGAGCTAAAAGTGAAATTAAATTTTGGATCAGTCGAAGAATCAAATTTCGAAGAACTACCCATTTGCCACCCGAACTACCTATTCTTAGTTTTGCCGAAGCTTCCCGAAATCAGCCTCGGCGTTCTTAGCTATGGTTACGACTGCCGAAGCAGCTCTCAGGTGCCCGAAGCCGCCCAAAGCAGCCCTCAGGCGCCCAAAGCCACCCGAAGCAGCACTCAGACGCCCGAAGCTGCCCAAAGCAGCTCTCAGGCGCCCGAAGCCGCTCTCAGGCGCCCGAAGCCGCTCGAAGCAGCCCTCAGGCCCCCGAAGTCGCCGTAAGGCGCCCGAGCTGTCCTACCGAGGCGCACTGATGCCCACCGATAGTGGGCGCCGCGCCTTATTGTTTTGTTCACTGAATAACAGAGTACTCGCTGTCGTTTGTTGGTTCGTTCGCGTACGGGAAACCTCGGTGACGCCGCCGCGCTTAACGTTGCGGGCGCGTTTTGGAGTTAATTTATTTCCAACTAGCTTCCGCCCGCGACATCGTGCGCGGATCCTGTTGCTTATGCCAGCGACAACGGGGTCGGCAAAATCGAAGATCTGAAACGTCTGATGTCGAATTCTAAGAGCCCGGGGACGGGAAAACAACGGAATGCGCGAGATGATTCGAGACGTTCAAAATGTACAATTTTGAATCATACCTCCGATGGCGGAATATGTGGCGTAGTCAATCATAGGAGTATACGTAAATCAACTCCGTTCCTTACCAACCCAAGGAAGGTCGCCATGACCTACGGCTATATCTTGAGACACATCCGATTCTTCAGATGATATCGACATTCTGTTCAGAGAATGTCGAAGTCGATCAGAATTCAAACGTTCGTTGCGCTCTTCTTCTGTCTCTTCATGCCGTACTCCAGCAATTCTTTTTCTCTCACTTTCTAACTGATTATGAATATTTTGCCTCCGTGTTGGGAACATGATCCTGCCAATTTAATACGAAGGATGGACCGAAGACACCGTAGGTGGAAAGTGTCGAGCCTTTTTATATCACCTTTATAGAGACATCAGGTTTCTGCGGCGTAGGTAAGAATTGGCAGAACTAAGGCCTTGTAAACGCAAATTTTTGTTTGCAGTTACAGGTCGTGCGATGCCCACACGCGTTTGTGAAGTTTCCCAAAGGTGGCAGCTACCTTAGCGAACCGTGCTGGAATTTCAGTCGCAGGCCTATTGTCGTTGCTCCACGGTCGCACTATCAGCGTCACATCCTTTTGGCGGCTGTTTAAGGTCACACTACATAAATACGAAAAACTTTATTCCGAAAGTCAGAAATACGAATTTCAAAATACCGATTTTCATAATTCCGAATGGTTCAAAATTCCTAATATGGCAACTCCGATTTATCATTCATCCTATTTTTATAATACTAAAATTTCAAAATTCCGAACGATTATAATTACTATTCTCAAAATACCGAGTTTCAAAAGATCAAATAACAAAAAGTCCGACATAATGAAAATTCGAAACATCAAAAATACGAATTCCGATTATTAAAATTCCGATTATCTTTATAGTTATCGTGCAATATTTATCGTACAAGCAAGCATGCAGCATGCAAGCAAGCATGCAGCGTGCAAGCAAGCATGCAGCATGCAAGCAAGCAAGCATCATGCAACCAAGCATGCATCATGCAAGCGAGCATGCAACATGCAAGCGAGCATGCAACATGCAAACGAACATGCAACATGCAGCAGGCATGGTTTCTGTCACGGCTACGGCGTTGCGGGGCTCCGGCGGTACCACGCGAGCTTATCGTCGCAGATGGTATTCACGCTCACCACCGCGGCTTCGGCTTACTGGCCGGCTTCGCCGGCCATCCTCAACCGTGGCGGCGGTCATTAAAACCACCTGCTCCTCAGCTCGCTGGCCGCCTCGCCCCTCCGCGCCTACGCGAATATAAATTACACTCTGTAGGGCAGACAAAACTACGTAGAGTCGGTTTCGCAGCAATTCGTTTCTGTCATAAACTTATGTAGCACAACATATTGACTTTTTAAGATTATTTTTGTTATTGTCTTTCTATTTATACCTATATATTTTTGTTGAAATAAAATCCATGGAAATTTACACCGAATAAACAATATTCGTTAAAAAGTAATTCTACTGTTTGATAAGTTTGTTAACACAACACTGACAAGGGTGAGTCATCAGCGGATAACCACTACAGAGAAGCCTCAACTGTAGTGAAGAAAAAAGGACATATTCCACCCGTAATATTGGAGATACAGAAAGATTGGACACACGAAACAATCAAAAACCTCATCTCCCGTTACACCAACAAGTTTCATCTTCAGTATAGAGCTAACAATAAAGTTGCAGTAAGTTGCCACTCAATAGAAGCTCATCAACTCGTGAAGGAAGGTCTCCGCAAAGAAAATGCAGCTTTCCTAACTTACACCCGTAAAGATGAAAAAGTTCCCAAAATGGTGATAAAAGGCTTACCATCCTACGTCCAAGAAGAATTACCTGCTGAACTCGATAAACTAGGATTTCCAGGTGCATCAGTCTCGCAAATGAAGACACAAACAGTGAGTACATAGTCTTGCCCACCTTTTTTAGCAGTGCTTCCTGTTGGAACGGACATAGCAAAGTTTCGCAATATTCAATATTTATTTAATTGCGTGGTAACGATCCAAAAATTCATGCCTGAAAAGACCGCTGGGACTCAATGCTACAGATGTCAAAGCTTTGGTCACGCATCGAGGAATTGCAATATGCCCGCTAGGTGTGTTAAATGTACGGAACCCCATGCAACGAGAGAATGTCCTAAAAAAGACCGTAATGAACCTGCACGCTGCTGTAATTGTGACCAGAATCACCCAGCTAACTTTCACAAATGCGAGACGCGTCTCGCCTACCTGAAACGAGCGCAAGCTAGGCGAGTGAACCAGTCTAAGCCGTTGCAAGCCGTTGCGATCCAACACGCGTCTGCACCTCTTCCTAATTTACCTCCCTCAATCAAGAAACCTACATATGCTGGTACTGTCAAAACCCACACCAACCATGATTATCCTCCCAACAAGGATTTGGACTTACCACCGGACGACCCGGTGACAAAAGAGATGTTGGAAGTACTTATCTGTGTTAAAAACCTTAAACCACAATTTTCTGCCTGTCAATCTATGTTTGATAAGGTTATGCTAGTTCTGACCCATCTTGGACACTATGTCTAATAGTAATGAGTTAAGACTCTTATCTTGGAACTCCGATGGAGTTCGCTCCAAAATGCATGAATTACTTGAGTTAGCGGTACGTACCCTATCCATTGATATAATAGCTATCTGTGAAACGAAACTGAATTGTAATACTCCCTTGACGACACCAGGTTTTAACTGCTATCGACAAGACAAACACCACAGTGGACGGGGACAAGGTGTAGCTATTCTGGTAAATGAGAGATTTGAGGTTGTACCAATCGCTGTTCCCAAAACTAAGCACATTGAAGCGGTTGCTATTGGTTTAAAGATTAGCGGGAAAGACTATGTCTTCGTTTCAGCTTACCAATCTCCAAACTTGCAGCTCGAATGCAACGACATGGATATCTTATTTTCCCTGGGGCCTTATATTGTAATAATGGGAGACTTTAACGCCAATCACGGTTATTGGAATAGTAGTTATGTCAATACCCGTGGTAATGTACTGTTTCGCCACATGCTTGAACATGATTATGTGATACATTACCCTGACTCACCCACTCAGGTTAACTATAGGCCTGATCTTACCCCCACAACTCCTGATCTGATCCTGGCGCTAAATGTAAATAATATACACGAGGTTCGTGCAATACCTGCCCTTTCATCAAACCACTTTCCTATATCGTTTACAGTGTATGGTCAATGCTCTCGCAAGGCTTATTCCAAACACTACCGTTATTGTGACGCTGACTGGGATAAATACCGGTTCTTCCTTGACCAAAAGATCTCGCTAAACTCGAAAGTGTTTAAATCTGAACCTGAAATCGACTATGCCGTAAACTACCTACATCAATGTCTTACTGATGCTAGAGACAAATTTATTCCTTGTAAAGCACACGTAAATACTTCCATAAAACTACCTAATTACATCGCTAAAATGATCAAGAATAAAAATCAACTTCGTCGAAAGGAACTAAAAGTGTCCCTTGCGGAAAAAAGACTGTTACGATCTGCCATCAATAAATTACGACATCTGATTAGTTTAGCTATAACGAAACATCAAGATAAAATACGGAACACGAAACTTTCGAAAGTTGATAATCCTAGCAACGATATTTGGCGACTAGCTAAGTCATTAAAACCCAGATCAGACTCAATACCGCCACTTAAAACACCTGAGGGAACTTTCACAACCAACATTTCAGAACAATGTGATGCGCTAGCTGATGCTTTCGAGATGAACATAAATCTTACTCGTGATTGGATAAGCGACAGCGTCGACAAGGACGTTCAGTCAGCCATCACTCAATTAACTGATCATGGTATAAATGAAATACAACTACCTGTGCGGCCAACTGAAGTCTGGAAAGTCATACGTGAACTCAAGACTAGGAAGGCTCCAGGTGATGACGGTATACACAACATTATGCTCAAAAATATGTCGCAAAAATCTGTTGTGTTTGTCACAAAAATCTTCAACGGTTGCCTAAAATTAGGATATTTCCCCAATAAGTGGAAAACAGCAAAGGTTATTGCACTTAAAAAACCTGGAAAAGACACCTCTTTACCAGTTAGTTATAGACCTATTAGCCTTCTTGCTGTTCTTGGTAAGCTGTTTGAGGTCATGTTATACAGTCGCTTGCTACGCTGCTCTTATCATCTCATTATGAACGAGCAATTTGGCTTTCGTTCCTCTCACTCGACAGTACAACAATTGACTCGAGTCTCTGAACACATCTCCCATCATCTTAACCTGAAGCAGTCTACCGGCATGTTCCTCCTGGACATCGAAAAAGCATTCGATACCGTCTGGCACGAGGGCCTGTTATACAAGCTCATCAGTTACGGAATTCCAATGGAGTTAGTAAAACTTATCCAATCTTACCTTAAAAACCGTAAGTTTGTGGTCCATATTGGTACCGACAGGTCATCGCCTCGGACGGTATCAGCAGGAGTTCCTCAAGGCTCGGTGCTCGGTCCCTACCTCTTCATCCTATTTGTGAGTGACGTTCCTGTGCAGATCCGTACTCATCTGGCTTGTTTTGCCGACGATACAGCATCGTACACAAGCGATGATGACATCGACATTATCATAGGTAGACTTCAGTTGTCGCTTGAGCTACTTCAAACTTATTTCAACAAATGGAAGCTGAAGTTGAACGAATCTAAGACTGAGGCGATACTTTTCACACGCCAACGTACCACCCCTAAAAGAAAATTAAAAATCGCTGGGCAATTGATTCCGTGGGCCACAGAAGTTCGCTATCTAGGAGTTACATTGGATAAAAAGCTCAACTGGACAAAGCATGTCAACAAATTACGCGTTAAAGGAGCCCAAGCCCTCGGTTCTCTTAGTCCTATACTTAACCGAAAAAGTAAGCTCAGCGCAAGCACGAAACTTAGGTAATACACCACTCTAGTTAGACCTTGTATCACCTACGCCTGTCCGGTGTGGAGTAGCACCTGTCAATCTAATTATAACCAGTTACAAATCATTCAAAATAAAGCAGTTAAAATTGCTTATAATACTCCATTTAAAACAAACCTTACAGTACTACATACAAATATAAAGTTACCTAGCATTACAAAATTTATTTTAAAATTAACTCGTAAATTTTACAACAAAAATAAATGTCATCAAAATAGATTGATTGCTAACATAGGACAAACTAAGTTGAAAGACTTGCGACATTATATCGATGGATACGGTACATACAAGCTTCCCCATCACTACGTATTGTTCGCGCTCAATACTGATAACGCGTCGTAACTAGGTCCGTACGATGCGCCAGCGCTTCCCCGCTCTCACCGTATATAGGCGAGTGCGCGGGAGGCGCGGTAGCTCGTGCGTCGCTGGTGGCCACGCGCGATCACCTGAGTGACCGCTAATACCGGTCGCACTTACGCTGAGCGCGTAATTATTTGCTTCTACCCCCTTATTTTATAAATGAGATTAAAACAATAATCTCATACGATAATGATAAATGTTTAATTAATAAATACATCATGTTGTGATAAGTTTGTAAGCATCATTATTATATACTTATAAAGGTGCTCCTAGCCTGTAAAAGTGTTTGATAATATTAGTGTTACTGTTGCTTTATTTTTTAAGTTCACAGTTATGTATATTTCTATGTTAATAAAGAATTTTTCAAAACAAACAACTGGCCGGCTTCGCCGTGGCGGCGGGCATTAAAACCACCTGCTCCTCAGCTCGCTGGCCGCCTCGCCCCTCCGCGCCTACGCGAATATAAATTACACTCTGTAGGGCAGACAAAACTACGTAGAGTCGGTTTCGCAGCAATTCGTTTCTGTCATAAACTTATGTAGCACAACATATTGACTTTTTCAGATTATTTTTGTTATTGTCTTTCTATTTATACCTATATTTTTTTGTTGAAATAAAATCCATGGAAATTTACACCGAATAAACAATATTCGTTAAAAAGTAATTCTACTGTTTGATAAGTTTGTTAAACAAAAAAATTTGATTAAAAATTCTTTGAATTGTGTTTCTGTGAAATATGTTTCATTCAAGTAAATAGTCTTTGAAACAATAATAGTCGAAATAAAAATACAAGAACCAAATATTATATGAAACATTTTCTGGGAAACGAAATTCTATGAAATTTCTGTCTGCGAAACAAAGGGACACCATTTTGAATATATATGCGTAGCTAAATTGAATCAGAATCCTAATTTTAACAGTTTATTCGAAGTATTGAAATTCGGAATTTCGTTTTTCGGACCGAGAACCCATCGAGCATTTGATTCTTCGAACATATGAAAATCTGAAAACAAACTAATCGGATTTACGACATTCGGTAAAATAACTTTCGTGATTTTAAATAATAGAGATTATAATTTTTAGGTACTATGAAATTCGGACTTTTGAAAATCGGAATATCGAAATTCGGAATAAAATATTTCGCAATATTTGGGTGTTCCCTGTTTAAGGATCTGTGTCTTTTTCGCGCTAATTATAAGTGCAAACCTACAACAGGCGGCTTGAAGATCATTCATGTAGCCTTGAAGCGTTTCCAAGCGGTCTCAAAATCTAGCGTTAGTGGCCACGCAACTATCCTGCACGTGTCATAATAGGGTACCTATTACACCCATTTTTGAAAAGTGTCTCAGTGCAATGAAATTCTGTCGTGCTAATATGCCACCAAAAAAAAAACAACATTTTTATTCAATCGATAAGTGCCATAAAAATGCATCTAAATTTTAAATTTTCAAATGACAATGCCAGATCCTGCCCCAGCCATTTACAGAAAATGTAAATTAATAAAATAATTGTAGTGATTAAAGAACCTTATTTTATTGAATTGTTTTTCTTTAGAACTTGCCTGCGTTCTTGGCTTGTTTCCACGAGACAGGCTCGACCTAGTGTGGAGTTCATTAGCAAAATGCTTCCTTTGTGTCTGATATTTCCTTTTTTTTTGTGAACCTAATTGTTAATGTAGTCTACGTTAACAATAAAGATAAGGAAATGTAAAGAACTTTGTTTGTTGGCAAATAAACAACATTATTATTAGTATGTACTTGCAGATTAAGGAATTCAAATACAGTTTTTTTGATTTAAATTAAATAGAAACGGCAAGTTATGCAGTCATTAGAACTAATGTTTAGTTATCAGCAATAAATAAGCAGTAAGACGCTACATAATGGAAGCTTGTACATTACTTTTATTGAGTGGGGCAAAGTTCTATAGAGTTTCTGGCATTGTCCTTTGGGTGTACTATACTCGGACATCTCTGTCGCCCCCATCGGAGAACACATGAATATTTCGTTATTTTGACATATTTCCTATCTACTTTTATATTCTACTATATTACTAAAGTGTCAAGGAAATTACTAAGCTCCTTGATTAGTGCTCTTTTAATTTTAGATCTATCTCTAGTTTCGCGACGTATATTATAATTAATAATCGGTATCACGTGATGTAATCTCCTATAGTTCAATCTTAACACCCATATAGATCAACTTGTAGAAACTCCAAATCTATATACTAGCAGCTTAACACGAACCTCTTTGTCAGAATGTAGACGTAATGATATTGGCCTTTACTTGCATTTTAACTATGTTCATTGTTCAGTTCATGACAGAGGCTAAACTGATTATAACATGACTTTTTACAGTTGAACCTCAACTCGTTGAGTACCAGAAGAGGATTCTGGCGCTTTTCGAACACTCCGAACAACTGGACTTACACTCCACTTACTACAAACTGGGCAAGGAATACAACATCGAAGCTAACATCGATAAGTACACTGTAAGTGATTTTATAATTTGTCTCATCTGATGAATCTAAAATGTGTGAAATGTTAACATCATCTAATGTGATGATTATTTTCAGAACAAACATGCAGTTGAAGAATTCTTAATGCTGTACAGAACTGGATTCTTGCCAAAATCTCACATGTTCTCCATTTTCTACGAAAGGATGAGGGATGAAGCTATCGCTCTTTTCCGCGTTATGTACTACGCTAAGGACTTCGACACCTTCTACAAAACCGCGGCGTGGGCCAAGGTTTATCTGAACAAAGAACAGTTCTTATATGCGTATTACATTGCTGTCGTCCAAAGGGAAGATACTACTGGCATTGTTCTGCCGGCACCTTATGAAGTCTACCCCCAGTTCTTCTTCAACAAAGAGGCTCTGCTCAGTATGTACCGTACCAAGATGCAAGGTGGTTTGCTTGACGTTGAATCCGCTGCCCAATACGGTGTCGTTAAAGAGAACGACTACTATGTATACTACACCAACTATTCCAACTCCCTAACTTATCCCAACGAGGAGCAGAAATTGTCATACTTCACTGAAGACGTTGGATTGAACTCTTACTACTTCTACTTCCATTCTCATATGCCTTTCTGGTGGAAGTCTCCTAAACTTACTACATTGGAAAATCGTATGGGTGAACTCTACTTCTACCAGCAACTTCTGGCTCGTTACTCCTTGGAGCGTCAATCCAACAGTCTGGGCGAAATTCCTGAATTTTCTTGGTACTCCAATTTCAAGACTGGATACTATCCCCAACTGACAGGAAACGATTTGCCTTTCGCTCAAAGGAGCAACGATTTCGATATCCACAATGAGAACAACTACGAATACATTCGCTTCCTGGACTCTTATGAGAAGACATTCTTCCAGTTCTTACAGAAGGGCGAATTCAAGACTGTAAGTAATAACTGATAAATCGATCTTGCTGAACATGATGACAGTAGACATCACATAAATAAAACTAACTTGTAAATGTAATATTTTCAGCCCGAGAAGGAAATAAACTATGTCGGTAACTACTGGCACATGAACCAAGATCTGTACTCCGAGAGCAGCAAGAAGGACTTACACCAGTACTCTTACGAAATCATCGCTCGTCACGTGCTTGGCGCGAGTCCTACACCTGTTGATAAGTGAGTGTTATTGTCAAAATATCCTTAACTATGCAATTGTATTTTGTACTAGCTGATGCCGTTCGCGTGATAGCCGGTTATCAGCACGGTTTAATTTCTATTTCTTAAATAAAATTAGCTTCAGTTACAAGAAGTAACTGAAGCTAATAACATCAGCTATCTGCCAGTGAATCGGTCCAGCTGTTTCAGAGATTAGCCGGAACAAATACATACAATTTTTTTTTTAATGTATATATAAGTACCGTATATATACTTTCATATGCATTTAGTTAAAAGCTGTTATTTTGATATTATACAAACAGACACTTTTAGTTGTATTTATTTGTATAGATAAGTGAGGCTACATATTCTATAAAAGTGGTTCTGTAAGGTTGACTATCCACTCAGATCCGTGGCCAAATTAGCTCAACAACAAAAACAAAATAAATAGTCGATTAATGGAATGTTTAACAATATTATCATTGTTCTTTTCAGATACGCTTTCATGCCTACCGCTCTGAGCTTCTACCAGACTTCTCTGCGTGACCCTGCATTCTACCAGCTCTACCAGAGAATCATCGATTACCTGATTGCCTACAAAGAGTACATGAAACCTTACTCTCACAATGATCTTCATTTCGTCGGTGTTAAGATAAACGATGTGAAAGTCAGCAAACTGTCTACGTACTTCGATTACTTCGACTTCAATGCTACGAGCAGCGGGCTCTTCAGCCAGGAAGAGCTCAAGTCTTACCCTACTGGTTTCATAATCCGTCAACCTCGCTTGAACCACAAACCATTCACAGTATCTATTGACGTTAAGTCAGATGTTGCATCTGATGCTGTATTCAAGATCTTCATCGGACCTAAATATAACAGCAACTTACTGCCAATTACGATTGAAGAGGACTGGATGAAATTCTATGAACTGGATTGGTTCGTGCAGAAACTTGTTCCAGGCGAGAACAAGATTGAGCGCAAATCTTCGGACTTCATATTCTTCAAGGATGACTCAATCCCCATCAACGAGGTTTACATGTGGTTAGACCAAGGAAAGGTGCCTTATGACATGTCAACTGTTCCTGACAATATGCCCAGGAGACTGATGCTGCCTAAGGGTACCCTCGGTGGATATCCATTCCAACTGTTTGTGTTCGTATACCCAAACAACAGCGTTCAGAAGGGAGAGGATGCGTTCGAGAGCTACATCTTGGAAAACAAGCCCTTCGGTTATCCATTTGACCGTCCCGTGCGTGAAGCTTACTACGGACAACCCAACATGCACTTTGAGGATGTCCAAATCTACCACGAGGACGCATTCCTCCCTTACGAACTTAACGTTCCTTCTTATTTCACCCAAAAGAAGTGGTAAGATGATAAATAGTTCTTATCTATCTACTATTCAAAACGAACCCCCTCGCGTGCCTTGGTTTGATGATAAATGTTTAACTAGAAATTATGTTAAGTCTTAGCGCTAGCTAAGACTTCGTTCTGGCCACTTTCCATCAGCAAAGTTTGCCTTCTTAATGCGAAAGACTGCATCGCCAAATTGTGAGACGTGCAATAAAATTGAAGATGTGCAACATTTGCTGATGGATTTTGTTAAGAACAAAGATGAAAGGGAACAAATGGCTAGGGACTTTGAACTAAATTTGTGGGATGTTGGACTTATCCAAAATATTTTGGCATACCCAAAATCAGAACGGACTAAACGCATAATTTGTGGCATAGTTCAAAAGTCTAGGCAGTAATTCTCTTTCCTGTTTTATAATATATACTCGTAGCTGTGTGTAAATTAAGGTAAAGGTACAATGGGGTTGACGTATCCGTGTGGATAAAAATAAAGAATAAAAAAAAAACTATCTACAGAATTATTTTTTCATACGAGTATATTAAAATGTACAAAAAATACGAGTGAAATAAATATATATATCTTTACATAACAACATATTTAATTTGAATAAGAGAACATCCTATCCTCATCCTATCCGTTCTATTTGACTTTCTGCTGTAGTTTGGAATACACCTCATAACCAGGATTAGTATAATAATAAGATACTTATACAGAGGCATGAGGTCCTTGAGTTCTAGAAGTGGTCACTCACTACACGCACACAAGGGTTGATCATAAAACAAATGTGGCTCTCACATTTGGTGATGTCGTGATGGCCCAGTGTGAAGGCACCCGCCTCTCATTTGCTGATGGAATGCGTCAAGAACCAAGAGAAAAGAAGAATTTTAATCAATGAGTTTAATTTAAATATGTCACAGGTAGGTTTAATTCAATCAGTTTTAGCACAACCGAACTCAGATGTGGCGAAAATATTTAGTGAGTTGGTGTACCATATTGATTGGATTCTTCTTTTAGTTTTGCATAAGGCACGATGGGGTTAGTGTATTTATTGAGATAAAAACCCCGAATAAATGAACAAAGATGGGAAAAAAAAAACCTGTACGAATTGGGGGTACCTTAAGTTCTGAGCTCGTGCGCTCGCTCTTACACAAATTCAAGTGACAAGATAACGTTAATTGAACAAACCCAAATATTGATTATCTATGTGCTGTTTTTAGTGGTGGCTGACAGTATCGAGGAAAATAATAGCCGAGAAAGGAAAGGACTACACAGGATGGCTCCAAGAAATGCAAGGCCAGAGATTTGATTTTGAGTTAGAGGCTGCATTAACGGATAGGTACATCATGTACCTACATTTTTGGACTGGACTAAACTTGCTACAATTTGATAGAATTTTGGTAGAGACTTCTTCTCTAACACAAAGAATTAACTGTCCACGGACTGTCCTCGGTACATGTATGACAAAACTAAGAACAGAGAGTCAAACGAGAGATTGTCAACATTGTTCAACATATCACGCCGAACAGTAGAACAAAAATTTGTAATAGCTAGAGAACGTTTAATGAATGACTTCGTAAACAGACACCTCGGATTTTACCATATGTGGCAAGAAAATATGCTACTAAGAAACCTACTACTATTACCAAAAGGCTTATTTGGCAACGAAGAAAATACAAAAGCCATTTTTATAGCTGACGGCACATAATTTATTATTATGTACATCAAAAAAAGCTATAACTTTTAAAAGAACTAAAAATAGCTTGCATAAGTTTCAAAACCTTTTCTGATAATTCAAATCTAGATTTTACAATCAATTTCAGACGTCTGCGATGCATTTTCAGCGTGATATCGGCGATAACGTGTTACTCACCGTTTCAATGGCGCGGCCATGGGGTTTTTGTCTTGCAGCTCCTAAAATATAAACCTAGGATTTTTTCTGTATTTTTAATTTTTTTTTACAAATTCAATCTGTTATTTACCTGAATTTCAGCTCTCTGCTATGCTTAGTTTTAAAGATCCCCGTGGCCGCGCGGTTCTCCGCGTTTCAATGGCGCGGCCAAGTTCAAACCCTTATAACTTTTTAACCTTAACTTCGACAAATTTATGGTTTTGGGAATCAGCTTTTACAAAATATTACATAATCTTGCAATAGTTTTTTTTTCGAAATATAGCCGTGGCCACGCGGTCGAAACGCACACCCACGGAGCGACCGCGGTAAGTGTAGCTTAACCTTGACTCCGAATGCTTTTACTTATCCATGAGCCGATCACGAGCCGCCTTATTACTAATAAATAAAATATTTGTCATAATAAAAAGTATTATAATGTTTTCTTAATTCAGAGTGCAAGGACGATAGGTATTATTAAACGTGAAGACTTGCTTACGTGTCTTATAGAGAGAGATTCGCGTGACAAAAAGTACGAAAAAATACAAAATATAAATCGCAAACAGTCAAACGAGCGTGCTTTGCGACTCTTTTTTTATCAGGCGCACAATCGCCTTTAAAAACCGTCTGTCTGTAACCTCTTCGCGGCAAAACCACTGAACCAACCGTAACAAAATTTGATTGGTAATACTTTATAAAGATACGCTCCTTTATAATCCACGACTTCGTCTGCAATTACCGGTATTCACGCGGACGAAATCGCGGGCGAAAGCTAGTAACAATAATGATAAGGTGACTCAGTAAAAAAAAAGGCAAGCTGGATTCACATTTTAGACTTGAGCCGCAGAGAATAATGATGCAGCTTTGGACATTCTAATTCTAACCATCGTAAAGATAGATAAATAGTTAAGTTCAGTTGGATCAAGAAATAGGTAGGTTGATGAAGACTGAGGGCAAAGAACCTAGAGTTATTTATTGTGTATTGCATTTATTAAATATGATTTTTACATTTGCCATAATAATATGGTAATAAAACTCGCTAAGTATTTTACTAATTTCGGTCGTACCGTGATAATTCATAGCACGATAATTTGTCTATGGTGGTAAGATAGTTTTCCTTCAAATACTGCGTCCTACATTTAAAATAGCAATAATTCGTGTATCTTCTCCTGTCTGTGCCACAGACAGGGTCGTACTGGGTGGTGCACAAACAGTCCACTTCGCTCCAGGCATTTGCTAACGTGGTTAGAAAAGTTGGCAGCAGAACAAAAACGAATACTGAAACAAAAATTCAAGAAATATTGTTTATTTCATATTGATGCCTAGATAAAATAATAACAAGTAAATGGTGCTCAATGTTTGATATGTAGTTCTTCTACCTATCTCCACGCGGTGCAGCGTGCTGTGTGATCATGCATTTTCATAAACCCGAAGAAAAGTTAGGGTCGTTCCAAACAAGCGGGTCGGCGCATTTGGTGTCAATACCGTTGTATTTTCATTTCAATACAACGTTGCCGATCCACATGCGCCGACCTCTTTGGCAAATTAACTATATAGGGTAAAATCGAAATTACTATTGGTATTCAGGGATATCAATATTTTTTTGTGGAATGTCAGATTTTGGAACTATGTAATACTTTGTGAAACGTTAAATTATTAGTTACTAGTAATTAAAGGATTAAATGTTCAAACATAAGGTTGTCTTTTGTTTAAACATTTAACCTTTTGACCGCCAAAGTCGTATATTGATGACAAACCAAAATGTGTCACGGTCACGACGCGGACGGGGCGCCAAAGGCACGTTTCTGCTTTTTTGGCGTGGCGGCGAAATGGTTAAGTTTCTTGAAAAACAGCGCCACCACATAGTGTACATATAAGTATTATATAACTTGGTTGTGCTTTCCGAAATTCGTGGTAAGGTTACTTTAGTATTATATCATCTGTGGTAAGGTATTCAGAAGACATTCTTTATAAATGGAATTTAGTTTATGATTCTTGAGTCCCCAGCCATGGAGGGGAGTAGAGGCACAGAATAAGTATTAGTACTATCAGAGGTATGGAGAATCGTTTCTTGTTGTGGGAAAGTTGAAAAAGTGGCCAGCTATGAACAGTTTTAATACCTGCAAAAATGGCGCTAGAGTAGGCCCTGTGCCTACTAACATTCTAACAACTTTTTAAAATAACATTTAGGGCCACCCTTACCTATTTAACACATTTTTTCATACACAGACGTCAGACGGTTTCCCATAGGTACACACGGCTACACAACAAGCTATACATTTCCAGTATAAGCTGACCTTGTATTGTACGGAAATCCTATGCAATGTGAGATCAGCATTAACTGGAAATGTATAGCTTAATGTGTAGCCGTGTGTACCCTACCCTCTATCCCCAGTGCTGAAATATTTCCTCGGTCCCATAAATTACGACCGTGTGGTTGCACTTGTAGTAATAGCTGTTTTTTTAATACCTAACAAAACATTAACTAACAAATTTTACCGCTGAGTCTAGAATCTGATTAGGTAGAAGAAAGTTTTATAAATACATATGTGCAACAACCTACACGGTCAATGTGCCCCCTCCACCGTTTTTGTAATCATTAGATTTTTTTTTTTACTTACCCACGTGCATTATTGGCGGTGCTTTCAGTGCTTTGCAGAAAAACAGTTTGGAATTCCTGTGTGTTTTTAAAACAAATATAATCATAAGTCTTTACAGTCTGCTTGATGAGAATTCAGAGGTAGGTATGTGTTGTGTGTGTGTAAATCCAATTATATAGATTTCCTCTTAGAAACAGAAACAGCCATGACGAACTAATATGTATGTAGCTAAATTAATTGTCTGCTTTGATTACCGAGTGTCTCAGTTGGTCATTATCTAAAATTAATTTTGATTTGTTGGCAATTTGGTATTGATTAGGTCTTTTTTTGCTGTAGATGAACCTACGTCATATACCAGACCTATTAATAACACGAAATGAGAGTACTATTATATACTATTTCCATGGTATTCCTATTCCATTCCCGCCATAGACGGCAACATTACGAAAAAATATTTAAAAAAAAAACCAGGATTCGTTGTAAAAAAATATAATAATTATAAAAAAGAAGTACTTAATCTAAAGAATAAAGAGGTTTTCGTTTAGCTTTAATGGCATCGTGATCCAGTAAATAATAACTCCATAGTCCCTCCATTATGCGTAACGAAGTCGTGTTGGCATTTATATTCACAAATGCTATTGTATGTGGTTTTTTGATTGGACACCATGGCACACACGGGCTGGTATATTCTTGGGCAGGGACACGAAGGGGCCGACGGTAAGCACATCGTTGACGTCATCATCAATGCGACGAAAAAAACTGGGAATAGAACATTTTATATTTTCAGGATATGTTTTTTAAAAAGAAGACTTGCTATTATGGGGCTAAATTTTCATAAAAAATAACCGTTGACACTGTCGCTTACGTATCGGTAGGAAAGGTTGGTACCACAAAGGTGTTTATCGCGAATTCTTTAGAGAAGATCGGAAAGAAGGTACAAGACAAGGTACAAAACACACAATAAGGCAACAAACAAGGCTATAGCTCATTGGTCTGAGTTTAATAGCGCTTGCGTGGGAAAGCTAGGTACCTAGGAGTTACCTAATTAAATACAAGCGTAGTAGATAGACGAAGCTGCTACTAATACATCGATCGCTAATTAGTGATCGATGTAGGTACTAATAGCGTTTTCATAGGTCCGCTTTTCTAATTTTTAGTAGTTTTGGGAATAAATTACTTACTTATTTACCAAGACAATAATATCAATAGGTAGGTTGTATGTACCTATGCCTACAATACCTATAAATTATGTAGATAAACATCTAGTAGGTGGGTACGTAGTGTGGGCCTAAGTTACTGAATTATGTATCTAAATATCTGCATAACTTTTTTATTAGGTACTAACACATAACAATCATTGTAGGTAGGTATGTAGGTAATTGAGGAAATAATATAAATTGTAATAGATACTTAATGAAAAAATCCCCACACTATTTAATAAATTAATTAGGTACCATACTTACATACTTAATTAAATAAAGTTTATACCTTTGCAAAGTGTCACATTAAAAAAAACTGGGTGAAAGATACACAAAACATTTAAAAAGACTGTGCCAAATTGCCAATTAATTGCATCCTTACCAAGTTTATAATCCATTATTGATTAATTAACAGTAACTACGTAGGTACGGTAAACTGTTGCACTAGTGAGCGACTAACGCACTATCACTTGCAGGGCACTGTTGTACTTATTTTATATAGCTACGTATGAGATACTAATTGTTAACAAACCAGTATTATCGGTTCGTTTCCTTTTGATAATCTGTCAAGAGCAATAAACAAGCGACATTAACAATTAAATACTGGAAAAGAATACCCTGCTATCGTCCTGCACTCCTTTATAACGAAACTTGAATAAAAACCAATTCAATTGACACTAAGTATAGCTTCGTCTCTTTGTTAAAACTATTCGTAATTTTTATTCTGCTCAGCTCAACGTCATAATCGCGGTTCTGTTATGAATATCCTTGGGTAATTTTTATTGTCATTATGTCTGGTTTTTTTTCCCATGCGATGTGGCGTAGGATATTAATTAGTAGGACTTGGCATTTGTTAGTAAGGAATCTCGAAGTATTTTTGAGCTATTTTTTAATTACCGGCAAAAATGGTGGGGCGTACAATCATGTACAGGTTCCATCCATTCATCCTCCCACGGTGTATTCCATCTTAATGGAACTTCGGACTAACTCCTCGAGTGACAGGAACCATCATGGGTCGTCCAAATACCTACTTATGCTAAGTTTTCCCACTAAATTTGACGTAACTGTTGCGTACGTAGGCGATGCGGGCTGTTGATAATACCGCATACCACGCGGAGCAACGCTTCCCTAGTATTGCGACAATAGTGAGAAACTTATCATTCATTAGGCCGTAACCGCGTCTGCATACATTACAGTCAGGCCCAAAGCACAGAATACTTATCTAATAGTACTACGTACCCAAAGTCCCCCCTTTCATTGCCTAAAACCGAATTTGTAATGTAAATGGACTCGGGAGGTGGGTTCTGGGCGTTGGATGGGTTAAAACTTTTTTCCATTTCACGAGAACACAAAAATGGGATACCAATTATATTATGTCTATATTATGTGGGTACTAGCTTTTGCCCGCGACTTCGTCCGCGTATATGTCGGTTATCGCGGACGCAGACGAAGTCGAAGTCGAAGTCGAATAAAAAGTAGCCTATGTCCTTTGTTGGGGTTCACACTTACCCTGTACCAAATTTCACACAAATCGGTTCAGTAGTTTAGGCGTGAAGAAAAGACAGACAGACAGAGTTACTTTCGCATTTATAATATTCGTTAGGATTCCGTTCAGCCGTTAAAGTTGAAAGACTAACAAACATCCATCCATCCATCCTGCAAACTGTAGCGTTTATAAGTAATAGTTGTAGGATGTATATATTTCGTAACAGTCGCAGTTGCATTATAGAACAAAACAGACCACTTCATTCAAATCAAAGAATGTAGGCCTTCACACGAAAAAAAACAACATTTACATCAGCCATCATATCAGTACGTTGTACATTCTTTTAAATTAAAAATTATGCCAGCTTTTAAACAATCAGCAATGTAATCCTCCAATATTAAAACCATGTTAACCATGATCACTTTACTTGGCTACGAGTCGGAGTATCAGACGCCCAGCATTAGACTGCGTTTCCACTAAAGACGTGCGAGGATTAGCGAGGAATGTGTGTGAAACTAACCAATCAGAGCGCCAGCTTAGTACAAGTTATGACAATGAAGCGTTATCATTGGTCATTATCACACACATCTCTCGCTACGCATCTTTGGTGGAAACGCAGTCTAAAGGGAGCGAAATGCTTGTCTTGTCCGATTTATACTGTAAACACTCCCTCAGTGAATTTAAGTGAAGTGTATAGATTAGCAAATACATACACACAGTCTTCATTACCTCAGGCTAGTGTTTAGTGGCTAACTGGCTGGTGTGTAAAAACCTAGTGAAATCATTGTCGTAGGTATCGATCGATCGACATTGCAGTTGACACAAATGTGCTAAGAACCAATAGTATTATGTATTTTGAGTATTGGCCAGATGATCGTCCATCCAGTGCCTAAAGTGCTGCACTTTAGAGTACACTTAACAAAAAAAAAAGATTCAACTAAGTAGGTACGGTCAGCAACGAAAGTCGATTACCACTTCAGATTTTTAAATCATAATTCTTGAGCAGAAGGAAATACGGACAGGATAGAAAATCAAGATTTAATAAGTCACATCGTATTTATTTTTGTGCCTTTTTAGACGATATGGGAATGTAACAGTGTTAATCTACTTTTGTTGCTGACTGTACCATCGATTCGAGTTCGACGAAGAACAAGACAATCCACAAAGACATTTCTTGACAAAACATCGCTCGCGTCAGACTAGATACAGCAGATTTCAAGATTGTAAGCTTTGAAAAGCAAAACACACTGTTGGCGACACGGTTGGCGCAGTGGTTGAGCGATCGACTGCTGCGCTGCTTGTCGTGGGTTTGATTCCCGCACGGGTCTAGCTGTTTATGTATGTGTCGAGTTTATATGTTTGTAAAACGCCCACGACACAGGAGAAATTTCTAGTGTGGGGCAACGTTTTTTTTATAAAAACAAAAAAAAATACTTATATAGGAAGGATAACTTTTGTAAAACACGCTATATTCTGTGAGTCAGTCGTCAGTATCTTCAACAGGGGTATGCCCCGGATTTTTAGAGCGGTATAAATTTTTATTGATTTCCTGATAAGATAAAACGGGAGGGTAATTCAAATATCCGGTTTTCCTGTAGCCTCGAAACTTTAAACCTTTACTGAAAATCAAGAATTCAAGAGCTAGTAACTTACTCACCAGTTAACATCACAGTGGTGCTGCGGCGGTGAGTAATATTTTATAAGGACTTGTGCGAGCTTGGGGAGCTTGTGCCCGCGACTCTTTTTCTAGTGAATCCCTATTTTTATGGTTCCGTAGCCAAATGGCAAAAAACGGAACCTTCATGGATTCGTCATGTCTGTCCGTCCGTATGTCACAGCCACTTTTTTCCGAAACTATAAGAACTATACTGTTGAAACTTTGTAAGTTGATGTATTCTGTGAACCGCATTAAGATTTTCACACTAAAATAGAAAAAAAAAACAATACATTTTGGGGGTTCCCCATACTTAGAACTGAAACTCAATTGTTTTTTTTCATCTAATCCTTACTTGTGGGTTATCTATGGATAGGTCTTCAAAAATGATATTGAGGTTTCTAATATCATTTTTTCTAAACTGAATAGTTTGCGCGAGAGACACTTCCAAAGTGGTAAAATGTGCATGTCACTTTTAAAATAAGAGAATGATAAAACTAAAAAAATCCACAGATCTCGTGCCTCTCACGACCTTCGGGTACATTGAAAATGAATTAAAACAAATCAGTATTTCACATTTTATTTACAAATTATTCTAGATAGTAAGATTTTATAGATATCCACCCGGTTGTTTACGTTACCCAGAAACATAATGACTATGTGCCAAAAAAAAAGTCAAGTGCCGTGCTCGACGAATAGCGGTCGGCAAACTTAATTTATGGCCATTTGATAAACAAAGGACTAAAGCTAAAGAAGGCACTTGTTCAAAGGAATTTCTAAGAATTTAGCCCTGTGATAAAATAAAAACGATGCAAGAAGTTAGAACACAAGTAAAATAAGACGTTTAGTGGGATAACATATTTGTTGTACGAAATCGTACAAAGTTGTTCTTATTTTGCTAGAAATCAAACTACATTAGTTTAAATAAGACATATTATATTTAATATGAACATACATGTTGTATTTTCTTACAATTACATAATTACAATTACATAATATACACAAAACACAATATAACACGAATCACAAATACGAAACAACAATAACTAATGTATCAAAATAGTATTTACAATTACATAATATGTACTATGTACATAACACAATATAATACGAATCACAAATACGAAACAACAATAATTAATGTATCAAAATAATATTTACAATTACATGCACAAAACACAATATAAAACGAATCACAAATACGAAACAACAATAACTAATGTATCAAAATAATATTTACAATTACATAATGTGCACAACACACAATATAATACGAATCACAAATATGAAACAACAATAATTAATGTATCAAAATAATATTTACAATTACATTATATGCACGAAACACAATACAATACGAATCACAAATACGAAACAACAATAACTAATGGATCAAGATAATATTTACAATTACATAGTATGCCAAACACAATATAATACGAATCACAAATACAAAACCTAAATAGCAAAAGTATAATATAATATATTAATAAAGTAAAGTATAATATATTCAATTTCAATATTATATATATATATTTTAATTTCATGTGTTGAAATGTCGCCTATGTTACCCGGGCCATAATAACAAATCGATTGACATCTCATTCATAGAAATCAAATGAATAGTTTAGAAGCTACGGAACATACGTAAATACAAACATATATGGACTGCTAAAATCATAACCCTTCCTTTTGGCTTCACCGTAGTCGGGTAAAAAATAACAATAGACAATATTACTTCTTATAACAATAAACCAAGAGCACAATAAAGTTGTAGACAAATAACACTAAACAATTTTCAATTTTACAATTTACACAAAATACAAGAAACCAAACTTTTAATAATAAGAAATCACTAGAAATATACCTATAAATATTTTTTTAAAGAAATAAAAAATTTGGAAATAAATAAAAAAATACAAAATAAATATTTATATTTATTTTAATAACAAAAGCTTTGAAGTGTTTCAATTTTTTTTTTCACCTTATTGTAGCCCTTGTTAAGACACATCTTTTGAGACCTAGAACATCTAGGTAGCCCCAAAACTCACGAGACCAGGGCGATGTCTCACTCTGACTGAAATTTGGGGGCTATACTGAAGCGACCGAAAAAACATTTTCAATGTTAAAACATTTATAAACCCAACACCGCAGAACATGCCCAGCCAACACAATGTCCAGCAATAAATAAAGAATGTCTAAATATGTATAATTCACAACACCACCTACATTTAGTATTGAAACGTTTTGAAGCGGCAAGATGCCTGCGCCACGCCTTCGTATCGTTTACGAAAGTGTACATTCAAGAATGTTAAGGAAAAATAAAGACGAATCGGAATTGCAATGTTGAGTAGCAATGCCTGAGCTAGGCTACTTCAAACCAAGGCGAAGGTGAAGCCGAAGCCGAAGACGAAGCCCAAGCCGAAGCCGAAGCCGAAGCCCAATCCCAAGCCCAAGACCAAGCCCAAGCCGAAGCCCAAGCCCAAGCCCAAGCCCAAGCACAAGCCCAAGCCCAAGCCCAGCGGAAGCGGCAGCGGAAGCTGCAGCGGAAGCGGCTGCGGAAGCGGCAGCGGAAGCGTTTTTAGCAACAGGTGGCGATGTTAGCCGCAGGTGGCGATATTAGCAACAGGTGGCGGTGTTAGCAACAGGTGGCGATATTAGCCACAGGTGGCGACATTAGCCGCAGGTGGCGATATTAGCCGCAGGTGGCGATATTAGCCGCAGGTGGCGATATTAGCCGCAGGTGGCGATATTAGCAACAGGTGGCGATATTAGCCACAGGTGGCGGTGTTAGCAACAGGTGGCGATATTAGCAACAGGTGGCGGTGTTAGCCGCAGGTGGCGGTGTTAGCAACAGGTGGCGATATTAGCAACTGATGGCGATATAACAAACAGGAGGCGATATTAACAACAGGTGGCGATGTTAGCTGCAGGTGGCGATATTAGCCGCAAATGGCGATATTAGCCGCAGGTGGCGGTGTTAGCAACAGGTGGCGGTGTTAGCCGCAGGTGGCGATATTAGCAACAGGTGGCGATATTAGCAACAGGTGGCAGGTGGCGGTGTTAGCCGCAGGTGGCGGTGTTAGCCGCAGGTGGCGGTGTTAGCAACAGGTGGCGATATTAGCAACAGATGGCGATATTACCAACAGGTGGCGGTGTTAGCCGCAGGTGGCGGTGTTAGCCGCAGGTGGCGGTGTTAGCAACAGGTGGCGACATTAGCAACAGGTGGCGATATTAACAACAGGTGGCGATGTTAGCCGCAGGTGGCGATATTAGCCGCAAATGGCGATATTAGCCGCAGGTGGCGGTGTTAGCAACAGGTGGCGGTGTTAGCCGCAGGTGGCGATATTAGCAACAGGTGGCGATATTAGCAACAGATGGCGATATTACCAACAGGTTGCGATATTAGCAACAGGTAGCGATATTAGCCGCAGGTGGCGGTGTTAGCAACAGGTGGCGGTGTTAGCCGCAGGTGGCGTTTTTAGCAACAGATGGCGATATTAGCCGCAGGTGGCGATATTAGCAACAGGTGGCGATATAGCAACAGGTGGCAGGTGCCGCTGCCGCTTGGCGGTGTTAGCCGCAGGTGGCGATATTAGCAACAGGTGGCGATATTAGCCGCAGGTGGCGATATTAGCAACAGGTGGCGGTGTTAGCAACAGGTGGCGGTGTTAGCCGCAGGTGGCGTTTTTAGCAACAGGTGGCAGGTGGCGGTGTTAGCCGCAGGTGGCGGTGTTAGCCGCAGGTGGCGGTGTTAGCAACAGGTGGCGATATTAGCAACAGATGGCGATATTACCAACAGGTTGCGATATTAGCAACAGGTGGCGATATTAGCCGCAGGTGGCGGTGTTAGCAACAGGTGGCGGTGTTAGCCGCAGGTGGCGTTTTTAGCAACAGATGGCGATATTAGCCGCAGGTGGCGATATTAGCAACAGGCTTCCGCTGCCGCTTCCGCTGCCGCTTCCGCTGCCGCTTCCGCTGCCGCTTCCGCTGCCACTTCCGCTACCGCTTGGCGGTGTTAGCCGCAGGTGGCGATATTAGCAACAGGTGGCGATATTAGCCGCAGGTGGCGGTGTTAGCAACAGGTGGCGATATTAGCAACAGGTGGCGGTGTTAGCACCAGGTGGCGGTGTTAGCCGCAGGTGGCGTTTTTAGCAACAGGTGGCGATATTAGCAACAGGTGGCGATATTAGCAACAGGTGGCGATATTAGCCGCAGGTGGCAGGTGGCCGCTTCCACTTTCCGCTTCCGCTGCCGCTTCCGTTTCCGCTTCCACTTTCTGCTTCCGCTGCCGCTTCCGTTTCCGCTTCCGCTGCCGCTTCCGTTTCCGCTTCCGTTTCCGCTTCCGCTTCCGCTTTCGGCTATCGGCTTAGCGGCAGCGGAAGCGGCAGCGGAAGCGTTTTTAGCAACAGGTAACGATATTAGCCGCAGGTGGCGATGTTAGCCGCAGGTGGCGGTGTTAGCAGCAGGTGGCGATATTAGCAACAGGTGGCGATATTAACAACAGGTGGCGATGTTAGCCGCAGGTGGCGATATTAGCCGCAAATGGCGATATTAGCCGCAGGTGGCGGTGTTAGCAACAGGTGGCGGTGTTAGCCGCAGGTGGCGATATTAGCAACAGGTGGCGATATTAGCAACAGGTGGCAGGTGGAGGTGTTAGCCGCAGGTGGCGGTGTTAGCCGCAGGTGGCGTTTTTAGCAACAGATGGCGATATTAGCCGCAGGTGGCGATATTAGCAACAGGTGGCGATATAGCAACAGGTGGCAGGTGCAGCTGCCGCTTCCGCTGCCGCTTGGCGGTGTTAGCCGCAGGTGGCGATATTAGCAACAGGTGGCGATATTAGCCGCAGGTGGCCATATTAGCAACAGGTGGCGGTGTTAGCAACAGGTGGCGGTGTTAGCCGCAGGTGGCGTTTCTAGCAACAGGTGGCGATATTAGCAACAGGTGGCGATGTTAGCCGCAGGTGGCGATATTAGCAACAGGTGGCGCTGTTAGCCGCAGGTGGCGGTGTTAGCAACAGGTGGCGATATTAGCCGCAGGTGGCGATATTAGCCGCAGGAGGCAGGTGGCCGCTTCCACTTTCCGCTTCCGCTGCCGCTTACGCTGCCGCTTGGCGGTGTTAGCCGCAGGTGGCGGTGTTAGTAACAGGTGGCGGTGTTAGCCGCAGGAGGCGATATTAGCAACAGGTGGCGATATTAGCAACAGGTGGCAGGTGGCGGTGTTAGCCGCAGGTGGCGGTGTTAGCCGCAGGTGGCGGTGTTAGCCGCAGGTGGCGGTGTTAGCAACAGGTGGCGATATTAGCAACAGGTGGCGGTGTTAGCCGCAGGTGGCGGTGTTAGCAACAGGTGGCGGTGTTAGCCGCAGGTGGCGTTTTTAGCAACAGGTGGCGATATTAGCAACAGGTGGCAGGTGGCCTCTTCCACTTTCTGCTTCCGCAGAAGTGCTTCGGCAGCGGAAGTGGCAGCGGAAGCAGCAGCGGAAGCGGCGGCGAAAGCGGAAGCGGCAGCGGAAGCGTCAGCGGAAGTGAAAGCGGAAGCGAAAGCGGAAGCGAAAGCGAAAGCGGAAGTGAAAGCGGAAGCGGAAGCGGAAGCGGAAGTGGAGGCGGAAGTGGAGGCGGAAGTGGAGGCGGAAAGCCGAAGGTGGAAGCGGAGGCGGCAAGCCGAAAGCGGAAGCGGAAGCAGAGGCGGAAAGCCGATAGCCGAAAGCCGAAAGCGGAAGCGGTAACGGAAGCGGAAGCGGAAAGCCGAAAGCCGAAAGCCGAAAGCCGAAAGCCGATAGCCGAAAGCCGGAAGCCGGAAGCGGCAGCGGAAGCGGCAGCGGAAGCGGCAGCGGAAGCGGCAGCGGAAGCGGCAGCGGAAGCGGCAGCGGAAGCGGCAGCGGAAGCGGCAGCGGAAGCGGCAGCGGAAGCGGCAGCGGAAGCGGCAGCGGAAGCGGCAGCGGAAGCGGCAGCGGAAGCGGCAGCGGAAGCGGCAGCGGAAGCGGCAGCGGAAGCGGCAGCGGAAGCAGCAGCGGAAGCGGCAGCGGAAGCGGCAGCGGAAGCGGCAGCGTAAGCGTAAGCGGCAGCGGAAGCGGAAGCGGAAGTGGAAAGTGGAAGCGGAGGCGGAAGCGGAAAGCGGAAGCGGCAGCGGAAGCGGCAGCGGAAGCGGAAAGCGGAAAATTAAAAACACAAACAAGTTAAAACGAAAGCCGGACATAAGCGTAGCGTTTATCCGCTAAAGTGATTGAGTGAGTGAGTGATTTTACATTTGTTTTGCAGATCAAAATTTTCATTTTGAATAATTTCATTTGATCTTGTTTTTTTTTTTGACAACAACCCGAACTGAGGAAAAAGACACTACAGATTGGACAATTACATTAGACAACACACACAACACATTAGAAATTGTAAATAAACAGTTACAAGAATTTAAAACATTACAAAATTAGCAAGATTAACTTCCTCAATGCCTTTTGTTTTTTTTTATATCGACGTAAAAAAAAACCACAGATCTCGTGCCTCTCTGAAAGGGAAGTCAGGTTCCACTCTATCAGTGGGTAAGTTTCCCATTATATTGGACAATGTTGTCCCCTTGAAGCGACGACAGACAAAACAGTTTCTAGCTACGTCTTTAGCGAGCTTGCGACCTCCTATAGGCCAGTAGCGCTCACGGATAGAAGAGAGTAAATGTTGTGGTCCAGCATGCAAGAGCTGGGTGTGCTTAGATTGAAAAATTAGTTTTGTTCAATAGTGATCAGATTTTAGAACAATAGGATGTCTTTTTTCATAGGGGTAGGCAGACGTATCAATGCGTCCACCAACACGAAGTAGACCTGCATCATCTACAAAAGGATTTAATGAGCACAGGTGAGTATTATAATACGAATCACAAATCAAATAATAATCAAATAATAGCAAAAGTAGTATAATATATTCAATTTCAATATTATATATATTTTAATTTCATGTATTGAAATGTCGCCATGTTACCCGGGCCATAATAATAAATCGATTGACATCTTATTCATAGAAATCGGATGAATAGTTTAGAAGCTACGGAGGAACATACGTAAATACAAACATATATGGACTGCTAAAATCATAACCCTTCCTTTTGGCTTCACCGTAGTCGGGTAAAAAATAGCAATAGACAATATTAGTTTAACTTATAACAATAAACAAAGAGCACAATAAAGTTGTAGACAAATAACACAAAACAATTTTCAATTTTACAATTTACACAAAATACAAGAAACCAAACTTTTAATAATAAGAAATCACTAGAAATATACCTATAAATATTTTTTTACAGAAATAAAAAATTTGGAAATAAATAAAAAAATACAAAATAAATATTTATATTTATTTTAATAACATAAAAAGCTTTGAAGTTTTTCAAATTTTTTTTCACCTTATTGTAGCCCTTGTTAAGACACATCTTTTGAGACCTAGAACATCTAGGTAGCCCCAAAACTCACGAGACCAGGGCGATGTCTCACTCTGACTGAAATTTGGGGGCTATACTGAAGCGATCGAAAAAACATTTTCAATGTTAAAAATATTAGATGTACATTACTATGTAAACTTCAACCGAAAATTTGTTTGAACGAGTTCTAGTAAGTACTTAGTTTTTTTTAATACGTCATAAATCGTAAACCGCAATTTACCTTTCATTTAATCACTCAAATATAAAAACTTTTATACATAATTATTATGTTACTTGCTGCTACAGAACCCTACGTGGGCGAGTCCGACTCGCACTTGGGCGCTTTTTTTTATACACTGCGACTCCCAGTAAGGGTTATAATTTTGTAACGACGTCCTTCTAAAAGAAGATCTTAACGTGTAGCTCTATTTCTTTATTATTTTTATTTAAAAGATTTTTATCATTAAGATTTATTATTAAATACAACAGTCGAATTGCACTGCAATCAATAAGAAGGTAGTTTCGTGCCGATGACCTGGGACTGGGTGGTACCGTCGCGCAATACCATAGTATAGCAAGCACCGTGACGCCCCATTGCGTCACCACGCACAGTTTGGCAACCCCTGGCTTAGTGCACTCAGGGCAAACAGAATAACCAAAGCGTACGGTCATTTCTGAAGAAATTTAGTGATTTGATAACAGTTTTAGTGAAATGATGAAATAAACAGGCAGGACTCGCAAAGCTCTATTATAGTGATAAATGGATAAACTCGGCCGTCTAGCCTAGAAAGATGAAAGCAAATGGGAGCCCCGGACACAAACTCAGTCGCACGTATTTGTTGACTATTGTGTACATATATGTATAAACTCAAATTCAAACTCAAAATCATTTATTTCAAATAAACCATTTACAGGTACTTTTGAATTGTCAGAGTCAGTCAGTCAGAAAGTTGAAGCTAGTTGCTCGTTCCAAACAGTAGGTTTCTATGGAGAAGATCTTATAAACACATCTTGCACAAACACAAGTTATGCAGCTGTGTGCACAATTAACACGAAACAATACTATCAAGAAAGGAATTTCCTGCAAACAGCGTTTCACCGTTTTATAGTATTTCCGATTCCATAAATAATACGAAGCTTGTTCGTTCATTATGATTATGATACACACAAATCATAGCAACATGTTAAATGTGCTCGCGTCTTTACACATATTGACGTACTCCATTGCACTAAGTTAACCGAGTATAATGTAAAATTATTAATCATAATTATAATTATTTTTATCTGACATGTGATCGCTGCTGTAATTACAGAGTTAGATGCACGGATCTAGAAATATCAGAAAGAAGTATACTTAAGACGCAGACAACATGCTGAAGTGTGGTCACTGTCAGACTGTATAGAAAATAAAGAGAAATACAAAATATTAACATTTTTTTTTAAAGAGTAAGTATGGAGTTTCTTGCCCATTCTTCTCCATACGAAACAACATTTTGGAAAAAAAAAAGTTTTATGACGTTCAGAAGTGCTTTTTATTGATTACTCAATAATTAGTTGCATAATCCATACTAATATTATAAATGCGAAAGTAACTATCTGTTACGCTTTCACGATGGTTTCATCGTGAAATATGTATGAATGTATGTATATGGTTATATCGGTATATAATTATGTATGTGAGTTTACATCTTTTTGATTTTATAATTATTACTTTTTTGTTATGCTCCCGCCTGTTAACTCTTCACCACCCTGGGTTGACTGGTAGAGAATGCCTAAGGCATTAAGTCCGCCTTTGTCCATTTGTGCATGATGAAGTATAAATAAATAAATTAGCCTATAGCCTTTTGAACGCCATTGTCACAAATACGTGACAAGCAAGCGCGTGCCCTGTAGGCTGTACGCCACGGTCACGAATATATGACAGGCATGACAGATGAATTACTACTCCATGGTAGTACGTTTAGAAACGTACTACAATGGAGTAGTAATTCGTAGCTCTGCGCAGAGGGCACGTTTTTTTTTTTGACGTGGCGGTCAATAGGATAGGGAGTCTATTTGTCAGCGTCTTAATTTATGATCATTCAAGTTCAAGTTGTATGTATGTGAGTGACGGCCATGACCTTGTCTTATGCATCTTGTTTATATATTATGTCCATAGTACGATGGAAAATATTATTCTGGTTTTCTCAACATGTCTGTGATCCTGCTGATAGACACATTCAAATGGTCATTAAACTTTCCTAGTTAGATGTTTCAGTCGATGCGCGAAGAAAGTTCTAATATTCTTTCAACCGAATTTCAGTCGCGGGTGTCGTGGCGGTCATCCTCAATGGAGACTAGCCAGGTCATCATCATCATCACCAGCCGAAAGACGTCTACTGTTGAACAAAGGCCTCCCACCATACAATGCTACAACGAGCGGAAACCTGCCGCTTGCATCCACCGGTTACTCGCGACCTTAACGATGTCGTCGGTCCATCTTGCTATTTTTAAAATTTCGTCATTCCTACACGATCCCATTGTCATTTTGCTAAAAGTTCGTAATCTGCTAAATTCATAATGGTCGATCATTGGCCGGTCGAATTAAAAGCAATGACTGCACAATGACGTTCTAATGGTAGGTCACTGATCAAAGGAACTGTCAAAATTTTAGCAGATTACCGCCTAAGTCAGTCATTCATGTGTAATTTTGTACGAGATTACCATTCTATATCATTTTTTGCAATGGCGTGTCAGTGGTTGACCATTGGAAAGTCATAATGACGCCATTATATTAGTAGATTATTAAACTTGTCAAAATCAACAATTATGAATTCAATGATAGACCATTCTAACACTATTGTAATAGCAGACTTGAGGCCCTGGTGGGAGGGCCAGGTTCTCAGGAGATCGAGATATAATAAGTACAGTGCACAAGTGTGTGTGAACACAGGTACACTCCTTCCCTCACTCGTATTCTCATAGTTCGAAGGAAAATCAATCCGACACGACCGGGGAGAGATCAGGGGTATGATTCTGTAAGACCTCATTCTAAACTTCGAATCTGAATCCGCTGTGAGTTCCTTGATTGGCATTCTAAAAACTCGGGCGATAATTCGAATTTACACTAGCGCCACCCTTGCGAGCGTGTCAGCGAATTGAACTAAATTGACAGGGAGATTTTGATCGATAAAGTATAAGATGACATAAGAAGTGTCAATCTGTAAGGTAATTTCTCCGTCACTTCGGCGCTCACTTCGCACTCGAACCCGATTCAAAGTGTGAAATATATCAAGGTCGTTTTGAACCCTATGCGAAGTGAGAGTGAATAGTGATGTAAGATGCGAGTTGTTGTTTGAATTTAACAGAATCGACCTACAGGCCCAAGATCAACGGCATTACGTACTTTCCGAGCCACGGGGGTGTCACACCACTGACTTCCAAACTCCAGGCTGAATTCCTAATCCTCCTAACCTGGGCCTTACATCAAACCTAGAACCCCATGCTCAGCCCTCATGCCCTTGCGACTATGCGACCAACGGTCAACGTGGCAATTAATCCAAAAAGCCTACTTACTAGTTACTATACCCTGTTCACAATATATATATATATATATAATAGACATAAACACAAACCTTTTTTACAGTCCCTTCAACCGATTTTTACTTCTATTCCGTAGGCTTAAGGATGACATTAGAGGCAAAAAAGTGGTTATAATAACAACTGTTTACTGCAGTTGCCATTTGTCATGCTACCAACGTAATATAAGACAAAATCGGTTGAACGGACTGTAAAAAAGGTTTATGTAAATGTCTAATCTTATTGTGAACAGGGTATAGATAGATAGATACAACGATCACATTAAGCTACAACGATCTGTCAAAGAATCATGGCAGGATTTGTACAAAAAAAATATATTTAGAGAAGTTGAAATTCTAATTCTTATACTCTTGGGTACCTAAAGAGTATCTTCAGGCATTTACAATATTTTTGAAAACCCCGCAATAAAAATGGATGTTAAAAGTGATAAGCTCATTATTTCAGAACAAAACGGCAGCTGACAGTAAAAGTGACATTGCGATCACAATAGATCAACTCTCGTCGCAGTGATATCACAGCCGCACAAACCAAAAAAAAAAAAAAAAAAAATGTGACGCAGGTTTAGCAGTTACACTGAAATTGCATGGTTTTATGGGAAATATAGTCACTAATAATGATTATTTTTTTCCACACACTTGTCACATCACTTGTCTGCCAATTTAATAGACTCGTTACATACTGTCACTTGTCATTTTCTTTTATTTTATTTTATAAACACAAAATGGGCAACGAGTTTCAACGAAAAAGTGATACCTATTTTATTTTCGAAATATTTTAATTATGCGGGGGTTTAAAAATAAGATAATTATTTCAATCTACGATTTGAAAAACATTGGAAAAATTTTAAACCCTCTATTTTTTTTATACAAATGAATGTACCTATGGATCTCGCCGTGATTCTTTCTTTGATAGATTTTCAACTTTATTCCAAAACGATAAGGTTCATATTCAATTGGAAAGCTGACAGTTTGGTATGGCTTGATGTGCTGGCGAGTTGCACGCGTTGCGCCATGAACGTTCAAATGGATGGGTACTGCAGAAATATTTTTAGTGATTACACAGTAAACGCATAATAGGATGCAGCTGGCAAGTGACATTTATCATAATTTGCATACGGTTCAAATATAAAATTACGATGATGCAATCTAAAAAACTACACGGCAGTTGGGGCCTAGGTGTCGACAAGAGGTTCCAGTTTGTCAACTTTTCAACAAAAACAACATTGCTAAATGCAACTCTATCAAAAAGTTATACTACCAGACTTTTGGGCACTTGTCCCATTAACAACGATGTGGACGAGTTTTTTTAAAGACACCTAATTGAGTTCCCTTTTTTTAAAATTGTACAATTAGTTACACGAATTAGCTGACCTTTGCATAAATGGTTGAGATTTTCTAGTAAACGGGTCGAAAGAATTTTACAATTCTTTTTTTTCTACCGCTCAGCTAATTGAAATAACTGTCTGTATCATAGGTAGGGTTGCCATCCGTCCCGATATATCGGGACTGTCACCGTCATTGGGGCCTATGTCCCGACAAAGCACTATTACGTCCCGTTTTTTCGCGCGGTCACGGCAATTCAAATACGTGCGCCAAATTCTACTGGGCCGAACTATTTTAACGCTAAAGACCACCTAAAATAATTTCCGATTTTCTTAAAAGTCCGATCAATTAAATTTATTTCCTATTTCTGCAATCAAATGTGAATTTGTTTCACAAAAATTTAAACAGCGTGGAGATTTAATGGTTTTTGATGACAAAACCCAAAATATTGCAGTTAGTTACAAATAATGGCCAGTTAAAAATATATAATTTATTTTTATTTTAGTTTATTATAGTATTGTGTAAGCAATTTAATTAAACATGATTAAGGCATCTTTGTCATGAAACAATAAAATAAAAATGATTTTTCTTTTAAACTGGTCATCATTTGCAACTAACTGCATCTCAAACCAAAACAAAACCATCAAAAACCATTAAAATTTTGCTAAATAAAAATTATCACACTTCGTCTCAGACAAGTTCGGTTCAAATGGTTATAAATAGTCTATACTAGCTCCGCTTTACGGCTTTGCTTCGATCTACCAAACACCCTGTATATTTTTTTCTTTTTGCGTCCCGATACGAGGCTTTCCAAATATGGCAACCCTAATCATAGGTATCTAATAATATTATTATTATTTAAAAGTTATGTGTATATTTAATTCTGATCCTACTAAGAAGTAGGCCTAAGAACGTCGGAACTGGGTAAAAACGTCTTTAGGGAAAATACCTGTGGTCACAATGACATTTCATTATGCAGACACTAGGACCAAATTCACTGAATGATTAATGAACTGAATGATGAGCAATTTTAATACCTACTTATACTAAGAATATCGTATATCGTGCTAGGTAATTAAAAAACCTTTACCTGTAATATTATTTTTCTTTTAATTAAATATCGTTGCCTCACACTAGTACATTTTCCTGTGTCGTGGGTGCATTTACAAACATATAAACTCACCTACCCAAACAGCCAGACCCGGAACAACTATCTGTCATGTCATACAAATATTTGTTCCGTGCGGGAACCGAACCCTCGACGCGCAGCGCAGCAATCAATCGTTCAACCAATGCGCCAACCATAGCAATCTTTCTTATTTCTATGGCAACAACCGTATCGTCACTAAGTATGTACGTAAGCAATGGGGAAAAGGCTACAACTAGGCCTAAGTAAACGGCTGATAGTACTGTATGACATCATTTTATGTTCATGAATTACTGGGTCAGGGAACTGAAATAAACAACAAACGTAATTCCACAAATAAATGAATGTATTTACTGTATCGAGGTATTCTTGGAAGAATCGAGCGCAAATAAATATTGCGGATTTTCTGTAAATATTTACGTGTTTAAATACATATTTGCGGAATTAAGCCAACACTGACTGACTACTTAGGTACCTATTATTAATTTCCACATAAGTGTGGCAACGTATTGTTTTCCTTACTTATCAACGTGAAGTAGGTAGGTATCTCATACCTATCTACTCCAAGCAGTGTTGTTGTTATACCTACTTTTAGGTTACTGAGCTGATGAAATAGGGTATTTTCCTCTACATGAGAAAAAATCTATAAATATATTACTGAGATAGTTTAGGCAAAAAGCAGTTGGAAAATGTTAGTAATGTTATTTTAGTTCATAAAATAAATTTTAAAATTCAATTCAAAGTTTCCAGTTTTTTTAATCTGTCTTAAAACACCAAGAAATAGTAGCCGCCATATTATTACGTCGTACGGCTATGTAAACAAAAAAGTGTCAACTGTCAGTCAAGCAATTGGCGCGTATAGGCTTTGTACAGACTGACAGCGTCATCAACTGCTTACCCCCTACGCATTAAGATTTCTTCGGAAAGGGGGTTAGCAGTTGATGACGCTGTCTGTACTTTTATTATTTTCGTAACCAACGTATTTTCTTTAATTATTACACCTATTACAAAATATGTTTATAATTATTTTTAAATTATATGCAATAATCATACAAAATATCAGCTCATTTGACTACACAGCAAACTGTCGTCATTTCCACAGAACAATATGGCGTCCACTACGAGGCGTTTTCGTCAAACTACGCGCGAAATTTGAAAATGTAAAAATAAATGTGATTTTTTTAGTTGCATTTTAGCACTACAGAATTAAATTGAGACACAAAAATGGGTGTAATACCCTATTGTCTCTATCAAACAAATTATCAACTGCTATTAAAACTAAGTTAATAATAACTTAGGTTGATAAAAGTAATAACTATTTAATTTTTCTCGAAATCGTCTTCATAAACTTACTTCCACCAAGATTGGCGGTGCTGAAGTTAGCCGATTAGCTGCGCAATGGATCTTCAGCTAATCGGGTAACTGCAGGACCGCCAAGACACAGTAAAGACGATTAGATAGTACTAATACTTATACTGTGGTAAAGATATCTTTACTGTGGCCAAGATACGTCGGCCGTACTGTACTTATTATAAAGGTTGCTCAAATGGTTTCGACCAGAATGCATTGGCATTCTGGCATTCTGGTCGAAACCATTTGATTCTAGAACGAAGTCAGAGTTTTTAAATGGAACATTTAGTATGTTTCATTTAAAAAGTCTGGTTTCGTTCTAAAAGCCTTTCGAATTTAGAAGCGATAGAAGACTCGCAACAGAGAAACGTGATATGAAAGAGAAAAGAGTCGTGATATTATCATGACGCCCATGACGGTTGACACTTGACAGGACGAGACGGAAGAAGAAATCGTGTAGTGGAAGATAATGATGATACAAGAAACTTGTTTTATTTCTATTCAAAAGAATGTGTAGTGTACTAGTGGCAAATATAGGATATTAAGGAACCCTTGGAGTCCGGCTCGCACTTGGCCAGTATTTATTTGGTTTAGACGTGGGTTAGACATTCAATCGTTCACCATTCTAAAGCAAAAAAGGTTGCACTCCTTTTAAAAAATATTGGACGTTTAATAAAGCCGGCGTTGTTTACAAACTTTTTGAACTCATTATGGGCCGGTAGCACCAAACAGGTAAATAAGATAATACAGGAAATATTGTAACATACATTTTTTATAATATTTCCTGCATTATCTTATTTACGATACCTGTCTTATACACGTTGTTATCTAACCGTACATTTATACTAGCCTAAACAATAAACAAAGAACCCGGTGGTAGCATTTAGTGTGGGTTAGGTAAGTAAGTACTTAAGTACCAATATTACCGTATATAGTTATCGTAAGTATATAAGTTTTTTAGTATATCTTGGACATCACTGACATTGGTGAAGGTAAGAAGGATAGTTAGATTTATAATAGAGTAGCGACCAGCCCCGGCTTCGGACGGGTGCAATGTAGATCAAGCTTCCTCTTGAATCACTCTATCTATTGCTGATAACTTCATTACAATCCGTTGCCTAGTTTAAAAGATCTATGTACAGACAGCGGATCGATTTTGTTTCGTTTCATCCTTCCATCCATTCATCCATCGACCCATTCATCCATCCACCCATTCATCCATACGGATGCGCGCGGTGCGTGTGTGGTGTGGCTTGGGTGGCGTGGGTGTGGCGTGTCAATGGAAAGTCATAATGACGCCATTATGCTAAGATTATCAAACTTGTCAAAATCAACAATTATGAAATCAATGATAGACTATTCTGACACTATTGTAATAGCAGACTTGAGGCCCTAGGAACGTTTATAAAAAGGTGACTCGGTGATCGATATTATAGAAACACTGACGGCTTTGCTGAAGCTGCCATTAGGGAGCACCAGCAGCTGTCTCAGTGTGTGGAAGTACTTAGGTACGATCAGCAACAAAAGTCGATTTACACTTCGGATTTTTCAATAATTATTATTGAATTACAATTGAAAGTAAATACTGAAAGGATCAAGATAAAAATAAACTCTTACCCATGATCTGAAATACGGAAAATCACTTGAATTGTGTAACCATTTAGATGGTGAAATAATAATAATAAAAATCTGTGGGGACATTTCACACATGGCCGTCTGACCCCAAACTAGGGAGACCCTGTACTATGGGTGTCAGACAGCTGATATATGTACACAAATACATTTTAAATACATACATATATAGATTAACAACAACCAGACACAAGGCAAACACAAGTGCTTATCAGGCATAACGTTTACCGTGTGCGTTACCCCAGCAAAATAATGTCGAAAATAGTAAATTAAATGTTACAGGCAATTAGTTGTCCAGCTTCTGTAATTGCTGCGCACATTTTTTTTGTTGCACATATAGATTTTGAGTTATTCCACAAAAACATTTCCTGCTGGGGTAACGTTACCGCAGCCAGACATTTTCTTTTATAATGGGAATATTGAAATAAATATTAGCCATATAATTAGTAGCCTAGACGAGGTAAATGTTGCAACTTATTTTGTATTTGTTCTTCCTTCGACTGCGATGTTATTCAAGATTTTGCTGGAGTAACGTTTGTGGTTTTGCTGGATCTCTGCTTAATTAAATAACCTTTGAATGGTGCATTATTTTGGTTTTTTTATTACCTAACTAATTCAAACTAATTCGTAAGAATCGTGTAAAAAAGTTGATAAGAATCTGCTTATCCGTTTCAGAGATCCAGCAAAACCACAAACGTTACTCCAGCAAAATCTTGAATAACATCGCAGCCGAAGGAAGAACAAATACAAAATAAGTTGCAACATTTACCTCGTCTAGACCACTAATTTTAAGGCTAATATTTATTTCAATATTCCCATTATAAATGAAAATGTCTGGCTGGGGTAACGTTACCCCAGCAGGAAATGTTTTTGTGGAATAACTCAAAATCTATATGTGCAACAAATTTAAAAATGTGCGCAACAATTACAGAAGCTGGACAACTGATTGCCTGTAACATTTAAATTACTATTTTCGACATTATTTTGCTGGGGTAACGCACACATGTTTACCCTATAAAAATTGAACACTGTTGATTGACTTTTGTTGCTGATCATACATCTACTTACTAGTAACTTATTATGAGCACCGAAAAACGGAATGTATGGTAGAGTATCGTTTGAACTAGAGTCTAGACAGTAGTCACGTATGGTCTATGGTAGTGCCTCCGTAGGTTGGTAATAACACCTGTACCAACACTACGAACCTACGCTACACACGGAACGAAAATGAGTACACAGAGACTATACCTAATAAATATTTAAATGTAGCAGTTTACTTGCACAACTGCACAAGTATAATGTTTGCACCGAATTAATGACCGAAAGTTGAATTTAAATTACAACTAGTTGTTATTGCTAGAATCGAAACAGAAATTTTAATAGGAAAATTCCAAGAAAATTAACTACACTGGCGGGCATAAAAATTAGGCCACCATAAGAATTATTGGTCCCACGTACGGATTTAGATTTTTTTGTTTATATTTACTCACAATCGTCAAAGCGTATTCAAGTCATTGAAAGACGTACCTTGTAATTGGTATGCATGCAAGGTATAAATGCAACCGGCCCTAAATTTACCTACTGTTGCTCACAAAGCAGTAATTACAATTTTCCCGTGAATACCCAGATTGGACAGTGGAATGGGATCAGTAATCTATTCTGTTCTAATGAGCTGTATGTATTTATGGAGCTGAAAGTCATAAAAGAGTGTAGTACCACTGCAGGAATAAACGGTATGCACAAATGCTCAATGTGCCATGTCCGAAAGGGTGATCTTTGGAGGTGGGTCAGCTTTGTTTTGAGGAGAAATCAGTTTGGTTTGCTATGTACTCTAGTCAAAGATTAAAATTTTTAAACTCACTTGTGTCATAAAAATGTGATGATCATGAAATACATTTCATTTAACAAACAAAGTCAGGCATGGCACAAAATATTAATAAGTCATTTAAAAATCACTGAAACGCATAATAATGAGGAACATTTTTTGAGTGGCCTAATATTTATGCACGCTCGTGTAATTGGAGTTTTATAAAATAATAATACACAAGCTAGACCATCAACAAATATTATTAAAATAAATGACGGCAAAAGTCTTAGAACCGAAGACAAACAAAACATGACGCCAAACTTATTTCCTAAAATAACTGCGTTAAACAAAGTATGTGACTTCCTCAAAATGTTCACACGTTGTGTTGTCTGTGTCGTCTCGCCGTCTAAGTAAATATGATTAGCAAGAACCACTCGGTAATAGCTGGTACTTTTCTGACGCACACCGCTGTGGGGATTTACAATGCGAAAAGAACCTTGTTTTTCGTGTCTCGGGAAACACTTTATTCATATAAAAACGCTTGTCTTCAACACAGATCATCATTACATTCGACGCCAAGATCGAGCTAAGTAATCCCGACCACGTTCTCGTTTCGAAGTGTCGATAACCTTTGGCATAACAGCTCCTGAAATATAGGCTGCATTTTATTTTGTGAATATTTAGTACAATTTTAGGACGCGACTGAAAAATATGGATTTCAAATTCGGTAAGCATTATCTAATTACCTATATTATTTGATTTACTTTTCGCTCCATTAACAAAAGGATTAAGATGAACGCATCAGTATTTCCAAGGTAACGTCAAATCATCACTTGATGTTAAATAGGTTATTCAGAGAATAGATTACATAAATTAGATTCACTTTTATTATATTTTTATATTCATATTAACTCGTCCTGACAGCCCACAGGCGAAAAGAGTTTACCTCACAATCCAAACCAATACAAATAAGGTTGATTTTCTCTTGTCAGCCAGTCTCTATAGTAGGTACAGTCAACAACAAAAGTCGAGTGACACCGTTACATTTACATATCATTTAAATGACACAAAATAGTACGATGCAATCAATACTTTTTTTGTATCTCCGGTTATAGCTAAAATTTTATTTTAAATTGATTTGCGATCATTTCGGTATTTCAGTCTGTACAATAATTCTGATTATGATAATCAATAATTATAGTTGCTGAACGTACTTACAGCTCTTCCCTTAGCATATTAGCACTTTCTTTAAAATGACCATACATAACCGTCGATACCGACCATACACAGTCGTTACCGGGGCCGTAAATGGCTACTCAGGCAAACTTTCCACTTTTGCGATGAGACAGTAAGCATCATGCTTTTGTGAATACATATTTTAATTTTATCCTTAAGAGGAAACACAAGGGCGGTTTTTCCATACAAACTTAGTCCCCTGTTTCCTCCCTGGATAATGCCAGTAGATCAATTATTTGTTTTTTAAATATCCATGGCTACTATTGGCATGCCCGTATGTTTTCTTTTTTCTCATAAATGTATTATTAAAAGAGATATGAATACTCAAAAACCTTAAAAAAAGCCATGATTTTCCGCTGTGTTCAAACATTCAGAAAACAAATTTGACTTGATTATATAAAAATACAAAACATAGGAACACGGCAAAAGCCTTTCTTTATTTTTTAATGAAAAAAGTAGTTAAATCGGTTAAGTTTTGGAGAAGAAATCAGGGGACTACGAATCATTGATTTTGTGTACTTTTAATAGGTATTTTCGGTCAAAGCTGCAGTTGTCTCTATCGCGCTCTGCGGTTCTGGTTGGGGCATCGCGCGACAGCAATAGATTTTACAAATACCTAATTTTCAATTCTCTAGCCCGTGGTATTTCCTCTTTTATATAAAAATGAATCGCTAAATGTGTTGCTAAGCGCAAATCTCGAGAGCGGCTGGACCGATTTCGCAAATTCTTTTTTTGTAATATTCCTTGAAGTACGAGGATGGTTCTTCCGGAGAAAATTTTAAAAAATTACCTGACAAAATAAATACCTATTTTCTATATTCCCATACAAAAGATTCAAAATGAATCGCGTGATATAGGTGTAGGGTAGGTGTAGAGTAGGTGGTGTAGGGTAGGTATAGGGTAGGTAAATAGGCAGGTAAATAGGTAGATAGGGACAGGACAACGTCTGTCGGGTCAGCTAGTATTATAATAAAAACGAAAGTAGAAAATTATTTACAAATCCATTAAGATCAATGAATTTTGATATTGTATGAGTGCTGAGTTGATGAGTATATAAACACAAATAGCTAATTTATTATGGTCTGAATTTATGATCGAAGGTCTTCAGACATTCTATTAGACGCAGGATGTCATGAAAATTGTAATTTGACGCTTCATAATTAATACTTACCTAATAATTACTAATGTTTGTGATTTCTCAGCACTCTGCTAGTCTATTAGGTACTATATTCTAACTAGGCACACCTTCTTCAACTTGGAATTCGTCTATTAAAATCGGCTCCTATCAATGATCAACATAACAACCATACGTATAATAGAAACTTAAAAACATAAAAAGATGATTACGTACCTACCAAACTACCTACTTTGTTTGTTTTGTTTTCGAATTTATCAGTAGGTATTAATGAGAGTAATGTCAAGGCGAAATATTTGTAGTTACTATGCGTCAGTGTTGTCTCGATATGTTATGAAATGTCACAATCAGATCTAATGAGGTACCTACTGCTACGCAGGGTCACTGGTCAATGTCTTCCACTTCCAGAACTGACTTTTTAGCATTACAATTCAGCCGAAAATTTACCACTGCTGAACCATATCGTGACGACGACGGACGTCTGGTTCTATACTTCCTGCATCGTGCAGAATTCCTCAAACGCTGCTGTAACAGTAGAATACCAATTACAAAACAATTTATATCGTACCGATATGATCGTACCTGTAGCAACTGCATCATCACAGCCCTATCCTCTTCATTCTGTTCCTTATACTTCTCCTTGATCTTGCGCAGTGTTTACTGCGCTATCCCTGCTTCATTCCCTTCTCGCCTCTCTTCTGTCTTCCGTTGTGTCCGTATGATAAACTAACTGTATACCTTTGTTGTTCACAGGTGTACTGCTGGTCATTAGCGCATACATCTGCACTTCGCAAGCGCTGCCGCCGTGCACGTGCACTAGAACCTACCGACCAGTCTGCGGCACAGACGGAGAAACCTACAGCAATAAGTGTATGCTGGACTGCGCCAAGTACACTTCCAACAGCGATGTTACCTTTGCCAGGGAGGGCCCCTGCAATAATTCGCCACCCGCTCCAGTAGCTTGTGTATGCGCCTTCAACTACCTCCCGGTGTGCGGCACCGATGGGACCACTTACTCTAACCAGTGCAGCCTCGAGTGCGAAAAGCAACGTAGCGCAGGCCTTGAGGTGAAGCATACAGGAAAGTGTACCGAGCAAGTCACTGAAGGGTTCACCTGCTCCTGCCCGAGGCTGAAGAAGCCTGTCTGTGGAAGTGACGGCGTCACCTACGACAACGACTGCCTCCTCAACTGCGCCAATGCAAAGAACCACCAGCTGAGCATCTCAAGCGTTGGACCTTGTGACAATACAGTGAAGGTGGTCAACAATTAAGTTCTAATATACTTTAGGTGGTTAGTTTGTTTTAGAAGTTCTGCGATAAGCATTTGAGTTCTTCAATAGTCGTGTTTATATCGCAACTGTTTTAATTTCGACTAAGACTTGTTACCTACCAAAACACTCTCGAACACTCATATGATTTAGGATAGATTTTTATACAGTTACGATCTGATGCATTTTATTTACCATCTTTAAAATGATGTTATGTTAATTGTCATTTTTAGTTAATATGTTTTTTGCTATTTATTAAATCGACTCGAAATCAAAGGAAGCGTTTTATTACCTATTCCGTTTTTGTTATTAATTCACCACTGCCACTTGGTCATCCGTCTCCGGTCGTCGGTCTCCGTGTACAGTAGTTTAGTAAAAAAATATATGTACATGTTTGCATAAATTTATTTTATTTATATATTTGTTCTACGGGCTCTAGTTGCCTGAAGTAAATTCTACTAATTATATTGTAAAAGTGAAAGTTTGTGAAGATGTTTGGATGTTTGTAACTCAATCACGCGTAAACCGTTTAACAGATTTGGATGAAAATTGGTACATAGATAGACCTATTTCATAAATTAACATATAGAATACTTTTTATCCTGATAAATAACTGTTCAACATAAATGTTACTTTGACAAAGCTTTAGTGCTGAACTTTATCAATAAATGGCACTGCCTTAACTACAGAACACAATAAAATCTCGGTAAATCGTTCCCGTGGGATACCCCACGGGAACGTTAAATTTAATTATTTTTAATTCAGTTTTAATTAGGCAGAATTATTATGACTTTAGTTCAGATTGTTTCAGTGGATGGTGTTGGCTTTAGAATGCGCTATGGTTTCCTTACTGTGATTTAATTAATGGAGCAGAGTATCAATGTTAAAACTTCTTTATTCTAAAGAAATTTAAGGGTAGTCCATCTGTGTTTCATGTGATAATATTGAAAACGACTATGCTTACTTTACGGATTACGATTCGCTTTAAGAATAGCAATATGTTGTTTTATTAATGTTTGGTTTAATTTTATTAATATGACTCTGCTATTCTCATGGACTCTGATTTCTTTTGCAATTCGGTTTTACTGTTATTTAATTTTATTAAAATTTCGATATTAATCGATTTGATTTTTGTATTCGTTTTCTTGAAGATTTAATTTGCAGTTCCGTCATACCGAAGTTACACAAAATCGAAATAACATTTGAAACTCAAACTCAAAATCATTTATTAGGTCTTTACATATGAAATTGCCGCTCGGTATCAAAAAATTAAAAATAACTTTTTTTAAAACAAATTATATATTTAGTCAATCGAAGTATGCACCATTGTTATCGATATACTTCCGCCATTTTATCGGGAGCTCATTGATCCCTTTGGTAAAAAAATCCTAGGAGCGAGAATCGATGAACTGCTTGAAGGCTGTTTTAACTGCCTCATCAGAATTGAATTTTTATCCTTGTAAAAAGTTGTCCAAATTTCGGAATAAGTGGTAATCGGTTGGGGCAAGATCTGGAGAGTATGGTGGGTGACGCAGAGTTTTTAGTCGCAGCTCCTCTAACTTGGCGACGGTCTGATGTGCAGTATGTGGTCGAGCGTTATCCTGAAGGAGCAATGGGCTAGAGCAATTTACCAGTCTCGGTTGTTTAATGGTGAGCTTTTCCATCATTGTTTGCAACTGTTGACAATACATGTCTGCAGTAATCGTCTGACCTGATCTCAAGAAGTTGTAGTGGATGACACCAGCACAGGACCACCAAACACTAACTAGAATCTTCTTTTTGGTCAGTTTTCGCTTGGGGCAAGGTTTTGCCGGTTCTCCAGGGTTAAGCCATTGTGATGATCGCTTGCGATTATCGTACACGATCCACTTCTCATCACAAGTGACAATACGATTTAAAATTCCCTCATTATTGTGACGATGGAGCAAAGAAGCGCAGCAACCGATGCGTGTTTGTTGGTGTGCTTCAGTCAATTCGTACGGTACCCACTTTTCGAGCTTTTTTACTTTTCCAATTTGACGCAAATGGATAATGATTGTTTTGTCACTTACTCCAAAGGCTGCTGCTAATTCAGAAGTGTTTTGAGATGGACCCGCTTCCACTATCGCCTTTAATTCTTCATTATTTACTTGAGTATCCGGTCGTCCACGAGGCTCATTTTGTAAATCAAAATTTCCAGAACGGAAACGTTGAAACTAAAAACGCACCGTTCGTTCGTTAGCGGTGCTTGGCCCGTACACGTCGTTAATCCTTCGAGCCGTTTCTGCTGCACTGGTGCCACGGTGGAACTCATATTCGTAGATACCGCGAATTTTTAATTTCTCCATTGTTGTTGCTATAGCAATTTTCAAGCCCAAACAAATGACGTGAAAACAAATGAAACACGAATTTTAGAACAATATTCTTTGGTCTATAATTTGAAATAATTTTGAATTTGGAATTCCTATTCAAACACAAAATATTTGATTTCAAAGTTGCCAGTATTAAGTATCGGCAATTTCATATGTAAGGACCTAATATTTAAATTAAACCATTTACAGGTACTTTTGAATTGTCAGAGTCAGTCAGTCAGAAAGTTGAAGCTAGTTTCTCGTTCCAAACAGTAGGTTTCTATGGAGAACGAACGAGCAAGAAACTCCATGAACATCATTCATGTTAAATCTAAGGGTACAATGTGAGAACAATGTAACAAGTCTTGCATGTTAAAAGAGGTCTAGAGAAAAATATAGTTATAATAACAATTCAAACCAAAATTTAGAATAACCGAGGCAGCTAAGTATGACCAGTCCCAACCGACGGCGTCCGTTCACGAACATGACGCATGGATCGGCACCATTTAGCTCAACCATTTTGAAGGGAACCGAATGATCCAACACATGCGCCACCGTCAGCGAGACATTCAAGTAAGCATGACTCCCCCAACCGCCCGGGCATATTCAAGTCAATGAGAGGTATATCTCGTAAATGGTAGCTTTAAAGAACATAGTGCTCACACTAACACATTGAGTTTATACAATGCAAAGATAATATAGATCTACATCTCCAGCACCTCCAAAAATAGTTAAAAATGCTAATCAAGTATTTTTCTTTTTTATCTCTTTTAGGGAGGCTTACAGACAAATTACATAATAATAGTTAACTACAATAAATTATCCAGTTGCTAATAACAAGCCTCCACAGATGTTTAACAAATATCGATAGCCGAACAGTTGAAGTTTATTGTGTTACATATAATGCAAGTTGGTAAGTTTTACTATTTACGCTGCTAATAACCACATTATACATTAGATTGAGAACCACTAGCCGGTGCATCATTTACAAAAAATGATTTGGTTATGAGCGTTCTTACTGTGCTCGCCTTAGTGCAAAATAAGTCAATATCATGTTCGGAAGATACCTCATTGAAACTCCGAGCGCTTCTTATAAGAAAAGCATTACACCTATAATTAGTGGTGGCAGGAGGCACACCTAGAAGCGGCCTTTGGCGTAACCCAGTAGGATTTTTGCGTAATGCTAATTTTGATACCAGCTCAGGGCAGTCAACCGAGCCATTTGCTATGTTAATCAAAAAGCACATATCATTAATGAGTCGCCTGCGATCCAGTGGCAGAAAATGGTACCTCTTGCAACGGTGACTGTAATCAATAGAAACTTGGTGCGCCCTATAATCGAGATATCTCATAAACTTCTTCTGGATACCTTCAATACGCAACTTGTAGGTCTCGTATTGAGGGTTCCAGACTTGAGATGCATACTCCAAGTGGCTGCGTACGAACGAACAGTACAAAATCTTGATCGGCTTCAGAGAACGGAAACAGGCTGAGGACCTGATTATAAATCCTAGTGCTTTCGAGGCCTTGTTCACAATACTGTCGATGTGTTGATCAAATAGTAATTTGCTAACCTGTATAAATAATACCTAAATCCCTAATGCTGTTAACTTTGCCTATAATATGTTGGTTCAGACTATAGGTTGAATTTACTGTAGACTTCCGACGCGTGTAGGTCATGTGAAAACATTTGAAGACATTCAATTGGAGCAGCTTACGTGTGCAATATTCATCAAATCTATTAAGATCAGCTTGTAGCTGGCGAGTATCAGAGATATCACGTATAATTTTATGAACCTTCATGTCATCTGCGTATAGTAACACGTAAGAATGATTGAAGCAGTTTATAAAATCAGCAATAAACAGAGTGTAAAGTAAGGTCCCCAAAACTGATCCCTGTGGTACACCTGAGGGGACCGAGGTCCAACCTGAAGTGTAGCCTTGTAGAACCACAGCCTGACTCGGATTCTCAATATAAGACGAAAACCATCTATAAAGGTTCCCACGTATTCCGGCTTTGTGTAGCTTCTCAAGAAGCAGACGATGGTCAATACGGTCGAAGCACTTTCTGTAGTCGGTATAAATGACATCTACCTACGCGTGTTGTTCCATACCACACGATATAAACTCATATTAAGTTAGACGTAGTGGATCGCTTTTTGAGAAATCCATGTTGTTCATCGCCGAAGTTACTTTCCATTGCTGCATATACGTCGTTATACACTATACGCTCAAGGATCTTTGAAAACAGACATAACTTAGATCTTGAGCGATAGTTCGTAACATCAGATTTGTTACCTTTCTTGTGAACAGGGGTGATGAATGCGGATTTCCAGATTTTAGGAACTATACCCTCAGAGATGGATCGATTGTATAGGATACACAATGGGGCAACCAAACAGTCAGCACATTGCACTATGAATTTCGGGGGTATGAGATCCGGGCCACCTGATTTAGTAAGATCTAAAGACTTGAGCAACTTCAATACTCTAGAATGAGATATTTCCAACGTACTTATAAATGCAACACTATCAACACTACTAACACTACTACAAGTCTGTAGAGATGTACCAGCGACTGGACCTGGTTCCTGGAAAGTGGAGTGGAAGTACGCAGCAAATAAATTACTACTATCCTCACCAGTACTCGCAGTGACGTCACAATACTGCATGAACTTAGGAATTGCATTGGAAATTCTTTTACTTTTTATGTATGACCAGAAAGATTCTGGATTTTTGACTATCGATGATTCTATTTTATCCATGTATATATTGAAACATGTGTTTTCCAAGTTAACAGCTCTACTCCGTAAGAGGGAAAAAGAATGAAAATCAGAGATATTACCATACGTTTTGTATTTACGATGATACTTGTATTTTTCTCTCAATATTTTTATCAGAGCAGAACTGTACCATAGTGGATACGAAGATTTTTTAACACATTTAAGAGGGATGTACTTGTCTCTAAGTTCATATAATTTGCTGTAACACGACGCCGTCTCTTCGTGTGCAGTAGTTTTTAAGTTTATTGTTTTAAAATATGTATTAGTTTATAATTATTGTTTTTATGCTTATGTATGTATTGTGTTTTATGGGCCTGAGTTGCCTGAAATAAAGGATTAATATTAATAATAATAATAGCCCAGAGTATAAAAGGCCAGTCCAGTTTATTTTGCCTAGTTCAGCTCTTATGGCCACATAGTCACCCCTGGAAAACATATATCAACGTGTTATGTTGTCTGTTAATTTATGAATTTCAACAAAATCAGATTGAATTGAAATCGGTTTATGATGCAAGTCTACACTGACAAAGCTAATGGATCGTGACATTCACTAACATTCACAGAGTCATTAGAAAAAACTAAGTCCAATATCCTTCCGTTGATGTTCCTCTCACCGTTATATTAGAGACAAGTTACAAGTAATACAGGCATCAAAAAAATCACTCAAGTGTTGACACGTGACGTTTCGCGAAATCAATTCATTGCTACCAGTATCGGCACCCACTATCCAGTCCACGCCATTGCCGAAATTAAAATCTCCTAAAATTATGAATTTGTCCAACGGGTGTGTTAAAATTAAGTGTGTCATGTTGAAGTTATTTAATTGACTGTAATAAGAATTACCAAGATTCTGTTTATAAAGATAAATGGCGCAAATGTGCAATTTATAAGTAGTAGCTGGCCGACATCGTTTTAGAACAAGCGATACCCAAATGTCCTCAGCAGAACTACACCAATCAGGCCTTTCAACTACAGCAAGCTCGCTTCTCACAGCTATTAAAACACCGTACGGGAGTAATCACGATCTCGTCTGCTGACCATGTATCGACCATCAAACATCTTACTGCTGAATATATCATCTACCAGCCACGTCTCGGTAAAAACAATAACATCATACGAACTAAGTAAAATTTTACGAAAGATATTGTTCGTTTTCGTACGCAGGCCACGTACGTTCTGATAGTGTATGTTAAGAGTAACCATTTCTAAATCTAACTATAATAAAATAGGTTAATAAACAATTACTTTGCATGAATAAAATGAAGATGCATAGTAAAAAGCGCAATAAGTTTTGTTCCATAAGAAATAAGTAAACTACGAAGGTAGAAGCTAATAACTCACGATAATTTAATAGGCACTGCAATGCACAGTGTCCGACAAATTATATTTTTTAGAAGTGTACGCTTAATGACTTATGAATAGAGACAAAAGGTGACAAACGAAAACAAGATAAGAAACGCTCGGGGCAGATGGTATTAACAAACACGATATTGCATTCAAACGTATGCCGTAACAAAATAGGCCTAAGGGCATAAATACATTGACACAAATTATATGAGTAAAAATAATATCTAAAAGACTTACTTTTTAGCACCGTGCAATGACACAATATATTCAGGAAAACGACAGTAGCACACTGCTTTATGTGGTTCTCAAAATGTACATACAAGGAAATAAATTTTGAGTTTTTCATGAAGTTTCCTAGTTGAGTTATGCAATTTTCGTGAGATCCTTTTCCGATTTGATAAATATTACCGGCGAAGTGTCTATTTTCCTTGCGTGGATCTTTGCATGCCTGACCCATATAGTATTATGTTTAACACAATACTATATTTACTTTTTATAAGAAAGAAAGAAAGAAAGAAAAAGCATTTATTAGCCCGCACAGGACGAAACACACAAATAACAACAAGGTTTAATATTATTACAAAATAAAAAATAAGAAACGAATCGGTCCTGTACGATGCAATCATGTATCACAATTGATGTTTATATTATAATAATACCTACTTGTTTTTATACTTTATATGTATCTTACAGTCTTTATGCTCGTCTTGTCTACAATGTGTGTTTCAGATCATAGTTCCTTTTATTTTACTTACATTATATTCCAAAGCTATGTATTTTAAATCACTTTTTATAAATCTGGAAATTAAATAATGTTTTTGCTATGACATGTTTGTCAATGACAGTTGTCAATCTTGACAATTGTCAGTAATACTTCTAATAAGTTTACGGCTTAAATAACGTAAAACCTCCAAACTGATGTCGAATATATGTGTGTATGGCTGTATTTTATACTAAACAGCTGGACACCCCCTAATGTATCTGGAGTTCTTTAAAATCTTAAAAGCACTAATCAAATAAAAATAACTGGCAGTCTACAATAATTGAGTCTAGCCGGTACTATAATACCCCGCTATATAAGACCAATACGGGCGTTCTAAAAATAGAATTCATACTTGGATTATTATGAATTTCGGAAGAGCGGACAGGAAAGAAACCTGTCAAATGGGTCAGTCCAGATCTCGCTGTCGCTTGAGTAACACGCTGATTACTTATACGCTACTAACTACAAGTCTACCGGTCCACAATCAAAAGTCGGTAACGGGCCTGAGTCGTGCCGTCGTGCTATCGCGTGCTCCCAGGGCGGGTCTTACTGCTAAGATCCGCGCCGTCCCAAAGCTAGGAGCCGATCGCGGCAGTCTTATCTTCGGCCGATCCTGTTTGCCGGCCAGGCTGTGGAACCTTTTAGCCTGGAAATATCTGCCTAATCGTAGTGCGTCTAGGTTAGTGCTTATTTTAATTCTATGTTTTTGATACTCATCACATTAAAATCTTTCTTGTGAGAGCTATTAAATTCTATCGTACAATTCTACATAGCTTTTTATTTCATAAAGCACTAGAATTGTTACACCCATACATATTGAAAACCCGCCTCTGACGCCATTTTTTGGTTTTTAATAACAGGAGCTTATTTTTCATAGTAAGATGGTCATTAATGAATATCCTCTGATTCCCAGATAGACCAAACTGGCTTCCCGTTATAGGTGAAGTCTTGAAAACGTATCTCGCAGCAGCGACAAAATCGTAGTAGCCTTAGTAGCTATGTGAAGGAGGATTTAGGATTTTTTTGGAGGAAACTATTATTGGTTTAGTTTGATCTTTTTCTCTCGCCGGCACCCTGGCAACAAAGTTGATTTGTGTCTTGGTAATGGGATAATTTATCTTGGCACCGATTTTGGTAATAATTTCGAATAGGTTTTCATTGTTCACTTGCGGCATGCCTTTTATTTCCACGTTATTCGATCGCGACCATTGATGTTTTATGTCAGACTCTTCCTCCAACTTATTAAGACGATCTTGAAGTCGATTTATGTGCTCCTTGACTGTTTCCATCACAACTATGCGCTGCTCCATTTCGCAGATTTTATGTCTGAACTCGTTGACCGTCTCCTCAATCTGCTGGTGTAAGGACGATTTTAGTTCAGCGAATTCTGTTCTTAGTGCCAAAATCTCTTCTTTAAGTCCGTCCAATGGAGCAAGTTTTGCAGCCAACGCTAGTATTTCTTGTAAGACTGCGGATTCTTGGTACAGTCTTGGCAATTCCAGTTCTAATAGGCGACCTAGGCGAGCCAGGTGGGTTGGCGGTAACTGTAACTACGCCTGTTGGACGAACAGCGCCAGTTTGCTTACAGTTCATGCATCGCCAAGTGAGTTTTCTATCGCCAAGTTTACGGTAATCGGCCTCTGTAATACCCGCACATTGAAAATGCAGCTCACAACTACATACCGTGCAAGGCACCCCATCTGACATGGATTCGTCACAGGCTCCGCACATTCGTACTCCTTCCATTGCGTACTGCAGTGCGATTCTGTAAGAATTCACCCGCAAATTCGAATCCTATCTCATTTCCGATTTCACTTACCTGAAGTGAAAAGTATTTGGTATTCGCTAAAATAGTAACGTAATAATAGTTCGCTTCACTTAAGTTGGTACTCAGTGGCGCTAGCGGAGTAGTTATCGAATTACAGTATACCTAAAACAGTTTTCACCGCGGAATCAGACGTGAGAACTGGAGTGAGTTCTTACAAAATAACATAGCTGGTACGTAAATAATTTGTTCCAAACAATAAACAGTAACAATTCTAAACTTTGAGAAACACTGTTAGAGCTTTATAAATCGTAAGTAGGTTCAAGCTTAACACGGCCGTAAGCAACAGGGTCTACGACCGTACTGATTAATCGATGAACCCTTATGGCTGTGGAGCTAGACCAGCATCCAGCCAAGCATTTTTATCAGTAATGTAATCACTCAATTTATAATATGCTCGGCTGCATAGTGTGCGTTTAAACAAGACTTAAATTTTGTCTCATTTAGTTGAACAATGTGGGGAGGTATTTTATTGTAACACTTTAAACAGTACCCCATGAATGAAAGACGAATCTACTTTAGCCAGTCTGAAACCTGGTTGAACTAGTTGGTCCCTATTTCTGTACCTCAAGTAAGGCGTTATTTACGTTGTCAAGATTTTGAGCCCGTCTATTTATTTTAAAAATTAATGACGTGACGTGTGTGCTATGTTCGAAGTATTATGTTTCCATAAATTCATCATACTAATAACCATATTATCAGGCATTCAGGCACCATTCTAAGCGTAGGTAGACAATAAAAAAATATTGTGAAAAAAAAATTGGTGTACATTTTTACCATAAATGACATTTGCTGTTACTGTTAATTACACAGTTGATGTGTATTGTAGTCTTTGCAATTGGTTATCATTTTACTATTATTTCGTTAATAAACAAAAATGGTTTTAAGTGGTCCCAGTAATAAGCATGCAAACAAGGAGGCTTGCTTTGAAGCAAGCCTCCTTGTTTGCCTGCTTACACGCTGCATACTTGAGTATGCAGCGTATAAGCAGGCATACACATGCAGCATGCAAGCAAGTATGCAGCGTGCAAACAAGCATGCAGCAAGCATTGTTTCTTTGGGCGGCCCCCGCGAACTTGTCGTCGTATATGGTTGTAACGCTCACCAGCGGGCCTTCAAACCACTTGCTCCTCAGCTCGCGGGCCACCCCGCCACGCCTACACTCGTCTCTAGTAAGTTAAGACAAGAACTTTAAAAGATTTATATCAGACCAAGAAGTTTATAGATAAAAGTGGAGGCAACACTCTAAATACCTAATTGAAACCAACTGTGGGCAGACGCTCTCTTTCTGAATGCATACATAAGATAAAGAAAACACATATCACTGTCTCGTTCTTATGTATGCAATCAGAAAGAGAGTATCAGCCCACAGTTGGTTTCAAGCTTTTGTTCAAAGTGTTGGCTCCATTTATACCTATATCTTCATGTATCAGACATTAGACATGCAGACGGGTATAACTCGCGGCACACTCTTAGCAATCGAAACTCCTCAAACCTTACCCAAGTAGCACAAAAGTGCTTTATAACAGCATTTCTACAGTGCACCGTGAAAATATTGGCTGTATAACCTTGCTGTATAACAGCGTAGACAGCGCATCCTCTGCTTATACTCTAATTTGGGCACATATTATTAAGCACAAAGCTGTATAAGAATTCCCATTATTAAATAATTGAATTATATCAACATTATATTAGCGTTTATGGGTGTAACAGTCATCCCAAGAGCTGGAATTGGCCTGATTTACAAAGCACGTTGTAGGGTGTGTGGATACTTAATGAAAAAACTAGATTTACGAAAGGGTGAAGGGTGGGGAGACGCATCGACCAAAAATACGTCCGTGCGCAATCATACGAAAAGTGTACTGAAATTGCAAATGGCAGCGCCCCGCGCCGCTAAGCGCGCGCCCCTCTCCCGCTCGCATGCGTCTCCCGCGCCTTGTGTGAGCCCTGGATTTATTGAATGACCACAAGGAATGAAGGTACTTAAAATATAAAATCACTACTCTCACGCGTCGCCTACATTCCCCTCCCCAGTGCTGCTACAGCACTCATCACCCATAGAGATAGGCGCGACGCGTGTGGCATTCCGCCGCAGAAGGCCGGATTTTGTCTTGACATCGACCACTCGAACGCGGCCATCTTTGCCAACTATTACGGCCTGTATCACACCTTTCGGCCATACATTTCTGGGGGAGTTAGGGTCCACGATCAGCACAAGGTCTCCCACTTGCAAGGGTCTTTGTTCATAGTGCCACTTACTTCTTGGGCGCATATCAGGCAGTACTTCTCGTACCCAACGTTTCCAAAACATATCGGCTAGTTTTTGTGACAATCGCCATTGTTTTCTGAGGTAGGTATCTGACTCATCAAAAACACCCAAAGTAGGTAGGTTGGACGATGTTCCCAACAGAAAGTGGTTGGGGGTCAAGGTTTCATGACTGCTTGGTTCCACTGCGACGTGAGTGAGGGGGCGGCTGTTTATCATTTGTTCTACTTCGGCTAATAATGTTTGAAGTGTCTCATCACGTGGCGCTCGTTCCTTCAATACAACCTTAAGTGCGCCTTTTACACTTCTTATGAGCCGTTCCCAAGCCCCTCCCCAGTGAGGACTCGCAGGTGGAATGAAAACCCAAGTGGTCGCCATACTATAGGTCGTTACTCCTTCTTTGAGTTTCTCCGTGTCCAGCTCAAGAACACATTTCTTCAGCTCCGTGTCAGATCCTCTCAAATTCGTACCATTGTCCGAGTACAAGTACCGTGGCCAGCCTCTTCTAGCTGCCATTCGTCTGAGAGCCATTATTAGTGCGTCTGTGGTCAGCTGGTTCACTATCTCAATGTGGATGGCTCTAACGGTGAGGCAAGTGAAGATAACACCATACCTCTTCTCTCGATGTCGGCCAACGGTTACTTGTAGGGGTCCAAAAAGGTCAACGCCGGTGAACGTAAAGGGGCGATGCTGATGAGCGAGCCGCGCTTCAGGTAAGTCACCCATTCTGGGTGGATGAGGCCGCGCCCTCTTAATTCTACATAACATGCATTTTGAACTGATATACTTCACTGTAGGTCGTAGTCGTATAATCCAGTATCGTTGTTTCAGCTCGTTAACGACCATTTCCTGGTTTCCGTGGCATGCTTTTACGTGGAGGTACTTCACGATGAGGTGAGTGACATGGCAGCGGCCATGAAGTATCACAGGACGTTTCACGTTGGTAGGTATCCCCGGTGCGGCATCAATGCGGCCAGACAATCTCAGCAGGCCGTCATCGCCAATAATCGGCGTCAAGGTAAGTAATTTACTTTTTTTATCTAATGTTTTGTTATGTTTCAGGTTGTGCAGGTCATCTGGAAAAGCTTTCATCTGGGAGTATTTCAACAACATGTTCTCAGCACGTTCCATCATCGCACCGTCTACACAAACACTAGAAACTTTCTTGCATTTATCTATAAAAGATAATACCATACACATGGATCTTACTAGTCGAAGCCATGAAGAAAACCTTTCTGGTTCAGGAACAGCAGGTAAACACACAGGTGCAACGTGAATATTATTTATACATTCCAGGTCCACATCGCGAATTTCAGGTAGCTGTATCTTTGATTCTTCAGGCCACGATCGTTCTTCTTCATATAGGAATGTCGGCCCATATAACCACTCATTATTCAATGTTTTTATTTCGCAGGTTTCTCGAGTGGCGACATCGGCGATATTCAACTTCGTAGGTATGTATTTCCATTCTTCAATTTTCGTCAAATCGTCTAATTCGCCGAGGCGGTGAGCTATGTAGGCTTTATAACTTCGTGTATTATTACGTATCCAGTGTAAAACCGTAGATGAGTCACACCAGAATATTTTTCTTTCAGCCTTTATTCTATGCTCGTTTATTATATTATTAGCCAATCTTCCCGCCAAAACAGCTGCTTGTAGCTCTAAACGAGGCATCGAAACATACTTTACAGGTGCAACTCGACATTTACTGGACACAAATGCAACTTGAATATTTTGTTTACAATCGATCCAACGCCAGTACGCGGCGGCGCACATCGCTTGAGACGACGCGTCACAGAAAACATGTAACTGTAGGTTCGTATAGCGCTCGGTGAACTGCGCCGGCGACGCGCTATTCGGTGCGTGTGCACTGAGGTCGCGCTTCACGCTGTCGCCCGTAGGTACTGAGCGGCGGCGAGTACTTCTAGTTGCCGACTCGTAATGTCGTGGTAGGCGAATTTTATCAATTTGTGTCATAATGCTCAGCCATTCGGTCCATTTTATAAATATTTGGTCTGTTATTTCGTCGTCCCAACTGATTCCAGACTTCCAGGTATCTTGTAAAAGGATCTTGCCTTTGATTGTGATAGGCGAAAGAAATCCATAGACATCGAAGATGGACATTAGTACACGTAGCATTTCTCGTTTAGTGGGTTTCTTTTGTCCAAGCAATATTGAAGTGGGAATTCTTTTGAATGACACATCGAATCCTAGGTTGTCATTAGTCGGAAACCAAATTAAGCCGAGTGTACGTTCTCCGTCATACAGTTGCCCATTTTTAAATATCACAGACGTTGATTTCAGGTTTTCAGTAGGTAAATCTTTAAGTACAGACTGCATATTAGACGTCCAGTTTCTAATCTCGAATCCACCTTGTTTGTGGACGAATGTGACGTCATTCACAAGTTGATTAGCCGTTTGTTCATCGGGTAAGGAGTCTATATAGTCGTCGGCGTAGTGTTGTGTAAGTACAGCTTGCACGGCGGCCGGCATTGTTGACTGAAATCTTTCGGCGTTTTTATTCTTTATGAACTGGGCAATGAATGGGGAACAGTTCGCGCCAAATATTAGGCTAGTCATGACCCAAGTTTGTACGGGTTTATCTGGTGATTCACGCCATAGAAAGCGCAAGGCATCTCGATCAAGATCTCGTATTTTGATCCTTAAAAACATATCTTTTATATCGCCCGTGATTGCCACTTTATTTTCTCGAAATCTCAGCATTATCCCGTACAGTGAGGTAAGTAAGTCGGGACCTTGCAGTAAATAGTCATTTAAGCACATGCCATGGTTCTTAGCCGCGGCATCAAACACTAGTCGTAGTTTTTGTTTATTGGGGTTGTCGACTCCAAAGTGCGGTAAGTACCATATTCTATTCGGATTTTTAGTTTCAGTGAGTGGTGATGCGAAATCGTTACTGAACAGGTGGTCGATTCTTTCTTTGTAACGCTCTGCGAAGCTTGAATTTGCTTTCATTTTCTTTTCGACTCCTTTCAGTCTAGCGAGTGCATTATCGTATGAGTTAGGCATCTCACCAAATGCACCTTTCCACGGGAGACCCACGTACCACCTTCCATCTTTCAAAGTGGCCGTTTGTTGTAAGTATTCCGTAGCTTTTACATCTAGTAGGTTTTGGCGGGGCTTACTAGTAACTCCGACAGACTCCATTTCAAATGACTTTCGCATCTCATTTTGCATTTCTCGTAAGATATGCTCACATTCATTGTTGTCTCCTTCTGACAGGAACAGAGTAGACTGCAGCTTCATATCGTGATCAACAGCGGGCTTCGTGCGCATGCACCCGTGCATGCACCATCCTAACGGAGTGCGGGTAAAATAGGGGTCAGTAGGTTTACCCTTAATTATTTCCAATGGTAAAATTAGATCGTAATTGTCCTGCCCTATCAAAAGTTCCGGTCTGTATTGACCATCACAAATTATATTTTTTATTTCAGGTTTCATCAGTTCATAATCACTCATGTCCACGTTAGTAATATTTTGTACCGGTAAGTTCATATTTGTTACACTACGCGCACGAATTGTAAACTTATTTCCTTTACAGTTAGAAAGTTCAAGGTCGAGTACCTCACTTTGACATATCACTTCGCTATTGTCCCATGCACCGCACACACGCATAGATTGTTTATTACCGTGCAGTCCCACCTTCGACGCGAGCGCAGCGCTTATCAACGTCACAGTTGACCCGTCATCAAGGAGCGCGACACTACGAAAAGTACCGTTAGGTCCGTGTAGGTAAATAGGCACAGTTTTTAGTAACACTTTACGGCAGTTCACTTGGAGATGATTTACAGTTTCCACTCGCGATTCAGTCTCAGGTTCGGTTTCAGTCACATCGGTTATATTGACACTATTACGCGGCTCTGAGTTTTTGTTTACAATATAATGCAACAAACGATGGTGAGATAGTCCGCAGTTGTCGACGTCACACACCGGTGCGGTACAAGTATCTTGTTTATGTTGTGACGTCAGACACTTGTAGCACATACCATGACGTTTTACGAATGCCCAGCGATCTCTGCGTAATGATTTTTTAAACTTTCTACAGTCTTGTAGTAAGTGCTCGGAAACGTGACAGTACCGACACTTCTTATCACTTTTTTGTTCATTGTTCACTTGTTCACTGTTTACCACTAGAGTACGATGTTTAGAGTTTTCGTTATTACTTTGTTTACTATGATATTGTATGATCGATAAATTCACAGATGTTTTTGTAATTTTCACAGCTTCATCACTCAGAAACTCGGACAAAATGAGCAGTTTCGGTTTCTCTGTGTTACTGATAAGAGGATAACAGTAATCAGCCCACTTTGAGACCAGTATCATCGGTAGTTTCGAGAGGATGACCGATACAATGTTCATTCCTTTTAGGTATTCTTCACGTCCGATGGCAGTCACAGCAGCGACACAGTTTCTTACTTTCACGGAGAACGGGATAATATCCTTCTGATACTCCTGTGCCATGGGACGTAATTTACTTATGTCCTGCAGAATCCTGGAAATTATTACATCAGGATTACCAAACTGCAGTTCCAGTGTGTTCATTACATCAACTGCGGAGGTAGCACCAATGAGTAAGGCCGTTACCGCTTCTTTTGCTGGCCCTTGTAGGCTCCTCCTCAGACGCCACAAGTTTTCTTTGTCACTAAAATTGCACACTTGAGAGGATTCTTCAAATGCTTGCTTGTACTGAAGCCATTCAAGCGGGTCACCAGAGTAACTGGGTAGGTCCCTCGGTGTACACAAGCGATTAAGCATTCTGTCATTAGATCTGCTGGCACCGGTAGCAGATGCAGCGGCAAGGTCCTTCAGAGCAGTCGCCAGGGCTCGCACGGTTTCATCAGTGCCACCAGCAGCTGGTGGTGGCGGGCGTGCTTCGAGCGCGAGTTCCGTATCGGGGGGTTGCGGGCCGGCGGGGCCCACATTGTGCAGGTGCAATTCCTGCGGCGCCGGATGCAGCCCGTCATCGCGGATGCCACGAGTATTCATCTCCTGCCGACTGCTTTCCAGCCACTTTTCCACTACACGGTCATTTGTATATTTTTCTGAGGGTAGACTGCAGCTGCTGCCGCCGTCTTCCAGTTCAGCGAGGTCCGCATCGAGTTGTTTGTCGATCAACTCCATTCTAATTCGAGCCTTTGCTTGAGCGGCCTCAAGTTCCAGTCTTTTCTTTTTCGCCGTAATAGATGAAGTTGATGATTTTTTATTGCGGGTAGACTTTCGCACACTTTGGGCTGTAAAAGGTCCAGGTTGATTTTCTTCCATCTTGTTCCCGGGTTCAATAGGTATTACAGCTTCCTTCGGAATGTCTATGTGTTCGACTTTGCATTGTTCTCGAACTTGCAATTGTTGAGCATCTTTTTGTTGCGCTTCATTTTGCTCCTCTTCCGTCCTTCTCGCACTCCTAGTCTTCACCATGCTTCGCGGTGGTGTATGATACATCCAGAAATCCGACTCGAAGACCAACTAATGTAGGGTGTGTGGATACTTAATGAAAAAACTAGATTTACGAAAGGGTGAAGGGTGGGGAGACGCATCGACCAAAAATACGTCCGTGCGCAATCATACGAAAAGTGTACTGAAATTGCAAATGGCAGCGCCCCGCGCCGCTAAGCGCGCGCCCCTCTCCCGCTCGCATGCGTCTCCCGCGCCTTGTGTGAGCCCTGGATTTATTGAATGACCACAAGGAATGAAGGTACTTAAAATATAAAATCACTACTCTCACGCGTCGCCTACACACGTGTTACCTATATTACAGCAAGAAAGACGAATGTGTACATTTTATATGCTTTTACACAGTTAAATATACACTCTGAGCCAATTGTGGAATGCAATAACTTTATTATTTATTTTTCTTTAATATGAACTGACAATTTGTTAAACATAAAGTGTAAGTGTTGTGTGCAAGATCTCAGGTGCCATTTGTAAGAAAATAAATATAATTTAAGGTAAGTAAAACATCTATTTCTTCCTATTCTGTTTGAAATCTCATTGGGGAGGTAACTTTACTGTGAAATACAATGGTGAAATAGCAAACATATACACACGTCATAAATCACACTAAAGCTTTACGTATTATTTCTACGTTTGCTCTTTGGTCTTGCATTTATAAATGGTCATAATTTTTATTACAGACATATTCACAGCTAGGTGCCTATGACATTTTGATGAAAAATTTGGAATCAGTGCAGCCAGAGACCATACAAGTAGTGGAGCAACAGGCGACAGTTCAAATAATTAGCTCAGAAAATTCTGACACATTGATACCTATATAATAATAATAATAATAATAATAACTGCTTAGCCTTGAATCCTCTAAGCACACTGCTGGAGAATTCAAGTCTAGGCTATAGATTGAAGAGAGGAGGTCAGGTAATATCTCACCTCCTTTACATGGATGACCTAAAACTCTTTGCCACCAACAGTTCACAGCTGATGGAGCTACTGAAAGTAACAGAAACCTTCAGTAGCGCCATCAGGATGGAATTTGGCGTGGACAAATGTGCGGTCATGCATGTCAAGCGAGGGGAGATTGTGGAATCTGAGGGAGTTCAACTTTCGGATTCCATAAACCTTAGATCCCTCTCTTCAATTGAGACCTCCGCCATACCCAAATATTTGGGTATGGCGGAAGCATTGGGCATCAATGCTGCTGACATGAAGCAATCGTTGAAGGAGCGCTTCTTTGGCCGCCTGAAGAAAGTATTAAATAGTCTTTTGTCAGGCGGAAATAAGGTGCGCGCCTTCAACGGGTGGGTCATGCCGGTCTTGATGTACTCTTTCGGCATACTCAAATGGACTCAAACGGAACTCGATGCCCTGGATAGGAGAGTCCGTACATTGTTGACAGCGTATCGGATGCATCACCCACGGTCATCGGTAATGAGACTGTATATCCCGCGGAAGTGCGGAGGTCGTGGCTTCTTAAATGCTAAGACTCTGCACAACCGTGAGATATACAGTCTCAGGGAATATTTCCTAGGAGCCGACGTGGGGATGCACCGAGATGTAGTTGCAGTGGACAAAGGCCTCACCCCGCTTTCCTTGGCTAAAGAGAACTGGTGCAAGCCTGTAGTGCTTGAGACTAATGATCGCGAGGAGGTTTGGAAGAGTAAGGAGCTTCACGGACGCTTTTTCCGGGCCCTACACGGGCCCGATGTGGATTTCTTAGCGTCCGTATCCTGGCTACGATTCGGTGATCTATTTGGAGAAACCGAAGGTTTTGTGTGTGCAATTATGGACGAAGTTATTTTGACGAATAATTACCGGAGATTTATTGTGAAGGATGGCACGGTTGACATTTGTCGGGCATGTCACCGGCCGGGTGAATCAATCCGTCATATTATCTCTGGATGTTCTCGTCTTGCTAACGAAGAGTATTTGCACAGGCACAACCTTGTGGCCAGGATTATCCATCAGCAACTTGCTCTGTATTACAACCTCGTGGAATCAGAAGTTCCATACTACAGGTATGTGCCCGATCCAGTTCTTGAAAATGGTAATGTCACATTGTACTGGGATCGATCCATCATCACTGACAGGACTATTGTAGCCAATAAGCCTGATATAGTGGTGGTGGATCGATTGGAGAGGCGCGCAATGATTATTGACATAGCTGTTCCTCATGACGAGAACCTCATGAAGGCTGAGAAAGACAAGCAGATAAAGTATCTTGACTTGGCCCATGAGGTTGTCGACATGTGGAATGTGGACTCAGCGATCATTGTGCCGATAATTGTTACAGCCAATGGCTTAATTGCCAAGAGCCTCGACCAACATCTAAGGAGGCTCTCGTTAGATGGCTGGATCAAGGGCTTGATTCAGAAGGCAGTACTTCTGGACACGGCCCGCATTGTCAGAAGGTTTCTCTCTCTGGAGCCCTGACCGCCGGTAGCTTGGACCCTGTTCCCGATACCGGTGAGGTACTATTTTTTTATATTTTTAAATGTTTTTGTTTTTATATGAATATTTAAAAATGTAATTTAATATGTATTGTAACAATTCTGATAATTTACGAGAAATAAAAGGCTATGCAGAATTGTACGTATTGAATTTAATAGCTCTCACACGAAAGTTAAAATGTGATGAGTATCAAAAACAAGTAAGTATAAAAATAAGGACTGACCTAAACGCACTATGGTTAGGCAGTATCCAGGAGGATTATGATCCCCAGCCTGGCCGGCGTACAGGATCAGCCGAAGAGAAGTCTGACGCGATCAGCTCGGGGACGGAGGCCCCCCCAGGCGGTCAGTAGGACCAGCCCTGGGCAGCAAGAGGCACGCGACAGCTCGACTTATCCTAGTAAACCGACTCTCGGTTGCAGACTGGTAGACTTCAGTAAGTAGACTCCAGCAACGTAAGCGTATGAACAATCAGCGTGTTCATTAAACGGCTCCAAGAACTAGACTGCAGCAACGTAAGCGTATGAACAATCAGCGTGTTCAACTAACGGCTCCAAGAACTAGACTGCAGCAACGTATGCGTATGAACAATCAGCGTGTTCAATAAACGGCTCCAAAATCCAGACTCCAGCAACGTATGCGTATGAGCAATCCGCGTGTTTATCAAACGGCTCCGAAATCCAGACTGCCTCTTTGACAGGTTTTGTTTTCTGACCGTTGTTCCGAAATTCGTAAAAAATCCAATTATGAATCTTCTTTCTAGAACGGTCAAATCGTTTTTTATATAGCAACGGCCAGACTCAATAATTGTCGAATGCCTGTTGGTCTAGTGGTCACTGACCCTGACTGCTAAGCCGGAGGTCGTGGGTTCGATTCCCACCCAGGACAAACTTTGTGTGATGAGCATGATTGTTTGTTCTGTGTCTGGGTGTTTATCTATAATATGTATGTATTTATAAATTATATAAGTATGTATATCAGTTGTCTGGTTACCATAACACAAGCTCTGCTTAGCTTGGGACCAGATGACCGTGTGTGAGTTGTCCCAAGATATTTATTTATTTATTATTTATTATATTTATTTTTATTTAATAATAGTGCGAATTAGATCTAAAGGAACACACGATAATACAGCGGGTGTTCAGCCGTTTACTATCTAACACAGACAAACAAGCTTACAAGATATACAACATAGAGGTTTTACGTTAGTAGCCGAAAACTTATTTTAGAAGAAATGTTGGCCGGTCGTCAATTTGACGACTGTCACTGACAGACATGTCAAAGCAAATCATTATTTATTTTTCAGGTTTGTAAATATTAATTTGATCCAATTATACAGGAAAAAATTACAAAGGATGACGACAGGAACAGCATAAAAAAGCGTAAGGGTTTGTAAATATTAAACAATGAATGATAATTATGAAATGAAGATGATACAGGAATACAATTACAACACAGACAAAACCAGCACATATAACTGTGGGTACATTATATATTACTTATAAGATTCCAAGAATCCATACAACAAATATTATAAAATGTAGACATATCGTGCGATGAATGATTTCATGCCAATGAAAAGTAAATATAGTTTTTCGAGTTGAACCGAAACACGAGTTGAACCGAAACACTATAGTATATAAAATAAATGAATGTGAATAATAATAATATGTGGGGACATTTTCACACACGGCCATCTGACCCCAAACTAGGGAGACCCTGTACTATGGGTGTCAGACAGCTGATATACATAAACAAATACATTTTTTTTTTGTAAATACATACATATATAGATAAACAACACCCAGACACAAGGCAAACACAAGTGCTCATCACACAAATGTTTACCCTGGGCGGGAATCGAACCCGCAACACACTGCGCAGCAGTCGATCGCTCAGCCACTGCGCCAATCGTGTCGTCGTGTGTCATCAAATTATAATTTTAAATAAACTAAACTTAAATATCCTCTTGAAATAATGGATTTAGAGTGTAATTTAAATCGTAGGCGCGGAGGGGCGAGGCGTCCAGCGAGCTGAGGAGTAGGTGGTGAGCGTAAAACACATCTGCGACGATAAGCTCGCGTGGGACCGCCGGAGCCCCGCAGCGGCGGAGCCGTGACAGAAACCATGCCTGCTGCATGTTGCATGCTGCAGGCTTGCTTGCATGCTCCACGCTTGCTGCATGCTTGCTTGCTACATGCATGGTGTATGCTTGTTTACATGTTTGCATGGTTGCTGCATGCATAGTAAAAATATGATTTAATATCATTGTGCGTAAATAAATTTATGCTTTAGAATGTTATGCGAAAATATAATTAGGGGAAAAAAATGTATGCTAAGTTATTTTAGATCTTAAAACATGCAAATGGATAGAGAAGGTTTATTTTTAGGTTTCCTTGTGAATAAAAAATCTGTATCTAATTACATGATCATAACATAATATATAATATTTTTAAGTTTATTGTTTTAAAATATGTATTAGTTTATAATTATTGTTTTTATGCTTATGTATGTATTGTGTTTTATGGGCCTTAGTTGCCTGAAATAAAGGATTAATAATAATAATAACATCAACTTTGCAGGCTGTTGTACGGAACTAGCATTATTGTACTAGCATAGGCAAATTAATAATATGGTGAATAAACGCTATAGAAAACGAAATAATTGAAAACAAAAAATATAGCAAATCAATTTATGGATTCACATTATTATGACACTTGATCGACCAATGAAATTAGTAAAAATGATTTTATGTAATTTAATGATTGGTTGCAACTGAAGCATTATTTCTAATGAAATTATGGCAAATAAAAGTATGTCATATTAAAGTAGATAATTATGGCATTTTAAATTATGGCAAACATTAGTAAACCAAAAAAACTAGCTCACTTAGTTTTCACAAAAAAAATACAATAAAACACCGATACCGCAGTAATTATTTGGATCTATTCTTCTCATAATAAAAACAATTGTAATGAAAAATGAGATCTTCCATTTATCACAAATCACAACACCCCAATCAAATCAACCTGACTTTCCCTAGCAAATCACCTCAATTATTAAACAACAATAGCATAAATCAAATACCTATAATAAAACAAAAATGAACAAAATATCTCACGACCTTTATAATATAATATTTCGCAATTCTTCAATTCTTTTTTATCCAAATACTGGTAATATTAAATAATATCTTCAATAGTTTAAATTATATCATAAAGGATTTATTTTTCAAAGTTTCATGGAAGTTCTTAAATGGTTACATAAATATCCTGTAGCAGAGAACACTCTTTCTGCTTCAATGCTGGTCGGTATATATAGTATTGATAAAACTAGATAATTGCCCTTGGTCTCGTGCTCGAACCCTTTCTAAATTCCTACTTCTCTGCCAATCTCATCAAATAGTGCCATCTCTACTCAAATTGTGGTAAAAATCATTTGTTGAAGAAGTCGGTCCGGTATACTGGATAATTTGTTTTCGTATTTGTGTTTTAATTGATACACTATATACACCTCTACTTAAGGGGCTATTTAACGACTTTTACAGATTTTAAACTGACAATCACGTCAAAATGTGCAGTGTTAATGATTTGAAAAAAATATATGTTAAACTAAAACATTCTTTTAATCACTTAGTAAGTGAATATTTTTAATTATATTCATATTATACAGTTTAATTAACACGTGAAGTTGTGTCTGACGCGGACAAAACATTGACAATCACACAAAATCTACCAGGTATAATTAAACGAAACTTACACCATCTTACAGACAATTGTATTATCTATCTTTTAGTATACTTACGCCTTTTTTTTAATTTTGAAAGAATATTACTTTTATTTAATTTTTGACGTGACAACGTCTTATAATTCGATAGCCGGCTGCACGAACGAAAAAACATGACGTCATGCGTCGTTGCGTCGTTACGGCGTTACATGACATCATGCGGCGTTACCTCGCTCTGCGGCGTTCCAAGTGAAAAGTGATAGTGAATGTGATGTCAATTGTTTATAGCAACGATAATTACAGCGATAAAGGTAATGATTCTTTCGCGTAGTCACGTTCAACTATCGTCAGTAAACCGACTTTACAGACAACCAATTTTTTCGACTAAACTTTGAGAGTTTTGGACGCAAAACTGATGCAGAACGGACGCAGTCTGCGTCCAAAACTTTCAAAATTTAGTCGAAAAAATTAAATAAAAGTAGTATTCTTTCAAAATAAAAAAAGGCGTATACTAAAAGATAGATAATAAAATTGTCTGTAAGATAGTGTAAGTTTCGGATAATTATACCTGGTAGATTTTGTGTGATTGTCAATGTTTTGTCCGCGTCAGACACAACTTCACGAGTTAATTAAACTATTTAATATGAACTTAATCAAAAATATTATTTATGTCATACCCACAAGAAAATAGCAAAATTATAACTCCTAAATAATTTGCGTTAATTACATTGTTTCCATATAGTTGAGTGTTAAGTTTATGTTGTGATCAGTTACAGTGCTAAGCAATCTATTACAAACTTTAAAAGGCGAACTGTTAGCCTCATAAAGTGTTTGTTTTTACTATGATTTAAATGTATCTTAGGGTAAGTGCATTATGTTAATTTTTATGTTAAATAAGGATATTTGAAATTGAAATTGAATTGAATCAAAAATATTCACTATCTTTATGATTAAGAGATAGTTTAACATATATTTTTTCAAATCATTTACACTGCACATTTTGACGTGATTGTCAGTTTAAAATCTGTAAAAGTCGTTTAATAGCCCCTTAATTGCCACATCGTCAACAGTACCGAAAACTACCATAATTTTGAAAAAAAAAGAAATAACCTCAAACTAAACGTCAACGGATCTAGTTATATCTATTTAATAAACATTATCTGGCCGTCAAAGAGGCAGATAGATTTCTTCCTCAGTTAGGGCCGGACCAGATAGAGCCTATCTAACGATTGAAAAATGCAATATTTTGTAATCTGTCTAATAAGTACTATCAAACTGTTTATCACAGGATTAAAAAATCGGCCATAAATTGACTTATTTTGATTTGTGAACTGAATAAATAATTGCAAGAGTGATTAACTATATTGAAATAATAAATAACGTAATAAACGTTAAGTACTTTACAATTTAGTACATTTTATTTAATATTTAAAAGAGAAATACAACTATTCGTAAAATCCGGATGGTAATGCAAGTAAAATCCGAATTTGAAAATCGGCGGATATTCGAATAATACGGATATCCGGATATCCAGATTGCAAGCCCTATCTGTGATGTAGAGGTGACCGTGGCGTGTCGGGCACATTTGCATGATTGTGGCGGTCGAAAAGGTTAAATTCTAGGCTGATGGTTGGTTAGTCCGTACCACATGCCCAAACTATGATAACCGATTTCCACACAATTTCTTGGTCACTATAGAGATCAGACTTCCTCTTACAAACTCGTATTCAAATTCAGTTTAGAACGAAATCAAATAATTTTAAAATCGAAAGTCGTCGTAAGTATTTTACTTATTTTAATGCTTCAATTTATACCATAGATAGGTATAAGAAAGAAGTTTTTAGATTTCTATGATTTATACCAATATTATAATGGTCCGATGACGATAAATCTTTCATTGAGGGCTGGGTACACTATTGTCGAGTGCTATAAACGTTGTTCTATGGAATACTCGAGATTCACACGGACGCAACCGCAGGCAGAAGTAGTATTATAACAATAAACAAATAAATATATTTTGAAATCTGCAGACACCTATAACAACACAATAGGTTATTGTTTCTACCTACCTATTACATATAATCCATACGTCCATATCCATTACTTAATACTTTTACTTTTATAATCCACTAGCTGACCCGACAGACGTTGTCCTGTCCCGATCTACCTACTTACCTGCCTATTTACCTACACCTACACTACACCTACCCTACACCTCCCCTACACCTCCCCTACACCTCCCCTACACCTACCCTTCACCTACCCTACACCTACCCTACACCTACCCTACACCTACCCTACACCTACCCTACACCTACCCTACACCTACCCTACACCTACCCTACACCTACCCTACACCTACCCTACACCTACCCTACACCTACCCTACACCTACCCTACACCTACCCTACACCTACCCTACACGTACCCTACACCTACCCTACACCTACCCTACACCTACCACTACCTAAGTGCAAAATTGACTCTTTGACGTTAGGAACATACCTACATTGTTTAAACAACAGTGACTGCTTGTAATTCAATATGAACTTTATACAATAGCAATAAAGCTCGTTTTAGTTAGAAAACGTTTGTATGGGAAAAAGAAAAGGGCTCTTTTTAGGGTTTTTCCGGCAATTATTCGAATTTTTCTCGCCGTAAAAACCATCTTTGAACTTCAACGAACATTTTAAAAAAAGAATTGGCCAAATTGGTCCAGGCGTTGTTGAGTTATGCGCTTACCAACACATTTTGCGATTCATTTTTATATTATAGATAGTTCCATACTTTATTAATATTATAAATGCGAAAGTAACTCTGTCTGTTACACTTTCACGATGAAACGGCTAAACCGATTTTAATTAAATTTGGTACGAAGATAGCTTAAACCCTGGGGAAGGACATAGGCTACTTTTTAGTCGTCTGCATCCGTGATAACCGACATTCACGCGGACGAAGTCGCGGGCAAAAGTTAGTTTACAATATTTACACGAATAATAAAAAATAAAACTTATAACTATTAAACTAAAAAAACAAATACTATAAGGCATCAAAAAATTCCTCCACATCACCGTCATCTGGGAATGTGCCCAAGAAACTGGCGGATTGCCGCGTTGGATGCCGAGGTAAAAACCTCAACCAACCAACATTATTTAGAGACAAACAGCCAGTATTAACTTAGATCTAAATTCAGTTAAGTAAGTTGTAAAAATAAATAAAGACCATGCGTTGAATAACTTTGGTACTTAGATATATTTCCATAATTTTCTTTTAATTAATTTATTAATGATTACAAACCATTCTATGTCGTGTGCTAGTATTTTGTGATTGCAATTCTTACCTACTTCTTACCGCTAATGTTGTGAGGAAAAAGATTTGTCCATTTGTTTGTCAAGAATACCTAAAGCAAGCAAGCATGGTCATGAAATGAAAATTAATGCTCCGGAAGCGAAGACTTATTGAAAACGGCTGAATATCTAGACGATGATAGCCATTTTCAGTGAAAAAAAAAATCCAACAAAATCCTCATCATCTCGAAAAAGACAAGCTTTTCCTAACTGTTGGGGTCGGCTTCCAATCTAACCGGATTTAGCTGAATACCAGTGTTTTACATGGAGCGACTGCCTATCAGACCTCCACAACCCAGTTACCTACTGGGTAACACGATACTCCTTGGCAAGACTGGATGTCAGGCGTTCTGGCTTCTTTGACTACCCTTAACGACTGTCGAAGATCTACGAATGGAAGCCGGTACCAACGGATTTACGCGCTTTACGAGGCACGGAGGGAACTCGGTATGAAATGGATGGTCACCTTTTACCGATTTATCTGTCATTTACTTAGCCACGAGCACCTCAAATTCCACAAATTAGAAAAAGCCTAATACGTGAAAGAAGAAAAATTTTTAACAAAAAAGACAACCGCCTTCAGAAAGTAAAAAATAACTTTCAATTCGCAAGTCGGCGGCTTTGGATTTGCTTGTTGTTTTGTATTGCCACCGGCTTGCGAATTGAAAGTTATTTTTTACTTTTCGAAGGCGGTTGTCTTTTTTGTAAAATTTTTTTTTTCGCTTTTTAGTGCCTACTTTTCATCATAGAAATGAATTACGAAACGGCGACACCAAAAAAAATCTGTCGTTCCTTAATTTTCAACCCTTAGGGGTGGAATATTTTCTTGAAATTTATATGGGATGAAATTTGAGGTATACACTATCAATTAAAAAAAGAATCATCGAAATCGGACTACACTGAAAAAAGTTATGCGTGGTCAAACATAAAAATAAATATATAAAAAATTAAAAAATATTCATAAAATGAAAACTACTGGGCCAAACAATGTTAAATTTTTATGGGACCAAATGGCAACTATTTCGCATCAAACTAAAGAAGAATCACGTAAATCGGATTATAAATCTTAGAGTAATCGATGTACTTACATACATAAAAAAAAAACCAACCGAATTGAGAACCTCCTCCTTTTTGAAGTCGGTTAAAAAGATAAGTATATCAGTAGCGAGGTCCGGATTCTGGAATGTTTTTAAAAAGGGATCTTAGTTCTGCGGCACATGTGTGAGTTATACTATGGTGACTCGGTGATCGACATTATAAAAACACTGACGGTTTTGCTGTAGCTGCCCCTAGGGAGCACCAGCGACTGCCTCAGTGTGTGGAAGTACTTGGAAGTACCTGCGTGTCGCATAAACTGGGAGCCGGACGCGCGGTGTCACTGCGTCGACTGCCGGGAGGACACGGCGCGGCATACGCTGGCAGAGTGTGCCGCTTGGGAGGAGCCGCGCCGTGCCCTCGTCTCAGAAGTAGGCAGTAACCTCTGTCGCTGCCGGCCGTGGTCGAGTCGATGGTCGGCCTACCTCTCTACCTCCCACCCGGCCCGCAGCAGGCACACTGGGCGTCGGTGGAGGACGGATAACGCCCTCTTCCAGCCCCCCTAAAATGGGTCCAGGGGCGGCAGACTCGGAGACGTCTGTCGCCCCCCACAAACATCATGACCCGAGGTGGCGGCGCGTAGTGTTCCAAGCGCGCCCCTCATAGACGTCCGGGGGAGATTTAACATCTCACTCCCCCCCTTGACCCGAGAAGTTCCCTGCACCAGTCGGCGGTTGCGGAAGTATCTCCAGTTCCCGCGACCGCCGACGTAGGTGTGAGATGGAACACTGGGGTGATTTTTAGTCAGTAAGAATCTGACAGACCCCTCTGCCAGCTGCAGGGCGGAGGACATCCATGAGGATTTTCCACCCCGGAACAAAAAAAAAGTGTGTGGAAGTACTTAGGTTCCTCTACCTACCAGTAACTTATTAGGTAAGCGCACCGAAAAAGGGAATGTTAGGTAGAGTGTTGTTTGAACTAGAGTCTAGACAGTAGCCACGTATAATGGTCTATGGTAGTGCCTCCGTGGGTAACTTACGGACGAGTACACAGAGACTATACCTAATAAATATTTAAATGTACATAGCAGTTTACTTGCACAACTGCACAAGTATAATGTTTGCACCGAATTAATGACCGAAAGTTGAATTTAAATTACAAGTTGTTATTGCTAGGATCGAAACGGAAATTTTAATAGGAAAATTCCAAGAAATTAAACTGCACTGGCGTGCATAAAAATTAGGGCCTTTAAAAATTATTGATCCCACCGACGGATTTAGTTTTTTTTTGTTTATTTATTCACAATCGCCAAGGCACATTCAAGTCAATGAAAGACGTAGTACCTATCTCGTAATTGGTATGCATGCAAGGTATAAATACAACCGGCCCTAAACTTAGGTAGATACTGTTGCTCACAAAGCAGTAGGGTGACAATTTTCACGTGAATACCGACATTGGACATTGGAATGGGATCAGTATTTTTTTCTCATGACTCGTAGGTGTCTTTATGGAGCTGATGGTTGTAAAAGACCGTACCGCTGCTGTAGTGGAAAACGGTACTTATGCTGATGCATAATGTGCCATTAGAGGTAGGTCAGCTTTGTTCTGAGGAGAAATCAGTTTGGAAGATTTGAATTTTTTAAGTCACTTGTATAGGGTGATTAGGCCCGTTCACGACCACTTAGTCGACTTGTAATATTTAAAGACACGTTGTTTTTATAATAACTGTTAATATTTTGATATTGCACTTTGAAATGATAGAAAAATGTTTAAAGTTCACGATCTGATATAATTTGTTGTACTTTTGAATGCATTATTTTATAATTAACACTTTCAGCGGAGCAACGTTATAAGACGTAAAATTTGATAAACGCTATTTTACACAACGTTTAATCACGTCAGCAAAAAATATGCATTTCTTCAAAGAACGTGTATAAACGGCTGAGGCTTATACAAATTCCTTCAAGCTACGTCATCGCGCCGTATCACTTTAAATTTTGGGGCTGCTAGCGCCACTCCACGTTAGTATTTTTGTACACTTTATAAGGCTACTCGCACACATACATTCGCAACGTCATAATACTTACGTCCCTCGATGCCCCCGCTCCAATACTTCAGTCGTCCCGTGCGCCGTGAGGGGGAGAGTATTCAATTGCATGCCGCGGCCGTGGTTTTGCTAAATTACGCCGTCGAATTATCGTAACTAATTGATTATTTTGTGTAGATCTTTATCGTAAAGTTATTTATGCTATTGTTTGCGTCTATATTTGTAAAAATAATAAGTATAATCATGATTTCATTATGATAGACATAGAGGGCAACCTTGGTAATCCTGAGCCACCACTGCTTTTAGACATAGAAGGTGGTGCCATAGAAGGCAACCCCGGTAATCCAGAGCCACCACTGTTTTTAGACATAGAAAGCGACCCAGGAATTTTCGAGCCACCACCGTTTCTAGGCATAGAAGGCAACCCGGGAAATCCTGAGCCACCACCGCTTCTAGACACACACAGAGAGCAACCTCGGCAACCCAACAATTCTTGAGCCAGGATTGCCTTTAGATCTAGCAGGCCATTCCGTAACGCCCGATCCGATGCCACTTATAGCGTTAGGGCGTAATGCAGCTTTTCCTCCTCCTGCTACGATAGACGACCACCCAACACCAGGCTCATCTCATGGTAGTGCTCCAAATGCTTCGACCGCTGCGCGACGGTAGCCAAGATACCGAACCATGGTACCATATTATTGTATTGTCATCCAAGTTACGTAGGTATACAAAGTTTCAGCTCAATCGGTCTATTGGAAGTGGTTCAAATCTTCCTTGCAAGATTTGCAAACATACATACAAAAGTGAAGTTAAATAAAAGCTTGTAAAATAGTGTGCCACACAACAAACATTTGAATACCCTGTTGCTCCGCTGAAAGTGTTAATAGATTTATTGAAAAGTGCATGTCTGTATACACACATTTTATTTTCCGCTTTTTGGTGCCTCCTTCTCATCCCAATCTAAGGAAGGAAGAGATTGAAAGTTAACTACTCCAAAGATTGAAGAAACTAAAACGTCGTCTACGTAATTTTTTTGGGTATTTGTTGATTTTTTCAAAAAGTGCTGAATCAATTTCGATAAAATTTATATGGGACCACCCCTGAAGCATACCCCATCCAATAATTTTCAAAATCGGGTTACGTTTGCTGGAGAAATCGCGTAACAAATCGCGCACATACTTAAGCAAATTTAAGACTTATACGGTTTTCTTATGAATACCATTGTCAGAACTGGACTAAATTGGGACCACAGGGGAAGCACCAGCTTTCAAATAAAAAAAGAATCATCAAAATCGGTTCATCCAGTTCAAAGTTCTCAGGTAACAAACATTAAAAAAAAATACAGGCGAATTGATAACCTCCTCCTTTTTTGAAGTCGGTTGAAAATATAGTACTTTAATTGTTACAGCGAAATCTTAAATTATATTCCAGCAGGACCCTCTGCTGTTTGCAGGTCTATAGACAAATCTTATGTGGTCCCGTTTAGCGGTGTATTAGTACCTTTATAATACCTTAGTTTAATTTTAAAATAATTATTATTTAATGAGAAAAATAATTTAATTACCTGCAAAACTTTTATCAACCCAGCAGGACCCTATTTTGTTTTGAGGCTTTTCATATTTCTTATAAGCATTTTATTAGTACTTTTCAAATAACCTTACGTTTAATTCAAAAAGTTTGTATTTTAGCTGAAAATTTGTTTTAAGACTTTTAGTACTTTTTCAGCGAACGAATGTTTCGTTTGGTCGATGTATGAGCTTTTTGAATTAAACGTAAGGTTATTTGAAAAGTACAATTAAAATGCTTATAAGAAATATGAATGTCTGGACTGCAAGCCTCAAAACAAAATTAGAAGTCGGTTAAAAATAGAGATTTTGTTTAGAGTAAAGTCAATGGTCGACAACGGATCAGTTTTCGACCAGACGACCATCATTATTTGAGAATTGTTAAGTGCTTAGAATTTCAATTATTTTTTGTAATTAGACGGTCGCAAACTGACGAGCAAATTAGCCATGCTGTAATTAATAGAAAAAATCGAAGTATTTTTGATATCACGCAATAAGTGCACAATCTTCGAACAAAGACTAGACTAATACAGCTAAATCAGGTGGTCGTAAGCTAACGGAAGCGTTACTTTTGTCAGTTAGTTGGCCGACCACCCATTATTTTAATGAAACACTCGTAATTTCTAATCAATTATTAGTTAATAAGTAAATACAAAGATATTTTGACAAGCTTAAATATTATCCATGATCAGAAAATAACATGTTTTACTGACGTTTTAAAATGTTCCCATTCACTATATTGGATTGCTTTATTATGGTGACCGTGTACTTTGCCATAAGTTTATCACCTCACTGAGCGGCATCAAACTAGCATAGATGGACAAACGATGACGCGGGAGTAGGAGACAGGATGAGGGTACGTTTATATACAATACGAACTTTGGTCGCGCTTCGGTTTGACTATATTTACGTGATTTACGCCAAGTGGTCGAGAGCCACCGGTGGTCGGCGAACTAGCATAATCACCGTTTTTTTTTCGGGTATTACGTACGTACGTCACGTAGTAGAAATACATTTAATTACACTTAAAACTATTTCTTTTAAATCCCTTTTTACAGACAAACTATTTTTTGTGCACGCCCGTGTATTTGGAATTTTATAAAATAATAATAAACAAGCTAGACCGTCAACAAATATTATTAAAATAAATTGACAGCAAAACTCTTGGAACCGAAGACAAACAAAACATGACGCCAAATTTATTTCCGAAAATAACTGAGTGTGACTTCCTCAAAATGTTCACACGTTGTGTTGTCGTTTGTTGTCGCGTCGTCTAAGTCAATATGATTAGCAAGAACCACTCGGTAATAGCTGGTACTTTTCTGACGCACACCGCTGTGGGGATTTACAATGCGAAAAGAACCTTGTTTTTCGCGTCTCGGGAAACACTATTCATATAAAAACGCTTGTCTTCTACACAGATCATCATTACATTCGACGCCAAGATCGAGCTAAGTAATCCCGACAACGTTCTCGTTTTGAAGTGTCGATAACCTTTGGCATAACAGCTCCTGAAATATAGGCTGCATTTTATTTTGAAGTGAATATTTAGTACAGTTTTAGGACGCGACTGAAAAATATGGATTTCAAATTCGGTAAGCATTATCTAACTATATTACCTACTTGATTTACTTTTCGCGCCATGAACCGAAAGATGATGTTGAACACGCCAGTTTTTCCAATAATATGAAAACGTCAATTTTTTTATTTTAAATAGGTCATTCAGAGAATTAGAATCAGTTTTATTATATTTTTATATTTATACTAGCTGACCTGGCAAACATTGTTTTGCCATATAAATTATTTCTTAACACCTAGAGGTTTAAAAAATATATAAAATATCAAGCCATTTCGACGGAATTCCATATCAAACACTGACACGAGATTTTTATATAATAAAAGATTATTAAATCGTCCACAGGCGAACTGTGAAGTTATATATTCTTTATTCTTTCACTTTCTTTATTTACCATCATAATCACAAAATATCACAGTCGTTATCGGGGCCGTACCTAAATGGCCACTCAGGCAAACTTTCCTTTTGTGCGATGAGACAGCAAGCGCCATGCTTTTGTGATTGTTTTAATTTTATCCTTAACTATAGATATACAATACGGTCAACGTAACTTGGCGCGTTTGAAGTTAGCTGTTTGGCTGCGCAATGGAACTTTTAGGAACGAAATTGTCTACTGCGCAGCTAATCGGCTAGCTTCAGACGCGCCAAGTTACGTTGACCGTATTGTATGTGCCTAATAAAAATAAAAACGAAAGTAAAGAAAGCAACTTTACGATCAACGAATTTTGATATTGTATGATTGCTGAGTTGATGAGTCCATATCAAAGACTCTAAAACTATCTAAAATCATATTCTCTTTGGTTCACATACACAAATAGCAAATTTAATTATGGTCTGAATTTATGATTATGATGAGGTCTTAAGACATACTCTTATACCTAGAAGCAGGAAGTATGATATATATATATGTATTGTAATTTGACGCTTCATGATTAATAAATACCAATATTTGTGATTTTCGTGCTATCTGCTATAATAGGTAGGTATATCAGATACTCTATTAGTCTATTCTAACCAGGCAGAACTCTCGAACTTGGAATTCATCTATTGAATCCGGCTCCTATCAATTATAAATTATCAACATAACAACCTATTACGTATTATATAATAGAAACTTGAAAACAAAAAAAAAGATAATTATGATCCAAACAACTGTTTTTTTTTTTCGAGTTTATCAGTATTATAATGTCAAGGCGAAATATTTGTAGTTACTATGCGTCAATGTTTGTCTCGATATGTTATGAAATGTCACATCATCACATCTGAGGTACCTACTGCTACGCAGGGTCATTGGTTCAATGTCTTCCACTTCCAGAAATGACTTTTTATCATTGCAATTCAGTCGAAAATTTACCACTGCTGAACTTAAGAATTTCCCATATCGTGACGACGCGACGTTCGGTTCTATGTTTCCTGCATCGAGCAGAATTCCTCAACCGCTGTTGTAACAGCCTAGTAGAATTCTCAATTTCAAAGCAATTTACATCGTAACGACATGATCGTACCTGTAGCAACTGCATCATCACAGCCCTATCCTCTTCATCCTGGTCCATAGACTTCTCCTTGATCTTGCGCAGTTTACTGCACTGTCCCCGCTTCATTCCCTTTTCTTCTCGCCTCTCTTCTGTCTTCTGTTGTGTCCGTATGATCAACTAACTGTATGTATACCTTTGTTGTTCACAGGAGTACTGCTGGTCATCAGCGCATACATCTGCACTTCGCAAGCGCTGCCGCCGTGCACGTGCACTAGGAACTACCTACCCATCTGCGGCTCTGACGGCGTAACCTACAGCAACCAGTGTCTGCTGGACTGCGCCAAGTACAGTTCCCACAGTGACATTACCGTCGCCAAGGAGGGCCCCTGCGATAATTCGCCACCCGCTCCAGTAGCTTGTGTATGCACCTTCAACTACCTTCCGGTGTGCGGCACCGATGGGACCACTTACTCTAACCAGTGCAGCCTTGAGTGCGAAAAGCAACGTAGCGCAGGCCTTGAGGTGAAGCACACAGGAGAGTGTACTGAGCAAGTCACTGAAGGGTTCACCTGCTCCTGCCCGAGGCTGAAGAAGCCTGTCTGTGGAAGTGATGGCGTCACCTACGACAACGACTGCCTCCTCAACTGCGCCAGTGCTAAGAATAACCAGCTGAGCATCTCAAACGTTGGACCTTGTGACAATACAGTGAAGGTGGCCCACATTAGATTCTAATAAGTCATTTGAATACTTTAGCTGCTAGAAGTTCTGCCATAAGCATTTGAGTTGCGATATAAACACGACTAATGAACTTAGTCGTGTTTATATCGCAACTGTTTTAATTTCGACTTATATAAGACTTGTTACCTACCAAAGCACTGTCGACCACTCAAATGATTTAGGATAGATTTTTTATACAGTTACGATCTGATGCATTTTATTTACTTTCTTTAAAATGATGTTATGTTATTTGTCGTTTTTACTGAATATGTTTTTTGCTATTTATTATATCGACTCGAAATTAAAGAACACGTTTTATTATTCCTTTCTTGTTATTTATTATTCACCACTGCCGCTTAGTCTTAGCACTGCCGGCGCGGCACTCCGTGTGCAGTAGTTTAGTAAAAAATATTATAACAACATGTTTGCATAAATTGATTTTATGTACAGTACGCAAAGGAGATAAGTATCCATGTCGCCGGAAACAGTTGAAGTTTACTTAGGAACCGATAGGTTTTTATGAATAAAATAAAATACAATTTATAGAGAATAAACAGTTCAATGATTTAATAAAATTTCATTTGAAAGCCCGCATTGGTTTCTAAGAAATCTTCAACTATTCCCGACGACATGGATACTTATCTCCTTTGCGTACTGTACCTTTATATTTCTTCTATGGGTTCTTGTTGCCTGAAGTTAAAATGTAAATAAATATTACATGACAGAGAAACCGAAAAGAAACACAGAATGTCATGAATACTTAAAATTGAATAAACTTATGAAATAAAATAAAATATAAATGTTGCATAAATTGTACTGTAGACATTAGACATGCAACGTATGGTACTCGCGGCACACTCTTAACGTTCGATAGACTTTAAACCTTCATTTCGTTATTAACTCAAACTTATTTAAAGACTAGCTTTTGCCCGCGACTTCGTCCGCGTGAACAGTGGCGTAGCTAGGCGTGGGCGAAGTGGGCCCACGCTCACGGCCTCGCTCTTAAAGCTCGCTCTCATTTAATGCGATACCCCCAGACTTTACCTCAGATGACTAATTAATTTGAAATATTCCCGATCGGTAACAACCCGTCGGCAACAGTGCTCAACCGGGAAAAAAAAAGTTCCGTTCGTTCACAGTGTTGACGGACGGGACGTTTTTTCGATTATTCCAATTATTTCCGTTCAGTAACACCCCTGTCGTAAACACTGTTGACGATCGTTAAAATATTATTATTGTAATTACTGTACAACATACTATACGATGCTATTTGATTTTTTGTGTTGCAAAATTCCTGATACGCTGATTTTAAAGAAAAAATCAAGTGCCTTTTTTGGGATTTTGATGTTAATGTTTTGCTTTGGAGGTCGTACTTAATTAAATCATTTCAAAAATCCGTTTCATTTTTATAACTCCACCTTTATAAACGTTGACTCTTGAACTAAGCATGTGTACGACTGGAAAAAAAAAGTTCCGACTGTCAGCAGTGTTAACGAACGGAACTTTTTTTTTCCAGTCGTACACATGCTTAGTTCAAGAGTGTGCGTAGTACAACGGTGTTGACGACGGGGTGTTACCGATCGGGAATGTTAAATTACTTTAACGCTCAAAAAAGAACGTCACATAAAAAAACATGTTTGTTTTGGGCTCGCAAGAAACCTCTTGGGCTCTTTGGGATGTTTGCACTGTAGGTATCGCACTCATGGCTTTCATGCCGTCATCCGCAAGAAAACCGTATCCCTGATCTGCAGAATGCATGGGAGCTGTAACGGAATTCTGAAGACTCTGTACATTTATACTTAAGAATTAATAAATAAATTTAACTTATGGTAAAACTTAAGTTAAATACTACTAGCGATCAAAATCGTCTTGCTTTTCAATATGCTCCCACCGCGCATTTATATTTTTTTCACTATCATGAGTAAAGGTAGCCTATGTCGAGACGTTTCAAAGATTTTTAGTAGGTTAGATCTATTGGGTAGATCTTGGAACCGCCGGAAGCCGCGACGTTGCAACCCAGTACCTCCAGGACCCAGGCTGAAACGTCGCGGCATGCCGTCGAGCCAGCGGCAGCTTCGGGTCGAGCCTGAGCCACTGCAGCTTCAGGTCGAGCCTGAGCCACTACAGTATTACGACGAGCATGAGGACCCCTGCAGACGCGGAGCTTTCCATACTCGTGCTCAAGACCGACCACCAGAGCTGAAGACATCATCAAGGAGCCCGGGACGAACTCGTGTCAGGAGAGGCCGTGTTAGAGATAACATCACTATGGTCTCACCGAGGGTATAAAACACCGCGCACGCCAGCGACTGCCCTCTTTTACCAACAGCCATCGACGCGATAACATTTCTGTGTGATAATCTGTCTGACATTTTTCTACCTACATTTTTATTGTGTTGTATTTGAATAGTTCATTAAATCAAACGTACTTGTTAATGCCAATTGTGTTTTTTTTAAGTAAATTAGAATCAAATCTATAACAATACCTATAGAATTTATTAATATGGGCCTCAAGTCTGCTATTACAATAGTGTCAGAATGGTCTATAATTGATTTCATAATTGTTGATTTTGACAAGTTTGGTAATCTACTAATATAATGGCGTCATTATGACTTTCCAATGGTCAACCACTGACACGCCATTGAAAGAAATGATAAAGAATGGTAATCTCGTACAAAATGACAAATGAATGACTGACATAGGCGGTAATCTGCAAAAATTTTGACAGACATTGTGCAGTCATTGCTTTTAATTCGATCGACCAATGATTGACCATTATGAATATAGCAGATTACGAACTTTTATAGCAAAATGACAATGACATCGTGTTGGAATGACGAAATTATAAAAATAGCAGACTTGGCCCCCTGGTCTTATAATTAATGTATGAAATCGCCAATCTGCCTCGAGCAAGCGTAGTGATCAATGCTCGTGTCTTCTCTGTATGAGAAGAGGCCTTTGGGCCTGCAGTGGGACAATTATAATCTGGTATTATTAAGTGTCTTTAAACACCGCCATAATCAATTACTGTAAGAATTTGTCATGGATTAAACGCTAGTGTGGAAAAATTAATCCCGTGAAAGTTACAATAATTTTCTATTGATAAGATTTAGCACAAAATGCGGATATCTTATTTAATTTTACTGAAAGCGATATCAAGAAATGGATTTACGATTAGGTAAGCAGATTTTTATTATTTATAATATCCAAAGAACAAAAAAAAAAAATAGAATAAGGGTCTAGAGACCATGCATTAACGAATAATTTCAAGACACAACTTCTCTGATAAAACACTTTATTGCCGTCCTGAAAACCCAATTAATTTTCGATTGATTGTATTAATAAAAACTGCATTGTCACGAGTAAGACAGTTCCAATCGTTCCCAAGATCACAAAGCATTTGAATAACTTGTACCTACCTATTAGGTACTACTTTACCACTAATACATCTCTACTGTGACTTTACTAGTTCTTATAATTTAGATCAGCGATTCCTAAAGTGGGTTCCGTGGAAAAGACACCAAGTTTTCGCAAAACTGTTCGCCTATATGTTTGCGGAATCGTCACGTCTAGATCCTGGTGGCGCGAGGCCCTCTGCTTCTCCTGTTGGATGCGAGTCGAGTATGTTGAACATAAGCAATCATCAGAAGGACGTTCTTAGGGTACTGCGTAACCTAGGACGTGAGCAAGGTGTAGTGGCCCCGACGGAATTCCAGCAATTGTACTGAAGACTTGTGCGCCTGAGTTGTCTTCGATCTTGACACGCCTATTTCGCCTGTCGTTTGAGACTGGGAAAGTGACGATGGCTTGGAAGCAAGCTAACGTGCAGCCTGTGCCCAACAATGGTAATCGGGCTGACCCGTCGAACTATAGACCCATTTCGGTAACGTCCATACTCTGTAAGAGTATGGAACGGGTACTGAATCGTAAGCTCCTGGCATACCTAGAAGCGAATGATTTCCGCAGTGACCGTCAATACAGCTTCCGCTGAAATCGGTCAACTGGGGATCTACTAGCGTATGCCATTCACATCTAGAGTGCAGAGGCCATCGAGCCCATCGAGAAGCACGGGGAGGCACTAACGGTCTCCCTTGACATCTCGAAGGCCTTTGACAGGGTCTGGCACGATAGTCTTATTAGTAAGCTTCCTTCCTTCGGTCTGCCCGCCGGATTGTGATTGGATTGCAGGTTTCCTGAGGGATCGGTCGATCCGAGTGGTCATAGATGGGTGCTCGTCCGGTCTGCTGGATATTAATACACCTACAATATTAGAGCACCGACCCCTGAGGAACCCTCCTCAGGGATTGGTGCTCTCGGCAACATTGTTCCTGCTGCATATTAAAGATCTGCTAAAACCCGGTACCTTTGGGTATGCAGACGACAGCACTGTCGCTGAGAGATACGTGTCCGACGCAAGAGCTGGTGGGTCGCAGATCCGGTCTCTCCGGGAGGCAATGGTTGAGCGCTTGAACTTGTCCTTACAGGCTGTCTCTGAATGGGGCGATGCCAATCTGGTCAAGTTCAATGCTGCTAAGACCCAAGCGTGTCTCTTCTCCGCTAAAAGGAGCCAATTCCACCCAGCTCCATCTTTTCGAGGTGTAACCGTCCGATAACCGACCGTCTTGAGCTTTTTGGTGTTACGTTAACATTTACCCTCACTTTTGGCCCTATCATAGAGGCAAAGGCTCAAGTGGCTTCCAAAAAGTTGGGGTTCCTAGCAAAGGTGAGACGGTACTTCACGCCGAAACAGCTGCTTAAACTTTATCAAGTTCAAGTTCGATCGTGTATGGAGTACTGCTCTCATCTTTGGGACGGATCTGCCAGATATCAGCTTAATGCCCTGGAGTCAATTGAGAAACGAGCCAAGAAGATCATCGGCAATGATAGGCTCGTCGAGTCGAAGCTCCAAAGTCTTGAGCATCGACGCAGAGTTGCTGGCCTGTCGGTTTTCTATCGGTTGCATTTTGGGGAGTCTGCGACGGAATTGCATAATTATTCAATTCCGCCGAGCCCGTTCCATCATCGGACCACAAGACGTACGGCGCTGTGCCACCGGAACATGGTGGACATCCCACCCACAAGCACAAAACGTTTTGGGAACACATTCATCATCATCATCTTCATTGTGTTTCTGCTAAGGAGTGGAATTCTCTGCTTGAGTCTGTGTTTCCTGATAGCTACAACCTGGGAGTCTTTAAGTCAAGAGTGAATAGGTTACTTCTAGGCAAGCGTGCTCCATCTTAGACCGCATCATCGCTTGCCATCAGGTGAGATAGTGGTCAAAGGTATGCCTAACAATAGTAAAAAAAAAACGTATCTTATCATTCTTCTTCATTCGTCATTAATTTAAATTTAAGTACCTATCTTTTATTTATCATCACTTGAGGTGGGATTTCATAAAAGGGCTTTGTTACCTAAGTGTTAAAATTATACTGTCGCAGGTATATTGATCGGTTCGTCACTGTTGCTGGTGACCGTGCAGTCAGACCCCAGTAGCCCCGCTTGTACAAGATCCTTAGACCTGAACACGCCATGTGGGTGCACAATCTCGCACGATATGTTTGAGCCCGTCTGCGGCTCAGACGGATTCACCTACTTGAGCGAATGCTTTTTAGAGTGTCGGAAAGCCATAGACAAGATCGATATCAGCATATATCACAAAGGAGTCTGCACTAAAAATTCTATTTTGTGTATTGAACTGTTTTATGAAGAAGGATAGAAATATTCGGTTCAAACACGACGGAGAGTGTAGTCGCCAACAACGGTAATGTACATCATTGTGACATAAACATGCCTTACTCAAACTATGCTATAGCTCGACCGTTCGCGCGTTCCTGAGGTGACTGCGTTGTACGAAAGAAATGTGGTGACGTGACGCGGAGCTCACTGACGTCACAAGTTGCCGTATGTCAACTTGTCACCCCTCACGCACCGCGCAGTTACCTCAGGAACAACAGCGATCAGCGGTCGGGCTAAAGAAGTGTGAATATTGTAAATTATGTAGATCTTTGTTCATTTGAGTATTGTAGAAACTAGTAATTTTTTATTATTTGTTTATTTTTGTATTACATTTTACGCAGACATTACATGGCTAAATCAAATCAGCTTAACATTATCACGATTTAAGAAAATAGATTTATTTTTGCAATAACTTATTTTTTTTAATTTATAAATAACCAACCTATACTAACAGCTTACACCAGACATATAAGTTATTGGTTAATAATAATATAACTTATGGGCGCGTATTCGATTTAGCGCAACTCAAAATCTAAACGATTGCTAGAACGGCGTAGCAGCATTGACATACACTAGTACAACACAATGGTCTGTTTGTGTGCATCAGAAAAAAAAAATATGCACGAAATAAGCATGAATCATTGAAATTGATCGGCAAACGACAGCGCGCGATGTTTTACAGTGCTCTGCAGCTCTGTAAAACATCGCTCTGTAGCTGTCTTTATGACTGTATATACTGTTGGAAAAACGCATAAAACCAAATATTTTGGCATATTGTAATGGTCGTATTCGTCCTGAAAGTTAACTCTGACGTCTATTTTCGTAAAACGATATGAAAGAATTGTCTTCGCTTTAAAAAACCATCATTAAAAATTATACTTTCACTCTGTAGCTATCTAAATCAAGACTTAATCTTCCTAAATCTGTAAATTGTCTTTAAATAATCTGCTCACATAATTACGATATTGCTCTGGGCAAAACGCAAAAACATGAAGTTTTCGTCACGAATCGAATACGCGCTCATAACATATCATAAAGGAACATAGAATCTGACTGAATTATAGTAAATGAACAAAATCGGATGATCATATACGGCACGATAAATAATAATAATAATAACTAATCAATTTAACTCAAGGAGATTGTACTGGGAGTGGCAATTGTCTCCAGGTAACGATAACATAATACATAATATGTTTTAAATTGTTTAATAACTTCTTATAATGTAGATTGTCTGGTGCGGTTTCAAAAGAAAATTACCACCAAGGAATGTGTCGCTGTTCTTCGAAAGCAAGGAGTTATTACACTCGGTATGGCGGTAACAGCAAAAGATATGCTCGGTCAAACTGTGGCTGTATAAAGAAGACATTACAACAAGAAGTCAAGCCACCCAGTGAAACATGGAAGCGTTCGTGTGGCACCTATCAGATACCAGCATATAGGTATTTATTACATTTCCTACTCAAACAAGTTCTACACAGTCTACGCTCTAAAAGTGCTAATCATTAGACATCGGATTATATATGCACTATCAAGATGCCAAAATCTCAGACCAATAAAAAACTTTTTGAAGTGAAACTTCTATGTAGACGGGGGTATTAGGATTTTTAACCGACTTCACAAAAAAGGAGGTTCTCAGTTCGACCCGTATGTTTGTATGTATGTTTGCGCGATTATCTCCCGTTTGGCTGAACCGATTTTGATGCGGTTTTCAGAAAAGTGTTTGTTTCATGTTGGAGAAGGTTTTAGTACCTATACAACAAACAGTCTAAATTTATTCAGCGCTTTTTGAAAAAAACAACAACATTTCGTTTCTTCTATCTTTCCATCTTTGGAGGACTTGTCTTTCAATCTTTGTTTTAACTGTGTTGCCGTTCCTTAATGGATTTGGGTGATAAAGAGGCACTAAAAAGTGGAAAAAAAAACTTTTATGAAAAAAGAGAACCGCTTTAAAAAAAATCTAAAAAGTGATAAACAACTTTAGCACAGAACACACATGACTTTAGTTTCGGAAGTCGGTGGCAATACAAAACACCAAACAGGACAAAGCCAACGACTAGAAGGCGGTTCTCTTTTTTCAAAATAGTTTTTTCACTTCTCTTGCTCAAAAAGGTTGTCATTGTAGCATACCAGAGCGAGGCTAAAATAGCATTTCATCCACTAGGGGAAAAAGTTTTTTTTTTTAATTTTTGTGTGTCAAATATGACAATGAGCCTACAAAAACGAAAAAGTCTTTAGTCATAAGTAATTTTTCTCTAATTGCAAATTGAATTGGGAATGACCGTAATTAATTTCTCGCAATCGTAGTGAAAAGTATAGTGTAACACACGGCGCTAAAACCCATTTTCATCCCACCATCTCGGAAAGAGTATTTTTAATCTTCAATATCTGAGTGGAAAAGCCGTTTTTATTCTCTAGAGGATAAAGTAAATTTATCTTCAATATCTGAGTGGAAAAGCCGTTTTTATTCTCTAGAGGATAAAGTAAATTGAATTTAGAACATCGTGTGCACTAAGTTTGTGAATTAAAAAAAAACATTAAACCTATTTACTGCTACCTCTATGGTGCCGAATATATCATACAACTTTTTTTTAATTTGTTCAGACTTTGTAAACGTTTTTTTTTTGCATTTAGTCATTTCCTCGCTGAGGTGGAATGAAAAGTTACGTGTTGCACTCGAGTGCAAAGATTTTTCACCTCGTGCTCTTTTGATTCCCTCGCTAACGCTCAGGATTCTAATTTTGAATCACTCGCTGCGCTCGTGATTCAATTTTAGAATCCTTCGCTTGCTCGGTCATCAAAATTGAACACGCGGTTAAAAAGCAACTTTGCACTCTTGTATAACAAATAACTATAAAACTCGGTTTCTATTTACTCCCTCGCTAAAGCTCGGGAGTAAAACTACCTCGTTTATAATGGGTCATTTTAGCTCCTTGTATAACAATCTACTATTTTCTGTCACGAAAAAGCTTTACAGCCACGTGGAGGGGGTAGACGATATATCGCGTGGTGGGAGGTGGCAGCGGCTTGTCCATTGAAGTTTCACTTCTACTATGTGTCCCAGCCAAAGCCTAGCACACAATTCGATTTTTATTGGTCTGAGGCTAAAATATGCATTTTTGTGTTGATGATGTTCATGCACAAAAAATGGGCGATATATATGTATATATCCTAAATAAGCTAGTAAAAAAAAACGAAAATTCAAATAATAAACAGTAAGTAGGAACTATGATTACATTTTTCTTCATTAGTTTATTTAAATTAATAATCAGAAGATGTAATTCTTGTGACAGTATAGAATGAAATATTTTTCTAGATTTTCTAGAGAAAATTGTAGGTACCTAATATTAATTTGTAGGCAAAAAATTACCTCTACTAAGTAGGTAGGCACCTAAAATAACCTCAACTGCCGTTACTGGGCAAAACTTGAAATTTAGCGCCATTTTTGCAGAAACCTCTCCCTGCCAATCTGGTCAAGACCCGGGTTTTCATAATAGAAAAACATTTAATTCACCACAGATCCCGCAAACTACACGTAGATACACACGGCTACACTTCAAGCTATACATTTCCAGTATAAGCTAACCTCGCATTGTACGACAGCGTCAGCAACTGCTAACCCCCTATCCGAAGAAATTTCAATGCGTAGGGGGGTTAGCAGTTGATGACGCTGTCTGTACGAAAATCCTATACAATGCGAGATCAGCATTAACTGGAAATGTATAGCTTGATGTGTAGCCGTGTGTACAATACGGTCATCGTAACTTGGCGCGTCTGAAGTTAGCTGTTTGGCTGCGCAATGGAACTTTTAGGAACGAAATTGTCTACTGCGCAGCTAATCGGCTAACTTCAGACGCGCCAAGTTACGTTGACCGTTCTGTACCTAATAATGGTGCCAATTCTGTTGATGTGCACAAGCTAAACTTATTTTAAGCTATTTACCTATATCTCTTTCTCTCCAATAAAACAAGAAAAAGACTAATAAGAGCAGTCAATTTAAGTTGATTTAAAATGTTAGTAAATTGAGCGGGCAAATAAGTGTATTTGCCCGCTCAATTGACTATCTATTTATCGATTTCTACCTACCTGTAGATCTGAAGAAGAAGAGGTGAAGAAGTTGCACATGTTTGTCAGTAACAAGTGCGTGTGTGCCGCGATGCACGAGCCGGTGTGCGACTTCAACCACAGGACGTATGCCAACTTCTGCGTGTTGCACTGCTCCGCCAAGAGGCACCCAGATATAAGTCTACTACATTGGGGGGATTGTAGAAATTCGCTCTAGAGGCATCCATGTACAGTACGATTCAAACTGAATGGCGGCTCTGAACACGAGGCGAGTGGCTGCGCAGTAACAATTTTACGTGTAAGTGGGAGTGAGGGGGCGGGGTACTGCGCAGCCAACAGCGCACTTCACAGCCGCCATTAAGTTTGAATCGAACTGTACCTATGTTTAAATTTCTTTCTTAGTTTATCCTAGAGATCTCTGACATGGGTGAAGGATATCGTGAGGAAACCTGGACTTATCTATACTAATATTATAAAGCTGAAGAGTTTGTTTGTTTGTTTGTTTGGTTGAACGTGCTAATCTCAGGATCTACTGGTCCAAATTGAATAATTCTTTTTGTGTTGGATAGTCCATTTATCGAGGAAGGCTATAGGCCCATGCGAAGCTGGGTCGGGTCGCTAGTACTGAATAAAGTCTGAAATCACCAATTCAGCAAAAAAGCAAGCATGGTGATCAATGCTAGTCATGCCTTCTCTGTTCGAGAAGAGGTCTTTGCCCTGCAGTACCATCAACCACCACCATCAACAACCATCATACTTACATACCATCATACCTACCTACTCATAATAATTACAATCAACACTTTGGAAGAAAATCGTTGTTGAATTCCATATTTTTGCCCTCGACAAAATCTACTGCCCGCTTTTATTAACACTAAGCTACACATAATGTAAGTACAGTCGGTGATAGCTATTATCTGACCCACTAAAAGTTAGACGAATTTTAACCTTATGCAGTTAGCAGTAGATAAGTGTTATTTGATACGTACGAACTAGAACGACTTGTTCAAGGTAGGCATATATTAAAGAATATAGTTATGCCAATTTAATCTTTAACACGTAACGATAAGGTAGATAATATAGTGACTACTGTTTTGTCACATGATGGAGTTGTTAATTTCAACAATTTTAATTAAGTCTGTTTGGTCTAGTGGTTGAACCAGTGGAGTCTACTTGTTAGCGAGTTCGAAACTAACCTTTTACTTTTTGTAGTTTTTCAATATTCATTTATGTTTTTTGAATTGAAAATACTATTTCCATTAGATTAAGAAAAGTAGATTTAAATTAATAATATATAAATACAAATAACCACAAAAAATAAAAACAATAATGATAATGATAAAGATTTTATTCAAAATAAATAAAAAATAATTACTTACAACATTTTAAAAGAAGTTAGAATACTAAACTACTTATGCTATGCGTGAATTTTCTGTTTAAGTTGCTAACGCGACAACAAAACAGTTTTTCGTTTTAATAGTGCCCATAAAATACCCATGTTTATTATTTATTATGTAGGTAAGTAGTTACATGCTTTACAAAGTGTTGAATGTAGTGAATCAATATGTTTAGAAATATACCTATAATATTTCTATTTTATAACAATAACATCACCACATTAACTTACTGTCATACATACCTACCTACTTATAAAATATTAGTGAAAACAGCACTAAATACTTTGATGTATACATACTTTTTAGATTTTTTTAAAGTATTTTTAGTTTTAAATATTATGATCGTTATAAGAACCTGCATGATTGTATGAAACACTTCCTTAGAAATTATGATAACAATAGATTATTTAACACACACACTGACGAAAGTATTGTTGACTGCAGGCGGTGATGCTGTCTTAATAGCGAAGTGGAGCACCGTCTTTTTCTATAATTTGTTGCAAGCGGCTTCGCATACTGCACACCATGTTCCAGCAAGCATCACTTCCTCTCATGAGTTCCCACGTTGAAGTCACAAGTTGCGCCAAATTTTCTTTTATCCTGACTTCTGATGAATCTCAGTTTAAAATCATTTGACCCCACAAGTTTTCTATTGGATTCAGATCAGGACTTTTAGATGGCCAACTTATTGTTTTGTCACCTTCTTGACTGGTTAGCCAATTTTGCACCACAGCATCTCTGCACGAAGTAAATATCCGTGTTTGGCTAAGCAACACGCACAGTCGGCAACATTACATCACGTAACATTTCCAAATATTAGCGACTATTAAATCGGCCTCCAATTTCCACAAGTTCTTAGTCGTTGGTCCTGGAGGATCCTTTTGAACATTTCCTGTTTCTTTAAAACGCCTTAACCACAATCTCACAGTATTTTCTGAAACAAAGAAATTAAACGGTGTCACTTTTCGTTTAAGTATATAAAAAAATGTTTGTTTACGTCACGGCACAAGGAATAGCTAGATATAAAAACGTGGTTTAAAATTAGAAAAATACACTTACTGCTATATTAAGTCTCCTTGCAAATCTCTCTGATGCCAATATTTTCCTCGTGCAAATAGATTATTTTGTGTTTTAAATAATCACTCAATTGAGACATGTTAATAAAGCTACAAAGATTATATTTAAAAATTTGAAAAAGGCGTGGGCTATTCGCAATTTAGAAAGGCAACATAGATAATGTTCGCGCGTAGTCATTGCAGTTGTGCGTAGACTGGCTTTAGTTATAGTCACGGTATTTTTTTATTTTCCTACCCATATCCTTAGTAAGATTTGAATACCAGTTTTACAATGAATACGCATTTGTCTTTCAACTACCCACTTTTTACAAGTTATGTTAAAATGACACAATACTGTGATAGATAAACTTTAAGTCTTACTGCATAAAAATCAAAATTGCGTAACAAGTTATAAATATCCTAACGCTAACGTTTTAAAGATCAATTTTGCGTGTCTGTTTTATTATTGTATTTGTTTATCGAGTGGCGCTAGTCAGATGAACTCATACAAATTGAATAACCCTTATTGTTACAGACAGAGGGTTTAAACTCGTTTGTTTTTAGGGTGGGTCAGGTAACAGCTATCACCCACTGTACCTAATACCTATAATATATAAAAGCGCACTGTAGGATTTTCAACAGACTGTTCAGTATCAAAAGTTAAAAATTCGCGCAATAATATTTAGGTAAGTATTACATTTAGATGACGCCTAGTGACAGTAAAAACGGACAGTATACTCTTAATATGACGTTTATGACGCCTAGTGACAGTAAAAACGGACAGTTTACTCTTAATATGACGTTTATGACGCCTAGTGACAGTAAAAACGGACAGTATACTCTTAATAAGACGTTTATGACGCCTAGTGACAGTAAAAGCGGACAGTATACTCTTAATATGACGTGACAATACGTTAAAGTCTAATCTAATACATCAATGGAAAGGGAAACATTTGAAATCGACACATAGAAATGCTGGTTTAATTCGACGATTTGGACTCCATAAGTGTTGAATATAAATCGATAATTAAAAGTTTGTAGCTAATTTGTATTTTCTATTCACTGAAATTTCCCTAATCTTGAATAAAGTGTTTCAGAGTTCAAAAATTATCCGAAATCATTGAATGTACAAAAGCCAGCACATCAAGCTAAAACAATCTGTCAAATTTCTTTGATAGATTTTCAACTTTATTACAAAAATATATAAGGTTTATATTCAATTGAGAAAATTTGACAGTTTGGTATGACTTGATGTGCTGGCGTCAGTGTCATCACCAATGGAGTACCCCGTATTAAAAGTGGGTAGATAACATCACCAATAAATTGACATACTTTTTATAACCTGTCTGAACGCAATTCCCCCAAATATTTCGTATGGCAATTTATACTTATGACGTCACTTGTAGGTACTCATTTGTCATTTCAATTGACAAACTAATAATTATTTTATATATATAGATTCAAAGCAATCAAAAACTCTAATTTTACAGTAAATTGAAAATTAATCGGGTTTTTAGGACTAAAATCAAGTGTTTTTTTAGAGGTCTGTCTTGGAATAATTGGTTAAGAGGTCCCTTCCCCATTGATCTAACATCAACGCGAGCGTGATTGATTTTTTTTTTATTTCAACCTACTCAATGCTCGAAACCCAAGGAGTGAGTGAGAACGCGATAACATCGCATGAAACATGTTCCAGGTCCAGGAAATACGTGTTTTGAAAAAGCCGTACAAGTTTTTGGTAAAAATGTGTAATATCTATCTCCATTACATGTGCAAGGTTTCTATGTAGCTGCTTTTTTACTTTTTCAATTCATGAGTGCATTATTGACAGCCAAGTTCAGATAAAAATTGTGCAATAAAGCTGTTTTTCGATCTGCGTCAGGATGAACGGTTACTAGGCGTGATTAACGTTGAATTTATGCCCAAGAATTGCTTCTATTTGCTTCCTATTCTCAATCAATTGCTTCCATCGTATTCTGATAATGTGACGGGTGGACGTGTTTACTGAATTTGAGCCCTAAAGTTGTTTTATTTTCGTTACATAGGGACCTAGATATTAATCACAAGATACCCGTGTGTTAAAAATATTTGGAGGAAAATTTGTTATAACGCCGTAATCGCGTACGAGCGTTTGTATGGGGAATATAACGGGATAGTCATCTACCCAATTCTTTCGTAAAAGGGGTATTCAGTTGATATCGCTGTACCGTAAAATGCCGTCATGCTCAACATTACATTCTAAAAAGTTATATTATTGCCGCTGAGAAATGTTTTGCTGTCTATGGTATTACTAAAAGCAAGTCGGCTATATATATGGCAAAAAACATTTCTCAGCGGCAATAATTTTACTTTTTAGAATGTAGGCAATGTTGAGCATGACGGCAATGTTACAGCATTTTACAGTACCTTACTAATCCTGTTAATATTATAAATGTGTGTTTTTGTTAATCCTTCTTTCAAACAACTACGGACCGATTTTAAAAATAGTTTATGACACGGAAAAAAACTTGTCGAAAAGATCCTCGCACGAGAGCGCAGCCGCTCCAAAAGCATGTTGAACAATAAAACACCAAATTAATATGAAAACTTTAATAAATATCACGATCACTGTTCACAGATCCAGGTTGGCAAGCAGTTCATCATCTTCATCATCATCTAAGAACGACTTATCAACATCATCATCGTTGCAGCCCGATGATTGTTTGTTTGTACCACTGCGATCAGTCGCCTCGTCATTTTTGATCGAATCTTTCCTTATATTAGTTCCTGGTATATAGTCGTTCTTATTTTTCGGTAATATACATGGTGTTAGGTACTGGGATATGTTGTTTTTACTTTCCTAGAAAAAAATACAGTGTGATTAGGAAAAAAATTGTGAACTTTTTCTCTGACATCTCATTTCATTTTTCTTTTTTTTTTTTTGAGCACATCTACAACTCACCATACAAACGAAACGAATTAATTACCTACACTACTACCAAAATAACAGACTGTACAAATACGTGCGTGTGTGTGCGTCTACGTGCCGCTTGAACTAAAAGCAGTTTCGAGGGCACGCTCGACGCGGGATGAGGTGAGGACCAATGTTCTGGAGGGAGGCGGTGCGTCTCGCTACTGTACGGTACTACTAATATTTATGCTGCTTTTTTTTTTAGCTCATCATCATCTTCCTGCCCTTGTCTCATGTAACTTGGGGTCGGCGCAACACGTTTCCTTCATCCATTCCGTCCAGTCAACCGTCATTCTATCATTGACTCTCCTTTTTTCATATCATTATTCACACAATCTATCCATCCTTCCTTTGGCCTCCCTCCCACTCCATCCATCTATCCATCCATCACATACGTCTTCTGGTCTAGTCTCCACTGAGATTGACCACAGCGGGTGAAATTTGGTCGGGAGAATATTATTATTACCTGGGTAAATATTTACCTGGTGTTTCATTGTAGTGTCTTCAAATGTATCTCTACTTAATCCTACATTATTGAGCACCTGAAACAAAAAATGCAATGAATAAGAAATCATATTAGCTTAATCTAATTGGGTGTCGAAGTTAAAGCATTTATTTCAATTAAACAATTGAAAGGCACTTTTGAACTTTCAAGGAGTCAGTTAGTCAGAAAGTTGAAGCTAGTTGCTCGTTCCAAAACGTAGGTAGGTCTCTATGGAGAAGAACGAGCAAGAAGCTTTTTTTTAATGGGAAATAGGCTTGCGTTTGACCGCAATTCACCTGATCTTAAGTGATAATGCGGCCTAAGTTGGAACACGCTTGCCTAGGATGAACCGGTTCATTCGTGTCTTGAAGATACCCAGATTATACTTATCAGGGAACAGAGAGGCGGGCAGCGAATTCCACAGTCTGGCAGTTCGCACAATAAATGTGGAATCAAAGCGCTTGGTTCGAGATCGTGGAACTTCAACCATATAGCGGTGACGCTTCGCCGTATCTCTGCTCGTCCGATGATGGAATGGGGATGCGGGAATTAAATTGTGCAATTCCAGAGCACACTCTCCGAAATGTACCCGATAAAATACCGAAAGGCTAGCAACGGTGCGGCGATGTTCAAGGCTCTGGAGCTTAGCCCTAACCAGGGAGTCGTTGTTAATGAGCCTCTTGGCTCGTCTATCAATGACTTCCAACGCCTCCAATTGGTAATTTACTGATCTATCCCAAAGGTGCGAACAGTACTCCATGCACGATCGAACTTGTGCTTGGTATAAGTTGAGCAGCTGTTCCGACGTGAAGTACTTTCGCACCTTTGCGAGGACTCCCAGCTTTTTGGCAGCTAGTTTGGCCTTGGATTCAATGAAATGAAAGTTAACATTTGACGCCAAGAAGCTCAAGCTGGTCAGTGATCAAAGTCAAAGTCAAAGTCAAAGCATTTATTTCAATTAAACCATTTACAGGCACTTTTGAATTGTCAAGGAGTCGGTCAGTTAGTCAGAGAGTTGAAGCTAGTTGCTCGTTCCAAAACGTAGGTAGGTCTCTATGGAGAAGAACGAGCAAGAAACTCCACGGACACTCTTTTAAATCAAGTTTTTACAAAGTTTGGTTACATTCTTGTTGCTTCTATATGTGAAAACGATGAAGGTAATCTAACAATACAAAACACAAAAAAGAAGCAAGATAAAGTGGCATCTAATTCATGGCAGATAAGAGCTGACCAATCTCCACTGACAGCGCCCGTTCACGAACATGACGCGTGAATCAGCACCATTTAGCTCAACCATTTTGAAGGGAGCCGAATGATCCAACACACGCGCCACCATCAGCGAGACATTTGAGCGAGCATGACAATACTCCCAACCGCCATGTTAATTTTTGTCAAACATAAAGGTATTAATATACATGGCTCCATGGTATTCACATTTACAAAATTGAAATAATGCTGCTAAATTATACAAAACTAAGGTTTCCAATGTATATTATTTTATCATATGAAGTGTGAAAAGTTAATAATTTAAAAATATCTATATATAATAATAACGATACTCGTTACTCATGTCAATAGAAAAAGGGGTAGGAAACATCCTTTTCTTCCAATTTGGAAATTCCCTAAACTGGCTGTGGAGCAGGACCAGCATTTAGCCAAGCATCTTTATCATTGATGTAATCTTCTAACTTATAATATGCTTGTCTACATAGTGTGCGCTTAATACATGTTTTAAATTGTTTTTCATTCAATTGTAGAATATCAAGTGGTATTTTATTATAGCATTTTACACAGTACCCCATAAAAGAAGTATGTACTTTTGACAATCTGAAGCTTGGCTGATCTAATTTGTTCCTATTTCTAGTATAAACATTATGTCTGTCACCTATTTTATTAAAAAGATGAAGATTTTTTCGAACATGCATAATGTTTTCATATATATATTGACAAGGTACCGTCATGATGTTAATCTGTTTAAACAATTCTCTTAGAGATTCGCGTTTGCGGAGATTATAGATTGCTCTGACAGCCCGCTTTTGCAGTATAAAAATAGAATCCATATCTGCAGCCCGTCCCCATAGCAAAATACCGTAAGACATGATACTATGAAAATAGCTAAAATATACTAGCCTAGCGGTATCCACGTCTGTCAAATGCCGGATCTTTCTGACAGCGTACGCGGCTGAACTTAACCGCCCTGCAAGAGATGTTAAGTGAGGACCCCACTGTAGCTTGGAATCAAGCGTAATCCCTAGGAAAACAGTCCTTTCGACGAATTCAAGTATGTCCTTATTCAATACAACGTTACATTCATTACTCTTAACATTCGGCAAAGCGAATCTTATGCATTTAGTTTTCTTCTCATTTAATACTAAATTATTTACAGTAAACCAATTATGAATCTTAAGCATGGCGTCATTTACGTCGTCAAGGTGCTGTGCCCGTCTATTTACTCTAAAAATCAATGAAGTATCATCAGCAAATAACACCATTTGTGGTTGATTTTTCAGTAAATGAGGTAAATCGTTTATATAAACTAAAAAGAGGAACGGACCCAATATGGAGCCCTGCGGTACCCCCATTTTTACTTTTAAGCCTGATGAATTAACACCATTTATTTGAACTTGCTGCAGTCTATCACTTAAATATGATTTTACTAAGCTAAGCGCTTGTTTACCCAGTCCGTAATGCTCAAGCTTTAAGAGCAGTGTTTCGTGATTTACACAATCAAATGCTTTGGAGAGGTCGCAAAAAATGCCAATAGCATCTTGCGAATCCTCCCATGCTTTAAAGATATGCTTAATTAAGGTGACACCGGCGTCAGTAGTACAACGCCCTCTGGTGAAACCATACTGTTGGTCATGTAAGATGTTGTTACAATTAAAATGACTGAGCATTTGGTTAAGCATTACTTTTTCAAACACTTTGCTGAAAACCGGCAAAACTGAAACGGGTCTATAATTATTCGTGTCCTTGCAATCGCCGGATTTAAAAAGTGGTATAATCTTGCTGTACTTCATTAAATCCGGGAAAACCCCTTGGTCTACACACATATTAAAAATGAAAGCTAAATAGGGTGCCACTGTCTCAATAACCGATTTACAAACATTAGTAGACATCCCCCATAAATCTTCAGTAGCCTTGATCTTGAGTTGTTTAAAAGTCTTTATAACGATTGCAGGGTTTATATGTTTAAATTTAAATTCCGTGGGGCAGGCTGGAACATTCGAACTTAATAAATTAAAAGCAAGTGACGGCGAGGAATCTAAAGTTTCAGTAGTTTTAATAGGAACATTGGTAAAGAATGTTGCAAATTCCTGCGCAACTTCTATATTAGTACTTATGAGACCACTGGAAGTCTCCAGAGTGTAGTCAGTATTATGTCTTTTGTTCCTATTTGTTTCATTATTAATAATTTTCCAAACAGTCTTAATTTTATCATCAGCCGATTTTACTTTGTTGCTAATGTATAACGCTTTAGCTGCCTTACAAGCATTTTTAAAAGTTTTAGAATAAATAGTAACATACTTATTAAAAGTGTCAGTGTTAATATAAGGCTTAAGGCCATACAGCTCAAAAAGTCTTTCCCTACTTTTCCTGATGCCTTTAGTTGCCCAGTCACTGAATAAAAACTTAGGGCAAATTGTTTTAGTTTTTTTCTTAAAAATATTCTGAAACTCAGTTTGCACAACTGAGAAGAATTCTTTATATAAAATATTACCATTATTCATACTAAGGTCCTGAACGGGTAACTTACTTATTAAAGTCTTTTTAAATTTATCTAAATTACCAGATGTTATTGGTCTTGACTGAATCTGTATTTTTTGCAAGGGTGTGTTGGACTCAAAAGCAACGGTTTGACCGCTGTGATCAGAGGGAAGATAATTTACAATAGCTTTATCTAAGTAGTCGCAGCTACAAAAAAACATTATCGATACAAGTAGCAGTGGTCGTAGTTATTCGTGTTGGTTCTAAAAACACATTTGACAAATTGAAGGATTTAAAGAGACTTATAAATCTACTGCTACTTGAATTATTTTCTAAAATATTAATATTAAAGTCTCCGCAAATTATTATTGATTTATTACCCGTTACAAGCTTAGTCAAAACATCCTCCATTATAGACTCAAATAAAGAGTAGTTATGATGATTCGGGGGTCTGTAAACGCACACTATGACATGCTTATCTAGCTCAACACAGGACAGTTCAATAATATGTTCAACTGATAGTGCAACAATGTCTCTGCGAGACTTAAATTTAATATTATTTTTTATTATAATTAGTGAACCACCACGCAGCATAGATTTCCGATTAAAACAACTGCCCACAGTAAAATTTTCATAATTAATTAACATTTCATAAGGTTTCAACCAATGTTCAGTAAAACAAATAATGTCAAACATTGTCTTTTCTAAAAACAATTCAATTTCTAATTGCTTGGAAGAAAAACCTTGAATATTTTGATGAAATAATTTCAAGGAATGTTGCTTAGCCCTTTTTTTTAAATTCTCTGCATGATTGCTAGAAGATACCTTGTTATTACTAAGTTGAACTATATTGATACTGGTACCTTCTGTTGTCTTACTTACTAGTTTAAACTACTTGAGCTTACCACCTTAACATTAGTATTATTACTAACCATGGTGCTAGTTATAGAACACTTCGACATACTAATTATGTCTGAGTTAATATTAAAAGCTAATAGCCATGCTATCTGACGTCTAAACCTAATGGGCAGATACGCTGTATCTCTAGTCGATTTCAATTTTTCAACGAAACTGTTGGTGTCAAAGAACATAAGCTTGTCACTATAGTGACTAGTTAATAAATGCATATGATTATTAAGCTTATGTATGTTATTATTTGTCCTATTTGATAGGTGCTCAAAGTACGGAAAAGCGCATAATATTATTTTTTGACAATTAATGTTCAATAGTTCAGTGACACTGTCAGTTATATCATCAATTTTAACCTTTGAGCTATTACCTACACATATAGTAATAATTGTATTAGGATCATATTCCTGTCTAGTAACTGAAGATATTATTTCTTTATATGAATGCCCAGGCGTGCAATAATTCAATACAGAATGACTCAGGTTGTTATTTAATAATCTACCTAACCCTCTCCCTAAACTATCTGAAAACAAAATAGGACAATAACAATCTTTATTAGAAACATTATTGCAACTGAGAAAACTGTTGTCTGACTGTGACTGTACAACAGAAGGTGAACCCTGTACAATATCTGTTGTTACATTTTTTTTTAGCATACACTCCCTAGCTCTTTCAGATCGGAATGGATATATGTCGGAAAGTCGGAAAGTAGGGGCCAGATGGAAAGGCCTCTTCTTGGCAGAGAAAAGACACGCCTGGGTCTTAGCTACATTGAACCTGACCAGATTGGCATCACCCCAATCGGAGACTGCCTTGAGGGACAAGTTCAAGCGCTCGACCATGGACTCTCTAGAAGACTGGATTTCAGCCGCACTGGCACGTGCGCTGGATGTGTAAGTCTCTACAACCGTGCTGTCATCTGCGTACCCAAAGGTACCGGGTTTCAGCAGATCGTTGATTTGCAGCAAAAAAAAAAAGGGTTGCAGAGAATACTGAGCCCTGAGGAACCCCGGCATTTATTGCCATTTGATCTGATGAGCAGCCATCGATGACTACGCGAATTGACCGATCACGGACACACGGACACACGGACTCATCACACAAATGATTGCCCTGTGCGGGATTAGAATCCGGGACCCTGTGCGTCGGAGGTAGATGTGGCGAAGCCACAATACATATTATATATATCATAATATTACATAAACTACATTATATGTGTACTTAAATAAATATACAAATATAAACGTAAATATGCATTACGATATAAACATAAGTAAGTATAAACATACAATATAATTATCAAGTAATAAATAAATACCTTACATACTAAATATACTATACATAAAACATAGCTACAAAACTATACAATAAAACTGAACATAATAATATAACTTACCTATACTGCATAGCTGAGACGACTAATCGTCGAGCATCACCGCCGCACAGTCGTCGTCGTGTCGTAGCGAGTAAAGGCGCATCGAGTCCCGTTACTTACCACGAACAAAGGAGCTTCCACTTATCGCCGTGGCTCTGCGGTGCGCCCGCGCAGCCGCGCCGGAGCGCCCCCCAGTCCGTCTCGATACTATACCGCTGACGCACGCTTACCTGCCTCGCGATCCTAACCTCTCGCCTGTGCTACGCTATTGTTTACATGCTCATACTCTGCTTTTAATCATAAATATTGTTAGTGCGTAAGTTTATGTAGCCATCTATTTCGTACTTCGAATAAATCCCGTGGTCACGATCCATCGGACTCGAAGTTGTGTTTGATTTGCTACCACACCCTCCTACACTGGTGACCCCGAAACCTGGACACAGCACGGAGCAGCCCAAAAAAACAGTGAGTGTTAATCACATTTAAAATAATGTCTAAAAGTGACAACGCATCAAGTAGGCAGAGCGATGACGAACGGTCGCATTCCAAAGAAAGGACTTTTACACCATCCGACATTTTTCGTGTTGGAGTACGACTTCCACCGTTTTGGCCGGAGGAACCTGCAGTATGGTTCGCACAGATAGAAGGAAGTTTTGCTCTTTCCGGCGTCAAAGATGATGACACAAAATATAATTACGTCAGTGCTCAACTGGAACATCGATATGCCGCAGAGGTTAAAGACATCTTGATTAATCCACCAGCTAAAGGCAAGTACGATAAGCTGAAAAGCGAACTTATTAAAAGATTGTCCGCGTCGCGTGAAAAAGAATTGACCCAGCTGTTAATGCACGAGGAATTAGGAGACCGGCGACCATCAGCATTTCTTCGACACCTGCAACACCTGGCAGGACCAAACATACCGGACGATTTTATTAAAACGGTTTGGACTAGCCGCTTACCTGGCAATATACAGTAGCATCGCAGCCAGAATCTTCACTTCTGGCCCTTGCAGACCTGGCCGATAAAGTGCATGACCTAGTACCACCAGCACCGCAAGTAGCATCCACGTCCGCCGATGCTGTGCCTAACTCAATGATTGAAAAATTGACAAAGGAAATCGCCCAACTCAGCCGACAAGTTCAGGCCCTCTCAACAAGAGATTCAAGATCTCGGAATAGAGATAGAAGCCAACGTCATGGGAAAAGCAACACGCGTTCGCAGTCTAATTATAGGAAGTACCCAACCTGTGTCTTTCATCACCGATATGGCGACAAGGCGCGGAGATGCCTGAAACCCTGCGATTACGAATCGGGGACGGGAAAAGCCAGAGGCAATCATCAGTAGCGACACATGATTGCCAAGCTCAAACTACTGGTCGCGTATTCATAACTGACAGACGAACGAAAGTGCAGTATTTAGTCGACACAGGAAGCGACATCTGCGTTTTGCCCCGCTCTGCCCTCAAACAATGGCGGCCCAGTACAACTGATTGCGTGCTCTTCGCAGCAAACGGAACACCTATCGCAACATACGGTGTCCAACAAACGGAGCTAGACCTAGGTCTTCGCCGCGCATTCCCTTGGCGATTTGTAGTAGCTGACGTCACCAAAGCTATTATCGGAGTCGATTTTCTTTCGTTCTACGACTTAGTAGTAGACTGTCGTAACAAACGTCTGATCGACAACAAGACCAGCCTATCATCAGGAACTACTCCAGTATCATCAGCTGACGTCATATCTTCAGTTAAGACGATAACAGGTGAGTCAAAGTACTTGGACATTATTCGAGATTTTCCTGAAATCACTCGTCCAGCAGGCACACATCGGGTCATACGTCACAACACGGTTCATCACATAAAGACAACCGCTGGACCGCCCGTTTATTGTACGCCAAGAAGACTCGCCCCAGACAAGCTGAAGATTGCCAAACAAGAATTTGAAGATATGTTGAGGGTGGGGACAGCAAGGCCGTCTGCAAGCCCATGGTCGTCCCCGCTTCACCTCGCCCCTAAAAAGGACAACGGATGGCGACCATGCGGCGATTACAGAATGCTGAATGCCCGAACGATTCCTGATCGATATCCCATCCATCACATCCAGGACTTCACACAGAACATTGCAGGCTGCAAGATATTCTCGAAAATCGACCTCATAAAAGCATACAACCAAATACCAGTCAACCCCGAGGATATCCCAAAAACAGCTATAACCACACCCTTTGGAATGTTCGAGTTCCCTTACATGACCTTTGGTCTTAGAAATGCGGGACAAACCTTCCAAAGATTTGTAGACGAAATGACACGAGATCTAGACTTCTGCTACACGTACCTGGACGATTTTTTAATATCGTCCCCTGACGAAGAGACCCATTTCCATCACCTACGCCTCCTTTTCGGACGATTAAAGGAATATGGGATGGTTATAAACACGACCAAATGCGTTTTTGGAGCAAAAGAAGTTACCTTTCTCGGCTGTAACGTATCTAGCGCAGGCATTAAACCGCTGGAGAGCAAAGTCCAAGCAATAAAAGACTTCCCCATCCCGAAAACCGTGCGAGAACTTCGTCGATTCCTAGGGATGGTAAATTTTTATCGACGGTTCATTAAAAACGCTGCTACGTCCCAAACGCCGTTACATAGCCTGCTTACCGGATCCGTAAAAGACTCTCAACCCGTGGATATCACTGGAGAAGCATTAAGGGCATTTGAAGACAGCAAAGAAAGTCTATGCCAGGCAGCACTTCTAGCGCACCCGGAATTGGACGCGAAATTAGTTTTGGTCACAGACGCGTCGGACATCGCAATCGGAGGAGTCCTACAGCAGCAGAAGGACGGGGTATGGCAGCCTCTTGCTTTCTTTAGCCGTAAATTGAGCCCGTCGCAAAGCAAATACTCGCCTTACGATCGAGAGTTGCTCGCGATCTACGAGTCAATATAACATTTTCGTCACCTCGTGGACGCCAGACACTTCACGGTATTCACAGACCACAAGCCAATCTGCTTTGCGTTCCATAGTCCCAAAGAGAAGTGCTCACCACGTCAGTTCCGATATTTCGACTACATAGCTCAATTTACTACGGACATACAACATATATCGGGTAAGGATAACGTAGTGGCCGATACTCTCTCTAGAATAGAGGAAATAGTACAGCCAGTCGAGTTGCGGACCCTGGCCAACTCACAGAGTAATGATCCAGAGCTGAAACAACTCTTGGAAGGCGGAACTTCACTCAAACTCGTCAAAAACTACGTTCCTGGGACGAGGCTAGAACTATATTGCGACGACAGCATGCCAAACCCAAGGCCTTACGTACCCAAAGAGCTCAGAAGACAAGTGTACGACAGCCTCCACTCACTTAGCCACCCTGGCGCTAAATCCTCCGCAAGATTGGTGGCCCAGCGTTATGTGTGGCCTGGTATGAACAAAGATTGCCGCGAGTGGACCAAGCTCTGTCACGCATGCCAACGCACGAAAGTCACAAGACACGTAACACCACCAATGGGCACCTTCAAGCTCCCAAGTGGAAGATTTACCTACGTGCATATTGACCTCATCGGACCATTGCCCCCGTCGGACGGCTACCGTTATTGTCTCACAGCCGTTGATAGGTTCACCCGATGGCCCGAAGTAATCCCGTTGCATGACATAACTGCCGAAACAGTCGCCAAGGCTTTCATCTCCGGCTGGATAGCGAGATACGGTTGCCCTACAGAAGTCGTGACAGATCGTGGGAAGCAATTTGAGTCCGCGCTGATGAAACAACTCTCAGAACTTGCCGGATTCCAACGCAACAGGACCACTGCGTACCACCCTGCAAGCAACGGGATGGTAGAACGGATGCACAGACAACTTAAGGCAGCTATAATGTGCCATGGAACCTTAAAATGGACCGAAAGCATACCGCTTGTACTCCTAGGGATGAGAAGCGCCTTCAAAGAAGACATCCAAGCGTCACCCGCTGAACTCCTCTACGGCGAACCCCTCAGACTGCCCGGAGAATTTCTACAGCCTATCACCGCTCAACAAACGACCAGCGACCTTACAGAATTTTCAGCACGACTTCGTTCCATTATGAACAATATACGCCCTCAGCCAGCCTCGAGACACAACAGACGAAACATCTTCGTATTCCGAGACTTACCTTCTGCTACTCACGTATACGTAAGAGACGACACCGTGAGAGGATCTCTTCAGCCGGCTTACACTGGGCCATACCTGCCCCCTTATTCACAACCATTTGATTCGATTCCGTACCGAATCGAAAGTCAAAAGATATCGAAGATGTCCTTCAAACGCAATTCACAAATCCGAAACCGAATAATTTTGACAGTTCAACGAACATACGAAGACTGAAGTCGGGAATGAGATTTTTGAATACGGTTCCTTACCGACACGGAAACGTATCGAATGGTTGTGAATAAGGGGCCTGGTCCTAGAACGAAGTGCTAAAGTGTACAAGCTGCAAATTAAAGGAAAACCACAAACAGTGTCTATAGAAAGGTTAAAACCAGCTTATGTACTTACCCCGGATACTCGTCCAGACACTCGTCCACTAGAAAAAGAAACTCCAAGCCCTGTTCCTGAAAGCAAAGATGCAAATATAAAGACTACTCGCTCAGGGCGACAAGTGAGATTCCCTGATTATTATCGCCCATCCTAGGATGGTCTCAGGGGGGAGTCATGTGGCGAAGCCACAATACATATTATATATATCATAATATTACATAAACTACATTATATGTGTACTTAAATAAATGTACAAATATAAACGTAAATATGCATTACGATATAAACATATATAAACATAAGTAAGTATAAACATACAATATAATTATCAAGTAATAAATAAATACCTTACATACTAAATATACTATACATAAAACATAGCTACAAAACTATACAATAAAACTGAACATAATAATATAACTTACCTATACTGCATAGCTGAGACGACTAATCGTCGAGCATCACCGCCGCACAGTCGTCGTCGTGTCGTAGCGAGTAAAGGCGCATCGAGTCCCGTTACTTACCACGAACAAAGGAGCTTCCACTTATCGCCGTGGCTCTGCGGTGCGCCCGCGCAGCCGCGCCGGAGCGCCCCCCAGTCCGTCTCGATACTATACCGCTGACGCACGCTTACCTGCCTCGCGATCCTAACCTCTCGCCTGTGCTACGCTATTGTTTACATGCTCATACTCTGCTTTTAATCATAAATATTGTTAGTGCGTAAGTTTATGTAGCCATCTATTTCGTACTTCGAATAAATCCCGTGGTCACGATCCATCGGACTCGAAGTTGTGTTTGATTTGCTACCACACCCTCCTACATAGATACATGGAGCCGTCTATATAAGCTATAGTGGTATGTTTTATCTTGCGTTAATTAGACTTTTTTTTATACACGGTCGGATAGTGGGTAACTATCCGGTAACTGCGGCTGAAACACGGATAGTTGCCGGATATTCGTTACATTTGTTGGTTAGTTCGAGTGTATGTACATTGAGTTTGTTCTGCAGCATGGGCCACATGAAGTCGTCGGCAGTCCTGGCGGCGAGCAGGTAGCGCAGGCACACGTTTCATCTCTTGGCTAGTTCGAGTGTACGTACATTGAGTTTGTTCTGCAGCATGGGCCACATGAAGTCGTCGGCAGTCCTGGCGGCGAGCAGGTAGCGCAGGCACACGTTTCATCTCTTGGCTAGTTCGAGTGTACGTACATTGAGTTTGTTCTGCAGCATGGGCCACATGAAGTCGTCGGCAGTCCTGGCGGCGAGCAGGTAGCGCAGGCACACGTTTCATCTCTTGGCTAGTTCGAGTGTACGTACATTGAGTTTGTTCTGCAGCATGGGCCACATGAAGTCGTCGGCAGTCCTGGCGGCGAGCAGGTAGCGCAGGCACACGTTTCATCTCTTGGCTAGTTCGAGTGTACGTACATTGAGTTTGTTCTGCAGCATGGGCCACATGAAGTCGTCGGCAGTCCTGGCGGCGAGCAGGTAGCGCAGGCACACGTTTCATCTCTTGGCTAGTTCGAGTGTACGTACATTGAGTTTGTTCTGCAGCATGGGCCACATGAAGTCGTCGGCAGTCCTGGCGGCGAGCAGGTAGCGCAGGCACACGTTTCATCTCTTGGCTAGTTCGAGTGTACGTACATTGAGTTTGTTCTGCAGCATGGGCCACATGAAGTCGTCGGCAGTCCTGGCGGCGAGCAGGTAGCGCAGGCACACGTTTCATCTCTTGGCTAGTTCGAGTGTACGTACATTGAGTTTGTTCTGCAGCATGGGCCACATGAAGTCGTCGGCAGTCCTGGCGGCGAGCAGGTAGCGCAGGCACACGTTTCATCTCTTGGCTAGTTCGAGTGTACGTACATTGAGTTTGTTCTGCAGCATGGGCCACATGAAGTCGTCGGCAGTCCTGGCGGCGAGCAGGTAGCGCAGGCACACGTTTCATCTCTTGGCTAGTTCGAGTGTACGTACATTGAGTTTGTTCTGCAGCATGGGCCACATGAAGTCGTCGGCAGTCCTGGCGGCGAGCAGGTAGCGCAGGCACACGTTTCATCTCTTGGCTAGTTCGAGTGTACGTACATTGAGTTTGTTCTGCAGCATGGGCCACATGAAGTCGTCGGCAGTCCTGGCGGCGAGCAGGTAGCGCAGGCACACGTTTCATCTCTTGGCTAGTTCGAGTGTACGTACATTGAGTTTGTTCTGCAGCATGGGCCACATGAAGTCGTCGGCAGTCCTGGCGGCGAGCAGGTAGCGCAGGCACACGTTTCATCTCTTGGCTAGTTCGAGTGTACGTACATTGAGTTTGTTCTGCAGCATGGGCCACATGAAGTCGTCGGCAGTCCTGGCGGCGAGCAGGTAGCGCAGGCACACGTTTCATCTCTTGGCTAGTTCGAGTGTACGTACATTGAGTTTGTTCTGCAGCATGGGCCACATGAAGTCGTCGGCAGTCCTGGCGGCGAGCAGGTAGCGCACGCACACAGAGCCCGCAGACCCGATGCGGTGCGCGCGAGACTCCGCTTGTGTCAGGATCTAGCAACACAACATTCTATTATATAAATAGGTGCTTCAGTCACTGCCTACATCTAAAGAAAGAAAGAATGGAAAACTATTTATTTATGAGAAAGTGACGCACATATTAAGTATTTAAACTTAAAACTAAAACAAGTGGATACATATATTTATTTATTAAAACTTTAAGCACAAAAGCTTTTTTGAAAAAAGAGAACCGCCTTCCAATTCTAAAAAGTGATAAATAACTTTAGCACAGAACACACATGACTTTAGTTTCGGAAGTCGGTGGCAATTCAAAACCACAAATAGTGTGTTCTGTACTAAAGTTATTCATCACTTTTAAGTTTTTGAAGGCGGTTCTCTTTTTTTTTTAAAGATTTTATTTTCTACTTTTTTATGCCTCTTTATCACCTAAATCCATTAAGAAATGGCAACACAGTTAAAACAGAGATTGAAAGTCCTCCAAAGATGGAAGAAACGAAAACGTCTTCTATGAATATATATTTTTTTTGGTTTTTGTTGTTTTTTTTCAAAAAGCGCTGAATATTTTGCTATTTGTTGTATACTAAAACCTTCTCCAGAATGTAACAAACATTTTTTTAAAAACGGCAACCAAATTGGTTGAGCCGAACTTGAGATAATCGCGGACAAACATACATACAAACAAACATACGGGTCGAACTGAGAACCTCCATTTTATTTAAGTCGGTTAAAAATGTAATGTAATAAACACTGTACAAAGGCGGACTTAATGCCTAGGGCATTTTCTACCAGCCTACCGTAGGGTGATGCAGACAAAACATAAAAAGAAAAATATAATATCCAAAACCACGCGCTGGTTTTCAGCGTGTGTCCGTCACTTAATTGTACCATAATACCGGGGTCTCTGCATGTCGTCTTAAAACCGCTACACACCGGGAGCATTCGTCTATAATAGGGTACTACACCCAAGTGTTTCAATTGAATTGTGTTGTGCTAATATGCCACCAAAAAAAAAACACAAAATTTTTGTTCAATCGATAAGTGCCGTAAAAATGAATCTAATTAAATTTTCAAATGTCGCGCGTAGTTTGACGAAAACGCCTCGTAGTGGAAGTCGACGCCATATTGCTCTGAGGAAATGACGTCAGTTCGCTGGTTAACAAATGCGCTGATATTATATATGATAATTGTATATAATTTAAAAATAATTAAATTAATATTTTCTAATAGGTACAAAGGAATAAAAGTACAAAGTCTATATATACGCCAATCGGTTGACTGACAGCACAGAATACTTAATAGTACTACGTACAGAAGGGACACTCCCTTCCCCGCGCTACATCAGATACCGCACCCTCACCCCGCACTAGGAGGGGCTAACCGTCGACTCTTTAGCCAGGGCGCTCAAAATCGTAAGAACTGCAGCGCTGTAGGTACTGCTGACACAAACACACAATTTTGCGATTTATTTTGTTTTAAGTTTTATTAGTTTTAATCTCGATGATTAATTTATTTTCCAAGTTTTCGTCGTTTTATAATAATACAATTAAAACTTCCGTAATAATAACATACCAACATTACCAGCTATTAATATTGCTCTCTCTCTTTATTGTCTTAGTTATGTACTTATGTCCCTTTCTTTCACGTTCTATTCATTCTTGGAATTGAAAAGTACCCTACGCACTAACCTTGTCGCGTCGCCCCATTGTAATTATTATTATTGTAATATTTTAATTAATTCTTAATTTTTATTTTTAATACTTTTGAACTTAACATGTATGGACATGGACTGGTTCCGAAATAAATGAAAAAAAAAAAAAAATTGCGTTGCCGCGTAATGGTACGGGGCGATCGTGAATTCCATATTTTGTAATTAGGTAGGTAGGTACCTTAATTTACCATTATTGATGAATAAATAAACCTCTTTACATAATAAATATTATAATATTACTTTTAACTCATTACAAATCCGAGTATTCAAAATCAAATATCATTTATTTTATTTCTTTAAGAAATAAATAATTGAACGCTCGGACAAGATCACTTCATAATAATGCTCGAAACGTTCGGGTAGTTCCGTCGTCGCCGTTGTTCGGTTCACCCGACGCAAAGCGCTGTCGCGCCATTTTGTACGCCACGACATCCAACTGATTCAACCCTACTAAAATTCACGCACACATTTGCACGTGTACAGACGTCATTTGGTTTTGTAGTAGTAATAGGTAATTATTTTGCAAGTTTTGTATGAAGTGTCCGAGGTGTGCTGACAGTTAACAATTATTTGTTTACACAGCCGTACGGCGTAATAACATGGCGGCTTCTATTTCAAGGTGTTATTAAACAGATTAAAAAACCTGAAAAGTGAGGCAGTATTGTAACGTGATACTCATAATCAAATCTAGGATTGTTACATTACAGGTGAATGCTCGTCAGTCAGTGAGGCAGTATTGTAACGTGATACTCATAATCAAATCTAGGATTTTTGCATTACAGGCGAATGCTCGTCAGTCAGTGAGGCAGTATTGTAACGTGATACTCATAATCAAATCTAGGATTTTTGCATTACAGGCGAATGCTCGTTAGTCAGTGAGGCAGCATTGTAACGTAATACTCATAATCAAATCTAGGATTTTTGCATTACAGGCGAATGCTCGTCAGTCAGTGAGGCAGTATTGTAACGTTATGCTAAAAATTTAATCTTGGATTGTTACATTACAGGCGAATGTTCTCGATGAGGGAGCGCCCTAAGGTACCTACGAAAATCAAAATTAAAAGAAACGTTTTTTTTTTGTACGTTGTCAAAATGTGATACATGGCAGTTTAGAATTCCACAGCTGAGTGTTACTTACCCCGGGGTTCCAGTGTAGCTCAGCGAACAGCACGAGGTTGGCGGCAGTGAGCGTGATGCCGGAGTTAGCAGCCGTGATGGACAGCACGGCGCAACGACATGATGCAGTGTGTTGGAACTTGTCCACTAGCTCCTGTGGATTATTCAATCATATTCTCATTATAACCACGTGGTTTAACACATACACTGCCAGACCAAAAATGTTGAAGGTCAAATCTCCACAAGCGTCATGGACATGTGTTTGACGTGGCAGCTAACGGTTTAATGATTTTACAGCCATACACATTACACCAAAAACAAATAAATAAAAGAACAGAAATCGAAATGGATGGAAAAGAAATGAAGAAAAAAATGGTATAAAATGGATGGTTGTTGGAACCCAGTCCAAAAAAGGAACAACCTTTTCAATTTCTCAATTATATACTTTTTACTGGACCACGGCAACCAAAAGGAAGAGTTTTGCTATAATATAATTTATTAACGTATATTCACTAAACTATATATGTGTACTCATCAGATTTAAAAATATAAGGTGTCAATCGATTCTTAATTATGGTCCGGGTAAAATAGGCTACATTTAATAAGAATCAAAATAATATGGTGGATGTTACATGCAAAAAAGAAAGGATCTCTGAAAATTTCAGACATTGGCATCCAACCATGCCAAGAATGTTTTCTTGTTTGTAGTCGGTTTAAGTTTTTTTCTACGTGCCTTCCGGAGTCCATTTCGTAATGTACTTATCGCAATCATTTTGCACGTGCAAGAGAGAAAGGAGCTATACATGACCGCACCAACATACCTTTTTCACGCACCAGAACAATGATGGCATCTAGAAGGCAGGTCGACTATCTTTTTTTTTCTTTTCGCTATGATTTCTCGCAGGTCAACCTAGGAAGTTTTTGGCTGCTTAACCGGACTTTCCTGTGGTGTCCTAAAGACAATTTAAGGCCTCCAAGCAGGGCAAAAAATACTTATAAACTAAGCAACTACACGCTAAGGGCATCCCTTGTGGGGTACGGTCATCGAGTACATACCTATTAGAGACGAAATGCTACTTGTTGAGTCAAGCAGCGCCATCTCTCGGTCGATAGATCTACGATCAATAAACGTTAAGGAGCGACATCTGTTGCTGAGAGGACGACTCGCTCGCGACGGGTTCGAGAAACAACCGACCCCCTCCAGAAGCGATATATAAAGCAGGATTGTGCGTATTATTTGACCGCGATTATTATTGTAAAAATCAGAACCAAAAATACATCAATTATAAAATTTAAAGGAGCCTCATTGACTAGGTCCTTGCCAGCCCCCTGTCTTCATTTGCCAAAACACTACTCATTTTGTTTGAAAACATTTCCGTCAAATCAGCGCGGTGACAACTGCGCTCTGATTGGCTTAGGGTGTCGATGGGGACAGCAAAAGGACAGGTTTGATCGGAACTTGTGGGTCCACTATATCGCGGATAGCATTTATATACTCGACGATTTCGACGAAATACTTACAGCCCTGGTATTAGCAGGAGTAGAGCCAACGATGGATATGTAGTGCACTTCAGCTTCATCAAGAGTGAGACAGATAGCGTCGATGACAGAGCGGTGGTGAGCGAACACGAGGAACTTGCGCGTTGTCTCGCTCTCCACCAGCTGGCGGATGTACTTGCTGCGGAAATTAACACGTATTTCAAAAGTAATAAGGTTGAGCATCGATTGACAAAATGTGAACAATTTTTTTATGGCATTTGCTTTGTACGCCATGGCATTAAGTTTGCCTTTGTACCTTTTTTGTTGCATTAAGCAGAAATATAATAAAACTGTTGTTGTACTTGGTGCAATAGGCACATATATTATGAAGCGAGAAGAGGCAAGGTTTATAATTAATTGGATAAAAATGATGAAGTAGTTATATGTGCTGAACTAAAATACACACACATAGGTATTGTGTAGATCTGTGAAAGTAACTTCAACTCTTTATTAATGTCTTTTGCGGAAGCTACACGACAGGTTTGCCAATATACTAACCAACAAATTTTTGTTATTTTTTTTAATTTTTTGAACTACTTAATGGATATTTTCGAAAAAAGTTAAAAAGTAAAAGGCAAAAGTTATACATTTTGTATAACTTTTGCCTTTTACTTTTTAACTTTTTCATTGATTACAATAAATTTAATTCGATAAGATCTATCGGTTTCTAAGTACCGTAGTAATTTGTAGTGTCTGTACTATGATAGACCAAAGAAAACTATCTTCATATTTTTTTTGGATTTTCTATTTATTATTTTCAAATTCAGATTATCTATAATAAAAGACAAAAGTGATTGACTGATGTATCAACGCACAGGCAAAACCCTCAAGGCTAGAAAATTGAAATTTCGTACACGTACTTCTCATATGACGAAGGCATACACTAAGGATTTTTCAAAGTTCAACCCCCAAGGGGGTGAAATAGGGGATAAAAGTTTGTTTGAAACTTTTTATATTCCTTAGATATATTTGCATTACCTACCTACCTATGTAGGTAGGTAGGTAGGTATAGGTAGGGTAGGGTAGGTAGGGTAGGGTAGGTAGGTATAGGTAGGGTAGGTAGGTATAGGAAGGTAAGTTGGTAGGGTAGGTAGGTAGATAGGGACAGGACAACGTCTGTAGGGTCAGCTAGTTTTCTATATAAGTGATGGATTGCGTTTATAACTACACTGGGAATACTGACCATATAGCCGGTATCTTGACTCGCGCCGACTCGCTGAAGTACGTGATGAGAGCGGCGTGCTTGTCGGAGGACTTGCTGCACTTGTAGGCCTCCGCCATCTGCGACAGACCCTTGTCCGTCTCCTGGCTGTAGTTCAGTAGTGTCTGGTCTAGTAGTACTGTTTCCCTGTAAATATTTTTTTTAACAGACTTAAAAAAGCAGGAGGTTATCAATTCGGATGTTTATACAAGGTGTAACGTTAAACACGCAAAACCTCAGACACCCCAAATGATTTTTAATACAATTAACCTAATTCCGAAAGAAAAAAAATCATAAAAAAGAATTTAAAGGTTTTATGTGCTATTTTAGTTTTGCCAAGACTCGTATGTGCATTGAAATAAGAACTATTATTATCACGCGTATGAGAAAATTTAAATTGAACGACAACCATTTGTGTTTGTTTACCTATTTTGGCAGGTTTGCGCACGTGATGGCTTGACCTTTTAATAAATAGACAGGGCAACATGTTTAATGAAGATTTTTTGAAAAATGTGACCTATATTAAAAAGTGGTTCAATAGGGTATTTTACTTCGTACGAGAAAAAATCTATAAATGGGTCGTTTTCAAAATTAATGTACATTTTAATACAAATTTGTGTCCATCAAACTTATTGGTAACTCAAGTAAAATACAGCTCCAATTTTAACCAGATAAACCAACATTCAAATCAATTGATAACAATAGAGTAAATAAAAAAATAGTTTTGTGCGGTAATTCAATTTACTGTGTTAAAAAACTAAATTTGATTACTGTCATAATTTTTTCCCCATACAAAAGTGCTGAGTCCACAGTCGCACACATTTTCAAAGAGTAGCGTTTTTAATGAATGGATCACGCATTTCGGAACCCGATTCAACAATATTTTGTCCAGTCAAAGAGTAAGATTTAAGCAATATGTATTAAACAATGTAATTATAATTAACTTTTTATTTATTTACTCATAAAAATGTGTCTCATATTTCATTACTTTGTGTTACTATTTCTTGTTACGTTAACATTCCATCCTAATAGAAATAAATTCATAATTTAGTATGGCAACTCCATGCGTCAAGATAGTTACACCGTGAGGGCGCTAGTTGGCTCAGTTCGCCATTTTGTGTCTTGTGACTGATGGATGTTCTGCGTGCGCGTCGTAAAAAGGACAATTAAAAACTGGTTTAAAAGTGTTAAATAGCGTTAATTCGGTAAGCACTATACTTTACATTGCATCCCGTTATTGTAGATAATAATAAATCATAGTTAAATGCATGTTTCATGAGTCAATTGAGGGTAACTTTACAACAGTATTGTTATTTTTAGGTTAAAGACACGTGTGTTTTATTCATTTGTGTGACCATTGTGTTACTATTTTAGTGTTACGTAACACAATAGAATGGGTTAGGGCTTGTTTACATAAGCGATATAAGAATAATAGAATCTTCGTGGTTATAGTTTGGTTTAAATTGGTCAATAATTGGTTTTAATAATATACCCAATAAATATAAAATATGAAAATCATTAATAGGTACTACAGTTGATGAATGGTATGAATATCTATGTATATTACCTATAATACACCTTGACACTGACCTGCAAAGTGCAAAAGATAAAGAAAATTTTAATTACACGAGCTATCCTGGCACTGCCCCTTCAAATTCTTTAACTACTACTAATTAAAGCTTTTAAACAACTCAAGATTAAGGGTACTGAAGATTTATGGGGGATGTCTACTAATGTTTGTAAATCAATTATTGAGACAGTGGCGCCCTATTTAGCTTTCATTTTTAATTTGTGTGTAGACCAAGGGGTTTTCCCGGATCTAATGAAGTTCAGCAAAGTTATACCACTTTTTAAATCCGGCGACTGCAAAGACTCTAATAATTACAGACCCGTTTCGGTTTTGCCGGTTTTTAGCAAAGTGTTTGAAAAAGTAATGCTTGATCAAATGCTCAGTCATTTTAACTGTCACAAAATTTTACATGATCAGCAGTATGGTTTCACCAAAGGACGTTGCACTACTGACGCCGGTGTCACCTTAATCAAGCATATATTTAAGGCTTGGGAGGATTCTCAAGATGCTATTGGTATCTTTTGCGACCTCTCCAAAGCATTTGATTGCGTGAATCACGAAACACTACTCTTAAAGCTTGAGCATTACGGACTGGGTAAACTAGCGCTTAGCTTAGTAAAATCATATTTGACTGATAGACTGCAACAAGTTCAAGTAAACGGTGTAAATTCATCGGGCTTAAAAGTAAAAATGGGGGTACCGCAGGGCTCAATATTGGGTCCGTTCCTCTTTTTAGTTTATATAAACGATTTACCTTATTTGTTGAAAAATCAACCACAAATGGTGTTATTTGCTGATGATACTTCCTTGATATTTAGAGTTAATAGACGGGCACAGCACCATGACGACGTAAATGACGCTATGCTTAAGGTTCATAATTGGTTTACTGTAAATAATTTAGTATTAAATGAGAAGAAAACTAAATGCATAAGATTCGCTTTACCGAATGTTAAAAGTAGTGAATGTAACGTTGTATTGAATAAGGATATACTTGAATTCGTCGAAAAGACTGTTTTCCTAGGGATTACGCTTGACTCAAAGTTGCAATGGGGTCCTCACTTAACATCTCTTGCAGGGCGGTTGAGTTCGGCCGCTTACGCTGTCAGAAAAATCCGGCATTTGACAGACGTGGATACCGCTAGGCTAGTATATTTTAGTTATTTTCATAGCATCATGTCCTACGGTATCTTGCTTTGGGGGCGGGCTGCAGATATTGATTCTATTTTTATTCTGCAAAAGCGGGCTGTCAGAGCCATCTATAATCTCAGCAGTCGCGAGTCTCTAAGAGAATTGTTTAAACAGATTAACATCTTGACGGTACCTTGTCAATACATATATGAAAACATTATGCATGTTCGAAAAAACCTTCATCTTTTTAATAAAATAAGTGACAGACATTGTGTTTATACTAGAAATAGGAACAAATTAGATCAGCCAAGATTCAGATTGTCAAAAGTTCATACTTCTTTTATGGGGTACTGTGTAAAATTTTATAATAAAATACCTCTTGATATTCTTCAACTAAATGAAAGACAATTTAAAACATGTATTAAACGCACACTGTGTAGACAAGCATATTATAAATTAGAAGACTACATCAATGATAAAAATGCTTGGCTAAATGCTGGTCCTGCTCCACAGGCAGTTTAGGGAATTTCCTAATTGGAGGAATGTTGTTTCCTACCCCTTTTTTTTATTGACATGAGTAACGAGTATCGTTATTATTATACACAAATATATATTTTAATTACTTTTTCGACATTTTAGAAACATTGGAAACCTTAGTTTTGTATAATTTAGCAGCATTATTTCAATTTTGTAAATGTGAGTACCATGGAGCCATATTTTAAGTAAATTATTATGTGTTTGACTTAAATGAGCATGGCGGTTGAGAGAATTGTCATGCTCACTCAAATGTCTCGCTGGTGGTGGCGCGTGTGTTGGGTCATTCGGCTCCCTCTAAAATGGTTGAGCTGAATGGTGCTGATTCACGCGTCATGTTCGTGAACGGGCGCTGTCAGTAGAGATTGGTCAACTCTTAACTGCCATGGTTTTTATCTTGATTATTTTTTATATTTTGTATTTCTAGATTACCTTCATTGTTTTCACATATAGAAGCAACAAGAATAATGTAAGCAGTATTTTGTAAAAACCTGATTTTAAAAGAGTGTCCGTGGAGTTTCTTGCTCGTTCTTCTCCATAGAGACCTACCTACGTTTTGGAACGAGCAACTAGCTTCAACTTTCTGTCTAACTGACCGACTCCTTGACAATTCAAAAGTGCCTGTAAATGGTTTAATTGAAATAAATGCTTTGACTTTGACTTTGACTTTGACTTAAATGTGATTTTTCCAAATAAAAAAAAATGCAAAAACATAAAAAAATGTGATTGTCAAATTTATTAAGAAAAAAAGGTTTTTTTTTTGTTTAAAAATAATACATGTTGGCTATCTATGAATAAAACGTTAAGAGTGAGTTGAATGCGACACTGAACCTAAATTATGAAAGATGATGATTAAATTGATTTACTACTGCAAATTGGTTTTTATATTATTCTTTGTGACTTAGCCCTTACTTTTCTTTTGTGTTACTATAAAACAAAGTAAACACAATTGAAATGTACATTAATTTTGAAAATGACCCAAATATGTTATTGAGAGAGTTTAGACATAAAGCAGTCGGAAAATGTAAGTTTTAGTTCATAAAATAACAAAACAAATGTTTAAATTCAATTCAATGTTTTCAATATTTTTAATCTGTTATAAAACACCGTGAAATAGTAGCGGCCATGTTATTACGCCGTACGGCTGTGTAAACAAAAAAATGTCAACTGTCAGTCAACCGATTTGCGTACCTAATATAGGCTTTGTAATTTTATTATTTTCGGAACCATATTTTCATTATTACACCTATTACAAAATATGCTTCTAATTATTTTTAAATGATATACAATTGTCATATTTAATATAAGCTCATTTGATACAAAACGAACTGACGTCATTTACGCTGAGCAATATGGCGTCCAGTAAGAGGCGTTTTCGTCAAACTACGCGCGAAATTTGAAAATTTAAAATTTAGATGCATTTTTATGGCACTTATCGATTGAATAAGACTTTGTGTTATTTTTGGTGGCATATTAGCACTACAGAATTTCATTAAGACACTTTTCAAAAATGGGTGTAATACCCTATTGATTCTGCTCGTTATTCTAATCAAACTATTTTCTGGTTTTGCGTATTTGACGTTACACCTTGTATATATATATTTTTTTTTTATGTATGTTCGGGCATAACTCCGTCATATATAGATAGATTAGCAAATTCTTTTTTTTGTTCGAAAGGGGATTATTCCGAAATGGTCCCATATAAATTTTATCGAAATTGATTCAGCGCTTTTTGAAAAATCAACAAATCCCAAAAAAATTACATAGATGACGTTTTGGTTTCTTCAATCTTTGTAGGATTTTCAATCTCTTTATTAATTTGGATGTTAAGGCGATATATATTAAAAAGCGGAAAACAAAAACTTAATAAAAAAAAGACAACCGCCTTCAAAACCTAAAAGTTATTAATAATAAAGTAATGTGTGTTCTGTGCTAAAGATATTATTTATCACTTTTTATTTTTTTGAATGTGGTTGTATTATTTTTTGGAAAATGATTTTATTCAATTAATTACACATCTCCACTAAAACTATAAAGAGGTGATAAGGACAGTCTCACCTGGTCTTTTCCTCAAGTGTAGTGAGGACTTGTTCCTTGGTCCTCCTGATGAGGAACCGCTTCTGCAGTATGATTTGTAACTCGGGCAGGTTGGATTGGCCCGTCATGTCCCATCCGAAGTTAGTCTGCTTTCCATCGCAGTATCTTTTGCCTGTAAATTAAGACAATAGGGTATTTTACTCTATACGAGAAAAAATCTATAAATATGTTATTGAGACAGTTTAGGCATAAATAAGTCGGAAAATGTAAGTTTCAGTTCATAAAATAACAAAACAAATTTTTAAAACAAAAATATATAAATCTGTTATAAAACACCGTGAAATAGTAGCGGCCATGTTATTACGCCGTACGGCTGTGTAAACAAAAAATTGTCAACTGTCAGTCAACCGATTGGCGTAATTTAGGCTTTGTACTTTTATTATTTTCGTAACCAACGTAATTTTTTCATTATTACACCTATTACAAAATATGCTTTTAATTAATTTAAGTGATATACAATTATCATATTTAATATGAGCTCATTTGATACAAAACGAACTGACGTCATTTACGCTGAGCAATATGGCGTCCAGTGAGAGGCGTATTCGTCAAACTACGCGCCAAATTTGAAAATTTAAAAATTTAGATGCATTTTTATGGCACTTATCGATTGAATAAAAATTTTGTTTTTTTTTGTGGCATATTAGCACTACAGAATTTCATTGAGACACTTTTCAAAAATGGGTGTTCCCTATTGATTATTAAGAAAAAAAGGAAAAAAATGTTTATAGTCGATATCTCAAAAAAACTAAGGTCACCGACATCGCTCTCAGAATATGCAAGTTGAAGTGGCAATGGGCAGGCCACATCGCTCGAAGAACCGATAACCGATGGGGAAGAAAGGTTCTCGAGTGGCGACCACGAACCGGAAGACGCAGCGTTGGCAGGCCTCCCATCAGATGGATCGGCGACATTGTCAAGGTCGATGCAAGCGGAAGGTTGCAAGAGTTGTGGCGTTCTATAGGGGAGGCCTATGTTCAACAGTGGACGTCTTTCGGCTAATGATGGTGATAATATCTCAAAAACCGATTTTGGTGAAACTTGCTCTGCTTCCTAAGTTGAAGTAAATCAATGTAAGTTTATTAAAAGTTTCCTAGAAATACGTAGACAAACATACATCCAATAATAAAATGTTGTATATTCCGTTTGTAAATTGGAACCTCTTTTTTTTAATTCGTTTAAAACCACTGTTATGTTAAAGAATAAGTATTGAATTTACCAAACTCGGTATAAGATGAGAAGAGTCCAGGCTCAATCAAGGTCAGCTGAGTGTACAACTCGGCAGGTCTGCTGAGCGCCGGCGTGCCACTCAGCAGGATCGCTCGCTGGCACTGTCTGGTGATGCTGCCCAGGGCTATCGTGCACTGCGCTTTGTGGGACTTCAGATAGTGAGATTCATCCTGAAATATATAAGTTACACTTGCCGTGAAGGCCCACGAAATAGAAGAAGTGTCTATGCAGCTATTCAATTCCATAATTATGCGGAAAATGATGATGAAAACCGCATTGAAATCCGTTGAGTAGTTTAAAAGATCTAAGCTTACAGACAGCGGGAGCCGATTGTTTTATTAGACGAAAAACTTTTTTGTTATTCATACAAAATTAAGACTTATTACAACTGACTAAGGTTGTTATTATTTTAAATATTTTTCCGCATAATCGTGACACGCACGGTATACTTATGTGGGTGCTTCTACTTGTATTTTGCTATTCCGTGTGTGGCCTACTGGATAACCCTTAACCGCCTTTCATACATGGTTCGATACCAGTGGCAATTTACATTTATGACGTCACTCCTTATTAGTCATTCGTCAACTCAGTACCTATTGATTAATAACTACTTATTGATTTCAAAGCAACAAAAATTTAATTTCACAGTACATTGAAAATTAATCAGGTTTTCATGGCAAATCAAATGCCTTTTTTAGGGAAGTCCTCTCTTGGAATTTTTGGTTAATGGTAGTAATAATAAATCGGTCAAAAGGTTTAGCTACGCTTGCCGCGGTCAGTCTGTGGATGGGTGACCAATGTGACCAATCCATTTCATACCGAGTTCCCTCCGTGCCTCGGAAAGTACGTAAAGCCGTTGGTCCCGGCTGTCATTCGTAGATCTTTGGCAGTCGTTATCGGTAATCAGAAGCCAGAAAGTCTGACCACCAGTCTTACCAAGAGGTATCATGGGACCCAGTAACTGGGTTGTGGAGGTCCGATAGGCAGTCGCTCCATGTAAAACACTGGTATTCAGCTGCATCCAGTTAGACTGGATGCCGACCCCAACATAGTTGGGAACAGGCTAGGCAGATGATGAGATGATGGTAATAATAATAAATGACCTACCCAATTTAGTTAATACTTACTATAATAACGACACCAAACTTTTTACTCTTCAATAGGTCTACTTACTATAATAACGACACCAAACGTTTTACTCTTCAATAGGTCTACTTACTATAATAACGACACCAAACGTTTTATTCTTCAATAGGTCTACTTACTATAATAACGACACCAAACGTTTTATTCTTCAATAGGTCTACTTACTATAATAACGACACCAAACGTTTTACTCTTCAATAGGTCTCCTTACTATAATAACGACACCAAATTTTTTACTCTTCAATAGGTCTACTTACTATAATAACGACACCAAACTTTTTACTCTTCAATAGGTCTACTTACTATAATACCGACACCAAACGTTTTATTCTTCAATAGGTCTACTTACTATGATAATGACACCAAACGTTTTACTCTTCAATAGGTCTCCTTACTATAATAACGACACCAAACTTTTTACTCTTCAATAGGTCTACTTACTATGATAACGACACCAAACTTTTTACTCTTCAATAGGTCTACTTACTATGATAACGACACCAAACTTTTTACTCTTCAATAGGTCTACTTACTATGATAACGACACCAAACTTTTTACTCTTCAATAGGTCTACTTACTATGATAACGACACCAAACTTTTTACTCTTCAATAGGTCTGTGTGCATACTGGTGATCTTGTAACTAACAATGACGACTTCCGCCTGGAACATAATGTCACATGCGTTTATATAAGAAGGTTCAACTGCCGCAATACTCAGATATTACAAGTCTTATTAAAGTTCTGCGGGTCCAGATGATTGGGCAGATGACAAGTTGCGCAATAAATCATTTTTGTGCAAGTTCAAAACAAAAATACCTCACACATACTGCAATAATCAAAATAAAGCTTTTTTACAAAAAAGAAAACCGCCTTCAAAATCTAAAATGTGATAAATAAGTTTAGCACAGAACACACATGACTTTAGTTTCGGAAGTCGGTGGCTTTCTTCTGTTTGGTGTTTTGTATTGCCAAAAAGCTTTTTATTTTTCGCTTTTTAATATCTCCTTATCATCCAAATCCTTTAAGAAACGGCAACACAGTCTAAACAGAGATTGAAAGTACAAGGTTGGAGAAAATTAAAACATCATCCTTGTATATTTTTTTGCTTTCTGTCGATATTTTTCAAAAAGTGCTGAATCAATTTCGCTAAGATTGATATGGGAGTACCCCTAAGGCATGATAGCCGAATATAGTGAAACACCCCTAATCTTATGGACTTATGCTATCTACTTATATTCTTGCAAGTAAATATATCATTCATTCATTCAATGTTATTTAGGGTGTGCGTTAGTGTGCTAATTTTTAAAGGTCGAATCTTGTGTGGTTTACTTATCTTTTTACTTGAAATGTCTACATACACTACAGCCAGATCCGGAAAATGTACTTGTAGGTAGGTCAAACAAATATTTGCAGAACCCGCTACATGCAGCAGAATCGCACCAGCCACTGCGCCAAAGTCCAACCAGTCTTACCAAGGGGTATCGTGTTAGGTGTTACCGTATCTTAATTAATTTGGATGATAAGAAGTTGGCACTAAAAAGTCAAAAAAAAGCTATTACAGCTAAAGATATAAAAAATAAAGTTTTTTTCTTTTTTGTTTTTGAAGGCAGTTGTCTTTTTTTCGTAAAGTATTTTTCACCATTTCAGTTTTTGAAGGCGGTTTCGTCGTCTTTTTAAAATAGCTTTTGAATTGTTTTGTAAAATAGATTTTGATTTGTAAAAAAAGGTTTTTTAATGGAATAAAACCAGATAATGAGGTTGAGGCCAGATAAAAATTGCAAAAAACGTAAGAATGTTAGAAATTCGCCACCCAAACCACCACCTTAACTTAAACAATTCTACTGACCTGTTTATCAGCAACGAATTGTGTATCCTTTCCACTGGTAAGTGTGGCTATGCTCATCATGGGTATGGAGGGTAACAGCTCTTGTATCTTATTTTGCCATGTGTCCCTGTAAGAGCCGATGTAGTTTGGTTTAATTCACGTTGGATTAGAGCTACACCAATATTATAAAGAGGTAAAATTTATTTATTATTTATTTATTTTATCACAAACACAACTACCTTTACAGGTTTTTTTGTTTATATATATATAGGCGTAATCTCAGGAAGTACTCATCCAATTTCAAAAAATATTTTACCAAATAAGGGGCTATTAACGACTTTTACAGATTTTAAACTGACAATCACGTCAAAATGTGTACTGTAAATGATTTGATTAAAAATATATGTTATACTAGAACATTTTCTCAATCATTTAGTATGTGAATATTTTTGATTATATTCATATGAAATAGTTTAATTAACTCGTGAAGTTGTGTCTGACGCGGACAAAACATTGACAATCACACAAAATCTACCGTATAATTAAACGAAACTTACACTATCTTACAGACCATTTTATTATCTATCTTTTAGTATACGCCTTTTTTTTAAGTTAAAGAATACCTACTATCTTTTATTTAATTTTTTCGACGAAACTTTGAGAGTTTTGGACGCAGCGCATACGATTCTCTGGTCGCTCAAGGTCGCCGGCGTATATCGTCGCCTTAATTGTCAATAAAAAATAAGGACATGAAAGAAAATTCAACCGGACGAAGTCACGGGCAAAGTGCTAGTATCAAAATAATCGGATGCATATTTACCTAAAGTTACTGTTTCGCTAGAAAAGTATGGATACGACTTCTAGAAATAATGGATTTGAAGAAAACAATACCAGGATCGCATAGTAAATCAAATGCATATTTACTTTTATTGAACTGTTCTTTTATCATTCGTTAAACAACATAAGCCGTGTAGTGCCAGTCGTGTATAACCCCACCTCACTTCTCCCCGAGGGTGTCGTAAAAGGCGACAGAGGGACCAGAGGATGGGCAGCAACGTCCTGAGTACCCTAACACCTACTGCGACCGCCAACACGCAATGGCCAAGCATGGCGATTACGGCTGGACCCCAGTAGTGGGCGTCTAAAGGTTGACGACATAATGATAAATTAACATAGTATTTTCATAAGAGACATTTAATATTTATCTTACTTCACTTACATTATAATTATAATGATTGAATGTGACTTCTTAATTTCATATGTAAGTACTCTAAGCTTAACTTGTACAGACAGCGTCATCAACTGCTAACCCCCCACGCATTGAAATTTCTTCGTAAAGGGGGTTAGCAGTTGATGACGATGTCTGTACATCACCGATATTGGTGAAGGAAAACATCGTGCGGAAATGTTATAATTAATATAAGTCTGAAATCGCCAATCCGCCTTGAGCGCACGTGGTGATCAATGCTCGTGCCTTCTCTGTATGAGAAGAGGACTTTGCACTGCAGTGGGACAGTTATAGGCTGATATTATACTAACTACACCAATCGATCGACGTTGATTGATTGGTCTGGTAGCTTTGGCTGATTGACGGATACCGTTCGACTAACCAATCGATCGATTGCCGGTCGATGGCATCGGTCAACGTCGATTGATTAACCCCGGCTATAATCATCACTTTCAAGAGGACGCGTTGGCCAGTTCGATGTTGCTCGTACCTACTATTATTACGGAGACGCAAACGCAGAAGACAATTTTAAACACAAGCAGGGGGGGACAGCAGATGATAATGGGGAGCGGACGGCGCGCGGCGCGGCTAATCAAGCAGGTCGATCGACGGAGACTAATCCATTCTACCATCGATCTATTGGTCTGGTAGAAACGATCGATCGACGTCTAATAATCTACTCTACCATCGATCGATACCGTTGATCAACGATTGATCGATTGGTCTGGTAACACCCTAACGTTTCCATCTTGAAGGAGCATCGCGTCAAACAAAGACTTTCTCGATTGTGCAAGTGCGAACCCTCAAGATGTTTGGAGATGTTATACGCAACGAAAGCTCTTTGGAGCGATTAGTGGTACAGGGCTAAGTAGAAGGTCAACGTTCTTGTGGCCGATCACCTACAAGATGAACAGACCTTATTAAATCGACTACGAAGTGATGAGAAGATTTCTCTGAATCCATACTTCCATACTAATATTATAAATGCGAAAGTAACTCTGTCTGTTACGCTTTCACGATGAAACGGCTGAACCGATTTTGATGAAATTTGGTATGAAAATGGTTTGAACCCTGGGAAAGGACATAGGCTACTTTTTAAACCACGACTTCGTCTGCGATAACCGACATTCACGCGGACGAAGTCGCGGGCAAAAGCAAGTAATCATACTTAATATTATAAATGCGAAAGTAACTCTGTCTGTTACGCTTTCACGATGAAACGGCTGAACCAATTTTGATGAAATTTGGTATGAAAATAGTTTTAACCCTGGGAAAGGACATAGGCTGCTTTTTAATCCGGGACTTTGTCTGCATCCGCAATAACCGACATTCACGCGGACGAAGTCGCGGGCAAAAGCTAGTAAGTGTATATAGAGAGAGATGATGAAGTCTCGCAAAAGTCGCAACCTACCTATCATACGATCCATGACCACGACCACTCCGCCAGGAGTGTACGACTAAGAAGATTATAATAAAGGTACCAGGATAAATAAACCCGAGGGATTTGTTGGATACAAAAAATCATCCATATATTAATTGTTGTTTGATTTTGACTTGTTACTCACCTCATGGAGGATGTGGTGACTATGAGCAGAGGCCAGTTGTGTCGGTAGTAGCTGGCGATGGCGAGCGCTTGGAATGTCTTGCCCAGCCCCATATCGTCGGCTATCATGCAGCGCCCGCGCCGTGATATGCCAAATCTAATGGAAAGATAATAATGGAGGGTAATGGGTGGTATAACACGATATTTGACCACACGGTTGGCGCAGTTGTTGAGCGATTGACTGCGCTGCGTGTCGCGTGTTCGATTTCCGCACGGAACAAATATTTGCATGGCCTACAGGTAGATGTTCCGGGTCGGGCTGCTAGTGTATGTGAGTTTATATTTTTGTTAACGCGCCCACGACACAGGAGACATGCTTAATGAGGGGCAAAGTAATGTAAAAAAAAAAAAAAAAAACTTACTTCAGACTAAAGTCCAGGTTAGTATACACAGTTACACACATCTAAGAAACTAGTGTTAGTACTTAATGACCTCCCAATCGAATGTTAGTCACTCTAGCCGGTCTTAATATATTCCAGATTTTTTTAGTTCCATTAACTCATTTTAATAAAAAGAAAATTAATAGTTCAGTTAGCTATTTAGGGAAATTTACCTAACTCCCTCTTCTTGGAATGGCATGAGTTTGCGTCTTAAGGTGACCTCGATTGGGGACAAGTCTACACTGTTGGTGTCCACAGCATTCTCCCTCAGAACCTGGTGGGCGGAGATGAGTACCATATGTGTACAAAATTATTAACAAAAAACATTTATAAGTATACAGACATTAGTTGGCAAAAAAATTGCCATATAAAAAAATACCCTACAACCTATTCTACACAATTGCATAAAAATCGCTCAAGCCATTTCATAGAAGTTCGATAATAAATACTATGACACGAGATTTTTAGAAGATATATTTTGGCAGCTAGGCAAATAAAGGCAAACTGCTCAGTGGTCTCGTGATTGCGACTGCCGAGCGTGTGGGGTCCTGTGTTGGATTCCCAGGGCAGAAAAGTGATACTTGGTTTTTGCATTCAAAAATTATCAGTAACAGCCTGGAGTTTGGAAGTTGGCGGTGTAATACACACGTGTCTCCGAAAGCACGTAAAGCCGTTCGTCCTGCGCCTTATCTTTACCCGGTCGGGTTGCTGACCCATCTGATTATGAGAACGAGGAAACCAAAGGGGGTATATCTGTGTTAGTGCACACACTTGTGCTCTATAACACCTCCTGTCCTCTTGCATACTTGGCTAGCCTCTATCGAGATTTGCCACTGTGACCAAAATTTGGTCGTTAGAAAATTATTAATTAAGTAAAGACTGAACGAAAAGTGCATTTTAATGGTTTAGACCATTTAATCAATCAATCAATCCAATTTTAAATTTTCAAAGTCAAATCATTTATTTCAATTAAGTAGTTGAAATAAATAAAATAACATAGAAAAAAAAATATTGACAACTAGCAACCATCCCTGTCTTTCCATGGGTATTTTACACAAAACCTTGGCAAATGAATCATTCTGTCTATTGTTGAAAACCACATGAAAATCCGTTTAGTAGTTTTTGAGTTTATCACGAACAGACGCGGCAACCTTTTAGTGTGTAGTGATGATGAAATGCTTGATAGTAATATTGGTTTCTAGTTTTAACAAAAGTTATTTAGTAATAAAAAATATATTTATTTACCCTCAGAACATACGGTGGAATCGGACCTAGCACTATGTGAGGTGCCAAAGGTGCCACTTTAGACATCAGCTGTTGATAATCATTAATTGAAAAGTTCCATAACTTTGATTTTGAATCTGAAAAATCGAAACAAAACAATAGGGATTATTTATTGACAGAATCCTTTTAGTCGAGGCCTCGTGCTCAAATCTTAATATTTTTAAGTGTTAACAAGAAGTTATTTTTATATTTGTCCACATGAATTTGAAACCGGATGAGTAGTTTCGAAGATTACCCCCTACATACAAAATTACAAACTAACAAACCAATTTTACCTCTACAATATTAGTATAGACTAGCTTCTGCTGACAACTTTGTTTACATATACCCGAAGTCAAGATTGCCTATGAAACTTGGCAATAAAATACTTTTTTGTCTGCAAACCTTTTACGAGTATTCCCGATCGGTAACACCATCATTGCCAGTGTCGACGATCAGGAAAAAGAAAGTTCCCATCATTCAGTGTTGACGAACAGGACCTTTTTTTGATTATTCCAATTATTCCTGTTCAGTAACACCCTTGACATTCACACTGTTGACGATCGAATTTCGGTCAGTGTTGACAATCAAAACTTTATTTTTCTGTCGTACACACGCTTAGTTCAAGAGTCAATGTTTAGACAGGTGGACTGCAATTAAAGATAAACCCATTACCATTAACCAACAAAAATGAATCACTTTAAAAATATGTTCCAAAAATAGAAAACAAAAACACTGAATGATGTTGGCGGTTTGTGATCTTTGAATTGCACTCATGTTCTTATCACTAGACATTGAAAATCGCAGTAAATTAAATGCAACTTACCATAATTTTTAGAAGGCAGGCTCTTGAATATGTTGATGAGAGGTGTACAAAATTCTGATGGGTTCACTTCAAACCTCTCTTCAGAGATCAAGTACACTGTTCCACTGACCACTTTACCGACAGGAACTTGATTCTCTTCATTCCTTGCTGCCGCAGCTTTTGCGTACGGGTGACTTCTATTGGAGTTATTAGTAAACGATTTATAACCACCATTTGATGTCGAAGGCAATGGGCTTCCGATTGGTGCTGGGTTTAATTTACTAGGAGTGTTTTGATAAGAATTAGTGTTAGACAGTAAGTTTTGCCGTTTCTGTAGCGCAGCCAGTCGCTTTCTCTCAATTTCCTCTTTCGAACACGACATGTTGACGATTATCTTAATTTGAACATCTGGAAGGCACTTGGTATCATCGGTGGGTACTTATTTATATTTTTATCTACTATTTATACATGTACTAGGAATAGCAATTATTTTTAAAGCGGGTAAGAAAGCACTAAATTGCTTTAACTTTAAAACAGGGTTGGTTGTCTGTCAATCAATGTAAAACAACAAACTTTGTACTCTGTGCTGTGCAACAAACTAATAACTAAGCAACAAATGCAACAAAACACTCACAGTCACAAAGTCACAACACTGACACTTGACAGTCTGACACTCACAGTCACAACAAACTGTCTTGTCAGTTAACTGTCAAAACTTCTTAACTTCAAACTTTTGTAGATAAAGGTTTTTCTTTTTTATTGTACGTGTAAATATTGTATATAAAAAAAATAAAGTTTAAAAACTAAATGGGATACAGGCATGCAACCACGGCTTTGCCTTGACCATTTTGTACCTATACGTCTTGATTTCTGTGTGAAATATTTTCTTGTTTCGTACTTTTTAGATCACTTTTTGTTGTGGTCGGGTTTTAGTTTATAAACTTAATTTTTTTATTTAAACCATTTTGGAGTTTATGTACTGGTCACAGCTAAGTATTATATATTTAAAAGGTACTAGTGAACCCCTTTCCAATAATACCAAACACGGTATGCGTATCTTAATTTATTTGGTTCTAATCTTTCCTTTTTTTTAAATAATTTGTGACAAGTCACAACTAAATATTATATATTTGAAAGGTACTAGTGAACCCCTTTCTATGATACCAAACACGGTATGCTTGTCTTAATTTTTTATTTTTTGGTTTTTTGTCCGCCAGAGGGCGCTACATTGGATTCGGTGACACGTCATAATATAGCCTATAACCAGCGGACGATCAAGACGCTCTAGCGGTGTGCATAACGGCTTGAAATTTTTAACGAACTTATTCGTTAATTTTTTTTCAAAAGTCACTTATATTATCTGCTTATCTGCTTAATTGCTTATTTGCTAAAAATGTTATTGACTTACATTATAATGGTTATATTACGTTGTTTGCTTATAGTGAATTTAAATGAAGTTTCCTTCGTTATTTGCAGTCAGGCTTAGGACTGTCTGAATATTATCGAACTAAATTAGGTATTATGTATGAACTTTTACTTGTAAATTTGTAATACGTAAGTCATAATCTAAAACTATTTTCAATTGGTAAAAAAATCTTCAATTATTATTGTTTTACATATTTCCATAATTACATTAAGTATAATTATTTCGTCTTAATAGGTAAACACATTTTTCATCATCATACGATATTTGTAACGCGACCACGCGCGCAAAAATAAACAAAAAAAATTTACAACAATCAACATTCCCCCAACGCAGAAAAAACGATACTAAATTTAAAAAAGCAAATAATGAAATAAGCAGATAAGTGGATATAATCCTTATAAATTAAATGTTGGCTATTAAAACCAATTTTAATACGATGTACGCTTATTTAATTCGGCAGGGTTATTAACTCACGAATCGCGATTTATTGAAATAATCGAAAGACAAACGTTTTATACCTTAACTTTATCGAGTTAGGATCTATTATCGTTATGTAATTGTCCGTCTTTCGATTAAAGTTTCATTATGCGCCATCTATTGGTTGTAAAACTCATCTCACAAAGTCACAATACTCTAACTAGATGGCTCTGATGTCTATAAAAAGATCGATGTGTTATAATTTTAAGAATAAGCACATAACAGTAATTGCTTTAATTAATAAATGTGATTATGTGCTTAAATTAAAAAACGCACTTCATTAATTGCTTATCGTTTAAACGCCCTCACAAAGTCACAACACTGACACTTGACAGTCTGACACTCACAGTCACAACAAACTGTCTTGTCAGTTAACTGTCAAAACTTCTTAACTTCAAACTTTTGTAGATAAAGGTTTTTCTTTTTTATTGTACGTGTAAATATTGTATATAAAAAAAATAAAGTTTAAAAACTAAATGGGATACAGGCATGCAACCACGGCTTTGCCTTGACCATTTTGTACCTATACGTCTTGATTTCTGTGTGAAATATTTTCTTGTTTCGTACTTTTTAGATCACTTTTTGTTGTGGTCGGGTTTTAGTTTATAAACTTAATTTTTTTATTTAAACCATTTTGGAGTTTATGTACTGGTCACAGCTAAGTATTATATATTTAAAAGGTACTAGTGAACCCCTTTCCAATAATACCAAACACGGTATGCGTATCTTAATTTATTTGGTTCTAATCTTTCCTTTTTTTTAAATAATTTGTGACAAGTCACAACTAAATATTATATATTTGAAAGGTACTAGTGAACCCCTTTCCTATGATACCAAACACGGTATGCTTGTCTTAATTTTTTATTTTTTGGTTTTTTGTCCGCCAGAGGGCGCTACATTGGATTCGGTGACACGTCATAATATAGCCTATAACCAGCGGACGATCAAGACGCTCCTAACGATACCTCATTTGTTCAGTTCTGATAACTAGTTTAGGAGCTATGAACGCACAGATGAACATACATACATACATACATAGCCTGTCAAAATCATAACCCTCCTTTGGCTTTGCCGTAGTCGGGTAAAAATTAAAATAAATAATATGTATGTCGCCGCGAAGATTATTCGGCCGTTAAATAAGTTAATTATTGTTACCTATATTGATTTACTATAAACTAATTATCTTAATTCTTATTACAAATGTTTAATCATTACCAATATTTAGAGAAGTTTTATGTTTTAAATAAATAACGTCTGATTTAGTTGGTAGTGAGTTTGACAAGAACATGACTAATTAAATCTGATAATGCTACTAAAATTGATTACTGATTACTTTAAAATAACTTGTAATTTTGGAACATTGTTTTGTAAATAGCAATACCTAAAACTTATTAAAAAGTAGTGTTTAAACGTCACCGGTCATTTTTGTGGTAAAGTTTGCCTGTGGCAACATTGTGATTGTCGTTTGCCTTTGGAGGGGTAAACGACTTAATAAAAGGCGCGACTTGAGCGCGGAGCTCACTTTTGCTGCCGATTTTTGGAAAGGAAACATTGTGAGTAAAATCTGTGTCTGTTTGATTAAAAATTATTGATTTAAATGATTTCCTTGTTTCTCTTTATTTACTGAATTTCATATGTTTGCCTTGTAGTTTAAATGTAAAATCCGTTGTACCTATAGCAGAACTGCTGACCAGAATAGGGTCGGCGGCTCTGCGTATTTTTAAAAAATAATCGCCTGTCTCATCTTCGACATCAGAAGTGGGATGCTTACCTACTCTTTCTGTCCGTTTTATTTTTATTTTTCAGACTGCCTACCCACATTTAACAACTTTATACCCTGCGTGATATGATGGATAGACCAGAGCAGAACGGATCAACGACACCGAACGTACCAACGTGCACCGTGTTCGGACCAGATACCGGCGATGGCGGAGCGACTGCATCTACCAACGCGACGCCGCTACAACAACAGGGGGGTAACGTACCTCCTGAATTTTATCAACATATGATAACAATGATGCAAAATGTGAGTGAAAAGTTGTCGAAACAACGCGATAGAGTTAAAATTACTGATGTGTTTTTGCCTTCATATGACCCGGATGGTAACGTCGGGGTCCGCGAATGGTGTAACCATATTTCTTTGGCTATGACTAATTATGAGCTCAGTGATTACGATATCCGCATGAAAGTGACAAGTTTAATGAAAGGTCGAGCTAAGATGTAGGCTGATAACTGGCTTGTCACAACGTCCACGTGGGAGGAACTGCGTCAAAATATAATCACTACATTTGAACCCGAAAATCGCTATTCGAGGGATGTGTTAAGGTTTAAGGAACACAATTACGATCCTACCAAAGATATTGCCGAGTTTCTATCACGATCGTGGATTTTGTGGAGACGGGTTACTAAAGATAAACTTGATGATAATGATGCGGTGGAAGCGGTGATAGGAACAATTAGTGACGAACGCCTTCGGATTGAACTCATGAATGCCAGAGCTACCTCAGTGCCCGAGTTAATTTCTGTTGCCTCATGTATTCGTGTCAAGCGCCCCAATAATCAAAATGCCAACCAACCACCATCCAAACGTTTAAAATACGCAATTGATAATCGGAACGTTCCTTACTGTAGCTTTTGTAAGAAGCCGGGGCATGCTTCTCGCGATTGTCGTTATAAAGATACACCAGTAGTTGTCGAGAAACAAACGGAGAAGACTTCTAGTGCCTCAGCAACACCGTTAAATAAACAGAGTGACTCTAGGTTCTGTTCGTTTTGCTCGAAACCTGGTCATACATTTGATACGTGTTTCCGTCGGGAGAAACAGATAACCTCAAATGTAAATTCATTTATAAAGAATAATCAAAGTTTGAATACTATGCGTATGCGGGTCGGTGATATAATTATAGATTCGGTATTCGATAGTGGCGCAGAGTGCTCGGTAATGTGCGAATCTATTGCAAATAAGCTACCCGGGAAACGACGACAAGTAGTTAATTATTTACGAGGAATAGGTCCCTTTCCTGTAGTTTCTGCGAGTATATTAACAACAGTATGTGTTATTGACAATATTAACGTAGAGATTGAATTTCATATCTTGTCCGACTACGAAATGACGTCAGATGTGTTGATAGGTGCGAATCTTTTAAGCGAAACTGGATTAACTGTAATCGTAACTCAAAATAGCGCAACTTTGTACTCCCAACCTCGTGTCATGCACATGCGATCGACAGCCGGTTTATTTGATGATATAAACCATGATTTGAGCAATCCATCCGAGGTTGACCAACTACTAACTCTTCTCAATAAATACTCTGTCATTTTCACTCGGGGTTTTTCACAAACTCGTGTTAATACAGGTCAATTAGAGATTCGTTTAAAGAACCCGAGCAAGTTTGTAGAACGAAGACCTTATAGGTTAAGCCCAGTCGAACGTGAAAAGGTTAAAGAAATTGTGAAAGAACTATTAGATAATGACATTGTGCAAGAAAGCAGGTCCCCGTATTCGAGCCCAATTATTTTAGTTAAAAAGAAAAACGGTGACGACCGCATGTGCGTAGACTACCGGGAATTAAATTCGAACACTGTCCGTGATCATTACCCCCTTCCTTTAATCGCAGACCAAATTGATCAGTTGGCTGGTGGTAAGTACTACACAACCCTAGATATGGCATCTGGTTTCCATCAAATCCCTGTTGCTGCTGATTCGATAGAGAAAACTGCTTTTGTCACTCCAGATGGTCTTTTTGAGTACAAAACCATGCCATTCGGGTTGTGTAACGCACCATCAGTGTATCAGAGGTGCATTAATCGTGCCTTAGGTCCTCTTTTGAATCCAGGTAGCGCAAACAAAGCCCATAACGATAGCGTAGCTCAGGTTTACATAGATGACGTCATCAGTAAATGTCGGGATTTTTCATCCGGTCTCGGTTATTTGGAAAAAGTATTTTTAGCATTACGTGAATCAGGATTTTCGGTTAACATTGATAAGTGTCTGTTCTTCAAACAGTCCATAGAATATCTTGGTAACGTAATAGAAAACGGCCAGGTTCGTCCCAGTCCTAAAAAGGTAGAAGCTTTACTGAAGGCCCCCGTACCAACTAATGTCAAACAGGTTCGACAATTTAACGGTCTTGCAGGATATTTTCGTCGCTTTATTCCCGATTTTGCTCGTACTATGGCTCCCCTTTACGAATTGACTAAACAGGGCGCTGGGTGGCAATGGACTCATGTTCATGAAGAGGCACGTCAAAAGATAATTCATCACCTAACTTCTACACCCGTTCTAACAATATTTCAAGAAGGGGAACCTATTGAACTATTTACCGACGCTAGTAGCCTTGGTTTTGGAGCGATACTCGTTCAGATTATTAACGGACGGCAGCATGTGATAGCGTACTTCAGTATGCGTACGACAGATATAGAAAGTAGGTACCACTCCTATGAACTTGAGACACTGGCCGTAGTTCGAGCGATCAAGCATTTCCGGCACTTCCTTTATGGACGCCAGTTCAAGGTAATTACCGACTGCAATGCACTCAAAGCTTCAAAACACAAAAAGGACTTGCTACCCCGCATTCATAGGTGGTGGGCCTACCTCCAAAATTTTGAATTTGAAATAGAATATAGGAAGGGCGAGCGGATGCAACATGCTGATTACCTAAGCAGAAATCCGGATCCTTTGACGGTCAACGTCTTGACCAATAATCTCGATTGGGTAAATATCGAACAAAGACGTGATAGCCACTTGCGGCCCATCATAGATGCTCTGCATAATGGTGAAGATGTCACTGGATACCTCCTCGAAGGCAATGTTCTCAAATTTAGGAGGCTAGATGCTATCTTAGGTTTACAAAAACTCATTGTTGTACCAAAATCTTTCCAGTGGAGCCTAATCAATACTTTCCATAGCGCTCTCAAACACCCAGGTTGGGAGAAGACCCTGCATAAAATAAGGGAAACCTATTATTTTGACAAAATGAGCACCACCGTTCGTGACTTTGTTGACAACTGTGTTGTATGCAGAACTTCTAAGCAAACATCTGGAGCTACTCAAGTACAATTGCATCCTATTGCGAAGCCAGTAGTTCCATTTGAAGTAATACACATGGACATCACGGGTAAATTGGGAACTCTTAATGAGCAAGAGTACGTCGTGGTTACGATAGACGCCTTTACTAAATATGTGCTACTGCGCTACACTAATGACAAGAGTCAACACAGCACTCTGGCGGCTCTGAAGCAAGTCATCCACCTTTTTGGAGCTCCGAGGCAAATAATCGTCGACGGCGGTCGCGAGTTTCTAGGAGAATACAAAAACTATTGCGACAGGTTCAACATAGAAATACACTCCATCGCTCCAGGCGTTAGCAGAGCTAATGGGCAAGTGGAGCGGGTGATGGCGACACTAAAAAATGGTCTCGTAATGATAAAAAACTATGAGACTCCAGACTGGCACACAGCACTGGACAGCCTTCAACTTGCCCTCAACTGCACTGTCCATAGAACTACAGGTATAGCTCCACTCGCACTACTCACTCGACGCCAAAACTGTGTCCCACCAGAGTTACTAAGCTTAGTTAACCTGGACAAGGAATTAATCAACATTGAAGCCCTTGAACGTCATGTTCAACAAAAAATGACGCAGGCAGCTAATAATGATAAAGCTCGGTTTGACAAAGGCCGAGCCAAAATTCACCGGTTTCAAAGAGGGGACTTTGTTTTGATAAAAAACAACCCCAGAAACCAAACATCTCTTGATTTAAAGTTTAGTGTTCCTTACGAAGTTTACAGAGTTCTTGAAAATGACCGCTACCTCGTAAAGAAGGTAGTGGGACACCATGGGCGACCTCGCAAGGTCGCACATGATCAACTACGGCGCGCCCCACTACCTGAAGGAACCACCCAGGCGGCCGTGTCGCCCCCAGATGATCAAGCCGGGCCTTCCAACGTCGGGGCAGCCTCGCAACTGATAGCCACGTCAGATGCGCCGCCACCCGCAGACGAACAATGATGAAAAATAACAATGGTGAGAGCCTTCCATATTAATTTCTAATAACTACTCTGATTGTCGTCTGTTCTACTACATTTATTTATACCAAAAAGATGCTATTGGCGTGTGGAGTCGTCCAATAAAAAAGAAAAAAAAAAAGAAAAAAAAAAAAAAAAAAAAAAAAAAAGCATAAAAGATGCTATTGGCGTGTGGAGCCGTCCAATAAGCCATTAATAAGCCTATCCTGAAAGAATTAAAAGTCCCCTGTGTACCACGGCGTACGAGACCGCCCAGAGCACAGCATCGACCTATCCCATCATCCTTAGAGCCTCTGTTATATACAGCATCGACCATTCATCCACCCATCCTTTCCTATACAAATATATGGAATTCTGTTACTGTTGTCATGTGGAATGAGCAGAAACTTAAAAATGCTAAATCTATTGCTATCATGTGAACTGTCCTAATGCTAACAATAACTATAGAGAGCTATGCTTACTGTTTTCATGTGAGATGAGCAGTAAAGCAATAAGTGCCTATTATGTTTCATCACTTGATCTGTAGTCACGTGGAGTGAACAGTAAATACGAATGCATTCTCGCTGTAACCCTCACAAATAGGCTAGTGTGTACTGTGGAAGTGCCTAGCCTCACAATATTTATTTCTCTATTACAGAAGAGCCCATGAGCGACGCAGAGCACGCGTCGCGCATCAGTATGGCCGTGTCGCCGCGAAGATTATTCGGCCGTTAAATAAGTTAATTATTGTTACCTATATTGATTTACTATAAACTAATTATCTTAATTCTTATTACAAATGTTTAATCATTACCAATATTTAGAGAAGTTTTATGTTTTAAATAAATAACGTCTGATTTAGTTGGTAGTGAGTTTGACAAGAACATGACTAATTAAATCTGATAATGCTACTAAAATTGATTACTGATTACTTTAAAATAACTTGTAATTTTGGAACATTGTTTTGTAAATAGCAATACCTAAAACTTATTAAAAAGTAGTGTTTAAACGTCACCGGTCATTTTTGTGGTAAAGTTTGCCTGTGGCAACATTGTGATTGTCGTTTGCCTTTGGAGGGGTAAACGACTTAATAAAAGGCGCGACTTGAGCGCGGAGCTCACTTTTGCTGCCGATTTTTGGAAAGGAAACATTGTGAGTAAAATCTGTGTCTGTTTGATTAAAAATTATTGATTTAAATGATTTCCTTGTTTCTCTTTATTTACTGAATTTCATATGTTTGCCTTGTAGTTTAAATGTAAAATCCGTTGTACCTATAGCAGAACTGCTGACCAGAATAGGGTCGGCGGCTCTGCGTATTTTTAAAAAATAATCGCCTGTCTCATCTTCGACATGTATTTTGATAAATAGATCTAAGATAGTAGGTACTAAATATGGACGTACTTCAAAAGTCAAAAGCAAATGTATGCAATTGCCAATCGCATACATTTGCTTTTGACTTTTGACCAATCGCGGATTGGTAAGGTAAGTATGTAAGTATCGCCAATCTGTGAACAATAGGACAGGTATTCTAGAGTTCGCACTGCGAAAACAATTCGTTTGCGACTTTCCGTTTATTTCAATCGGTTTTATTTCGTATTCGCAACTAATTAATTTCATAGTGCGCGCTTAGCCTAAGAGTTGGTAAATCTTAGCTTTTATTAAGCTATAAATATAATATACTAACTTTTGCCCGCGACTTCGTCCGCGTGAATGTCGGTTTTAGTGGATGCAAACGAAGTCGCGAATTAAAAAGTAGCCTATGTCCTTCTCTGGGGTTCAAGCTATCTTCATACCAAATTTCATCAAAATCGTTTCAGCCGTTTTATCGTGAAAGCGTAACAGACGACAGAGTTACATTCGCATTTATAAAATTAGTATGGATTAGTATGGATTTCCCTGCCAAATATCAAGTCTATAGCACAACAATGAAGGACTTTCATACAAACTTGCAAGAGCCATTAGACCTCCTTAATCCGGCCCTGTCGCAAAATCCGTTCGTAGTGCGGACGTCTACTAACTATAAACTACCTCCCTGCCAAATTTCATCTTTATACGTCAAGCGGTTTTCGATATTTCGTGATGAGTGAGTGAATGACCTTTCGCTTATATATAATATACCTAATAAATATAATATAGATTAAGTATATATAAAATGTAGTGATTATTTATACACATGGTTTCGCCTTTTTTAATAACATAATGATGGTGGGATGGCAAAATTGAGTAGAAAATTAACCAGTTTGCAATAATAAGTTCGTAATATTCGCAACGATTAAAATTCGTATTGCGCGCTTAACCTTAGGTAAAAGTCCGAACCCTTCTATGGTCATCGTTTATTTCGAACTTTTACAACCATGCACTTGGTAAATCTTAGGATTTGCCTCAAAGACACGGTAATTGTTGAAATAAACATGTCAACAAGAACGTGTTCGACGTATGGTCTGGTAGTAGAGACGTACTCATACAAAACTGGGAAGCGGAGCAGACCAACTGGACGGTGAAGCGGAAAAAGTAATCTCCCACCGCCCGCGCCACCGCCCGCTCAAATTACCCGTCGTGTGTACTCTGTCCAGCTCAGCACAGTTCGCGATTCCGCTAAGTACAACCTCGCTCCGTATCAATGGACAGACCAGTTGGTAGTCGCTACGTCCCCGCCAGGGGGCGCGGCAGGCGGGTTACGAGCATGGCCCTTGTCCCTCGGTATAATTCGGTGCCCGTTGGTACGGGCACGTCCATTGGGTGGCCGTTTAGGCCTGGCCTGGGGCAGGTGCGTTGGTGGCGCAACATGCCAACGTGTGTGGATGCATTGGTAATCAGCAGGAGCGCCACGGTACTTACACGTACCGCGTTCTTCACGTCACCCCGGCGGTCAGTCTCCGCCAGATGGGACCTCCGGTTCCCCGGAGGAGGCCCAGCGGAAGACGACCAGCGACAGAGGCGACGACTCACGGCGCTCCCCGCAGAAGATGTGGACCCCCGTATGCACAGGCTTCCAGGTCGAGCCGGTCACACGAGCTGACTAAGGGGCCGTCATGTGTGTGTGAGCGGCATTGTTACACCGTTCGTATTAGCGATAGAATTGCGAGCCGCACATTCAACGCTTGAGTTTACGTGCTCGTGAAGTTGCGTATGTATGGGGTTCCGTGCGCGTCATGCCTATATTAACTTAAGTACACGACGCACACTGGGTGTATGTGATGTGTGTGGAGTATTATTGTGTGAGTAAGCCGCGTGTAGGTGAAGGCGGCTTACTCAGGCGTCAGTCCGGTGGGTTGGGGTCGTCAGCGTCCGGCAATAGGTCGCGGGGTAGGCGCCTCCTGTCAGGTGGGCGCGCATGCCAGGGCGCCAAATGCTTGACGTGAGGCCAAGCAGATCCGTCGGCACGCGCAAACATGGTTGACGCGAGGCGCCTGCAGTGGTCGTCCAGGCTCTCGATCCTAAGATCCTGCTGGATTACGACCTTCCAACGCTCTTTCTTTCGCGCCATAGAACGCTGTCTCTTTCTAGCGAAATAGTAAACACTTAATTTATTTTTTCGTGTATCTAATAATATTTGATGCAGTATCAGGTACATGGTACATTACGCACTACAACTCTAAAGTCAGTACCCTCCTTTGTAGTGCACCAGTGTGTGCGAAAACACAGACGGTGCACTGCCCCCGTCCACGACCAGGGAGAGATCAGGCGTAGGACGAACGATTTTACGTACTTCCCAAGGCACGAGAGTCTCACTCCATCAACTTCCAAACTCCGGATTGAAAAATCCATTAACACTTTTCCCGACCTGGGAATCGAACCCAACATGGCAGTCACGCTTGCCTTGCGACCACGAGACCACCAGAGCCGACTAGAATTTCTGCTTACTAATAATGACGGATTGACAAAAGCACCAATCACATAGTAGGGTAGACCGGGGACAATGATAAACATCATGACTGAAACAACAGAAATATCTCGCATGTGACCCACCCAGTACCTATACGACACTTCGTCGGCCATTTTCGAGTCTTCTCTCAATATCGCTCAACATCATCATCATCGCATACGCGTAGAGAATTTCGAGTTCAAAATTAAGATTTTACAAGACCTATTATTAGTAGGTATGTTATCTGAGCCAAAGATATTTAGGAACATTTATTTTATCTTGAAAAAGATTTTCATGGTTGACTTTTCGGTTGTATTTTCATTTTTTGTAATATTACCTAGGTACTACAAATTTACGGTTTTAGATTTTTCCTTTATTTGTGCTACGTGACATTGCTTCTTTCATAATTCTACGTCAATGAGATTTGAGATGTAAGTACCCTATAGGTTTTGATTCCCCTGCGTGTGTCAAAATATGCAGCATGAAAAGGGCATAAACGGCCGTTTATTCTGATTACGTTGACTTAGAAGTTTGAATTTTCACCGTTCGAAGGGGTTGCAGACCTTAGTATTTGATATTAATTTCAGCTCCGGGCGTTCCTGAAAAGTGGTCTTCTTGACAGCTGATGTACCAACGTAGGTTCAACGAAGTGATTCTATAAGGGTTTTTTTTTTTTTTTTTTTTTTTTTTTTGAGGCAGGAGTGGGAAATCCTCATGGACGCCCAGACTGTCCCATGATTGAAACAGTCTGGGCAGTGCCGGACTCTTACCGGCTAAAACCACACTCCTGCCTAAGCGTGAGCCCCTGCTGTTCTTGCAGGGATTTTATGAGGCTTTGCGTTTTGTCTTCATTTTATTATTTGTTTCTCTTATTTACTATTTTAACTATTTTCACTATGTACTCTATGAATGTATCTTTTGTCTTTTTTTGTGCTATTAAAATATTTAAGTTTTGTTTACTTATTTTGGCTCCAACTTTAAATTCAAGGTCGTGCCTGTGGGTCGCATGCACAGGGCACTCCGTTAGGAGATGGAGGATCGTCTCCTGACTGTCGGGGTCGCAAACACACGCTGGGTTCTCCTTACACTTGAAGCGGGACAAGTATTCGGAGAACCCACCGTGTCCCGTTAGGGCTTGGGTCAGCTCTTTAGTTATTTCCAGTTTTCGCACCGTCCTGTACGCCGCGATTGCACATGGGAAAAACATTTTAGTGGTGGTCGCCGTTTCTCCCGTACAGTACCTCCGGTTCCATTCGCCCAGCGTTTCCAATCGGATCGCTCGCTTGACGAATGAAACCGGGCATCTGTCGTAGTCGGGTGCCCGCTTTGACCTCAGGGCAGCCTCCTTTGCGAGCGAGTCGGCTCTCTCGTTACCCTCCAGCCCCGCATGAGCTTTAATCCAGAACAAGGATACGCTCTTGTTCTGACAGTTACTGTGGCGGATGGCGTTTCTTGTTTCGACTGCTAGGGGGTGGAGGGCTTCGGGGTTCACGACTGTTTGGAGGGCTGCCATGGAGTCGCTGTAGATAGCGAACGCCGTCTGTGGTCTTCGGAGGACCTCTTTCGTGGCTTCGCAGAGGGCGAGGAGCTCAGCCTGGTAGACGGTACTATAAGACGGCAGAACAAGTTTGCGGGTCTTTGTCTCGGCCTCGCCAGTCCATATGGATAGCGCGGCTCCGACTTTACCCTCTATCTTGCTGCCGTCTGTGAAGATTCGCACTGCGTAATCGCGGTGGGAATTGTATTGCTCCTCGTCTACCAGACGTCGCAGTTCAATGCCCTTCTGCTCAGCCGGATGTGGTGCCTCTAGCGCATTCTATAAGGGTTCCGTCTATCCTTTTAAGGTACTGAATCTTAAAAACAACATCTCGACATACGAATAAAGCAAAATGGTTTCAATTAAGCCCGGTCTACCCTACTGCATAGTTAAATATTCGACAACGCATGATTGGTTGTATGTAACACCAATGACCAATGAGTAAATTAAAATCTCTGCTGACACTCACTCCAAAGAGTACAATATATATATACAGAGCAGAGACTGACAGAGACTCACTCATAGATAATGAGTGTGTCACTATAATACCGACTCACTCATGACACTAATGTAAACATAGAAATGTGACGAATATAAATTCAAAGCTTTTGCAAATCCGGCAACAATAATCTGTTCTGTTCGGCACAGATGTTCGGTTTCATGTTTCCGTGACAAAATCAATAAATCATCAATGACCTAGACAAGAGAAAACTAATTAATAAATCACACCGTTATCATGAGAAATACATCATGCCAAATAAAGAGAAAAACAGTAATGACGGCGACAGTAGCAGCAGCAAGAGCGGCAGCAGCAGCAGGAAGACCGCTGGCAGTAGCAGCGTTATGAAGTATTTTTTTTGTGGTGGTTTTGGTGGAGCCTGCACTGTTTTGGCGGGCCACCCTGCAGACACAATTAAAGTAAAATTACAAACTATGCCCAGACCTAAGCCAGGAGAGAAACCCTTGTACGCTGGCACCTTTGACTGCTTTCGGAAGATCATAGCGAACGAAGGTTTCAAAGGTCTATACAGGGGTATGTCAGCTCCACTGACTGGTGTGGCACCTATTTTCGCTATTAGTTTTTTTGGCTTCGGACTCGGCAAGATAGTGGTAAAAGGAGGTGTGCAGGATGACAAACCTCTTACGAAACCTGAGTTGTTTGGTGCGGGTGGTTTCTCTGGTATTTTCACCACATCTATAATGACACCAGTGGAGCGCATCAAATGTCTACTTCAGATTCAACAAGCTGGTACTGCGCCACTAAAATACAAAGGCATGGTTGACTGCGCCAGACAGCTGTATGCAGAGGGTGGTATAAGAAGTATATACAAGGGTAGTGTGGCCACAATAATAAGGGATATACCCGCTTCTGGTATATACTTCATGACTTATGAATGGATTCAAGAGTTACTGACCTCTAAGGATGCCAGTGGTCAATTAAAGATGCTAGGGGCTATAGTAGCTGGTGGTTGTGCTGGGATGGCTTTCTGGATTGTCGGTATGCCAGCTGATGTTTTAAAGACTAGACTGCAAACAGCTCCTCCAGGAGCATACCGTAATGGCTTACTTGATGTATTTAAAGAGCTCATGACGAAAGAAGGTCCGCTTGCCCTATACACAGGGGTGGTACCCATCATGATCAGATCTTTTCCGGCGAATGCAGCTTGTTTTGTAGGTTTTGAAATGGCAATGAATTTCCTCAATTGGGCTGTGCCGAACCTTTAAGCCTTACCTTACTTTATTACCTGTATTTTTGGTAACTATATCTAGGAAGGCTGAACATGTATTTGGTGGGTGTAGGGCCCTCCACCTGCATGCAGGCACACTGTATCGCCGCTCAAAGACGAATTATGGTTCCCATAACTGAACGATCACTAGGAAGGCTAAACTAGGCGGCATTATAATATGAGTAGTACCTGTGTAAACAGTATAAAAACTGAACATATTCATCGGCCGGTTCACTAAATATGGCCGTTAGACACGTGTTATGGTTTCAAAAACAAACGATAATTACTTATATCATAATGCAGTAATCAGTAATAGTTTCACCCTTCCTAATTATGAGTGAACAGTATAAAAATAAGAACTGAACGTATTCATTCGGCCGATAAAAGACGCCGATATAGCCGTTTAAAGCCGTTATGATTACAAAAAATTAACAATAATTAGGAAGGCTCAAACGAGGCGGAAACCCGCCGTGTTCTGTTCTGTTCACACAAGTGGGTGAACAGTATAAAAACTGAACATATTCATCGGCGGTTTCACTAGTTTAAAGACGTGTGATAGTTACAAAAATGAACGATAATTACTATATTATTATACTCCTCATATCATAATGCTGAATTCGTTTTAGACTACCTAAATGATTAAAAAGGTGAACGGTATAATAACTGAACGTACCTATAGGTATTCATAGCCGGTTCACTAGATATATTATTATGGCCGTATTAAAACGTGTTATGATTACAAAATATAAACAATAACTAGGAAGGCTGAAACTAGAACGGCATTATAATATGAAATAGTACTTGTGTTAACAGTATAAAAACTGAACATATTTGTCGGCCGGTTCACTAGATATGGCCGTTTAAAGACGTGTTATGGTTACAAATAATGAACGTTAACTACTCATATCATAATGTCGTATTCGTTTCAGACTTCCTAATTATCATTTCAACCACTTTCAGGTCATCAAATAAAATTAAAACTAAAATTCCATTACAATAAAAGAATAAACAAATTATCATAAATAAAATTTAAAATTATCACATCAAATTGAAATAAGTATAATTAATTTTTTTCAAAATCATAAATAATACAAAGAACGAAAAATAATAAAGAAAGGCAAGGGCAAGGGTTATAATTAGAAAGGCTGTGTTATATATCAGTATAAAAAATGAACGTATAATCATCGGCCAGTTCCACGGAATAATAAAAACAAGGCCAGTTCACTACATACATGGCCGTTTTAACACGTTCAATGCCACTAGGATTTTCATGATTTCTTCGCGGATGCCGCATACATTTCACATTGGACTCGCCAAGTGTGTCGCCGGCATTACAATGTAAACTGTATGAACTCGCCAGGTGAGTTCACGGGCATTATGTAAGGATAAAATTTAATTTTTGTGGCCGTGTCAGCCTCTGTAAAATTTGGATCGGAAGTAAAAAGTGTTTGATAATTGTTCAGTGTGTTTCAACTTAAAAACATGGCAAAATACTCAATGGATAAAATTAAAGTTATATTTGTTTCGTAATTTAGCCAGAGGTTGTCAATCTTACAGTGGTTAGGTATTATTAAGGTTGTATTTTGTATGAATAAATTTTCTGAACAGAAATTTCGCCTTGAATATTTAACGCTGTCTTCTAGTCTTATGAATATGATACTTAACAACTACAAACTAACCTTAATGAGACGCTAATAAAGGAAATAAATTCAATTATGTTTGCTAAAGTGTCTAAAATAATTTAAACTGAATTAGAGTAATGATGTATTTCTGTTGCCGCTATAACAACAAAAAACTGAAAACAGAATAAAATAAATATTTAAGGGGGGCTCCCATACAACAAACGTGATTTTATGCAGTTTTTTTTGCTCGATGTCTATTGTTGTATAGATAATGGTACGGAACCCTTCGTGCGCGAGTCCGACTCGCACTTGTCCAGTTTTTTGGTAACCATAACTTGTTTATGAGCGGCGATACCTAGTCATTTGGCCACCCACATTCGGGGAGACCGTCACCATTCTTACCAGTGGAGGGCCCTACACCCACCAAATACTGTTTCAGCCTTTCTGGCGATATTACCAAAAGTACGTCTATCTCTTGTAATATTAGTGAATGCTTGTACTGACATGACTTGCAGCATATTTTGTTAACTTACGAAATCGAAATCTAAAAAAACCGGGCAAGTTAGAGTCGGACTCGCCCACTGATGGTTCCGTTCAAATTCCGTGATTTGGTCACCCATACAATTATGACCGCGTATACCTCGATGATTGATTTCGTACTTTAAATAAAGACTATATTTTTTTATGATTTAATTACAAATTCAGACTTTTCCCTGTATTTATAGTATGAGACGATATTACTTGCCAAATTTCATAGTTCTAGGTCAACGGGAAGTACCCTATGATTCCCTTTTGAGTGTCGAAATATACGTTTTTTGCGGCATAAACGGCCGTATTTTTTTTCCACGTTAACTTAGAAGTTTGATTTTTTCACAGCTTCAAGGAGCTGTAGACTTGAGTATATGGATTTCATTTCAACTCGATACCTCTACGCGTTCCCGAGATAAAGGGTCTTGACAGACAGACGGACAGACAGACAGACGGACAACAAAGTGATCCTATAAGGGTTCCGTTTTTTCCTTTTGAGGTACGGAACCCTAAAAAGAAATGTAAATATATATCTGAGTACCTAGAGTAAAATAAGTACAGAATCCCTTTTCAGATCAGGGCTTAGATTTTACATTTTATCGTAGTAGATACTCTCTCATTTGTATGTACAGTTATATTCAATGTAGGTATGCTTAGGTAGTTATTTAAAAATCAAATAAATATTTTATTTACATAAGTATCTCAATCTTCAAACATATTTCCTTAGTTGCAGGTGAAATGTCCTTTGTCCAAGATATTGGTAAGATTTGAAGTATATTTGAGTTTTTAACTTCAAATCTTTGGCTTTTCAAATTTTTTCACTTGAAAACTTGACGTTACTAGCAGACCTGCGACACTCTATACAAACGAAACGATTTACTTACATACACTACCACAAAAATAACAGACTGTACAAATACGTGCATGTGTACGTGCCGCTCAAACTAAAACCAGTTGTTCCCAGAGCAGTCGTTCCGTTCGACGCGGGACGAGGTGAGGAACAGTTTCGGAGGGAGGCGGAGCGTATCGCTACTGTACGGTAGTACTAATATTTATAATATTCTACTAGAGTCTGTCTAGCGACATGATATAGGCGCCAAATTTAAAAATTCGTGTGGTATCTCATATCATACTGTGCAAAAAACAATCTGACAGAGGAAGGACAAAGAAAAGATGGCTTGTGTTATTTAACACAAGCCATCTTTTCTTTCCTTCTTCTCCCTTTGCATCCATCCACATATTCATACTCAATTAGGAAAAGAAACGAGAGTAGTGATAACATGACGGCTAACAAGGCCGCCATATTCTCGAAAGCATTTCATCTACTTCTTCTGCTGATATCTGAAAATTCCTCGGAACTCTGGGTATTGGTAGACCACGTCATGTGGATTTCCCGAAGACAATTGGCCTGGGTGATATTAACTGTCACTTTACAATCACTTGTCATTTGGATGCCAATATGCTGTCTCAGACGGTTGATTTCATTTCTGGCCTACCTGGTCCCATTATAGAACCATTTCGCTTTTCTCCAGTCTCCTTGGATGAAGTTAAAAAGACCATCCTATCTATTAAATCTAAGGCGGTGGGCCATGACGGTATCAGCCGTCATATGGTCAGCTTGATCCTCGACCTCCTTCTTCCACCAATTACCCACATTATCAACTTTTCTCTTGATTCCGGACAATTCCCTTCCCAGTGGCGTATGGCTTACGCCCGTCCACTTCCTGTCTCTCACTTGCTAGCCATTTTCGAACAATTTCCATTCTCCCTTTCCTGTCTCAAGTGCTCGAGGTCTGTGTGCACAAACAGCTTTCGAGAGTTTGTCCATCGGAACAGCCTCATACGCTCATTCCAGTCTGGTTTCAGGCCTGGACACAGCACAGTCTCCGCTCTCCTTAAAGTGACTGGTGACATTAGAGAAGCAATGGGTGATACTAAGATTACTGTGTTGGTTTTAATAGATTTCTCCAATGCCTTTAATGCAGTCAGTCATGATATTCTCATATTCATCCTCTGACATCTTATGGTTTCCTGTGAGGCGCTGGAATGGTTCTCTTCTTATCCTCGGGGACGTCAGCAGTCGGTTCGCGTTGACAAGAGCACATCGAGTTGGCGTGGTCTGGATAGGTGGTCTAGATAGGGTCATTAATAATTGGCTCTAACTAACTTATCTTTAATTTGAGGAAATATGACCATGTGTCTAGCTACAGGTCTGACTTAAAATGGTTGCCCATTCGCCAAAGAAGAAATTTGCGTGCGCTGACAACGCTTTTCTCCCTACTCAACTCTCTCCCCCTCACCCCCCGTCTTTTCTCTTTCTTTCACTTTCCATATCTATGTTCTTAACACGCCAGGAATCTGTGATCTTCTAACAACCTTCTTTTACTTTGCCCTTCTCATACTTCTGATTTTGTTTATTCCTCCTTTCATATACCGGCCATTGGAATGCGCTACCTCTCGATATCAGAACGGCCACCAGCCAGTATGCATTTAAGCGGAAATTGCGAATTTATTTTTAGTACAAATAAGCAGAGTCATCTCATAATACTGTTTTCTTTTATTTATATATTTATATTATATTATATAGGTATGTGATGTGATATACCAGATATATAGTTATGTATGTGTAGCATATATATTAGTAAGTTTATCTGTTTTTAACTTTTTAAATATTCTTTTTCATATGCACCTGCCATGTTATCTCTTCACCACCCTTGATTGACTGGTAGAGAATGCCTACGGCATTATGTCCGTGTTTGTACCTTTGTGCATGAAGTATTAATAAATAAATAAGGCGGAATGGAAGAAGAAGAAAACGTGTAGAGCCAAACCCAAGTGACATGGGCAGGAAGATAATGACGGTGATGATTATCAGAATCTCAATTTTCTTTGTAATATTATAACTTTTTGAAGCATTTCTTCATTACATTGCTTCTTTTTATGCATTCTAATCTGGGGGGGGGGGGGAGTGCTATGATCCCCACTTAGCTATAATTACCGTTCAAATTACTAACTACTTCATTGGTGAAATTAGGTAAGTGTACGTCATCATGAAGTAAATATTACTCCGTGGTGTACATACAAGAACATAAAACATTATGAAAATTTTGTTCATTCATTCATGCACAAAAAATGAAATACCACTCAATGTTTATGTCACATCTCTAGCACTTTGTGTGTGTGTCATAATAGGATAATTGCGTAGATCCAGATACGTACCTACTTATAATATGTACAAAAAGTGGCAGAAAAGGTTGTTCGATGATTCGCTGTCTTGGTAACTCAAGAGGTTATGTACTCGAAGTAAAGGATAATATTGCAAAGTTCTGGCGCCAGAGTGCAGCACGAGCGTAAACAGTTCAAAGCGTGATGAAAATTGTGAAATTCTGCCTTTAATTGAGATCAAAATTGGGAAATGTATTATATTATACAATAATGCATCAGTGCTGTGTATTTGGATGTAGGAATGAAGGGAATCATTCATTTACGAAACAAGAAAATGTTCGAAAACTATGGGAAGCAGCAACACGTAATAAAGACTCGAGCTAAAAAACACTCTAAAATATGTTCAGCATATTTTAAATCCAAAGATTTCATTGAAATTGGAAAGTTTTCAGGTGAGATATTCGCATTTACAGAATAACGTTCACTTTTATCATGTAAGACAACCAAATAATGATTTTATTCTGAGCATAACCTAGAATCCTCTTTCAAATGGCCGTAGGACTGATGCCATAATATAGTTAAAGTACTTACAGTTAGGTAAGTAAGATTAATTAAAATAATTATAATAACTATTTATTATGATATATTTTCACAAAATAAATAGTTATTACAATTAATAACATAATAATTTATTATAACAAGAATATGAGGTTATGGTTTACTGTATGTGCTAGTGGCGCCCTCTGCGCGGAGTTTCGCGTAATTTTCCCTATTCGATCGACTTCCGCCGGTTATCTGTGGGGTTTTAATTACACGGAACCCTAGTTCTTTTTCTAAAATAAAAGTAGCTGTTACGTCAAAACAAAATCAGACCAGTCGTATGTCGTATGGAGATTGGTCAAGACTAAATACTCTAGCCTCTATTTTTTTTAATCCATTTTTTTTTTGCGCGGTGAAATATTTTTCGTGATCGAAGAGTAGTAGTAGTAGGACAAGTTGTAGTAGTATTGAAAACCATAAACCAAAGTATGACATCTTAAGCATTTTAATTACTTTCAACCATGGACTTAATACAAGAAGCTTATAGATAAAAGTGGAGGCAACACTCTAAATACCTAAGTGAAGCCAACTGTGGGCAGACGCTCTCTTTCTGAATGCGTACATAAGATAAAGAAAACACATATCACTGTCTTGTTCTTATGTATGCATTCAGAAAGAGAGCATCAGCCCACAGTTAGTTTCAAGTTTTTGTTCTAAGTGTTGGCTCCATTTGTACCTATAACTTCATGACTTAATAATACAGACTTCAACTTTGTTTTAATGCAAAATAAGGAAGGAACTCAACTCACTGTCACTGGAGTACTGGAACGCAATTTACTTGGATGGACTTTGACATTTTATAATTTAGACAAGACAACAGAAAATTATTCGAAGGTGTTTCGATTGAAAACGAGTTTTCTAAGGTTACCTTTCCTTTCTCCTCCGAACGAACATACGAAACGAAAATGTCGGAAAACAGTAGCCCAATAAAATACTTTTTAAGTGGTGGTTTTGGTGGTGTCTGCACTGTTTTAGCGGGCCACCCTATGGACACGATTAAAGTGAGATTACAAACTATGCCTGTGCCTCAAGCGGGAGAGATTGCCTTATATGGTGGCACCTATGACTGCTTTAAGAAGACCATACAAAAGGAAGGCTTTAAAGGCCTGTACAAGGGTATGTCAGCTCCACTCACTGGGGTGGCACCTATTTTCGCTATTAGTTTCTTTGGCTTCGGACTCGGCAAAAAACTGATAAAAAGAGACGATGACCAAGTGCTATCGAAACCAGAATTGTTTGCTGCGGGTGCTTTCTCTGGTATTTTCACCACATCTATAATGGCACCTGGGGAGCGCATCAAATGTCTACTTCAGATCCAACAAGGTGGTAATGCACCACAAAAATACGCAGGCATGGTTGACTGCGCCAGGCAGCTGTATGCAGAGGGGGGTATGAGGAGCATATACAAGGGTAGTGTGGCTACTATACTGAGGGATGTACCTGCCAGTGGTATGTACTTCATGACTTACGAATGGGTCAAAGAAGTGCTAGTCCCCATTGATGCAAGTGCTAAAATGAAGATGATGGCGACTATAGTGGCTGGTGGTTGTGCTGGAATAGCTAACTGGCTGATTGGTATGCCGGCTGATGTGTTAAAGAGTAGACTGCAAACGGCTCCTCAGGGAGCATACCCTAATGGCATAAGGGATGTATTCAAACAGCTCATGGAGAGAGAAGGACCAACTGCTTTATATAAGGGAGTAGCACCAGTCATGATCCGAGCGTTCCCGGCGAATGCAGCCTGTTTTGTAGGGTTTGAATTAGCTATCAATTTCCTTAACTGGGTAGCACCTAACCTTTGATAACCATCAACAGTGTTCTGTAATTAATGTATGTACAGAAAAATATATTGTTACATAGATAGTTAGATATAAGCAAAACTAGTTGAAGTTGTATAAGTCATAAGTGTTTTGAGAATCAAATATAATATTTTTCTATATTCACAAAAGTTCTCAAGTTAACACTAAACAGAATTTTGTTCATGACATAGATTTTATACCTTATTTGTATGGAACTGTGCACAAAACAAATACCCATAAGTTTCATCAATACAATGTATTTAATTTAAAAGTATTACTGGCTGATTTAGTAATATTAAATATATAATTATGCAGTGCCTTCCAAGTAAATAAATGAAATATATTATTATGATCAAATTATTTTTATTATATAACCAAGCTATACCTCTCTTTATCAGATATCATTTGATGGTATTATAACTATTTGATATCACCTTTTTTATCATTTGAAGTGTATTTGATGTGTTCAAAACTTAAATTGGGATTGTAACATGATATAAATAAGTTATTGATCATATGATGTTATCTACAAGAGACTCGACAAATATGGATTTAAATCAATAATCATTTTATATTTTTAATGGTTAACAATAAATACATGTTGGTAGCTCATAATGTAAATATTTAGATATTGCATTAAGTATGATATATTGGGTATTGTTGTCATAGTTGTAAGAAATAAAACAGCATGTTTCAGTAAAACTCTCGCCTAAAATTTATTTCAAATGTTTTGTCACTGTGGTGGTCTCTTGCCAACTTCAATCTATTTTTATGCTTTACATTGTCTTGTGGTTTGTCAATAGGTTTTAGTTTTGCATGTCCAAGGCCTTTCCTGTCCTTTTTCTGTTCAGTTTTAATAGGGTATAGTTTACCAGAGCCATCCCTCCCTAAGCCAGACTGTCTATCCCATCCACCTTTTATCATCAGCTGATATCCTCTGTTTGATGCTGGTAACACATAGTTTGCTGGTATTTTTTTACCTCTGCTTGCACTTATATTGTGTAATGTTGATGACAAATGCTCTTCTCTATCGGGAAATGTTTTAATACAAATCTCACACATAAATTCTTCTTTTGATTTGATTTTAATTTTTGCCTGTTTTTTACTTATTGATGTTTCTTTTTGTATGTATCTAAGTAATATATCAGCTAATATATAATTTTTGTTCTTGATTACTAAGCTTCGGGCAGAGTTACCACCTTTATCTCTGATAGATATGTCAATACCTCTTTTAAGCAATAGTTTTACAGCATCCCTAGAGTCTGCCTGGCAAGCAATCATAAGTAAACTCCAACCATATTCATCAACAACATTTATCTTAGCAGGGTATGTATCTAAAACCCATTTCAGTGTGTCAACATCATTGTTCTGCACTATAATAAATATATCTTTGTTTGTCAAAGGTATCTCTTGTTGTCTAGCGACCTTTTTCTTACTTTCTAACACTTTTGGCGTCTTTGCATTGTTTAATGTTTTTGAGTGTTTTACTTCGTCAAGGTATATTTTTCGTGCTTCCTCTCCACTCAGTGTGCCACTGTTTGTAGTTACAATTTTAATATCTTGCTCCGGAGAACTTGCTTTCACGAAGTAACTGTAGCTTTTGTTGGACATTCTTTAAATCGTCTGCTATCACAACGAAATAACTTCAGTTGTCTTTGAGGTGTCAAATTAATATATAAAATACTCAGACTAATTATATTTGTCTGAGTTAAAATATTGTTTTTTCTTTGTAAGTGGTTGTGTTAATCTTTTGAGAAAATATATAACTAAAACCGTAAATTATTATTCTTATTATAGTCCTAAGTAAAAACTAGAGATCTATGTAAATTTAATAACACAAGTTTAGAACAACTATTTCGTAAATTGGTGATTTAATTTTAAGTACATATTTTTATTATATTTCGAAATGTCACTCACTAGTCACTGTAGTCAGTCACTGTCAATAAAGTCATATTAAGACTCACTCACAGGGTCAGTGTTGCCAACAAGACCAATGGAGAATATGCTAAAATGGGGTGTAAAATATGCCAAAAATATGCCAATTGCTTTGTAAAATATTATAAACTCGGTAAAAGAGCTAAAATATACTCGCTGTCTCAATTATAGAGGCAATTTATGATATAAAATCGAAAGAAGTAATCCCAGATATAGAGGTTTGTATTGTCCCACAAACAGAGGTAATTCAGGGCTAAAGTGTCGTGTCACAATCGGTGCAAGCTAGGGTTCCCAACTACAGGTATTGTTAAAAACAGTATTATACTGTTTTTAATATCACTGGTACATTTATAGGCGCACCACACCACACAGTTACACGATGCAGCGCAGGCCTCCCTTGTTTCAGAACGTACTTTACGAACAAAATAAAGCACTGTTAATTTTATTAAAATACTGTTGATTTTCTTTCTCCAACCTGAAAAGTTGTTAATCCTAGTTCCAGCTATGGAGGTTTCACACTTATACAGGTCCCACTTAACCAAGTTTTACTGTATATCCTATTTTTATCTCACTTCCTTCATACAAGAAGGAGGGAGTGAAAAAATGCTGCTTGTCTATGGTATATTGAATGAGATTGGTGGGGAATCCCCACAATACGGTAGAGAGCATTTGACGTCAAGATTTTAAATTAAAAATAAATTAACTAATTAAAATAATTTATTTAATTTAATTTAAATGGAAATAATTACGCACTCATTTACGTAATTTTCATGATTATACTTTAATTTTATAATTATTTTATATGCTAAAAAAATTATGCTATATGCTAAACAACAAATAAATTTGCTAAACCACATGAAAATATGCTAAATTGGCATCACTGCCACTCACTTCAATCAAATATTGACAGTGACATTCGCAGCAAAAGCAAGACAGTCTTATTTCCATGTTTCATGTGAAAACAGCGCAGCGCAGAAATAAATAAATGCTCAAATTATAAAGAGACAAATAATGAAACACTAAATGAATTCTTGAATGACATTACGACACACGTCGTAACATGTGTTGCCAGTTCATTTGTTTTAAAGTTACTAAGTTTAGGTTTTAATTTACTGTCTTTGTTCAAGAGATGGGAAGTTTAAATGTCGAATGAATAATAACTATTACTTAGTAGCAATAGTTATTAAAGTAGGTATATAATATAATAGTTACTAGCCTTCCAAATAACAAGGAACTCTAGTGAGCTCCGTGTTATTTCGAAGACTTGAATGAACGAAGTAAACATCTGATTTAGAACTAGTTTTTAAAAGACAAAGGAGTCGGTTCTGAATAAGGTCTATCGTTTCGATAGTCTGTTACCAGTTGGCGCCACTACTGGTACATAGGTAATAATTAATACTATCGCTGCCATTGAAAAACTATTTGTTATCGTGGCAGACCCACGAAATAAGTATAATAGGGCAGGCCCAATAAATGTTATACAGGATGTTTGGTAGATCGATGCAAAGCCGTAAAGTGGAGCTAGTATGGACATTTATAACCATTTGAACCGAACTTGTCTTTGCCGAAGTGTGACTATTTTTTTTTAGCATAATTTTAATGATTTTTGATGATAAAACCCAAAATATTGCAGTTACTTGCAAATAATGGTCAATTTGAAAGATAACTCATTTTTTTTATTTTGTTAGGTCAAAAAACAATCTAATAAAACATAAGTAATTAAGGCATCTGCGTGATGAGACTATTTTTTTTACAGACTTTTAAAGTCAAAGACTTTTTTAAAGATTTAAGAAATCTGTTTTTAGACGGCATTTAAAAAAATCACGGACGATGCTTTTTTCGTTCGAACATTTTTTTAAACATGCCTGGTTATTGTTCTTTCTTTCGAGGTATCTACTACGCGGAAAGCTAACAAATTATTGAAGTTAGGACCTAGAAACCAAATTGAGGGAGTTTTTTTTTTAATTAAAATAATAATATAATATGTGGGGCCATTTCACACACGGCCTTCTACCCTGTACTATGGGTGTCAGACAGCTGATATACATACACAAATATATTTTAAATACATACATATATAGATAAACAACACCCAGACACAAGGCAAACACAAGTGCTCATCACACAAATATTTACCCTGGGCGGGAATCATGTATTATTCGTGTTTAAAATGTTTGCCGGGTCTCTAGCACCTACATGGGCCCGTCTTCTCAGTTCTGTTGTTGTTATTTTTAACTTTATAATATCTAGTTTCGTCGTTTCAAACGCTGAATTTGTTCTCTAAATCAATTCTTCTTTTCTGTTTATTTCCACATTCGTATAACTAGTACTTTGGCCCGACCCCACACGTAAAAGTCAAGTGGATTCAGGTCGGGTGTCCGGGCGGGCCAACGGTTCGGCCCGTCTTTGCCGATCTAGCTGTTAGGGAAGCAATTATTTAAGTGCTCCAGTACATTTAATGTCCAATGCAATGCAACGAACAACCATCATCAATTTGGTTTCTAGGTTCTAACTTAAATAATTTGTGAGCTATCCGCGTAGTTGATACCTCGAAAGAAAAAACAGTAATCAGGCCTATTTTTCAAAATGTTTGAACGAGAAAAGCACCATCCGTGATTTTTTTAATGTCGTCTAAAAACAGATTTCTCAAATCTTTAAAAAGTCTTTGACTTTCAATGTCTGTAAAACATTAGTCTCATCACGCAGATGCCTTAATTATGTTTTATTAGATTGACACATTATTTTTTGACCTAACAAAATAAAAAATAAATGACTTATCCTTCAAATTGGCCATTATTTGCAACAAACTGCAATATTTTGGGTTTTGTCATCAAAAATCATTAAAATTATGCTAAAAAAAATAGTCACACTTCGGCTGGTAATAGGGTCCCGTTTTTACTCTTTAGGTACGGAACCCTAAAAATGAATCCCTATTTCCCTTGGACGGTATCACGCGTGAATGGCTGGACCAATTTCGCTAATTCTTTTTTTGGCGCGTTTGTTAGGTATTGTCATGAGAAGAATAAAATGAAAGGAAAAACCTCGAAAAAACTGAGCAAGTTGCGTTGAACATTAAAAAAATCAACAAAAAATTATACATAGACGACGTATTTCCTCAATTTTTGAAGGATTGGCGTAATTGGTGGAGGTAGGGTAGGAAGGGTAGGTAGGGAAGGGCGTTAGGCAGGTATAGGTAGATAGGGACAGGAAAACGTCTGTCGGGTCAGCTGGTCATGAATAATTATTGAAAGTCTGCGACGAAAAGCTCGCAAACTGTAAAAATTCAGTGATATTTGACCTTTTTAGAGACCTCACTCTACACTAGCGCCTCTTGCGGCGAAATCAAGTCGATAACTCTTATTCCGTTTAATTTTATTTTTATGTTTGTTACTTCAAAACTCCGTCATTTATAAACCAACTAGCTGACCCGACAGACGTTGTCCTGTCCTGATCAACGGGGGATGAAAAGGGGGTGAAAAATGGGGATGAAAAATAGATGTTGGCCGATTCTCAGACCTACCCAATATGCACAAAAAATTTCATCAGAATCGGTCAAGCCGTTTCGGAGGAGTACGGGAACGAAAACTGTGACACGAGAATTTTATATATTAGATTTGGAAAATGGTTTTATTTGAAAGGATGATACTTTCAGATTTTCATAGAAATTTCATCAAAATCGGTTTCAGTAGGTACATAATTAGTTTGATATGCAAATAAAAATAACAAAAAAAAGATGTCATTTATGTAAAAGAAATTGCGTCTTGTTACTTTCCTGTGATTTTTAGTGTTACCGCTTGACAACAGGTAGGTAGTAAAAACGAAAATTAAAAAAAATAGGTACTACATAGAAAGATAACCACCTTCAAAAACTACAAACTGAACAATAATTTTAGTTTCGGAAGTCGGTAGGTAGCAATGTATGATAGAAAACAAAATAACAACGAAAATCGGCGACACGGTTGGCGCAGTGGTTGAGCGATTGACTGCTGCGCTGCGTGTCGGGGGTTCGATTCCCGCACAGAACAAATATTTGTATGATAAATATATGACAGATAGTCATTCCGGGTCTGGCTGTTTGTGTATGTGAGTTTAAGATATGTTTCTAAACGCAACCACGACACAGGAGAAATTCCTAGTGTGGGGCAATGTTTTAAAAAAAAGTAAAAAAGCAAATATGTTTCGCTTTGTAGTTTTTGAAGGCAGTTGTCTTTTTATGAAAAGTGTTCAGGGCTTATATATTATTATTTTTTTACTATGCACCTGCCATGTTATCTCATCTCAACCTTTGGTTGACTGGTAGAGAATGCCTAAGGCATTAAGACCGCCTTTGTACCTTTGTGCATGAATTATTTACAAATAAATAACAATCAGTAAGTACCTACCTATAACATGCAGGTTTACTCTATTGTTTTCGAAATAATAATAGTTAATATAATATTAAAGAAAGAAAGAAAGAAGAAAGAAAAAATGTTTATTTTACATATTGTTACGAGGTTCATCTCCAAAAGTCCAGAGGATTCCAGAAGTTCTAACCGCCACCGCCGATAGCTCGGAATGCTTGGACCCTGTTCCCGATACCGGTGGGGTACTATTTTTTTTGTATTTAAAATTTAATAAATATACTAACAATATATACATACTAATATATACTTACTTAAGTACCCATGCAACAGCCCCATAAGATATTATCTTTAAAGAAAGATCAAAAGAAATTTAAAAAAAAATCACCATGCTTGGTAAACGCTTGGTTATTTCATTATCATACGCTCACGACGATATTAGACAGAAGGCTGCTGTTCTGCTGATTCTCGCTATCTACGATAAACATGCATCATAAACATCGCCTTAGATGGTTACAAAGGAGCTAAAGAAGTAGATATGTAGAGGAGGATCTGTTAGCTTCATAGATAAGAAAGCTAACAAGCTAACCATAGAAATGGTTAGCTTGTTAGCTAGTAAGTACCTATGCCTGGTCCTTATCGGTGCATGTATAGAGACGGCACAATACTAATTAGTCATTCGTTCAGTTATAATTACCCGTTGATTGTAGTAGTGGATATAAAAAGTCAGTTTAATTTAGATGCGCTGTAATGCAACCCACGACCTTGCAATGATGAGGCCACTATGCCGTAAGCTGGCCCCGTAGCGTCCCTGCCAAACAGCTAGCAGGTTGTCGACGCTAGCGTAGATATTTAGAGTGTCGTCTGATGACGTGGTTGTCTTGTAATATTGGTTTATTTCGTTGGTTTATTCAGAGCGGAGAGGCGCGGGCGGCGGCCGTCAGTTGAGTCGCGACCGTCCGACCGCCGCCGCGCCACTAAAAGCTTGCTATTACCAATCACGGACAACGACACTCTATAACTTCTAAACACACTAAACAGTTCATCAATCAAAATGGCATATTCCTGGAATAACAGAGTTGCGTTTGTTGTGCGTTATCTTTACGGTAAGTTCTTCTTTTTAATTGCTTGATTCCATCTGGAAATGGTTAGGAACTACAGCGTATACTATTGTTGTTACCTACCTTATTTTTCCGCGGTGACAAACCAACTGATTAAGGAACATAGAAGATATATGCTCGAAGGAACATAGTGAAGAGTGAAATGCGCCTAATCTTATGTTCAGAAAGTAGTAGATGATGCAGTGTATATGGTAACATCTTTAGGTATTTTCTATTTCCCACTTCTCCATCATTTTAATACTAGCAGTCTCCCGCGACTTCGTTCGCGTGATTTTTCTTACGGGGCTTAAATTTTTTGATTAAAATCTAGCTTATAGCACTCAATGATAACGTAGCTTCCAATTGGCGAAAGAATTTTCAGAATCGTACCAGTAGTTTAGGAGAAAAGCGCGTTAAAAAAAAACAAACAAACTCATATTGCATTAGTATAGATTTTACAAGGCAATGTTAAGTTTGTTTATTTAAAAAAACTGAAAAGTTTGTGCTGAATACTATTTAAAGCTCTACCTTCTGCAGAACGTGTCTGTTTAGTAAAGTATCAAACAATCAGTTAATTGTTTTTCATCGTTGGACTTGACCCAGCTAGATGTCTTTATTTTTAAATTTCATTTATCTTCTGCCTGACGTGACCTGACTCCACGGTAGATACAACTTTACGTGGTAGTTACTAACATAACAGTTTTTGGACACTGATTCATTCATAACATTCTAGAAGATACATTGATGAATCAACAAGATTGGTAGACCAATTTGCAAAACGATTACATCTTCTAATGATCCTTGCTTTACCTACTTAAAGGGGCTATTAAACGACTTTTACAGATTTTAAGCTGACAATCATGTCAAAATGTGCAGCGTAAATGATTTGAAAAAAATATATGTTAAACTAGAACATTCTCTTAATCATTTAGTAAGTGAATATTTTTGATTAAGTTCATATTAAATAGTTTAATTAACTCGTGAAGTTGTGTCTGACGCGGACAAAACATTGACAATCACACAAAATCTACCAGGTATAATTAAACGAAACTTACACCATCTTACAGACAATTTTATTATCTATCTTTTAGTATACGCCTTTTTTTAACTTTGAAAGAATACTACTTTTATTAAATTTTTTCGACTAAATTTTGAGAGTTTTGGACGCAGACTGCGTCCGTTCTGCATCAGTTCTGTGTCCAAAACTCTCAAAGTTTAGTCGAAAAAATTAAATAAAAGTAGTATTCTTTCAAAATTAAAAAAAAAGGCGTATACTAAAAGATAGATAATAAAATTGTCTGTAAGGTGGTGTAAGTTTCGTTTAATTATACCTGGTAGATTTTGTGTTTGTCAATGTTTTGTACGCGTCAGACACAACTTCACGTGTTAATTTAACTATATAATATAAATATAATTAAAAATATTCACTTACTAAATGATTAAGAGAATGTTCTAGTTTAACATATATTTTTTTCAAATCATTTACACTGCACATTTTGACGTGATTGTCAGTTTAAAATCTGTAAAAGTCGTTTAATAGCTCCTTAATTAGCTGTGTATAAATAAATACGGAAATACAAACATTTCCGTGTAGTTAACGAGGAACCCACTAAGACGCGAATGTTTCGTTATGCAGGCTACATCCCTTTCTAAACAGGAATTCATGAGGATTTGAACCCGCTTCCCTGAAACTCTTACAACAATTTATTTTTTTATGATGGAAACAAGCTAGGTTGTATACATATAACAGAAATTCTAGGTCCACAGTCATGCTTTGCCTATGGTTAGTTGCCAAAAAGTTATTGTTAACTTAACGAAAACTACATAAAGTTAGAATTTTATTATTGTAGATAAAAATCAAAAATCATCTTGTCCATTAGTATAGATATGAACGTACTGCTAAATACTAAAATACAATAAAATATAATTAGTAAGTTACGATCGATTCTGTGCTTTCTGCATCCAGCGGTTCTCCTCTGAGTCAAACCAAGCCAGCATATAGGTACAGTCAACAGCAAAAGTAGAAAATCAAAATAAAAATTCAACAACAAACAGAAATAGTATTGAATTTCTGTTTGTTGTTGATTTACTAACACTAATTTATAAAATTTATTACTAGTTTATTTATTAAAAGTATGTGATTGTCACACACAAACTTTTGAATCACTTCGACGCCACACAGTTCTGACGCGAACTCCGTTCATTAGTATTGAATTTCTGATTTTGATCATCTACTTTTGCTGTGGACTGTACTTACTATAAACTACTACTATGTATAAGTAAAACCAACAAAAGTAAGTACGTACCTACATGAATATTACTATGTATAAGTGTGTACGTATAAGTTTATTTACTTCCAGTCCACCTGGCCAGTCCACTTACTGCACTGGTATTTATGTCTATTATATCGTAGACCATTTGACAATTACCTAATAGTCACCAGAGAAAAATCAATAGTAGGGGTTTTTAAGTGAAAAGTAAGTTTTAAGTAAAATATGCTTACAGTAACTAGTTGAATCAAGTCATTCGCCAGAGAACTAAATAATTTAAGTCACCGACATTGCGCGTCGAATCAGTACCTACGCTGAAGTGCAAGTGGGCCGGCCACGTCTGCAGAAGGATAGATGGTAGATGGAGCAAACACACTTTAGGCTGCCCGCTCACGTCAGACTTGTTATAGGACCGATTATCGGATCGTTCGATTATTTCATAGTTTCGTGAGACCGACTTTTTGTGGGGCATCTGCGTTGGTATATTGGAGTTCATATGTTCCATTTCTCTCCGACAAAACTTCGGTCACCGATTGTCTGACGTGGGCGAAGACCCTTAGAGCGGAGACCGCGTTAAAGGCAAGCGTAGTGTGGGACGCCCTATGGCACGATGGACCGACGATTTGAAGGTGGCTGACAGCAGATGGATGCGGGCTGCCCAAAACCGGGTCAGTTGGCGATCTCTGTGGGATGCCTACGTCCAGCAGTGCCCGTGCCCTTTTTGCTATTTATGTGAATCGAAAAGAGGTATTGCTAATAACATAGACCACCAGACATGCACTGCGACACAAGTTATTTATAACTGAACGTTAACAGATCTCAGATCTCAGAGGACGACAAGTTATGATGACGAAAAACTACGGAATAGACAGCGCACAGTGTCATAAACTGGCATGACTTCAGGCTTTAAAAATCCTTCGCAAAGGGGTACTCCCCTTTTCGAAGGACTTTTAAAGACCGTTTGCAAAATACACGCTGAGCCGTGGAGTTGCGAACACCAGTCCGTTATACCTACTTTATTATACTAAAAAGGTGATGACGCTGTCCGTACGGTCAGCAACGAAAGTCGATTAACACTTCCGATTTTTAACCGACTTCAAAAAGGAGGAGGTTATCAATTCGAATGTTTATATTTATATTTTTTTTTTTATGTATGTTCGGGCATAACTCTGTCATACATAGACGGATTTCCAAATTCTTATTTTCATCGAAAGGGGGTTACTCCGAAATGGTCCCATATAAATTTTACCAAAATTGATTCAGCCCTTTTTGAGAAAATCAACAAATTCCCAAAAAAATTATTTAGACGACGTTTTAGTTTTTCAATCTTTGGAGGACTTACAATCTCTTTTAAGTGTGTCGCCGTTTCTTAATGCATTTGGATGTTAAGGCAACACTAAAAAGCGAAAAATAAAAAGTTTTTTCAATAAAAGAAAACCGCCTTCAAAAACTAAAAAGTGATAAATAACTTTAGCACAGAACACACATTACTTTCGGAAGTCGGTGGCAATACAAAACAACAAACATAAAGCCACCGCCACCTACTTCCGAAAGTAACGTGTGTTCTGTGCTAAAGTTATTTATCATTTTTTAGTTTTTGAAGGCGGTTTTCTTTCATTGAAAAAACTTTTCAAATCATAATTCTTGAGCAGAAGTAAATACGGTTAGAAAATCAAGATAAAAGTATTACTTACATCGTATTTTTTTTGTGTCTTTTTAAAGGATATGAAAATGTAGGTAACAGTGTTAATCAAATTTTGTTGCTGACTGTACCTACATAAATGCCCCACACGATATTCGATGTTGCACGACGCCTGAGCGATTGCCCTGCTTGCCACCACCTAACGCCGCTATTGGATTACATGGTTTTTTGTGCGCTGGTCTCCAAAGGAAGCCTACAGATAATTACCAATTTCTAAGTAAATTAAAAAAAATAGATTAATAATTGGGTAGATGATCCCCCCCCTCCCCCCTTTATCATATAATTCCAAGACAGAATTTCTAAATAAAATACTTGATTTTACCCCTGAAAACCCGATTAAAGTTAAATTTATTGTAATATTAGATTTTTAGTTGGTCTAAAATCAGTAAATAGTTAGATAATTGAGTTGGCAAATGACTACCTGCAAGTGACGTCATAAGTATAAATTGCCATACAAAATCTATGAGGGAAACACGTTTTGACAGCTTCTAAAAATTATATCAATTTCTTCTTCTTCGTATCGCTGGCACGACAGTCTTAAAAGCAGACACAGCTTCTTAAAAGCGGTAGTTCCCCTGTCAGGTGACCCGGGCGGTGCCCGCTGCAAACTGTGGCAAGACACTTTTCCTCCACCCACCCAGTATTTATCACCAAGCGAGCATCTACCCTCAGGGTCTAGCCTTCCGTGGCCCATCTGGCAGTCCCTGAACCGCCTAAGAACCCAAGTAGGAAGGTGTAACGCGAACCTCGTAAAATGGGGCTACCTCGACAGAGCAGCAGCAGGGTGTGCATGTGGCGCCGAGTTGCAAACCATGCCCACCTTCTGCCATGTCCTCTTTTCCCCGAAACATGCGACCGGAGTAAACAATTAATTGGTGGTTTCATCTACCCAATTGGATGTCGTGGCGACCGACCACGCTCGTTCAATCTAAAGGCGGATCCACATTATGATCATTTGCCCGATCCGATCAACGTATCCATATCGCCGATGCGTAGCATGATCGCCTATCTGGACGGATGATACGCGATCATGATACGCAGGCTTGATACGCCGCTCGATACGACCCGTTCCATTTCGAGTCGGTTTTTGTCCGATCATCAAAGAAGATACGGAGTGAAATAAAGGCGTCCATAACTAGATACGGAGCTTGAAATAGTATACGTCGTATACTATTCGTCGGTTATACGACGGTGAGACGGATACAGCGATCGGATCGGGCAAATAATCATATCATTAGTATGTGGAGCCACCATTAGGCTAGCTTTAAAGATCAAACCGAACGTGACAGTGACCTGTGCAGAATTCGTGGAGCAATGGTAGTCGGTCATTAATCTATTAACAACGGAACGCACCCACGAGATCTTGTGCTGTGCCTGCCAACATTTCACAATTACTACTTTACAATACCCCAGAACACTATAAACTAGTCTTTGTAGGACAGCCACAGTACTCAATGGCCAATCTTTTACGCCCACTCCTCAATACCGATGGGTAAAAGTACCTAATCAATTCACTCTTGTCGAGATATCAGTTTTGGCTTAAATAATTTAGACTACATCGGGAGCTATTAATTATCTGAGAATCTTGTTAAGTGTCATTTAATGAGCTTTAATTAGATTCCGCTTCACCTACGTTTTTGATTTTCGCTAGCATTAGTAGCATTCGATAACAACAAAACATGATGTAGCATTGTTTTTTTAGAAGCTTTTGTTGTTGTCAACCGGTGCTACAGATTAATTTACAGTTCAATTCTAATTTCGAATGTTGATGGCCCTCAAACTTCACATTTTTAATTAGTTCCCAGGCACTTTGTATCTGTGCCCAAATTCATTGTCAGCTGGTTCACAAACTACAGACACATTGACGGTTTACACGTGTTTCCCAAGATCCCAGATGCCTTTATGGACTATTTTAATATTGAATCTATTCTTATGATTGGCAAATTCTGTTATTGATGTACCAACATAAACTTCCACTGTCCGGTGAACACCCGCGCACTCAATCATCGACATCAATTATATTACGATTGCTGTTTGAAAAATCTAACGATTGTGAAATGAAGGATCCCAGGGTTTTGGCATAGTAGCCACAATTAAATGAATAGTTGCCTATTGTTTACATGCTGTGGCAGCCAACTGGGCAGCCGCGGCTCATTTGCGAACTCGTTACGACACTGATTAGGGATCGGCATGTGCTGTCACTCGTACAATGTTAACGAACCTCGCACTTGTTCTTAGTGCAGTGTCGCGCGTCGACATGATGATAAATTATTATGTTAATACTATTAAACTGACTATTGACCGGCTATGCTTCATTCATTACAACACTAGACAAATAGGGACAAAGAAATGTTAACTATTTTTCATTCAGGTATACACTAAAAAAATATCACTAAAATGCAAAATATGTAACCGAATATAGTTATTTGGCCGCTTTTTATCTTTTGTATAGTGTTTATGTTCGATAAATGGAGTATAGACTATTACATTTGTTTATTCGAAAACAGCTTAGAGCTCACTATCTTAAACTAAGTAGTATGGGCAAATAGGGCAATGAAAAAAAATAATTAACTTAGTTGACTTCCCAACCCTCTATATAAAAAAGGCAAATGCGCCGATTGTCTTCACAAACTAAAATTAGACAATTGGCATCTCTGGGTGTTACTACACCAATCGATCGATCATCGATCGACGTTGATCGATTAGTGTGGTAGCTTTGGCTGATCGACGGATACCGTTCGACTTATTAATCGATCGATTGCCGGTCGATGGCATCGGTCGACGTAGATCGATTCGAACTTCGGCTGTAATCCATCACTAATAATAATCAAGCAGCTCGATCGACGTCGACTAATCCATTCTACCATCGACTCGACCGATCGTCGATCGACAATCGATCAATTGGTCTGGTAGAAACTATGGATCAACGTCGACTAATCCATTCTACCATCGATCAATGCCGTCGATCGACGATCGATCGATTGGTCTGGTAACACCCTTAGATACTTACTGCCAGGCAGCTGAAAAAAAGGACGGCGTTAGAGTTAGAGCCCCCGCACATTGAGAGTGGCGACAACATTAGAACGACTAGTGGCCGCCACAAGTTGCGGACGCGTTTCTCCATACATTTTATATAGCATTGGCGCACACCGAGCGTTTGGGTGGCCGCGTCCGAGCCACAAGCTGCAGAAGTCGACCGCGCTCGCTACTTGTGGCCGCGTTTTGTCGTTCGACCCGCGCGCACACACGGCCACAGTCGAAGCAGAACGAGAGAAGAACCCAGAAACGCCGATGAATTGGACGTCGATGGTTCTGAATTCTGCGATGTTTTCTACGTCTTAGTATATATAATAAGCAACAATAACGAAATCAAGAGTGCGTCCATTTTTGACAAACACACGTCCGCCTCTGTCGAGTACCACTTGAACAACTGCCGCAAGTGACAGCCACTGAAGGCCTCATCCAGCCACCAGTGGCTGCCACTGGTGGCGGCGTGTAGTGGTCTGACTGAACCACTGGTGGTCGCGTTTAGTAGCGGCGACTGGTGGCCATAATGTGCGGGGGCTCTAAGAACTTAGTTAGAGGTGTCAAATTCGTTTTTGGCGAACTTCGCCGTGTTTTAATCAATACGTTTTGACATGACCACTATAATTTTGTTCTAAGATTTTAGATCAACTTAAAATTGACAGCTCTTATTAATATCTATTTCTTTCTCGTTTTATTGGAGAGAAAGAGATATTGCACAAAAGTATCATTCTAATCTGTGCTCGTTAAAATTGTCTCCAGATATCGACAACAACGGTTACCTGGATGCACACGACTTCCACTGCCTGGCCCTACGTACGTGTGTCCTCGAGGGCAAGGGCGACTGCAGCGCCGCCCGCCTGGCCAAGTACCAGCACGTGATGATGAGTCTGTGGGAGGAGATCGCGCAACTCGCGGACTTCGACAAGGTGCCAGACTATGTCGGTTATCCACACTACAAGTACCCTACGCGATGTCGGCAACGCTTCGATGGACGCAATAATGCTAATTTCTTTGTAGATGTAGATGCTAGAAAATCTTCTGCATTCTGGTGATGGTCCGCTTTTGTGTAGTATTGTGAATGTTGCTTAAAAAAAGAGCTTCAATAATAGCGTTTTACCTATAAGTGCCGCGGATATTCAACTTATGTAGTTAGGCATAGGCCCCATTTCTACCCGTGGGTGTCGTATAATGCGATAGAGAGATATTGACCAGAGGATAGGCAGCAGCGTCTTTCTGAGTAGGTACCACAACACCTATGTCCAACAGTGGTCGTTTACAGGTTAACATGATGATGATGATCACGCATACCTACTGATGTCCAGGGTAAAAGTTAAGCACGAGAAATTATACCCATTTTCCAATTTTCAGATTACTGAAGTTCACGAGTTGCCATCATGAAAAAGTTATTATTTTTTCATATTCACCTTCAGTGGTGTAAAAGAAAATACCGAACTGGTGTTCGACATCGACACGACACTCACACAGTTAAAACTTATTTTACACAACATGCAGATTTGGAATACTTTGTTTCAATTTTGAGAAAAAACTTAGGTACTTACCTACCTATCTAGTCATGACCTTGCTATATTACTATTAGATATTGTTTTTGTAGTTAGTCCAATTTAATTTTAACACAATCTAAAACAATAATTACCTACAAGCAAAACCAGTAGTAAATTAACAAGAAAATAAATATTAATTAATCTAATATTCACTTCACACACACACACGCACTGCCACGCACACGCTTCCCGCTTCTTTTTAATCTTTTAACACCAAACAGCATGTCCTCAATTACAGCTTTTTACAGGATGGTACAATAACAGTCGAGGAGTTTAAACAGGCTGTGCAGAACAGTTGTGTTGGCCGCAGATATGAGGACTTTCCTCAGGCCATGAAAGCCTTCATTGAGACAAACTTCAGAATGATAGATATTAACATGGATGGAGTTATCGGAATAGAAGAATACCGATACGATTGTGTTCAACGAATGGTGTTGGAGGATATCAAAGTTTTAGATGATGCTTTCAATTCCCTACTCAATGTAAGTATTCATAAGATGTACTTACCTTTATTTATTCTAGCTAGCATCCAGATTCAGATTTCTTAAAGCACTTGAAAGGCATATTTTGTGTAAAATTTATGAGCTAATTTGAGGAGTTTTTACTAGACCGAGATCATTACACGAACTGTCAAAATATATATCGCCTACCTACGTTTTTCTAGAAGAAAATTATGATTTCAAAATTCACATTCCCCAACTGGCGGACTACTAATTCTAATTAATAACTAGGTACCTACTACAATAAATTCTACTAATCTGTCAATCTGTGTAAGATTATTTTAACTAAGTACCACTATGTATCGTAAATTATAAACTGATGTTGTCATCATTTGCGCCAATCGATCGTTAAAATCTACCAACCGGCACAGAAATTAATTTAGCAATGGTCACTAATTTTGTGAACTGAAACCCTTTGTTCTGTCATAAGTAAATTAATTGCCTCTGATGTCCAATAAATCTTAGTTTTCTCGTAACACTGACAAAAGGCAACAGCTCTTCTTAAAATAATTTTAAGTCCCCAGGGAAGATCCCATCGCCCTTAGTAACTGAACAGATAAATTTACAATATGTTGTCGTATACAAGACGTATTCCCATCACGTTCAGAATATAGATTATGTACTCGCTGTTCTAGAAATAACTATACCTATCTACATAATATTACCTAGCTATGTGGCGTTGGCGATTCTAATGTAAATTGACATGGGTGAGATGAACTCAATAAGCTGTGGTCCTAAATAATTAGCTTCTAACAGTCCCTGATAGGTATATCGTATAACTTATAAGCCAATTGCAGCTATCCATTGCTAGTGCAGGCAAGTAGCCAAACCAGAATGTACCTATTAAGTATTTAAGTAGAATTTTTCGCGAGATTAGTTTTAAGATTTTAAGACTTAGATGCAAATGTCTAAATGCTAAATGCAATAGTGTTTAGATAGCAGTTGCGTTTGTGTATCAGTTATTTATTGGTTCGTGAATAAATCAAATGAGTAGGTAACATCATCTTTGAAGTTTTACAAAATGGAGGATCATGATTGATGGGATGCTAAAGTTAAGTACTTTACATTTAACTCCGTGTAGTTAATAAAAAAAATATGAATTGGAGATATTACTATGATTAATTGCGTACACGTTGTCAATATTTTATGAAACAGTTTCGTTGTTTACGTATTTTTTGTTTTCGCGTTACTTTCTTACACGTCTAGGAACTGGACGATAAAAACATCGTAAAACATTATTCTGTAGCATAACCACAACAACGGCGAACTAAATGTCTTTTACAATATGTTTTGAAACTTAAATATAGCTAATACTGTACAGAAATAACCGCATAGGTATTATGCTTTATAAAAAGCGATAACTAGAAATAAATTATGCAACAAGACGAATAAAACAATAAAGAGAGTTTTCTTCCTGGCGTCAAGCCAATAGTTGGGTACGGTCGTGTAGGCGCATTTTGTTGTTAACACTTGCTCCACACTCAAGAGTCATTATTACTGCCGGCACCATAAGTAAATTGGCAGGCGGACGTTAGTTTATGATCCCGCGCCTACAGGTGCCTATGTAATAAAAGGAGATTTACAGTGGTATGTGATGTATCAAAGAAAATTAAATGAGAAGACAGGATTCAAATAGAAATGTTATACTTTTAGGTTCAACCTGCTAATGCATTGTTATTGTTGTGTGTGAATATGTTTTGCGAGAAATACAGGTGTAGACCAACAAACAAGCACTTTTATCAGCTGTCAAAAAACGATTTCTATGGTCCTGTGACGTCACTTATTTGCCAAGTCAATTGACCAACTATTTATTGATTTCAAAGCAACTAAAAATCTAATTTCCTATAATTTAAAATATAATCGGGCGTTCAGGGTTTATAATAAAGTGTTTTTTTTTAAAGAAGTTGTGGCTTGTAATTGTTTGTTGATGGTATTTACACCAGTATTGGTCAAAATAGTAAAAACATGTACAGACGCCAGCAAACCACACCAACTGTCAAATTTCCCCAATTGAATATGAACCTTACACATTTGTAATAAAGTTAAAAATCTATTAAAGAAATTTGACAGATTGTTGTGATGGCATCTGCAATATACAAGGTATTATCAATATGAACATGCATGTTCACAGGGCAGTTTATAGTTTGCCGGGTTAATACCAGTTGCTAGGCAAATACCAGTTGTTGGGTTTATACAAGTTGTTGTATTAACCTTTCGAATGTCTTATGTTACACAGTCCGACATAAGCAGTGGAGATTTGACCTTCAACACTTTCGCCCGACAGTCGTTGAGTTAATACCATTCATTTTCAGGACGATGACAGAAGGAAAGGTGGGCTGACCCTGTCGAGATACCAAGAGCTCTTCGCTCAGTTCCTGGGTGACGACAGCGACAACTGCCAAGCGATACACCTATTTGGACCATTAGAACTATAATCATAGCCTTCCTTAAACTAGTTAGGCTCACAGTTATGACTGATACACCTACCAAATACCACCTGAATGCTGAAGAAATTCTATTAACGGAATAATTCAAACACCAGTTTTAGAGTTGGGAAATCATAATTCTTATAGATTTATTTTACCATTTTAAGTTACCTATATGTATAGTACGTGGTAAGAGACCTTTAAAGTAAGTATAATCTGGGTATCTTTAAGGCACGAGTAAACCGGTTCATCTTAGGCAAGCGTGTTCCAACTTAGGCCGCATTATCACTTACGATCAGGTGAATTGCGGTCAAACGCAAGCCTATTTAATTGTAAAAAGAAAAAAAAATCGAGTACTGCGCAAATCAAATCAAGTCTGTGTCAATTCTCATCTTTGGTGGCACGTAGCGTACCTACTATACAACTGTCTTTCATTGGCTTATATAGCTAATCATACCTATATTTCATATTTCGTGAACACATTGTATTTGAATGCTTGTTTACAAAATTACATTTATATTTCGAACACACTGCGGAAAACGCGCCAAAAATACACAAACGCTGCGTCGATACTGTTTAAAAATAACTATAATAATGCTAGTCTCACGTCTGTGATGCGTTCTCAATTACGTACCTAGTTTTCCAACTATAATTTCACTTGGGTGATTTCAAAACGTTTGTTTATTAATTTCTTGACGTAATTTATTAGTCTTTACAATGCTAGAGATTTGTTTAGATATTTTTATATTCCCGTCCTATATCTTAATTAAATATTAATATTTATATTTACATAATCATTGTTGTGTTTCGTTTTACGTGAATCTTATCTAAGGCGGCTTCTGTAAGACCTTTTTTAAGATTCTTGGAATGTTGATTTTCCCCTTTTGTCGTTTTTTTATACTTTAAGGTATCATTATAATTATATTTAAGTGAAACGAACGAAAAACCACTGGGTTTTCATACGAATTTAATTTATTACTATTAATAAGCAACGGCAGTTAGTTTTAATGAGTTTTGTGGGGAATGTGCGGGATATGTTGTGCTCAAACATACAAAATGAATCTAGTCACCACGGTGTTAAAATGTATCCTTAATTAATTTTAAATTTATATTTTTTGTTAAAATGGAAATATAACGAAATTGTTACAATCTAAATTATTGTCTTTTTTATTAAACCTGTCTAGGTTCTTATTTTTTTCTTTTTTTTACAACTATATGAAGTTTTAGTGAAGCCAACACGGTTAGGGTTGCCAGTAAAGTGACAACCTGTATAATGACATTTATAGTGTTGTACTCTAACTTAGCAGCCAAACTTAACTGGCAACAGGAACAGGCCACGATAAAAACCGATGTTAAAATTTAAAAAAATAATTAAGTATTTGATTTTCTTTTCTCGTTTATTAAAAATTCTATTACACAGAGTTTACATACATTGAATGTTTCGTGAAACATAGACTTTAGATAATACGTACAAATTACACTATTAAAAACTTTAAATAGACATCAAATATTTTATTCAACTCTATATACATTCACATTTTTATACCTACCTACATCAGTAAGTACAATTTACATAATAAGTTTAAAAAATAATAAAAACACCAAGGATGGGGAATCAATTTGCTAGAAGACCATTTCATACTTATTTTTTTACTACAAAACCTAGGTACAAGGCCGAAAATAAAATATACTTTACTTATTCTTATTCTTTGCCCATCAGAAACAGAACACGTGAAAAATCGAAGGATGCATCGCATAAATAAAATCAAAATAATAAAGGTATTTACAAAAATGTTCGAAAAATAGATTCCATTGAGGTATACATATTTTATAACAGACTTATTACTGTTATGAATAATAAGTTTTGTACACAAATAGTATAGAATCGAAACTATGAGTTAGGCTGTTTACAGCAGTCAGCTTACATAAGGAAGATTCATATGAGTGATATACTTGGTACCTCCCAACTGATATCTTCATGGTAATTTGATACAAAAAGCTAATTTTACTCAAGTTACGCCTCTGATCCGCTTTTATACAACAATATTTTATACCATTTAAATAACTATGATATATTTATTTAGAAGTTATTCATTCGATCTCTGGTGCTATTCTGTTACAATCTCGCTAGGTACAGACGCCAGCACATCAAACTATACCAAACTGTAAAATTTTCCCAATTGAATATGAACCTTTTCCTTCTGTAATAAATATCAAAATCTATCAAAGATAGAATCATGGCGAGATCCATACATTCATTTGTATGAAAAAAAAAAAGATTCATTTAGAGGGTTTAAAATAGTGTCCAATGTGGAATTTCATTACCAGGAGTAGATTGATATACTAACCATATTATTAAACCCCCGCAAAATTAAAATATTTTGAAATGAAAATAATAGTTTTCAGTTTTAAATCGTCGCCCATTTTGTGTTTACAAAAAAAAAGAAAGTGACAAGTGACATTAACGGATCTATCAAATAGGCTGACAAGTGATGTGAATTGTTGTTTTATAATAGCGAAGTTAAAAAAGTACAATGATAATCATTATTTGTGACATTATTTCCCATAAAACGGCTGTCAGTGTCAATGTTACTGTCTGTTGCCGTTTCGTTCTGAAATAATGAGCTTTTCGTTAAAGTTTTCACTGTTAACATCCATTTTTTTTTTGCGGGGTTTTAAAAATATTTTAAATGCCTGAAGATACTCTTTAGGAACCCAAGAGTATAAAAATTAGAATAACTTCTCTAAACATCTTTATTTATTTTTTTTACAAATACTGCCATGTTTCTTTGACACATTGTCAAGGCGTCTGTACATTTAGGTGAAATGAGCTTGAGTGAGCTGTTAATTTCTAGTCTCAGGCAGCAAGTGCGCAATTTTTGGAATATATTTTGATATTAAAAGAGTATCCATGAAGTTACTTGCTCGTTTTTTCCATAGGAACCTACTATTTAAAACGAGCAACTAGCTTCAACTATTCTTTTTTTCTAAATAGCGTTAATAATAGCGTTAATCTAAATGGTTTATTTAAAATAAATAATTTGAGGTTTGAGTATGGTGCTAGCTCACATCCAACTCATTTCGCCTAAATTTCCCAAAAGAGATTTTAAGACAGAAATAGTACTACTGTTACTGTTTTTAAGGGCAACAAGTGTACCTAAGTACATTACCTTTTTTCAAATGGATTATTACCGTTTCCTTTTTTCAATTCGATTTTAATACCATTAATTTTGTTTTCACGGTAGGCAACACACCAAGGACGCTTAGGTACAGAGGCCAGCACATCAAACTACACCCAACTTTATTACAAAAGAATAAGGTTCATGTTCGATTGGGAAATTTTGTCAGTTTGAGCTTGATGGGCTGGCGTCTGTTTTTAAATGGCGCAATATGTACTATAAAAGCAACGCTTGTTGTATTTTTTAGTCTAATTTTATAAATGGGACAACACATGACTTTAAGAACTATAACTTTGTATTGTCATGAAATATCCTCAATGTTATATTGCATGGCAGTTTTTCATTTAAAGTATAAAGCATAGCTTTGTATCCATATTTAATTTTTAGATGTACATTAATATCGATATTCACAATTAAGCCTATGCTTTAGCGTCAAATTGACTCTCAAAGGCACAGCCAAAAGAAAGCTCTGCTAATCTTAAACTACCAGTCAAGACATGATTATAGTTGTTGCATTTTAGCGTAGCAATAGCGGTCATTGACCTATATTGGTGCCAATTCTGTTGTGCACGAGATAAACTTATTTTAAGCTTTTTATATCTCTTTCTTTCTAATAAAACCAAAAAGAGACAGATATTAATAAGAGCTGTCAATTTAACTTGATCTAAAATGTTCATACAATTATAATTGTCATTTCAGAATGCATTGATTAAAAACACGGCGAAGTTCAAGGAAGAAACTAAATTTGACACTTGTAACTTAGTCCTTTTCTCTTGCCGTCCTTTCCTTCAGCTGCCTGGTAGTAAGAGATGCCAATTGACTAATTTTAGTTTAGTTTGTGAACAAGGGAATTGGCACCATTGTCTAACATTCTTAAATTAAATAAATAAAGTCGTGATCGTCAACATTTTCCAATTATAAAAAAAAGATGCACAGTTTTTCAGATTCCTACGAAGGGTTAAAGAAAGGGCGTTGACTGCTATTGTTATGCTAAAACGCAACAACTGTAAATAAGATCACTCAATCTACGATTGCAAGATATACAAGCTTTTATTTAAGCATTATTTAGTCCCAAAAAGATATTTCAATAACGAATTGACTTTTATCTTAATTTTAAATTACCCGATTCCCCCCCCCCCCCCCTTTTCACCAACTTCCAAAAAATCTATAAATAAAGTAGCTAACTAATAAAATATACATTTCTAAACATTGAAAGCCTTCACAATATGTTTTAACTAACTAACCTTTGGATAGGTACTCGAGTTGTATGTATGTTTATTAACTAGATTTAACTAAGATACACTAACTTCTTAATTTTTTACAGCGGTATTGATTATAAGCATCTGACTGGTCACAAATCAGGTCGAATCTGGTCGGTTCTGGTCTGGTCGGTATAACTACAATTTTCTACCGACACGCGACCATCAGTATGACTTGAAGAATAGTTATACACTTACAAAGATGTGACGTAGCGAGAAATGTGTGTGATGACCAATGACATCGCTTTATTACCATAAGTTGTACTAAGCTAGCACTGCAATTGGTTAGTTTTACACATAATCCTCGCTACGCATCCACGCACATCCCTGGTGGAAACGCAGCCTTACGCGGGTCAGCCTATTCGGCTCAGTATTGGGTACTTGACAACAAATAATAAATAATTTCAAGATACAACTCCTCTAAAAAAACACTATATTACACTGAAAACCCGATACCACTTTCAAAAAACTATAAAATTCGACTTTTAGTTGCTTTATAATCAATTATTAGTAAGTCCATTGAGTTGACAAATAAGTGACGTCACATTTTACTATTGCCATATAAAATTAATGGGGGAATTGCGTTTTGACAGCTCGTAAAAAGTATGTCAATTGATTTGTGGTGTCAAGTACCCTGACATGCTAAGTGCATAGACCTTTAGTTTTAAGAACTGTTTGCACGAGAGAAGAGATTGAAGTGTTACAAAGGAATACAACCTTATTTTTGGTGTACCAGAAATCTAAAAATGGGGTCAGGGAACAATTTTATTATGAACAGCTTTTACTACGGGACCAACTGACACTGAAATGTTGAAAATAAATCAGCTAATTCATAGTTCGCATTACTCGACAAAACGTAAAGAGGTCGTGAAACAAAAAACGTGACTTGTTCATGGAGACAATCAACTTGCTATATTATTTCTTACTTTTTATGAACTGACAGTAAACATGACAGATGACATTGACACTACATGAAGTGTTGCAAGACGAAATAGGTATATTGAATGTTGGGGATGCCAAAAGGATTTTTTCTTGATTTTTGAAGAGTGGTTCCATAGTAACAGTTGTTCAATGAGTACAATGACCGGTTTCAGGTTTAAATTGGTAAACAGAAAATAAGGCTATGTAATTACTACTCTACCAAGCCAACGAGGCACCAGTGAAATGTAAATAAGATTAATTAAATTATAATTTAATTGTACTTATTTACATTTGACAGGTGCCTAGTTAGCTTGGTGGAGTAGTATTAAAGTTTTAACCTCTTGTACTACAGTGTAAACAGCAGTGCTATACTGTTACAATCCCCCTCGGTGAACACCTAGGTGAAGTGAGCTGTCAATCTTTGTCAAGCTTTGGCGATCCCTAACATCGGGACGGATGACAACTCACTACGTGTTCACCGAGCGAGATTGTAACAGAATAGGTCTGTATGAGAGGTGCACATAATATGTTGCATAGATTACCCAGAATAAAAATTCCCATAAACTTATTTCTAAATGTTCATAATCTACTATATCTTATCTATGAGAACCATAAATATAATATCAATTCGCTTCGAAAAGCGAAGGCACTCAAAACGTCAAGTTTGGTTGATATTCGGAGGTGCTTTTTAAATTTTTCCTATTCAGAACTATCGATGTTATATACAAATATACATTTTAATTATGTACTTGCATTAATATTAATACTTGAAACATCACTGCCCTGCTTTTGTAAGCAAGTCAACAATTTGGGTAAAGGGTAATATTGTAGTTATTGATTTAACTGAACAACTGAAGAGGGGTCAGTGAACTCATCATTATGAACAACGCTTACTATAGGCCTTTCACTATATCAGCTACCCATACATTTTGTTGACCTACGTGAAAATCATTATGGATAGGCTTATATTTTCCTTTCTTTCGTGATTTCGGAGTTGATTCCATAATAAAAATTTGTTCATAATTATAAGTACAAAGACCTGTTTTCGAGTTTTCAGTTACACTTTGTATAAATAATACAATATATGTCGCAATACCACCATTATTATTAATAAAATTATTGGTAGAGTCGCACTCTACATTTAACATTTTTTTCCCAAATTTGTCTTTTACAATACAAAGATTTTTTTACCTTTGCGCAAGCGCATGTATCAGGTTAGATGAGCGGGCGAAACAGTAACAGATGATAAATAAAATCATATAATTTTGTTCCTCAATAACACTGCTGCAAACCAGCATAAATATTTATTACTAAATTGAGAATTTAATTTAAAACCTTAATAATTATCATTTTAAAAATCAATCTCTTTACCTATTAAATACAAACAAATTATATTATTGAAATATATTTTCATAAGTTTATCATAAATTCTATATTTCAGTTAACTTATGTATGAAGATTATAAAGAATTTTATCATTTGATATTATAGTTTCTTTAAAATTATAAAAAATTACAAAGTTCCCGAATTAATTTATCATGTCACCCATAAGATTTGGTTACAAACTAAATACATACTTAGATATAAGATTCTTACTTCTATTGTAGGTACATATCACAAGCGAATAGCCATCTTGACGGTACTAGTTCTTTCAAGTGCGCAAGATTTTGTCCACTATAAAACTCAACCTTAAACCTTACACAATAAGGTTGAAAATAGTAATTCGTCATCCGTCAAAACTTATCCAGTCATTTTATATTCCTAACTTACATTATAATTTCGCTACATAGATCACTGTTCTAGTTCTTGTCCTTCACCAAAACAAGGCTAAGATTTATACAATATGGCTCGATAATGCCATCTATATTATTAACCAAATGGTTAGTGACTCACCGTATTGTATTAAATCTTAGTAAGTGTACGAGGTTCACATCTCATCGGTGAGGCCGTTGACGGTTCCGCTGCCGGAGGCGCGCGGTTCGCTCGGCGTCTCGTCTAGACTGCCGTAGGAGGGACCGCGCCGCGACTGCACTCGCCAACGTCCCCGACGACGGGTTATGCCTGACGGAACATCAAATTGTCATGACATCTGAGAGGACACACAGACATACACAGTCCCCCGACGTCCTGACAGCTTAGCAACGACACCCTCAATGCAAAAGTATCTTCAACAGTTCGACTGAAATATATTCATGCCAAAGTTTTTGAAAACACAGCAACATCTAGAAATATGACATGAAACACTGCCAATTTATCATGCGGTACATTTAATTTAATTAGACGTGGAAAACAAGCATGGACGAATCGGTGGAGTGATTTTAGAGATTAGATATATACAACATCTGTAAACTGATGGATAACGACGGAGTGAAAAATGTCAGTAGATACTGTCGTGTATGCTTGCTTTACATATCTTGATAAAGACTGGATGTGTCCAGTGTAGTAATAGAAGAATAGAAGAACATAGGTGAATGACCAAATGCTCAGAAAAATGAAACATGGATGAGCCCAGGGAGGCTATTCTACTACGAATGCGAATTTAATCCCAATGTCAATCTATTAAAAATGTCTTTTTACCTACATTTTTTGACATTGATTGCTGCTGAGATGAGATTGCTAACAAATTATGGAGGTATTTATTTAGTAAAATTGGCCTTCAAGTGTCAAAAACCATCAATCGATAACACATATTTATCATGTCAACTAAAAGATCACTGAGATTAAATATTTAAAAAATAAAACACATGATTCTCCAATGTCATAATATAACGATATCACTACCCGGAAAAATCGGTATAATTATGTGATGACTAATACCGATGATACGTTATCAACTCAAAGCCATATCAATTAACGAGATAACGGTATACAAATTACTGATTTTCCGATCAGTCTACAGGGCAGCACGCACCTGTATTTTAACTCAATGTTAAGTAATAATTTTAATTTTGATAAAAATTGTGCACATATTTTTTTACTAAATATATGTTCTTTTATGGTATTTTAACACGTTAACTGTACGTAGCAGTAGTAAAACTAAGTTTGTGCATTACAATAATAGCACTGAACAGTTGAATGTGTTAAAATAATTGAAAATAGAACATTTTAACGAATAAGTGATCATTTTGTGCACTTCAGTCAGTTTTGAACTTTGAACAAACTAAGTGATAGTGCTTTGCTTTTGTAATAAAAAGTAGTTTCTTACGTCGTTTTGAGTCGGGCTGAGAAGCTCCTTAGGCATAAGGAAAAATTGTTCAATTAAATTTTGTTATCAGTTGTACATTGGACCTTTATTTCCTAGTTCAACTTAGTGATAGATAATGCTATTTGCCTAAATACTGCTTCTATTATGCCTGAGGTGAAAGTCAATACTGAATGATGATGCAGGACTTGTTAGACCATGCTTGAGTGCAGAAGGAACTTAAAATATTGAAAAGTTTAGCAATTATGTAATAGCGCTGTGTTATTTTACTACAAGTATAAATCTGTCATGAGCTTTTTGCCAATTTGCACTTAAAATTACCAATATACTTAATGAATCAACCTAAACATGCATAAATGGAATGCATACCTGGCAACACTGAGCTGTGCTCTCATACCATGCATAGGTGCTTTACAACTAAAAAATAAAACAAAAGCAAATAATTAAAAAAGCATAATTTATTTTTATTATCACAAAATCTGCCTGACAATATGGTGCCTTTAAATACAGAACTATTTCCCTCTAAATAAAGTAAGTACTAACATTAAGTAGGAGATTCCCATCGTTTGTGATAATTTCTTTAACAATTTAATTCAGCATTTGGCATTCACTAAGGTATATATTTGTTTAAATTATAACATTATATCTTTAGTAGGAACTTAGAGGGGAGCTTAAAGTAATCGAAATCTCTGAAGGATCACAAATTAATAATACAGATTGTACAAAACAAACAAAGTCATTGAACTATATAATAAATATTATTTGTTCTCAATTTCCATGTCGTTTTACAGTTGTACCTGTAAAAACAGATGCTCCTTGCATTTAAAGCTTTCTATTAATGAAGGAGCGACTCCACCAGCACCAAGCGTCAGCTTTATACCATTAGTACTTAATCTTACCCCTTTTGTTAGTCAGAATTTAGGAGAAAAAAATAAATAAATAAAAAACAAAGTGCTTTGCAAAAAGCCTACGTTGTAACGTGGAGAAATTGACCTTAAAATAAATGGAACTGATCTCTATGACACTGCCTTCGAAAAAAGAATGAATGAATGAGATTGAGAACCTATATAACTTAAAGATGTATATTAAAAAGCGTTTAAATCAGAACAGTGTTTTATTCCATACACATTAATACTGATAGCTGCTACACTATATAATAATTATGTTCACTGATATTAAATGCCAAAATTGTGTAATTATTGGCAAATTCTATTCGCTGCAAACACTATCGCTTTCAGCGCGCGGTGTAATCCTCTATAATTCTATATTCTCTTTGAGCCTAGTCTATGCACACGTAGTATAAATAATTTGTTCATCCCGCCCACGAACTTTTTAAAGGAAATCGTCAATTTCTCACACTCACAAACTAATCTAAACAATAGGCTGATTGTCCTAACTTACTCTAACATAGAAAGCGTGTAAATAAAATATTAATTAGTCAATATTTCACAATAAATGGAATTCTTTAGCGCCCATTTTATTTTGGCATTGATTTTGCGCCAATAGCAATTAGGTACAGGCGTAACTCAGGCTATATTCAAACTATTGTAGATGTTAAAAAAATATTCTAATATTGTTTTTATATTGGATGATTTAAAGCATGTCTAATGTAAATCTATTTCAGTTTCTGATTAATTTAATGAAATTAAGAAAACTTCATTTGTTTTTATTAAACCTCTAATGCCTGCTTAGTTACGCCAATCGACAAATAAATAAAAAATAAATAATAATTATATTTAATTATTATATGTTTGCTACAGCACTGCCTTGTTAAAACCTCTAAGTACTGTGTTATAAGTACGAAATAATCCATTATTATCTAGCCAATCTAGGCTTGAACTGTAAAATAACTCACGCAAACACTCTTTTAAACTATTTTATTAACTACGACGTTTTAAAGCGTCTCCTTGTAAATATAAGTACTTAAGCAGTGTGCAAACAAAACGAAGGCAGTGATACAAAACCATAGATGTACATCAATAAATAAAAAATAATAAAAATTTAAATTCGAACTCAATAGGAATGATCGCTACCGATAAACAGCAAGGAATACAACGATCGATACATGCAAATTACAATAAAAATATTATATTCGTGATTTTTACACATAAAAAGGGTGTCCCCAAAACCTTTTTGGTTAGAAACCGATCCCTTGCCGCGGCATTTGCGGTTTGAACACTTATATATGAACAATTCACCACCTAATAATCTGGCTTAACGTTAGTTATGTAGTAAAAACTGCTCGTAAAGGAAATAGGTCAAAATGTTTCAAACCACTAACCCCGCTGTATACAATAAATGCTTTAAACAATATTAATGGGAAGAGAACCATATTCCCGCGTCGATATTTCTGTGACTCTAGGCCAAAACCTACCCAACTGGGTAGGAGAAAAATAAATTGGGTCATTTTTTTTAATGATACGAAAAAAGAATACTTTAGTTGGTCTGAGTCACAATAACATCCCAGATAGTGGTAAGGGTACCAGCAACACTATAATACTACAGACAGGACCATCTTCTGTGCTACACATGTTTGATGAATCTACCAGACGTATAAAAGTCGCAGCACCTTCCCACTTTACAATACACCGATGCGTTAGTACGGGAACTTGTAACGAGAATGAACGACAATATATATATATTTTTTAATTATTTCATGTGAAGGCATGGCTAACGATAGCTTTTAGAACAACATTAGGCAGTTACATTGAATAAATTGAAATACCTGTTCGTTTGATACTGTAAGGTATTTCAATGAAAAAAAAACGCTAATGTTTAATGAGGTCTAATTTTTACTGAAGTTAAAACTATGATCTACCTTTTGAGCGCCACGCAAATGAAAACGTGCTCAACACACCACCGTCCACAAGAAAACGTTACACTGAACATTTTTAAGTACAAAACCAATATACTAAATTAAGTTTTCTGTGTTTTTTTTCCTATAAAACTACATTAATGAAATATTGTGGAAAAGGGACAAAGATATAACTATCCATTATAGTCTGTTTTTATTATCTCAGAGACAAAACTGACATTACGTAGGTTGCCAGTTTTTTGCAATTCTTAAATAGTGATGTGCCACTACCGAAAATTAAGTTATCTTGAAAAAATGTGTAGGTGTTTATTTAAAACTTAATAATACATAATCAATAAGGTATAGAGTAAAACATATTTTTGATTACTTAATTAATGAACATGAATTAATGAACTTGCCGTATTTTCGTCGTCGTGCGATCGTGTGTACGTACATGAATTTTAATGATACGCTTTGGAATAGAAAACTTTGAAGCTAATCGTCTAATAAAAATAAAAAGTTACGATTCAACAAACCGGTATCGTAGGTACAACACTGCACAAAAGAGCTGGCAACATTCATTGTAAATTTGACATTTGCATGTGTCAATTTTGTCTCTGAGATTAAAAAACAGACTGTACTTATTTCCCTATTTTTATTTGTAGGTTTGCGTAGTAGCTTAGCGTGGCGGGCACACGCGTGCTTTTGCTCTGGCGTTGAAAAGGTAAACGGTTCATCGCTATGCCACTAGGTATTCTATAAACAAGTGAGTAGAAGTATCTCGCCGGCACTAGTACGTACGTGTTCATTCTCGCTATAATCAAGTTCACGCGGGAAGCGTTTCAAAGTTATACTGGGTGTATGCGTGTCCCTTCGCATCTCTTACTCGTGTGAGCGACGTCTCGGCGACCGCTACGTCTTTACCGCGGAGCAGCTGATTGGCCAGCTTCTGCTTGTTGACTGGCGAACCTGTAACGAGGACTCGAGTCACCTGCCTGACGAACTGTTCGCTACATGCGTGTTAACACAATCTGTTACGTATAGCTTTATTATAAGTGAGTATTGTGCGGTGAGTGATAGTGCGTCGATGAAATGGAATTCAAAAGCAATTTATTATGTTTTATTTTTATACCATTTGTGGATTATTGTTTCCATTGTGAATTTAGAATTAACAGTATAGTCTTGTTATAATAGGACCAAAATATATTTGAGAGGATATCAAGGTGCAATTCCCGTACTTTTGACGACGTTCGCATTGTAATCTTATGGCCCAAATACTCAAAAGATGCTCAATTTTAAGTCTTATACTGTCATAGTCATCATCATCAGCCGGAAGACGTCCACTGTTGAACAAAGGCCTCCCCCACAGAGGGGGGGGGGGTTTGTCATAATCCCCACACTTGGCAGGCGTCCTGGGGATTGCAGTGAAGTTAGTAAGTACACGGAAGCCGCTGCTGCCCGACTTCCGGATTTTCCCTTAGTCGCCTTCGACGACACCCTCGTGATGAAATGGCCATAGTCACTTTGACATAAAGAGATAGAGACAGCACGAGACTTAAAGGCATTTAAAAATTGAGTAGCGTTTGAGTATTTGGCCCTCAATCTGTCAAAAATACCTCTAAGTTTTGACAAGTTTTTGACATTGATTTTCGTTAAGAAGAGTGACTACATTTTGATCGTTTATTTTACGGGAATTGGCCTTCTATTATGCATGCTGAACAGAATTAGCAGCAGACTATTGCTTAATGTTTACAAATACAACACCTGTATCTTTGTATTGTATATTATATCATCCAAGTACAGCGAGTTCCTGCCACGTTCCTCGCACAAGCATTTTACAACAACACCTCCAGTTAGTAAGGCACTACACGTTAATGAGTTAGAAAAGGCGAAAACAACAAAAAATACAACATATATTCTCGTATGTCGCTTTTCAAAGCTATAGAATATTATGTCAAAACATCTATCGGCTGAAAAGGTCCAATATACAAGCGAAAGTTGAAATAAAAATGTGCAGAAACCATAATGTAATAAAAAATAAATAAACGGAGACATTGCATGCAAGACCGTAACGTAACTTATAAAAGTATACTTATAATAAATAATAATAATGTCGTAAACAAATTGTGTGTGGGTGCAGAACACAGATGTGACGAGGCCTGGCGCAAGATGTATTGGTTGTAAGGTCTTTTTTTCTGTACGCAAAATATGCGCTGAGTCGTGGAGTTGCGAACACCCGTTATACTCCCTTTAACTGTGATGGAACCAAAAGTCCAACTGTCAAATTAATATCTTATCTGTGATCGAACCATATGGTTCGCGAAAATTCCTTCACGGGATTCTCCATGATTAGATGCTTTAAATTGTTGCTACTACGGTCTTTTTTACGTAACGTACGTACAATAAACAGTGAAAACATTTTTCACACCAGATACAGTTCGATTCAAACTTAATGGCGGCTGTGAAATGAGCTACGGGCTGCGCAGAACCCCGCGCCTCACCCCCGTCGATACGTGAAATTGTTACTGCGCAACCACTCGCCTCGTGTTCAGAGCCGCCATAAAGTTTGAATCGTACTGTAATAAGCCGTTGTTTAATGCGAAGTATGCGTTGTAAACGGCTATGCTAATGTGTTTTTGATATGGAATCAAAGAATCATGGCGAGATTTGTACAAAAAAAAATTAAGATGTTTAGAAAACTTGAAATTCTAATTTTTATATTCTTGGGTACCTAAAGAGTATCTTCAGGCATTTGGAATATTTTTAAAACCCCGCAAAAAAAGTTAATAGTTTAACGAAAAGCTCATTATTCCAGTACGAAACGGCGACAGACAGTAACAGTGACACTGACAGCCGTCGTTCCGCAGTTCTTACATTGAAATTGCATCGTTTTATGGGAAATAAAATCACAAAATAATGATTATTTTTTTCCACACACTTCTCACATCACTTGTCTGCCAATTTTATGGGTCCGTTAACATCGCTTGACACTTTCTTTTTTTTATAAACACAAAATGGGCATCGAGATGAAACGAAAAAGTGTTATTTTCATTTCGTAATATTTTAATTATGCGGGGTTTAAAAATATGCTAAGTATATCAATCTACTCCTGGTAATGTATTCTTCACATCGGAAAATATTTTAAACCCTCTAAATTACTTTTTATTTTTCATACAAATGAGTGTATGAATCTCGCCATGATTCTTTCCTGTTTGACATTGAAGTTACATAGTGGCATGAATCGACAGAAACTAGTAACGCCTACTGTTCAGTAACCATATCACACTCGAACGTGGCGCATGTGTCGATCAAAAGGCTAAAGTTGCGCCAGCGGAAATTTCCAAAAACACAGATAATAATTATGATTCCGTGTTCTATTGGTACTGACGACACGGTTGTCGCAGTGGATGAGTGATTAACTGCTGCGCAGCGTGTTGCAGGTTCGAAACCCGTCCACGGTAAATATTTGTGATGAGCACTTGCTTTTGCCTTGTGTCTGGTTGTTGTTTATCTATTTACGTATCTGTATTAGTCAAAGTCAAAGCATTTATTTCAATTAAACCATTTACAGGCACTTTTGAATTGTTAAAGAGTCGGTCAGTAAGTCAGAAACTTGAAGCTAGTTGCTCGTTCCAAAACGTAGATAGGTCTCTATGGAGAAGAATGAGCAAGAAACTCCACGGGCACTCTTTTCAATCAAGCTGGCATAATACTGGTTACATTATTCTTGTTGCTTCTATATGTGAAAATGTTGTATATGCATATCAACTGTCTGACACTCATAGTACAGGGTCTGCCTAGTTTGGGGTCAGATGGCCGTGTGTGTCCCCACATATTATTGGTGTTCACAAAAGGAAATAGAGAAGTTTTCTTTACATCCCGTATAAGGCCTCGTCACAGTTACTACGGTACGTAACACTTACCGATATAGCTGAGCATGACAGGCAGGAAGATGAGCCCGTGAGCCGCGCCCAGCACCACGATGCCCAGGTACATGCGGAAGTAGAACACCTGGAATAATATACCTGGTGTAATATTGACTACGAGGTTGTGTGGAGAAAAAGTTCCTGGAAGAACTTGAATTCCAAGTCCTTGTCTTTGGTTCACAGTGTAATTGGGTAAATGACACCATTAACAAATAATCCCAAGACACAACTTTTAAAAAAAAAATACCCCATACAAACCCTAAAATCCCAATTAACTGTAATATTCGATTTTTTGTTGTTTTTAAATGAATAAATGGTTGGGCAATTGAATTGGCAAAACATTTACGTCACTTTTGATTAAATGCTATACAAAATCTATGGGGGAATCGAAAATGATTGGTGGTGTCATCTTACTTTGTACAGACAAAACAAAAAAATATATATCTGTGTTCTAATTGCTAAAGATAGTTTCAAACTAAATTATAATTAGTAAGATACTTATTTTATAAATCATATCTTTTGTAAAACAAAAGTTGAATGTTTTTCAGACCGTCTTGCAATCAACAAAGCTGATTTTTTACAAGTGTTTTTTGAGTTCTGGAAAATTATTGTGGGGAACTTTACCAGCCAGGTTGAGAAGCATATTTGCAACAAAATATTGTTCTTGTAATACCTCATTCCGAATTGAGATACGAGTTGACGTCATCAACGTCTTATTTTGATTCGGTGCGATGTAATGTGACTGCAATTTAGCGGGGGAACTGTATGTATAAGAAGCACAGATATAGATAGACCTAGATAACGCAAGAGCAATTACTTCGCTTGCCTAGTTTCATGCCTAGCTTACGTACAAAAATCGTAAGTAAAAAAATAAAGTAAACGGTTCCTTCCGTCGATCGGTAAGTCATTTTGTGATTAATATTTTGCGTAATTAATTTAAAAAACAATTATCTTTAATCTAATACCCTCAGTAATACCTGGTAATAAGGAATAATAAGGAAAAACAAAACATTCGTATTACATTGTGACGTCCAAAAAATGGCACGTACTTGCGTTATCTAGGTCTATCTATATCTGTGATATGAAGGGACAGTGTACCGACCTGGAATATCTGACTCTTGGCGGTGCCCAGCACGATGATGCCGCCGAACTTGGTGAGCGTGATGCCGGACAGCACGCTGGAGCCCATGCGAGTGAGCGCCTCGGCCGCGCGCGCCGCCCGCGAGCCGCCGCCCGACACGCTGAAGGCGTGCACCACGTGCGAACAGAACTCCACCGCGATGCCCACCGCCATCACCTGCCACGACCAACATTCATTATATCGTCGACCACAACACTAAACTAAATAGGGTATTTTACTCTATTCGAGAAAAAATCTATAAATATGTTATTGAGACAGTTTAGGCATAAAGCAGTCGGAAAAAGTAAGTTTTAGTTCATAAAACAAATTTTTAAATTCAATTCAATGTTTTCAGTATTTTTAATCTGTTATATAATAACATCGTGAAATAGTAGCGGCCATGTTATTACGTCGTACGGCTGTGTAAACAAAAAATTGACAACTGTCAGTCAACCGATTGGCGTAAAATAACCTTTGTACTTTTATTATTTTCCTAACCAACGTAATTTTTTCATTATTACACCTATTACAAAATATGCTTTTAATTATTTTTAAATAATATGCAATTATCATATTTAATATGAGCTCATTTGATACAAAACGAACTGACGTCATTTAAGCTGAGCAATATGGCGTCCCGTAAGGGGCGTTTTCGTACTACGCGCGAAATTTGAAAATCTAAAATTTAGATTGGCACTTATCGATTTAATAAAAAAATTGTATTTTTTTGGTGGCATATTAGCACTTCAGAATTTCATTAAGACACTTTTCAAAAATGGGTGTAATACCCTATTGTACAGGCTACAGTTCGATTTAAACTTGGGGGCTTACAAGAACCAACTAGCGCCACCCATCATTTTGTTTCTATAACTCCTAAATCAGATCAAAATTAAAAAATCTAAAACAGTACTTAACTAGTAAATTACCTGAAGTATTTCTCGAGTGACTTTCCATTGTTTTGTATTTCATAAATTAAAAGAATCTTTGCTTAACCCTAAAAGTGGTCACTTTTGGCGTTAAGCAACGATTCATTTAATGAAATACCTACAAAACAATGGAAAGTCACTCGAGAAATACTTCAGGTAATTTACTAGTTAAGTACTGTTTTAGAATTTTTAATTTTGATCTGATTTAGAAGTTATAGAAATAAAATGATGGGTGGCGCTAGTTGGCTCTTGTAAGCCCGTTAATGGCGGCTGTGAAGTGCGCTGTTGCCTGCGCAGTGCCCCGCACCTCACCCCCGCTGTCACGTGAAATTGTTACTGCGCAACCACTCGACTCGTGTTCAGAGCCGCCATAATGTTTACATACCAAGCTATTCATTCCCACCCTAAGCTGATCTCGCATTGTATAGAATTTCCATACAATGAGAGGTCATCACCCGCGCCTGGGCAGCGACATTATAAAGAATAGACGAGGCCAGCAAATCAAGCTACAACAATCTGTCCAATTTCTTTAATAGATTTTCAACAAAGCTATAAGATTCATATTCAATTGGGAAGACTTGACAGTTTGATATGGCTTGACGTGCTGGCGTCTGTGCTATCGTGGTCACACCCGCCTGACCACCACTAAGTTCATTTTTGCTTGCACTCAAAAGATGGAAGCGCTCTCTACCCCACCCCGTTGACTTCGCAGGCGCCAAGGGATTTTTTTTTTAATTGAGCAGGCGGGAAAGTCCGCGATAGTACACAACAGGAGGAAAAATAAACATCTAAAATATAGCATGAGCCGTATATTTTTTTTATCTTTTAAGCTCGCCGAGATTCTTATTTCAAAGTTACAGAGTTTTATTTTTATTCTTACACTCATAGTCATAGATGTCTTTGTTAACTATATACTGCTATTCTAAGTATAACAAATTCTGTCCACAACTTTCTCCACATAGAAGTCAAGTATACCATAAAACATATTCTATAGTACTCGGCATTAGTGTAGTTTTCCATTAGTATAAGATTATTTGAAGTCGGACCAGTAATTCCAGAAATTACCTCTCAGAAACAAATCATTTTATCCATACTAATATTATAACTGCGAAAGTAACTCTGTCTGTTACGCTTTCACGATGAAACGGCTGAATCGATTTTGATGAAATTTGGCATGAAGATAGATTAAGCCCCGGGGAAAGACATAGGCTACTTTTTTTCCGCGACTTCGTCTGCATCCACTATAACCGACATTCACGCGGACGAAGTCGCGGGCAAAAGCTAGTGTCTTCATAAAAATTTGTTCAGATAACGTACCAGATTAACGAGAGACACAGCATTCAGACTGATGCCCCACCAGTACATCACTCCGCCGAGATTCACCACAATCATCGTGATTGTAATCACCACCACCTAAAAATAACATTATTTGTCAATATTTTTACTAGAGAAGCTCGTGGCTAAGTAAAACCCGCACATATCGATCGGTCAAACGTTAAGTTACGCTTGCCGCGGTCGGTCTGTGGATGGGTGACCATCCATTTCATACCGCGTTCCTTTAATGCCTCGGAAAGCACGTAAAGCCGTTGGTCCCGGCTGTCATACGTAGATCTTTGGCAGTCGTTATGGGTAGTCAGAAGCCAGAAAGTCTGACAACCAGTCTTACCAAGGGGTATCATGTTTCTCAGTAACTGGGTTGTGGAGGTCATAGGCAGTCGCTCCATGTAAAACACTGTTTAAGACTTGAAGCTGACCCCAATATAATTTTGAGTTTTGAGTTTTCATAGAACACAAATAAACTGAAACAGGGTAATATGATATCCTAAATTTTTAACAACTTAAAAACTGCTGCTTCATTGGCTTGTCGGCATTTTTACGTGGTAAAAATATTGAGTTTTATTGACATTGACATACGGCTAAAATAACAGTGATTTTGAATAATATTACCAGCCTATTGTTGTACCACTGCAGGGCAAAGGTCTCTTCTCATACAGAGAAGGCACGAACATTGATCACCACGTGCGCTCAAGGCGGGTTGGCGATTTGAGACATTTAATAAGAATAGGTCCTAGTTCCCTCATGATTTTTCTACAACAATGTCAATGTGTGATTGTAAGGCGTTCAAATAACACCTTTAAAAAAAGTTTGTGATTCTATAAACAGAATTCTAAATACATATCAAATACAACTCACCAAAGCCGAAAACAGATCGAAGCCCATCAACAAGAAGGTCACAATAAAGATAGAGAGAACAGAAATGCCCATAGACTTCAAGGTATCCGGCCACATCGTCAAATACTGTTCATAGAACACGTAGAACACAGAGTACGGGAACACATTAATCGTCGTATTCTTGCCTTGTTCTCTTAAATTTCTGTTCAACGTTTCTGTTAGATTAGCTGCTACTCCTCTAGCTCCTTTAAGTGCAGAGTAATAATCATGGCTCGTTTTAAGTACAGTGTGGTATCCTTGGTAGTATGTGGCGCCGACTTGCGCTTGAGTTTTGTTGATCATTCGGTAGTTGACGGCTTGGCCGTAAGCCGCGTGGCCTCCCTTGATGCATCCGTCAGGGTCGGGAATGTCTTGCAGGAAGAACGGTACGTAACGCTTGAAGTCTGACACGTCAGGACGTTGTTCGTCGCCTTGTAGGGGGATTTGGCAAGATCTGCAGGGTGCGCCTTCTGTGGAGTGGGATTTTAGTGTTACACTTATGTACGGTGTTTTTTTTTTAATAATAAAACGTTGCCCCATTCTAGGAGTTTCTCCTGTATCATGCGAACTCATATACACAAACAGTCAGACCCGGAACCACTATCTGTAGGCCATAAAAATATTTGTTTCGTGCTGGAATCGAACCCGCGACACGCAGCGCAGCAGTCGATCGCTTAGCCACTGCGCTAACTGTGTCTTAATAAATCGTAATTATATTAGTATGGATAACACTTAAATGTATGTACCAACTTGAAGTCTTCTTTATAGCTTTTTGGTAGACATTTTTGACGAAGATGGGTTTTGCATTTTTTAAAATTATATGTGTCACTATTATGAATGTGTACTGTAATGTATAAAAGTGGTTTTACGATACTTACTACTGCTAGGACAGAAACTGGAGTTGGACGGGAAGTATTTGCAGCAGTCGCGCAATGACGCCCAGTCGAAGAAGTCGTCCAGCCACGAGTTTGGCGGTTGAGCTATATATGTCTCGTTGGGAGTTTTGTAAGCTGTAACAGACAATAAAATTATGACTATTAATTTAGACTCTTAAAACTTTTTAGCACTACGGTTAAAGCCGACCAATGAAAACGTGCCCAACAAGCCACCGTTGACAAGAAAACGTTACACGGAACATTTTGACGTGATAAGTTTTATAAATCGATGAACACCGGCTGCACGCACGAAAAAGTGTCACGTTCCGAGCTCAAGCAATAAGCTCCGCCCACCTCGACGGAAGCCATTATTTGCTTATGTTAAATAACGTCGTTGAGCGTGCAATTCCGCGTAACTAAAATTTTTAAATACCGCGAAAGTCCACTTTCGTTGATTTAACATAAGGTCGAAATTTGCGGTATTTGAAAATGTTAGTTTCGCGGAATAGGGTATTTTACTCTATACGAGAAAAAATCTATAAATATGTTATTGAGACAGTTTAGGCATAAAGCAGTCGGAAAATGTAAGTTTTAGTTCATAAAATAACAAAACAAATTTTCAAATTTAATTCAAAGTTTTCAGTATTTTAAATCTGTTATAAAACACCGTGAAATAGTAGCGGCCATGTTATTACGCCGTACGGATGTGTTAACAAAAAATTGTGAACTGTCAGTCAGCCGATTGGCGTATTATAGGCTTTGTAATTTTATTATTTTCGTAATTAACGTAATTTTTTAATTATTACACCTATTACAAAATATGCTTATAATTATTTTTAAATGATATACAATTATCATATTTAATATGAGCTCATTTGATACAAACGAACTGACGTCATTTACGCTAAGCAATATGGCGTCCAATAAGAGGCGTTTTCGTCAAACTACGCGCGAAATTTGAAAATTTAAAGTTTAGATGCATTTTTATGGCACTTATCGATTGAATAAAAATTTTGTGTTTTTTTTGGTGGCATATTACTACAGAATTTCATTGAGACACTTTTCAAAAATGGGTGTAATACCCTATTGCACGCTCAACGACGATATGTTAGCCATTGTTTCTTTATGACGTTATCACGTAAAACTATCATCCGTAAACCGACTTTACAGGCAATCAATTTTTTTAAGTACAAAACAAATATACTAAATTAAGTTTTCTGTTTCTTTTGCCTATTTTATAAAACTACATTCATGAAATATTGTAAAAAGGCACACAGATATATCCATGAGTTATGTTATGTTCCAATATTTATTTGTAGGTATTCGCGCGTGCGTTTATGCTCTAGTGTTTAAAACATTAAGCGACTGTACATTTCGGTGTCGATCGATACTAATACTGGAGTACTTTTACTTACACTTTACAATGGTCAAATACAATAGATTCGAAATATAGAGAAAAATAACAGACAGTGGCTTGATAGAACATACTATAGTTGCGACGTTTTAGCGTAGCTATACTGGCCATATTGCCCCGCCTTCAAGATATCTTCGTAGGAAACTGATCTGACGGATTTATCGTTTTCAATTTGGAAAATATGTTGGCGAATACGATATTAATTTAGGACGTTAACAATTTTAGTTCCCTATTTTTATATGAAGTTGCTAGAAAATGTTGTTTGTTCAATGACCGCTATTACCATTAGAGAAATTAAATATAGTACATTCAAAAACTTCAACTCACCAGAATACAACTGCATAGAAACACTGTCCTGCCGACAGAACCTCGTCCCACATATCATATTCTGTGTCTCCAAGTCCGAATAGTTCAGTCCTTCAGTGACCACGAAGTACACTGGCGGTCCGATGTTGAGGTAACGGTTGAGGTATTGGAAGTACTTGAGCTGGAAACTGTCTTGAGGCATCGATAGTTCTTGGTCGAGTCCGATTTCTATGTGAGGTGCCACCTGGAAAGCAAGTTTATTCATTTAATTTGTTATTTAGAAAGCTGAAAAGTCATTGATTCCACTTGTACAGTCAACAGCAAAAGTATGTGTGTGACAATCACATACTTTTGAATCACTTCGACGCCACACAGTTCTGATGCGAACTCCGTTCCTTAGTATTGAATTTCTGATTTTGATCATCTACTTTTGTTGTTGACTGTACCAAAAAGACCCGAAATTTAAACGATGGTGATCGCACGTCACACTAAACTGTCGCTAATACTGCTTCGGTCGAGTTTCATAATACCTGAAACCGCGTTAACCTATTGACCGCCACGGTCATGTATAGATGACAAACCAAAATGTGTTCAGCACGCCACAGTCACGACTACATGACTTCTATACGTAATTCGTAGCTTCACGCCGAGGGCACGTTTTTGATTTTGTGACGTCAAGAATGGTCACTTATACTCACAGCGACAGAAGAACAGAGCCAGGCGAAGAACACGATCATGACGGAGGCGCGAACCTCGCGACGCATGAGGAAGGGCACGTACAGTTGCTTGAACACGTTGTAGAGCGTATAGTATACTCACAGCGACAGATGAACAGAGCCAGGCGAAGAACACGATCATGACGGAGGCGCGAACCTCGCGACGCATGAGGAAGGGCACGTACAGTTGCTTGAACACGTTGTAGAGCGTATAGTATACTCACAGCGACAGATGAACAGAGCCAGGCGAAGAACACGATCATGACGGAGGCGCGAACCTCGCGACGCATGAGGAAGGGCACGTACAGTTGCTTGAACACGTTGTAGAGCGTATAGTATACTCACAGCGACAGATGAACAGAGCCAGGCGAAGAACACGATCATGACGGAGGCGCGAACCTCGCGACGCATGAGGAAGGGCACGTACAGTTGCTTGAACACGTTGTAGAGCGTATAGTATACTCACAGCGACAGATGAACAGAGCCAGGCGAAGAACACGATCATGACGGAGGCGCGAACCTCGCGACGCATGAGGAAGGGCACGTACAGTTGCTTGAACACGTTGTAGAGCGTATAGTATACTCACAGCGACAGATGAACAGAGCCAGGCGAAGAACACGATCATGACGGAGGCGCGAACCTCGCGACGCATGAGGAAGGGCACGTACAGTTGCTTGAACACGTTGTAGAGCGTATAGTATACTCACAGCGACAGATGAACAGAGCCAGGCGAAGAACACGATCATGACGGAGGCGCGAACCTCGCGACGCATGAGGAAGGGCACGTACAGTTGCTTGAACACGTTGTAGAGCGTATAGTATACTCACAGCGACAGATGAACAGAGCCAGGCGAAGAACACGATCATGACGGAGGCGCGAACCTCGCGACGCATGAGGAAGGGCACGTACAGTTGCTTGAACACGTTGTAGAGCGTATAGTATACTCACAGCGACAGATGAACAGAGCCAGGCGAAGAACACGATCATGACGGAGGCGCGAACCTCGCGACGCATGAGGAAGGGCACGTACAGTTGCTTGAACACGTTGTAGAGCGTATAGTATACTCACAGCGACAGATGAACAGAGCCAGGCGAAGAACACGATCATGACGGAGGCGCGAACCTCGCGACGCATGAGGAAGGGCACGTACAGTTGCTTGAACACGTTGTAGAGCGTATAGTATACTCACAGCGACAGATGAACAGAGCCAGGCGAAGAACACGATCATGACGGAGGCGCGAACCTCGCGACGCATGAGGAAGGGCACGTACAGTTGCTTGAACACGTTGTAGAGCGTATAGTATACTCACAGCGACAGATGAACAGAGCCAGGCGAAGAACACGATCATGACGGAGGCGCGAACCTCGCGACGCATGAGGAAGGGCACGTACAGTTGCTTGAACACGTTGTAGAGCGTATAGTATACTCACAGCGACAGATGAACAGAGCCAGGCGAAGAACACGATCATGACGGAGGCGCGAACCTCGCGACGCATGAGGAAGGGCACGTACAGTTGCTTGAACACGTTGTAGAGCGCGCCCTCCGTCGCCTCCGCGCCTTCTGCCTTCGTGCCTTGCACGCAGCATAGTACGTCGAACCTAAAGGAGATCGTGTTGGTTTAGAATGAGAATAAATATAATGACCACCAAAAATAGTAAATGACCACCAAATCTTAGTCACCAAATGACCACCAAAAATAGTAAATGACCACCAAAAATAGTAAATGACCACCAAATCTTAGTCACCAAATGACCACCAAAAATAGTAAATGACCACCAAATCTTAGTCACCAAATGACCACCAAAAATAGTAAATGATCACCAAATCTTAGGACCCTTAACAGCGCCCATCCCCATCGAACGAACTTCAGCGCGAGCGTGATTGAATTTTTTTTTGTTTCAACCAACGCTAAGTTCGAAAACAAACGAGTGAGTGAGAACGCGATAACATCACAGGAAAATGGGCGCGCGGAAATTTCACAACACTTGTTCCAGGACATACGAGTTTTTGAAATAGCCTTAAAAGTTTTTGGTAAAAATGTTTGTAATTTAGAATCTCCATTACATGTGCAAGGTTTCTATGATGCTGTTTTTTTACTTTTTCAATGCATAAGTGCATTATGAACGGCCAAAGTTCAGTTAAAAATGTGCAAAAAAGCTGATTTTCGGACGTGTTTACTGAATATGTTTCTCAAAAAAGTTTATTTTTGGCTTTATACAAACCTAGTTTTAAACAAGATACCTGTGTGTTAAAAATATTAGGAAAATTAGTTGTTATAACGCCGTAATCGCGTACGAGCGTTTGTATGGAAAATATGACGGGTTGGGCGCTCTTAAGGCTGTTCAAGCCGGTCAATCTTCCATACAAACGGCGACAGGTGATTACTCCTCTATTTATGGTTGTATTTTAGAAAATCAAGATGATATTAATTCGTTTTGTTATTACCTACGCCTGTACGAAGCCAGAATTCCATAAAAAAACAGTTGGTTTGAAAGTTAGGACCCACTAAACATTCGAGTATTTAAGCAAATTTTAGCGCAACTTTAAGCTTAAATAAAGTATATAAATAATACGAAACCGCTTTCGTAGAGGCTAGTTAAGTTATTAAAAAATTCGAATAACATTATTTTTACAGTATTTATCTTAGCATTATTAAATATTCACACTAGGCCCATAGCGATGTTCACGAAAACTTCCGCGCGCCAATTTTCCTGTGATGTTATCGCGTTCTCACTCACTCGTTTGTTTTCGAGCTTTGCGTTGGTTGAAACAAAAAAAAATTCAATCACGCTCGCGTCGAAGTTCGCTCGATGGGGTTGGGTGCTCTTAAGTCGCCCCTGGGGCGGATCAGACACGGTTAGGTTACATTAGAACTGAGACGCCCTTCGCCAGAACCAAATCGCTTTTTACAGTCAAACTCATACATTTCTACAATACTTTGGTTAAAAGTTGGTGATCATTTACTATTTTTGGAGTTCAATTACTATATCTGGAGGTTCGTTAAACTTTAAGAAACTCTGGTCTAAGCACTGAACAAATTTTTGTCACATCACATAAATGTCACAGTGTACCTGTTAGCATTCTGGCGGTGGGTATCGATAGCCAGTAGCGCCACGAAGCAGGTGACCTGCAGCAGGAAGTCCACCAGCAGCGCGGCGCCCGCGTACAGCGCGAAGGCGCGCACGGCCGGCATGTCCGACAGCGCGCCCAGGAAGAAGCACACGGACTCGGACGCCGACGTCAGGAACATTGACGGACCCACCTGGCCCAGGCTGGAGGGAGAAATATATTGCACATTATTATAAAAGAACAACTAGTTTTAAATCTATACTATAGATAGTGCAATCCACGAAGACGCGCCCCACCAATTTTTGGTTTACAGGATTTTCGGATTTTCGTGTCGCGCTGTCCTGATTAGTCTATTCATTGTAGTGTGCGCGTGCACTCATAGGTAATTAGTGTGTACCGATAACACATAACATTGACGGAAGCTTGCACACAATATACTATAAACGGTTAGGAGGTATAGTGGGGCGCGTCTTCGTGGATTGCACGCACTATAATATTATAAAGCTAAAGAGTTTGTTTGTTTGTTTGGTTGGACGCGCTTATCTCAAGATCTACTGGTTCGAATTGCAAATTCTTTCTGTGTTGGATAATCCATTTATCGAGGAAGGCTATAAGGCCCATGCGAAACCGGGCCGGGTCGCTAGTTATAAAATATGTGTGTTTAGGTTAATACGTTGAACGCCATGTAGGTCATCAGCACAAAATATAAAGGGTACAGAAGGACCGCTCCCGCCATCTTCAAAAATAATTACCTAAACTTGCCAGACTCACTAGGGCTGCTACTGTATAGACTCTGTAAGTTTTATTTGTGACAATATGAAATTATATTAACACAGGTTTGAACTCTTTGCGTTTTTTTTATAACAAAATTTCTGGTTCGTCATGAAATGTCTATGTCTCTCATTTATTCATTTAAGCAACACGTGAAAGTCGAGACTAAAGTATGCTTGAAACTGCTTGAAAATGTCTATTAACGAAATGTCAATGTGTGCGTGCGAAAAATGACGGTTTGTTATGAGTGGTCACTCCCAAAACAAAAAATCAATAATTTAATCAATTACCCAAAAAATCAGGTACCTAAAAGAGACGTTTACTACTTGTAAATGTCTCTTTTACAACTTTTCAACATTGATCACCACGCTTACTCAAGGCGCATTTTTTTTAAATATTCGCCGATGCACACATAGCGACAGAATTGCTTGTTGAACGCTCTTTTCTTTAAATGTACCCCAGATAATCCTATCACAAGAAACAACAAAAACAATTACAAAAGTACACTCACGTCCTCCCAATATGTTCAGCAACAGATTCATTAGGCCTCCTGCCCTCCCTCTGGTTGGTCTGCACGAGGATGAAGATATTGTCGACGCCCACAGCCAACACAAGGAACGGGATGACCTCGATGATGATGAGCGTGGCCGGTACACCCGCGAACCCGAACATGCCCACAGAACATACCACTGAAGCGAGCACGATCAAAACGCCTGTGGAAAAAAAATCGGGATTTTAAATGGGGTAAATCTCAAATCTGACAATTCAAAGTCAAATCATTTAGTTCAATTAGACCCTTATAAGGCACTTTTGAACGTCATATGAGAAAAAATTATTCTAACTAGAATCAATTTTTCTCCCATTCCAAAAGCTAGTTTTGTATGGAGAAGAATGGGCAAGAAACTCCAAGTTTAAGGGGAGTGAGGGGGGGATATTTAGCACCCGACTGATATTTTTTATAACAACTGGGATTTAAAGTAGATTCATTCTAAGCCATAAAGTAGTTGATAGTCCACTTCCGCGTAACGAACATTGTTAAATAAAAAACTACCTAAGGAAATAGTCGCATACTCTTTTTTAACCCCCGACGAAAAAGAGGGGTGTTATAAGTTTGACGTGTCTGTGTGTCTGTCTGTGGCACTGTAGCTCTTTAACGGGTGAACCGATTTGAATGCGATTTTTTTTATTTGAAAGTAGATTCTCTAGCGATGGTTCTTAGACATGTTTCATCAAAATCGGTTCAGCAGTTTTAAAGTTATCAGCTCTTTTGTTTGCTGCGGTAGGGATCAAAGAGGCATACCGGATGTTTACTTTGCTTTCAAACATATTATTATAGGTGACCACACTGACCACACAAAACCAAACTAAATTACATTTAAAAAAATTAAAATAAAAATTAAATTGAAAATTAAAAAAAACCCCCAACGCAAAACATAAAAGCGATTATGTAAAAAGTAAAAAATAATACTTTTGTTGAGCCATCAAATGTTTGTTCGTTGAAATGGCGCTATAATGTCGCGGCGGGGTACCGCTAAGTTTAAAGCAATAACTAAATATCTAAAATAGCGAACTGATGGTAACTAGATTTGCAACAAGATTAACAACTAGATTAGCAACAAAAATTTGATAATATCGAAGCAAATTGGTCGGAAATGCTGGTAAATTAATAGACAGTGAATGAAATTGAGGGACTGACTTACTTAAGCGGTACCCCGCCGCGACATTATAGCGCCATTTCAACGAACAAACATTTGATGGCTCAACAAAAGTATTATTTTTTACTTTTTACATAATCGCTTTTATGTTTTGCGTTGGGGGTTTTTTTAAATTTTAAATTTAATTTTTTGTAATAACAAGATTGCCCCCACTCTAGTAATTTCTCCTGTATCGTGGGTGCGTTTACAAACATATAATTTACATACACAGACAGCCAGTATAATAACGCTTTTAAAAATGTAAAATAATAGTATGTTCAAACTTACCTCCAAGTCCCAAAGTAACTTTACTATCGATCAGCAGTCTTGAGAAGCCAGTGAACCTTCCAAGCGATATCGCGATATAGGCAAACATAATGAAGTACGACACCAATATCGTCGACACGTCGGATTGCGACTCCCGATCGAGCTCGTCTTCGATAGAACGCTCCGAAGTGTATGCAATGTCCATGTATGGCGGCATTTGTGTTGTAGTGTAATTCTCCATGAAATGTATGAATTCTTTCTCCCATTCTAATGCTGGTTTTAACTGGAAATAAAATGAGAGGGTAATTTTTATCAGTAAATATTTTAAAGATAATAGATCTTTAGTATATTTTCTATAAAGTCACCCCATGCAGTTCCTAACAAATATCACTTTAAAAAGTGTTGTGGAGTGTTCAAATTAAACAACAAAAATTAAATAAGTAATATAAAACAATTTCGACTTTATACCCTTTGCTAAACTAAATGAAATGAGCCTAAATCCTCAGCTTGTGTGTTCAATTTCGGGGACGTTTTTGAATATATAATGAGCAGGTGTTTTTTTTTTTTTTGTATGTCAGTGTGTCATGCACGAAGCTACGCAATGGGATTCGAGAAGGAATCGCGGTCAATATCTCCAAGCCTGTCCAGATAAGGTATTTAGCGAGATACATAGAAGCTGATACATGTCGTCCTCATGCATCGATAAAGTTATGCGCGCGTGTGCGTATTACGCGTATAAATACGTGCGTAGTAGCGCACAAAACCCCTTGTTAAAATAGACTTTCGGAGTCGTAATGCACATTGTCACATGTCAAATCGCGCCTATTTGAGAAACCCTTAATTTAACAAAATCGGTGAAGTTTTGCGATGAAACTGCCAGGACCAAAACCGAAGATAAAAGAAATATAAAAAAGCGATAAAATGAGGAATGGGTTCAGTATCATAGGAAATTAAAACTGAATGTTTGTGAAAATAAAAACGTTTGGTTCGCTGCATACATAAGCGGGATGGCACATTAGATTTGGCGTCCTCCATCGTACAGTACGATTCAAACTTTATGGCGGCTCTGAAGTCGAGTCGAGTGGCTGCGCAGTAACAATTTTACGTGTCAACGCGAGTGAGAGGCGGGGTACTGCGCAGTCAGTAGCGCACTTCACAGCCGCCATTAAGTTTGAACAGTACCTTTGAAAATGCCGAACCGAATGTGTCGACCCGCTTTTGTGTATAGCGACTTTAAAGATTGGAAACCCGATGTTGTTTTTGTTACAAAATAATACCATCTCGTATTATTGCACCGATCGATAAAGTCGCTGACGGAGCTCCTTGTCAGCGACTTCCTGTAACAGTGTTAGGAAGTTAATCAAAAAGGAAATGGGAATTTGTCGCAATATTTCTTACGACTACTTAATCTAATATGTTGGTAAGCTTAGAGCAATTTTTTGCTTCAACGCAGGCATCCTTTCAGAGACGTTCTCATGAATATTTCACAAGTTTACCCACAGAACCACTGTGTTGTAGCGAAAAAAATGACATTTACGATCTACGTTATAAATTTTATGAGACTTGGCAGGGTCTCATAGCAAGAATTTATTATTTTCGAATCAATGGTTTTTTTTTCTTGTCAGACTACTTGGTCCAGTAGGTAGCTACATTTATCGCAGCATTAGTGGCGTTTTTAATGTCCTCTAAGGTGCAGTTGTCGGACACTTTGGGAAATGTAGTAAGTGGGCCATTGTCTGGTCATGAACACCGCACTCGCACAAGGTGTAAGTAAGTGACCACCCTATGGGAATATGTGATCGTATTACAACCTGTGTGTGTAGGAGAAAAAGTATCAATTTAGTTTATATTACACTGAGAATAGGGAAAATGACACCACCAGACAATTGACATACTTTTTATGACATGTCAAAACGCGATCCCCATAGATTTTGTATGGTAAAAGTAAAAAGTGACGTCACTTTTTTGACAACTCAATTTTACAGTTAATTGGGTTATCAAGGCTGGGGGGAGGTCTTTTGTTTTGTCTTGTCTTGTTCTGTATTGGTTATTGGTGTCATTTTCCCAATTCAAGGCGACGTAAAACCACCACCAAGACATCACAATGTAATATCCCTTTAAATGTCCAGAAGCCAAATATTGGTAGTTTGTCATTGTATAACTATTGTGTCTCATTTTTTTTTTTTGACAATTGACTTTTGAACTCATATAAGGAGTGAGTGTAAGTGTTACCTGTTCCTTGTCGTGCTTGTTGTTGACGAGCAAGGTGATGATGAGAGCCGTGGCTTCGTGGAAGCGCGAGCGCTTGCCCAGCGCCTCGCCCGGCGCCAGGAAGCCGCCCAGCGCCACGGCCGGCAGCACCGGGCCGCGGTACGAGCCCAGGCACTCCGGCAGGAACGGGTTGCTGCGGGACATGCATACTTCAGGTCAGTGGCGGCAGTGGCGGGACTTTCATACAAGCCGAAAAGCCGGGCTTGCACTAATCAGCGTAACATGAGCTAATCAATTAACTGAGCAACTTGGTGATTTTTTCTTAATAGCAGAAAAACGGTCGGGCTTGCCCTAACCTTGACCCATAGGCACGCCACTGAGTGGCGGGACCTTTATACAAGCCGAAAAGCCGGGCTTGCAATAATCATGACATGAGCTAATCAATAATTGGGTACTTGACACCACCAATCAATTGACATACTTTTTATGAGCTGTCAAAACGAGATTCCTCCATACATTTTGTATGACAATAGCGGCCGGTGACGTCACTTATTTACCAACTCAATTGACTAACTATTCATTGATTTCAAAGCAACTTAAAATCGAATTTGACAGTTAATTGAAAATTAATCGGGTTTTCGGGGCTAAAACAAAGTGTTTTTAAGATAACTTGTATTTTGGAATTATTGGTTAATGGTGTCAACAACCCAATTGAGCAACTTGCTAATTTTATCTTAATTGTGAAATGTCTATCGAGTTTGCACTAACCAGCACCCCTAGCCATATTACCCAAATTGACAATGTACAATCGATAACGCCAATAGAAAAGTAATCAAATGTATGGGAATGACGTCATTCTGACGATAAGTCACGTGATCGAAAAACAAAAATGTAATACGACGAAGCGTTAATTATTGTAGAAAGAGAAACGATACGAAACATTTGTAACTTGGCTAGGGCGGCTGGAACCCTAGGCACGCCACTGCTTCAGGTCATAACGTGTTTATACTGACTGAAGACCAATTAAGAACATTACTGCCTAACTTTTTCATTAGAGGAGCCACTGAACTATAACGTAAACAAAATGACACTGACATGATAATATTTTTTGTCTGTGCATCAAAATTATATTTTTTTAGCTTCCGGAGCTGCTTTTTTAAATCCAGAATAGTTAACCGTCCCTTATTATCATATTTGATAACTAGCTGACCCTACAAACGTTGTCCTGGCCCTATCTACCTACCTACCCTACCCTACCCTACCTATACCTACCTACCTACCTACCTACCTACCTAGGTAGGTAGGTAATGCAAATATATCCAAGGAATATATAACTTTAGGAATATAAAAAGTTTCATGCAAACTTTTATCCTCTATTTCACCCCCTTGGGGGTTGATTTTTGAAAAATCCTTCGTTAGTGGATGCCTTCGTCATATGAGGAATACGTGTACGAAATTTCAATTTTCTAGCCCTAAGGCTACATATGTTGAGTGAGATTATATTTTTAACAGACTTCAAAAAAGTGGAGGTTATCAATTCGGATGTTTATATATATATTTTGTTTTATGTATGTTCGGGCATAACTTGGTCATATATTGGATTTGCAAAATTCTTTTATTGTTCGAAAGGGATTTATTCCGAAATGGGCCCATATAAATTTTACTAAAATTGATCCAGCCCTTTTTGAGAAAATCAACAGAATCCCAAAAAAATACTTAGATGACGTTTTAGTTTCTTCAATCTTTGAAGGCATACAACCTCTTTTAAGTATGTCGCCGTTTCTTAATGGATATGGATGTTAAGGCAATACTACAAAGCGAAAAATAAAAACATTTTTCAAAAAAATAAAACCGCCTTCAAAAACGAAGAAGTGATATTAACTTTAGCACAGAACACACATTACTTTACTTTCGGAAGTCGGTGGCAATACAATATATCTTCTATTATCTCAAATATCACTTTTTAGTTTTTGAAGGCGGTTTTCTTTTTTTTGAAAAAAGGTTTATGCTATGATTTCCACTCGTACGAAACCTCGGGAAGAAGCTAGTTTCAAATAAATAAATGGTATGTAAAGTTATACTCACCCAGAGCACCTTAGAATAGTATCAAGATATTCGTTGTCCTCTTCTACACTTTCGAAGTTCTCGATGTCGTTCTGCCACCAGCCCCAGACGGACTGCACCACACAGTCGTACGGCTGAATGGGTCCGCTGAACGAAGACGTCAGAGGAGCGAAGCAAATGTCCTGGATACCTGTCTTGTTGCCCAGAGCTACGAGAAATATGAGTAAAATTAGTTTTTATTTGGTTTGGTTGGGACAATAAATCTTATCAATAATCGTAGTTTATCATCATCATGTCAACCTTTAGACAACCACTGCTGGGCATAGGTCTCCCCCAAGGAGGGTTTAAGCCGTAATCGCCATGTTTGGCCGATGAATGTTGGCCATCGCAGTAGGTATATAGGTAGGTATAGTAGGTATATAGGTAGGTATATAGGTTATGGTACTCAGAAGGACGCTGCTGCCATCCTTTGGTCAATATCCCTCTGTCGCCTTCTACGACACCCATGGGTAGAAATGGGGTGGGCACCACACGGCGTCATTATCGTAGTTGGTCATACAAAATACGCTGTTCTTTTTAGATTCTTGGTTTTTGTTTGTTGATGCCATTTTAAGCCGTAATACATTAAAATAAGAAAATAAAAACACAGCGAATTTTGTGGATACGTATACGTAATATTATGTCAGCGCGGGTAGTGAAAAAAGAAATGGTTATTGGCAACAAGTTGGAAATGACTTAATAGCATTCTTGTGAAAATCCACGATGAGAAGCTCGCAAACAGTTGTGCCACTGAACGTTTCAGTGACATTTCACATTTCTAGATACTTCACTCTACACTAGCGCGCCTTGAATAAATTCAAGCGCAATAGCCCTCATTCTCAGTCAATAAAAATATATTTATCAATATTTATTACAAAGCTAGTGCTGTGTTTATTCATTTTTACTGTCGGTGGGTTAAACATAAATAAACAACGCGCGTAACTTTATGCCCCGTGCCCCGTTGGATGTGTCGTAATGAAAATGACGCCTTATGACGTTTTTATAAATGTTCACTCAAAAATCAACTCATACTACATACAGCTAAAGCCGATATCGATAAATATCAAAATTTACTCACCCATGATTCTATTCTGTAAGTCCAGCACATCCTTGAGGAAAGTCGCGTTGAAGACAGGTCCGAAGCTGATGTCTCCGTTCGGAGTGCTGTGTTCGATCGTAGGCAGGCCTTTCGAGGTGATGATCAACATCTCGGTTCTGGGAATGAAGTATGAATGAATGAATGAATGAACGAATGAATGAGTGAGTGAATGAATGACAAATTTATTTTTAAGAATATAGGTTGTTCACCAGGTGGCAAACAACTTGTTTGTTTTACTTTATTCAACCTTTCGGTCGAGCAAATGTTAAATCAAAATAAAAATAATACTAAGTAACATTAACATTTGAAATTCTGTATTAAAACAACATACAGATTTAAAAACATAATTGAAAATAGTCTAGCGTGACATAATCACAAGATACACCTAATAATTAATAGAGATTGGCTGATATAAATGTATGTTTGCGATATATGTTTGTGCAAGGAAGTAGGTCCTATACACCCTGTCCGATATGACTTTAGTCAGTTAAACGAGACACATATAGGTCAAGTTATTATAGCTAAGTTATTATTTATAAACAACTGGACTCTTATATCGAACCGCCGAGGCGAAAAACTACATTATATAGATTTTGAAGCTGAAGCCAGGTATCCACTTAGGTTCGCCGTGGTTTGCGAACACTGTGTGCTCCGCGAACGTGAACGTGTACAGTGTACACACTGACCCCGCGTTTACACCAAGGTATAATACATGTATTCTACAAGTTTTATGCAATGTCTGTAATATCGTTCACACTCAAATACAAGTATAAAACATGTTTTAGACAAAACTTGTATTTAATACTTGTTGTGCAAATACATGTATTGGACAAGTATAAAACATGTATTTGTCGTTGGTCTTCTACAAAACTTGTATTATACTTGTTGTGCAAATACATGTATTGGACAAGTATAAAACATGTATTTAAAACAAATATTTTGCTGGTGTGAACGCTATCATTGTATGACCTACCTACCTACCTATCTACCCTACCTACCTACCCTACCTACCTACCCTACCTACCTACCCTACATACCTACCTACCTACCCTACCTACCTACCTACCTACCCTACCTACCTACCTACCCTACCTACCTACCCTACCTACCTACCTACCTACCCTACCTGCCTACCTACCCTACCTACCTACCTACCCTACCCACCTACCTACCCTACCCACCTACCTACCCTACCTACCTACCCTACCTACCTACCTACCCTACCTACCTACCTACGCTACCTACCTACCTACCCTACCTACCTACCTACCCTACCTACCTACCTACCCTACCTACTTGCCCAATCTACCTAAGATTTTCTTAAGTATAAACCTTGTAGTGACAATAACGACACCAAAAAAAAAAAAGAATTATCCAATTCGGTCCAGCCGTTCGGAAGTTATGCGCTTACATATATATCGAGGATTCTTTAGAAAGTTGGACAGCTATAGCTTCCAACGCATCCTTTATTTTCTTGCGGTCTTTATAATCCTCATTTTTTGCATTCCATAAACATTCATGTTCATGTAAAAGCTCAATTAATTCCAAATTTTGTGTTAACGACCACTCCATTGCATAAAATACATATATGTTATCCAACTAGCACGGATACAGTCAAAAACTTGTATGCAACAAGTATTTTACAAAAAACTCAATACCTTACACAAGACAAGTATAAAACATGTATTTAAGACATGTATTTTGCTGGTGTGAACGCTATCATTGTATGAGACAAGTATAATCTTGTCACAGACTCTGGTGTGAACGAAAAAGTGTTTTATACATGTATGAAACTTGTAGTCTAATCTGGTGTGAACAAAAGATAAAACAGAACATGTATAATACATGTATTCTACAAGTCTCAGACAAGTTGTGTCAAGACAAGTATTGGACATGTTTTATACAAGTTGTGTATTTGACATGTATTATACTTGTTTTTTGGTGTAAACGAGGGGTTAGGCTGCAACATCAGTGCTCCTGTCGGAGCACTAACATTCCGCGCTCCGGTCTCCAGTCGACACACGACAGACGGTCGGTGCAAACAAGCCGCCTCCAGAATTAGTAGGAAGTGCAGCTTATATTTTGATACATTATATTGTGATGGAATACAAACGACCTCCTCGATTTTCATAAAACATTATGTTTACGGTATTCTTCTATGAGCTGTAGACATTTTTCATCGAACCACTCCATGTTCGCGAACTTAACAAACACGTCGTGACACGCTCGCGTCCACGAACAAACTGCGCTCCCCTTTGAGATCGCGCAAAAAATCGCTTCCCGAGCGCTCCGCCGTGCTTCGATCGTGCTCCAGTCGCGCTCCGCGATCACGACTTATCCATTATGTTTGGTTTGCGGAGCGGGCGCGTTCGCAAACCACGGCGAACCTAAGTGGATACCCGGCTTACTGGCCATCATGTCGGTGTCATCATTGTTACAAATGTTAATTCACAACCGGACTTGTATACAAAAAAAATGTCGCATGGGTCGACTTAGACCCGGCGCCCATTGTCGGCATCGGCATGGCTTTTTTAGGAGACGAATAAAAATATAACTTAACCGTATGGAAATAAAGTTAAAATTTCAATAAACGGCATGCCTAAGCATACCGCGGTATTGTTTTTATACTTACGACGGTTAACATTGAAATTTTAACTTTATTTCTATACATTTAAGTTACATTTTTATTCGTCGCCTATAAATACTTTGCCATGCCGATGCCGACAATGGGCGCCGGGCCTTTGGAGTCCGCGGGTATATTTCGTCAACATGTAAACGGTACGCCATTATAGGCAATCAGCTCAACCTTCTACTAAATTGAACCTAACGGTAGTAAAACGTGGGTCTAATATACCTCGTCCTATCCTTTTAGAGACAAAAGCGTGGTAAATCTAACAAAAAAGGAAATCTTACCTGTAGAACGGTTCAAAGTGCGAGTCGAAATACTCACGCTCCACTCTTGAGCGTGACGTGGGTGACGCCCACAGTTCCACGGGGTTCGTCGTCACTATCATGTGGCTTATGCCGTGTCCTAGTCCGACTACTACGCAGAGACCTGTAGGGGACGCAAAAATCTTAGAAACTTTGGATTATTTAAAAAAATAGTGCATAGAAATTACACAAAAAAAAAAACAACATTTCACGAATAGCTAGTGTCGATAAGAATCTAATTAAAAATAGCAGTAAAATAAATAGATATTATTTGATTATGCAAATGAAATTAAATAAAATTTGTTAATTTTTGCATTGTTAGAGTTGGTCCCCCCAGTCATTTTGACATTTTTGACCAACAAAAAATATGCTTGAATATTAGGCTATTTAGAACCAGTCATTATAGAAGAAGTCTAGCTGATATTGGCATATATATATATGCTTAAAAGAAACATACCAATAAACAGCACAATCCACGGCCTTGACGCCATGAGGGTCCCCCACCACTGGAAGAAGTCCTCCATCCTCGTCTCAGTCTCAGCTCCGAGTTTCTCGAAGAAGGACGCGTCGCCCCCCGCGGCACCGTCCGGCTGATCCGCCCACCCAGTGGGCGGAGGGTTCGTAGTCATCTCTTGGTTGTTGTCTGAAGCCACGCCTGTGTTTATAAATACGCTTTTAGTTTCATGGTTGGTGTTGCAGTAAGATATGGCTGATGAAAAGTAGCTTTTGTTTATAGCAACTTCTTTAAAGAGTAATCTGAACAAGCTAGTAACTAATCAGTCGGGGGGCGAGATTCACAGAACGAACTTTGAACATTATTCCTATGACCATAACGATCATATTCATAAGAAATGCTTGTTTACACTAGCATATACACATATGAACATTATGCGTTAACTATCGTATGAACGTTTATTTCACTAATCAAAGTAAAGTTTAAGCGCGGTCCATGAATTAAGTCTCAACCTCAGACTGTGTTACATTTAAACCATTTCTAGCCACTTTTATAGACAGCTATATCTAACTGCAGTACAATTGCAACGATAAAAGTCCATGCATTGAGCAACATATTATTTAATACTTTCTATAATTTCTATTAAATTGTCCCCAAAAATTTTAAATCCCAGTTGCTTTTAGACATTCTAAAAACACACACAACACACCTACAAACAAAATGCGTCATTTTAGAATTAGTAACTGTTTCCCATAAGTACATGCATAGACTTTTTAAACATTTCAAAACAATACACAATAACTAAACATTTATACTTTTAACCTAACAAATACAGATTATGAACAAATACAAAAGACAAACATGTTTGACTATTAAAGGACATTACAGACATACATATATTAATAACATACAAGTGTTTGTTGTTATGTTGATACAAAAATACAAGTAAAGCATGCGACGTTTAAGCTGAATACTTTAAAAATACGTAGAAAATATTATGTGACGTGACGAAAAAGAGGTGATCTAATACCTAGTCATTCCAATCTTGAGAATTATTGATGTTTTTTTATTAAAGGGAGGAATGTTGGTACATACTATCCGATTTAGATAAGTTTGCGAGACGGGTCTCAATTACCCTCGTTTTTTTGCATACCATACTAGAGCGTCATCGACGCCAGGGGCGAAATTCTTTTATTTTTAAGAACGTTCACTTTCAAATCTGAATCTTGTGTCAAAAATATCTCTAACTTACCTATCTTTTTTAAAAACCGATTAATTTGTTTGTTATAGTGGATATATTTTTCAAAAGTGTTATGTTGGTGTATTAAGATTGTTATGTATAACACCTTTATTATTATTGAACACATTGGTTTTTATCATTTTAGAATAGTTCACATAGAACTCAGGGCCGTTTATAAGGTACACTAAACGATATCTAAGTATAATGCCAAAATAAAAACGCAGTTAGATTTTCAACGCTCGGTTCAGCGCAGAGGGCTGGAAATCTAATAGTAATAATAGCATTACATTTAAGAGTCTCTTAATGTTAATGAAAACGGTTATATGTATTCCAATTTCACAGATCTGTGGGTAAAAAAATCCCCTGATAAATGATCCGGACGAGGGAACGCGACGTGACAGCCATAAGTCATGTGCAAGTAAAACATGTGGTACACATGAAATAGGAACAGATTTATTTGCTCAAAGCGAAACTATTTCTTTTTTTGTTATAAGTGCTTGGTCCCACTGAGATCTAACAACTAGTAAACCAGGACTAGAACTATTGTGTAGTTCAAGAAGAGCTAAACTGCAATTATATCTACAAGGTTAGACAGAACTGCCGATATAATAGTAAAATGCCAGCACTTCACATGGCGTATTTGTGCAAGTATTCGCCTTATTTGGATACTACAAAATGTACCCTATAGTTATTAAAATAAAGTCGATTTTGTATTATCCAAATAAGGCGAATATTTGCACAAATACGCAAACAGTTTCATAGTAAAATAGCTGTGAATGGGACCGCACCCTTATAAACGAAAACATGCGACGGCCTACGACTACGATATAGCGGGAGCGGGAAAACTATTATTTTTTGTTGCACTACCTCGCTCTATCACATGCTAAGCATAAAATCATATAAACCCTTTCAACACACAAATAGTAACACCATACTTGGACACAATAAACAAACAGTGCAACAAAAACCATTGAGAGCTCTCAGTAACGGCGTAGAAAAAAAACTTATATTATTAACTTATATTATTAGTTAGGGTCGCATTCGGTTCGGCATTTTCAATACAACGTTATCAAAGGTTGTATTGAGAAAGAAATTTTATGTGACGAAACATAATATACCTCAACCTCATGAAATTATAGTTGAATATTCGATAACGTACTGACACGGCATCGTATAACATTTGATTTTGTAGCTACAATGATATTATTGAAATTCCAACTATAATGTCATGAGTTTAAGTTGTAGTATATGTTGCGTTAGATAAAAATCCGTATCCGTGCCGCTAGTTGGCGCAGGCCCTAATTGTATAGTGGCTGCACAAGGTCGCAGCAGATTTGTTACACCCGACGCCACTCCACGCGAATTTATTACTATTATATTATCTGTGACGAAACATTGCTTCGCGAAATGGAACGCTTATTGTCTTCGCGTAGAGTGGCGTGTTATAAGTTTTTTTTCGCACCGTGATTACTCTCGCTACTCACTACTGACAAATGTGCAATTGTGATACATGTATAAGTTTGAGCGTTGCATAATCGTGCATTTTACAAAGCATGACTTAGTTTTTCTGGTTTTAGGGCACAAAAAAACAAAGCCCTACATTTTAGGGTAAGATTCAAGAACACACACTTTGTTAAATAAGCTATATAAGGTCAATTACATGAATATGACCATTATTAGCATTATAAGGTTCACATTGTATGCACTAAAGTCTAAGTGTGGTCTTGAATCTAGCCCTAAGTTTCACAATCAACACATCGCCATGACTCAATGGTGGGTTAGTATAAATGGCAAACGACTATAAAACCATTTTATATGATAATAAATGAAACGATTTGCATTATTGAAATGCACAAAAGTTCGACCACTGAAAATGTTTTATTACCTAAAACAAAAAGCAAATTGATGGTGTGAACAATTATTTGCCATTTCCGTGTACGGACAGCGTGATCAACTGGTAGCCGCCTTTTCGAAGGAATTTTAATAAGTGGTGGTGTCCAGTTGATGGCGCTGTGTGTACATAGGCCAGCACATCAAGCTACAACAATCTGTCAAATTTCTTTGATAGATTTTCAACTTTATTACAAAAGCATAAGGTTCATATTCAATAGGGTTGCTCACGCAAAACTAATCTCAGAGGGCGCCACCGAACTATAACGTAAACACTCATACCCTATGGTAAACACTATAATTAAGTGCGGTAAAATTCAGAAGTTGCGATAATGAGTGTTTTGTTGCAATATATAATCAATTAATATTTTTATCAAAAACGCAAAACACTTATATGCATAATATTTACTATTTTCTTAACATAAAAAAAATTGGTTGTCTGTAAAGTCGGTTTACGGACGATAGTTTTACGTAATAACGTCATAAAGACAGATAATGGTTTACATAATATATTTATAACATAAGCAAATAATGGGTTCCGTCGAGGTGGGCCGAGCTTATTGCTTGGGCCGATCGTGCCTCTCTATCGCTTGCACGCTCAGGCGGAACGTGACACTTTTTCGTGCGTGCAGCCGGTGTTCATCGATTTATAAGACGTATCACGTCAAAAATATAATGTTGATGCACAGATTAAATTTAATTTAATTAAATTATTATCATGGCAATATCACTTTGTTTGTTTACGTTATAATTCGGTGGCGCCTCTAGCGGAAAAGTTTGGGAGTAATGTTCCTAATTGAGAAAATTTGTCAGTTTAGTGGGGGTCGATGTGCTGGCGTCTGTACATAGATGAGATGGTGCACAAACACGTGCGTGTGTCGCGTGTGTCGCGTGTGTCGCGTGGTACGTACTGGAGCGGTGCGAGTGCAGCGGGCTGGTCTCGGGGCCGCCGCGCCGCCGCGCCTCCCCGCCGCGCGCCCACCCGTCTGTCCCAACACCACCCAACGTTACGTCACCACGAGCCTCCGCCCTACCTTACCGACTAACTACTACTAACTAAGCCTTTAAGGGGGATGTACCAGGGCATACCGCAAACTTAAATTTTTCTTACGGTTTTTGCAATTTGTCGCTATACCCTATCCATTGGGTTATTGGTTTTTTGACAGCTGCTTTATAATGTAATTATTCCCGATTACCTTAGGTTAACTTTAAAATGTGTTATAAAATAAATATATAAACTGCCCAATCTTGTTGGATTATCTTATTTGTGACCTCTTACAGACATTATAATACAGGTATGCGTATCAGTTTTTACAAAAAAAACATAAATATTGTTCACTAGTTGCAGCTGTCAAAAAACGCTTAAAGCAGTGGACAGAGTTTAAATAATCACGTTGTATTGTAACCCCTCGTCTACACCAAGAAACAAGTAGGTATAATATAATACTTGTCGATGACACAACATGTCTAATACTTGTTTTCTACATGTTTTGTTTTATCTTTTGTTCAGACCGTATCACGCACACTTGCGAGCCTTTCTGGGATTATAATTTTGGAAATGCATATTTGTTAATATCGTGAATCTTTTTTTATTACCATACAGCTAGTACTGGGCCGAAAACTGCAAAAAAACGTAAGAATATTTGAATTCCGCGGGTTACCTTAGCGCTTTCACTTTAAATCTAACGTTGCTCTTAGGTCGTTATCACACTGGTAATTTTGGAACATGTTTAAAACGATGCAAAACGCAGCGGGCGCATTTTCGCCACATGAAGTTGGGCGGGGCGGGTTGTCGTACGTAATTGTATGTACAAAATGCCCCAAGCGCTATTCGCAGTAAGACCGCGGCGGTATCGCCTCGCTTTGAATTCGCTCAAAATCGCCATATGATAAGTCCGTTGTTAATGCTGCATAGACGCTGCACAAACGCGACGTTTTTATATATATCATATAATATATCAATAATAAAATCACGTCCACGTGACGCTAGTGCCACACATTAACGCAGCGTCTACGTGACCCCAACGCGACGTCAACGTCTACAATGGACAATATGGACATACGCTCAGTACAAAGACACTAACGGACACCCAGTGACTAAGAGAAGACAATAGCAATTATTTTCCAGATATTTTTGTATTTGAGTACATTGGAAACCATACTATTACTCAGTTTTATTTGCCAGAACATGGTACATAAGATGCTACACATTACTTTTTCAGCATATCCTGCCATAAATTGGCGTGCAAATATCATTAACATTGCTGCTTTCGTAACTTTTACCTTCTGCAATTGGTTCGTGTTTTTATCTGACCATGTCATGTCAACCATGTGTGATTTCTGAGAAAGTTATGCTAAAGTACTCTTCTTTTTATATGTTAGATTAGAATGAAGTCTGATACATCGGCTTGTCAATAAGGTAGTTAGGGCGGCTACATAGTTATTATAATTAGGTACCATACAATAGAAAAATGGTGAAAATCGTATTATGTAATAATAGGTTATAGTTTATATGAACTCCAAATAAAATAAAATTATAATATTAGAAACAGCCACGGCTAATATCTACGTCTTTGTTATAACCATCATCATCTTCTGCCTTGCCTTTGCCCAACTACCAGTACCAAATACCAGTGTTTTACATGGAACGACTGACTGGCTGACCTCCACAACCCAGCAACAACTGAGAAACACAATACCCCATAGTTGTCAGACTTTCTGGCTTCTGACTACTACCCATATCGACTGTCAAAGATCTACGAATGACAGCCGGGACCAACGGCTTTAGGTGCTTTCCGAGGCACGGAGTGGTCTCGGTATGAAATGAATGGTCACCCATCCACGGACCGACCGCAGCTAGCGTAGCTTAACCTTGACCGATCGATCCGTATGGCCTTTATTTACACGAGACTTTGTTATAACTGAACTTAAGAGGGGAAAAGTCGAGTACGTCGAGTCTAGTGAAGTCCAGTTTTGATGACCTTGAAGCTGTGGCTTTCTGTCAGGGATTGTTGTCTCTGTCTACTAACCCGTATCAGAGAGTGACTGCATTTCCTCTTTCACGTATTCTCCTACCATTTATTATTAGCTTCTTGATTATAACGTTACACTAAAAGTTAGCGCAAAACATTTCAGTAGAAATTAGCCGTGGATGAAAAATTTCAATAAATAAATTGTATACCTTACACACTTTGACTTAAAGTCTATATTAGCGGTATTATCAACAACCGTCTCCGTTAGGACTTAAATTATGTTTATAGTAAAAGGAAGTGATCATTCTAATATATTCATTGTTAGAATGAAATTAAAATACAATATTTATATAAGAGACAAATAAATAATCAATAAATGTTGCGTAAAGTATTTAATGTATTGACATGAATAAATCATTATCCTTTTTGAATAGAATATTGAATAGAAGTGAATTTATCATGGTTAATAAAACAATATTTAATTGTGTTGTGTGTATAGTATATTGTAGTGTTAAGGAAAACGATACCTAATTAAGGCATCTTTAATAATCTCGTTTAATAATCTCCTACCTACACCTTGATAGTTCTCTTAAACTCATGACAGAGGATACTCAAATGTTTGGAAGTCTGAAACAACGTTCAAGGGCGTAGCTACCGCCTTCAACCGTATCAATGATATGGGCCCCGGACTACAGGGGCCCCAACGTGTGTAAGCAAAATTTCATAAAATGTTACCCGCAATCTCATTCAAACTTAGGTCGAAAGCTACGAGCATAAATAATTACTTATAATTAGTAATTATTTAAAATCAATATAGGTATACTTATTTATTTTATACAAAAAGATGCCTTGCATTTAGGCTTCGTACTATGGGGTAGTAGGGCCCCCTACAAATTTTAATATAGGGCCCTTCTAAGGTAAGCTACGCCACTGATAACATTCCAATTTATCTTAGTTTAGGAATATATTTATAGCCTTACCTACCGCCTTCAAACTTTGTTCCATTTTGAATTTATCTGGTAAATTTACTACAGTTGCTTAATGGCGTCAATCTATCTATGTACAAGAACATCCAAACATTTGGTCACCATTCCACAATCAATTACCTCACTACTAACAACAGCTCGTCTTCTATTATGATTTACTAACTACTACCACTGTTACTATTTTTGATGTGTAAACATTTTAGCGCTCAGTACACGGTAGCTAGCTAAGACTTCAGAGCGTCAGATGACGTCACCGTAAGACTTGTTGTTCATGTGTGCGTGAGACTGGTACTGATACGAGCTCACATGTTTACACATCAATTCTCGTGAGTACCTTGGCACTCATTTGTTTTGTTTTTTCTCATTTTATTATTCTAGGGCCTTGTTGTCTGAAGTAAATATTCATATGAGTACTCACCAACAACATTCTCCTGCGGGGTACAGCAGAAAACTCCGCTGAGGAACAGTGTGGTGAAGATGACGAAGACTATCGCCATGATGACGGCATATCCGTCTGAGCCCAGGATCGTGAAGGGCGCCAGCGGGGGAGGTGGTGGCGGCGGGGTGGGGCACGATGCGCTGCAGTCCAGGCATGAACAGCCTGGCTGACCCTGGAACGAGTAAGCATGGTTACACATCACGAACTATTACTTCTCTTGTATTGGCGCGAACTGGAGATCCAAGGTTGAAGCTGGAGTATATTCATCGTTTCGACTGTCATTTCTATCTGTTTGTTAATTAATAGTATACTGAAGATTGCTTCTATAATTCATTATTCCATTTTGGTCTAAAATAAGGGTCTAGTTAAATTGTAAATTTTTGTTTGGCATAGCTAAAATCTTGGTTTGAGATTAATTAATGTTACTCCGACCTCTTTTGTAGCAAAACTGTCGCTGTAGCATTGGCACGAACTCGTGACATAGTAAAAATACTGTCGATTTATTAACAGCATGCATTAAGGTTAACTTTTAAAAACAACAGCTCTAGATTCAGCTGTAAACAGAAAACATTTGATTCTTTTTTTTCAGGAATCTGAGGCTTTGATAGGGAAATTTACTGAGTAGAATCACCCTTAAATGCCTGCCATCGCCAGTGTCACACCCGCGACACTCCATAGAAACGAAACAATATAATTGTCTACACTAATACTAAAATAATAGACCAGACAGATACGTGCGTGAGTGTGCGTGTCTACGCGCCGCGCGAACAAAAACGCAATTTCCAGAGCTAGTCGTCCGATGCGGGGAGAGGTGAGGGACGGTTTCAGAGGGAGGCGGAGCGTGTCGCTACTGTACGGTAGTACTAATACTTATACTGTGCCAGTGTGTAAGGCGCTAACGAACCGAAGCGACAGGCGTTATTGATACTCATTAAGGCTGTTCAAGCCGGTCAATCTTCCATACAAACGGCGACAGGTGATTACTCCTCTATTTATGGTTGTATTTTAGAAAATCAGGATGATATTAATTCGTTTTGTCATTACCTACGCCTGTACGAAGCCAGAATTCCATAAAAAAAGTTGGTTTGAAAGTTAGGACCCTCTAAACATTCGAGTATTTAAGCAAATTTTAGCGCAACTTTAAGCTTAAATAAAGTATATAAATAATACGAATAATTCAAAACCGCTTTCATAGAGGCCTAGTTAAATTATTGAAAAATTCGAATAACAATATTTTTACAGTTGTTATCTTAGCATTATTAAATAATCACACTAGGCCCATAGCGATGTTCACGTAAATTTCCGCGCGCCAATTTTCCTGTGATGTTATCGCGTTCTCACTCACTCGTTTGTTTTCGAGCTTTGCGTTGGTTGAAACAAAAAAAAATTCAATCACGCTCGCGTCGAAGTTCGCTCGATGGGGTTGGGCGCTCTTAAGGCACAGACGACTGTGTGTTGCTGAGATTTACAAAATCTCAGCAACACGTTTTGTTAGTAATTTAACATGACATATATAACGGTTCCAACACCTTTCATTGTAAAGGAGTAGATAGAACATATCAGGTATACATATCTTTGTTTTGATAAATTATTATTTAAAGCTTTTGTTCGAGTGCGCACGCGCCTGTTTTCTTTCTGGTCGCAGAAATTTATAAACATAGTAGTATTATGCCTGTGTAAATATTAGCACTATCAGTAAAAATATCATTTAGTTTGCAACACGTGTAGCGGGTATTATAATAAAATTGTCTATAAAATAATTTGATAACAATCTTTTGATTCAGATTTGGCACGTGACATTCATGATAACAAACGGTCAACTAACCGACTGCGACTGACCATCTGATAATTCATTTGATTCGAATTATACGCAAATCAAGATATTTCTAAATAGAGGTCAATGACAAAATGCTGACATTATTTAAGCCAGAAATGTAACTATAATAATTATACCTTGGTTACCTTGCTATGCTAATTTGAGACGACCAAAGTGAATTAAACGGTTTGATTAAAATCTCTCTCCTGGACAATTATTTATTGTACTCATGTTGTCAAAAGATGTTACATAACTAGTATAATTTTCAACTAATCGCATTGTACACAACCCCGTCTTAGAAAACGTAAGTGTAAGTGCCACACTCAGGCGCGTCACCTAATAAGAATTATTGATCATTAACTGTAATTGACCAACATAACTTGGCATAAATGTCAACAAAATTAAAATTTTCCCAGTCAGTCATAGTTTTGACAAACAGCGTTCCAATTTATGCTTATCGATTAAGGTTAATGATTGATTATTGGGTCCCTGAGTACTCAAACTCAAACTCAAAATCATTTATTTCAAATAAACCATTTACAGGTACTTTTGAATTGTCAGAGTCAGTCAGTCAGAAAGTTGAAGCTAGTTGCTTGTTCCAAACAGTAGGTTTCTATGGAGAAGAACGAGCAAGAAACTCCATGAACAACACTCTTTTAAAATCAATAATATGTTACAAATTTCGGTTACATCTTTCATATTGAATCTAGGGTACAATGTGAGAACAATGTAACAAGTCGTGTACGTTAAAAGAGGTTTAGATAAAAATATAATCATAATAAACAATTCAAAATAAAATTAGAATAACCGAGGCAGCTAAGAGATGACATGTACGGCAGGAAAACTAAAGTTATAAAAAGAAACAAATGACTCACCGGTGGTCCTTCACTACACGGTCTTGTCTCAGGATTGTAGGGCATCAGTCCATATTCGGGCACCGGATCACTGACATAGTTGATCTGGAAGGGGGCGAATTTGGTCGCGTCCCCCATGAACTCGAACCAACGTTCTGGCGTGCAGTACTCTGCACCGTATTCGCCGCACATGAGGTCAAGAGCCAGCTGGTTGGTCGACGGCGCTTGCACCTGTTTGTAAACACAGAGTCAAGATTTAAAAAATCTCAGCAACACGTTTTGTTAGTAATTTAACATGACATACATAACGGTTCCAACACCTTTCATTGTAAAGGTGTAGATAGAACATATCGGGTATACATATCTTTGTTTTGATAAATTATTATATTATTATTAGAGTTAGTTGACCTGCTATCAGTGGAAGATTCTGAAGTGATAAATTGGTGCTTTGGCGTACGGTCAGCAACAAAAGTCGATTATCTAACACTGTTACATTTACATATCATCTAAATGACACAAAATAATACTATGCAATACATTTCAGTATTTCAGGTCATAGTCATAAGTTTATTTTATATTGATTTTCCATCATTTCCGTATTTCATTTAATATTCTTTTCAATAATTAAGAGTTAAAAATCCGAAGCGTTAATCGACTTCTGTTGCAGACTGTACAAATGTGGTGTAATAAGTAATTAATATTGTTATTAGTAATTAGTAAGTAATTAGCCCTAGTTTCCATAAATCAACAAAATATTATTATAATTATAATATAAACAAAGGAGACCATATTTATTATATAAAATGGAAATGGTTGAGTAGTTTTTTCTGATTCACGTAATTTCATGATGCATCAATCAGATTTAGATCACGCTCTTTAGTTTACGGTCTATTAGGTACTAAATGTTATTTTTGTCATTATTAACCCGTTTTTTTGACGCGAGCATATTATACATATACTAGGTGATTTTTTATTCACGTTCCAAATTTCTCAGGGTGATAGTACCCATGAAATTGAATAACTTTCTCCAAAAAACATGGGTCGAAATATTAAAAAAAAAATCGGACTTCCCATGAAATTTGGAACGTGAATAAAAAATCTCCCAGTATGTGTAATCGTTCGCGAAGTAAGGAGAATATGAATAGGGCTGTTTAGAGATCAAAATTGGATCAGAATTGCCCGGCAACTAAGCTAATTTAGTTACTTATATAATATAGCCCACGGCTTGAATAACCACGCTCGCTGGGGAGCCATAGATAGTGAGATCATAGTAACGTTGAAATACCTGAATGTTTATCATGACAGTGATATTCAGTTGTAAAATAAATAAATGACGAGATAATTATACAGAGACGGCACGTTTGTCTGTTATTTTCACACGTGAGGATGTTTGTTTTGTCGTTTCTTAGATAAACACTTGATTTATACGCATATAGATAAAACTGATAGACGAAAATAAGCGCCACCGTCATTTACATTCATGTATTTCAAGAACTTGAAAATAAATACTTCGAAATAGAAACAGACTGATTGACTTACGTTGAATACTTAGGTACAGAGGCCAGCACAACAACCTACAACTATTTGTCAAATTTATTTGATAGTTTTTAGGGTTCCGTACCTCAAAAGGAAAAAACGGAACCCTTATAGGATAAAAGGAAAGCGACAGAGATATTGACAAGAGGACGGGCAGCAGTGTCCTTCTGAGTACCATAACACCTACTGCGATCGCAACGTTGGGGGCCTATGCCCAGCAGTGGGCGTCTAAAGGTTGCCATGATAAGCTATTAATTTTTGTCCTGTATTCATGTTCCCGTGCGATTATATAAGAGTTTGGATTAATTCTGAAGTCTGAAGTTGTCCGTCTGTCTGTCTGTCAAGACCCAAATTTCTAAGTTAACGTGAAAAAGAGATACGGCCGTTTATGTCGGTTATCGCGGATGCAGACGAAGTCTCGTATTAAAAAGTACCCTATGTGCTTTCCCAGGGTTCAAGCTATTTTCATACCAAATTTCATCAAAATCGGTTCAGCCGTTTCATCGTGGAAGCTTATCAGACAGAGTTACTTTCTCATTTATAATATTCGTATGGAAGTATGGATATGTAGAGGGTAAGTACCTAGTTTGTACGAAACCCTCGGTGAGCGAGTCCGACTCGCACTTGTCCGGGTTTCTTTTTTAACTTTAATTCAAAAAGATAAGGTTCGTAATCAATTGGGAAAATTTGACAGTTTGGTATGGCGTGATATGCTGGCGTCTTAACAAATTATACACCTAAACCATCCTAATGAATCGCTCTGTCTATTGGTGTAACCACATGAAAATTCGTTCAATAGTTTTTGAGTTTATCGCAAACAGACAGATAGGAATAGGGATTTTGTTTTATGTATTGATAGTCAGTCTAAAATCGCCAATCCGCTCAGAGAAAGCGTGGTTATCAATGCTCATCATGACTTATCTGTATGCGAAAAGGCACAATAATTATGGGACAATAATTATGTATTACTAGCGACCCGACCCGGCTTCGCCTGGGCCTATAGCCTTCCTCGATACATGGACTATCCAACACAAAAAGATTTTTTCAATTCGAACCAGTAGATCCTGAGATTAGCGCGTTCAACCAAACAAACAAACAAACTCTTCAGCTTTATAATATTAGTATAGATTAAATTCTGATCAGACTGATTGGTGTAAATGTGTAAGCAAAATACATTATTCATATTAATATATATCTAGTACTTCAGTTATGACGATATTTAACACGAAAATCATTCATACAGGGTAAACACATTCACAAAGCAATCATAAGTACTATTAGTAAATATAAGGCAATCGATATTCCGCGTATCAATTCATCATTAATCAAAGGGCGTGTAGTATTGGAATATACTCCATTTGTTTGGAGCATTAGAAAAATAACGCTATCATTATTTTATCATGAAATTAGCTACGTTCATCATCATCGACCGAAAGACGTCCACTGCTGAACAAAAGCCTTCCTCTCTTAGAAGGCCACAACTCTTGCAACCTGCCGCTTGTATCCACCGGTTACCCGCGACCTTGACGATGTCGTCGGTCCATCTGGTGGGAGGTCTACCAACGCTGCGTCTTTCGGTTCGTGGTCGCCAGGAGAGAACCTTTCTTCCCCATCGGTTATCAGTTCTTCGAGAGGCAGTTGCCCCGCCTACAGATTCCAAAAGCTTCATGTGCATTTGACTGTATTTAAAATTCATACTTTTCCTATCTCTCGTATATGAACTTGCCCTACCCTAGACCATCAGCTGCGACGCTCTTGCTACAGGGTAATAAAATGTATGAGGTCCCAATCTGTATGATTAGATAAATACTTTACCTGTAAGCATGAGTTGAAAGTAGCATACATGTACGTAGAGCTGAGGTCGTATGTCACGACGGTGATTTTTTCATGCGTAGCTGGAAATAAATAAACGACAGGTCAATATCTATTCGTCATAATTTATCATTCGTCAACTTTTAGTGAACTTGAAAACCACAAATCGGATTTCCGTAATTTTTGGCCTTTATTATATCTAAGTCCATAATTTAAAGGCGTTCCCTACGGTAATACAACTTCCTCCATAGATGAAAAATATTCCTATTAAAAATAAAAAAAGCTTTTGTTTTTTAAATGTCGTACAAAATTGACAACGTAAAAGAAACACTCTGTACATTTTTGTTTTTTTTTAATGCTTATATATTTTTATTAGTCTATTAATGATATAGATAAACGAGTTTACGGGAACGCACTCCGCTATTTAATTTGCTGTATACAAAACTTATAAATATTAATAAAATGATCATGTACAATTGTTCTTTTGGTTGAATAAAATCCTCTGTCTGTGTCTAATTACTAAAGTAAGTAAAACTAACACCAGTTGGCTTTATATTTTAATGTCTATAAATCCATTGTTATTCATGTTTCTTTTACAAAAGTAATTAGTTACTTTTTTGATTACGTTTTAACTTTAGCTAAGTTCTAGAATAGTTTTAGTTTCAGAAATATTATTGTTTTTATTTGTGTTATTTAAATTTCTAACATGCTAGTTGGCCTGCAATTAGCGATTGTATAAGTCCGTAATTTTGTATGTATTATACCTTAGATCTAATATATACAGAAGCTTGACAAACCCTAATAATAAATAAATAAATAACCAAGTTATATTAAAATAAAATTACCATTGAACGGAGCAACCGAAGTAGGATACACGAAATCGCTCTGATTGGGCGAGCACGTCATCCCACATATATGCTTGAGAAAGTTCTCGAAACATGACGGACATCTTTGTAGGAAGTTCTCAGCGGGAACGATCTTGGCGGCGAACCCGTCCAGCTGCTCATCAGTGCAGCATGAATAGCCGCCGGCAGCTATGTCCGGACAGTACTTCTCGAGTACTTTCTGTGAAAAAAAAATATATATATATTATACGTAAGCTATAGAACTGAGTCATGTACAGACGCCAGCACATTAAGCCATACCTAACTGACAAATTTTCTTAATTGAATATGAACCTTATGCTTTTGTAATAAAGTTGAAAATCTGTCAAAGAAGAAAGAAGAATGTTCATTTTTGACCTGACTATGTATAGAAATGTAATAAATCTTAAAATTTAGCTAATTTTATTCTATATTAATTACGCTTATCACAATGTTAAAAGAAACGCAGGAAAAAAAGATTTTTAAGTTTATTTATGCTTATTCTACGTCAAAGGTAAACGTATTACCATGTTTCGAACGCACCTCAACTACTCTTTTTACGACGTTCCATTTTACACATTGCAACTTTAACTTTATTCAACTCTGTTTCTGAGTTTTATTCAATACTTTACGTTTTATTTAATCAGTAAGTATTTATTATTATGTTATTTTTTATTAGATAAACCTTTATTACATATTCATTACAAATAACATAATAATTAAATAAATTAATCACGCAGTATGCCATATTGAATTCGCACGACTGAAACGGATTTTTTTGACATTTGACATGTTCATGTTATGAAAACTCATCTTTTAGATTATACTGTCAAGAAAATGATGTGATTATGTTGGATAGGGGTTTCCAAGATTCTATAAGAATGCTAGAACGTTATTGTTGTTGTTAAAACAGCAATTAATGCTCGACACTCTATTTATAGTGGCATTATTGAGAGCCTAAGCAGTGACTTAGAGGCAGCTGATTTCGAGGAATACGCAAAGTAAAAAAGTTGTTTTAGACTATAGATCGGTAGGTAAGTATTCCTATTTTAAACAAAAAAAAAAACTTCCAAGCGTTAATAATTCTAGCACATTTATTTCTTACGGCAAAACCTAACCTAAAAAGTAATACCTATTTGTATTTTTTTGGACTTCGTGGCGTTTTAATCGTAAAAATGACTATCTGGCATTATTTTTTAAACTTACAGGTAGTCTTTCTACTATACTTTATTACTATACATACACTTTTGTTATCAGGTTTTTAAATGTATGGGAAGTGGGCATTGTTCATTGACAGATTGTAGTAGCTTGATGTGCTAGTCTGTGTACCTAAGTTTAAGGTTAGTAAAAGGGGTTTTGTAAAATCATTACTCAAACTAGCCCGTCTTTTTAGCCTTAAGCCCGTCACAGACTCAGCTATAATATATATTTTAACCACGTCACCAAAATATGTGGACAGATATAGCAAGGCACATTAATATATATTTCAAAAATGTGAAACAAACAACGATCGCAGACGTAATAAGGGCGAAAATATATTATTTTATTATAGCTACCGTGTGTGGTGGTGTGGTGGATAGCTAAAATATAAATATAGCTGCGTATGTGACGGGCTTTATGCTAGCTGCTAGTATTCAAACCTAAAACATTTGATCATCACGTATACACGTCCGCAGACTAGTGATTCAATAGCGGCGTTACTGATGGTGATAAATAACTTAATGTTATTCTAAACTATTCATAATAATTTGCGGCTGTCGTTGTTATTAATAATATTCGGTTAAAATATTTTTTTCCTGGTTTTAGTGGCAAACAAGACACGTGGTGCCGGTAGCAAATAACGCCACCCCATTTCTACCCGTGGGTGCAGTAAAGGGCGACAGAGGGATATTGAGGATGGGCAGCAGCGTTCTTCTGAGTACCATAACGCCTACTGCGATCGTCAACATGTATCGGCCAAGCATGACGATTTCGGCTGAACCCCCCCTTGGGACCTGTGCCCAGCAATGGACGTCTAAAGGTTGACATGATGGTGATGATGAGTGGCAAATAAACATGTGACCTTTTAAATGGTTAGTGGGCACCGAGCGTCGCTTTTTCCGTTTGCACTGCAAATTACTGTAATATCAGAAGCGTCACAGATGTGTTGCCTAATGAGACAAAGTTAAAATCTCCCTTGTGCGTATACTTAATCACATCTTCTAATATACAAAATCTCGTGGCATGGTGTTTGTTATCGAACTCCTCCGAAACGGCTTGACCGATTTTTTTTTTAATTTTTGTGTACTTATTTAATAGGTCTAAGAATAGGTCGGAGGCTATTTTTTTATATTTATATGGCAAAACAACGTTTGCCGGGTCCACTAGTATGTATCTTATATATAAAAATCTTCTGTGCGTGTGTATGAAAGTGAACTCCTCCTAAACGGCTGGATCGATTTTGATGACTTTGTTAGTGTGTATTCCAGTGGATTCGAGAATGGTTTTGATTCACAATTGGACCCGGCAGGTGGCGCTATAGTCGGGTTGCAGGACAACGTCTGCCAGGCCCGCTAGTATATATATATATATATATATATACTATATATACACAGACAGCAACGCTGCTTAACGGCAAAAATAACTATAGTGCACAGAAATAAACACAAGGTAAGCTATTTTCTGATACTTCCCAGACTCGATATGAGTACAAAAGTTCAACAGGTAGTACTTTGAACTCGAAAGATTCGATCGTCGTCAGCCAATGCCCCAGACGTCGGACATTCCTTTCAAATTACTTTTTCATTTGTTTAAATTTAAAGTGAGAAGTAATTAAACGTAGTTCAGAACCAGACGCCAATTTTAGTATACAGGGTGGTAGACCGCGCAACCTGTTTGGATTCATCAGTAAATAATTCTTGAACCCGCAGCGTTAAAAAAAATATATATTTTGTTGGACCTATATTTTGTTGGACCTATATTTTGTAGTCTTTTGTTTTTTCTTTATTAGGGACGAAAAATTTCCACTTAGGAGGTTTTAAAATTAGGTATTTGCCGAATAGCACCACCCCATTTCTACCCGAGGGAGTCGTAGAAAGCGACAGAGGGATACCTGTTTATTGACCAGAGGATGGGCAGCAGCGTCCTTCTGAGGACCATAACACCTACTCGCCAACATGCATTGGCCAAGCATGGCGATTACGGGTAACCCCCCATTGGGGGAGATCTATGCCCAGCAGTGGGCGTCTAAAGGTTGACATGATGATGATGAAGTAATATTAAACTTAAGGGGCGAGTAAAGAATAACGAAGGGCATATTGTGAGTCGCAAATCACTATAAATTTCTGAACTCACATAATTTTATTTATTAACCTAAATTACCCAAGTAAGTTACGAACAAGGAACTTATTATCACAATATCTAAGTAACTTTCGGCATAATGTTTCCTCGCTATTATCTCAACTAACATTATAAAGAGGAAAGATTTGTTTGTTACGATTTAACTCAAAAACTACTGATCCAATTTAAAAAATCTTTCACCATTAGAATGCTACATGATACCTGAGTAACATAGGCTATATTTATCAATTGAAAAAAATTGGGATCCTTGAGAAAATTCACGCGAACGAATTCACGGGCAAAGTGCTAGTTATGTAGAAGGAAAAAAGTATTTATATCCTTTAAATGACACCACAAAGGTCAAGTAACAGGATAATAGGGAAGGATTTATACAATAGGGTAGGTAGTAGGCCTATTGTTTTATGTTTCCTTTACCTAACTGATAACGGTAATTGGTACCTAACAAGAAATTATTTTTGTTTGTTATACAAATTGTAGGTAATTGTATTGACTGAAAACTTTAAAATAGGTCATTGTACTCATCATTATGAACAACTAGCGACCCCACCCGGCTTCGCATGGGCCTATAGCCTTCCTCGATAAATGGACTATCCAACACAAAAAGATTTTTTCAATTCTAACCAGTAGATTCTGAGATTAGGCGTTCAACCAAACAAACTCTTCAGCTTTATAATATTAGTATAGATAGATTTATACTATGGGACCAGCCCTGAAATCATGAAAAAGAATTAGCTGATTCAAACATTCATGCTTCCATAGCTCATCAAAAAGTACGAATAGGTTGATTTTTTTAAAATGATTTCTGTTAGTCTCATAGTGAAAATTGCTCATAATAATGAGTTCAAATATCCCTTTTTAGGTGTTCAGTTAATTCAATAACACGTTGTATAGATACATAACTGTAAGTACACAAAAGCATTCAGAAACTACCAAGAAATATCAACGCATCTACGTTCGTGGGTCGTATCGTATAGTTTACGAAAGAAAAGAGGTGTCCAAAATCGCCCTTGCCTTAGACAATCTACTAGGCGGGGTTTAGGTTGCCAGCACGCGTAGCATGACCACCGCTATGTCTACGGAAGAATAGACATACTGACAGGAAGAATAGACAAAATGACGGTCGTAGAAAGATTTATTTGGTTGCGAGCATGGCGATGAAGAGAAGAAATGTTTCTACTCTACAGTAGACAAGAGTCTACAATGCCGAGCATGACGACCATTTTTTTCTCTACTTTTGACATTTGGGTGTAGAAACATTTCTTCCAACAAGTGTCAAATAGTCTACATCACAATTGACCTAGACAAGTATATTTCTATGTAGACAAGGATCTATATTGATTTCAAAAACTAAATTCAATATTTTTTACCATCTATATTTGTTGTTATTGAATAATCTCCTTCATTTGATGGCCAATCATGATAAGTACCTACGTGATATTGGCAAAATTGTGGTGACTCTTCCACAAAAGCAGAGTTGAAGTTTAAAAACATGTTGGAGGGCTACCGGCACCATCCTCTCAGTTTTTTTTGCCGACAAGAATGAATTATCCGGTGCTCTCGTTCTTCCCGAAAACAAGGTTTTAGCTGGCAAGGATCTACCTCCAAGAAAATCTCAGGGACTGCCTGTTCTTGTTAAAGTAAGTTCAATCTGTTTAAAGATTAGGAACCCACGCCTTCCAACTGCTTCTAATACAAATAGGTCAGAAATATTACCTACCTAGGTACCGTGGATCCAACAATGTCTAATCATTTGCTGGTTCTTTGATTGCTGAAAGTGCTGCTCACAGTAGCCGTTTAGTTGGATAGATTTCTTACTGTAGGTACGGTACTTACCATATAAAAATGTTTATTGCACATAATAGGGTTGTACATATTTTTAAAACTCAACTACCAAGCTAATATAAAACATTCATATAAGAAACTATATAGGTACCTACTATATTTTATTTATTTCAGCCTGAAACCGGACAGATTAATAATAATAAACAGTCAATAGGTGTATAGTTTTATTTATTAATATTATTATATGAACATTAAGTACATAATTATAGTATGTACAACCAGGTAATTCATTTTTGGGCCTCGTATATCGTTTCACCATTCGGGAACTATGTTATCTGTAATAACAAAACACAAAATTAATTATTTATTATTGATTTTCAGGAGGTTCAGGCTAAACTTTGGAACCGGCTCATGACTTGAATGCTTATCATGGTACACCCTGAAGCACGGAGGCACATAGGTAGTGGTTCTACAAGTTGCAACCCATGGAATAACGGACATTACTTGTATATGAAATTTATTTTATATAAATAAAAATTGTACCTTTGTAACTGGCTTTGTCTCATTTTCCTTTCAGTTAGTTTGTTTTAAATAAACTTATTGTCACAGATTAACTAATAGTTCCTTTGGAAATTGTAGTCCACCAACTCAGATTAAGTAAAAAATGGTCCACCAACAACATCTCAATCTATGGGTTGGTACCTACTTCACACGCTGCAAATAAATAAATAAATCAGTTTTAGTATGTGAATGAGGTAAGAACACTGACGATAAGTAATAAAGAAAAGGAAAAGCATGACCAAGGCACCTATCATATCCTAGCAAGGAGATAAGTGAAGAATTTCCCTTTGTAAATCAAGAATTTTTATCAGACGATGGGGCAATCTTCTTTTAATCCTCAAATGCGATTTTCAACTAATCGAGGACTACATTCTCTTAAATTAATCACACACAATGCACAATGCTAATTATTTAGTAATTTCATTCACTAAGATTTACTCGTACTTACTTTTTTTTGCCGCAGTCTGTTTATAGTCAATTTATTTCTAAAGCAAGTCTATTTATTTTCCATAATCGAAACATTTGGACAATTAAAATTTTAATATGGTTGTTTTCTTAAATGTTTTGTTATTTATTTACTTTGTAAATCCAAATCAATCCGACACTCGACAGCCGTCACAATAAAAATAACGTTTCGTTTTGAATAACATTACAATGTGGATAAGAGTAGTGTACATAATATTTATTTGTTACCTATATTATTAAGTTCTAACCTATGTCTACTTATTATTACACGGTTTGTTGTCTCTAAGTAAATAAATAAACGTTCAAAAGGTGATAAAACGTAACGATTGACACATTTTTGTCGACAACGAAACGCAATTTTATCGTAAAATTTTTAACGTCTAGCTACAACACAGCACCCCGGCGTTGCTATGGAAAGAAAAGATATGTCTTTCTCTACGTAGAAACGCGAGTCTACCAGTCGGCTCATGCTCGGTTGGATAGAGATGTCAAGTAGGATAGAAAGAACTATGTCTATTCTACGTAGAGTAGAGATAGAATTGTCATGCTACGCCTGCAGGTCATAAAACCGGAAAGTCAAACAGAACAGTCAGTTTTGGGTAAAAAATCCGGACACTAAATGGATTTTGTGTTTTAGTTCGAAAATGACCATTATTGTATTTAGCTTTACTGAACCTTTAGCATTAAATCGTGGTAACTTCTACTGAGATAACAGCAACATCGAATAAATGAATCAATCTTTTTTACTATGTAATTTTAAACAAAATTACCGCGTACGTGCCTTGTAAAATTTAAAAGTCTAACAAAACCCCGACAGACCGAATACCGTCCAATTTGGCCGGACACGCATCTAAAAAGCCTAACCATGTCCGGACGCCTGGCAACCCTAGGCGGAGTGGTTTAAGGTCATTCACCTAACCCTTAAAAATAACAGACTCAAAAAAAATATAATTTAAACATTGTGGAAGTGTCAACATTTTTAACAGTGTGTGTGTGCAACAGCTGTTTTATTTTACAGCGCTGGGGATTCTTAAATCATGTATTAAATCCAAGATCATAGGCTGCGCGTTATACCCCATCCATAGCTCACCGTATACCCAACGTGAAAAATGACACTATTTCTACAACATACGAGATTTTTAATTAATTATACTCCGGGTCTCTGAAAGCTGCATAAAAATTACCTCACACACTGGTAGGCTTTTCATCTGTTGTAAATCTTTTTTCTTTTGTGTCAATGGTACGGTAAAAATATTTATATAACAAATGTGGAACACCTGAACTAATAATACCCGGCCACAATGTCCCATGTTGTCATTGGGTACAATGGAAAAACTAGTTAATGGAATACCTAGCAAGCCTATTACATAATACAGTTATTAAAACAATGTACCTACTTATAGTGCCTTCTTGCTTTCGCATCAACGGCACATCCTATAGACCAATTTTATATTCCTGTTCACAAAATATTGTAAAACATTTATTTTAAATGTGCGACATGCGCAGACTTTGCTCGTGTGCAATGTAGATATACTAATGTGGTGTCACACAAAACTTAACTATTCATAAAACGAAGGTTCTCTCTTTTTCTCTTTTGAATCACTCCCCTATCTATTGATGAAAACCCGCATTGAGATCCGTTGCGTTAGTTTAAAAGATCTAAACGTACAGAGGGACAGACAGCGGGTAGCAACTTTGTGTAATAAAAAAGCGGCCAAGTGCGACTCGGCCTCGCCCATGAAGGGTTCCGTAGCAGCAAGTAACATAACTTATTAAAGGTAAATTGCGGATTACGATTTACACACATTTTACCACTTTGGGAGTGTCTCTCGTGCAAACTATTCAGTTTAGAAAAAATATATTTTAGAAACCTCAATATCATTTTTGAAGACCTATACATAGATACTCCACAGGTATGGGCCTGACGAAAAAAAAAATTGAGTTTCGGTTTTAAGTATGGGGAACCCTCAAAATGTATTGTTTTTTTTTTCTATTTTTGTGTGAAAATCTTAATGCGGTTCACAAAATACATCTACTTACCAAGTTTCAACAGTAGAGTTCTTATAGTTTCGGAAAAAAGTGGCTGTGACATACGGACGGACAGACAGACAGACATGACGCATCCATAAGGGTTCCGTTTTTTGCCATTTGATGCCATAGAACCCTAAAAAAGTACTTAAGTATGGAGCTTCTTACCCACTTTTCTTAATACGTTACTACCTTTTGGAAAAGGGTAGTAACGTATTAAGAACGATTCAAACTTTATGGCGGCTCTGAACACGAGTCGAGTGTCTGCGCAGTAACAATTTCACGTGTCGGCGGGGGTGAGGAGCGGGGTACTGCGCATTCAGTAGCGCACTTCACAGCCGTCAATCGCCATTCAGTTTGAATCGGACTGTACCTAGATTCAATGTTTTTAGACTTAAAACTGTAATATATTTCTGGTTCGTCCATCAGTAGCAGCGCTGTATCTTTAAAACCGTAATGTGCTAGTCGGTCTTACATGGCCGGTTATTTCTGGGAAATTACGTTCCAAAGTGCCTTTTATTTATACTTCATGCACAAAGGTAGACTTAATGCCTTAGGCATTCTCTACCAGTCAACCAAGGGTGGTGAAGAGATAACATGGCAGGTGCATAGTTAAAAAACAACATAGGTAAATTGAATAAACAAAAATATATAATGGTGGTGGTAGTGGTGGTAGTGGTGGTAATGGTGGTAATGGTGGTGGTGGTGGTGGTGGTGGTGTATAATGGTCTAATTGAAATAAATAGGTAATTAGACTTTGATAGGTGCTATTTGGTGATCTGCAGCTATTCTATTACAATCTCCCTCGGTGTACACGTAGGTGAAGTGAGCTGTCATCCGATTGTAGTGCTTTGTAAATCCCTAGCATCGGGACGGACAGCTCACTACACCTAGGTGTTCACCGAGAGAGATTGTAACAGAATAGATAGGTATACGAAACGTAGTACTAATACTTATACTGTGCCTATACGCTATTACAAAGTAGAGTATCGATATAATGAAGGGAAGATAACGATCACAGAACAAAAGCAAATCACGTCACACATAAATAAATCATTGAATCGATTTTCAACTCGTTATCAACCGATACGTGATCAAAGAACACTCATTGTTTGTTTGGTGGCAGTAAATCTAAACATACTACTCCAGCTACTAATTAACTGTGACTTTGAGGTTATCGGGCAGGTCTGGAAGCTTTCAACATCGGATGAATCACTTTATTGTACATAACAAAGCTAATTTGTTCGGAGAAATTCCCCACGATAAGATGGCCCAATTGGACTGCCAGAACTAACGTAACTAATAAGTTAACTTTTTTATCGTTAATGTAGTTATTTAATTTTATTTATTATATTTTAATTATGTATAGAAAACCTACCGTTTATTAGAAACTAGCTTTTGCCCACGACTTCGTCCGCGTGAATGTCGGTTATAGTGGATGCAGACGAAGTCACTGATTAAAAAGTAGCCTATGTCCTTCCCCAGGGTTCAAGCTATCTTCATACCAAATTTCATCAAAATCGGTTCAGCCGTTTCATCGTGAAAGCGTAACAGACAGAGTTACTTTCGCATTTATAATATTAGTATGGATAAATAAATAATCTGACGTACGCTAGGAATTTGACAACAATGTTGCCCTACACAAGGAATTCCTACTGTATCGAGGGTACGTTTACAAACATATAAACTCACATACACAAACAGCCAGACATGGAACAACTACCTGGGCTGTAAGTATGTATGTAATGTCAGCCATACAAATAATTGTTCGGGAATCGAACTCGCGACACGCAGCGCAGCCGCTAAACGCTTAGCCACTGCGCCAACTGTGTCGTCACATTAAAATCACGTATCTTATCTCTGTACAGTTATGTACAGAATACATACAGTAAAAGGTAGTTAGGTACCTACACCTTTCCCAGTAACTGGGTTGTGGTTGTGGAGGTCAGGGCGTGTTGACAAAATCCCTTTTCTGTTAGCGTTAACGCCAACGGAAAAGTCAAATTGTATGCAGTTGACATATTTGCATCACGTGACATCTGGTAAGCAAACGTCAACTCCATACAATTTGACTTTTCCGTTGGCGTTAACGCTAACAGAAAAGGGATTTTGTCTACAGGCCTAGGTCAGACAGGCAGTCGCTCCATGGTAAACCCTGGTATTCAGCTGCATTCGTTTAAGACTGGACCTGGAGGTCGACCACAACAATATTGACAAACGGCTAGGCAGATGATGACAGTTAGGTTCAAAATATATTTTTTACATATTATATTAACATTAACGATAATGTAAAGCAAACGAATGCAGGTACCTATAATAGTTTTCCGTATGATTAGGTACGGTCAGCAACGAAAGTCGATTAACACTTTAGATTTTTCAATCATAATTCTTGAGCAGAAGGAAATACGGACAAAGTAGAAAATCAAGATAAAATAAACTCTTGACTATGACCTCTAATAATGTAATTGTGTGTATTACTTACATGATATGAATGATATGAAAATGTAAGTGTTATTCTACTTTTGTTGCTGACTGTACCTACCTAATCGTACGAAAAACTAAAATACATTATGTAACTCTGTCATCAGTTCAGTCATGTCATCACTTCTCTAAAGGTAATTCGACAATCCATGAATTTGCTGTAACATGAGTAGGTGACCATGATGGTGGTGATATATGCCTGTGGTTAAACAAAAGTGCTACAATGGCATGTTATGCCATATAAGGCATCATTGACCTAAATATATTAAAAACATTGTACTTACATACGTATCATTTTCGCATAACCAGGCACGTTTTACAAACACGAGGCAGACGTAACTATTCGGGACCCTATTCGCAAGCTTGCTTCCGATAATTAGAACACGTTGTGCCGGTTTTCGTCGAGTAATCCTCTTTGTTTCATCCATACAGACAGCTCGGAAAATTCAATGAGATTGTACAGTCCAATTAGACATACAAGGGCAACTAGAATCAAATTTTCTCATAATATGACGTTCAAAAGTGCCTTTTAATGGTATAATTGAAATAAATGATTTGACTCTGAATGGAAACTGTACATTTCTTCTAAGACTACGTGCCTAGTTCTGGCTGAAAACATATCCGAGCAAGCAAACTCTTAGCATAAATCGATGTCAAACCGTTTGCAACTATGAACGTTATCGTTGTAGGTACGTTACGTATCTGCCTAGGCTTATCCCAACATAGTTGGGAAATTATCCAGATTCCAGTCTAACAGGATGCAACGGAATACCAGTGTTTTACATGGAGCGAGCCTATCTGGTTTCCACAACCCAGCTGGGTAACATGATATCCCTTGGTAAGACTGGTTGTCAGATTTTCTGGCTTCTGAGTTCTGACTATGGTAATGATCTACGAATGACAGCCGGGACCAATGGCTTTAAGTGCTTTTCGAGGAGGCACGGAGGGGTCTCGTTATGATATGGATAGTCATCCATCCACAGACTGACCGCGGCAAGCGTAACCGACCGATCCGCACGGTTTTTACTTACTCCTAAAAAAATAAAATATAAATAATTTTATTAATTATTTATGTTTTATCACAGTTTCTTCCAGCAGTATCCAGTGTCCACATTAATTCCACTTGAAGAAACAAGGCCGATCAAAGACTGTTATTTCCAATTCGCTGACGAACTTATTCTAGCATTTTTACGACAAGGAACTTTCTTATTGTTTTATCGTCAAAATATGCCTTTGGTTAGAGGTCGTCGACTTGCCCCAATAAATATTGTTGGTCGGCACACCTGCGTCGCAAATGTATTGCCAGAATGTCCCACAATGGAAGTTCCGAAAACAAGAGACAAAAGTATAATCATTTTCATATTTTTATACTACTTTGGTAGACGTGTCCATAATTTCGCCGCACTCACGTAGGATGTAGGTAGGCCTACCTATATTGTAGAACTAGCTTTTGCCCGCCATCGCCATTTCGTTCACATACTTCTGTTTTTTATATACTAGCTGCTGCCCGCGACTTCCTTCCCGGGGTTTATTTATTGTTTCCTTTTTTTGGGCTAGGTACCTCTTGGGTACAGGCAGAGTAACCCACAAAACTTTCATCACAATCGGATCAATGGTTAAGGAACGCATAGAGGACAAACATACTAACATTCATTTTTAAGCGTACTTAAAGCACAGGGATAGCGTAGTTTTCAGAATCGGCACCAGTAGTTTCGGAGTTTACCGCATTCAAACAAAAAGCAAACATACTCTTCAGCTTTATAATATTCAGCATAGATTTTAAGCATGTCCTGTTTTACGTGACACAGTCAAGTCACAGTATAAATATTACTACTACTACGTACCTACGTACTGTACTACCGCGTCGAACTGCTTTTAATTCAAGCAGCGCGTAGACACGCACACACACGCACGTATTTGTACAGGTCTGTTATTTTGGTAGTAGTGTAGGTAATTAAATCGTTTCGTTTGTATGGAGTGTCGTAGGTGTGGTCAAGTGCTCAACAAAGATTCTTCAGCTTCCTTATCTATATACTGTCGTCTGACTGACACGTTACAAAAAACTCTTGTCTGGTAATCATAATTGCGAGTTAGTGGTACTTACTCATTTGACAATTCGGGGAAGTATTAATTAATAGCAGATAGGCTCTTATCTTCTACTCGGTGTACAGTTTAAAGTTACTTTAGTGATAAGTAGCGATTGAGCTTCTGAGATTTATATAGAATTTCATAATTGAATCATTCGTACAATGATATTTATTAGAATATGATTGCATTCGTATATAGGTATAATCGTACGATAATAATTAATGACGTCACATAAACCAACTGATTTCATTTTGGCACTTAACGAAAACTGATAACAGAAACGGTTGTATATTCAGTAAAAACAAACGATACGAAATTATTTGATTTTCTTTAATTCAGTTTCTTTCTGATTGTGAAACTGCATAAAAAATAATTTAATTTAATTAAAAAAGCGATACGATACTATTTTGACTTTATGAATTAAGCTCTGTCTAATTTTATAACTGCATAAAAATAATTTAGTGAAATACAAAAAAAAGCGATACGATATCATTTTGATTTTCATTAATTAGGTACCTAATCTTTTTGATTTTATAATTGCCAAAAAATATTTATAAAAATACTAGAAAGACAACAAAAACCATAAATAATTGAATATGTCTACTTACATGATAAAATGATATAATGATCAAATAATGTATTAATAAATATGAATAATTAAATTAATCTAAACTAAAAACAACGCGGATATAACGCTCAGAGGAATCTGGGTTCATTCAAAGTGCGAATAACGTAAACAACAAAATAATAACAAAACATAATTATATAATCGTAAAATATTCGTTAACCAATTAATGAAAAGGTCAGGTCAGGCGATTAAGATAGAGAGGTAATCAAGAATGATCTTAAAAATATTGTTTGCAGTACGCTATCCAGTAAGGAGGTGGAGCTCGTGGCTAAGAAAAAGCCGATCGTTAAGCTACGCTTACCGCGGTCAGTCTGTAGATGGGTGACCATCCATTTCATACCGAGACCCTCCGTGCCTCGGAAAGCACGTAAAGCAAGTCGTTCGTAGATCTTTGACAGTCGTTATGGGTAGCCAGAAGCCAGAAAGTCTGACAACCTTACCTAGGGTATCGTGTTACCCAGTAATAGGGTTGTGGAGGTCCGACTGGCAGTCGCTCCATATACAATACTAGCACTTGCCCGCGACTTCGTCCGCGTGAATTTTCTCAAGGATCCCTAATTTTTTGATAATGCAATATAGCCTAGAGCATTCAGGGATAACGTAGCTTCATATTGGTGAAAGAATTTTTGAAATCGGATGGTTAGTTTCGTAGATTACACCCTACATACAAACTTATAACCAATTTAACCTCTTTATAATCTTAATATAAATAAAAATCTTTCGTGCGTGTGTATGAAAGTAAACTCCTCCTAATCGGCTGTACCAATCATGATGATCCAATTCACAATTGGACCCGGTAGGTGGCGCTGCAGTCGAGTTGTAGGACTTTTTTTTTATTTTAAGGGCTGGACAACGTCTGCCAGGCCAGCTAGTATTTTAAACATATATAAAATATAAATATAAAACACTGGTAAGCCGATTCCAACATAGTTGGGAAATGGCTAGAATAAGAATATTTATTAAGCCAAGACTTAACCTAATTTACAGGGTAAACAAACAAGGGAGTTATTCTATAAAGTGGCAAGATACTAGAAAAAGTGCAACTGGGCTTAAACTAGGAGCTCCTGTGCTATAAGCACCAGTTTTATTCATCGCCTGTTTGGCCATTTTACAGTTGAACACAATAGCAAAATGTTAAAAAGTAACTAGGTTAATAACAATAATTGCCCCTATCACATATCAGGCGGATGAGTAGCTAACCAGTATGTTAGGCATCTCAAATGTCATATTTAGGCAATCGAGAACAGTAAGTATCATCATCATTATCATGTCAACCTTTAGGCGCCCACTGCTGGGCATAGGTCTCCCCCAAGGGGGGTTCAGCCGTAATCGCCATGCGTGGCCGATGCATGTTGGCGATCGCAGTAGGTGTTATGGTACTCAAAAGAACGCTGCTGCCCATCCTCTGGTTAATATCCCTCTGTCGCCTTCTACGACAACCACGGGTGGAAATAGGGAGGTGCTATTCGCTGCCGGCACCACACGGCGGATACAGTAGGTATACCATCACAGTATATATAGGTATGCCTATTTGGAATGAACGTGGCCTCGTGACGGCTTGTGGGATAAACCCTTCCAGATAACAATAAACCTAAATAAGTATACAGCTACAACATCATATAAATGTACTTTGAACGCGCTTCCGGTATTTAAAACATGAATCTCTCATTATCTTAATATTTTTTTAAAATTTGCGGCCAGGGGAATGTAGTCATGATTACGAGCCGCTTTTTACCAAACCAGAAATATGAAAAATAAAATGTAGCTGCTCTATAAATTATGATTGCTGTGATTTTTTTTTAGAACAGTTGGATTTTTTATACCTATTTCAGATTTGGACCCAAAGTTGTACATATTCATGAATATTTTAACCCCCTAATGGTCATTGAATTAAAAGCTGGCCTTTATATACATTTTTGACACTTCACGGAAATGTGTAATATCATTTCCATGAAATTTAATGTTCCTTAAGACGGATTCGATCAAACTTTTATAAGTCTTATCCCGGAAATAAAATAACTCATTACTCTAGAGTTTAAAATTTTAATCCCGGAATAACTGTTTATCTGAGAGTAAATCGCTACAACGTCAAAATACATGTGTGAAAATCATTGACAGTTGACGACACCATTAGAAACCGGCAAAATTATGTAGACATAAAATGTTACGTTCCGTTTTCTAAACAATTGTATTTCTATATTTGTTGGCTTACACATAATTATGTCATTCATCATTTATGAGTAACAATGCCTAGTACTGGCTATACTACGTTTGTGATGGTAAAACGTAAACGAGTTATCTGAGAGTAATATGAGGAAAATTATTCATCATCATCATCATTTCAGCTGAAAGACGTCCACTGCTGGACTTAGGTCTCCCCCAAGTGTCACCACATTGACCGGTCCCGTGCGACTCGCATCCAGTGGATCCCCGCAACCTTTACCAGGTCATCGGTCCACCTAGTGGGAGGCCTTCCAAGGCAACGTCTTCCGGTTCGCGGTCGCCACTCCAGAACATTTCGGCCCCATCGGCCATCCGTTCTGCGAGCAATGTGTCCACTAAGTTAAAATTTTTCAAGGGTTAGTTATTCTGGTATACAACAGGGCATTTGGTCGAATCTGCCGTTAGAAATAGATGGACTATTACTTTATAAGTAGACTTAGGATCTTGGGAAGCATTTGAGATAACGATTATGTAAAGATATCCAAAGGGATTTCTATCTTGTTTGACATTCATTAAACTATCAAACTAACACAACCCTTTAAGAGATTGAGTCAATATTACGCCAATATTACAATAATATTATATTACGCCATTATAATTCATGCTCCTTACATAATGTCTGTGTGGTAATGCTGCGATGTTGATGGCAACACCTAACGACACCGGGTCAAGATTGTATTACTGCACACACAGTACAGACATTTGCAAAAATGTGGTGCCAGCGTTTAAAAATAAATAATAAAATACAAGAAAAAATCTGATAAAAAGTACCTAGTTAACATTTGGTTTTTTAATGGCACGATTATTTTATCACGGAAACGTGACAATGATATTTTTGATTTTATATGATAGGTAGCGCAAAGGTGATCAGAAATTGCAACGAAAATTTATTAAAATACGATTTTAAAATGGTGATGTAATAATCGCATCGCAAATGAGTGTTAATTACTTTGTCATTCCAACACATTTGATTTATGTGAGTCTTATCAACACTAAAATGCGAAAACCACGTTAGTAATTGTATCCGGAAAAAAAAATGCCAGAACAGTGAATGTCTCCTGTAACGTGGGTGTAATTACAAACATATAAACTCACATACATAAACAGCTAGACCCGGATCTGTAGGCCTTACTAATATTTGTTCCGCTCGAGAATCGAATCCGCGACACGCAGCCCAGCAGCCAAGCGCTCAACCACTGAATTGATGCACAATCCGTGTCGACATTTGGCTCAAGAGTTCACAAAATATTCTTATCTAAATAAGTTTTTAACCTTTTTCGACCTTGCCTCCGTAATTGCTCGTATTTACATACTAATTCGTCTAACCAGTTTTTAATTATACATAGTCTCATCATGTTCTCCCGAAAACATTTCGTTTGAGCTGCTTCTCTTAGACATACATATGAAAACATTAGTGAACTCATTAATTTGGGCCTTGGTGTAGCCTTCACCGACAAGTTTCTAGTAAAATGTACATAGAAAATATGGGTTTCCCGTGATCTTGAGCTACTTAACCCAAACCACTCAATATTCAAGTGTTTTCCCGACAAGCACGGCAATTTATTTAATATTAGCAGCACACTATTTCGTTATCAAAACCATTTTGCTGAAGGTTGCGAAATCACAAAAATTTCCAAGGAACGTAAGGGTACCTAAGTAGTTCTTTTATTTCAATGTATTACTTCTATCTTTGACTATATTATAATGCTGGCACTTTGGTGTATTTGTGCAAATATTCTTCTTATTTAGATAATTCAAAATCGAATTTATTTCAAAACCATTGGGTAAATTTTGTATTAAGTACCCAATTAAGGCACATATTTGCACAATTCAGAGTTTGTCCGTTTGTTTAAACGCGCTAATTTCCAGAACTACTGGTCCGATTTTAAAAATTGATTCGTTAATAGGAAGCTACTTTATAAATTATCGAAATATTTTATTATAAAAAACACCCGTAAAAGAAATCTAGTCAAAAAGTACTTCGAATATTCACATAGTTTGTTATTCTTATTTTTTAAACGTTGTCCCCACACTAGGAATTTCTCCTGTATCGTAGGTACGTTTGCAAACAAAAAAGCACATACACAAACAGTCAGACCCGGAACACTATCTGTAGGCCATACAAATATTTGGTTCGTGCGGTAATCGAACCCAGCGCACGACACGCGACAGCGCATATCTGTACGCCAGGGGTAGGACAATCCAAAACAGTGTCAATTTTTCAAAATGCGACGTCTAATGCTGGCACTTCACATGGCGTATGAACAAATATTCGCCTTATTTGGATAATACAAAATCGACTTTATTTCAATTAACATTGGGTAAATTTTGTAGTATTATCCAAATAAGGCAAATATTTGAACAAATACGCCATGTGAAGTGCCAGCATGAAATCGCCTCCGCTTTTCCGCTAGTGAATTGTATGCATCTTGCCTAAACGACACAAACGGCAATGAGAAACAGAAACAAACACAATAGTTTCAATAATTATTACCTATATTAAAAGAAAAATTGTAGTTATTGTTTCCTTCCTGTACCCATTTCCTGATTTTGAAATATGCTACTTTTTCCTTACTAATTTACTTGTTTTTTAGTTGATATTCCTGATTCTCTTGATCTTTAAAAGTTAAATGAATATCAACTTAAAAAACAAATAAATTAGTAAGGGAACGAAAGTATACTCAAATACATGCATACTTACACACACACACCCGCAAATCCATACATATACGTAAGTTTTCGGATGGCGATGGTAGATGGCGCTGTTTATCTGATAAATTGACATTTGCAGTCAACCACCACTGCGCGCCAACCGTGTCTTATTATGCTTAATCATAAATAAATAATCTAAAACCACTATGGAATTTATTTGTGTGTGTGTAACGTGAAGTGTATGTAGATTGTAATTTTTTTTTATCTACACTGTAAACAATAAAGGTGTATACCAATTCCTGATACAACACCTGCGTTCATATCTTATCATCAATATTACAACTGTTTGAACGACTAATAAACGTTTTTATTATTATTTGAATGATAGATTCGTGGTAAACCATTTTTTTTATGAATGTTTGCGAAGTTTAGCATCTATTGGTTATTTATTCATTTTGTATCATTACTTTACAAAATGTTTCCAAGTACTTAGTAGGTAGTTTGGTTGACTGGTAAAGAATGGCTAAGCCTTATGCCTGCCTTTTGGAATGGGCAACTAGAATAATTTTTTTTTCTCATTTGACGTTCGAAAGTGCCTTATAATGGTCTAATTGAAATAAATTATTTGACTTTGACTTTACTATCAGTCAACCGAACTACTGGCCAATAAGTCCGCTTTTGTACCTTTTTGCATGTAGTATGAAATGTATGAATACTCGTAAACCAGGTATCTACCAGAGGGCAATGCTCATATACATAAATGTGAATGCATTTTAATCTAGTTTCAATCTGTCAAAAATGCCTCTAAATTTATTTATCTACATTTTTGACATTGATTGTCGTTGAGATGAGATCGCGAATAGATTAAAAAAAAAAATAGTTTTGACCCTGAATTAAAAACTAAAACCAAACCAATTATTTGTGGTTTAACTGAGAAGTTATCTGTAAAAATCCGATCGGATTATAAAATAAATTATCATGCGGATGTAAATTTGACCGTGCGTTATAAATTAGATAATAATATAATATTACATCGAAGTGAGGAAATATAATTATAGAACTTCTTTAGTAAACTCCAACTATTAGTTATCCTCATAAATAATAATAATATGTATTGTAAGGAAATACAGTACCTATGTAGGTATTCATTTAGGTACCACAATTTTGAATGAAACCATCGTGGGATGGATGTTTCCCGAAAGACGATTTCAATTCAATTTATAATTTGTGGTGACATTAATAGGAGCTTTATGCGTAAAATACTGACAAACACCATAGGTATATTTTCTTTAAAAAAAACATACAGCACACACAATGTGCGTCAGCGCAGAGCTATGAACTCATTGGTCATCGCAGCGTAATCTGACTGAATGGCTGATGTAATAACAAGTTACCGTCCACTGCTCCACTTGTTTACAAGAAGAACTCTAGGGCACTGCGCATGTAGCGATGTATGTGTGGTTATCTTTAGCCCGGTTTGTGGCAGACTTGCGTATTTCTTCAGCTATGATGTATTTAATAAAATATGAGCATTTGCCTAGGTACGCGGATAATAGGTACCTACGTTTTAGGCGGAAAAATACATTTAGTAATTAAATTAATAGAATATTCTAGTTATTTATTTAAAATAAAGTGAATGCCTAAAATACTATTAAAATGACGTAAATACATGAATAAACTAACCTCATCGCTAACGAGGTCCTCTTGATTTTCTAAAATCTTAACTACTAATAACGCCCAAAGGGTACCTTGTGGTTTTGTCAACGAAATGCATTGAAAAATATTCGAGTTTTTCATTAAAATTCGTGTCGGACGTGTTTCTATGAAAGCCCCAAGGCCGTATCGACCAAGGCCCGACGGTGTTTGAAACTGGCCTAGACACGCCACTCAGGGTCGCCGCACAGGTCCGGGGCTAAAAGCTCTAATTTTACTACACGCTAATAGTACTCGATAAAAGTTAACCCCAGAGTATCGTTGTTATCAGACGTTCTTGTCTACTGATTAACTTGACACGATAAGCGGATTTTCAATATTGCCGTTTATCGCTTCTCTTAGTAACAAGGAAACATTTAGGCAAGCTTTTTTTTTCGTTTTGGCCTTTCCCGTGTTGCCTTAACTTAAAAATGAAGACCTCCATCCAGCGCAATTAAGTAAGCCTGCACAAGACCTGTTATTTATCTATTCAGGTCACGTCCCATTTACTAAGGCCTCCTTGCCAGTCCTCGCAAGTTCTCACCCCACGATCTTCCTGTGTGTATCGATCGCCTTTGGTAATAGGATTTCTTTCTTGTACACACAGCTCCAGAGAAATCTCACCCGGAGATAGTGAGATTTCTCTGGAGCTGTGTGTACATAATCTTCTGGACCTAGGTACCTACAAAAAAAACTAGAATTTTAAGTGTTCCCACGTAGGTCTTTGATTATTAATACTTTACTTGGCCTAGTGTCCCACAGCCACAGGAGTCTAACATCCATCAAAAAGTCAGTGACTGCGGTATCGATTTCATATTACCTAACGTCGTGGACAGCGCTCATACATAATGAACCAATACCACTATGATCACATACGTTTTAAGTATATTAATGTCATTCAAATGATTAACTTTCACCATTCGTTCCTTTCTTGGTCAAAGTGAACGATATTCGTTCGCGTGTTGTAAAATATCTAAAATATACCTACATGTCAAGTACGCATTTCATTGTTGATGCTTTTGGGTAAGGTAGATGACCTAGCAAGGTTATAATTTAAAACTGATAATATTCTAAGTTGTATAAATGCAAATTTATAATGCACAGAATGTTTAAATTAAAGAACACAAAATATTGTGTATTTCCTGATGCTTATCATGTATTTTGGAAGTCATTAAATACAGCTACTACACAGGTTTTTTTTTTCATATTTCCGGAACAAACAATATTTATTGTTAGTGATAATGTTGTTTGGAGAACGGAAAGAACTTTTATAAAACAATCAATCCAAAAAAGTATAATTTCCATAAAATAGTTATACTCACTCAATGTAAACGTACCTACATAACGTGAAATAATAGAGACGACAATTTAATAGCTCATTACATAAACAGACACTGCCGATATCGCTATCCGCCAAACATCGAAAATTTTACGATTATCTTAAAAAAGTGATCGCATCGCTTCCTGACAATCTATCAGTTATGTGTATGTGTACTGTATCCAGAGAACGGAATCATTTAAACAAACATTGCAAAAAAAATAGGTACCTAATTATTTTCTAACCAGCACGCTTAGCATGACCACGCTGTCTACGGAAGAATAGACATACTGACAGGAAGAATATGCATACTGACAGGAAGAATAGACATACTGACAGGAAGAATAGACAAACTGTACTGACTTGTCTATTCTTGCTGTCAGTATGTCTATTCTTCCGTAGACATAGCGTGGTCATGCAACGCGTGCTGGCATTGATTATAATTCTGTAAGTAGGTAATTAACTCATGCAAATGAACATCTCATCATAAAAAATAATCTGGTATTTCTGCAAGGCTTTAACTGACAGTTACGAAGACCTTGAAATACCACGTTACAAACAAAAATGTAACCATAAAAAGCCGCGAACAAGAATTCCTTGAAAACACAGGAAAAGTTTATTAACATGTTGCGAAACTGCCTTAGTGAATAGCCGTTCAACTATTTGCGTACCGAGATCAAACATTGTGTTTAATACGGATGTACGCTGGCTAGCACTACCTGATGGATGGGTCGTCGTAAACTGTATATAACATAGACAAACTGTCATCTATGAACACTGGTCTGAAAGATATTCCTATACCCGCAGACGCCCGCAGACGCCTTTAGCGTAAACGTAAAAAATAATAATCCATGAGAATTGAGCACAGTACGCTGCCCCATTTATATTTTGTCATAAACATTGCAGCCCTCTGCGGAATACAAATTGTTAAAGAAGAAACGGTCGATACGACCAAATGAGATAAGGTTGTCTGAAGGTCGAATATCAGTTTCAGCCCAATGCGACCAAAGGACCCTAAAAGGTTTTATATGTTAATATGTAATAAAAGTATTCGGACACACCAAATGGCAGGCTTAACGCAAAATGATCATTGAGCTCGGAGTGGCTCGGATATAAAGGCAAGTTATGATAAAAACATTCTCACATGTAATGTAACCTTATTTTGTTTCGGTATACTGAATAACGTAAAACAATTGACATTATTGGCATACGAAGCGGAAACAGGTATACATTGGCTTTGTCAATCGTTTATCGTTGGCTGTATTGATGGCTTATTGAAGCTATCTTCAGTTTTGTATCACTTGTGGCCTGGTCAGTCTTTATTCACAAATCCTATCTACTTCAATCAAGTATGGCGCTGGTCATTTGCTGCCAATGTACTCTCATTAGTGTTGTGTTACCAAGCAAGCTGTATTCTCATACTAAACATTATTGTGATCAAAGATGATTCAAGTTCTTGAAGAACGCTGCACTGTCATTCGGTAACCGAGAAAGTGCAAACTTTCACTCAAGGTTGACTCGTATTTTTTTTTACAACGTATTAACAACATGCGTCATAATGATGGTCGTAAAGAACAATATGTTAATCTTTAAATAATTTATGACATGCCAGGAAGTCAATTATTGATTCCGTTCGAATACTCCGTATAAAATCATTATGATTTTCGGAAGTTGTTCGTGTCAGGTGATATTTGAATCGTGTTTTAAAAACTAGGAAGCCTCATGAGGCATTATATCAATCAACTAATACTTATCAAATATTCGTCATCGTCTTCGTGTTCACTATAATGTTATGGAACTTTCGTTTCTATAACATGAATACAGTTACTTTCCAATTCAACTAAATATTTACTTTCTGGCAGCCAGCCCAGACATCGGTGTGCGAATTAAAGACAAGTCTCAATAGCTGCTGAATGTCTGAACATTCAGGCATATTTTCTTCCTCATTTGTAAAGCTTATTTGTTTGTGAGCCAATCATAACACTGCGTACGTCGCGTCTGTGTGAACTATGTGCAAACAAAAACATCGGTTTGTCCGTTCGTAGTATGTTTTGATGCAATAGTGAAGACATTCACCAATTTGGCAACACTTGTAAATTAACACAGATAGTGACACCTAGTTGTACAAACCGTTTTATAAGTTTCAGCACATTTCCGTGTTTTTGTTGTCTATGATGTTGATAGAACTAGTTTGTGACGTCAATTCGCTACATTATCTTATCTGATTTGAATATCTACTTGGAGAGGCCTAAATATGGACACTTACGGACGGGCCAGAGTAGTCTGAAACCTGTTCCAGGAGGAAATACTTTCCTGTGATAAACTCACTAGGTAATTTTCGGAGAAGCCGATTCATTGTTATCCTGCCTTATACCAATCTGTTTCAGGTCAGCACAGCACGTCTTTCGGTTGCATACATATCAATTTTCCAACACATTTCCTTCTTACCCATATCAGGATTTACATAATTATTCCAAACCTGTTGTTTGGCCTGCGTTTTTTGTCATTACTTGATAATTTCATGGAATAAAGTGTACACAAAAAACCTCTTCTTTATTTAAGTGCTGTCGACTGTTGTCAACATTGACAGCCCAAAATAAGTTTGCAAAAATATTCAAAATGCAAATTTTACAAAAAAAATAATAATTTAAAAGACCTGTCTCAGATCCAACCTTCAATGTGAAGATTGTCACGTTTTTCCACAATTTTAAAAGTTGTAAATTTTGATTTCCTGCGATCAATCTCTCAGTATATCTTGTATCTACCTAATTGACAAGTACATCCCGTTTGAGATGAATAATAATTATCATTATCTATGCGAAATCTATGCTAGAATATATATCGACTAAATGGATGTCGACGCGGACAAAGTCACGTCTAGAAGCTTGTCTTAAATATCTCAACAAAGACCATTAATTATACCAGTTCTTTTGTGAGACAAAAATCCCACAGAAATGAAACACATTCGTTATCTTTTTTGGAAGTCTTTGTCCTTCAGTCAAAATATTATGCTGGGAGACGTAGTATACATCTTCAGTTACAAATACAATGCTGTTGATAAGCATTCGATATTCACTATATGACGTCATGGTTACCTGAGCTGAGTCAGTATTCAATTCATAAAACTCTTATCGAAATTCTTTCGTCGTAAAGCATTGAATATGTATTTTTAAACAATGTGTAATCTTTATCTTTGGAAAGGCCCATCTGGGCATAGAAATGTTTATTGCGACGAACCATTTCGCGGAAATTGAGTTTGCTGAGGGCATTAAACGCATACGTGGGAAAGTTATGTCGTACTGCCACGGCATTCCTTAGGAACTTACAGTTTTGTCTAGTGTTAAGGCGGTACCCTGAGCAAATAACCTTGAGCATTCGTTCCCTTTGCGCCGCGCAAGAGATACAGTAGCAAAATACGCTCAGATTTTAGAATTAAATCTTTATAAAATCACATTTTGGGATTTTGAAAAAAAAAAACTACCAAAATGTTCATTAATAAATTGCCTATCCATTAGTGTTAGTAAAAAATCGAATTAATGGTTACTTACCGAGGAGATGCATGTTTTCAATAATTATTTCTCATTTCTGTGGTTTCGTTGTGAGGAGATTAGTTAAATACTATACTTCGTAAACAAAAATCAGATCTACCATTTTGGAGTCAAGAATATGTAGAAATTTAATCAATTTTTTGTTTGTTGATATTTATTTTGGATATAGAGTAGTAAGGTCCGAAAAACTAAACAAAAAATGGCTAGCACTGCGTTTTGCACAGGGACGCGCCTTAAGGGACTTTCTTTGTCTGGACTTGGTAATCCAGCGCAAAAGCCATTGCTTTTACGATACCTTCAAGACTGCAACTCAATTTGAATACATTAATGTATGATCTATCTATCTTACTTAGCGATTTGGATCCGGATATAATTAATTAATGATACCAAATCGCACATTAAGGAAGAATGACGAAATCAATAACTTACAAAAAATGATGTCATTAACAAAATCTTTTAAGTTCATTACCAAAGTTCAAACCTGAGACTGAACTCGTCAAAACAAATTCATATTATTCAAACAACTAATTTAATGATAATTAATCATTTGTGACCGGATAAAATCATGTTTTAGTAATGTTTTATGCACATAAGAACAATAATAATTTGTGTTCATGTATTTTTATGTTCAGCAATATGTACTTCCTCATTTTAATGAAAATCCGAGGGTCGAATTATGTGATATACGTCAAATATGTGAACAGGTTCTTTAAGGAAGTCTGTCCTCTAACTCGGATCGACTTTCACCAGTTCTAAAGTAGGTTTAGGTGGATAAATATAGCATAGTTTAAACCTACAGTTTAAAAACTGATAAAAATAATCTAACTAACTATGTCTTTATCACAATGTCACGTAATTAATTACAGTTAAGAACTTTAGAAACGAATGAGTGAATAATTCATTAGTAAAATGTAATCTAATTATCAAACATCACGAGGCAGAGGGTGAAACTCGTTTTTAGTGAAACAGATTTAAATGATAATTGGTAAAAACTAGCATCAGTTAAATAACTGCTAGGGGAGTTGTCTTATTTTTATTTAAATAGAGAGTTAATAATACCAGTAGAACATTAAATGTTTGTCTTATCTTTATATTTTTGCTTTCAACGCAACCTGCGTGATGTTACATCGCGACTTACAGTTTGTTACCATGCATACTACGTCTGTCCATTAAACATAATTATAGCCCATAGCTATTCTCTACTAGACGTCTTAAAACACATAAACGTTTTCCTCTAAACTTAAATATTGCAGAATTAATTCTGGAAACGATAATCAATCCAAGACTCGAAACAAAGGGAGTAACTCCGAATACAAACGATGCTATTTCACGACAAGTGGCGAACATCATACGAAAATCAATTGATTGCAACAATGTAGCGCCAATTGTTACCATACGTGCCACTAGATATTAACCAGAGGGTTCAAGGTGAACTTTAGCTCTGATAAATGGATAGTAACTCAATCTGTCCAGCACTAATATACAAAAACAATTGCTTGAAATTTACGTCATCACAAACGCAAGGCAAACGCAGGAACTGATAGCATGCTTGTGCCATACAATGGCTCTGATTCACACAGTTAGCTACATCTAATTGGTATTTACAAGTCACAAGGATAATATTATCACTTATAGGGTGCCAACGGTTACTGTTTATGAGTCAATGCTGACAATTAAATATGTCAACATAAGTAATAGGTAACTCGAACCGCCTATGCTTGGCAGGGCACATGTGCGGTGCGGTGCGATCTACTGGTGTGGCGACATCGCGACATGTCAAAACATCGAGATTGCTACTTATTTTTAAGTATAATATAAAAGTACTAAACATATAAAACATATAAACCTTCTAGTATAAATTGTCTGACGGTGAAAATCGCATATAACTCCATTGTGTAGTTTTGAAGAACTAAGCGGTCAAACATAAATACGAAAAGCAATTTTATTTCATACTATTTCTAAGTTTGGCTAGCTCCAGTAGAAATTACATACAGTACCATATTTCCAGTAAATAGTAAAATAATAACTTTAAAAGGACTTTTTTCTCTTAAACAGATTACTGTTAACGTCCAATCCATGCAGCTTTCATGTAGTCTAAACGAAGCTATTGTTGGACCCAGGTCAAGTTCCGCTTGGAAACTAGGACTCGTGTGACGTCATCATTGCATGCATGTACGCTAAATATAGCACCGAGAACACAAAGTAATCTCACCCGGTGACCCAGATAAGTGTCGTTCACAATGCCCTTGGGGGTGCAAAAACTGTTTGATATCCGGAAAATTAAACTGCAATATTCACATCCTAAGCTAAAAGTATTCAAACGGGCATTATGTTCGTACATCAAACAAACTTGAAAGAGAGCTGCCAAGTGGATCGCGAGTCGCGACTGTTGACATGACATTTCTACGACTCACTGTAGGAGTTTAAAACAAACCTACTTCTTACAAAAGAAACCTCTTAAAAATTACAGCTCAAAAATAAAGCATTACATGTCTGCAGAATCCTTCATTTTTAAACCTGAAGTGTAATTTAAGCAATTAAGGAATTCTAGATAATTCTACAAAAATAAACGGTTTGCTCAGTATCAAAAGGCGACTTTGCCATTCATAACCAGTTTATATTAGGGTAACAAAAACTGATTTAGCATACCTACCCGTGAAGTTGAAGAGCTTAAACAATGTCTGTCTGTATGTCAAGATGATAATGTTTCAATTGGAAAGAAGAAAATTAAACTTTCATTCATTCCACCAAACGGAAAAGTTTTCTCTTATGCAGATGACACAGCACTTGTATTTCAGGGAGAGACTTGGGCCGAAACGCGCTCTTTTGCTGAAATGGGCCTCCACCAAATATCAAAATGGCTAAAATTAAACCTCCTAACCCTAAATGTCAACAAATCAAAGTATATAACATTCTCAATAAATAAATCTACACAACCAAATAATAATTTCTCCCTTAAAGTACATATTTGTAACAGTGATGGCTTAATGACTTGTCTCTGTCCACCCCTTCAGAGAACCAATAATATTAGGTACCTCGGCGTCCAACTCGATGATACACTCTCCTGGAATGCTCACCTGGGCCTTCTATCAGCAAGAATACGCAAGACGATTTTGGATATTTAAAAAACTACGAAATATAGTCAAACCATCCTTACTCAAAACCGTCTATTACGCTCTAGTCCAGTCGATCATACAGTACTGTATACCGGCGTGGGGTGGAGCGTGCAAGACAAAAATAATTCTAGTCGAACGAGCACAGAGATCGTTGCTTAAGGTTATGCTAAGAAAACCTTATCTGCACCCAACACACACACTTTACAAAGAATCAGAAATTCTGGCGGTAAGACAGTTATTTGTCTTGCACACTATACTCCGCAAACACAAAGAGTTAAAGTATGATCCAAAGTTAAACTACTCCTCACGTAGAAGAAACAGGATTTGCGATTCCATCGCACATCACACAGCCTTCTTCAGGAGACAATCGTTATTTCTCGCTCCTTACCTTTATAACAAAATTAACTCCCTTTTAAATATATATCCCAAAAATTTTAAGGTATGTAAAGGGATGATTAAAACTTACTTATTAAACTTAAACTACATAGCCACCGAATCTCTCATAACCATTGTTAAGTAAGCACTTCACCACACTAACGCTTAAACACGCAAACACACACACACGTGCACATACACACACTCACTCACCGCCCAATACACCCCCACACTAACACTCACACACACACACCACACACACACATACACACCACACACATACACACCACACACATACACACACACACACACACACACACACACACACACACACACACACACACACACACACAAACATGATCCCCGTCCACCTCTTATGTGTTTATACAAAGATTTCATATCTTTCCGTAGGCGAGTGACCTGGAGTCCTGAAATACAGGGTTTCCCTAGTTTAGGCTCCAGTCCACCCTTGAATTGTCGGCACGTTTGTATAAAATTGTATTTTACATTTGTGGTGGAAAATAAAGGCATTTTTTTTTTTTTTTTTTTTAACTTAAAGAAGTGACGTCGACGGTGCTAATTGTGGTAGGCTTGAAATATATCATGCCAATGCAGCAGCTGCGGTTGCAACGAGTTTCCGTTAGCCAATCCGAAGTGGCCGAAAACACAAAGTACCTAAGGCTGCGGCGCGCTAATCTTTATATTTTGTGCCGAAAAGGTGCTAGACTGCTAGTGGATGAGGATTAACCAGCCAAGCTGCATAAGAGTTCTACTTAGTGCTAATCGAAGCAACTTTTTTTAGCTGTAATCTTTTGGCCGATTTTAGTCCCCGAGTACCCAAGACTTATTCTCTTTGCTGAGTACAGTATGGTAGTACAGTCAACAGCAAAAGTAGATGATCAAAATCAGAAATTCAATACTAATGAACGGAGTTCGCGTCAGAACTGTGTGGCGTCGAAGTGATTTAAAAGTATGTGAACTGTTCACATACTTTTAAATCACTTCGACGCCACACAGTTCTGACGCGAACTCCGGCGTCGAAATGATTCAAAAGTATGTGATTGTCACACACATACTTTTGAATCACTTCGACGCAACACAGTTCTGACGCGAACTCCGTTCATTAGTATTAAATTTTAATCATCTACTCTTGCTGTTGACTGTACAGTCAACAGCAAAAGTAGATGATCAAAATCAGAAATTCAATACTAATTTACTATCACTAATTTATATAATTTATTACTAGTTTTTATATTAAAAGTATGTGATTGTCACACACATACTTTTGAATCACTTCGACGCCACACAGTTCTGACGCGAACTCCGTTCATTAGTGTTGAATTTCTGATTTTGATCATCTACTTTTGCTGTTGACTGTACCATTGAGTAATAATTTCAGGACATTTTTGTAAAAAAATTGCAAATTTCGATTTTTCATCATCATCATCATCTTGTCAACCTTTACGCGCCCTAGCTCAGCTAGGCATAGGCCTCCCCCAAGAGGGGTTCAGCCGTAATCGCCATGCTTTGCCGATGCATGTTGGCGATCGTAGTAGGTGTTATGGTACTCAAAAGGACGCTGCAGTCCATCCTCTGGAATTTCGATTTTTAGGTGCTTCGAAATCAATACATAGATAATAATCAATTGAGATGGCAAAACGTCACATTTACTATTGCCATATAAAATGTAAGGAGAAATCGCGTTTTGACAGCACATAAAAATTATGTCAATTTATTGGTGGGGTTACTGCCCAATTGTTACACACTAGTACTCACCATTGCAGTGCTCTGGATGGACTTTGCAGGTCCATTGTAGGCGCAGTTTGTTGGTCTTGCTGAATCGGAAGAACACACGCCATACCAAATGCAGTGGCCTTCCGCCGATGCCGAAGGAATCTGCAACAAAAATATTACATAGTTGAAAAAGCCATCTACATTTATGATAGAACAAAGTTTTTGTAAGTATTACAACTACAACGTGATCAGAAAACTGGTTTCCTTTATTATTAGAAGTTGTATAACATGACCATTTACATTTGCAACGTTTTATGTATGCTAGTGTTATTTTGCTTTTATGTTTTTAAAATTGTGCAAGACAATTCGTTTTTAGACGAATCGCCAATCTATGTAGGTTTAGATTACAATACAAACTACTGAGAACTTATGGCTTATGATTACGGTAAGTATCGTTTAAAAACTTGATCTTTAGAAATGTGATACTGGCATCGAAGTTTGAAAGAAAACGATGTAAGGAAACCCTTTGGATCTTCTAGATGGTTACGACTACCTGTCTTCAATACCTGTTTTCTATTTGCAATCTCAAAGACTATAAGGTGACACGCGAATGACGTACGTTAGCGTCTTCTTAGTAATACGTGCTAGTAATTGGGTAATATATCTTTGGAGAGATGTATCAAACCACTGCAGAATATAGCTAATGAAGGTTTTGTTAATTACTAGAGAGGGTATAAGTGTCTTTTACGCAGTACACGTCTACATAAACTAGTTTTAAAGATCAGCACAAAACTGGTATGATCAGGTTTCGTATATATGTGTAACGATAGACAAGCTATGTATGCCAACAAATCGCGTGTTTCGCGAAATGAATGAACGGAAATATATCTAACTAATCAATAATTTTATTTACCGTAATGTTGAAAACCACACGAAGTTGGCTTACTATACAATATAGGTATTCCTAAACACGTGTAAAATGATTACCGTAATTATTTTCTTTTGTTTACTGTTTTGCTAACTAATATTAATTAAATAAAGAGCATGAATCATTTGTTAGTGACCCGTTCTTGTTATTATAATAATACAATTATTTATAGATACCTATAGCTTGCAGGATGGACAAAGATCTTATACACTACAAACGGTAATGGATGTATTAGATGTGATAAGAGTGTACAGTCAGCAAAAGAGATAAGTATCCATGTCGTCGGGAATAATTGAAGATTTCTTAGAAACCAATGGGGGCTTTCAAATGAAATTTTATTAAATCATTGAACTGTTTATTCTCTATTAATTGCATTTTATTTTATTCATAAACACCTATCGGTTTCTAAGTAAACTTCAACTGTTTCCGGCGACATGGATACTTATCTCCTTTGGTGACCGTACATCGATAAGAAGCTAACATGCGTGATCACATCCTATTAACATAAATTGAAAAAGGAATTTTTATCACTCTGTATCATCGTCGACAAAAGAGTTCGCATTTCGCCTAATAGTGTCTTCGCTATGTAATTTGTTATTCATCATAATGTTATGATTTAATCCACACGGCGACACGGCTCCAATGGTTAGCAATGACAGTTTTTAAAATGCACGTAACCATAAGTAAGATATTCCACAAGAGGTAAGTTTCCCATACCATGGTGGTGTTGCCAAGCATGCATTAGCAAGGGAATGTAGCTATGAATGTATGAAACACGTCGCTAAAAATAACTTGTAAATGTTGTTCTGGAACCGCGTCATGCATTCACGATAAACAAACATAAGTATTTACTAACGTTTGTGATATAAGATCACTTTGTAGTGAGAATTAGAAATAAATTATTCAAGTAGTACTTGGCTTTGCAATCGTTTTCTGATGATTATTTGAGGAAATTATAAAGATTATTAACTTTTCATCAGGTGGACCAGGTGAGATCCAAAGCAAGCATCTCTTTGCTAAGCGTGTAACTTAGAAAAGACTTTACAAAGTCCAGTAGATCAGGGAAGAATTATGACGTCCAACGACGCAAAGGCGCAAACGTCAATAAATTGAATATCAATATATTTGTAATTCAATTGAATTGAACGGATGTCGATGATGACGTTGGAATATCATTCAAAGGACAGCCATATGGGGCATGGAAATAGTAAGGAGCGGGCCCGTTGCAAATTACAATGATATTGACAATATTAATGTTTATAAATGAGATGAGAGTTGAGCTGTTAGCAGAAACGAGAATAACACACATTGAAATGCCTATGCAGACTGTTGGGAATCGAACCCAACACATCCACAGCACGCGCAGGCAACGTGACCCACCTACGCGTCATCGTCATCGGCGAGCGAGCTGAGGTGCGGCGCGGGGAGCCGGCCCGACCGCCGACCACTCGCTTCCTCGGACACCATCGCGAACGGACGACACTCTTAAACCGAAACTTTAATTACTTTTATGTTTGTTCGGGTCAGCTGTAACCTTCCGAATCTAACCGGCAATATACCAAGCCTTCACTATACAGTCCACTTTCATTTCTCTCCAACGAGCATATCTAACATTGGTCCTTCGAGCCGGATCCTCCAAACAAAACCAACAAACGAACCGGTGCACTTTCAGTTGTCGAACTTAAAAACTCTTTAAATTGAATATTGCACAAAGTTCAGTTGGATATGTTTCCTGATGAATATGCTATTCTTAAAACGACGAAAGCTTTGCAAAAAAAAATAGAATCAGTTCCTTGTCCCCATTTCTGGATCCCAATAACCTGTTACGTGTCGGTGGTAGATTGGACAATTCCCCATACACGTACGATACAAAGCATCCCATCTTGTTGTGCAGCAAGCACCATTTTACTAAGATACTCTTTGAGCATCTACATTTAAAATATTTACATGCTGGTCCCCAGCTCTTATTAGCAAACGCTAGGCGAACTTATTGGCCCTTGGGCGGCAGAAGCCTAGCCAAAGCCATCGTAAACAAATGTGTCCGATGTTGTCGGTACAAAGCGGAATCTGTGCAACCCATTATGGGACAGCTACCGACAAATCGAACTGAGTTAGAGTACCCTTTCTTGCATTGTAGTGTTGATTACGCAGGGCCAGTGATGATAGCGGACAAGAAGGGCAGAGGTTGCAGACTTATCAAATCGTTCTTGGCAATCTTCATCTGTAACTCGACAAAAGCCTGTCACATCGAGCTCGTTACTGCACTATCGAGTGAAGCTTATTTAGCCGCTCTTAATCGTTTTGTGTCACGTCGGGGGAAACCGCAAAGTATTACATCCGACAACGGCACTAACTTTGTCGGCACTTACAATGAGCTATCAAAGTTTCTTGTACAGTCAGACCTTGAGGGTCACTTATCTCAAGAAGGTATTGAATTTAAATTCGTACCTGCATATAGCCCCCACTTCAACGGCTTAGCCGAGGCAGCTGTTCGTTCCACAAAACACCATCTCAAAAGGTTATTACAATCCACTCATCTTACCTACGAGGAAATGGCTACGTGCCTTACTCAAATAGAAGCTGTTTTAAACTCCCGTCCTCTTACTCCTCTATCCTCAGAACCCCTTGACTTTTCCGCTCTGACACCTGCTCATTTCCTAATTGGACGGCCACTTAATGCTATTCCTCATCCACAGGTCTCTGATTACAATATTAATCGCCTGGAGCGCTTCAAGAGGATCGAGCACATCAAACAGCATTTTTGGCAGCGTTTTTCCCTCGAATACGTTGCTCTACTGCAGCAGAAGGTGAAGTGGCGCTCTTCGACGACGGAGCTGAAATTAGGCTCTCTTGTTGTCATAAAGGACAGAGCTCTTCCTCCTTTACTCTGGTCCTTAGGAAGAGTCACCCAGGTTTACCCTGGCAGCGACGGTATATCGAGAGTCGCAGAGGTAAAGACAAAGAGGGGCACCATAAGGAGAGCCTTCAATAATATCTGCCCACTTCCAGATTGTTGAAGTCTCCGCTTCAACCCGGGCAGCATGTTGGGAATCGAACCCAACACATCCACAGCACGCGCAGGCAACGTGACCCACCTATGCGTCATCGTCATCGGCGAGCGAGCTGAGGTGCGGCGCGGGGAGCCGGCCCGACCGCCGACCACTCGCTTCCTCGGACACCATCGCGAACGGACGACACTCTTAAACCGAAACTTTAATTACTTTTATGTTTGTTCGGGTCAGCTGTAACCTTCCGAATCTAACCGGCAATATACCAAGCCTTCACTATACAGTCCACTTTCATTTCTCTCCAACGAGCATATCTAACACAGACTGTAACCTAAACCAAAGTAGTTTAGACCACATTTTATTGAGCCGTTATACGCGGTTGTTTGAAGGTGGGCTAGAGTGGCACGAATAACTACCAGCAACCAAATTATTGAACACTGAACATGACATTTGGATTGATTAGCAAATCCAGAGTCTACAAAAAAACATTCTTTTATCGACTTCGATGAATAAAACGGAACGGTTTCTCATTACTTAAACATACAGATCTAAAATGGTCGGTAAGCAAATTAAATTTTAAGATTTTGGGTCGCCTCCATACATATAACATTGACTTCAGGATTCAAAATCAGTATTAATATTTAAGACATAATAGACTTTTAAAATTGAAAAGCAAATTCTGACCCAAAATCATGTTTTTTGCCCCAGCCAACTGAATATAACGGTGGAATAAAAAGAAGTTGAAAAATAATGAATAATTCAGACGGGTATTCAGAAATAAATATTTCAACAATAACAATTTCAAGTAGGCAAATATTTTATCAACGTCATGCAAGTAAATTTAAGTAAGGTCTTGAATAAAAAAACAAGCTTTTAGTTCAAAACAAATCTGCAGTGCGTAATTTATAACATCAAGGAGCTATCATTTTCTTGTATCAAATCAATCTTCTTAAATAATTTTCAAAGAAAGAAGAAACAGCTCAGGATTTTCAAGAATTTCAGTCTACAAAATCTTCTCGCCGACTTTAAAAGGAATTTGTGCCATAATTGGAAATGAAAAAGGACGATCGCGTAAACGCCGACTTCGCGCGTCTCGCAAAGTTTTGCTTTCTTCGGCATAACAATCAAGTTGCTATTCATTCGCATAAGAATACAAACAACCTCAGGTTCTTTGACCTTTAAGTAACTGGCCTTAATACAGGTTACTGCCAAATTCAGCTCTTTCAACTTTCAAGTTATTGAAAGATTCAAGCCTTTACTCAAAACCTTTTACATAGAAAGGTTCAAAGGCCTCTGCTCAGTATTTTTTGATAAATGTTTACGTTACGTCCACAATCATGTTTCTTTGAATGTGCTCTAGATAACCACGTTTACACAAAGGCGCTAGATGTTTCCTTGGCCCTCGTTAATCATTTAGCTTATCAAAATTCAATAGATTCTTTATAAATCACGCAATATTCAGAAACCTGCAAACGTTTCTAAAAAGATGAACTCCTAATGTATTGAAACGTATCATTACAGATATAGACTGAACTTGTAAATTGGGAGTTCGCTATGAACTAAATTAGAACACAGTGTTATTTAATGAAGTTAACGTCTGCGGTCTGCGCTAAATGTATTCAATGTAAAACATGGGAGCAATACAGTATATAATGGCAAAAACCGATCACTAAATACATTCTGTCATGAAAGTACCGGGAACGAAACATTTAAAAAGCTCATTTTGACGGATTGTTGCCGCTCGACTAGTACCGAAGAAGTTGCTGAAGATTTGTTAGAAAGAGTCAGTTCCGACCCCACATTCATAAAACGCATTGTTACTGGTGACGAGACATGGGTTTACGAGTTTGACATGCAAACCAGTCAACACGAATCGGAATGGCGCCTTCCTAACTAAAAAAAGAGGTTGTAAAAGAAAATTCGCGGATACTACTGAAGTTAATTCCTAAAAATACGTCTAAAAATGTTTTGATTTTTGGATTATTCGTTGGCGTTAGTGTATTATTACGGAATGGACCTACTTTGAAGGCGATATAATTAAAACATATTTGTTTAATATATATTTTGTTTTTTATTGAATAATTTCCGGAACTTTCTTTATACAGTAGTACAGTATATTCTTACTTCGAATCAACGAGTACTTGGTGGGATGAGACAAGATAGGTAGTGTTACTACCTAAGCAAGCTCTACTATTAGCAGTGGCGTGCGGTTCATACAGGCAAATAGTCATTGCCTACCTTACAAAATGCTTACTACTATCGAAATAAAATACTACTACTATTTTATTTTGATAACAAATATTTTATGCACGAGTAATTACCATCATTATACCAAAAACGAAAAATAGAAAATCTTAAATCAGCTTCACCTATCGAGTAACGGTGGAATCATGAAGTCTCATTGATACCTTCGCGCATTTCGACCATAATCGCTTCGCGCTGCACCAGCGCCGCACCCGCCAACGGAAAGGCACAAAGTCAAAGTCTCTGGATGATTGTATGTGTGCGTCGTGACAGACACGTATTTACGTGCCTACAATGGTGTGACTTTTCTATAAATACTTGGCACACATTGAGACAAATAACGCACACAAACGTCAAAAGTAGACATTGCCTTTTTTAACTTTTACTTACACTTTCGACAATTGGGTTGTTGACACCATTAACCAATCATTCCAAAATACAACATATCTTTTATTACACTTTATTTTAGCCCGGAAAATCCGATTAATTTTCAATTCACTGTAAAATTCGATTTTAAGTTTCTTTGAAATCATTGAATAGTTAGTCAATTGAATTGGTAAAAAAGTGACGTCACAGGCCGCGTCATAAAAAAATCTATGGAGGAATCTCGTTTTGATTGGTGGTCAATTGATTGGTGGTTTCAAATAGCCAATTGCGGGGTCTTAAAACCGAAGTTGGCTACACAAGGATCTGCGACTATTTTAAAAAGTAGCATATTTGGGTTATATTAGCGCTAAATGAAGCACTATTAGTTTTTATAGTATTATTTTTTTTATTTTTACGTGAGTTATGATGAGCGGCCATTGTTGATATAATTTTATTCTAGTATCTATATTTACGATTTTAACGTTGATAATAGGTGAAAGATGGGTGATAATAGGTGTGTGTGTACAGAAAATTTTAAATGATGCGTATTCAAAACTCTTTTAGTGATAAAAATATCGACGAACCAAAACAAACAAACAGTAGGTACCTAGGTGTCTTTGTTTGGTGAGTAAGCTTTTAAAAATTTCTGCCTACCCTGTCTCAAAACCCTGTGCACGCCCCTGACTATTAGCCTTTTGATGAGTTACGAACGGTTTTCAGTCTAACTGAAACCTGTACAATGTATAGGACATAACTGCCGAAGGCCTATCGATCCTTACCGACTGTGGTTTGAGTCATTGACACATTAAAGTCTCGCCTTTATAATGGCTTCTGGGCGGTCGATATCTATTACTCAATTAAGAACTTGACCAACAATACGTTTGAGACCCTTTTAATAGTTTATAAATTATCGTGAACTTCTTGCGTTTCCTACTCTACTACCCTACTTATAGGTTAACCACTAATGTAATCCAGGTTTTCGAACCGAAAGGTAAACGGTAAATCACAATAAACCAGTGTGAACTGAGATGTGATTGCACGCTGAGAGTGAGTCAGCTTCCGTGACAACAAGCTGTACTACCTATTACCGACTGACTCAGTTGTTATGGGCGGTTTTCGACTTCCTGCTGAAACTGATATAAACTTGTCAATCTACTGCTATAAATTAACTTACGCAAATATTTTTGAGCCTCATTCGTTAATTTTTTAACAATTGGATTATTTGTTTGGCTTCTGTCTATTCACGTGTCATTGTATTGTGGTCTCTGATCAATATTTACTGCTTATTCTTCGACTAAACATGGCTTTGCGTCAAAAATACACCCTTAGTTTAATTACATAAAAGCTTAAACTGTAGGAAGGATTGACACAGCTCCGTATTTACTACAGCCCCTAGTTGTCATTGCTAAATCATGCTAAATAAAACTTAAACCTTTTTGTAATAAGGGTTGTTTTACCACAAAGTTGCATTTGTAATTAAATCCTGCAGTTGTTAAACTTGAATCAGGACTTTCCGGTTTCGCAAGTGAGTCATTGCGTGATCATGACGTACTTGGGGCTTTGTGTATTTTAATAATGTCTGGTCTGTTGATAAATAATTCTTCCTTTACAGAGACGCGACAGATCAGAAATATTTTATTAATATAATTAATTAATTAATCCAGTTTGAACAAACAAGGAAAACTTTGAAGCCTATTAAAAATCTGAATATAATATAAACAAAATATATATAAAATAAACACTTTAGTGCCTATTCTAATTCGGTGAACAGCGGGTTCTGTTATTCCCTACAAATAAATTGACATTACTTATTTTTTTCCGAATTCATGATACAATATTATTTCCATGTATCGGCAGGGAGTGGGAACTCTGGGTGTTAGATATTAATTATTATGATTTATAAATAGAACGTTAACTGCGATTTTCCGATAAAAAAAATATTGTCCTTGCAATTTTTTTGCGTAATTTGCAGTGAGGTCGATCTGTGACCTCCAGTTAGATTGTCATCATTGTGTTCGCAACCAGTGTGAGTTACGATGCGCTTACGGACATTGGTAGAATTTACCGAAGATATTAAAATAACTTAAGGGCGCACCGAGCTTCTGGCGCTAATCGATTTTAGGTATTCTATGCGCTCCGTGTATGTGTGCGTAAGGCACACAACGCGCCGCCGCGCCGCACGCGACACTCCGTGCGTCGATCGACTAGCGAGGGTGCTACAGTATTTACGAATTATAATGCTGGCACTTCACATGGCGTATTTGGGCAAATATTCGCCTTATTTGGATAATACAAAATCGACTATATTTCAATGCGCATAGGGTACATTTTGTATTATCCAAATAAGGCGAATATTTGCACAAATACGTCATGTAAAGTGCCGGCATAACACCAATAACGATTTCAAATATCTACTTTTATTAAAAAAATATTTAAACAATTAAATACTAGTTTAATAATTACTATTTATCTTACTACTTATTATTTTAATAATTTACTGTGGGTAAGTAAGTAGGCACCTATCCTAGGTACTTTCTAGGTAAGTACCCATATAGTAATCGAATAATACTTACCTAATTACATTTTATGATAGTATAGGTATATTCTAAGTACAATAGAAACTCTAAAAAGTGAACTCAATAATGTAAAATAATAGAACAGCTAAGTAAATAGGGTAAACATCTCAGTAGTCGACCCTTTATTTTCAAATTCAAAAATATTTATTCTATAATGTAATTTCAATACTTTTTAAATGTCAAACCAGAACTTAAAAAAAATTTACATAGATGACGTAATTAATTCAAATTTTAATTTAATTTCTTCACCAAAACTAATTTATCTAATATAACTAAAAATTAATTTAATTTCTTCACCAAAAATTATACACAGATGACGTATTAGTTTCTTAATTTTTGGAGGATTGGCGCAATTAGTGTAGGTAGGGTATGTAGGCTCAGACCAATTAAAAGTATAGACGGAACATAGCGCTCATAAAAGTGTGGCAAGTAATATGAAGACGATTCGGTGATCGGATTCGGATCGGATTCGGTGAATCTTTTCTGTGGCTCGGTAGTCTGCCGCGCCGGCGCCGCGAGTGATTGAGAGCGCATGACGTAGTTTTGGTAAAATGAAAATTGCGAAATTATGCCGTCGCGTGCCAGTCATAAACCGCTGCAAAAAAATTCACGTTTTCTAAATAAGTATAAAGGGATTACTTTTCACAAGTAGGTAACGGATTTTCTGCATAGTTTAAACAAAATCGCAAAAGTAGGTATTTAAATATTTATTTTATTAAAAAAAAACATTTCTCCACTTTAGGAATTACTCCTGTGTCGTTTACAAACATATAAACTCACATACACAAACAGCCAGACCCGGAACAACTATCTGTAGGCCATACAAATATTTGTTCAGTGCGGGAATAGTATCCACGACACGCAGTGCAGCAGTCGATCGCTCAACCACTGCGCCAACCGTGTCGTCGAAAAATATATCATTAGGTACACATACGGTGTGCGTTTCGACCGTGCGGCCACGGCGATATTTCGAAAAAAGAACTATTCCAAGATGATGTACAATTTTGTGGAAGCTGATTCCCAAAACCATAAATTTGTCAAAGTTATGGTTACAAAGTTATAAGGGTTTGAACGTGGCCGCGCCATTGAAACGCAGAGAACCGCGCGGCCACGGAGATCTTTAAAACTAAGCGTAGCAGAGACCTGAAATTCAGGTAAATAACAGATAGAATTTGTAAAAAAAAAGTAAAAATACAGAAAAAAATCTTAGGTTTTATACTTTAGGAGCTGCAAGACAAAACCCCCATGGCCGCGCCATTGAAACGGTGAATAACACGTTATCGCCGATATCACGCTGAAAATGCATCGCAGACGTCTGAAATTCATTGTAAAATCTAGATTTGAATTTGTCGAAATTTGAAAAAATACATCAAAATATCCTAGGTTTATATTTTCGGACCTGTAAGACTAAAAAACCCCATGGCCGCGCCATTGAAACGGTGGAAAACACGTTATCGCCGATATCTCGCTGAAAAAGCCTCGCAGAGGTCTGAAGTTTTTTGTAAAACCTAGATTTGAATTTGTCGAAAATGGAACTAAGTTATGATTATCTATCGAAAAAATCAAGGGTTAGCAAGATCTTTTTCTGTAAACAACACCAACATGGGGTTTTTGTCTTGCAGCTCCTAAACCTAGGATTTTTTTCTGTAATTTTAATTTTTTTTACAAATTCAATCTGTTATTTACCTGAATTTCAGGTCTCTGCTACGCTTAGTTTTAAAGATCTGCGTGGCCGCGCGGTTCTCGGCGTTTCAATGACGCGGCCACGATCAAACCCTTATAACTTTTTAACCATATCTTCGACAAATTTATGGTTTTGGGAATCAACTTTTACAAAATTTTACATAATCTTGGAATAGTTTTTTTTTCGAAATATTGCCGTGGCCGCGCGGTCGAACCGCACACCACTTACAAAGTCACAGTATTATTATGGTTCACCCTTGTTTGGTCGAACAATGTTTGATACAATATTACTAAATCGAACAACGTTTAAGAAAATCATCACTTAGTATAATATCGTTTGACAGAATTTTCAGTTCGTCGAATATTTATTTGCTATAACAACATTTGTGCTAATGATCAAAAGGTATAATGTTCATTTCATGTAATGTTCAGATGGTATAACATGTATTTTATCGAATATTCAATTGGTGTAAAGTAATGCAGAAAAAAATATATAACTATAAATCGAAACGGGTAGATTAGGTTAAGTGGTGACGACACAACGCGCGAAGGCGAGCGAGCGCAGCGAGCGTGCCGCGTCAGCGGCCGCCTAGCGCCAGATGTCCTCAATTGCGTAGCAAATTATATTTAGACATTTGTTTTGGCATAAATTAAATTCACATAATGTTACTAGGCATAATGTGCAAATCTATTGTGCCACGCTAAATCAATGTCTTCAAATAACAATAAGGTGTTGTACAAAAGTTAGTGACAGAAACGAATCGTTGCAAACCCGACTCCACGTAGTCTTGTCTGCCCTACTCCTAGAGTGTAATCTAAGCCCGCGTAGGCGCGGAGGGGCAAGGCGGCCCGCGGGCTGAGGAGCAGGTAAAAGCGTAAAACACATCTGCGACGATAAGCTCGCGTGGGACCGCCGGAGCCCCGCAGCGCCGGAGCCGTGACAGAAACCATGCCTGCTGCATGTTTGCTTGCATGCTGCATGCTTGCTTGCATGCTGCATGCTTGCCGCATGCTTGCCGCATGCTTGCTGCATGCTTGCTTACATTCTGCATGCTTGCTTGCTGCATGCATGGTGTATGCTTGTTTACATGTTTGCGTGGTTACTGCATGCATGGTAAAAATATGTTTTAATATCATTATGCGTAAATCATTTATGCTTTAGAATGTTAACCTTAATCATTATTATGATTAGAAAAATTATGCGTAAACTGTTATACGTAAATAATGTTATTGCGAAAATATGATTAGGCTAATAGTAATTATTAATGAACTAAATATTCGATACGACCTTTCGACTAAATCATTATTAGTCTAGTGAAACATTAGTTTAAATAAAATTAGTGCATTTGAAAATTCGGTGAAATGAAATTTGTTCAAATGAAATTAGTTCAAATTAATAATTATGCTAAATAAAAATTTACCAATGAATTATTCGGTCAAATGAATAATTCTACGAAATGACTTTATTGCAACTAAAATTCGCCGAAGTGATTTTCGACGAAACATTGTTCGACCAAACAAGGGTGAACCTATTATTATTGTCTTCAAAATGCTCTGTTTCTCTTTCTATACTAGCCGACAGTGAAATGCCAACAACTGGTACATTTACCCTATAATTAGAAAAAAGATACAGAGAACGATTCAATTTAGCGAATTTGCCCACCCGTGGTGTATTGTTGAAATATCGTAAATAGTACTTAGTTATGTTGTTAGTACGTAGGTACAGACACCAGCCCATCAAGCCGTACCTAATTGACAAATTTTCCTAATATAATATGATATGAATATGAACCTTATTCTTTTGTAATCAAGTTCAAAATCTATTAAAGTTTGACAGATTGTTGTGGCTTGATGTGCTCAGTGCTGACCTCAGTACCTAACCGAGTACTTAGGTACGAAACAACAGGAGTATTCTCTTTGAGTTCAAAATTCTCAGCCTGTAGACGTCTTGCTCTAGAAAGATACATTTTGGCTAGTGATCGATGAATCGATGATTTTGGCTGAGCGATTGACTGCTGCGCAGCGTGTTGCGGGTTCGATTCCCGCCCAGGGTAAATATTTGTGTGATGTTCATTTGTGTTTTCCTTGTGTTTGGGTGTTGTTTATCTATATAAGCATGCTTTTGAAAAAAATTTTGTGTATTTATATCAGCTGTCTGACACCCATACTACAGGGTCTCTCTCAGGTTTGGGGTCAGATGGCCATGTGTGAAATGACCCTACATATTATTATTATTTTTTTTAAATTGTTTATAATACATCCCATTAAAAAAATAACGTACCACCCTGTAACGCAATCAGATACGAGTTTTACTTAAATTATTTTTTCATTGTAAGCGAATAGAATTCTGTTTTCGCCAACCAATTCTTTTCCTTGTTTACTTTGTTCTCCATTTAAAATAAATTGAATTAACATAAAATTCTTCGTTCTATTTTTAAAACCGTGCGTAAGCGTAAGCGACACAAGCTCCCCGTCTGATGGCCGAAGCAAGACTAAAGCGGACAGGAGGGAAGCGTGGCGGCTCTAGTTAGAATGGGTAGAACACGAGTTAATTTAGGTATTTCCTTCGTATTATTAAAACAAATACACATTTTGAAAAAGTAAAACAATTATGCGATAGAGAACATGTAGTTTTGTTATTATTTAAAAACAGATGACCTTTCGTGAAGTATTTACGACGTAGTAAGGGTTTATTTTGTTTTTAAGAGATTACTTTGGATTTTTTTTCTATCGAGAAAACTTCAAGTGATCGTGTTTCTAACGCCTGTGAAGTATAGAGTGAATCCTCTAATATCTTATATATGAATTGCATGACAAAAGGATAAGTAATAACGATGTAACAAAGAATCAAACGAACGCAATTATTTAGCAATTACGTATCGTTCCTTCGGTACCCCCTTAAAGAATCATGGCGAGATACATACATTCATTTGTATGAAAAAAAAAAAATATTAGAGGGTTTAAAATATTTTCCAATGTCAAGAATACATTACCAGGAGTAGATTGATATACTTACCAAATTTTTGAACCCCCGCATAATTAAAATATAACTAAATGAAAATAACACTTTTTCGTTTCATCTCTATGCCAATTTTGTATGAAAAAAAAAAGAAAGTGATAAGCGACGTTAACGGGTCTATCAAATTGGCAGACAAGTGATGTGACAAGTATGTGGAAAAAAAAATCATTATTTACGACATTATTTTTCATAAAACGATGCAATTTCAATGTAAGAACTGCAAAACGGCGACTGTCAGTGTCACTGTTACTGTCAGTCGCCGTTTCGTTCTGAAATAATGAACTTTTCGTTAAACTATTCACTTTTTTTGCGGGGTTTTAAAAATATTGAAAATGCCCGAAGATATTCTTTAGGTACCAAAGAGTATAAAAATTAAACTTTCAACTTCTCTAAACATATCAATTTTTTTTTTGTACATATCCTGCCATGATTCTTTGGGCTATTTAGCAACATGATTTTATTAATAAATCATTAAAAAATTAACTTATAATATTAGCGCTAACACAACATGGCAATCGAGTCCGACTAAATTCCTTTATCGGACTTTTTGGGACATGATCAATATCATTAATTTCCGATACAGGCAAAAATTGGCTTGACAAAAAAATAAGAATTCTTTTGGTCAGTCTCCATGTGACGATAGCAAACAACCTTTTACTACGTCCCTGCCATAAATATAACCATTCCTGCAGCCATAAAATCAGACGAAGCTAAAAGAGAATAATTCCGTAAAAAAAAAAAAACATCGGAATCACATGACCTCCAAAGCGAGCCAAGGTTTCTCCAGAGTATTCCGAATTATGCATGATATACGCCGAAAGGTTTACAACCAACTTGGACATCCGTTGGCGTCAGAGTCGTATGCAATACAGAAAAACAGTGCTCCTTAATAACGATGCATTATGATGACCTTAAAGCCCGAAATATGTTATGATTGCTGAATTTTGTTGTATAGCAATTTGTATAGAATAGAATATTATTTATTCCAGAGTTTTTAATATGGTACATTCATCATCTGCCTAATCTTTTCCTAACTATGTTGGGGCCGGCTCCAAGTCTAACCGGATGCACCTGAATATCAGTATTTTACATTAGCGACTGCCTATCTGACATCCACAACTCAATTACACGATATCTAAAGTCAAAAAGTCAAAGTCTAATCATTTATTTCAATTAGACCATTTAAATCCTTGGTAATCCGTTATCGTCCAGTTTTCAGTCTACGTAAGGTACCTACAAGAATAACTTTAAATAAACACATTAATCACATAATTATTACTATAGTTGCCGATGTAGAGTTAATAAAGAGGTAAGTATCTAATTATGAAATTCCACGAAAAGCTAATTAAGTTTACAATCCAAACTATAATATCTATATTTAATGAAATGTTATATTAAGAATTTGAATACAATGCCAAGCTTTAAATTACCTTGTGTTATAGGTATTCATCCAACATGTGGTACTAAGTACATTTGACACGAATTAATTAATGTTTAGTGGGAAAATTTAACGAAACGCTAATCATTCTTAGTTTTCTTGCTTATGGAAAATTTTGCGTACAACGAGCTCTTAGTTTGCAGTACATGCTTACTTCATTTTATGGTGAATAACTTTTCACATCTAATACTTCCAGAATATTTGGAAAGGCAAACATTTAATTTTAATTATAGTAAGTACCTAAAACGTGGCAGCTGAAAACACGCTAGCATAAATTACAAAGAGTTGACCCAATTTTAGGGTGCTTCAAACTTTCAAGCCAAAAGAGTTTCCTTTACATTTTCGCTTTTCCTACTTGAAAGGATTCAGCAATTAAGAGCATTATTTTCTCGTGGACGCTCGCCTTGACTGAGTGGTAATAAGGAAAATCGAAGCTAGGTATGTGCCCCACGTACGCGTGACGACGGCGCGAAGAACGCCGAAGAACCTTGGCGCGTCTGCAGTCGCAACGCAACCATGTTCGTTCCTGCATCGGACACGCACGCATGGAATTATGGAAACGACGCCTTCGCTTATGGGGAGACCTTCTACAAGGGACTACTTTGAATTAAATTTGAATAGGGTATTTTACCAAAAAAATCTAATTGGCCCGTCAGATAGATTTCCAAAAAATATTGGACACGTGTTTTTTCTTTTTTCACGTAAACAAAAAATGAAGACGATACAGTGCGTCAAAAACTCGTGCGACATCACTATGTCAGTACACTTTTACTGGCGAAGTGACGTCACAAACCCCCACTCATGATCTTTGATGCGTTGTATCTTCGTAATTTTTTATTGATTTGATAAAACAAAAAATACTTATCCAATATTTTTCGATAATCTAACTGACGGACTAATTACATTTTTTTGGTAAATTACCCTAAAGTGCATTAGCTTAGACGCGTACGACTTACGGATTCATCGGTCATGGTTAAGCTAATAGATGGGTTACCATCCATTTCATACCGAAACCCCTACGTGCCTCGGTAAGCACGTAAAGCCGTTGGTCCCAGCTGTCATTCGTAATGTTTGTCAGTCGTTATGGGAAGGCAGAAGTCAGAAAGCCTGACAACCAGTCTTATCTAGGGGTTTCGTGTTACATGTTCATGTAAAACACCAGAATCTGCACAGACTGAATTGGAATCCGGTCACACTGGAAGCCAACCCCACCATATTTGGGAGATTGGCTAGCCAAATTGTTTAGAATTGCACTGTTTAAAGCCTGCCTCGGTTTGTATTTTCATATGACGTGTTTCTCCGTTAATATTATTAATAGCTGTTTGAGTAAGGGTAGAGCAAGAAAATGGTACGAGATATTGTAAGAAAGGTTAACGAGGCTAGAAAGGGGATTACTGGGCAGTGTGATTACGACTATGACTAATGTATGGAGGGACACATGGTTCGCCGACCCCAAATAAATTGAGACCATGTTTGTTTTTGTTTGGTTGCAAGCACCTTTGCCTGAAAGATACAAGATAACATAACATCTTTTGGTGATTCGCTAATTGATTAAAAACTTAACATACTTCTGTGGCGATTAATTTTGATAAAGATCCAACATCAGTTATAATAGTAGGTTTAAACTTTGACGTAATTATATTAATAACAGTTTTATTGATAGCCTTGTCAAAACTAGTCTTGATTTATGGAATGTAGAGCTAATGATGATTTTTACGATTGTTCGTGATATCAAATGGAATCTGAATATACATATATGATATAGGCTGGCACCTTCTTATCTTTATGGTTCGAACGTGCACATGAATGCAGATGTTGGCAACAGCCTCGAGAAATAGTTAACATGCTCACGAGAAGCTACTAGGTACCAGCACTACTAACCTTGGTCTATAAAATACCATGGATTCGTCCTCAGCATAGACGGTAGGAAGTTTTTCGAGTAAATTGGATTTTGACAAGGATTATTAGCTTATATTGCCGCATATTGTCACCGCCGCCCTTCCGTAAGTTTTAGCTAAGGTCAAGGTTGTGCGTGCCGTGTTATTCAAATCTGTTTTATTTGCAAGTATTCCGTGTGTTCGTTAATCATTGACTGCGGACCCGGTACAAATAGGTGCTCCTCACTTACAAAAACAAAGAATATTGTACTGTAAAGGTTGCATGAATTTATCATGCTGCACCTTTCACTTTATGGCACCAGCTAAACACTCTGCATCGTTCTAGAATAATTAGAATAGGTTCATAATCATAGAATTGTATCGTTTTATATGACAGAAGGATACTTCTTAGCCTGACCTCTTCACGGGCACACGTGAGATTATCATTACAACAAAGCAATACTCAGGGCGGGTTGCTTCAACTAACCATTACTGACCGGTAATAGTCAAAAATGGCGTTAACTATCGTCAGATAAAAAAAATGGGTTGTTTCCCAAAATCATACGTCAAAAAGTTACTATTACCATACCCGACCAGTCATCGTAATTTTGTGTTGTCAAACAGATACTTCAAACATCAAAATTTTATGGAATCTCTTTTTAATAACTTTAACTGACGGATTTTAATATCATGAAACAACCGGTTACATTTAACGTACGTTAAACATCGCACGTCATAGTAACTTTTAACCGTCCGTATATATATAACGTTAACCGACTGTTTGAAACAACCAGTTTGTTTGGTTGATGAAGTAATCATAATTAGAATCCTCAATAATCCTCATACACCATGCTATAACCTGGTACCTGTGGCCCTACAGTTGGACCTCTTGTATGTAGACAGTGAATTTAAATAAGGCGAGTCTGGGTAGTCTACATCTCGAAATAAGTTGGATTTTCTTATTTTTTTATTAGTCACATTAATTTCCTTTCCATGCTAGGGGCGTATTAGCGTCAATACGAAGTTAAATGCGGGACCGGAAATGTGTCATAAATTTACACGTCCGTAGATGCCTATTAGTATTAACACCCTGTGATTGTTCTTTACAAGAAATTCGAAAACATATTTGTTATGTTGGAAAAAAAAGGATGCTGAATAAGTAAATAAAATAAATTCGAAACTAAAAGATAATATTATGTAGTTAACTTCATAATGAACTAAACTATGTTTATTATTTGAGCAAGTAGATATGTAGGTAAATAATTATGTAGATAAAACAATGAACTTGACAATTATTGTTGTAAAGTGACAATGTGAGTGTTTTCACACAGAAAGATTTCTAAATATATACATTCAGTGACCACACGATTGACGCAGTGGCTAAGTGCTTGGCTGCTACGCTGCGTGTCGCGGGTTCGATTCCCGCACGGAACAAAAGTTGAATGGCCTACAGATAGTTGTTCCGGGTCTAGCTGTTTGCATATGTGAGTATATATATTGTTAAATGCACCCTCAATATAGAAGAAATTGCTAGTGGTGCCATTCCCTTGTTCAAAAACTAAATTAAAATTAGGCATTTGGCATCTCTTACTACCAGGCAGCTGAAGAAAAGGACGGCGACAGACAAGGATTAAGTTAGAGATGTCAAATTAGTTTTTCCCTTGAACTTCACAGTGTTTTTAATCAATATGTTCTGAAATTACAACTATAATTGTATGAACAGTTTAGATCAACTTAAATTGACAGCTCTTATTAACATCTGTCTCTTTCTTGTTTTATTGGAAGAAAGAGATATAAATAGCTTAAAATTAATTTAGTTCGTGCACAACAGAATTGGCACCAGTGTGGGGCAAGTTTTTTATAATAAAATAGAATAGATAGATAGACATTCCAAAATACAAGTAGTCAACAGATACCAACACTAAAGTAGTTCAGTAGATGATCAATAATAGGCAATAAAATTCCTCCTACAGCTTTATAGACAATGCAGACCCCTTTAGTAAGCTTAATTCCATGTCAATTGAAGTGTACAGGGACTTATTGGTATAAATTAATCTTAATTGAACCATTTGAGTTCCTGATTGACACATATCAGCTTGTGTCATGTCAAATTGTGACCACTCAACATATTTAAACAATGGCCCATTTTCTGTTCTCTCTAGACTGAGTACCATGGTCTAGCAGTAAACCATTATCTTGCAAGTTATTGTAAGTCAATAATTACTAACTGAATTATAGATGAAGTAAGAGTAAGTAAGTAGGTTTCATTTACCCCATAGATACCTGCTTCATTAACACATCAATCATTCATAACTTTGATTTAAATGATGCTTATTTCTGTAACCCCATTTCTGCCCATTCCATAAAATATAATTTGATTTAACTTTGAAAGCAAATTATACCAATTCAATAGCATGCATAGTACTGCCTAAAAAATGATCCAGCTATCCTATTTATTTTAAGTACATAATTTGAGTTATTCCAATTTTAGGTTTTTCCTACATAAGTGATACAGGTAAGTAATGTAATTCTAGATAACAGTTCCAATGCAGAGCAGAGGCAAACCGAAATAATAATACCAGCCTATAGTAGTCCCACGGAGGGCAAAGACCTCTCCTCATTCAGAGAAGACAAAAGCATTGATCATCACTGCTTGCTCAAAGGGGGTTGGCAATCTCAGACACTGCTTCGTGCATGAGAGGCAGCATCTTAACCACTCAGCCATCACAAATCAAGAGAGACAACAATATTAACAATTTGTTTACATTTTCAAATAGTGAAATTTAACAATGCCATAGTAATATGTACAATATTCCATTTACAAAAGGCTGGATTTCATATCTTAACAATTTAGTACAAAATTTTATCCTGTGTTGTTGACATTGACATTTTCTATCTTGGTATGGTATGATATAACGGGCTGGTGTCAGCAACTCCACATCTCAGTGTGTGTTTTCTATGTTACGTACCTAGCTTATCCTTATCATGATATCAGCCTATTGCCGTCCAAAGTTTAATGTAGGTCTCCCTAACCAAGTTCTTAGTAGTGTTCAAATATTGAAATGAAAAATATGATTAAAGTAAGCAAAAAGATAGACTAGCAGTCTGTGTGAGATTAAGTGTTCATAGAAACAACAATTTACAAGCAAAATGATAATGAAGTACTTAGGTAAAGTAAAATAAGTTTTGTATTTTGACATGCTAAATGTGCAATTTATATGAAGTTAAAGTGTATCATTGAGTAAAGCATTAGGTTACCAGCAGGTAGTCTGCTGCTGGTTGATTATGATCACCCGATGCTTGAGAAATATAAAACAATGGAAAATATAAACTTATCAGTACACCTGACTTATGCATGAGTTGCTTATCAAATTCTGTTATCAAACTTTCTGTTTATTATGGATTTTTTATTTGTACTAGTTGCTCTTGGACAGTCCATTAAAATTGTATTTAAGATCATGAATGTTAGACTGAAGTATGAAAGACATTCAATTAAATAATAAACATGTAGTAAAAAACAAATAATGACTACTGTTATGTGTTACTTCTACATTTTGTAACCATTTGAAACCTCAATTTCACAATTATATTCTGATTTATGCTAGGTAGTTCTTTTGGGGTTGCAATAACTGTAAGATTCTGAATATTGTTATGAATTAAAGTTAATTAGTATCCTTGAAATATTTGCATGTAAGATTTGTCCTGTATCAATTTAATCTCACTTGCCAATGTAAACTTGCACTTTAAAATTACTATTTACATATTACTTACTACTACAGAATACAACGAGACAACAAAGGCAAAGTGTTAACAAGTATTAGCAAAATGAAGTCACGCGAGTGAAACTCACTGAGTCAATACGTAAGTATAAAAAAGTCATACAAGTAGGCTACGTCCGAACGGCTTCCCCTGAGACAGCAAAATAATAACGTAGAAAACAACTACAATAGCACTTATTAGCGCGGAACAATGTAAATGTAACATCTATAAACACTTACGTATTGCGCTATTTGAAGTAGAAGTAGACAATCCAAAAAGATATGTAGAAATCGACGCGAAATCCCTCCAGCACCTGCCATTGTTTTCCACACTATATTTCACGAATCAATGTAGAAGACACAATTATTCGTCATATCATAATTTCACGAACAAAAGATACGCCATAAAATAATGGTTTCACGAATTTATGTTTTACGGCGCACTTTACTTCCACTACATTCGGTGAATAATAAATGAATGACAGTTCGCGTTTCCCTGTCCGTTCGTCAATCGTCTAATTCGTCTACCGCCGCGTTCCACAATCCACAAACGACGATAAAAACATAAAACAAAATGGCCGGCCGACGTCACCATCTTTTTTGTTACCATACAAAAATATTAATACCTACCTAATTATTAGGTACTGAAAAATAAATAATTTGTGCAGTTACAAAGCCTAACTTGCTTGTAACCTTACATTGTTTTACAAATAAATAAATAAAACTAAGCTAAAAAAAAACTTTGTCTTTACAATAACTTTATCTTTACTCTTTCTATTAATGTTTTGAAATAGTACAGTTTAGTCATTGGTTGTCTAGCTAATAAAATTAAAGTAAACAAATAAATAACTAAATACAAATTGTCGAATTATTTTGTAAAAATCTAATTGAAATTATCAGATCGTTCGAAAACGAGAATTCACGAATGTTTCCGCGTTCCAGCGCTTTATATTCAGTATCTGTATGAGTAAATGTCAAACTATAGTGTCAAATAGCAAATTGTCAAATTGCGAAATGACGCCTTGTCAATGTCTGTTGATTGTCTTTTGTTTGTCTTTGTAGTTTGTTTTTTTTTCTTGTATTCTAACTAAATGTAAAATTGTATTTGTAAATGTGTATCCTATCCTATTGTTGGTGTTGTTACACATTGTATTTACTGCCAAATTATAAAAATTGTGTCGTACACTTTAAATATTTACACTGTTAGAAAAACGAGTTAATGTGATGATAATGTACAGTATTATGAAAAACAATATGGTTACGATAACGTAGGTATTGCAAATGTTTATGCAAAAAAATATTAATGAGAATTAATAATGGACAGAAACAAGAGGCAAAGAGGAGTGTATGTAACTGCAAGACAGAAAAAGAAGCTGGTAGAATCAATAACAAAACATCCTGAGTTGATATCATGCAGAGTCACACAGAACTTCAACTATCGCGACTCTCAGCAACTGTGGCACACTATCGCTAATGAATGCAACTCCATACCCGGCGCGAGGAAATCTTGGAGGCAATGGAGAAAAGTACCTACTGTTCTTGCTATTACTTTTTTTAAAAATCTATACTAAACTACAAAATTACCTACTATTTATTTCTGTTTAAAGCTAGGTGGCCAGGGTCCATAATGGTTCACCTAAAGTTCTTTACCCGAAATTGTACTTCCTAAGGATTTGTAATCCGAATGATCACTCTTCCTAAAATTTTTCATCCTATAGTTTTCATTCATACTATTTGTAGTGCTACCGGCGATGTTCATAACACTCATGTTTCCGAAAATTGCAATTAATAATATCATTAATGTAAATATATTTAAACTCCTACTGTTTTTTATCATAACGCTTCTATCCCTAAACATAATTACCATAATATTTTCACTCATACTCAGAAAGAAACATTTACCAAGTGTAAATGTTTCTTTGGTAGAATTAAATATATATTGAATTTTAAAGATACACCAATAAAAGTGATTATTTGAAAGTTATAGCCGCTAATATTAAACTAATTTAATTGAAATGTGTATATGAAAACATGTATTTAACTATGTGTACAATGGTTCTATTATTCTTATATGTTATACATGGGTTGTATATTGTTTCATAGCTAATAGTTTTATAGACTTTCGTTTCACATAAAAGTTTTCTTATAATTACGTTTCATAGAATAATCAATACGCAGAATACTTACTTCTCTCTCAGTTCTAGCCAAACCTACTGTGCATGTGTGCAAGCAAGCATACAGCAGGCAAGCATGCAGCAGGCAAGGAAGCATGCAGCATACAAGCAAGCATGCAGCGCGCCAGCAACCATGCAGCACGCAAGCAAGCATGCATGCAGCGTGCAAGCAATCATGCATCATGCAAGCAAGAATGCAACATGCAAGCGAGCATGCAACATGCAGCAGGCATGATTTCTGTCACGGCTCCGGCGTTGCGGGGCTCCGGCGGTCCCACGCGAGCTTATCGTCGCAGATGGTAATCGCTTCGGCTTACTCGGCGGCCAGCCTCAGCCGCGGCGGAGGGCGTTAAAACCACCTGTTCCTCAGCTCGCGGGCCGCCGCGCCCCTCTACGCCTACGCGGATTTAAATTACACTCTAGGGTTAGGGCAGACAAGTCGGTTTCGCAGCGATTCGTTTCTGTCATTAACTTTTGTAGCACAACTTATACACTTTTTAAGACAATATTTTAGTTATTGTCTTATTTATATATATTTTCGTTGAAATAAATTCCATGGAAAAATACTCTGAACAAACAATATTCGTTAAAAAATAATTCTACTGTTTGATAAGTTTGTTAAACAAAAAAATGTGAATAAAAATTCATTGAATTGTGTTTCTGTGAATTAAGTTTCATTGTAGTAAATAGTCTTTGAAACAAAAATAGTCGAAATAAAATTACAAGAACCAAATATATGAAACATTTTCTGGGAAACGAAATTCTATGAAATTTCTGTCTGCGAAACAAGGGGACACCGTTGTACATGTAATGTGAAAATAAAGTTACGCAAAATCGATGTATATAATACTAATAGTACTAAACAAAAAAGATATAACTTTGAATAATAATGTAAAAGATGGTTATGTTGAGAAAATATAGGAAAACAAATAAAAGTATAATAGATGTTTATTGCTACTGACATTATGAAGTTGAATGCTTCGGAATTATAACATTAGAGACAGAGTAGTTAGGAATTGTGATTGTTAGGATGAAAAATGTTAGGAAGAACATTTTCGGATTTCCAATTATCGGAGTTGAAAATTTAGGTGAACTTTGCGCGCCCACTAATGGCACATCTGTCTTTCAAAATATTTAACTTGAAAGTGTATCTTATATTACAGACTTGGCAAGATTTACGTTCAAAGACAAAGAAACGGCAGGCTGAAACAAATGGTGAGCTACCAAATTCGGTAGTGATGCTCACACCGGCTGAACAAGAAGCTTTGGGTCTGAAGAATGTATCATCAACAACACATCAAAGTACAGAGTTTATTCCTCTTGAGGACCATAATGACCAGGACAGTTTTGAGAATGCAGTGGAATCCAATGCTTCATACAGTGATCCTGAATCTGCACCTGAAGAAAAAGTATTTGCAGATCCTCCCGAAGTAAAGACAAAACAAAAAAATGACACAAAACAAAACTCCAAGCACACAAACAGCTGTGCTTTCAACTGTGATATGTTAGCAGTACAAGAACAAAGAAAAATTCAAATAAAGGAGGACTATCTAAATTTTAAAAAGGATTATTTAAGACAGAAATTGAAATTAATAAAGGAACAAACAGAGGCTCTGAAAAGTATTGCTAAAGAAATTTGTGTGAACAAGTAATGGCATAAAGCATACAAAAGGAGATGGTATTCTTGCATGTAGGAGTCTTGAAGAACAGACATTGTGGTAACTGCCACAGGGAGGAGTTTGAAGCAAGCTTTTATTGCAAAAGGTTGCTGTGGAACACTGTTGATAATGATAACTGGTCCATGAAAGCATTACTGAAGAAATGCAAAATGTTTAAAATTGTGATAAACTTTTTATGTTAGATACTAGTCAAGGGATGATAATAATATTGTTCTTGAACTTCAAATAGAAGCTTATTTTTAGTTATTTTATGTTTATATATTATTCAATGAAGTGAACATTATTTACTGCAAAAAAATAACAGTATTAATCCAAAGCTTATTGATGAGGTGGGGTTTAATAATTTTGACATAAAAATAGAGGTATTATATGGACTATGTTTTATGTGAAAATGCGTGTATAATTTATTTATACAAGGAAAAAATGACCTGTGTTATTATAGTAAGTTTAAATTAAGAAGAATCCTGCAATTAATTTGATATTACAATTGCTCAGTGTCTTAAGGGTGTAATTTTTATCTTGCCATATGACAATAGATAATAATTATGTAATTCATAGGTTTATAAAATTAAATGAATAATACATTGCAACCACTGAGTTATTATTAATATTAGTTCAATGATTGCAACTAAGTCTTTATTCTATCATAGGCTCTAGACAGACGGACTGCATTTCAACTGCAATCCAACCGCAAATTGCAGTTCGGATGCAGTTGACACGACTGCAATAGAACTGCAAACCAAACGTGCAGTCAAATTGCAGTCCAATTGTGTGTTGGTGTGGCGTTTGGTTTGCAGTTCTATTGCAGTCGTGTCAACTGCATCTGAACTGCAATTTGCGGTTGGATTGCAGTTGAAATGCGGTCCGTCTGTCTAGAGCCTTAGATCTTACGAGTAATCTGTTACAGTACGATTCAAACTTTAATGGCGGCGCTGAACACGAGGCGAGTTGCTGCGGAGTAACAATTTCACGTGACAGCGGGGGTGAGGGGCGGGGTACTGCGCAGCCAACCGCTCACTTCACAGCCGCCATTAAGTTTGAATCGAACTGTACCTGACTTACAAAAGTTAAAACAGCAAGAATATTCGCCGCGAGAATTTCCATCTGGTGCCCCCGTCCGCCGCTACAACGGCTCCGACGTTCATTAGCAGTACAGCCAGCAAGGCAAGAGGTTTTTATTGGGTAAGTAATATATGATATAATTACAAAATCTCTAATATTTACAAGATATAACAACTGATTCTATAGTTTTGTTTCTTAAAATGATCAGTTAATATAATAAACGATTGATATAATTTTAAAATAACTAATTTTAATAAGCATAATATTCATTCAATATAAAATCTTTTGCTTTAGCATTCAAAAGACATAAAACTTATTTAGTCTAATATGATAAAGACGCCTAGTTAAAAACACAAAGCAAAATTGCATAAATACACATTAAAACTTAGTCTAATTATTGATAAGTTGAAGCTGGGTACACTTCTTAAATATGAAAACGATTTTAAAAGTATTTTCTTATGCTGGTCACAGTTCAAACCTAAACCAAATGATTCACCAACGGTAGAGGCGATTTAGCGCTCGGTGGTCGCTGTCACGGCGGATATTGGGTGTTGTTTATTTATATATGTATGTATTCAACATGTATTTGTGTATGTATATCAGCTGTCTGACACCCATCGTACAGGGTCTCCCTAGTTTTGGGGTCAGATGGCCGTGTGTGAAATGTGGGGACATATTATTATTATTATATTTTACCATGCATGCAGCAAACATGCAAACATGTAAACAAGCATACACCACGCATGCAGCATGCAAGCAAGCATGCAGTATGCAGGCAACTGGCAAGCATGCAAACAAGCATGCAGCATGCAAACAAGCATACACCACGCATGCAGGCAAGCATGCAAACAAGCATACAGCATGCAAGCAAGCATGCAACATGTAAAAAAGCCTCCAGCATGCAAGCAAGCATGCAGCAGGCATGGTTTCTGTCACTGCCCCGAAGCGCCGGAGCTTCGGGGCTCCGGCGGTCCCACGCGAGCTTATCGTCGCAGATGTGTTTTACGCTCACCACGGCGGCGAGCGTTAAAACCACCTGCTCCTCAGCTCGCGGGCCGCCTCGCTCCTCCACGCTACGCGGACTTAGATTACACTCTAGTCGGTTTTGCAGCGATTCGTTTCTGTCACTAACTTTTGAAGAACAACATATTGAATTTTTAAGACAATACTTTAGCGTGGCGCAGTAGATTTGCAGATCATGCCTAGTAACATTATGCGAATTCAATTTATGCCAAATTAAATTAGCTTTCAAGATAATTTTGCCAAAAAAATATATGGCAAAGTATTGTAATGGTAAAACAAATTATGCCAAACTGGTTAAGCCAAAGTATATTAGGTAAAAGAACATTATGCAAAAAGAAGGGATCCCTTTCTAACCTAACTTATCCGAGTCGGATTGCTCTGAATCGATCAATATATATTTGAAACGATAGACTTAACATATTTTCGATTAAATAAACATTATATCCAATAACGTTATACGAAATAAGTTTTAGAGTATATAAAATGTTATATGTAAAGAAATTATACCAACAGTTGGGATATCTCACGTTTATTATATCTTGTGAAGGTTATGAACATATACCAAATAACTTTATATGGTAGGAGACGCATCCGTTTTTATTAGCGGAGAAATGACGACAGATCAGGGCCCCACCTAACAAAACAACTTAGTATAGGTACTCTCCCGTAAACTATACGTCGTACCTACTGTAACGAGTATTTTCTACTCGCTACATAGTGTCGACCTCTCTCGTCATTTTTTGGAAGTTTTCACGGTAATGCAGTACACACACTTTAGATATTTGATAGATTGGCTAGGATTTAGTAGAGTGATCGATAAAACCATAGACCATCAGTTTGACAGTTGGACCTTATTTCCCCGTCTGTCAGATTTTTTTGACGTTTCCGGTTTGGGATATGTAATTTTCACTTTCCGACCGAAGTCACCAAGATGATGCACGAATAATATTCTATTCCGTGCCAATCATTAGATTGGAATATTTCAAGGGTCCACCCCTGGCTGGAATCACTTGGTAGTGATGTCAGCAGCCGTGCAACAGTAATATTTTGGGAAATCCACCTATATCGCCATCGCGTTTTGGTTGTGCTCATGGCACGAGCGATTGGCGTGCATTGTTTTCGTTAAGATCGCCCCAAAGGCGTTCTTACTTATAGTTTGGATTTTCATCTTAAAATTTAACTTCATCATGGATGAGCTGATGCGCTTCACCTCGTGTCTCCAATCAGGTTTAATTTAAATAAGTTTTTCTCGAAGCCTGTGGTACGTTAACTTAAATTCTTTCTCGTAGTTTCCACTTAAAAACGTGCAATACTGACAACTTAATTATAATCTTTGGTTATAGAATTTAATGGTTATAAAACAACTTGCCCTTCAAAAGAAAGGGGCTTTCTAATATTGTGTTGTGCTCACCACTGCCTGCGATGGAAATAAATGAGCTATTATTAAAGAATTTGCAGCTTAATTTCAGAAATCTCCGACCTAGATTAGAAGTCCTGTCCTTTACCTATTAGCTATCCCGGATTACCTTTGTTTTAAATTACCTAGTGAGCTCTGGCGCCCGAATCTTATTCCTTTTAGTTAGTTTTGTTTAATTTTGAGCTCCCTAACTTCTCAACTTTAGAATCACACCCATAGTTTGTTAGTTAGTTAAATAAATATAGACCCTTTTAATTCTTTTATTACAATTGTCGCACTAGAACAGGGACTGAAGCATGGTTTGTACGGTGAGTACAGTCAGTATTGCACACTAAATTAATTTATATTTTAACTAATGAGTCTATTGTTTACAATATTTAGTATTCATATTGTATTTCATATTGTTTTTACATTGTAATTGATCTAGTTTATAAACTTTGAATAATTAGACTCATAAGTTGTAACTTAGTTTGGTATTGTATTTTACAAACAATGTTTTAGTTTTACATTGGATAATTTGTTTATTTTCTTGTGTTTTTAACATGTTTTTTCCTTAGCAAAACCAACAATTGTTAAGTGTAGACCGTGTTATTGTTAAATCTCATACAGTGATATAATTCATATCTAAGTTAACTTTTTATGTTAATAATTAAATTTAAACATTAAGTACATTATTGTGCACCTAGTTTATTTAATTTTAAGCCGTTTTGTGAGTTATTATTGCACTTTTTAACGTTAAATAACTTAGCAATTTTTCATGGAAATTACATAACCTCAAACTTTAATTTTATTTTTCAAACTTTGATTTATTTTGAAATTCTTTAAAGTTTAGTCCTTGCTTTTCGTTGCTATTTGCCTTGTTACTCGTTAGTCATGGAGGACAAGGGAGTTCAGTTTCCACCGCCTCAGGATTCGGTTGAGGTCGAAGCTTGTACTGCTGCTGATGCTAATGTTGTTGAGAAAGGTCACGAGATGGTTAATGCCACCGATGTTGGCAATCCTTTTGAATCTGGAATCGCACATTCGTCTTCGGATTTTACAGCTCGAGCTTTGCCTTCGTTCAATTCCTTGAATGCGCTTGTTAACGAAAACATTCGAAAAAACTTTCCTCCTCTTACTAAACTGCCTGATTTGAAAAAGAGCAAAATAATTTATGATGGTAGAACTTGTGTTCGCGATTTTATTACACAAGTTGAAGAATATTTTCTTTATAGAAATTACAACGAAAATTTGCTGGTTGGTTCTTTTACAGATTTGCTTGATGGTACTGCACTCAAATGGTTTAGATCTGTTCGAATTCGTATTTCTTCCTGGCATGAGCTTAAGCTTGCGCTTTTGAAACGCTTTGATACACCTAATTTTGATCACTTTTTAGAAAATGAGCTCCGCACAAGGAAACAGAAACAGTCTGAGTCGCTTCCTGATTTCATTACGGAAATTTATGACATGGCTAGTCGTCTTTCAGTACCTTTATTTGACTACACTTTAGTTAACGTGATACAACAAAATATGTTACCGATTTACACACCCTTTTTGTTTCGAAGACAAATAGATTCAATCGAACAATTTCTAGAACTTGCAAAAGATTTAGAAGTTGTTGTCAATAGAAAACCTTTTAAAGAATCCCTTAAACCTTCTGTTAAATCTAATGCCGTTTCTAATGATTTAGTTTGTTTAAAATGCAAAAAACCTGGACATTTATATAGAAATTGCAAGTCTATCCCAGGTGTTGTTTGTTTTAAGTGTCATAAAGCTGGGGTCACTTCTAAGACTTGTGACGTTTGTAATTTGGATACTAAAAAGTCGCAAGAGTCAAAAAACTGATTAGGCATCATCGAGCCCACGTTTTTGATAAAACTTCGAGCGTCTCGATGTGTGAAAAAATTGTTAGAGGTCACAAGCCTGATGATGTTGCCCGTGACAAAGAATTTTCCAACTGGTTAGATTATTTAAAAACCTTTTTTAATATTTATCGTTCGGCTCCTATTCTATTTACAAAACAGAATGATGCTAGACCATTTTTAACTTTTTTTTTTGGTAATCAAATTTTTTCAGGTTTGTTGGACAGTGGTTCCGATAAATGCATTTTAGGCTCAAATACACATGAACGATTTTTACAGTTGGGTTATAAAATTAGACCTATTAGTGGCGCTGCTTGCACTGCGGATGGCTCCGCCCGGAGAATTATTGGTGCCATGGATTTGCCAGTAACTTGTGATAATATAACTAAATCCGTAGAGTTTTTAATTATTCCTTCTTTTGATCCATTAATTATTTTAGGTTTTGACTTTTGGATTAAATTTCATTTAGCTGAAGAATTGTGGAAGAACATTATACTTGTTCCAGAAAATAATAAACAAGTTTGTTCAATTACCTCTATTTCTGAACTCTCTCCTTCTGAGAAACAAAAATTAGATAATATTATTGCTTTGTTTGAAGATATTTCTTATGAGAAAAGAGGTTTAGGTCTTACTCATTTGGTTGAACATAAAATTAACGTTACTAGTGAACCTTTTAAACAGAGATATTGGCCTCTGAGTCCTGCTAAACAAAAGGAACTTTTTGATGAAGTAGAAGTTTTATTAGGAGAAGGTATTATTCAACCCTCTAAGTCTCCTTGGTGTTCACCCGTATTGGCGGTAGAAAAGAAAGATGGAGGTACTAGATTGTGTTTAGATTCAAGACGTTTAAATTCTGTTACTATTAAAGATTCTTATCCCCTTCCTTATACTTCTAGAATATTAGATAACCTTAGAGGTGCTAGATATATTAGTACTATAGATCTTTCTAAAGCATTTTTGCAAATTGCACTTGAAAAATCCTCCCGCGAAAAAACTGCTTTTGTAGTACCTGGAAAAGGTCTGTACGAATTTGTTCGCATGCCATTTGGTCTCACAAATGCACCAGCTGAGTTGCAGAGACTAGTAGATAAACTTTTTGGTCCAGAGTATGATAATTCTGTATTCTGTTATTTAGATGACTTAATTTGTATTAATTCTGATTTTAATAGCCATATAGCACAGTTGCATAAAATTCATAGTATATTAAAAGAGGCAGGTTTAACTGTAAATTTAAAAAAGTGTAATTTTTGCAAGGACAGACTTCGCTATCTTGGTTTCATTGTTGACAGTAATGGTTTACATACTGATCCTTCTAAATTAGAGACAATAGAAAATTTTCCACGCCCAGAAACGGTAAAACAACTTCGCAGTTTCCTTGGTTTATGCTCTTATTATCGTAGATTCATTTGTAAATTTGCTGATATTGCTTCTCCTTTAACTAAATTGACAACAGGTAGTAAAAATTCTAAAAAGTCACTTACTTGGAATGACGAAGCTGAAAATGCATTTCAAGAATTAAAACATTCTTTAATAACTTCTCCTGTTTTGCAATGTCCTAATTTTGAAAAACCTTTCTTTTTGCATTGTGATGCCAGCTCTGTGGGCATAGGTAGTGTTTTGAGTCAAGAAGATGATAATGGAGATCAACATCCCATTGCTTTTTATTCTAGATCGCTTAATAAATGTGAAAGAAATTATAGTACCACAGAACGTGAATTATTAGCTATTTTAGATTCCATAGAACATTTTAGACCTTATATTGAGGGAATGAAGTTTACTGTTATTACTGACCACGCTTGTTTGAAATGGCTCCTAGGTCTCAATAATCCTAGTGGACGCTTAGCTCGTTGGGCTGCTAGAATTTCTCAATTTACTTTTGATATTATTCATAAAAAAGGTTCATTACATTTAGTTCCAGATGCTTTATCTCGTATAGAAGTCACAGCTATAACCACTCAGGATAATTTAGTCTCCCCTGATGATGATATTATTGATCCTTGGTATAGAAAAATATTTATTCAATGCCAGAAATCTCCTAGAAAGTATAAGAATTTTAGAGTCGAAAACAACACTTTGTATAAATATTGTAAAAATAAATTTAACCCTCATAGTCTTTTAGACTGGAAGATAGTTATTCCTAAAGAGAATATCTTAGATACTATTAGGTCAAATCATGATGATGTAAATTCAGGTCATTTAGGTATTCATAAAACTTTAAAGAAATTAAAACAACATTATTTTTGGAAAGGTATGTTTAATGATGTTCACCAATACATTTTGTCTTGTGATACTTGTAAAGCTTACAAACATACTACTTCTCCTCCTTTTGGTACGATGATTAATCCTAAAAAGGTTGATCGCCCCATGCTTATGCTTTCGGTAGATATAATAGGTATTTTACCTAAAACTTATTCTGGTCATAAATACATACTTTCGGTTGTAGATGTTTTTACTAAATATTGCTGGTTCTTTCCAATGATTAATGCAACTACTAGAGTAATTTGTAAACATTTTGAAAAAGAAATATTTCTTAAGTTTGGTTGTCCAAAAATAGTAGTTTGTGACAATGGAACTCAATTTACTTCAAAACATTTTGTAGAATTCTTGAAAGGTTTTAATATAACTAAAATATTTTATAACACATTGTATACACCTCAAAATAATCCTGTTGAGAGATATAATAAAACAGTCGAAACTTGCATATCGTGTTTTGTTAAAGACGATCATAGGACTTGGTCAAGTTTTTTGCCCAATGTTCAATTAGCTTTAAATAATAGTGTAAATCTTGCTACAGAATTTACACCTAATTTTCTTATGTTTGGTAGGGAACTTGTTTTAGATGCTTCCTTACATCATTTTAGTAACTCTGTTGATAATTTATCTCAACTAGAGGTTTCAAATAGAAACTCTTATGCAGTTTCTCTTAATTCACTTAGTGATATTTTTGTTAAAGTTCAAGCTTATTTGTTAAAGGGGTATAAGCGAAATGCCGCTTATTATAATAAGGGTCGGAAAGTCATTTCTTTTGATGTGGGTGATGTTGTGTGGAGAAGAAGTTTTGTTCAATCCCATGCACCTGCTTATTTTTCGGCGAAGCTTGCACCTAAGTTTTTAAAGTGTGAAATAACAGAAAAAGTTTCTGATAACGTTTATGTTTTGAAAGATTTAAATAAGGGTTCCGTGGGTCGTTATCATGTAAAGGATATTATTAAATTTTAAAATTTTGGGGAATTCATAGGTTTGGTATTGGTATTGGTATTGAGTATTTTTGTGTGAGGATCCACTACTGTTAGAATGATGAATGAAAGGAAATAGTGGTCTGAAGGTTATTATTATGTTAGGCAACCTCATTACAAATTATTAGATTCCAATTCAATTCTTTCTAGAATAAACTTAGGTCATTTTGGTTAATTTAGAAATACCTACTCTTTACACTATACATTTTACACATCAAAGGATCTTATCTTGTTTGTTTTGTTTGTTTGTTGAGATTGTATGGGATCTTATATCTTTTCTTTCTTTCTTTTTTAAAGGTAATCCTTTACTTGTTTACCTTTTTTTTTGAAAAAGAAAGATCCTATATAACCTTACACTTTGGGTTTTTTATTACCTAAAAAGATTTAAAAAACTTAAATTTCATCTCAAGTTTTTTGTAATCTTCTTTTTTGGGTAGATTAATATCATTCTATTTCTCTCATAGTTTTAAATAGTTATTGATTTTAATTCTATTTTTTTACTGTTTGTTGACAGTGTTGTTTTTTGTCTAGATATTTCTTCGATACTAGACTTGGATTTGACTTTGTTAGTAACGCGTTCATACCGGATTTTGCTTTTGAGGTCATTCTGTAACTTTTGTTATAGAGCGTCCTACCTTGTTTTTGCGGTCATTCTGAAACTTTTGTTAAAGAATGTACTTTGTTTTTGGATCTTGGTGTAATTTTTGACCTCGATTTCATCTTGGCTTTCGCCTTTAGGTATTGTGATTTTCCCCTTCGGTAATCCAATATATTTTGTTTGTTTGTCTGTGCTTGGAAGGTTGGTAGAGTAGAGCCAATCACAGCTTACATTTGCCCTTTTGCCCTTGTGTTGGTCATTGTTGTGCCAGTCACAAGGTGGAATTTTGACTTTCGTCATAACTTTTTACTATTGTGCTCGGAAGTTCGGTGGTGTAGCGCCGATCACAATATGGTTTTTGGTTGTTACAGGTTATTGCTGTGACAATATCTTTGGATAGAGCCCTTCAACTCTATCCAGCCTTTTAGATAGAGCCCTTCAACTCTATCTAACCTCTTTGTTGGAAATCAATACTTTTGGATAGAGCCCTTCAACTCTATCCAACCTTTTTAGATAGAGCCCTTCAACTCTATCTAACTTTTTTGTTGGGAATCAATATTTTTGGATAGAGCCCTTCAACTCTGTCTGACTTTATTGATCGGAATCTATACTTTTAGGTAGAGTCCTTCAACTCTATCTAGAATTTTTTGTTTAGGTATTGTTATTTTTAATTGGTTGTTGCTGAGATAGACAGAGGCTATGGTGCCTAACTGTACTCAAAGCTGAACTGTAGGTTAGTTGAGGATAGTCAGCGGCGATAGTGCCTACCTGCACTCCAGATTGGTTGGTAGAGATGTGTAGAGTTAGTCAGTGGCGATAGTGCTTAACTGAACTTAAGTAGAGTGGTTTAGTTTAGTAGGTTGGCTGAAGTTAGTCAGTGGCGATAGTGCTTAACTGAACTTAAGAGGTGTAGGATAGTTTAGTAAATTAGTGTAAAGTTAGTCAGTAGCCATAGCGCTTAACTGTACTCAAAGTTAGTGTTTAGTCTTGTTAGAGTTTTAGTCAGCGGCCCTCGGGTTTAACTGAATTTGGATTTGTTTGTTGTTTGGCTTTGTTGATCGGTTGTAGTACCGAAGTTTTAGTCAGTGGCCATGACGCCTAACTGTACTACGATAGTTTTTTTTGTTATTGAATTTTTTGTTCACTTCGTTTTTCGTTGTTTCTTTCTAATAAAAGAAAGTTCCCTTCTTTTATTTTTTCGGGGAGGGATGTAATGTAACGAGTATTTTCTACTCGCTACATAGTGTCGACCTCTCTCGTCATTTTTTGGAAGTTTTCACGGTAATGCAGTACACACACTTTAGATATTTGATAGATTGGCTAGGATTTAGTAGAGTGATCGATAAAACCATAGACCATCAGTTTGACAGTTGGACCTTATTTCCCCGTCTGTCAGATTTTTTTGACGTTTCCGGTTTGGGATATGTAATTTTCACTTTCCGACCGAAGTCACCAAGATGATGCACGAATAATATTCTATTCCGTGCCAATCATTAGATTGGAATATTTCAAGGGTCCACCCCTGGCTGGAATCACTTGGTAGTGATGTCAGCAGCCGTGCAACAGTAATATTTTGGGAAATCCACCTATATCGCCATCGCGTTTTGGTTGTGCTCATGGCACGAGCGATTGGCGTGCATTGTTTTCGTTAAGATCGCCCCAAAGGCGTTCTTACTTATAGTTTGGATTTTCATCTTAAAATTTAACTTCATCATGGATGAGCTGATGCGCTTCACCTCGTGTCTCCAATCAGGTTTAATTTAAATAAGTTTTTCTCGAAGCCTGTGGTACGTTAACTTAAATTCTTTCTCGTAGTTTCCACTTAAAAACGTGCAATACTGACAACTTAATTATAATCTTTGGTTATAGAATTTAATGGTTATAAAACAACTTGCCCTTCAAAAGAAAGGGGCTTTCTAATATTGTGTTGTGCTCACCACTGCCTGCGATGGAAATAAATGAGCTATTATTAAAGAATTTGCAGCTTAATTTCAGAAATCTCCGACCTAGATTAGAAGTCCTGTCCTTTACCTATTAGCTATCCCGGATTACCTTTGTTTTAAATTACCTAGTGAGCTCTGGCGCCCGAATCTTATTCCTTTTAGTTAGTTTTGTTTAATTTTGAGCTCCCTAACTTCTCAACTTTAGAATCACACCCATAGTTTGTTAGTTAGTTAAATAAATATAGACCCTTTTAATTCTTTTATTACACTACATGCCGTTTTCACCGAACTGATACGAAAATAATTGAATGAGGAGGATAAATTCCATACAATGGCCACTGCTGGACTGTTCTTTTGACGACGACGAAGACGATTATATTATTGATAGCCCAGTCAATAAAAACAAATAAAGGCAAACCTTGCAAGCAAACACGTTTTGATGCGGTTTTCAGAAAAGTACAATACGACCAACGTATCTTGGCGCGTCTGAAGTTAGCTGTTTGGCTGCGCAATGGAACTTTTAGGAACGAAATTGTCTACTGCGCAGATAATCGGCTAACTTCAGACGCGCCAAGATACGTTGACCGTACTGTACATTTGTTATACTTAGGAGCAGGTTTTGGTATATTAACCGACTTAAAAAAAAAAGGAGGTTATGAGTTTGAACCGGCGTATGTAGGTATGTATGTTTGCCCGCAATCATCTCGCGTTTGGTTGAATCGATTTTGATGCAGTTTTCAGAACAGTATTATTAGTCACTAATTATGTATACGTGACATAAAAAAATTTTGAAATACTTAAAAATGTTTAAGTAAAAAGATAGAACCGACTGCAATGAAGCCGGAGCACCTCAAACCACCACCAAGCGAAGACTTTATTGAAGAGGTGAACTCTTCATTAAAGTCTTAAAACGTAAATGTTTTTATTACTGTTAAGTAAATCTGTATTTTAAAATCTACTTATTTAAATTTTAACTTTTCATTACTTTAATTTTTTCAGATATAATTTGATGTGAAGGTAAATAACAAAGAAAAATGCCTCGACAAAACTCTAATGTACCTAACTATGGGAATATTTCGAAAGGAGCGGCGAGGTTGGTCGCCCTGCCCATGACGCGACGTTGTGTGCGCTTGATGCGACGTGCACTCACAACTCACAACCATAAACTATACCTACCGCTCACAACACAACTAAAGATAATATAGGTAATTTACAACTTCCAAGCGCGAAATAGGTACTGTGGTCGATTTTCCTGTTTTTTTTTTTTGACAGTTGAAATATTCCCAAAGTTTCGGAATATTTCGGAATACTTCCGAAGTGTTCGACGGGAATGATTCGGAATTTTTCCCGCCAGCATCTATACTCTGTAGGTATAAAAATGTGTCCGATAGAATGTATGTGTACCTAAACAATCGCGACCGGGTAAAAATTTTCTACTCGGTATACTACCTATGTACCTAAGCAATCCGTCAACAACTGCTACATTCATTGATTCATACATACCACGAAGTAAGTATAACAGTAAGTGAGTAGGTACAATTATTATACTTAAGTACTTTGTGATTCATACCATATTCTGCGCCTACGCTAGCGACATTTTGGCGGATTTTAGTTTAAAGCAGGACACTTTTTCAACTTTCGCCCAAATCCCTCATACCAGATAGTTCTCCTTACCTCTACCCTCCATAGTATGTAATTTTGTATGTAGTGTCAGAGGGCTGACTACCTACCTACAGCTTTGTGATGTTAGATAAAATTGGTTGTCTGTAAAGTCGCTTTACGGACGATAGTTTTACGTGATAACAACATAATTAATGGCTAACATAATTTAACATAAGCAAATAATGGCTTCCGTCGAGGTGGGCGAAGCTTATTGCTTGGGCTGATCGTGCCTCTCTATCGCTTGTTCCGCGCTCTCGCTTGCACGCTCAGGCTCAGGCGGAAAGTGACACTTTTTAGTGCGTGCAGCCGGTGTTCATCGATTTATAAGACGTTATCACGTCAAAAGTAGGTACTCGATTTTGAGAAAACATCTAAGTATGTTTTTAACCGATGTATCGGATAATATCGATGCATTGCAACGAAAAAAATACGAGTGTGCTTTATACCACACGACTGAAGTAAAACTTCTTTAGCTCCTATGTATCCATTTGCAACTGACTATGAAAGAAAGAGAGAAAGAAAATGTGTGCTAGCACCTCTCTCTCTTGCCCCTACAACTACAGTAATTTACGAAACGTAACTCTCTCTCTTTCTATTTTCACTCACTTATATCCATGAAGCTGTAGCATGAACCTATATCTTCATGCTTATATCCATGAAGATATAGGTACAGCTTCATGCTTATATCTCCCTCTCAACTTCCGATCGCCCCGCCCGATCACAGTTTTCCTAACGCTCTCGTAACGCATTCACCACTCTACTCCCCAAGTCAAGCGTGCGTAAAGAAGTTTTACTTCAAAGAAACATCGATGTATTTTCCAAGTGCATTTTCATTTTGAACAACATAATTTTTTTTAACAGGCAACTTTAGCTGCAGAATGTCACCTCGTAATGATACTTTCCGACTGCTTTCCAGTATCACTGCTGAACTACGGAACACAATTTAAAGCATTGTATTATTGCTATCTCTGTTTATTTTGTGAAATCATAATATTGCTATTCCGCTCTCACAATAGTTGTATCTTTTAATAGTTAAATTAAAACGTCAAATCGATTTGATTTATTTACAACAAATGTCATCAACTGATCAACACGCAACAGAAACAGAAAAAACATTAGAATTTTAAATTACATTTAAATAAGTATTTCATTGGTTTTTCGAATTGCACTGTTGCCGATAGCAGTCAACTGCTTCCACCATGTATCTACGAATAAGTAGAGATTTAAATTTTGTGATATTAATTGCTATTGGTAAGTTTTGTTATTTTTCTTTACTTTTACTCAATATAGCTCTATGTTTTTATGAGTAGGTTCGTATTGTATTCTATAATAATCGGAACTATTTTCTTTCGTCCTACTTCGATTGGATTAGGTTGGGTTAAAAGGAAATTCCTGAGATATTGATCATGAACATGAAGCATAATCTTCATAGCAATGATCAAGAAGAATTTCCTAACTGGTTGTCACTGCTGTAAGGCATTGTGCCAAGGGACTATCACTGGTTTCTATCCAATGTAACCACATTGACCACCACATTGATAGTCCTAACAATATGTTAATACTCAGACGTTTCTACAAATATAGGAATATAGTTACATCTATACTAATATTATAAAGCTGAAGAGTTTGTTTGTTTTGTTTTGTTGATGAGTTTTTTTGATAGTCCATTTATCGAGGAAGGCTATATGCCCATGCGAAGAAAGAAAGAAAGAAAGAAAAAGCATTTATTAGCCCGCACAGGACGAAACACACAAATGACAACAAGGTTTAAAATTATTACAAAATAAAAAATAAGAAACGAATCGGTCCTGTACGATGCCAAAAGGCCCCTATCTCAGCATTGTGCTGTAACATTTAAAAATGTCACAGCGCTGATATTCTGATAGGGCCCAAAGTGATGCCACGGTCAGATACGGATATAATAAAAAATAAATAGTGTAAATGAATAAACAAATATAAATACATGTAAAAAAGTAAATTAGAGAAAACAGTAAATAAAAAATAATAATTATTATTATATCTACACCCAACGTAACCATACCCTTCGTCAATCTGCGCGATGGGATGGCCGATAACGTTCATTTTCATTCACTGGCAAAGTGGCAAGTGGCAACACTGACGAACAGAGACGGACGCGGGCGAAGCCGGGTTGGGTTGCTAGTATAATATACATATCGTATTTGATGTATTGATAAGGATTTGACTGAATTTATTTACCTGTACCTGTCTTAAAATAGGGTATTGTTACACATAGGTATTTAATTCTAAGTTTTTTTGTCTAATGTACTTTTGTCAATTTGTATTTTAATTTGACCTTTTAGCTTTAGGCCTTTTAGCTTCGGTCTACTTGTGAATTTATAATACATCTATGTTTTACTTTGTACGCCATATTCTATAGCAAAACATGTAATCGAATTTATATCCCAACATCTAACATTATAGACCTACCTATGACCTACCTACCTATAAAGCTGAAGAGTTTGTTTGTTTTGTTGAACGTGCTAATCTCAGGATCTACTGGTTCGAATTGAAAAATTATTTTTGTGTTGGATAGTCCATTTATCGAGGAAGGCTATATGCCCATGCGAAGCCGGGTTGGGTTGCTAGTATAATATACATATCGTATTTGATGTATTGATAAGGATTTGACTGAATTTATTTACCTGTACCTGTCTTAAAATAGGGTATTGTTACACATAGGTATTTAATTCTAAGTTTTTTTGTCTAATGTACTTTTGTCAATTTGTATTTTAATTTGACCTTTTAGCTTTAGGCCTTTTAGCTTCGGTCTACTTGTGAATTTATAATACATCTATGTTTTACTTTGTACGCCATATTCTATAGCAAAACATGTAATCGAATTTATATCCCAACATCTAACATTATAGACCTACCTATGTTTTGGAAACAACTAGCTTCAACTTTCTAACTGACCGACTCCTTGACAATTCGAAAGTGCCTGTAAATGGTATAACTGAAATAAATGCTTTAACTATGAATTTATAAACCTGTATTAACTCATGTTTTTACAAATAAAATATTTTTTATACACATTCAACTTTTTTTTATAGCCAAACTACATAGAGGAACTTGCCAATACACCTAGGATATATTTTCCAGTTAAATATTCCACATCCATTAAGCTGTTAGACAAACAATGATTTTACTAGTACATTGAACTCAAATCAAATAAATAATACTTAATTTGAGTAGTTTGCAAGTTCAATACCTCATGAATATTTAATTAAAGTGCAAATTGACATTGTTTTTGTTAATTTATTTGTTACCTTGTCTATAATATGCTAATATAAAAAATATATGAATTACTAGCTTTTTCCAGCAACTTTGTCTGCGTCAATGTCTGTTATTACAGATATAGATGAAGTCACGGATTACAGTGTAACACAAGTAATCTGTAGCCATACAGATTACTTGTGTTGTATAGTAGTCTGTACCAAATTGCATCAAAATCGGTTCAGTAGATTACCCATGAATGCACAAATAAACTCACATTCGCAATTATAATATTGGTATGAATTAGTGTCTTTATTTTATAACAATGATGCATTTGTACTACTTTTTTTAGGAAATGTAATACTGTAATTGCATAATTAATGATTATTATTTTCCAATTCACATGTTGACTAACATTAATACACTCGGCGTCACAAAAATCGCACCTCTTTAAGAATTCCCTTCAAAGTCATTTTAACCCTATTAATCAATGGTATACATATGACTATAAGGTATAATTGGAAAGGCAATTTATTTAAATTTCAGAATAAATCAATGGATTTGGTTTTTTGTTTACCAGGGAATAAAAAAAAGCAAGCTAATGCAAATGATTAAAAAGTTAAATTTTATTTTATCAGCAAAAATTACAACAAAGTCCTTAAAACTAACTTAAAACCTAGTGTTACCCCCCCTAGCCCTGATGACTGCTTCCATGCGTTCTCTCATGGACCTTATTAATGTGACAACAGTCTCTTGTGGAATGTTGTCCCATTCTGCAACGACGGCATCTTGAAGGTCTTGGAGAGTGGTAGGGGCAGGATTTCGTGCACGTACTCGCCGTTTCAGTTCATCCCAAAGGTGCTCAATAGGGTTCAGGTCTGGACTTCGCGCCGGCCAGCGCATAACAGGGATGCCAACTTCTTGCAGGTAGTCTCTTACAATTAAAGCGGTGTGACAACGGGCGTTATCGTGCATTAACGTGAACCCACTGCCAACAAAACCCGCATAAGGGACCACCTGCTCCTCTAAGATCTCTGTTATGTACCGAGCAGCAGTCAGCGACCCTTGCCCGCGAGCACTTCCAGTCCGAGAAACACACACAAGGTTCGTTTTACCGTCGATTGACATGCCGCCCCAGAACATGCACGAGCCACCCCCGTATTCCACTGTCTCTTGAATACAGGCTTGTGCGAATCGTTCCCCTTGCCTCCTATACACTCTTCGACGCCTGTCGTTGCAGAAAAGACACACCCTCGTCTCATCCGAGAAGAGCACAGCCCTTCATTGGTCTATTGTCCAATCCACATGGTCACGGGCAAATTGCAACCGGTCTCTCCTATGCTGTGCAGTCAATTTGGGCCCTGTAGCAGCCCTATGAGCTGCAATTTTCTTCTCCCGCATTCTTCTTCTAATCGTGGAGACGCTTACAGAAGTTCTGCGAGCTGATCGCAGTTGTTGTTGCAGCTCAACAGCATTGGAGAACCGATTACGTAAAGACGTCGAAACAATGAAGCGATCGTCTCTTTCGGATGTGCACCGTTGTCTTCCAGATCCACGTCTTCGGATATAGCCACCAGTCTCTTGGAAACGTTGGAACACTCGTCGAACGGCAAAACGACTCAAGTTCAGTTGCCGAGCAACATCACATTGCCGCATCCCTGATTGCAGTAGTGCAATGATTTGAGCGGCTTCATCTGCAGTGGTATCCATCTTCTGGGGTATTTTTCTTGCTGTAGCTGTTCACGTGTGTTCACTTCAAAGGTTGAATAGCGAATGACCCACATTTAACCCGGGTCGCCCGTTTTATACCCTTGTAGGGAGGTGCAATTAGTGGCCGTTGTAATGCGTATTTTGACAACATTTTTTTTAACGTTACGTGCTAATGAGATCTGTTGTGTTTAGGAATTCTAACTGTTGTTAATTTAAAGGTCGTTAAACATACTTTTAATTGATACCAATATTAATTGGGTTTAATGTATTCGTTACTGGCGGGACATGTTTTAAACTTATTTTCGAAAAGGTGCGATTTTTGTGACGCCGAGTGTATATAAAAAGAATGACTTAGTAAATTTTTATATTTTTCAGGGCTAGCAACAGTAACTGCACAATTTGACATCCAGGAAGAAACAGAAACGGAGGTTAAAGAAAACAATGACGTCAATGATGTATCAAATGTAGATGAATCAGAATCATTACTTTCTAATGTTGTGTCTGATGTCAATAAAACACTAACCAATTTATACAACACAGTAACGTTAGCTAACGTTACTGCAGAGAACAAAACAAACTCAGCAAATGAAACACGAAAAATAATAAAGTGCAAAGAAATAGTCTATGACCCAAATGAAGAAGTGGAACCTACAGTAGAGATAGTCAATGCTACACAGTTAATCAAATTGTTACATGTCAATCCAGAAATTACAAGTCGAGATATGGAAGCTGACTGTCTGCTGGTTTTCTTCTATGCCCGTGCTTGCCCTTTCAGTGCTAAGGCAGCACCACATTTTAATGCTCTAGCAAGAGCATATCCTAACGTGAAGATGGTAGCTTTGGATGCTTTGAAATATGGTGGAACAAACACTATATATGGAATAGTAGGAGTGCCAACACTAAAGGTTTTCCATAATGGCAGGCCTTATGGAAAATTTAATGGTACAGATTATAACATCCAATCCTTCAGTAAATTTCTTCATGCAGTTACAGGAAAGCATGCAATAAATCTCCTTGTTACATCTAAGGACTTCATAGGTCCAGTCTCAAGTGTAGTTGAGACAGAAACAGATTATTTTCTAGTATTATCATGGTTGTTTATTATTGTATGCTCTGTTTATTATTTTATGCAGTCCAAATGTTGGACAATGATTGTGGAAATGGTCCAAAATAACTGGAGAGAATCAGAAGCTCAACATGAACATAATGATTAGTTTGTTATATTTATTTAATTCTTAGGTGAGAAATGATTAAAAAAATGCTTTATACATTTTTTTTTAATTTGCATGTTGCTATTTATATCCTTTTAATATAAATTCCTCGACTGCCTCGTTGGTCTCGTGGTCGCAAACGCGAGTGCTGAGCGAGGGGTCCTGGGTTCGAGTCCCAGGTAGGGCAAAGTGTTATTGGGTTTTTCAATTAAGAATTTCTCAGTAACGGTCCGGAGATTGGAAGTTGGTGGTGTAACACCCTCGTACCTCGGAAAGCACGTCAAGCTGTTGGTCCTGCGCCTGATCTCTCATTAGAGTATATTCATCTGTGGATCTCTCTCTGGTCGTGTCGGATTACCGTCCCACCGGACTATGTGATTGAGGGAAGAGTGAGTGCACCTGTGTTTACCCACGCACTTGTGCACTAAAATATTTCCTGCGTACTTGGCAGATCTATATCGAGATTGTCCGCCGTGATCGAAAGTTGGTTGGAGAATTAATTTTTTTTTTACATTACCTACATAAAGCTTAAGATTAGGTATTATAGCACAAATACCTATAACTAAAAAAAAATCTTGTCTTCATGGTGTACTTTGTGCTATCCTAGATATGAAACTCACTATTCGATTTCCAGTGAGTGCACCTGTCTACTGTGCACAAGTTTTACAATCTGCAGGTCTTCAATCTATACTAATATTATAGAGCTGAAGAGTTTGTTTGTTTGTTTGGTTGAACGCGCTAATCTCAGGATCTACTGGTTCGAATTGAAAAAATCTATTTGTGTTGGATAGTTCATTTTTCGAGGAAGGCTATAGGCCCCATGCATACGTAGCGTAGTATCTCTAAGTAGTCTGTGGCCCATGCGAAGCCGGGTTGGGTTGCTAGTAATAAATAAATTCTAGTAGGGTTTCGGTCTAGTTCACATTATTTATATTTTTGAACGATTTTACCAATGTCTATATTGTCTATTGGACACCTTTGACACTGACACCAAACAATAGGGATGTGCAAAAATGACTGGAAATCTATCGTTTTTTTTGTGCACTGTTTGGTTTTTGATTCGGAGTAATTACTGTTATTAACAAAAATTTTAGGGGCCATTGTTAGTTTAAGTGGTAATTGCGAGAAGATGTTATAGTTGTGTGCTAAATTTAAACAAGCTTAACTACGAAAAGTTAGAATACAGGAATTACTAAGACACATCACAAAGCCGTCTTCTCTAAATTAGTTCAAAGTTCAATGTTACGCCTTAGAGAATTTATGCTCGAAGTGTTACGCACTCAAAACATTGTACTACAGTACAGGGACCGTGGGAATAATAATTAAGGTTTAATTACCTATAATTTAAAACGGTTTTGTGAAAAATCAAATAAATCAGTAAAATTAATTTCAATGACGACGGGAACTACATGTCTGTGACTTGCTTCGCTGAGCGTCTTTTACAATCTTTAATTAGTATTTACGAAAGTATTTCGATATCGATAATTATCATCAGTATACAACGTAATTACCGTCCCATCCGACTATAATAAGGTCTTTGCATCCGACATGATCCGACCATGTGATATGTGAATTGTTTGGGATGTCAATGTCAAATTGTCAAGTCAACCTGTCAACATGACAAGTTGACAAGACGTGAGTAATCTTATTGATATAATAATTATTATTAACATCTCATATTGAAAAATATACAAAGTCTACTAATAGCAATGAGTAGCAATTTTACGTAACTGTAGTAACACTAGTAACTTGATAGTATTATTATGAGCGTCGTTACATCTTTTATAAGTTCAACTAGAGGCAAGGTTATACTTGCTACGGTGGCTGCGCTTCACATGACAATATACTTTGCGAAACCTTCACTTTTCAAGGGCGAAGATACGATAAAAAGGGAGAACACTCCGCCTAGATACTTACCAGATAAGTGAATAAACGACCTTGTCTCGCCTGCGAACAAGCCGGAAGACCGGCTGCTAGAAAATAACCTGTCGATTGTCAATTGATGATTTATAAAAGGTTGGCGTCATTCGCGCCGTGTTTAGTCCGTGGTGTTCTTGTTAGTGTGAGGAAGATGAGCTCCGGAAGATATCAGGTGTTTGTGACACGCAGTGACATGCCTCGAGGTGGCATAGATCTGCTGGAAAAAGAGTAAGTGATAATATTAGGTTATAAGGTTTAATTATTTACTACTTACATGCAAAGAGACTAGGTACCTATTACTTACCACTACAAGACTACTTTAGTCTTATGTATATAAGTAGTATATTATTGGGCATTCTGGACCACTTTTCGCTCGGCGAAACGAGTTCGCCATCGCTCCGGTAGTCCAGAATGCCCAATCGTGAACGGTCGACACGGACCATTTGACAGTACCTCAGAATGCCTAATAATACAATCGTCTGTAATACAGACTCGTGTACGCAGTATGCTTTTTCATCGCAATAACGATAGGAACCAACAGGCAATGTTCGTTATTGCGCGCTCACAACTGGTACAATCGCCTGTAATACAGACTCGTGTACGCAGTATGCTTTTTCATCGCAATAACGATAGGAACCAACAGGCAATGTTTGTTATTGCGCGCTCACAACTGGTACAATCGTCTGTAATACAGACTCGTGTACGCAGTATGCTTTTTCATCGCAATAACGATAGGAACCAACAGGCAATGTTTGTTATTGCGCGCTCACAACTGGTACAATCGTCTGTAATACAGACTCGTGTACGCAGTATGCTTTTTCATCGCAATAACGATAGGAACCAACAGGCAATGTTTGTTATTGCGCGCTCACAACTGGTACAATCGCCTGTAATACAGACTCGTGTACGCAGTATGCTTTTTCATCGCAATAACGATAGGAACCAACAGGCAATGTTTGTTATTGCGCGCTCACAACTGGTACAATCGTCTGTAATACAGACTCGTGTACGCAGTATGCTTTTTCATCGCAATAACGATAGGAACCAACAGGCAATGTTTGTTATTGCGCGCTCACAACTGGTACAATCGCCTGTAATACAGACTCGTGTACGCAGTATGCTTTTTCATCGCAATAACGATAGGAACCAATAGGTAATGTTTGTTATTGCGCGCTCACAACTGGTACAATCGTCTATGATACAGACTTGTGTACGCAGTATGCTTTTTCATCGCAATAACGATAGGAACCAGCAGGTAATGTTTGTTATTGCGCGCTCACAACTGGTACAATCGCCTGTAATACAGACTCGTGTACGCAGTATGCTTTTTCATCGCAATAACGATAGGAACCAACAGGCAATGTTTGTTATTGCGCGCTCACAACTGGTACAATCGCCTGTAATACAGACTCGTGTACGCAGTATGCTTTTTCATCGCAATAACGATAGGAACCAACAGGCAATGTTTGTTATTGCACGCTCACAACTGGTACAATCGTCTGTGATACAGACTCGTGTACGCAGTATGCTTTTTCATCGCAATAACGATAGGAACCAACAGGCAATGTTTGTTATTGCACGCTCACAACTGGTACAATCGTCTGTGATACAGACTCGTGTACGCAGTATGCTTTTTCATCGCAATAACGATAGGAACCAACAGGCAATGTTTGTTATTGCACGCTCACAACTGGTACAATCGTCTGTGATACAGACTTGTGTACGCAGTATGCTTTTTCATCGCAATAACGATAAGAACCAACAGGCAATGTTTGTTATTGCGCGCTCACAACTGGTACAATCGTCTGTGATACAGACTTGTGTACGCAGTATGCTTTTTCATCGCAATAACGATAAGAACCAACAGGCAATGTTTGTTATTGCGCGCTCACAACTGGTACAATCGTCTGTGATACAGACTTGTGTACGCAGTATGCTTTTTCATCGCAATAACGATAGGAACCAACGTGCAATGTTTGTCGTTGTGACTAACACAGCTTCAGCTGAGAAAGAAAACAACATAATATATTATTAAAAAAAATATTTAATGTTATAATGTTAACTACAGTTTTGATTTGAAATAAATGTAGGATGGTCCTCACACAGTGCATCTATGGAGTGAACCAGAGATTGAAGTTTGCGCCATTGCGGTGTATCGTCTTCCGTTTGGAATTTTATCCGAACCAGCGCTTTCTTCCAAAGTTCTTGAGAATCAGTATTGCGTGCATCATTGGTTTGATATACTTTCAAATCAATAAGGTAGTCTCCCACCGTGTTGATCACTCGACGTTCGTTGCCATTCGCAACTCTATTAACGAAGTACGAGGACAGTACAAACGAAGAAGTATTTTTGGGTTCGCCATCGCCACGACTTAGATTAAACACGTCCTCAGACTTCGCCTTTTTTCTGAAACAAACATAAATAACCCGTATAAGAATGTTTCAAAATCATTACAAAAATAACACAATTAATACAGCCTAGGTAGGTACCATAGTAGTCAGTAGGCTTATAAGTATAAAAACTGCAAAGTGGTTGTCATGTTAACAAATTGTTGTTACTCGTAAGTGACAGCATTGATTCAATAATATTATTTAGTACATAACCACTTATTATTTACTAAGTTAAAAATATAGTGTTACTGTGATTTACATATTCCAACACTGATACGAAAATGACATGGAATAAATTAACCAACAAATAAAACTTTAATATAATTGATTGATAATAAATTAAGTATGATTACCTTATACTAGCAGGCGATTTCTTAACGGAAGTAGATTTACGCTTGCTTGCAGGAGTAGAACGCTTTCCCAAGATCTCGGTAATGCGTTCAACATCTGTAGAGTTTCTGCGATGATCACACTCTGAGTCCGACCTGTAAAATATTAAAAAATAATCAGATTAATTTAAATTCAAAATAATTATGCTTAAAGGAAACAAAATATTTACGTTAATTTTTTGGAATTAACTAATACCTAATAATATGTAAACTCGTACTTATTTATTCGATTCTAATTATCAGTAAGTTAATAAATATTACAAGTAGATATTTGGCTACATCTGATCTGTATAGTATTTGTTGAATTCAATTAAACAAAGGAAATAATAAAAAATATAAAGACTTACATTTTAAATGGTGGTCACTTGAAGTATAATTAAAACAATATGATAATTGTTTTAAACACTGAACTGCAGACTGCTCGCACTGTAGCATCGAGGGATCAGGCTCGAATTCAATGAATTGGACTCCGAAAACGCTAGCTTATAAGACAGATTAGTTATGTAAAAATGTTAAATTGAATGTTAGTGTATATTTAATAAAAACAACAGAAAAATTATACCTTTCTTATTTGTATGGATTATAAATACATGTAAAAATGAAAACTAACAATTATGCTAATCGCTATTTGTCAACGCTGCGAAAGCACTCAGGGCTGTCAATATAATTGTCATAATTATATCTTTTCGTTCCTACTTACAAATATTATAAATGTGAAAGTTTGTGAAGATGTATGCAATTATGCATGTATATATATATATATATATATGTTTCACTTTCTCGCAAAGCAAAAACTACTGAACGGATTTGGATGAAACTTTGCAGTAACATAACTTACCTAAACATTAGAATAACACATAGGCTATAAATTGTGCGGGCACGCAAAGTAGTTCCCTCAGGACGCGGGTGAAAACGCGTGAGGAAAACTAGTACATAATATGTAAGAATTGACTCCATTTTTTACAGTAAATGTGTGGAAGTGTCATCCCTAACCAAATTCGTTGCGTTAAAATAAAGGGGACTATTGCTAAATAGCAGTTTTAAATACGTACACAGAAATATATTGTTGTAAATATGATACTTTTGTTATGATATACCAAGAAACTATTAAAATTATTCTAATTAACGTTTTTTATTAGGGTTGACCGACAGGATATATTTAAAACGAAATAACTTAAAACTATGTAAATAAAAATACGAAGATAAAAAAAAAAATATTTGTGATCTATCATTAAAAGGGTCCTTTATATATTAGTGTCATTGTTTATCGAAAAAAATATTATGAATGACACCTACTTATACAATTTAGTAAATAAAATTATAGTCCACTAGCACATATAAGTAAATAAATCAAGGACAAACTATAATTATTTTTAAGGTAAGTAAACCTTGGAATTATTTATTTCGTATTTTATGCTTCTTTTTAATAATAACCTATATCAATTTACCCTTTACAAAATTTCTATGTAGCGTTTAAAATATTGTCTACATGATTTTTACATTTAGATCACAGCCCTGTACGAAATTGCATTCTTGCAAAATACGTTTAGGTAAACTGCGATCGGATGTAACGAATATTAACATGATACTTTTGTTTTTGACAATGCACACATTAGGCATTGCTATTACTTGCACGTAAAATGTGTCTTCAATTTGTTAAAACTATGTATTAGTTATTCTGTTTCATTTTAAATAAATCTTCACCGCTAACTGAATAACAATTATATTTATAGTTATTGCAAAATTGCTAACAGAATTGTTGTAAGGTAATAGTAATTATGTTAAAATATTATTTTATTTAGAAATAATTGATACCATTACCAGAATTATTATAATAAGTGTGATTTTTAATTTCAGGCGATTACTATTTACGAATTGAGGGTCAGCAGAGGTGCCTGTTAAGCAAAATATATTATATTGGAAATGTATATTAATTAACATTATTGTTTGTATCAATTACATACTTTGCAGGTAATTTTTAAATCTAATATTAATTTTGTTGTTTTGGCAACGTTAATCTTTTTATTCATTTATTTTATTTTATTTTTTCAGAAATATATGGTATATTCAATCCGGTGGAAAATACTTGTATTTGAACAACTCGATAATTCTACAATCTTCTTACTGAAGTTACTCCAATGACCTGCTGAAGCGGATATTATCTGTGTATTAACAAGATCATGATTATTGGTTGTAAGTATTTAAAGTAACCTTTTTCCTACACTACGATTTCTATAATCTTGCCTACACATTACATATAAATCCGGAACAACTAAACACAAAAAGGAATGGCGCTATTGTTTTTATGAACATTACTACGTAAATGACCAGACCAGAATGAGAGACATTTTAAATAAATCTTCACCGCTAACTGAATAACAATTATATTTATAGTTATTGCAAAATTGCTAACAGAATTGTTGTAAGGTAATAGTAATTATGTTAAAATATTATTTTATTTAGAAATAATTGATACCATTACCAGAATTATTATAATAAGTGTGATTTTTAATTTCAGGCGATTACTATTTACGAATTGAGGGTCAGCAGAGGTGCCTGTTAAGCAAAATATATTATATTGGAAATGTATATTAATTAACATTATTGTTTGTATCAATTACATACTTTGCAGGTAATTTTTAAATCTAATATTAATTTTGTTGTTTTGGCAACGTTAATCTTTTTATTCATTTATTTTATTTTATTTTTTCAGAAATATATGGTATATTCAATCCGGTGGAAAATACTTGTATTTGAACAACTCGATAATTCTACAATCTTCTTACTGAAGTTACTCCAATGACCTGCTGAAGCGGATATTATCTGTGTATTAACAAGATCATGATTATTGGTTGTAAGTATTTAAAGTAACCTTTTTCCTACACTACGATTTCTATAATCTTGCCTACACATTACATATAAATCCGGAACAACTAAATGTAAATCATAAAAATATTTGTGCTGTGAGAAAATCGAACCTGCAACACTTAACACGGAAGCCGATCGCTCAGTTATTGCACCCACCACACTACTAACTTTTAATTCAGTCTATTTTCTGATAAAGTCTATTAATAATGCCTCACTGTTCGGTTTGCAAAGTATTTGTAGATAATCGCCGATGGTCTGGTCATTTACGTAGTAATGTTCATAAAAACAATAGCGCCATTCCTTTTTGTGATAATATTGCTATTATTAATTCTTCGTTTAAACATCGCATTGCAAGTTATAAGATCACTGCAACTAACGATCAAAAAAATTATTTCCCTGAAATGTTTCTTAATGATAATCGTAAACAAATTAAAAATCTAATAGATCGATCATTACAGAAACATACATCTGTGAAAATTAATTTTGAACTTTTTTCCTTTTTTCTTTTGTTTAAGAATGATCAACAAGAACTGAAATCATTTAGTACAAAAAATTATATTGTTTACTTTAATTACGATTTTGAATCAATATATAAATCATTAGTTGTGTCACTGTTAAAGAAAATCGAGGAATTTCAAGAGAGAGACAGTGGTTGGACGTATCTGTGCAATTCACATTTAGAAATAAACATAAGTAAATATCAACCTCTCGGCGGATCTAAACATATAATATTACCTGAATTTATCAGAAATAAAAAAGCTTGTTTGAATATTCAAAACAATGACGAGTATTGCTTCTTATGGTCTGTTGTAGCTGCCTTGTACCCCGCAGCCCACCATCCTAATAGAATTTCATCTTATCCTCACTTCAAGGATGTTTTAAATGTCGATAATTTAACATTTCCAATCACATTTTCAGACATAGCTGTTTTTGAGAAAAATAATCCGTCTCTAAATATATTTGTGTATGGATTGAAAGATGATAGGACAATCATAGGACCTTTGTATACTTCAAACAACAATAAATCTAAGAGCATACATTTACTGTTTTTACAAAATAATACAAATTCTCACTATTGCCTTATAAAAGATTTACCTCGTTTAGTTAGAAATCAGATGACAAAGCATCACGGTAAACTATATTTTTGCGAAACATGCTTATTGTTTTTTCCAACGTCCAGTGAATGTGAAACACATGCGTGCGGAGGAGTTGTCACGGTCTTACCAGAAAAAGGATCATTTTTAAAATTTACAAATTATAATCGAAAACAAAACATTCCATTTGTCATATATGCCGATTTCGAAACATTACTCGAACCAATATTCAACGATGAATTTGACACCGCTAACACGACATACTTACAACGGCACGTGCCGGCTGCCTTCGGGTATAATGTTGTGTCATCATTAAACCTTACTGTTGATAGGTATAGAAATTATCGCGGTGTAGATTGTGTTTCGAAATTTGTAAATTTTTTAATTGAAGATGCTAGAGACATTTATAGAATTATATCCAAAAACGAACCCATGAAATTTACCGACAAAGATGCTCTTGATTTTAGTCAAGCTGTTAAGTGTCACATATGTGATCATTTACTATGGAATGATAAGGTTAGGGACCACTGTCATATAACAGGTCGATACCGAGGTGCAGCACATCGGCATTGTAATCTACAATATAGAGTACCAAAATTTGTTCCCGTATTTTTTCATAATTTATCGGGATATGATTGTCACTTATTTATAAAAAAGTTAGGTGAAATTCCGGGACAAATTAAAATAATACCCAAGACCAAGGAAAAATATATCGCATTCACAAAGTTTATACATATTGGTGATGATTACATACAATTAAGGTTTCTAGACTCCTTCCACTTTTTAGGCACTAGTTTAGATAAACTTGCTAAAACACTACAGGCAGAAGATTATGTTAATCTTCGAACTCATTTTCCTGACAAAAAGCAGTTTAATTTGTTGACACGAAAAGGGATATACCCTTATGATTATATGACAGATTGGAAATGTTATGAACAGAAATCGTTACCGTCTAAGTATCATTTTCATAATTCCTTAACCAACGAAGACATTAGTGAACAAGATTATAATCATGCTCAGACAGTTTGGAGCGAATTCAATATAAATGATTTAGGGGAATATACAGATCTATACTTAAAAACGGATGTGCTTTTGTTGTCTGATATATTCCAAAGTTTTCGAAAAACATGTAAAAAATACTACAAACTGGATCCAGCATTTTACATAACTGCACCTAGTTTATCATTTGATGCAATGTTGCTAAAAACCGGGGTCACGTTAGAACTCGTGTCAGACTTGGCTATCGTCAGAATGATTCAAAGTGGTATACGTGGGGGATTGTGTATGTGTTCCCGACGGTACGCAAAAGCTAATCATAAGTATATGCAAGAATATAATTCATCAGAGCCTAACTCTTTCATAGTATATTTGGATTGTAATAATCTTTATGGCTTTAGCATGTGTCAATATTTACCTTATTCTAGTTTCAGATTTCTTACTGAAAATGAAATAACTAATTTACATATCGAAAATGTTGAGGATGATGCCGACTGGGGATACATATTAGAAGTTGATCTTCTGTATCCCGAACATTTACATGACCATCATAATGATTTACCATTTTGTCCCGAAAAATGTATTCCCCCAGGAGGTAAAGCAAAAAAATTAATTGCAAATTTGTATAATAAGTATAAATATGTAATACATTACGTTCATTTAAAAAAGTGTTTAGAGCAAGGGTTGGAACTACGTAAAATTCACAGAGTTATTACTTTTAGACAGAGTTCGTATTTAAAACAGTATATAGAATTAAACACTCAATTAAGACAACAGGCAAAAAGTTCTTTCGAACAAGACTTTTTCAAGTTGTTGAATAACAGTGTTTTCGGTAAAACATTAGAAAACACTGAAACTAGAGTAACTGTTCATTTAGTTAATCAATGGTCCGATACGTTTAATCGAACCAAGAAATCAATATCCGCTGAGAGACTTGTAGCTAGCCCTTATTTCCATAGTGCAACTATTTTGTCTGAAAATTTAGTTGCTATCCAAATGAAACCAGAAGAAATAATTTTAGATAAACCTATTTATATTGGCTTTAGCGTTTTAGAACTTTCTAAGTCACACATGTATGACTTTCATTATAATATTATCAAACCTTTTTATGAAAATCGAGTGCAGCTATGTTATACAGATACCGATTCTTTTGTTTATAAAATATATACTGATGATTTTTATTATGATTTAAAATTTCATTTTTTGCAATACTTTGACACCAGTAACTATGACAACCAAAATGATTTCAGAATACCAATAATTAACAAAAAAGTACCCGGTTTGTTTAAAGATGAATTAGGAGGGAGATATATCTCCGATTTTGTGGGCTTGAGATCGAAATTATATTCTATAAAAACTCCTGATAATATAATTAAAAAAGCGAAAGGTGTAAAATCGTGTGTAGTGAAGGAATTAAACATCACAGATTATAAAAACATATTATTCAATGATGGAGTTATTCGTAGAAAGAATATAATGTTTAAATCAATAAAGCACGAAGTATTTACACGAAGTGTTAACAAAATTGTCTTATCTAATAATGACGATAAACGATCGATATCATTAGATAAAATATCAACGCGAGCCTGGGGTCACTCATTTATTTTAAAGAATAATAACGAAATTTGATAAAAAAACTTCAGTATAGAACACAGTACAGTTGAGCGCAATAACTGAGCGATCGGCTTTTGTGCTAAGTGTTGCAGGTTCGATTTTCTCACAGCACAAATATTTCTATGATGTAAGTACAAATAATTGTCTAATTTGTTTAAATTTGAGGTATTATTAATTTACCAAGTAAAATATAAAATTTATTTTAATGTAATTTTAATTTTGCAATTACTATAAATATAATTTGTATTCAGTTAGTGTTTAAGTTTTATATAAAATGTATGCGAATTAGATTGTAAGTAAATAGTATGTTAATTTTTTATGTATTAGTATAAATAAACTGTTTTTTAAGTATCAACTTTGTTTTATTGAACTTAACAAATATAGTCTTACCGTTGTTCGCATTTTATTCATAATCCTTAAAAATAGTCTTTACAACACATAACAGTGGCTGAAAACATAATCCTTACTAGTATTAGGTGAAGGAAAACATCGTGAGGAAACCTGGACTTACTGTTCCACTCAAACCATTTCAGAGGTCCTTGAGGCGGTTTAGAAACTCTGACACTAGGGTGTGTGGGCTCGTAAGACCTTACTGTTCACACGATAAAGAAGACTAGTGTTAATATTGTAAATATGAAAGTAACTCTGTTTGTTTGTTTTCTCTATTACACGTTCACGGGAAAACGACTTTGATGAAAATTTGGTTTAAACATAGACTGAAACCTGAGGAAAGACAGTAGGTTAGTTTTTATCCTAATACGGGAAGGAGTTCCTTCGATATGCCGGTGAAACCGTGGGGAACAGCTAGTAATATTAAAATACTCTGTTAAGGTAGATATTGTTTACAAAGGTATGTGCACGTTTTGCGTATAAGGTCACAGTTCATTGCACTATATGAAGTGTATGAAATATTTTGCAAGCTAGCAGTTTATAATTCATACTAAAACCTTTTATTATATTGAACTATAAGACTATTGACTAAAGAGTGATTTTCAAACAACTAATGTAAGCTTGACTTAATGCTAAGTTAACAATTCTAACTTAATATATACAGTTAAATTGTCAGTTTATTTTTTATTATTTACTGATTATTACTAGAGTTGACTAGTGGTTTTTGCAATATTACAGGATATTATCATAGTCATGTCAACGGTGAGTACAGTACCTGTTTAATTCTAATCTACAAGTGATTTTATGTACGTGTAGGTACACCAATTTTTAAAATGCAATATGTATATCTTGTTCCAGGTATCTGATTCTGAGATTGTGTTTAGCCAGTATGCTCAGGATCCTTACGAAGGATTATCTGAGATGTATCCTTGTGAACCCGAGCAATGCAAACAGACGAAACAGACACAGACGAAGAAGCAACGTCGCAGAGAACCTTTTAAAAAACATAAACCCACGAAATCTTTTGTTATGAGCCGACTACAACGACGAGGCACTAAGTTAATTAAAATTACGGTAATTGATCTCTGCAACAATTCTCAAACTAGTGACAGTGATAGTGAAAGTGAGAACGTTGTGATAAGTGCGCAGTACATTGTTAAGGACGCTATAGACAGTGTTATGGACGAAACGGAATCGTTAGTTAAGAAAATATCAAAATCTTTAATAGACAATGATTTTTAGTTAGCTTTTTTAAAGATACTTCTGTATCGATTAGATGTAGAGATTATATTGTTATTATAAGTTATTATTTTATGCTAAGTTTAGTTTTTCTTTATGTTATATTAATTCATTTACTTTCAAGTACTTAAGTATTTACGATGTGTAACAAATAAAAATGCATTTTATTAAAGAAACTTATTTTTATTTTCAAAATATACTTTACACTTCATATCCCAAGTGCTTTTTTACACATAAAACATTTTTTAGAGCACAATGATTTAAATGTACATTACAATTAAAATTAGTTTTTTTGTCACAGTATTTCTTATGCAATTCAAACATGCTGGGACACTTGTCTTCACCAAGATCGAACACTTTACAATTTTCACAAATGTTTTTTATCCACTTCACCTTCTCCAAACCTTTGACTAATATATTTTTGTTTTCTAAATAGGGTACAATTATACGGTGAAATTCTCTATAATCAATATATCCTTCGTTCCAATGAATACCTCTGTTCTTTTCCAACCACTTTACCTGCCTTTTTTCATCAGTTGTTAAATATTTGAATAAATAAGGTGGTTTTATTAAGAACAATTGTGTATAATCACGTGTAGCGAACGCTAGTTCTTTTACTATAAAATTGTTGTACAGATCTTTAAATCCTTGAATATCTACTATTATAGTATCCGAATTCATGATATTTTTCTCACAATATTACTTAACGGCTTATACTCTATTATACAATCATTCAATATAAGACAGTATGCAGATGTTTGGTCAGGTATGTCGGATTCACTCTCAATTTCTACTCTTACATCCACAACAGGACCTGACTTAATATTATCCACTTGTCTAGAACAATCGATAACAAATAGAGGCGCCAAGTCTTTAAATTGTTTCTCGTTTAATAAGGGTTCAGGACGACGTCCGTAATATGACTGTTGAAATCGTACATATTGCTCGTATAATAAAGCAATTCTGTTATTTGTGAAACTAACATTGAGGTTTTCATATGGAAAGTAGTTTGAATTGAGGTACACTTTTACATTACGAATATAGCAATGATCAAACCGAGACATGTCAGAACTTGCACTGTTTTTTCTATTTGTCTGTAGACCGACAATGATGTATCTAGGTTTCTCTATTTGCGATGAAGTTTTGATCGACCAAGTATGCTTTGTAGTTTTAGGTAAAGCTGGATATTCGTAAAGATCCCAATTTCTGTATATCATTTGAAGTGCACGGTCTTTTTCTAACACTTTTAACAAACTTATTTTCTCTTTATCTGATACTTTTACATGCGGTACGCGCCATATGATTTTATTAATTTGAACATCGTCTATAATTTCACCGGTGTTAAGTTTTACAGCATTCAGGTTAGTGTTACTTCTTAGTAATATCAGTTCGTGTCTACTATTTATCACAACTTTTTTAAAATCTTCTGCGAAACCAAGAATGTTACAGAGTGGTATAGAAGCCGAAAAACTACCTCCATTCATATTTTTTACACCATCAATATTCCAGCCCCAGGCATTGGAAGCCTTTGATTCACTTTCATTCATTGATATTAAAGATTTTATGGTGGTCGTTATGCCTACATTTTTTATTTTGTCAATCTCTACACCATTTAGTTCGTATCTTATATCTTGGAATAGGTAGAGGAGAGCATTATTTGTAAACTGCACACTAGTAGCTTTATCCTTTGAATCCTTTTTGCTAACTATAAAAGTTCCTTCTAAATACAGGGTACTGGCTGACGGTAGTATATACAGGTCCTGTTGATTGATAGGTATTCGGATTTCATCGTTTCTATTGAAACTTGTTACATATGGCTTGTATGAATGAAATTCAAATCCTTCCACAGTGTTGTCGTAAGTTGGAGCAGCCAAAACATCTAAGATATTCATTTTAACAATCCAATCGCTTTAAGAAATGCCTTATTGTCTTTAGTTAATTTTATTTTCTTTTTTGTGCGAGCTCTTATTTGTTTGGATGCTTGAGCAGAACTGATGCGTTTGATTTGATGTACATATTTATTATAGTCAATCATTTTTCCTTCTAAGATGTAGATACAGCTGCACTTCCTCACCACGTAAATTGATTAAGCGATTATTTATATCTAAAAGTCTAATATGTATGCAGCTTATGTTGTTTTGGTTAATTGGAAAGTATATAGCGTTTTTCGGGATTTCTATAATCCTGTACCCTGGTGGCACGTTGAGTGCAAATTCGTGGACAATGTGACTGGGTTCTCCGTTTATGTATGAACCGCTTACAATATCACATTCTATCCTGATCACTGTTGTAGGTAAAATGTTGACTGGAAACTGTGACACATGCCATTTATTTGCTTTCAAGTTCTGCTCACTAAACCCTAACAAACTTCTAAAGGTGCCTTCTTTACTAAAATTAATGCTTTTCGTGCAGTTAATAGCAGTTTTTAATGTATTATTATTGCACTGTAGTTTAATTGATGCATCCTTAATTTCAGATTTTAAATAATCACTTATATCTTGCAATTCATATGTACCTTCCGGTATTTCAATAACTTCGTTGGATCCGTAGTAGAACTTGTTATTCGTTTTGTCAATGTTGGGAATAGAATTAAATGTTGAGAAATGTAATAAGGCACACTCATACTTTCCATATAATTGCAATGTTGTAGGATAGTACGTAGATAAAGTGGATGAGTTTCCAGTAATCGACAAAGTAAGGGACATCTTGCAAATGATTAAAAATAACAAAAGCATAACATTTATACAATTTATTCCAAAAAGTCCATAGATATTCTAAACATAAGTGACCACAAATTATAGTGTTGAATTTCTGATATCTTGTATAGTTGTAATTAATGTTACAATTCTTAAAATATTTAATTAATTCCATTGGAGGTTTCAAATCCCCGAAGCTATCAAAATATTCACAGTAGTTGTATATTTTAACGTAAGCTACCCAATGTGTTCCTTCATTCTTAGAATCATCTAAATTAATGATACCACATTCAATCCGTTTCGGTATCTTGGGCAACCTATCTCTCATGTAAACTCCTCGAAAGTATGGGATGTGGTGTGCATACTTTTGGATGTCTATATTTGTTAGAGCACGATTAGGTAGCTTAAAATTCAGTTTTTTGGAGATTTTATATACAATCCTTTACCATTTTTATGTGTTTTAACGTATAAACCCTTGCCTAAATTCAGTGACTCCATAGCACGATTATGTCGTTCTGTTTCTCGCAAATTTTGTTGACCAGCTTTGTAATCATTAACTGTTTTCGCAATACCAGCCGCACCACCTGCTAATGCTCCTAAAGCCGATAAACCAGCAAAAATTGGAATCAAAGGTAGTACGCCTCCTGTTTTTGGTAATGGTATCACTCGCGGTACTCGAATCTTTTGCATGCAAGGAATTATTTTCCTTGCTGCTGAATAGGCAGCTTTAATTAATGTTTTACCGTCCTTGGGATTCAGTTTCTTTATTTTTGATTTTATTTTTGATACAAAACTTTTAAATGTTTTAGCACCAGATCCAGACTTCATTTTGGCTTTCATTACTTTACTTACTAACCATGAGCTAAGTTTTTCACCTTTACCAGCATCTTTCGATTTAAGCCTTTCTTTCGCCATGTTTAGTAATTGCAAATCAGCCTTGTGACGATTGTCTAAGTCTGTATGATTTGCATATGCTATATCGTGTTGCTTGCAAGCTTCGTCTAGCTTATTTATACCTCTATCACCTCGTGCTAACCGTTTGCTAAGTTTAGTTCCTGGCCCACAATAATTGTATCCTGGTAAATGAACTTCGAATGGTAGATTATTAATTATAGTGTTAACTAGTTCACCACCTTGCATTGTCCAAAGATTAATGAAGCAAAGATTACAATAATTAGTGTTTATATAGGTAACATAAAAATGATTTAACCCATTATAGCAGATTTATCAATCCAACTGTTTTCTTCTTTGTTTAAACCAAGCCATTTCACAAATAGTTTTGATCCTTTTCTTTTTAAAACCTTTTCAATCAGATAAACACCGGGACAGTAAGATTTTTGTAGTTCTTGCTCATAAAAAGTTCCTATTATGGGTTGATTTCGCTGGTCTTCTAGATAATACGTTAATGGGTAGGTATCATTAATTTTTTTTATGGTAAATAACTCGGTTGACCAATTAGGTGTATAACCTTTCTCAAAATTGTGTTTGTATTTACTGATGCGTACATAATCGCCTACTTTAAACTTAGGTTTCTTTGTATGGAGAGAGGATATTTTTTTTAATGTTCTGTTAATATTTTCTTTTATAACGTGTTCATTATATTTATTTACTTCAATCGGTTTATATTTAATAGTCTGATGCTTTGTATTATTATAGCTCTTTAATATTACTTCTAACGGTTGTCCTAACCACTTGTAGTTTCCATTGTAGCTAAAAGATTTATATAACTTATTTTTAATAGTTCTTATTAGTCTTTCAACAATCGAAGCTTTTTTGGTTGAAAACGTTGAGTAATGGTTAATATTGCTCGTCTTCATAAGATTCTGAAACGTGTTGTTATAAAACTCGGTCCCCATATCCGTTTGTAAATTAACAGGTCTGCGATTACTATCAATCAATATCCTTTGAAATGCATGAGTAACATCTTGTTTATTTTTTGATTTTAATGGTTCTGCCCAAGCATACTTTGAAAAGCAATCAATAACCACTAGCACATAATTGTAACTTTTATTATACTTTTTTAAGTTTTGCATGTCCATCAGATCGGCTTGCCACAAGTCATCAATTCCTTTTAAAATAACTGATCGCCTCAGGAAACTTCTTCGCGCAGCTTTATGTATTTCATTAACTATTTGCTGTTTTGCCATTAGAGAGATTTTTAATTAACTTGTCTACCTCCGCTTTGGTATAAAACTTGTCTTCGAAATGAATCAAAACGTCAGATGACTTTGTTTTTAAATAAGACTTAACTGCATTTTGCCCATCCAATATAATTTGAGAACGCAATGAAGAAATCAATCTATTGAATTCTTGTACCGTGAGAGCATTCATTCGATCTACATAATCCTTGTTCACAACTTCGTCTCCTTCTACGGGAGATCTTATTCCTTTCAGTCTAGTTGATTTTAAATCATAGTCCCCCGTTTCTGACTTGCACAGAGCGTTCTCATTAAAGTCTAGTAACTCTGTTAATCGTAATCTTTTATGAACGTGATGTCCAAATTTGTCTACGTTCATATTTAGATGTATATTAATGGAAGGTTAACAATAAAATGAATACATTTTTAAAAATCATTTATTTATTTATAATTTTATTTTCACGCAATTCTTCAATGATAGATATAATTTCATTGTTTACTCCAGTGTTACCAGCATCTCGAGAAGCTATCAGTAATTTTAACCTATTCACTAGTTCATTTGGATCATTCCAATATACAAAATCTGTATTCTTTTTCCACATTTTTGTCAATAACATTCCTTTTCCCTTCGGTAGAGGGTCTTGAATGGTACTTCGTAGTTTAAAAAGTGGCTTAATAACTTGTAAATATTTCTGTCCCTTATTACTTTTTATTGGTTTACTGGAATCATAGTCTCGTCGATGAGCATTTGTGTCGAGTAGCATTGACTTATAGTGTTGCATATCACAGTTGGTTACCAAACTTAAATCTACATCTTTCTTTAGCAACAACTGTTTCAAGCCAGGTGTATTTTGATATTTGCGCCCAGACACGATAATATATTCATCGCTGATTGTTATGTGAGCTGAACCTAGCATCAAGTTCCCATCCTTCACTCTAACACCATATGGGACCCCGGCGAGTGCTTCTGGTGATATTGACCAAGAGGATGTATCACCCTGTTTATTTTCAACTAATGATTGAAACGAACAATCACTTTCCTTGTCAGATTCATAGTCGTTGTCGACGTTACTCAGGTTTCCTTTCTGAGAAGCCGAATCAGTAAATGAAGTATCTGCTTCTTCATTTCCCGTGGTATGTAAACGAGGTGGTTGCTGGCTTGCATTTGCAATAAGGTTGAGAGGGTCTGTTACAGGCTTGAACACTGACTCCAGTGTATGTTTATAATCAATCTCAATGTCTTTCATTTTTCGTATTTTTTTCTTAACAGCTTCTGCAGCATCAACAATTTGTCTTTTTAATGATTTTTCCATTTTTAGATCTTGATAGATTAAGCGTTGTTTAATGAATAATAATATTGCAAAGGTAAGATACTTAAATATTAATTATTTTAATCAAATATTACAAATGTGTCAAATTTATTTCTGTAACATCCTTTATTTTTGGAACAATCCTTATTAATGACTACGTAACTGTAAGGTTCATTCCATATTTTTGAACACATTTCACGAAATTCTAGCCACGTCATATCAGTGTTGACATGTTCTTCATAAATATGTTTCAAATTAATTTCATCTTGTTTAAAAAGTATAATTAAGTTAGCATTGTCCCTAACTAACTGTTTAGGAATTTTACTATATGTCTGGTTAAGGTAAAAACAATCAATACATTTGTGTCTTCCCATCGCAAAGTAATCACGCATATTGTTTTGGTTTTCGCAAGCAACATCATCAAATATGATCACAGAATTAGGTTTTGCCTCCTGGACACTCAGTACTTCCGCATTACCATGATATTTCTGGAATGAGACACCAGAAACCCTTTGTAAAACTTGTTCTAAGAAGATGTATTTGGGTTGATGTAGAGTTTTCGAATAAACATAAACATTTTGAAATCTTAATCCATTCTCATGTATGAGAAGACCTATTAACAAATTAGTTTTTCCACAATTGGAAGGCCCGCAAATAATGCAACGTACAGAGGTAGGTAGTAGCTCTCCATGACGAGAACCAGTATTTTGAGGCTCAATACACACTGTTTTCACATGTAATGATTGTGGTTGTTTGACAAACTTCATAGTTACACATGAAACAAATAGATTAATAATGAGTCAATTAATTTGTTACATTCACATTTATAAATAATATTACGTCAGCAAACACTAAATAGTCTGTTCTCATGCTTGTTTGAGTTTTAAACTATTAACAATGCTCAGTGATAGAATACCATGGTAAACTGAACCGGTTAGTCGATTCTTGATTGTTGAGCGTCTTGAATCACTGTGTCAGTCAAGTCGATTGTGTATTATTGGACATTCTGAGGCACTGTCAAATGGTCCGTGTCGACCGTTCACGATTGGGCATTCTGGACCACCGGAGCGATGGCGAACTCGTTTCGCCGAGCGAAAAGTGGTCCAGAATGCCCAATAATATACTACTTATATAGTATTATATTTTGATAGACATATTCATTTAAATGTTATGTATGTGTAAAAAACATCAGAATCAAATACTCTACAGAGCACATGTCTGAGTGATAAGTGATAACCATAATTAGGGTAATTCATAATATTGTTCCTTTGCTAGAGGGAAAGAATTCATTTAAGCAAAAATTTAAATATTTTTTTTTTTTGTTTGAGGTTTAACATTAATTAATAGTGCATTACTTCTATCTTGTTATATACCTGTCATTTCCAGAATTCTATTTTAATTTAAATAAGATAGATTGCTACAACTTTCTTCATCAAAATACTTTTTTTTTTTTTTACAGATGTGATGTAAAAATCTCGACTCATCCATCAGTAATGCCAAGAGAGGAGCTTCTAAAATCAGTTGCTGGAACAAATGGCATCTTTTGTTCCCTAACTGATAAGATTGATAAGGAGTTGCTGGACGCTGCTGGACCAGGTCTGAAGGTGGTGGCCACCATCTCAGTGGGCCATGACCACATTGACGTGGCTGAGTGCAGGAAAAGAGGCATCAAGATTGGATATACTCCTGATGTACTTACAGATGCTACGGCTGAATTAACTGTGAGTACTATTTGGGCCATCCCCTTTTGACAAGTGAGAAACACCTGGTATATAGCTTGATTACAAGAAATGGTATCTTTGAGAATGGAAAATTGATTTAATAAAAATCATTATTAACTCTGGTATAAGTGTTAGAAAATTAAAGAAAAAACATCTACCATTCCAGGTCGCCCTTCTACTGTCGACGTCCCGCCGTCTCCCCGAGGCCCAGCATGAAGCGCGCACCGGCGGCTGGAAGTCTTGGGCACCCACTTGGATGACCGGGCCGGGCCTTGCAGGCTCTACCGTCGGCATCGTGGGTTTCGGCCGCATCGGGCAAGCAGTCGCACGCCGCGTCAAAGCTTTCAACACCAAACAAATTCTCTACTTTAACCGCAGCGAACGACCTGAGGCCAAAGAAACAGGTGCTATCAAAGTTACCTTTGATAAAATTCTAGAACAGAGTGATTTCATCATATGCTGTGCTGCCTTAGTACCGGAAACAAAAGAGATATTCAACAAAGCAGCATTCAATAAAATGAAAAAGACAGCAATATTTGTTAATACTAGCCGTGGAGGTACGGTTGACCAGGATGCGTTGATTGAAGCTTTGAAAACTAACACTATTAGAGCGGCAGGGTTAGATGTGACTACTCCCGAACCATTGCCTTTGGACAACCCACTTCTTAAACTATCCAACTGTGTAGTTCTGCCTCATATAGGCAGTGCAGCTATAGAGGCAAGGGACACAATGAGTGAATTGACTGCTAACAATATATTGGCGGCTCTAAAAGGCTGTGTAATGTTGGCTGAGTTGCAGTGAAATTAGTAAATTTTAGTTTTTTGGCATTCATGCTGTGTTATGTATTTATGTCATAGACAATTTTTGTATACCTAATGGACAGGTAGTACTTATAATAAAATATTCTATTTTATCGTTATTTTGTTGGTTTTGGTTTATTGATAAACTAGCATGTTGGCAGTCCAATAAGATACGACAGATGTCGTTAGTGTGGTATTAGGTTTTAAAACGAGTTTTCTTTTAAAGACAACCGTCCGTGTGTCGTACGACCCCCGAACCTCTTCGGTGCTGCTGTAGCAGTCCTGTCAGAAAACGCTTTAATTGAAAAAGCATTTCATGTAATAGTTTACTTGGAATTAAGGGCAGAACAAGAGCAAGGTTATTATGTAATGATGTTTTTTTTTTCTAACAATCAATTCGGTGCAATACTGGTACCTTACCTATGTACCTACTTACATCAACTTCAATCAATACTAGTCAACTTGCAACTACGACGTCGCGGATGACCAACTGTTCATCAATTTCGTTCCGAGTTTCGAATCGATTTGTTCTATTGTGGTAAATAAATTAGTTTTTTTTTAGCCCTTGCTGTTGCTTTATGACCAAATTGGACGTCAGTGATGACATAAAGACGTAGAAGACGACCTACTGTGGCTTTACTTCGTACAAAAATTATTTAAAACCTGACTACGCGGTAGCCTGGGTCTGATGTAATAATTTAACCGCTCCAGGGAAAAATAAAACCGCCCTCAATTTGGTGCTCTGGGCATTTGACCCCCTTAGTAACAGGTAACAGGTTGTAGCTGGAGACGCTGAGCGGTACGGATAATAAATTACAAATTAGTATTCGAATAGCAATTTTTCGACTGCAAAAATAAAGAGAAATCGTCGATTCTGCCATAAATAAAATCTATGTGGTTTGCATTTTATATTGCTCTTTACCTACGTTGCTATTATTATAATACAAGTAGTAGAAGCAAGTTGTTGAATGTTGATAAGAGTGTCCATGGAGATTCTTGCTCATTCTTTCTTCTCCATACAGACCTAAGTATCTATTTGGAACGAGCTTCAAGTTTCTGACTAATTGACCAACTTCTTTACAGTTCAAAAGTTCTTGTAAATGGATTAATTTAAATAAATACTTTGACTTTATTGTTAAACGTAAAAGATCATCAGATCACCAATGTAGGCGTGGTGGCAAGTATCTTGGTGCAGAAGTACTTAACCTGTTTATTTGAATCTCGAAACAAACGGGGTTTCGTTACAAGACAGGTACTACAAAAAGTTAGCAGGGTGGTCTCCACCCCGCTGTCTTCAATCCTTGCTCGAGGCAGGATTCTGTTAAGGGGAGAAGGCAAGCGAAAATAATAATATAATTATATAACCCATGTGTTATTGTTTTTTTTCGCTTGCCTTCTCCTGGTACTGGTATTGTGTTTCCTCCCAAAAACCAATATCCGATCCAGCCTGTCCTTTTGCTGTCCTCTCTAGTGTCCTAAGCCGAGGTCCGTACCTCACAAGGGGTGCCCTTAGCGAGTCGCTTAGATTATTTATTTTTAAAACCCCGGCTAGACTGTTGTAAACAAGCCCTCCACATCGGTCTCCACCGGCGGTTTACAACAGTGTAAACACTTGTTTGCAACAAAAATTCGTTTGACATTCAACAACCTCTGTGGACGGACGCGCGTTGTAAACCGCGTGTGGATACCGCCGTTGTAAACAAAGAGTCGACAACACACTGAGGTCTGAGGGAGCCTTTTTGTAAACCAGTGTGGACGCAAACACCAACCATGGGCTCCACAAGCCTCCTACCAAGGTGACCCCTGTTGGAAGCTGGTTTATAACAGTCTGGCCCGGCCTTTAAGGTACCGCAGGAAAGTTCGGTTAAGCACCCGACGACTTCCTAGGTTGACTGCGAGATGCCAATGTGGAAAAAGATCCTCTCCCCTGTCTTCTAGTAGTCCCTCCCTCTGTTGTGTAATCAAGTATTTACCTACTTACTTATAAGTACTTGATTTATAAACTTTACTAACCCGGCTTAACATGCGACAAGTGAAGTAAGCGAAATCATCTCACGAAGTAGGGCAAATACGCGCGGTATCGCAGAGCTCTTACAGCGTAAACAAAACAGGGCTTAACGATTTTTTTGTTTTACTTGGTAGACTGGTATTGTCTTAATGGCTTGGCAGTGGTTACCGGGGCTGGTCAGTGGGCTCAGTGAGCTGGTCAGTCGGTGCGCCGTCGTGCCCGCGACCGGTCGCGCACGTGGGCAGCTGCATCTCGATTGTTTTCTATCGAAATCAGTCTCACTCGGAGCGTGTTGTGTATGCGTTTGGATGCAGTGGAGTGAGGTGAGTTAACAGATGGAGATTTTCTTTCAATAAGTTGCTCGACTTTTGGATTAAAAGTTAAAGTGACTTTTGAATTTAAAGCTTTTTCGTAATTGGAATTATGTGCACTCGTGTTGCATGAATAATTTGGCGATAAGCAGTTTACTTCTTATCACTATTTTTTATCGCATTACCTGTGTGTGAGCTGTTGTTATCACCGAATCTAACGAGCAGTTTTGGTGTTTGACTGCCATGTTAGCGTTAGAGCATTTCTTCAGGTTTTTATCTCTTACAGTTTTAGATTCATGACATATTATAACTCCATATGCTTCTGTGCAACGGCTAAGTAAATACAGAAGCCAGCACACCAAGCCATACCAAACTGTAAAATGATCCCAATTGAACAACCTTATTGTTATGGAATAAAGTTGAAAATCTATCAAAGAAATTTGACAGATTATTGTAGCTTGATGTACTGGTCTCTGTATGTAAGTGCTATTGGAACTGCCTTGACTGAAGCATTGTACGTATTAGGAAGGTGATTTATTGGGCCGATTCATTTCATACTTTCCTGTAACTGACTATACTTAATTAGGTATAAGGTATCGTTTTGAAGTCTATGGGTGCCGGTGTACCACCACCACCATTTCAGCCGAAAGACGTCCACTGCTGGACATAGGCCTCCCCCAAAGAAGGCGTTTTGCCATAATCGCCACGCTTGGCAGGCGGGTTGGCGATCACAGTATGGTTGTTACAAAGGCACAGAGAACGTCGTCTTCGAGTCGCTTAGTCGCCTCTTACGACACCCACGGGAAGATATGGGATGGTGCTATTCTTTACGTCCGACACCATACGGACGGTGAACAGACACGAGAATAAATATGAAAACGGATCTCAAAATCAAAAGCAATTTTCTCGTGAAATAACTATTTCAACTTATAGATAAAACCTATTTTATAGTAATTTGGAGTCAAAAATACCCTATACGTGACCCCATAACATTTCAATCAATGGTTTAGGAGAAAATCAGTCTAGAATTATTATTATTATTTATTTATTTATTATAAACAAAGTTTACAAAATCTTAACTTATAAGTTTATAACTATGCCCCGTTTTTACGGTTAATAATGAGACCAACTGTTTACATGTTTTTGCTCGACTGTACATGTGACATTTTCGTTGGTTTTTGTTTTCGTTGTTGCGTTCTATGGTCCCGAGGCCTATGTACAGACGCCAGCACATCAAGCCATACCTAACAGTCAAATTTTCCCAATTAAATATGAACCTTATGATTTTGTAAGTTGAAAATCTATCAACGAAATTTGACAGATTGTAGTAGCTTGATGTGCTGGCCTCTGTACAACAGTGGACGTCTTACGGCTGATGATGATGATAATAATAATAATATGTGGGGACAATTCACACACGGCCATCTGACCCCAATCTAGGGAGACCCTGTACTATGGGTGTCAGACAGCTGATATATATATATTGATGATGTGACATTTTAGCTTTGTCTATGGGATCGCAACGTATTTACGAGAACACTATGGTATTCTTCTAGCCTATAGGTGGCGATGACTATGTGGACTGGACTGTCGGTTCGACTGCAGATTCGATCGATTCGTCAGTGTGTGTGTGTGTCAATGTCACACAGTCAGTGTGTGTGTGTGTCAGTTGCTGTCACATTGTAACTTTTTTCTCTCCAATTTAAGGAACCATTCACTTGAGAAGTTCCAGTCTTCAATCAGACTGATACAAAGTACATGGAACTCTTGCTTACCTACTGTTATTAGTTACCTGCCTACCTACCTACACCTACCTACCTACCACCTATACCTACCTACATCTAGCATTGAAATACAATTATTTAGTTAGGTACCTACTCTGACACTAAACATCTACTCGCAAATCAGGTCACACGACACTCTTGGTTCAGTAACCACTGCGCTGCGTGTCGGGGGTTCGATTTGGGCGGAACAAATATTAGTTGCCCCGGGTGTTTGTATTTGTGAATTTATATATTGGAAACCCATGACATAAGAAATTATATAAGTACTAGTGACTAGTGTTGGAAAAGGATTTTTTCTTTATAAAGTAAATGTAGGTATAGGATGCTGTTCTATTGACAGCATGTCTCTGGAGACTAGGCAATTGATTGATATTGTAGCCCAGGTTCTTAAGATCTACAATCTACATACCTACCTACCTAATGTAAATTCTTATTTAATATAATTGTAATTTATTTACGCAATATACCGACATAATAGCATATTCTCTTTGACTTGTAATTCATAATTTAGTATTTTGGCACTTAGTTCGCCATTCTGTTTGCATGATAGGTAGATTGTACTAAGGATCACAATTTTATTGTTCATTTAATACCTTATGTCATGTACCTACGCAAATAAATAATCTATGCAAATGAATAAACTTTACTTACTTTACTTTACCTACTTACTTTAACTTACTTTCACTTGTTTGAAAACGGTCTAGGTTGGAAAGGGTGACTTAGGAGTGAGTAGGTGCGGTCCCTAACACAGAAATATGAATTTCACAGTTACAGCAGAAGAACTACATAAGTAATTTGTAAGGTAGTAAATTGGATGGCCTTGTGGTGGTCGACGTGATGGCTCAATGGTTAAGGCGTACGCCTCTCATGCATGAGGTTGTGGGCTCGATTCCAATGGCAAGTACCAATGTGACTTTTGCAATTCACATGTAGTTACTTTCTAAGTGTATCTTGGACATTTATTTATTTATTTATTTATTTAACACGCACACACTATTTTACAGGTTGACCCCAAAACAATAGAGTGGTTCACAAAACAAAAAGTAAAAAGTAGGTTTACTTACTTTAAAACTAGGCTAATACTAAAAAACCTGAACACAAAATTAAAAATACTAAACTCTATTCACATCAACTTAACAAAATTGTTTTTTGACATCGTTGGTCAACAGCATGAGAAAACCTGGACTTATAATAAGTCTTAAATCGCCAATGCGCCTTCTCTGTTTGAGAAGTTTAGTTAGTTATTTAGTTTACAATTTATAGGCTGGTATTTCAAAGTTGACGATGCCGTTGATAAGATTCTGATAGAGAATATATCATTTTGTTATATCCAGGCAAGAGTAAAATCACACTTGTCTTGACACTATTCTGGTTGCCACTGATGATTCTGGCTTCTAAGAGTTTCTGGGAATAGTGTGGCAGGCTTGTCCTAATAAAAAAATAGTGTAATATGATTTAAAGACAATGAAAATCGTTTTAAATTCGCTAATCATACTATAACTACGAGGTGCTACTACACAGTAGTACACAGTTACAAAATTAAAATTACCTACTTAATTTTACATACTTACACACTAATCTTAATTAAAAACCCAACTAATTAGCGAATTTAACTAATTATCGACTTTCGTGAGTTCTAAAACGTGATTCACTTTCCGAGACCGCTTGCAGTAGTCGCGGGAATGCAAACGGAATTCATTATAAGTGTGATCAGACTTTCATCTTGTTAGAGAGGAATCTAAAAAGTAATAATAAAGTAAAGTAACGCACAAAAATCATACAGCCGGAGCTCGGAAGCACTGAATAGTTTGATAAAAAAACTGCCGCGATGACTTTCTACCGAGCAATTAGAAGATTCGCACACGAAAGTGCAGTGGGAGTATTTAGCCACGACAGTATGCGCCCGCGCCGGGAAATGCGCGATTTATGTTCGCGTCAACGCGTACTCTCTTAAATTTTTGATGTGATGCCGTTAAAATTGCTTTAAGATGTTACTAAGAAGGTAGGAATAATGACATTACCTATTTAGGTGAAAAATACTATAATTATCATCTAATATTTTTTTATAAGTAGAAATACGTACTACGTAAAGCCTTTTTTATATCTTTTAATAAAATTCATAAATAAACGTACTGGCACATAATGTCGAAAAAAAAAAGTAATGGATTTATTTTTAAATGACTAATTTATGGCTACCGCTGCAGTTTTTCGGTCGTAAATGGCCATTATTGTGATTCATTTGACGTTTTATTTACCGCCAGATATAAAAAAGGTTTTATATTATGTCACTTGTCATTCAAATGGAAAAAGCAGAACTCAAGGTAGGTAAATAACGGATTTATAAAATAATCTTAGAAGTCAAAATCAAAGTCAAATCATTTATTTCAATTAGACCATTAAAAGGCACTTTTGAACGTCATATTATTTTTAAAATTTAAATCTAGTTGCCCATTCCAAATGGTAGTTTCGTATGGAGAGGAATGGGCAAGAAACTCCATACATACTCTTTAAAAAAAAGGATGGAGCACTAGAGTATTGAAACTTGATCTACTATTTTATTTATTTATTTTATTTTTACTCTGTGTTATCCCACTGCAGGGCAAAGGAATCCCTTTCTCCTTACCAATCCTCTCTGTCCTGAGTTAGTGTGGACCAGACCCTCGTCAAACTCATCCCGCCATCTTCGCTTGTGCCTGCCACTACTTAATCTACTTAAACCTAATTACCTAAATGAAAATGGGTTTATTTCTGCCAACTAGCGTTTATTTTTCGATGCAACTGTAATTACTTTAGATTTTTAACGTTCATATTTTAAATCTATTCTAAAGATTTTAGAATATAACATTCAACTGTTATTGCTAAATAGTAATGCAATATGTACAGTCACCAAAATAAGTAACCAGGGTAGTCGGATATATTATGGGAATGGAGATGTGCCCTGCTGAGGAACACCCGGTCAAGGCCTATCGGGGGAGCGGTGAATGCTTATGCGAATCCCTCACCCCCGGTCATAGGCAGAGGTGGAACACCGCGGTGGTTTTAGCCGGTAAGAGTCAGGCATGCCCTTCCGTCACTCCCACGATGCAATGGAGGAAGTTCGTGAGGATTTCCACCGCTCAAGAAAAAGCAGAACAAAAAACAGTCCCTAAATAGACTTGACTGTGGAATTCGCTGCCCGCTTCTCTGTTTCCTGATAAGTACAATCTGGGTATCTTCAAGACACGAGTGAACCGGTTCATCCTAGGCAAGCGTGTTCCAATTAGGCCGCATCATCACTTAAGATCAGGTGAATTGCGGTCAAACGCAAGCCTATTAGTTAATAATAAAAATAAAACAAGGTAAGTATCCAGGTAGTCGGATATAGTTGAAGTTTACTTAGATAGATGTTTTTGAATGAAATAAAATAAAATTAATAGAGAGTAAACATTTCATTAATTAAATTGAATTTCATTCTAAAATATCTATCGGTTTCTAAGCAAACTTCAACTATTTTCGACTGGGCGTCAAGTCTGCTATTACAATAGTGTTAGAATGGTCTTTAATTGATTTCTTAATTGTTGATTTTGACAAGTTTTTGAAAATGAAAATCAATGATAGACCATTCTGACACTATTGTAATAGCAGACTTGAGGCCCTGGATACTTATCTCTTTTGATGACTGTACATTTGGAATATTGAATTAGGTACTTACATAGTTTGACGTAATATTAATTATAGAGAGATTGTGGATTGGCTCATGTGACAGAGCTAAGCTCATTACGAAAAGATTAATGAGCTAAACATATTCAATCGGCGTAGGCGCATGCAGTCTATTGTGATTTCACGTGATGAGAATTTCTACTTTTGCATTTTCTAATGACATTGACTGAAATGTCGGCTTATAAATTCTAATTTACTCGGTATAACAAATAAAATTTTTATTAGTGGACTTTTGATTCAAATGTGATAAGTAGTTCATTGCCTTTTCAATATTCAAATGTGTTTCATTTTGAGGTATTCATTCGTGTAAGGTATACTTATACTCAGTCAGCAAAAGAGATAGGTATCCCGGGTCGTCAGTTAGAAACCGCGATTGACGTTTCTGAATAAAATAAAATAAAATTAATAGATAATAAACATTTTAATGATTTCATTAAATTTCATTCGAAAACATCCATCGGTTTCTAAGTATACTTCAACCATTTCCGAGGACTTGCATAGTGCATACCTATCTCTTTTGCTGACTGTACATAGGTCAGGTAATTACGGATTGTTCCCACTAGTTCTACTAAACAGTTCTACGGTAGAACTAGTGAAAGTTTTACTTCCAAGTAGCTCTAATTTAAGAAAATGTATTGCCAAACATAGTTTTGCCTCACATCAGGTTTAAAGTAAACTTAAATATTATTGGACAACCCTAATGGGTGCTGAAATTCTAGTTCAAATTCGAGAGAGATTATGGACAAGGACCTCAGGACTGAATCAAACAAGGTGCTACATTCCTAGTTCAAATTCGGAAGAGACGATTGACTAGGACCACATGACAGGACTTAACCAAATTAGGTTCTGAAATCCTAGTTCAAATTCGGAAGAGACTATGGACTAGGACCTCAGGACTTAACCAAACTATACCTACTCCATTAACAATAAGATTAGACTTTAAAACAAACCTTTTTACAGTCGCTTCAACCGATTTTGACTTCTATTCCGTAGGTTTAAGGATGACATTAGAGGCAAAAAATTTGTCTGTTTACTGCAGCTGCCATTTGTCATGCCACCAACGCAATATAAGTCAAAATCGGTTGAACGGACTGTAAAAAAGGTTTGTGTATATGTCTTATCTTATTGTAAACGGAGTGTACTATTAAGTATTCTGTGCCGTCACAGCCGTACAGAAGCCGTACAGCCGTAGTATAGGCACAGAATACTTAATAGTACTACATAGTATAGGTGCTACAATCCTAGCAAAGTCCGGAAGAGACTATGGACTAGGACCTCGGGACTTAACCTAACTTAAAATAGGGATCCTTGAGATTTACCTACGCGGACGAAGTCGCGAGTAAAGAAAGAAAAATATTACAAAATAATATTTTTTTCCCACTGCTGGGAAAAGCTCTCTTCTCATACAGAGAAGGCATTGATGACCACGTGCGCTCAAGGCGGATTGGCGATTTCAGACTTATATTTGTTACCAACACAGATATAGGTAGATAGAACTAGATAACGCAAGAGCAACTACTTCGCGTGCCCAGTTTCGTGCCTAGCTTACGTACAAAAATCGTAAGTAAAAAAAAATAAAGTAAACGTGTCCTTCCATCGGTAAGTCATTTTGTGATTAATATTATGCGTAATTATTTTAAAAAACAATTATTTTTAATACCTACACATATATACTACGTTGACACTTTCGATTATGATAAAGGTAACAATGGCGCCGATTCCCTTGTTCACAAATTCTAAAATATAAAACCCTCAGTAATACATGGTAATACCAAATTTAAGAAAAACATAACATTGTGACGTCATAATAGGTAGTCAAAAAATGGCACGCTTGGATTTCATACAAATCGTGATACTTGCGTTATCTAGGGAGTACCTACTATTAAGTATTCTGTGTCTAGGGTCTATCTATATCTGTGGTTACCAACGATTTGCCCCGGCATAGTTATCTACATAGCTCCCAGTCGCCATGATTTTGTCCGCCCCCTTCAACAATCATCGTCATATTTTAGTCAATTTAAAGCCAAAACTAACAAATTATACACCTAAACCTTCCTCATGAATCACTCTATCTATTGGTGAAAACTACATTAAAATCCGTTCAGTAGTTAGTGAGTTTATCGCGAACAGACAGACGCGGCGGCAGACTTTGTTTTATAATATGTAGTGATGATGATGACCCAGCTTTTCTTACCATGTCAGTGATATCCAAAATAAATTCAGAGAGTAGAACTTAGAGTACCTACACACGTATGACTTGAATAAGTCACACTGGTACTTGCCGGGTTCATCATCATCAGCCGGAACACGTCCACTGTTTGACAAAGGCCTCCCCCAAGGGCGTTGCCATAATCCACAAGGTTGGCAGGGCGCGTCTTGCGGATTTTCCAGATTTTCCCTTAGCGTCTTCTACGACACCTTCGGGATGAAATGGGTGGGTGCTATACTGGCCCGGGCACCGGGTAACTTGCCCGGTTATCGACCCCGTGACTTTAACATTATCTTTATCTTTACATAGTATAAAACAAAGTCGCTCCCGCTGTCTGTACCCTTACATGTTTTATACTACGCAACGGATTTTAATGCAGTTTTCAGCAATAGATAGAGTGATTCAAGAGGAAGGTTTATTACGTATACTTAGTATGATCTACATTGCATCCATGCGAAGCAGGCGCGGGTCGCCAGTTTTATTATAATAACTAGCGACCCGACCCGGCTTCGCCTGAGCCTAAAGCCTTCCTCGATACATGGACTATCCAACACAAAAAGATTTTTTCAATTGGAACCAGTATACCCTGAGATTAGCGCCTTCAACCAAACAAACAAACAAACAAACTCTTCAGCTTTATAATATTAGTATAGATTTTAAAAAAATTCATCGATCTGCACAATCATCTGATGCCAGAATATTCGTGGGAGTGAAAGGAATCTCAATCAACTTAGATAATAAACAATAAACCACATTGTCGACATTGTGCAGTCCGTGACGACAATTTATGGAATAAATTAAGCCTTTTCAATGTAATCAACATTGTTCATATGAAACGTATCATTATAGAGATTTGTTCTTGTGGGAACAAATGACATTGTTTTTGTTCACTAGTTTGACCGTGTGTGACCGTGTCAAGTTCGGTTGGTGGCCGGTAATAAAATAAATGTGTAAGTAGGTTGGTATAACCTATGGCATACGTATAATGTGTTTGCTTTTAATTCTAATTCTCCAGAACTATGTAGAGTTCGATTCTGAATGTTCGTTCGCTAATTGAAAACTTCGTAAGTACTTATTTTTTCTGACATCGGTAAAGGAATACATCGTGAGGAAACCAGGGCCTCAAGTCTGCTATTACAATAGTGTCAGAATGGTCTATCATTGATTTTCATAATGACGCCATTATATTAGTAGATTACCAAACTTGTACTTACTTGTACTTTGTTGTCGACCCTGGACTTAGGGCGGGTTGTTTCAAACAGTCGGTTAACATTACATACAGACGGTTAAAAGTTACTATGACGTGAGATGTTTAACGTCGTTAAATGTAACAGGTTGTTTCATGACATAAAAATCCGTCAGTTAAAGTATATAGTAGTAGTACTACGTTGACGACACGGTTGGCGCAGTGGCTGAGCGATCGACTGCTGCGCAGCGTGTTGCGGGTTCGATTCCCGCCCAGGGTAAACATTTGTGTGATGAGCACTTGTGTTTGGCTTGTGTCTGGGTGTCGTTTATCTATATATGTATGTATTTACAAAAAAAAAATGTATTTGTGTATGTATATCAGCTGTCTGACACCCATAGTACAGGGTCTCCTTAGTTTGGGGTCAGATAGCCGTGTGTGAAAATGTCCCCACATATATTATATTATTACTATTCAAAAAGAGATTCCATAATATTTTGATGTTTGACGTAGCTGTTTGACAACGTTGAGTGGTCGGTTATGGTAATAGTAACTTTTTGACGTACGATTTTGTGAAACAACCCATTTTTTTGATTTAACGATAGATAGCGCCATTTTAGATTATTACCCGTCAGTTAAGTATAGTTGAAGCAACCCGCCCTTAGTGGCTAAGGGTCAAAAGGTTAGGGCAAGGCCGATAAATAAAAAATCAGCAAGTTGCACAGTTATTCATTAGCTCATGTTACGCTTATTAGTGTAAGCCGGGCTTTTCGGCTTGTATGAAGGTCCTGTCCGTGGTCCCGCCACTGCTGCACTTAATTAATGTCTAAAATCGCCCATTTGCCTTGAGTATGCGTAGTGATTCACGCTCGTGCCTTCTCCTTATGACAAAAGACCTTTGCCTTGTAGTGGGGCAATAATTTTAAATAATTGTATTTAAAAGAAAATGTATTTGTGTATGTATATCAGCTGTCTGACACCCATAGTACAGGGTCTCCCTAGTTTGGGGTCAGATGGCCGTGTGTGAAAGTGTCCCCACATATTTATTCATTTATTTAATAATGGGCTGGTGTTACTATTATTATTAATAGAACAATTCTTTATCCCTGAGTGCAGCCCACGAAGTAAGTATAACTACTTCGTAGTGCAACCTATTGTATTTTATGATAAACAAAGTAGGGACCCGAAAATCCGCAAATTCACGTGAAAAATAAAGATTCATATAATCACATCCTCTTAAAAACCTATGTCATCATTATATTTTTGCAACAACATAGCTACACACCAGCATAATATGGCGAACACAAAGCGTTCTGTGATCCTGTCAAACAGGTTTAACAAATATGGGTGTGTCAAAGCTGCAACAAGACTTGCGACTTTGAGACTAAATCCATTGATACACTGGGGGCCCAATAAAGCGACATATACTGGACTCGGTAACAACTACGTGAATGTCCTGGGGTGTGATTCTGTAAGACCTCATTCTAAACTTCGAATCTGAATCCGCTGTGAGTTTCTTAATTGGCATTCTAAAAACTCGGTTGATAATTCGAATTTACACTAGCGCCACCCTTGCGAGCGTGTCAGCGAGTTAAACTAAATTGACAGGGAGATTTTGACAGATAAAGTATGAGATGACGTAAAAAGTGGCATTCTGTAAGGTAATTTCCCCGTCACTTCGACGCTCGCTTCGCACTCGAACCTGATTCATAGTGTCAAATATATCAAGGTCATTTTGAACCTTATGCGAAGTGAGAGTGAATAGCGATGTGAGATGCGAGTTGTTGTTTGAATTTTACAGAATCGACCTACAGGAGCGATGAGAGCTTGCACCATGTTTCAAGCCACGTAAGGGCGGGGTCTTATTGGCCTGCTATTAACTACAAAACTAGTAACCTGCCTAGGTTTTTCCCAACTATGTTTGGTCATAGTCTAATCGGATGGAGCGTCTGCCTATCTGACCTTCACAATCCAGTTACTGGATAACACGATACCCACGGTAATACTGTTAGTCTGCCTTTTGGGCTTTTGACTACCAGTAACGTCTGTCAAAGATCTACAAATGACAGGTGGGTAAATGGATAAATGGATCTCGGTATGGTATGAAATGGATGCTCGCCCATTCACAGACCGTAGCGGTAAGCTATCGATCCGTGCGACTTTTATTTAGCCAGAGGCACTATAAAACTATAATAGTAAACTATTATATTATATCCATCCATATCCCTGACTAACCTTGTAGACCATAATTTAAAATATTGTTTTAAAAGGCCTCTGATCATATCAGACACGGCAGGAGTGTGGTTTTGGTCGGTAAGGGTCCGGCACTGCTCGGAATGCTCTGGCAGTCTGGGCGTCCATAAGGACTTACCACTCCTGCCGATTAAAAAACCTTGTAGATGAAAAATGCAGTATAGCTCTTCTTAAACAACAATACTCAATATATTTCTTGCATCCACGTGAACTTAGATGGTAATAACAAAATAGCTTCTAGCTATACTGGTCAATAAGTCTCAACGGGACACTGCCCTAAATGTGTCGCAAAATGTTGTGCGTCTTGTTGCACGACACTGGGCAACGTTACAACGTCACGTAGATTGAGTATTGTGGGTCTTGGAGGCCATTTTGTCCCTCCAGTGTATCCATGGCTTAAGTCTATTGTGTAAGATCGATCGTTTATGTATGTAGTTTCCTAGTACATGGTTCAGTCTATTAGTTTGCCAACCAGTTGAGTGAACTCTTGTTTTCGTTGAGAATTTAATCCGTATTGTGGGGCTCGTGCAAGTTAAGGCACGTAAAAGGCACTCCCCTTATTTTATATGTCATAGGTAAGCCTATGACATAATCTGCGATTGTTCTTGTATCTAGGTTTTAGACATTAAAACGCAGAGTAAGTCTTTGAAACATCCTCGATTATCCAGAAGGCAAATATATTTTAGGAAGTTAGAAAAGAGTAAAGGGGCCCTGAGAATAGCATTGCCTAGGGGCACCGACATGGTCAATCCGGCCCTGCTTCGAAGTTTGTCAAAAGCTTGTGTCCAGTCCATCATAAGCCAATCATAAGTCCATCATAAGCCAACCTAATGCCAGCCAATATAGCCACTGGTTCCAGCATTGTGTGTAATCATCATCATATCAGTCGTAGGAACGTCCACTGCTGGACATAGGCCTCCCCTATACATTTAAAAGAGGACCGGTTGAAAGCGGCTTGCATCCAGCGTGTAAAATCAGGTTATCACACACCTTGAGGGTGGTCCAAAGAAAATAATATTTAAAAAAAAGTCTACAGTCATTGTTTTTATTGACTTGTTGTATTTTACTGTCGACTGACGAGACATCGACACTGTCAAAACATCGATATCTCGAGTTATTAAAAACGTCTAAAGCTCACTTGTACCATAACTTAACTGAGGGTTAATTAATAGCTTTATAGCTTTCTTTTCTTAGGTACGTCAAACTTATTGAATTGGAGCTACTTTTGGAGATGTTAGTACGAGGAATGGTCAAGTGTGAACTTTACAAATAAATCAATTTCCCAATTAATCAATCAATCATCCGCTTTTGCCCGCAACTTCTTCCACGTGAATTATATTACGAATCGCTATTTTTTATAGTAAAGTATAAGCACTTAGGGGTAACGTAGCTTCTTAATAGCTATACCCTGTTCACAATAAGATTAGACATTTACAAAAACCTTTTTTACAGTCCGTTCAACCGATTTTGACTCATATTGCGTTGGTAGCATGACAAATGGCAACTGCAGTAAACAGTTGTTATTGTAACCACTTTTTTGCCTTTAATGTCATCCTTAAGCCTACGGAATAGAAGTCAAAATCGGTTGAAGGGACTGTAAAAAAGGTTTGTGTTTATGTCTAATCTTATTGTGAACAGGGTATAAATAATTTGGAGAATCAGACCAGTAATTCTCACATTAGCCCGGACGAACATAAACTCAACTTCACATTACAATATGTAGTGATGATGCAAAACGTGTTACATTAATTCAGCAAAAGCAGTTCAATCAGTAGAAATGTTAACATTGTTTGGGTCGTTTTAGCACATCTTCACCCAATTGCTAACACAAGAAAGAAAATACAAGGTGGGGATGACGATACGACAAAAAAATAAAATACTAGTTCATAAGAATATCTAATAAATCCTATCACCGAAATTAAAAAAAATAAATTCAAACATACTAAAGAGCATATAAATGTAACCAAACTAGAATACCATTTGAAATATCGGTTTACTGACTTGTGAGAAGAGCGGCAACTTGTGGCGCCATAATTTAATATAATTAATGCTCAATAAAAACAATCACACCAAATTATCAAATCCTGCTATGATCCTTTTTGTGCTATTGTCATCGCCACCCTGTATATATCATATTTACATATTTTGGAATTTCAACTCGTCTTAGCAACTACTTAACTCTTGAGTTAAGTTTTTGGTGTAAGCGGGCCTTACCTACGAATTTGCATACTCGCAATAATAAAACTTTTAAACCAGTTTGTGATGACTGTCGTTCCAATGAAAGTGGTTCTATTTATGTTTGTTACGTAATTTGATGTGAAGTTTTATAATAAATTTATAATTTAAGTAATTATGTTTGTGAAGTAAGTAATTAGTTTCTTTTTTACTTTTATAAACATGTTAATTTTGTGTAGTGAATGGTCTTATCTAGTTTGGATCTTTCTTTTTCCTACTCATGTTTAGTTGGATTGATAAGGATCAAGATCATTAAATGCTTAATATTAAGACCTTCTTTCAGTGTTCCACACGACTTTACTTTAAAGGTACAAAACGTGATTCTAAAAATCCGTTTTATCTTTCTTAAATGTATCCAGCAGCTATCAACTGCCGAATACATCTTTTAACCGACCCAAGTTTAAAAAAAGAATACTTAGTTTTTTTTCCTCATATTTCCCACAACACGGAAAAAGCCGGATTCCAAATTCAAAAGGTCAGTTCAACTAACAGACAAAAGCCACTAATCGAAAGCGAAAACCGTAAAACCTAGACAAAAATATTGGTCAAACAATACATGAGTATCACTTTCGAATAGTAATGTGGAGTACTTAGTTCCCACGTACTGTTTACCTGTTCCGTATGAGCGGCGGGCTAGTGATAACGGTGTCCGCAACGGACGGGCCTACATACTCATGCTCGCAGAATAATCTGCCAAGCTATTGTATCGGGAACGTTAGCAAGGAGTTTAGGTACCATATTACCCCGACCCTAGTACGGGTTAATATGGTCTACACATACTTATTCTCGCAGAATAATCTGCGAAGCTATTGTATCGGGAGCGCTGGCAAGGAATTTAGGTACCAAATTACCCCGACCCAAGTACGGGGTAATACGGTCTACATACTCATGCTCGCAGAATAATCTGCGAAGCTGTGGGGAGCGCTGGTAATTAATTTAGGTACCATATTACACCGTCCCAAGTACGGAGTAGTATGGTACCTAAATTCCTTACCCGATTCCCAGGTCAGCCAAGAGTTATTGCGGTTTTCATCAGCCTAGACTTTAGAAGTTAATGGTGGCACCCCCGTGACTCAAAAATCACGTAAACTGGTTGGTTCCGGCTGTCAGTCTTACCGAGGAGAATCGTGTATTCGTGTTACCCAGTAAGTAGATTGTATTGTCAAGCGGAACCCTCGTATTGAGATAATCAAAGGTATTGAGACGCCGCTTTCTGTCCGTTTGTCCGTCCGTCTGTCACAGGGTAGTATGTTGTAAACTATAGCTAGCCATTTAAAAAAATAAAATATTCAGTGTGTATTATTATAGTCGCTATTACAACAAATAATACAGAAATAGTTATAAATTAAAGGGGATCCATGCAAGAAACATGTCATTTTGTGTGTGTAGTGTTAAATAGTGTACGGTTCAGGGTACGGAACCCTATAGGTAGGTGTATAGGCCGGTTTTTACATTAAGATTAGTACCTACGTTATTAATACATCATTAGAGTGTACAGTCAGCAAAAGAGATAGGTATGCAGGTCATCGGAAATGGTTAAAGTTTACTTAGAAACCGATGGATGTTTTCGAATATTTAATTAAATCATTGAAATGTTTATTCTCTATTAATTTAATTTGATTAAGAAACATTCATCGGTTTCTAAGTAAACTTCTCTTTTGCTGACTGTACATTAAACTGTCGGTTTTGAATAAATACATACAACTAATCGTTTTATCATAATATCATGTATTTGAAACCTTAAACAAATAACAGCACTTTTTAGTAAACAAATTATCCATTAAAACATCGCGGTAGGTATCCATTGTAACATCAAAACGTCTTCAGACTTCAAGGCTTCTGCTGGCAGATGATAAACCTCTCAGCTTCATTCTGGATCAGCTTGAATATCGTGGCGACTGCTTCTTCGTTCTTGCACGACAGGGGGGCCACGCTTGCTCGCTTCCCACCGCCCCAACTTGAGGTAAACGTCAATTGGGCTTCCGCGAAGAGGCAGAGACAAGCCAGGAAGACAATGACGAAATAGATCTTGTTCATCTTGAACTGCTTTTTGATAGTACTGACAGTAGGAAGAGTAGTGACTGTGTGATATCTTTGCTACAATTCTCGGGCTTTTTATAGTCAATACCCGTAATTATGTAGGGAGAAAGAAGCCTTAGTTATTTTAATTTGTATGTCATTTGGGAACCCGATGACGATTGTTGATTAATTGTAGATTTTCAATTAATCAGGAGCCTCGTTCGATTCATCATGAAGCCTGAAAGGTTCACAATTAGATGGATGCCATAGAAATAAAGAAATTGGTCAAGAAATTAGTTTGCAATTGGAGCGCAGCTGGCAGTTGTCAGCAGTTGGCCTAAACGAGCCACCCAACAATAATACATCCATAATTAATTATGACAAACGAATTCATTACACCAAATGTTCAATTTACATTCATAATGCTTAGAATAGCTTTAATATTAATATTTATAATAAAAAATTGGCTGTCTGTAAAGTCGGTTTACGTACGAAAATTTTACGTGATAAAGTCATAAAGAAACATAATGGCTAACATATATAACATAAGCAAATAATGTGGGCGGAACTTATTGCTTAGGCCGATAGTGCCTCTCTATCGCTTGTTCCGCGCTCTCGCTTGCACGATCAGGCTCAGGCGGAACGTGACACATTTTCGTGCGTCCAACCGGTGTTCATCGATTTATAAAACGATATCACGTGAAAAAAGGAAATAAAAGATGGAAAGTTTGTTTTAACAACGATTACAAAGAAAAGGGAATGAGTGATAGCATGGCGGTTGATAGGAATGGAAGAAGAAAACATTACCTAGGTACACTTACTTCCCACAATGAGAGTTTCGACGTCGGTAGGTTCATTTTTGGCAGAACAGCGGCCAGTAATATACATATAAGCCAGTTGGGTGCCCCAATTGGTTAAAGTAGTACTGATAGCTTTTTTGTAACCGGTTCAAAATTAAGGAGAAGCTGGATGATTAAACTTTTTGTAAAAGAATCAATGTTGTTTTTGTGTTGCTGGATCAGAGTGGTCCCCCCTCCCATCTTGTTGGAGAATTTAAAGGGTTTCAATGGGGATCCTTCTCGAGGATCTGGGGTGGGTCGAATGATCTACTTCCCACCTGTACGCAAAATACGCGCTGAGACCTGGAGTTGCGAACACCAGCCCGTTATACTATACTATGGGGAACGTTCATTTTAGGAGTGTATAGGGCTATCTCAGTAAAGTTAGCACGAATATACCTATTTACTTACAAACCGTGTACATATTATGTATATGTACCTACTTACCTGTCGGCCCATCGACCCGTGCTTCCACTCATTGAAGGTCTGTGTCTGTACCAAGGCCGACTCCGTTGCTTGTCGTATTAGCGTTTTTTTTTTGTTTTGTCAATTTTAATGTTAAGTAGGTTACCGTCTGTACATAAACGGGGATAAAAGGTGAATGCAGTAGCGGCCTTTATGGCACAGAAATCTCTTTTTTTTTAACACCTTAAATAATTATTATCAACCTAAAATTAGTAAAATTTTCGTACTAAAAGAAAAAAAAATTTAAAAAAAAAAACAAAATAAAAATTAAAAAAAAAAAAAACAATAATTTGTATTCAGTTCACTCTCATACATACAATTTTTCAATATTTTCTATCAATCAAATTCATTGATACAGACGAAAATGTCGCAAGGAATGTCAGCCGGTATGTTAAACAGAAATCAGTATTAGGTATGTAAGTATGTATATAGTAGAATTTTCCTTTCAGGTATGTATTATGTAAATTTTTGGTTATTTTGATCTTTTTAAATACGTTTTATTTTAAGCTCAGGTTGGACGGGATTCCTAATTTTTTGATAATAAAATATAGCCTATAGCACTTAGGGTGCCATCAAATTAAGTCGCGCGACTGCAGCGCGATACTGGAGCAATTCCTAGGTTGGGGCAACTTTTTTTTTAAAGAAAGAAAAGTAATCACTACCTAAAATGACCATGTAGAAAGTTGATAAGAAAACTATATTTCGATTTTTTCATAAAATTTTCTGGTTCTGCCTATCTTTAGTTGTTTTCTCCGCATTTGTTCATGAGATGACTGGTTTCATTTTGATAAGATATTGGAATCTCAAGATGTCATTGACTTATCATCAAGTTCATGATGATGAAAAGAGGCGCTGATAATGCGAGGTTTATAGTTAGGTACCACTTCGTCCGCATATTTTTTTTGCGGTTCCCATCTATCACTAAGTGATCGATGACGGTTCCCAATTTATTTTTGATAATTAAATATTATAACCACAGATTAACTAGTAGTTCCTTCTATAACACTTAGAGATGACATACCTACCTAGCTTCTTATTCGTGTAAGAATTTACGGAATCGGCCCATCAGTTCTGTAGATTTGCCCGGACGAACACAAAGTCAACTTTAATTTATAATATTTATTTATTTATTTATAGTTAATTAAAACGGCACAGGTCCAATTACATTAATTCACATAGAATTATAAAAATTAAAACAAAATAAGCATTAAAATAACATACAATACAAAAATTAAATTCAAAGATATACAATTCGTTGATAAAATTATTAATAATTACTTGAGTAAATGGTTCAATAAATTAAATACCATCATAAACTGACATTAACTAGCATGTAACAATATGCGGCATATTGTAACAATATGTGACAATATGCGAGGGTGTCCACTGACACCCTCGCATATTGTATCTCACAGAACACCAGACAAGCACGCATTATTTTCTTCCATTCATCAGCAAACACATCATATTCAGGGTCGGCAGTCAGGAGGGCGTTTAGCATCCTTAGGGTTCGACATACTGGGGATTCGGTTCTAGCAACAGATCTAGATAGTGGTAGTACGAACAGATTATGACGGCGGCTTTGACGGTGCCCAAGGTATTTGTCGGGCACAAATGGCGGCAGAAAAGTCCGTGGAGCTCAGGGCAGTCAATACGACAGCTCAGGGTTTTACACGCAATCGTGAGCTGATCAAAGCCCCTTCTTACCTCCAACGAATTGAAGACCAATACCCCTGGAAGATAATTCGTTGAGTACATGAATGGAAAGAAATGGTACCAGCCTTTGATTCTAAAATCTCAGGAAGGTTTTCTGAACTTTCTCAAGCATCAGTGTCTGAGACGCAGTATGTGGATGCCGGACACAGGCGCTGGACTCGAGTTTACTCCGAACCAAAGTGGTGTATAGAAGTTTAATAATACTGGGATTGCGAAAGTCACGAGCGTTCCTCAAGACAAATCCCAGACGCCTGAAGCAAGGGCAAACACGTGGTCTCTAAATATCAGACTGCGGTCGAAAGTCACTCCTAAGTCCTTAACGCTGGTGACACGAGTGATCACTGTACCTCCCAAATTATAATCGTATTTTATTGGTCTCAACCCTCAACCATAAGTCATAACGCTGACATTTACTAATATTAAACAACAACTTGTTCGCAATGCTCCACTCATATACGGTATCGATATCTTTTTGTAGGAGTTCGCAATCCACCTCTGTTCTGATTTGCGCAGCTAGTTATGGATCGTCGTCATATAATAGACATTTTGCGAATCGAATCTTACAAATTAGGTTATTAATCATGATCAGAAGCAGAGGCAGCCCTAATTCGGATCCCTGACTCACGCCCGAGCAAGTGTAATAAGACTTCGACTCAAAGCAGCCATGCCGGACGAACTGTTTGCGATCCCGTAAGTAGTCGGCGTAGAAGTTAAGAAGACCGGATGAGAAGCCCGCAGTCCCTAACTTTGCCAAAAGCACATCGTTGTCCACTTTGTCGAACGCCTTCCCGAAATCAAAATACAGAGTGACGACCTGCTTACCGGATTCCAGGATATGAAGTCAACATGAATCATCAGGTTTGAGTTCACGGAGCGACCAGGTCGAAAACCATGTTGAGCACCAGAAATATACATATTGGTTTGTTTACAGATAACAGTGTGAAGTATATGTTCAAAGACCTTTGCAATGGTAGATAAAATAGCGATGGGTCTGTATTCCTCGACAGATGTCTTGTCACCGGTTTTAGGGATGGCAATAACATGTGAAGTCTTCCACAGCTCCGGATACACGCCTGACTGAAGAGAAGAGCTAGATTAAAAACATGACATAATGGGGCTGCTAATATACTGTTACATCCCTTAACGATACATGCAAGAATGTTATCTGGGCCAACCGAGCTGCAGGGTTCGAGTTTGGAAATGAATGGAATATCTAGGTGCTTAGTGATAATCAAATTTAACTTTGCTCCACACTAGGTAATTCTCCTGTGTCGTGGGTGCGTTTACAAACATATAAACTCTCATACACACTCAGCCAGACCCGGAGCAACTATCTGTAGGTCATACAAATATTTGTTCCGTGCGGGAATCGAACCCGTGACACGCAGCGTTGCAACCAATCCTGCCAATACGGTACGGTAGTTGGGACAAGCTGCCACACTGTTCCAAAACCACAGCAACTTCTGAAAGCCAGAACCAATATTGGCGACCACCCTGACATCATCATCATCATCATATCAACCTTTAGACGCCCACTGCTGGGCAAAGGTCTCCCCCAAGGGGAGGGTCAGCCATAATCGCCATGCTTGGCCGATGCATGTTGGCGATCGCAGTAGGTGTTATGGTATTCAGAAGGACGCTGCTGTCCATCCTCTGGTCAATATCCCTCTGTCGTCTTTTACGACACCCAGGGGCAGAAATGGGGTGATGCTATTCGGGTCCGGCACCACACGGCTGACCACCGCACCACATCCTGTAGTGATGATATTTATGATAATAGTGATTTGTACGGAGAGAGTTTCATCTCAAAGTTATTGTGTGTACAGTCACCAAAAGAGTAGGTACCTACCTATCCAGGTCGTTGTCGAATAAAATTTTAGTAAATCATTGAACTGTTTTTTCTCTTTTTTTTTTTTTGATTTTATTCAAAAACATCTATTGGTCTATAAGTAAACTATCTGATGACTTTTATCTCCATATCTGGTTATTTCTCTTTTGGTGAGTGTACATTTCTTGATAGTTAACTTTTTGCAAATGGGTTTCCAATTAACGATTCGACGCGACATGTAAAGCTTTTTGTATGTTTTTTTTCTTTATAAGTACCTACGTTGAACTTTCTTTTCTTTTTGTTTTTAATAGCTGTGTGTTTTGGCACATAAAAACGATAACTTTTACAATGATTGACGGTTTTGGTGCCTGCAATTCGTTAAAAATTAGTTCCATGTTCCTTAAGTTTTCTTTTCTTCTTTATATTTACCTTATTGGTATACATTGTATACTTATTCAATGATAACCAAATCCATTTTCATTATCAACTTTCACTCGCACTCGTTTTTCCTTATGCAGGCTACACACGAAACAATTCGATATACTTGCGCAAAGAACTTACACAAGTAGGTATGCTCCGTATGTGGGATGAATTTAACGCAAGTATCTGAGCCATTTGTGTGTACTGTACAACGGGGCGTCACGCAGACTTATGCATGTCTATACTTGCACAAGTATATAGTGACGCTGACGTGTGTGGCTATCATTAGACAAAAAAAGTGCCACTATGATCATTAAATGAAACAGTCAATAAGTTCAAAACAATTGTGTCTGTTTTCGAAAATATTGCATGACGTTTTTATTTTTTATTAGGTGTGCATGTAGTATTTACTTTTGTACTAACATCACAATGAATTGTTATTGTATGTTATAAGTTTATTATATAAAACTACTTTTAGATATACAAACATATATCTAAGTATACCTAAGTATCAGTATTTGTCAGTAACACGTTTGTTTGACAACAAACACAACACAAACAAACATGTTTATTTGTTTATAATATTAGTACACATATATGATCTCACACCTGCGCTTGCGTCCGCGTGAATGTCAGATTTTCCACCAAAACGATGATGTAACTGGTTCCGTGCTCATCTGTATGTTAGCGTTAGCGGTCAGGGTTACCGAAAATTGCAAATCAAAATCCATACTAATAATATAAATGCGAAAGTTACTCTGTCTGGTACTTCTTGCTTTTACGATGAAACGGCTGAACCGAAATGAAATTGATGAAATTTGGTATGTGAGTAGCTTGAACCCCAACCCTTCTTTAATCCGCGACTTCGTCTGCATCCGCCATAACCGATATTCACGAGTCGTAGGGAAAAGCTAGTAACTACTTAATAATTGATGTCATTATCATCATCATCATTTCAACCGAAACATGTCCACTGCTGGACAAAGGCCTCTCCCAAGAAATGGGGGATTTTGCCATAATCGCCACGCTTGGCAGGCGGGTTGGCCATCGCAGTATGGTTGTTAGTGTTGTTACAAAGGCACAGAGAACGCTGCTGCCCATTCTCTGGTAAGTCCCTTAGTCGCCTCTTACGACACCCACGGGAAGATATGGGATGGTGCTAATTCTTTACGTCCGACACCATACGGACGAAATAATTGATGTAGCAAAAAGTTAAGTAGGTACCGTCCCTTGGTCTATACGGCTCATATGAAAACTGTTCGGATCCTCGATTGAATCTGCAGAAAATAGCAGCAAATAAAATTGACGTGGCTCAGTAAAAACCGTACGAATCGATCAGTCAGGGTTAAGCCACGCTTGCCGCGGTCGGTCCGTAGATGGGTGCACATAAAGCCGTTAGTCCCGGCTGTCGTACGTAGATCTTTGACAGTCGTTATGGGTAGTCAAAAGCCAGAAACTGACAACTGACAACTTTGACAACTAGTCTTAAAGTACGATTCAAACTTTATGGCGGCTCTGAACACGAGGCGAGTGGTTGCGCAGTAACAATTTCATGTGTCAGCGGGGGTGAGGTGCGGGGTACTGCGCAGTCTGTAGCGCACTTCACAGCCGCCATTAAGTTTGAATCGAACTGTACCAAGGGGTATTGTGTTACTCAGTAACTGGGTTGTGTTGCACATCAAGCCATACCTGTCAAATTTTCCCAATTAAATATGAACCTTATAGTTTTGTAATAAAGTTAAAAATCTATCAAAGAAATTTGACAGATTGTAGTACCTTGATGTGCTGGCCTCTGTACAAGATACTGCATATAGCTAGACGGGACCGAACACAGTTAGGAAAAGGCTAGGCAGGCGATGATACGATGACATTGGGAGACGAAATTCTAGATGATAAAGCTGAACTGTTTATTGCAAATTCATTGTATGTATGCTACAATAAACTGAATATAACCACCAGATAACCACCACCACCTGATCTAACCACTGATCTTTTAAAATGTCTTAATGTGGATAATACAGTGGACTGCAACATTACTATACCCTGTTCATAATAAAATTAGACATTTACTAAAACCTTTTTTACAGTCCGTTCAACCGATTTATAATAATAATAATATTTATTTGTTCAAATAAAAATGTAACAGTTAGTACAGAAATAAATGAAGTAAAACAATTAACAGTAACAAAAGATGAGCAACTGTGCCTGAGCTAGGCTTTCGTATATATTATATATTTTGACTTCTATTGCGTTGGCAGCATGACAAATGGCAACTGCAGTAACAATTGTTATTAAAACCACTTTTTTGCCCCTAATGTCATCCTTAAGCCTACGGAATAGAAGTCAAAATCGGTTGAAGGGACTGTAAAAAAGGTTTGTGTTTATGTCTAATCTTATTGTGAACAGGGTATAAGTACTTAAAGCATTGTTAACCTTATGTAATAAATAGTAGTGGTTTATTCATTACCATCATCATGTCAACCTTTAGACGCCCACTGCTGGGCATAAGTCTCCCTCTTTCTGGATAGGTTTATAATACTCTAATAAATAAAATATAATATAAGTAATATAATTTAATAATAATAAAGTCCTATAAATTCCAAACTTTGACAAGTTAAATAGAAAAAAAAAACAACTTTACAAAAAAGACAACCGCCTTCAGAAACCAACAAGTGAAAAATAACTTTAAAACAGAACACACATGACTAGTTTCGGAAGTCGGTGACAATACAAAACAACAATAGAACAACAAAGCCACCGACTTCCGAAACTAAAGTCATGTGTGTTCTGTTTTAAAGTTATTTTTCACTTTTTGGTTTTTGAAGGCGGTTGTCTTTTTTGTAAAAAAGCTTTTTTAATTTCCACTTTTTAGTACTTCCTGATCGCCCAAATCCATTAAGAAATGGCAACACAGTCAAAACAGAGATTGAAAGTACAAGGTGAGAACATTACAACATCATTCAAGTATATTTTTTTGCTTTCTGTCGATTTTTTCAAAAAGTGCTGAATTAATTTCGATAAAATTTATATGGTACAGTCGAACAACGTACTTAGTTTACACATTGCACGCACACGCGGTATGAAGAGTTACATACACAAACGTTAAATAAAACGAACGAGTTCTGCTTTTTATTAGTGTGCGTATGTCGCGTCACTAAGCAGTAACTATAATATCAATGTATGTATCGTCATCAGTAATCTGTATAATTGAATAAGTTATAATATTTCGCACCAAATCATTGTAACAGGTTTGGCGCAATGACTAACGTATCTGGTTAGTTAGTAAGAAGTCGTAAGATCAAATCTCGGTTGTAATACATTCTTTTTGTTTTGTAAACATAATTTTCGTAAAACTTTCATTACCTAGTTGAATTGCTAACAATTCAATTCCGTTCACAGATGAGTAAAATAACGTTTGAGAAGTGCGCACGGAACTCTCAGTCAATTTACTTTGACCGTTTAGGATATAACTACCCACAATTTTTGTTTTATTTTTTTATACTTCCACCTTAGTTTATAAAAAATGAGCATTCTTCGTTGTCAGTCTACGAATGTAAATTGCAATCTTAAGTATAGAGATGAACATTCATATTTCTGTGCGTTCTTTGTTTGTGATGCAATTGTGCTTGAACTTCTTCCAACCATGCAAAAAGACGCAATTCATTGTTTTACATGAGCAAAACGTTTTTATTAGTGAAATTGCAAGGTGATTATTAATATCGGTGAGTAACAAAGCTACTCGTGACAATATTTTCATTACGTTAGTAATATTCCAACTCAAATTCTTAACTTATCTCACCTTTGACCTATGATTAAATTAATGTAAAATAATATTTAAATATATCAGAATTTGATTCTGATAAAATTTACTTATGCCAGTCTGTTTTCGTCTAACATAAAACATTTAGTCAAAATAAAGAAAACCTTTTAAATTATGTATTTAAAATAATCATGAAACACGTTTATTATTTATCTAGTAAATAAATAACGGTATTAAGTTTTATTACAATGAGGCAATATAAGCCAGTCAGTTAATTTATCTATGATTAATTATCCACCAATTCACCATTGTTTATCTGCATTATTTTAAATATTATTTTGTTTTTATTTATTAAGAAGAACCGTGCAGTTATGTGTCCATCGTAGTGCGTATTCTGAAGAAATAGACCATCATCGACGTGGGCCAAGGCGAATTCTTCGGCTCGTTACCACGACATCGTGGCAAGGCTGTTTACGGGACTAATCCGTTTTTATCCACCCGCATAACTGCATCAACACATAATGACATGTGTGCTTACAAACAGTGCGATATCACCTGCTGACCGGCATGAAGCTGGTTTAAGTTGCAGTAAGCCACCACGGAAGATTTTTCTGTCCAACGCTCACCGGCAAAAACAAATTCTATTCGCTTGGTCATATTATTATATTCATTTTAATTGGGAGAACAATGTGTTTATTTTAGTGATGAGAAATGTTTAAAGTCGTTTATGGACGGCGGTAAAATACTGTAAACGAAGCCGAATTACTATTAATATACTTAGGTTTAAAAGCTACTTTTTTTTTTTTTTTTTTTTTAATTCTTTATTTTTTAGGGACTTTTATCCTTTTAAGGCATGTCAGCCCCATCATAACCTAACCTATGTTTAGACAAACTACTTGCACTATACACGATTTAATAATAAATATAATATATACTACTTAATACAAAAACTGGAGTCATCGACATAATGCTATCTCATAGATAATTTTAGCGGCGTCACTTTCTGGACTTGTGAGAATTTCAAGGAAAGTACCCATATCATGTTTATTGATCTTGCACAATTCTGTCAATGACTCTCTTAATGCCTGGTTCTTGACACATTCCACCAAAAGATGCTGGACATCATCAACAACTTAAAAGCTACTTCATGTTGCCGTGATTCTCTTATTAACACCTAAGTTACGTAAGTTATTATTATGTATAGTCCGTAGTTGACAGTTATTTGCAGTATATATTTTGAAGTGTAAGTGATGTTATTGTTATTCAGTTAGAAGTTAAATTAATTTCTTACTATCTAACATGTTGATTCACTTCACTTTCAATTCCACTTTGTTTAAATTTGTATACATTGAAAAAACAATTACGTCCATTCATATTCAATAAAAAGAAAACTTTGTCTTGTCTTATAAACTCTTAATGAAGTTGCTAATAGTGTTCTAATCATAGAAAAGTTAGGTATCAATAGCGATATAATAATATTTTTACAATAGTTTGCGTTATATAAATAATTGTATTGGCTACACGTAGTTTTTTATTAGCTAATATTATAACCCATGCCAAATTGAACCCTTTTTTTTTTTTTTTTTTGGTACGGGGTGGAAAATCCTCATGGATGTCCTCCGCCCTGGGGCGGGCGGAGGGGTCTGTCAGACTCTTACTGACTAAAAACCACCCCGGTGTTCCATCTCACACCTACGTCGGGGGTCGCGGGAACTGGAGATACTTCCGCAACCATGCCAAATTGAACCCTAAGCCAACTCTTGTAAAAAAACATAATAGTCGAAACGAGCTGGCTCATTCACTAATGACTAATGACCCAATAGCGATAAGGAACAATAGGATTCCGCATTCAATCTTTTATTAGTGATCGATGATTCCAACGCCTAGGTTATTTAATAAAATATTTTGATTAATTTTATTGGTTTTATTTAATTACCTTTTTATTTTATGTTTAAGTAATTTTATTTGACACAAAATATTATTGTTTTATAGGACAAAGGAAAAATAAAAACCCAAAACCATAACACCTGCTGGGGTTTGATCTTACGACACGAGGTTTATCTATGCCAAGTGCTTCCACCAACCGGTTACCTGCTCCTTATTTATAAGGTTGAAATATTGGACTTCATTCAATTAAAATTGGTATACGTGGGTATATCATACGCACACAAACAGTTTAACTTCATAACCGACCAACCGACTAGTTCATTTACACACACAGTGACAATATCCCGTATGTGTGGCCTGTAAATCAATTACGTTGGCCGAGTGTACTACCCTTGAGGCATACCCTATCGATAAAAAAAGAATTTTCAAAATCGATTTACATTTGCCGGAGAAATTGCGTAACAAATATACAAAAAAAAAAAAAAACGTACAGACGAATTGAGAACCTCCTTCTTTTTGAAGTCGGTTGAAAATGAGACTTTAATTTATTACAAAACGTCTCTTATTTCATTGTGTCTCATCACATAGGGCTCTAACAATTTCCATGGTCATCTCGAGCTAACCTCCCCCAGTAAGCCCTGCTTTGAGTTAAATTTCCTCCTGCTATTTGGTAAACTATCTTCCTTTTCTTTACCAATAACATTAAAGTTTGCTCGAGTATAGCACAGGTTGTCAGCCCTGTGGTGAGCTCGCGCAGTCAGCCGTGCATCCAGTAAAATAATTGGACAGGCCGCCATGATGTTGCAAAATGTTTATTGAAATTTTTCACACATACTACGGTAGTAGTGATATGTTTATTTAAACAATAGTAAACAGGGTATATCATTATTGATTGTCTATTGTGATCTATTGTGATGATGACTGAGGAACTACCTACATATTTTCTGATCGCGTCAATACTAGTAGAAATAATGAATGGATCTCGCGTAGGTATATTGCTACAATTATTAGTGTATTCTTTACAATCTTAGTTTTTGCTAACCATAAATCAGAAAAGGGATTATTGTATTCATCATAATGAACAGCTTTTATTAAGGGAACAATCCTAAAGTCCATACTACGCTACGCTACTGCCGCACACGGCACACATCAAGCATCCTTCACCTAAATTTACAACGGAATATATGTACTTAGGTATAGAGTAGCACTGCAGATTGGGAAACCAAACAAGAACTAGACGTTAATGTCTTTTTAGTGTATATTGCTTAAAGAAGAAACCACACAATATGATTTTTGAAGCTTCAGGTTGTCAGAAATCTGAGTACCTACTTTGCGAATAATGTAATGTACTTTTTGAAACCTTTTAGCTCTCTTTGGTAAAATTCTAACTATTCCTTGTATTCATCACATGGCTTGTAGGATAGGATGTAATAGGGTTGCCAACTCATTGTCGGTCAAATATAGTAGTTCTAAAATTTTTACCCCTAAAAATATAGTAGATAACGAAAAGGTGAAAAAAAATTGTAGGTTCCAAAAATTAGGTAGGTACTTTATTTTTTTGAATATTTTGTGAATTATTGAACGCATCTGTCAACTTGACATTCCAGAATAGGTAAAAATAGGTACCTATTGACGTTTTGTTTTACACTTACACATTATGTAACGAATATTATTGCTAAGAGTTTGATGCCTTTAAAATATAGTAGCTTCGCCTACTATATCTTTTTATAAAAAATATAGTAGTCGGGCCACCAATATAGTAGGATACTATATTATATAGTAGGGTTGGGAACCCTAGATGTACATCCTATCTTACTTCTCTTACGTCTACTTACGTCTGTACGTTTAGATTTTTTAAACTACGCAATGGATTTTAATGCGGTTTTCATCAATAGATAGAGTGATTCAAGAGGCAGGTTTATACGTATGGTTATACTACATTGCACCTGTGCGAAGCCGGGGCGGGTCGCTAGTTACTATTATAAACGCAAAAGTTTATGAGGATGGATGGATATTTATGCAGACAGATTCTGCTGTCTGTCGAAAAATGTTGAAGGTCAAACCTCTGCTTATGCACCTATGCGGTGCAATCGACATTCGAGAGGTTAATAAATACAAGTTTTCACATAATTACCTCGCTCTTACATACACCCCCACATAGGTAGGTACTCTAATATGCCACATCATAGTTGCATTAACTATACTCCATTTACAATAGCATTAGACACAAGTTGAAAAAGGTTATTTTTTACGCACGTTTTGTAACAAAAGTACATGTACATGTTTGACATGTTGTCAAACACGATAGACGCCGAATTTATTATAACCTATTTTTACAGCAGCTGTCGCACTTAATTCTAACCATTTCAATAATTTATATCATAAAATTATGTGGCTTTCATTAAGTTATATTATTACATTCCAATTTAAATTACAGTGTCAATGCTAAAAACTTAAAAGAAGCACGAATGAACAATACCGGGAACGTTATTGGTTTCACTATATTTCATAAAATATAACCATATCTTCCAAATAGTTTGATTTTGTTTATGTTAATAAACGTCCATATTTAGAACTATCTTAGACCTATATAACAAAGTTATGACAAAATAATATTAATTCAAATTGTTTTAACTTATCTTTGAGATAAAATGTTTTGCATTCCTGCTTCTTGGAGCCTCTTTTTTCTAATGCTATTATAAATGAAGAAGGATAGTAAACAGATAATTTAATAAATAATGTCTCGTCTTACAAATACTGTAGGTATTATATGTTTTGGACCATAGGCAGGGACGCTGCCACCTTAAGGCCCTATCTTATTAGGAAACCATGGTGGTGGTTTTGGTTTTGGTTTTTGATTATATTGACTTTTTTTAATTACCTGAGAAACTGTCCCTCTTGCCCCCTGTTGGCGACTATTTCTAATACATTATGTTCTGGGTATGCATACTTTAACGTAACATGCAAAAACATTATCAGAATCTGATCAATCTGTTCATTGTTCAGGCACACAATCGGATTCCAACTCTGAAAACAAATAATATATGAGTTCGAGCTACAATCAAACAAATTGATAATATTTGTCCGCTCCCATTTGCCGAGAAGGCATAAGCATTGATCACCTCGCTTACTCAAAAAAAATTGGCAATTTCAAAGTTCTTTGTAAGTAGATATTTATTATTATAACATAATTATGCCGGTCGCGAATAGCACCACCCCATTTCTACCCGTGGGTGTCGTAGAAGACGACAGAGGGATTTGACCAGAGGACGGGCAGCAGCGTCCTTCTGAGTACCATAACACCTACTGCTATCGCGAACATGCATCGGCCAAGCATGGCGATTACGGCTGAAACCCCTTGGGGGAGACCTATGCTCAGCAGTGGGCGTCTAAAGGTTAACATGATGATGATGATTATCAGTTAAGGTTTCCTCTCGATATTTTTCACCGCTGCAGTAAAAAGTGTATTATGAAAATAGAAAAAGTCAATGATATATGCCCGTTCCCGTTGCAAACCTACAACCTATTGCATGAGAGGTGGGCGCCTAGGCGGATCAACATTATGATAATAGGGTATTTTACCAAAAAATCTAATTAGTCCGTCAGATACATTTCCAAAAAATATTGGACATGCGTTTTTTCTTTTTTCACGTAAACAAAATATGAACACAACAGTGCGTCAAAAACTCGTGTGACATCACAATGTCAGTACACTTTTACTGGCGTAGTGACGTCACAAACCCCCACTCATGATCTTTGATGCGATTTATCTTCGTCAGTTTTTATTGATTTGATAAAATAAAAAATACGTGTCCAATATTTTTCGATAATCTAACTGACGGACTTATTAGTTTTTTTTTGGTAAAATACCCTATTTGCCCGATCCGATCGCTGTATCCGTATCACCGTATCATTCGTCGTACTGTATCAAGCTACGTATCTAGTTATAGACGCCTTTATTTCACACCGTATCGTACCTGAAAAAGTATCGGCAAACCGTGCCGTATCCGTATCTTCTCTGATGATCGAACAAAAACAGACTTGAAATGGGACGGGCCGTATCGCGCTGTGTATCAACACTGCGTACATGATACGCAGTCTCGGACCCACATAATGATCATTGGCCCGATCTGATTGCTGTATCCGTATCACCGTATCATTCGTCGTACCGTATCAAGCTCCGCATCTAGTTATGGACGCCTTTTGACAAAAACCGAGTCGAAATGGAACGGGCCGTATCGCGCTGTGTATCAGAACGGTTTATCAAGACTGCGTATCATGATCGCATATCATCACCCGTGCAGATAGGCGATCATGCTTACGCGTCGGCGATATGGATACGGTGATTGGATCGGGCAAATGCTCATATGTAGATCAGCCATAAACTACAGGGCCATCACATTACATATCCTCCCTTTACTTGTTCTCTAAAGTACCTCTTAGCCTCCAAGACCACACGCACATGACGAAACATGTCATTATTCAAATTGCACATTACAGTAAAATCACGAAGAACTTTGACATCCCAACCTTATCATTAGCCAAAAGCACTTAAATCTTCGTGATTGATGGCATATTCAATTAATGAAACAACGTGATTCTTGAAGTCGTGACATCGATCAGAGTCTTGTGGTTCTGTCTACAGCGTAATGCCAATTGGACGGTCGTCATGTGATTCTGTTACATTTAAAATGTTTGTTGTATAAGCTTGAAGACAAGATACTCGCTATTAATTAGTGTGGTCGCATTAATATGTTTGGCCTTGGGGAGATAGACGTGTTATAATTCTACTGGTATGGTGCCATCTTGGTTTCTCGCCGTTTTATCGGTACTAGCCAAATGACAAGCGTTCTTGGGCACAGTCTGTTAAGAGTCTAACTGCTCAATGGATATGTATGTCTGAATAAATTTCAGACATACCATTGGCAATCAGTACTGTTGGCGTACTATTCTAAAAAAAGAGTCCTTACCTCTTTTTATTTTAAAACTCCCATTATCCCTTGCAATCTGTGTTAGATTTTAATATTATTTTATTTCTCTTTAACTGACTTGTTTATAGTCAAAATTGTATATCAGCCAACATCAATCACCCCCTGTTTCTCCCACCAGTCTATGTATTAATAGACCAGGTTTTATATAGGAGGCTTACCCCCTAGTTGATTTGGTAATCAAAGAAACCAACCAGGGGTACCCCAGTCTACGTATCATTACTAATACGTAGACTACTGGGCTTTGTTGGTGACAATGTCTGCTGTCTGTGCGTTTATGTAATAAACAAATACTGAAACGTAAACACGCAGTTTTCGCGAAACCCCTGCCCTGTGAGTTCGAAACCGTAAACCGCGGTACGAATGCGACTTTTTCAATTTACATGTACTTTTCAAGTTTTTATTGGACGTCATTGGAAAACATCGCGAGGAAACTTAGATATATAATTAACATAAGTATGAAACCGTATATCCACATTGAGCAAGCGTAAGCAATGCTGGTACCTAGTCCTTATTAGAAGAGGCTTTTGCCCAACAGTGTGACAATAATTGACTTGAATAATTGAATTGACAATAATGGGTGATATGATTATAATTAACCGACTTCAAAAAGGAGGAGGTTCTCAATTCGATTGGTATTTTTTTTAATGTCATCATCATCATCATCATTTCAGCCCAAAGACGTCCACTGCTGGACATAGGCCTTCCCCAAGGGGGGATTTTACCATAATCGCCACGCTTGGCAGGCGGATTGGCGATCGCAGTATGGTTGTTACAAAGACACAGAAAACGCTGCTGCCCATTCTCTGGTGAGTCCCTTAGTCGCCTCTTACGACACCCACGGGAAGATATGGGATGGTGCTATTCTTTACGTCCGACACCACATGGGCTTTTTTTTATGTATGTACACCGATTGCGCTGAAAATGATGCGATTTACGTGATTCTTCTTTAGTTTGATGCGGAATAGTTGATATTTGGTCCCATCCCATAAAAAATTAACATAGTTTGGCCCAGTAGTTTTCATTATATGAACATTTATTTAATTTTTTTTTATCTTTGACCACGCATAACTTTTTTCAGTGTAGTCCGACTTCGATGATTCTTTTTAATTGATAGTATATCCTCAAAGGACCCATATAAATTTCAAGAAAATATTTCTCCCCTAAGGATAGAAAATTAAGGGATGACTGAATTTTTCTGGTGTCACCGTTTCGTATTTAATTTGTATGAGGCACTAAAAAGTAGTGAGGCACTATGTAAGTAGGCACTAAAAAGCGAAAAAAAAAACTATTTCACAAAAAAGTTTTTTGTTAAAAAGTTTTTTTTTTATTAAACAAATTCAATGAAGCATCTAAGAGAAGATAATACCAGTCGTATGTCGATGACGCATGACAATATAGTCCAGTGTGGTATCCAATTCCCTAGATAGATTACAATCTAATTACTTTACCTAGATTATTTTAATGCATTATGTCTGCTTCATGTTTCTAGATTAATGAGCGGAAATAGAATAATTAGATAACTATGCTATGCTCAAATGACACAATATTTTGAATGCGCATTTAAAAAGTTAAATAAGAATAGGTAATAGAGGTGTAATCAAAAATCTTAATTACAGTATTTCAGTTGGATTTAAAAAAAATATTCGCACGTCACGTAACTTAGCCTTTATTAATAAAGGCTTACGAGTAAAATGTTGTTAATGAATTACAGTAATTAGTGTTGCCCCGCTTCAAATGTTTAATGATGTAACCGCTTTCGCTGACTAACAATACGAGTACATGTGCCTTCTTACGATTACGATGCAGTTTTTTACTTTTCATCTCTCATTTACTGCATTCTGACACAACAATATTAAACTTGTTGATATTCGATTGGTGGATTTAAAAAGTGTAGGTTTTTTATTAATAACTAGCTTCTACTTGTGACTTTTTTCGCATGGAAGTCAAATATACTTCAAAACATTTATTTATGACACTCGGCAATAGTGTAATTTCCTTCGTTATAATATTAGTACAGTACGGTCAACGTATCTTGGCGCGTCTGAAGTTAGCCGATTAGCTGCGCAGTAAACAATTTCGTTCCTAAAAGTTCCATTGCGCAGCCAAACAGCTAACTTCAGACGCGCCAAGTTACGTTGACCGTATTGTACAGACCTAATATCAAATCTTCGATTATGCTTGAAAACGCGAGGAAAATATGGCGCCTACCACAAAATCAACAGTATTTTGTAGGAATATTATTATATAAACCTTGTCAACCGACTTAAAAAATGGAGGACGTTCTCTATTCGAAGGTTTTTTTTAATGATCGTTACGCGATTTCTTCGGCAAATGTAAATCGATTTTGAAAATTCTTTTAAATTAAATTAAACATAATTTTTTATGCCCAAGTGGTGGTAAATTCTATCAAAATTATACATAGATGATGTTTGGGTTTTTTCGATCTTTGGAGGACTTTCAATCCTGTTTTGCCGTTTCTTAATGGATTTGGATGATATGGAGATACTGAAAAGCGGAAAATCAAAATCTTTTTTACAAAAAAGACAGCCGCCTTCAAAAACTAGAAAGTGATAAATAACACATAAACACAACAAACAGAACAAAGGTACGCAACTCCAGATCTCCACATTGCGTTTGCTGTTGCCATGGAAGTCGTGAGGGTAAGTCAACAACCCGCATATTGTATGTGGTAGCATAGCATCCCATTGATTACAGCATGCGGGTCCCTCATAAAGAGACATGTTGGCTACACCTAACTAACTAGCACACTAACAAAAGTATTTCGTTGTTGGTGGTTGTACGTTGTTTCATAGCTAATAGTTTTATAGAATTTCGGTTCACATAATTTTTTTATAATAATTTCGTTTCATAGAATAATCAATACGCAGAATACTTACTTTCAAGATTTTCAAATCATTGATTTTTGTTTCATATAAAGTTTATTGTTAGAATAATCATATCATAGAATAACAAATCAAATATTATTTATCCTTATATTTTTTATTTAATATAAAACTTATTCCCAGGAATGGGATTCTCAGTTCTAACCAAACTTACTGCGCGTGCGTGCAAGCAACCACGCAGGATGTAAGCAAGCATGCAGCGTACAAGCAAGTATGCAGCATGTAAGCAAGCATGCATCATGCATCATGCAAGCAAGCATGCATCATGCATCATGCAAGCAAGCATGCATCATGCAATCGAGCATGCAACATGCAGCAGGCATAGTTTCTGTCACGGCTCCGGCGTTGCGGGGCTCCGGCGGTCCCACGCGAGCTTGTCGTCGCAGATGGTATTCACGGTCACCACCGCAGCTTCGGCTTACTGGCCGGCTACGCCGGCCAGCCTCAGCCGCGGCGGCGGGCGTTAAAACCACCTGCTCGCGGGCCGCCTCGCCCCTCCACGCCTACGCAGATTTAAATTACACTCTAGGTGTAGGGCAGACAAGACTACGTGGAGTCGGTTTCGCAGCGATTCGTTTCAGTCATTAACTTTGGTAGCACAACATATTGACTTTTTAAGACAGCATTTTTGTTTTTGTCTATTTATATCTATACATTTTCGTTGAAATAAATTCCGTGGAAAAATACAACAAACAAACAATATTCGTTAAAAAAGAATTCTACTTTTTGATAAGTATGTTAAACAAAAAAATGTGATTAAAAATTCATTGAATTGTGTTTCTGTGAAATATTTTTCATTGAAGTAAATAGTCTTTGAAACAATAATCTTATATATAAAAATGAATCGCTAAATGTGTTGGTAAGCGCTTGACCAAATTGGATAATTCTTTTTTTATAATATTCCTTGCAGTACAAAGATGGTTCTTACGGAAAGAAAAAAAAAAAAAAACTTTTGTACGGTAGGTGTAGAGTAGGCGTAGGGTAGGCGTAGGGTAGGCGTAGGGTTGGCGTAGGGTAGGCGTAGGTTAGGCGTAGGGTAGGCGTAGGGTAGGCGTAGGGTAGGCGTAGGGTAGGCGTAGGGTAGGCGTAGGGTAGGCGTAGGGTAGGCGTAGGGTAGGCGTAGGGTAGGCGTAGGGTAGGCGTAGGGTAGGCGTAGGGTAGGCGTAGGGTAGGCGTAGGGTAGGCGTAGGGTAGGCGTAGGGTAGGCGTAGGGTAGGCGTAGGGTAGGCGTAGGGTAGGCGTAGGGTAGGCGTAGGGTAGGCGTAGGGTAGGCGTAGGGTAGGCGTAGGGTAGGCGTAGGGTAGGCGTAGGGTAGGCGTAGGGTAGGCGTAGGGTAGGCGTAGGGTAGGCGTAGGGTAGGTGTAGGGTAGGTGTAGGGTAGGTGTAGGGTAGGTGTAGGGTAGGTGTAGGGTAGGTGTAGGGTAGGTGTAGGGTAGGTGTAGGGTAGGTGTAGGGTAGGTGTAGGGTAGGTGTAGGGTAGGTGTAGGGTAGGTGTAGGGTAGGTGTAGGGTAGGTGTAGGGTAGGTGTAGGGTAGGTGTAGGGTAGGTGTAGGGTAGGTGTAGGGTAGGTGTAGGGTAGGTGTAGGGTAGGTGTAGGGTAGGTGTAGGGTAGGTGTAGGGTAGGTGTAGGGTAGGTGTAGGGTAGGTGTAGGGTAGGTGTAGGGTAGGTGTAGGGTAGGTGTAGGGTAGGTGTAGGGTAGGTGTAGGGTAGGTGTAGGGTAGGTGTAGGGTAGGTGTAGGGTAGGTGTAGGGTAGGTGTAGGGTAGGTGTAGGGTAGGTGTAGGGTAGGTGTAGGGTAGGTGTAGGGTAGGTGTAGGGTAGGTGTAGGGTAGGTGTAGGGTAGGTGTAGGGTAGGTGTAGGGTAGGTGTAGGGTAGGTGTAGGGTAGGTGTAGGGTAGGTGTAGGGTAGGTGTAGGGTAGGTGTAGGGTAGGTGTAGGGTAGGTGTAGGGTAGGTGTAGGGTAGGTGTAGGGTAGGTGTAGGGTAGGTGTAGGGTAGGTGTAGGGTAGGTGTAGGGTAGGTGTAGGGTAGGTGTAGGGTAGGTGTAGGGTAGGTGTAGGGTAGGTGTAGGGTAGGTGTAGGGTAGGTGTAGGGTAGGTGTAGGGTAGGTGTAGGGTAGGTGTAGGGTAGGTGTAGGGTAGGTGTAGGGTAGGTGTAGGGTAGGTGTAGGGTAGGTGTAGGGTAGGTGTAGGGTAGGTGTAGGGTAGGTGTAGGGTAGGTGTAGGGTAGGTGTAGGGTAGGTGTAGGGTAGGTGTAGGGTAGGTGTAGGGTAGGTGTAGGGTAGGTGTAGGGTAGGTGTAGGGTAGGTGTAGGGTAGGTGTAGGGTAGGTGTAGGGTAGGTGTAGGGTAGGTGTAGGGTAGGTGTAGGGTAGGTGTAGGGTAGGTGTAGGGTAGGTGTAGGGTAGGTGTAGGGTAGGTGTAGGGTAGGTGTAGGGTAGGTGTAGGGTAGGTGTAGGGTAGGTGTAGGGTAGGTGTAGGGTAGGTGTAGGGTAGGTGTAGGGTAGGTGTAGGGTAGGTGTAGGGTAGGTGTAGGGTAGGTGTAGGGTAGGTGTAGGGTAGGTAAATAGGCAGGTAAGTAGGTAGATAAGGACAGGACAACGTCTGTCGGGTCAGCTAGTAGTCGAAATAAAAATACGAGAACCAAATATTATGTTAAACATTTTCTGAGAAACGAAATTCTATGAAATTTCTGTCTGCGAAACAAGGGGACACCCGTTGTTGGATCATTCGGTTCTCTTCAAAATGGTTGAGATCCTTACGTCATGTTTACCTATCTCGGTTATTTTTAATTTGTTTTGAATTGTTTTTTAATATTATTGTTATATTTTGCTCTTGAACCATTTTAACGTGCACGACTTGTTAAATTGTTCTCAAATTGTACTCGTATATTCAACATAATTGATATTTTATTGATTTTAAAAGAGTATTTATTTATTTATTTTAGACTTTTCAACAATGAGTACACTCAGTTACATGGTATAGAATTTTCTTCTTTTTCTTATTTCTTCTTAATAAAATAACATTACAGTGTTGGTTCAGTCCACAGTTTCAGTGGTTAAAGTAGAAGAAATAAAGTGTGATTTAAAATAATTAACTGGGCCTTTTAACATAACCGTTCGCAGGGTAGGTCAAGGATAGTACCTATTATAATATTATTTGTACCACACATGGTTCAAAATCGCTTGATAATTCACATGACATTCACATGACTCTTAATTTGTGAAACATTAATTATTTTAAACAACTTGTCTTTACCACTGTTGGAATCCACAATTTCAAATCCAGCAGTAAACAAGTAAAAGTAATCAACACATATAAATAAAATTGAAGTGTCTGCTCGTAATGTAAAAATACCATTTTTTTTACTAAATGCATAATTATTAATGTTTACCAGGTACACAACAAAAAAACATTATTTAATAAAAAATGGTTTCTCAGACTTTCTGTTTGTTCCGGTTACTCCCCGAAACGGCTGGTCCGATTCTGATAGAACTTTCACTGGCAGATAGCTGATGTTATAAGTAGTAACACAAGCTACTTTTATTTAAGAAACAGAGGAAGGGGTTTCGCTAAAAACAATGAAACCCCACAGAGAACAGCCATTCTCGCGTATGAAGTGGCGGGCATAAAATAATATTTTTATTAATAACAGTTTTAAATGGTGGTTGTAAGCCCCTGTACCTACGTACAGACAGCACCATCAACTGGGTACCCCCTTTTTCGAATGAATTTTAATGCGTGAGGGGTAACCATTTAATGACGCTGTCTGTACTTACTACAAGCTTATCGCTGACACGGTAATAACATTACCGTGTCTCCGTTAGCGAACAGTACCAGCAGACATCGACCTCCATCGATCAAGTGATGTTTACCGCGTCAATGTGGCGTGACGGAACGGTATGTATGACTGACCCACATATTATGCGACATGTGTCGACACATGCGAATGATTAGTAAGGTGACTGACAATCATGACTTTAAAAGGTTTTTAAGTGTTATGGGTTAACAGCAACGTTGCTGTTCAGCATCGAGCAAAAAAACGACAAAAAATCACGTTTGTTGTATGGGAGCCCCCCTTAAATATTTATTTTATTCTGTTATTAGTATTTGTTTTTATACATACGGCAACAGAAATACATCATCTGTGAAAATTTCAACTGTCTACCTAACACCGTTCATGAGATACAGCCTGGTGACAGACAGCCAGACAGACAGACAGATGGACAGTGGAGTCTTAGTAATAGGGTCCCGTTTTTACCCTTTAGGTACGGAACCCTAAAAATGTAAAACCTTTGAATTTACTATAAATTCTTTAAAGTCAAAGTGCCAACGCACCAATGCACTTACAAGAAATGACGTGCATTTTCCCTGTCTTCGTCAGAGTGCAGACAAATCTTTCTGATCTGTCTGCACTCTGATGAGTGGCGACAGTATCGTATTGACAGACGAGTAACGAGTATCGAGTATCGATGGTGAAAGTAGTGAGTGTATTAGAAAGTTATGTAAGTTCCCATTCATGCTCATTTGTGATCACATGTTTGTGGTGAGACACATAATAATATGTATGTGTTGTTTTTCAAACGGGGGAAACTCGGTATGCAATGGATGGTCACCCATTCACAGTCCGACCGCAGTAAGCGTAGATTAACCTTTGACCGATCGATTTGTGCGGCTTCTACATAACCACTTGACAAGCTTCTCCAGTTCCTCAACTTGATAGAACCTGAAGAATTAATAAAACCTATAGAACTTATGAATTCTGTAGATTCCTATTCGCGTAAAGAAATAGGGTATTTTACTCTATACGAGAAAAAATCTATAAATATGTTATTGAGACAGTTTAGGCAGAAGTCGAAAAATGTAAGTTTTAGTTAATAAAATAACAAAACAATTTTTTTAATTCAATTCAAAGTTTTCTGTATTTTTAATCTGTTATAAAACACCGTGAAATAGTAGCGGCCATGTTATTACGACGTACGGCTGTGTAAACAAAAAATTGTCAACTGTCAGTCAACCGATTGGCGTAATATAGGCTTTGTACTTTTATTATTTTCGTAACCAACGTAATTTTTTCATTATTACACCTATTACAAAATATGCTTTTAATTATTTTTAAATGATATACAATTATCATATTTAATATGAGCTCGTTTGATACAAAACGAACTGACGTCATTTACGCTAGCCAATATGGCGTCCAGTAAGAGGCGTTTTCGTCAAACGGCGCACGAAATTTGAAAATTTAAAATTTAGATGCATTTCTATGGCACCTATCGATTGAATAAAAAAATTGTGTTTTTTTTTGGATATTAGCACTACAGAATTTCGTTGAGACACTTTTCAAAAATGGGTATTAAAAACGTCAGTTTATAATGTTACTAAAGAAAAGGCATTCTTTATGTATTTCTTTTGACATAGGCAGAGGGGTTTCTCGCATTGTGGTTTCGTTTTGTAAGTTGCTACCTTATAAGCAGTTTATGGTACAGTCACGAGCAAAAACATGTAAACAGTTGGTCTCATTCTAAACTGATTTTCTCCTAAACTATTGATTGAAATGTTATGGAGTTACGAATAGGGTATTTTTGATCCCCAACTACTATAAAATAGGTTGTATCTATAAGTTGGAATAGTTATTTCACGAGAAAATTGCTTATGAATTTTGCAATCTGTATACATATTTATGCTCGTGACTGTGGTATATAATAGTTCTCTTCATCGTATTCGGTGACAGCGATCCTGACTAAGTTTCTTTCCTGTCCCGAGCCCTTAGATGACTAGAAAATTCAAACTTGTTTTGAAGACCCGGCACACCGTACACAGAAGAGCTGCTAAGGTAGGTACAATACGGCCGACGTATCTTGGCGGTCCTGAAGTTAGTCGATTAGCTGCGCAGTAGACAATTCCGTTCCTAAAAGTTCCACTGCGCATTCAAACAGATAACTTCAGGACCGCCAAGATACGTTGACCGTACTCTAGGTCCTGCTTAAATGCGCTTATAAACAGATTACAGAACTCCTGCTCTGATTCAAAAAATTCTTACTCTTCTTAAGGCTGCTCTCTCGAAAAAAGCTTGAAAGAAGCATGCAGATGAAGCAACTTTTCGTTGGCATTTACAAAGAAATTACATCTGAAAAGTTATCAGTAATGTAAAAATAAAAATTGTTAGTAATCTACATGGTATGATGCGTAATTTGGTTTAGCCACAATTTTTCTGTCGGTATCACATAATAAGAAAAAAATCATGTCAAATCACCTCCAAATCATTGAGATGAAACCATTTTACTCATTAATTTCTTATCAAAAGAGTATAAAAAAAAATATCTACTGCTTTGCAATACAAAGGAAAATGATTTGGTTTTGTTACTTTTTACAAATATGTATTATTTTTATTACAATAAATTAAAAATGCGTCCGATTAAAGACTGCGTCTACATCACCCCCGCACTCGTCTACAAATTCAGTACGGGCCAAATGCTCAAGGTTATTGGCATGTATACAAGCCTTAACTTCATGAGTGAAAAACGATAATACGGTATCATTTGGACTACTTAGGTAAGTATAATGCAGGGGTGCGTTTTCATACAAATCAGGGCCTCAAGTCTGCTATTACAATAGTGTCAAAATGGTCTATCATTGATTTCATAATTGTTGATTTTGACAAGTTTGGTAATCTACTAATGTAATGGCGTCATTATGACTTTCCAATGGTCAACCACTGACACGCCACTGAAAGAAATGATATAGAATGGTAATCTCGTACAAAATGACAACTGAATGACTGACTTAGGCGGTAATCTGCTAAAATTTTGACAGTTCCTTTGATCAGTGACCTACCATTAGAACGACACTGTGCAGTCATTGCTTTTAATTCGACCGGCCAATGATCGATCATTATGAATTTAGCAGATTACAAACTTTTAGCAAAATGACAATGAGATCGTGTTGGAATGACGAAATTATAATAATAGCAGACTTGGCCCCCAGAACGGATGTGTGTTCAATACGTTTGCCTGCTTCTTCTTCTTAGCGTCTCAATGGCAAACACGGATTTGTCATGTGTGTGTATGTGTGTACCTATATGTATTATGTATGTCAAAGTCAAAGTCAAAGCATTTATTCAAATTAAACCATTTGCAGGCACTTTTTAATAGTCAAAGAGTCAGTTAGTTAGCCAGAAAGTTGAAGCTAGTTGCTCGTTCCAAAACGTAGGGTAGGTCTCTATGGAGAAGAACGAGCAAGAAACTCCACGAACACTCTATGTGAGTGTGTATATATTTATTTATTTATTTATTTAAAGGAACTCTAACGACTTATCCACTAATAACATACTTATTGAGGCAAACATTCGTTAGGATTATGGTGGATTTGTCACTTAGAGGAGTACACAGCACTTACTTAATAAGACGTACTAACTTTAAATGTATACATGTGACATAACAAAATACAATCAAAATAGAAAAAACACAATGATCAGGAATACAAAATACAAACAATAATAAACAATTCAATATAATAATAATAATGGAAAGAGAGCAAAAATACGGAAAAAGGAAAAATATTGAGATACCTACTCATGAGATGATTCGTCTCTAGACTGTAATTTTCTGCGAAACTGCGAAAATGTATCTGAGATAATATCGATGTTTCTGCAGGTACCGATTTTGTTGAAGTTAGCCATCAATCGATTCATAGGGGCAGTGCGACCAAGGTTGGTTTTAGATGAAGATGTACTGAAGGTATTAACTTCGCGTGTGTGTATGTGTGTGTTGAGTTTGTTCTTTGTTTGCCGTCTAATATTCCAACTATTAAAATATAAGAAAACTCATGTTATTATTCCCATTCATTGACAATTTCTATTTGAATAATATCGTGTGAATAAACCTGGCAGCGGAATAACTAAACCTTTGTCTATGATGTAGTGACCATAGACTGTTTTCGTTTCGTGAAACCATAACACAGGTCGGTTCTCACGGGGGCTTGGCATCCGGGTCCGATGGCCTTAGACCTTTGATATACTGAGCTATACCCACCTACTATTAAGCAACACGACCAATCTCTCCTGCACTATAGACAGCGTTCTTTATTTAAACATGTTTTTGAATACCTAATAGTTTTCGTTTAAATATGAATAAAATAGTGAATAAACACATTTACGTATCTGGAGAAGGGCGTTGCTAGCTGCGCTACAGTTTATACTTTTGCGGCTATCATCGTTTCACATGTTTTACTTTAGTCTTATGTTGTTGTTCCAAAATAAACTTTTATTTTATTTTATTTTTTTATTTATGTACCAAAAGTAACTGACTTCTGGTACATAAAGCCACTGATGCTGCGATAAATGTGGCTACCTACTGGGCCCAAGTAGTCTAGCATAAAGGAAAACCATCGATTCGAAAAGAAGAAGAAGACTGACTTCTAGTCTCGTGGTTGCAAGCGCGAGTGCTTAGCGTGGTGTCCTGGGTTCGAATCCTAGGTCGGGCAAAGTGATATTGGTTTTTTCTTTTTGGAATTTTACAGTAGCTGCTAGATCATAGCAGGATTTGTACAAAAAAAATAAAGATGTTTAGAGAAGGTGAAATTTTTATTCTTATACTCTAGGGTACTGTAACACTTGGGTTAGTAGCTTGTTCGAACTATCGTGAGTCTAAGCTACGTTGAATAAAAGAAATGATCGACTTGTAGAAGATTATATTAATCAGATAAGCGAGAGGAAAACTTTAGGTAGCCCGCAGCTTTTAGCATAGCTGGGACTAACTCTGACATCACATGTCATAGTATAAAAACTATCCTTCTATACTATTCAAATATATTTCCAGAAGGTTCCAACCATAGACTAAATAGTTATGGCTTCATTACATAAAGCCTCTCTGCTGGGCAAGTCTCTACAGTACCTACCAGTATCTTCGGGTACTTATTTACAATATTTTCGAAACCTCGCAATAAAAATGGATGTTAAAAGTGAGTAGTTTAACAAAAAGCTCATTATTTTAGAACGAAATGGCGCGTGGCGTTTATGTGTATTTTATGGGTCAATCAATATACTTTTTCAACTCTGCCGTATTTATACTTTTTTTTTATACACAAAATAGGCAACGATTTGAAACGAAAAACTGTTATTATCATTTCGAAATATTTTAACTATGAGGGGGTTTTAAAATATGTTAAGTATGTCAATCTACTTCTGGTAATGTGTTCTCCACATTGGAAAACATTTTAAACCCTCTAAATGACTTTTTTTTCATACAAATGAATGAATGGATCTTGCCATGATTCTTTGGAAGTTGGTTGCGTGACACCCTCGTTCCTGAGAAAGCTCGAAAGGCTATTTACCCTGGCACCTAAAATAACATACATAATTTAACATAATAACTGAAATACTACAAGCTTACAGCTTCAGTTCTCCTCCAGTGACGCCTCTTAGCATTGTATCGAATTGTATTCCCAGTGCGCATTCTGACCCATTGTGGAATAGGCCTGTTTTGTCAGCTTTTTAGCAAGCTTGCGCTTTATAATAAACTAGCTTTTGCCCGCGACTTCGTCCGCGTATATGTCGGTTATCGCGGACGCAGACGAAGTCGAAGTCGAAGTCGAATAAAAAGTAGCCTATGTCCTTTGTTGGGGTTCACACTTACCCTGTACCAAATTTCACACAAATCGGTTCAGTAGTTTAGGCGTGAAGAAAAGACAGACAGACAGACAGAGTTACTTTCGCATTTATAATATTAGTTAGGATTAGGATTAGGATGTCTTGTGTGCCGACATTTTGCCGAGCACAGTCAACACAAAGTGACAGAATTTTACCTGATCTCTCCCCCTGGTCACGGATTGCAGTACCACCGGACTATGAGAGTGAGGGAAGAGGGAGTGCACCTGTGTTCGCGCACACACTTGTGCACTGTCATACCTCCTGTGTACATACTTGGGTAGTCTTGATTTAAATTGGTTGCCGTGACCGAAATTCGGTTCCGGCAACATTATTATACCAAAAGTGATCTACTAGGCATATAGTAGGCTACCCGCTTAGATTATGAAACAAAAGGCAGATCATAGAACGCGCAACACTGAGAGTGAAGCCAAAAAAGCAAATACAAATTCAAAAGCGAATACCTACAACGCGCTTCGTGCTGTACTGACACGAGTTAGTAGATACAGCACGACGTACATCGTTAAAAAAAAACAAATGAAAATACAAATTCAAAAGCGAATACAATCACGAGATTGTAGGTATTCGCTTTTGAATTCGTATTTGCTTTTTTGGCTTCACTCTCAGTGTTCCGCGCGGTCTATCTGCCTTTTGTTTTATAATCTGAGGCTACCCGTAGTATATATTATATGTATTGTAGTCTTTGCTACTAGATATGTATCATTTCTCAGTTTCAAACATGCATCGCCAAATTATGAAAACATTTCATCGTTACATTACTTTTCTTCGTATTTCGTTGTTTTGCGTCATGTATAGCTATGGTTTCGACGCACGCCATTTAATCCGTACACTATTACGGACCCAGTTATTACGCAGAAATATTGTTTGTATCGCAATACCGGTCCATAGTGCGCACAACGTTGTTGTGTTGTCTTTATAAAGGGTAGCGGAACAATCTCTGTGTATGAAAACATGTTATAATGTGCCACAAAAGGATAGCGCTACAAACGCAATCGGGTAAAAGGGTAAAAATTATCCAAGTCACCATACTTCAACCCTTCAACCCGTCAACAACTGCTAGTCTGCTACATTCATGCTATACCCTATGCCTACACTAGCGCCATTTTGGCGGGTTTGGGAGCCTTTACTTACTGTACCATGGAGCCATATATTAAGTAAATAATTATTATGTGTTTGACATAAATCAGCATGGCGGTTGGGAGAATTGTCATGCTCACTCAAATGTCTCGCTGATGGTGGCGCGTGTGTTGGATCATTCAGCTCCCTCCAAAATGGTTGAGCTGAATGGTGCTGATTCACGCGTCATGTTCGTGAACGGGCGCTGTCAGTAGAGATTGGTCAACTCTTAACTGCCATGGTTTTTATCTTGATTATTTTTTATATTTTGTATTTCTAGATTACCTTCATTGTTTTCACATATAGAAGCAACAAAAATAATGTAAGCAGTTTTTGTAAAAACTTGATTTTAAAAGAGTGTCCGTGGAGTTTCTTGCTCGTTCTTCTCCATAGAGACGTAGGTCTCACGACGCTAAACGTAGGTAGCTACGTTTTGGAACGAGCAACTAGCTTCAACTTTCTGACTAACTGACCGACTCCTTGACAATTCAAAAGTGCCTGTAAATGGTTAATTGAAATAAATGCTTTGACTTTGACTGCTTAGAGCTGGACATTCAAGTATACTGTGGCTCTACCCTCCATAGTTGTGTTGTCCATAGGTCCATAGGTTTGCCAATAGATAGGGTTATTACCCTTTTAAGGATTCTGTATCTGAAGTGTGACCAATGGAACCCTATTACTAAGCCCTTCGCTGTCCGTCCGTCTGTCTGTCCGCGAGCTGTATCTTTTGAACTGTAGGTAATAGGTAGGCATGTGGAATTTCACAGAGTGTGTATAACAACTATGGCCGCTAGAACAACAAATAAAATAAGTTAAAATCTAAACATGAACCCGGGACCCCATACAAGTAATATGTTTGTTTCGGCCTATTTGCTCGATCTTTAGGTATCTTTATTGTAACGTGGTACCCCTTGAAAATAAAATAGAATAGGTATACTTATTATCTATGGTAACAAAAAATAAAGTACATCTGAAAATAAAATATAATTTATGCCGCATGCTTTATTGACGCGATCCGTTCCGTTACATGCCAAAAATCGCCAATCTTTTTATTTCAGTTAGTTAATAAAACCGTCAACGCAGCAACTCGCGAAATTGCGATGCATCATCGATACAGTTGCAAAATCGCATATCGCCGATGTTAAAAGTAGCGTGTTCTTTGGCCCTCGGTTTTAGGTGAATTGACATTGAGGTGAGCCAAGTGAGCGGTCATCCCACCAGACGGTCTATTGTGTAAACATCTCCCCAAAACAATTCACCCGAGGGAGATATTTAAGTACGGAATAGGACTACTATATAGGACCCAAGGGTTCACTTACAATTCGACATTTTGTGTATCTCCTCCTCCTGTTATTTTTTTTGTTATAATATTTACACACTGATTAAATATCAGAAGTTATGAATATTTTGTACAATGGAGGGTTCATAGGGCATCAAAAAACTCGTTCGCATCGCTCTCAATGGGACAAGTGCACAAAAAGTTAGCTAGCTCCTTATTTTGTCTTAATTGTAGAATGGCCAGAAAGGAAGAAAAAATAAACAGCCAGAAACAAAAAATAAATTCGTTCATAGTTGATTTTATTCTGGTTTCGCTTAGAAGACAGTTTAATGAGTTTAACTCTCGCCATTTCCGCCGCTTTAGGGGGCGAACTACATCTATACTAATATTATAAAGCTGAAAAGTTTGTTCGTTTGTTTGGTTGAACGCGCTAATCTCAGGATCTACTATATGAATTGAAAAAATATTTTTGTATTGGATAGTCCATTTACCGAGGAAGGCTATAGGCCTATGCGAAGCCGGGTCGGGTCGCTAGTCAATCATATTTTTATGACCATGCCAGTCTAGATTAAAAATATTTAAATTTTTGAGTGATAACCAAGCATAGATTCTGATAAATTGACCTGGTTTCTAGTTTTTTCCTGGTTTTTAGTAACATAGTACTGAAAATAGAAAAAGGTTTTGATTAATTTTGACAGCATGACAATGTTTATTACTTAGGCATCATATTTTTTAATTCTAGGTCTTTTAATCTTCTTTGACGTTGACCACAATAATTTTCATTGACTGGAACAGATTTTACAAAGATTATTAGATATCATAATTATGCCTAAAATACAAATTACATTTGCCATTAGTTTTCGTGATAGGTTTTATTGTGATTATTCTTACAATTCATTATTATTATGCCAAATATCGGAGTAAATACAAAATGTAAAACGGAAGACATAACTTTCTCGTCATGTTTTAACTGCGACTTCATTATTTTCCGTGAAATTGAATTTTATAGCCAGAACTGTATTTAAGAGCGCTTTGTCCCCATAAAAAGAAATGGGACGTAATGCTAAAAAACCCATTTCGCTATGGAGTAAAAGATTTTTTCGCTAAATAATGCTTTAGTTAGAGTTAATGTGCGTACCGTACTCGTATGCGCGTTACAATGCAGCTGCTTTAATGCTGAAAGCCTTTTAACTAAGTTGGCGAGATCAGCGGTACGTTATTGCTCATTTTTAGTCATATAAAACTTTAAAACACAAATGTGTCCTAATTTTCTACGAAGCTCCTTGTTAGATTTTATTTGGTAAAAACATCATAAACCGGATGTTTCTTTTTGTACCGATACTACTTAAAGTAATTCTTAGCTGAAATTATTTGGTTGTTCGTCTTTCTTAGTTACAAATTAGCCTTACTTTGCTATACTGTGATATGACTCTCAGTATTTCTTTTAGTCTCTCAGACTTTGCAGTATTGTGTATTGTAGTCTGATATTTACCACATTTTTGGTTTCAGGCAGTGCAATTAAATTATCAACTCGCAATTCAGCTGCTTCGTCTGCTACAAGCGCTGTATTGCGTTGCGCCACACATTCTCTCGTTTCTGAGCGGGAGGCAGTCGGTCGAGAGCGCGCAGCTGTGGCGTGCGTTGCGCATCGAATGCTTATTTAATTCAAAAACTGCGCCAATTTGAAAGTTGACTAAAAAAGTTTTTAATTGTGCATAATCTGTTCAGTGACCACGTGACATTTTATAGGATTCGAAAAAGGAATTTTTACTTTTTTATTGTGTAAGTATTGGGTTTTTTGTTCGCCACATTGTGCTTTGTTATATTTCTTTGTAAAAAGGCTTTATGAGATTAGTAGCGGTCGTGTATAGTATTGCGGAAATGTAAACTAAATTGAGTTATGGGTTCAACACAGTCAATACATGATATTAAAATTTTATGCTCTATTTTATTTGTTCATATTTTGTAAACTTCACACAAAGTTTTTGAAATAACTACAGTTCTTTTTTTGGAGACGTAAATTATATATTTCACATATTTGAATATATTACTTGATCATTAAAATAATAACATTGGAACGGAGGCTATTATACTTTTAAACAAACTTTCAACTAAAATTGCTCCTTGACAATAATTATTTTTATTGTTGTATAAAATGTTTCTAAATGTCAAGAAACCAAGTTTTAAAACAGTCAAGGTTAGTGCAACAGAATATTTTATGAAATAAAAGATGAAGAATTCTCTAATTGGACATGTAACGTTTTCATTTCTCATTAATTACATTGTTATTGTTATAGTTACTTGCATATTTAAAGGTTTTTTCCCATGTAGAACACATTTCAATAAGCCTAGAAACAAAAGGTTTCTCCAGTAAGTGAATCTGAAAATATAAAAAAAAATACACTTATAAAACTCAGTTGTCTGGCTGATGATTTGACACAGAATAATGAGCATTAAGAAAAGTATATATCCGGTAGAGTGAAGTAGTAAATTAAAAATATAGTTACGTACAAAAACCGCGCATTTACTTTATCTTAATTAATTTAATGTCGTGATGCTTGCATAAATGCAGCTGTAGTAGGTAATTAATTTTAATCTGTTACGGAAGCAGCTGTTAAAACGATTCGCAAAATTCTCGTAGATAATTAAAAAGAATGCGTCGGTTGCTACTATGGTTTGTATTTTTATTTATTTGTAGTTAACTTTTAATTCAAAATTTTAATATTGCGTTGGGAGTTTTCGCTAACAAATGTAAAAGATGCTAAACGATTTTTTTTTTATAAATAGGAACATCTTTATTTCCAATGTCGCTTTGTTTCGACAGTAACTTACTAATTACATACTCAGCTTTAAATGTCAGGGATCGTTACAATTTTGTATATGATGAAAATATTTAAACTAATGTGTACTTTGCAGTGAAGACTCATTGGTTCACTCGCCCTGACTCATCCGTAGCGATGAGTACAAGGTTTGTGGGACGTAGTACTCTTAACGTTCTAATGTCAGATGTGTCATACATAAATCCACAACTAGCTTTTGCCAGCGCCTTCGTCCGCGTAAATTTTCTCACGAATCTCTAGGTTTTTGAAAATAATATATTGCCTATAGTACTCAGGGATAACGTAACTTCCAATTAGCGAAAGAATTTTCAGAATCCGACCAGCAATTCCGGAGATTATCGCGTTTAAACAAAAAAACAAACAGACAAATAAATTCTTCAGCTTTACAATGGACTCTTCAGCTGATAAGGGACTAAGCGTAATTGATTCCTTATGGTAAAGAAAAGCCTTAGTTATGTTAAGGAAAACGCGGACTATTTTTAGGTGATTTCGTGTTTTTAAATTATCTGTGTACAATTTTTTCCTAGTAAGGAAAAAATCATTTAGCCGACCTACTTTTTAAATAAAATAAAAAAGTTAGTTGTATTCCAGTAGCAAGTATTCGGTAACAGATCATAAACTACGATGATGACAAGCCAAAAAACTTGACTGACGAGATATTTTTTAAATTTATTAACTTAGGAGCGGCTGTTTCCGGTTTTTGAAGATTACGAGCAAAAAAAAAAGTGTTTCCATAAACGTTATATCACTAATCAAATAATGTAATCGTTTCACAGTTAAACTTGCAAGATGTGTTGTTTGAATTGGTATTTTTACGATTCATTCTTAATGTATCGATGCTTTCTCTTAAAATAAGCTTCAAAGTTTCAATCCTATTTCCAGACTGTAGTAGACATCTTTTTGTCTATTTAAAGTACTTTTTTTACATTTTGTGCTAACTTACCCTTGATGTATGGATCGGAATGTCGGGCTGTGAAAAATACGAAAGAAAAAAAAGAAGATTGCATGTAGCGGAGATGAGAATATTGAGATGGATGTGTAGAGTAGCCAGAACGGATAAGACCAGAAATAAATATAACAAAGGAAGTTTGACAGTTGCGTCAGTGACAGAAAGCTTGATATAGGCATGTGAAGAGACGAGATGAAACGCATGTGTACAAAAGAGTTATGAATGTAAATGTGGATGTATGGACAGAAAGAGGAAGCCCAAAGAAAATATGCATGGGTTGTGTGAAGGATGATCTATAAGAGAAGGGAATCAGTGATCTCATGACTGTTAACAGGCCGGAATGGATGAAGAAAACATAGGATAAGGGCAGGAATAATATAAATAATAAATATACATAGGTACTTATAGTTACTGCTACTATATCGATACAAAAGGTCAAAATTAACAATTTATCGTAATGTTAAGTTGTATCTTATTATAATTTCTGCGTTAGCACATAATTAGATTAGGTCCAACGGTATTAGAAACAAGTCCATTTTAGTTAGCGTTGCGCTAGAGGACTTAGACAACGCCTTATAAGTCCTGTTCGTACATACTTTGGAATGGAATTTGTTGCATTATCATTTTAAACGATTTGTTTTGCTACGATCTGTTTCTGCTACTTAATAGTTTTATTTTAAACTGCTTTATTTTTCGAGGGTTTCATTATTCTGTCTAGACTTTCCCCTCGAACTAAGCGCGTAAGCGTGGGCAAATCAAAAGATATTTGTAATCGTATCACGTATTCGTTCTGTAGTTTCAACCTAGTTATATGGGGAAAAGGGTGTGACTTAATGTAGGTATATGACTGTGCTCGTATCATGATGGGTAAGTATGGGCTTGGCTAGAGTAAGATAATTTAATAGCAGTGGGCTGGTCACTCTTATCGTTAATAAACACCGAGTTATCAATTCTGCTGAATTACTCATTACCTTCTTGGTGATAGCTTTCAACGTATGTGGTAGAATCTGTAGGTCAGACAAAAAAATCATGATTATTCAAATAATATACCTACTTATCATCCCGTGGGTGCGTGTATTTTATATTAAGAATTCATGTAAGTGATTTATGTATGCAGATCAAGTGATGTTGTTTGTGTTACATTCGACAAGAAATCTCAGACCTCAGTAATCTGTAGTTGTCAAGACACTAAGCCGCAGCAACGAAAAAAATAAAATGTTTATAAACAAAACATGAATTGCGAAAAATATTAATTAATCCTTGTCAATAAACTAGAATGGCGATTAGATAATGTAAATGTCCGTCAAAATGTGTAAGGATTGATAAGATATGAAGAGATTAAGGTGACCTTTGGAGTTTTCTTTAAGACAAGTTAATTTTAATTTGTTTTCCTGTTTTTTCTTAGGCTGTTCCTGCTTTTCATTTTCTTTATCTTCGTGTATATAGTTGAAAGTGAATTTAACGATATTTACTTTCAAGAAAATCTAGTGCCATGTTACGAATTTATTTGCAGTTTTGTAATATTTTAAGGGCGCACAAAAAATTTTACAATCACGCTCGCATTGAGGTTAGCTGATGGGGCAGCTGAACTTCAATGCGAGCATGGTTGTAAATTTTTTTGTTTCATCCAACGCAATGTTCGAAAACAAACGAGCGAATGAGAACGCGATAATATCGCATGAAAATTGGCGCGCGGAGATTTCACAAAACTTGTTCCAAGAAATACGTCTTTTTGAAAAAGCCTTATTATTTTTGGTAAAAATGTTTGTAATTTAGAATTTACATTATATGTGCAAGGTTTCTATGAAGCTGTTTTTTACTTTTTCAATGTATGAGTGCAATATGAACGACCAAAATTCAGATAAAACTTGTGCAAGAAAGCTGATTTTCGGACGTGATACTGAATTTGTTTCTCAAAGAAGTTGTGTTTGGTTACATAGGAACCTAGATATTAACCATAAGATATCCGTGTGTTAAAAATATTTGAAGGATTTGTTACGACGCCGTAATTACGTAGATACGAGTGTTGAAAATATGACGGGATGACCGCTCTTAATAAACCGTAGCCATAGGTAGTTGAATTTCAGAAGGCGAATGATAAAGATATAAACTTATCGCATTGACAACTCCATGGTAAGCTGCGGGTTTTTTTTACTTACATTTGACAAGGTGAATCATTTAGACTTCGTACTTATCTTTTCATGACTTATTATGTTTATTGTAGAATAATCGTTTGATAATAAGGATTTAGCATTAGGGAAATATTACTAGGTGATTAGGGATTATGTCTTGAAAACAACGTTCTGATCTATTTTATGTACAGTCAGCAAAAGAGATAGGTATGCAGGGTCGACAGATATAGTTAAAGTTTACTTAGAAACCGATGCATGTTTTGGAATTAAATTTAATTAAATCATTGAAATGTTTATTCTGTACTAATTTTATTTTATTCAAAATTTAAATCGGTTTATAAGTAAATTATCTGTCGATCCTACATACCTATCTCTTTTGCTGACTGTACATAATCCTCTGCTTAGCCAATAAATAGGTAAACGCCCGAGTGTCCAAGTTAAACATCTATAAGAACTAATATTAAAAAGTTGAAGAGTTTGTTTGTCTGTTTTTGAACGCGGTAATCTCCGGAACGATTGCTCCAATCCTAAGTAATTACGTTATCCCTGAGTGATATAGCCTATTTAATAAAAAAAAAGTTCCCTAAAAAAATTTACGCGGACAAAAGTTCAAATGTTTAAAATTTTGTTCTTAAAAAGATAAAACATAATCTCTGACTACTAGGCACTTTGAGTACCGTTCTTAATTTAAAAAAAGTAAGTCTGCTTCCTGTTCAAAACGAACACACTTTTAAACTTCGAAGATTGTATCGAACGTTATATTTTAAAGTCATACATCATAGACTTGACCTTATCAACAACACCAGTCTAATAAAAAAAAAAGTAGGTACCTGTCAAGAAACATACAATATTGAACCTTATTTCTTTGGAATACCAGTTACTAAGTTCAAGTGGCAAGACTAAGGTGAGGCAGTAGTTGCTGTAAATTCTTACATTTTACTATGAAGGCAGTTCCGTGATAGGAATGAGCGGCCATTTGTATGGTAATCCGATAGAAATATTTCGGTATGTGTCGCTTGTTTGCTTAGTCTCGAGGTTATCTTCAAGGTACGTTAATTCCAAGTTATAGTGACAAAATGACGTACCCATCTAAATAATTTCTTTGGCATATCTTCTGTATAATTATGTAGGTTAGTTTTTATGTTTGTAAACTCATCCATGACACGGGAGAAATTCCTAAGCAGTATAGGGCAACGTTTTTTTTTTATAAAAGCCTCTAAATAAAGATAAAAAAATGTAGGCGTTTTATAAGGCAAAGTAAGTAGCACCTACATAAACACCTGTGCTTGCACTGAGAATCGCATCGCTCTCAATGGGACAAGTGCCCAAAAGGATAGCAGCATAGCACGTCAATAAAGAGCGCCCTTCCCCATCGAACGAACTTCAACGCGAGCGTGATTGACATTTTTTTTGTTTCAACCAACGCAAAGCTCGAAAACAAACGAGTGAGTGAGAACGCGATAACATCACAGGAAAATTGGCGCGCGGAAATTTCACAAAACTTGTTTGAGGACATACGTGTTTTTGAAAAAGCCTTACAAGTTTTTGGTAAAAATGTTTGTAATTTAGAATCTCCATTACATGTGCAAGGTTTATATGAAGCTATTTTTTTACTTTTTAAATGTATTGAGTGCATTATGACCGGCCAAAGTTTAGATAAAATTGTGCAAAAAAGCTGATGTTTGGACGTGTTTACTGAATTTGTTTCTTAAAAAAAGTATATTTTTGGCTTCATACAAACCTAGATTTAAAGCACAAGATACCTGTGTGTTAAAAATATTTGGAAAATAATTTGTTATAACGCCGTAATCGCGTACGAGCGTTTGTATGGGAAATATGACGGGTTGGGCGCTCTTAATATCAAATCAGTCTGTTCCCGGCCATTGTCCCGCTAGATGGTGTCTGTGTTGACCATTTTAGTTTATTTTGTTTTATGTTTAATTATGGAACAATAGTAAGTCGTAAGAGTTGGGTTGCCTGGTTCGAGGCGACGCTGGACTTTCCTGGTTGGAGTTGGGGAAGGCGTTTGACCAGTTGTGGGCCAGCATAGGCTTCTCTTTTCTTTTTTTCTTTCTTTATTAAAAAAAGGAGTTTAGTTTGCGGGACTTGGCAATTACACTTTATTGAACTTGGTCATATCATTGGCTCGAACTCCACACTTTCAATTTAATTTAGTGGCAATATCAGCTGTAACAGTGATCGAAAAAAAGAAAAAATGTTGGGAAAATATTTTCTTGTCTATTGTCTACTTACATAATTAAAATATCGTGTATGACAGTTTGATGAATAGTTCGCGTGACCTTGTACCTGGCAATCTTTAATTTGTGAGCAGCTGGGAAAAAGTGAAAATTGTCTCTGACTGACATTGACAAATATCGTAGCGGTTTCCACGCTTATACTTCGAATACTAGATCGCGAGGGGCCAAGATCATTGATCTTTTACATCAAGAAAAAGCTACAAAGAATTACACAATCTCATAAAGTTTATTGTAATATTGCTTCGTAATTTTCACTGTTGGGTTTCTAACAGCACTGAGAGTAGAAAATGTAATAGAGGACAATATGGAGTTATATCCTATTCTATTCTACTACTATTATAAGCGCGTAAGGATCTATGGATGAATGTTTGGGACAGTTATAGATATTGATTTAGCCTACATAGGATCATTTTTATTCCGTTTTGTACACCCGTTGGATAATTCAGGATTTTGGCTTAAGTCTTAAGAAGGTCTTAAGTTTATGCAGACGAAGCCGCGGGCAGTCGCTAGTATTAAAATAATACTGTTTTAAGCGACTGCGGTAGGTCCCTTCATCGTTTCTAATCAAAGACAAGAGCATACGTGCGTTGTCTGATAGAATGATATTTATTTATTTATAATTCATGCACAAAGGTACAAAGGCGGACTTGAATGCCTACACATGCCAGGCATTCGGTGTTTTATATCGTTCTTTTATAGACAATAATAAAAGACCACTGGAAAAAAAAACACCAACAATTAATAATAATAATAATAATAATAATTCTACGCATTTTATGAATAAGCAACCATAAGATTTTTAAAAACTTTTACTATATTATTTGTTACGACAAATAAATTGAAATCAATTCAAATTGTTTATTTGTAAAACATACGCACAATATAAAAAGATAAAGGAAGAAGAAGAAGAACAAAGTAGCAAGGTAACTCAAAACCTCCAATAAAAAGAAAATACTGTGCGGCTGGGGGACCCCCGTAAGGAACCAAGTTCCTTACGGACGTGCCTGTACAAAAAATATATTTAAAAATAATGATACCTATATCATGAGCAGGGGAGTGCGCCGCAGCGGCACAGATTAACTAATTGTTCCTTTGGGAAGCGGCTCGATACAAATCAAATCAAATCAAATCAAACAGTTTATTTGTGATACACAGGTTGCAATATAGGTCTTACAATATAGGTACAGTAAGTTCATGCTGTGATCAGCCTCATGGGCATACAAATTTATAAAAAAATAAATTAAACAATAAACAATTATTATTACAGTTGACAATGCGCTCAATCAGACATCAACACTTTATTTATAGCAGTAAAGAGGAAAGAAATAATAAAAACATAGTAAAATCCTTTTAAGTCTAAAAATTCCTTTACTGAATAAAATGAGTGTTCGTTAAGAAATTTTCTTAACGAACACTCATTTTAAGTTAAGAAATTTTCTTAACGAACACACATACACACCACGCATTTCGTTACGTGACGATTTCTACTAATTCGCTCTACCCGTAAGCCGCGTTAGAGAACATCATTCCAAAAAACAATTTAACTCCAATTCCATTTTCAGTTTCATTGCATCGAGTTCTCTTGTGCTCTCAAGTAATGTGAAGAGTAAGTAGTTGAATGTTGGTACACCAGACTTCAATATTAAGAAGATTATATATCGGCAGACCTTGGACATTACAAATAAACGTACATTGCATTGCATGTGTCTATACATGACACAGATGCCATATGAGTCATAAAGTTATGAGATGATATTATGATGTAGGTACCCGTAAGTTAGAGTCGAAACGTTGCTCTGATGTACATGGGAACATTTAATCTGGGCCTCAAGTCTGCTATTACAATAGTGTCAGAATGGTCTATCATTGATTTTCATAATGACGCCATTATATTAGTAGATTACCAAACTTGTCAAAATCAACAAGTATGAAATCAATGATAGACCATTCTGACACTATTGTAGTAGCAGACTTGAGGCCCAGGTTGTACAATCAAATGTCAGTGTCATTATAATGTTTTGTATGTTTAATTTTTTCAATGTGGCTTTTTCTATTCGTATATAATAATATAATATCTATATGGTACATACAGTACGGCCGACGTATCTTGGCGGTCCTGAAGTTAGCCGATTAGCTGCGCAGTAGGCAATTTCGTTCCTAAAAGATCCACTGCGCAGCCAAACAGCTAACTTCAGGACCGCCAAGATACGTCGGCCGTACTGTACAATGATATTGTATTTATTTATTTATACTTTATGTACTTTTGTACCATACTTTTTTATTAAAAAAAAAGTATTTTGAACGAAAAGAAAACGGATGTGTAGTCTTTATTTATAACTTAACCGAACAAAGTATTACTATACAAAGCTTAAAAAAAGGGATAGAATTTAATTTGATTGCCCCCTTCCAAACGGATATTTCCTATGAAGAAGACTGGGCAAGAAACTCCATAAATCCGATCCTCTTTTAAAAACCATGTATTACAATATTTTTTTCATCCCACCATCTCGGAAAGAGTATTTTCATCCCACCATCTCGGAAAGAGTATTTTTAATCTTCAATATCTGAGTGAAAAAGCCGTTTTTATTCTCTAGAGGATAAAGTAAATTTATCTTCAATATCTGAGTGGAAAACCCGTTTTTATTCTCTAGAGGATAAAGTAAATTGAATTTAGAACATCGTGTGCACTAAGTTTGTGAATTAAAAAAAAACATTAAACCTATTTACTGCTACCTCTATGGTACCGAATATATCATACAACTTTTTTTTAATTTGTTAAAAACTCAGACTTTGTAAACGTTTTTTTTTTGCATTTAGTCATTTCCTCGCTGAGGTGGAATGAAAAGTTACGTGTTGCACTCGAGTGCAAAGATTTTTCACCTCGTGCTCTTTTGATTCCCTCGCTGACGCTCAGGATTCTAATTTTGAATCACTCGCTGCGCTCGTGATTCAATTTTAGAATCCTTCGCTTGCTCGGTCATCAAAATTGAACACGCGGTTAAAAAGCAACTTTGCACTCTTGTATAACAAATAACTATTTTAATCTTCAATATCTGAGTGGAAAAGCCGTTTTTATTCTCTAGAGGATAAAGTAAATTTATCTTCAATATCTGAGTGGAAAAGCCGTTTTATTCTCTAGAGGATAAAGTAAATTGAATTTAGAACATCGTGTGCACTAAGTTTGTGAATTAAAAAAAAACATTAAACCTATTTACTGCTACCTCTATAGTGCCGAATATATCATACAACTTTTTTTTAATTTGTTAAAAACTCAGACTTTGTAAACTTTTTTTTTTGCATTTAGTCATTTCCTCGCTGAGGTGGAATGAAAAGTTACGTGTTGCACTCGAGTGCAAAGATTTTTCACCTCGTGCTCTTTTGATTCCCTCGCTAACGCTCAGGATTCTAATTTTGAATCACTCGCTGCGCTCGTGATTCAATTTTAGAATCCTTCGCTTGCTCGGTCATCAAAATTGAACACGCGGTTAAAAAGCAACTTTGCACTCTTGTATAACAAATAACTATTTTAATCTTCAATATCTGAGTGGAAAAGCCGTTTTTATTCTCTAGAGGATAAAGTAAATTTATCTTCAATATCGGAGTGAAAAAGCCGTTTTTATTCTCTAGAGGATAAAGTAAATTGAATTTAGAACATCGTGTGCACTAAGTTTGTGAATTAAAAAAAAACATTAAACCTATTTACTGCTACCTCTATGGTGCCGAATACAACTTTTTTTTAATTTGTTAAAAACTCAGACTTTGTAAACGTTTTTTTTTTGCATTTAGTCATTTCCTCGCTGAGGTGGAATGAAAAGTTACGTGTTGCACTCGAGTGCAAAGATTTTTCACCTCGTGCTCTTTTGATTCCCTCGCTAACGCTCAGGATTCTAATTTTGAATCACTCGCTGCGCTCGTGATTCAATTTTAGAATCCTTCGCTTGCTCGGTCATCAAAATTGAACACGCGGTTAAAAAGCAACTTTGCACTCTTGTATAACAAATAACTATTAATTTCGAACACAGTAGATATTTGGACATTTTGTTTGGGTGTTACATAGGTACTTTATTTTTGCTAACATTAAGTTCAAGAATGTCTTGAAAATTTCCCAGAGGAAACTGTGAATATTAGTTAATAAATGTGTTACAAGAGGAACTTGAAGCCTTTTGTATTTAAAACACAAGCCCCCACAAAAAGTACTCCGAAAAAGTTCTTATTCAAAAATTCCAACACGTCGCAGTCCACCGGAAACACGTTCAAATTCTGGCAGCATTTATGAATATTTGTTCAGTCTTGGAACATGGGCTTATTTCAAGGAACAGTGGACATGTTATACATTAAAAGTTATGATAAAAAAGGACACTGGCGACGTGATCTCGGTACCGTGAGTTCAATCTACTCTTTATTGAAAGACATGTTGGGATTTTATTGATTCGTTTGTCTGAAACCGTCTGTCAGCCGTCATGGCGGACTGTCAGAACTTTATTCAAATTTAGAACACAGTCTATCGTACAAGAATATACCTAAACTAATAAAATAAGGTTGGTTATGAGATGACCTAACCAGCCAGTCACAGTTCTTAATACTCTTGGGTGACAAGTGTTAGAACAACAATGCATAGTTAGAATTATACCAAAGCATTCATCATAGAACAAAGAAAAGTTCCTCAATTGATGTCTAACCGCTTTGGAATCTATGCTGTTCAGCCTTGAACCCATAACGGTGGAATGTTGACGAAAACGAAAGTCAAACGGATCGCGCTAAGTAGGCCCAGCGCGACCTCTATGGTTCACTGCTTCCATGGCTTTGTTTCTGACATTACTGGCCGAAAATACACGGACTTAAATAAAATTGAGGACGGAGTTTATTTCAAATGTTTATATTTGGAACGTAAAAATAATTTTAGTAGACCGTGGTATTTTTGAAGTTTTCGAACTTCTAGAGATAATTTTTTAAGGGTTTAACCGTTTAACGCTTCACATAGGCGTACCTACTTGTTCTCAGACAACGCTTCTGATTCAGCAGAAAGACATTGCCATCTATGTGGCCCAAATAGTCTAAAATAAATTTAGATCATCATCATGCCAACCATCAGACGCCCACTGTGCCCACCTGTAATTTAGATGTAGTCCCTCCAAGAAAGAAGGAGGGAAAGGGGGGGGGGGGTTCAAGAAGAACCCTTGAACTTAGGTATAAAAGAAAACACCGTGAGAAAACCATGACTATGGCCAATGTTCACAAGTACTTTGTGCATTGAGCTAGCGTACTCATGATGCATAAGAAGAGGTTTTTGCTTTTCATTTATTAGGATAGTGTGGTAACAGGCCGATAAAGTTAGTTTTTTTTTTACAGAAAATGTAGGTTGGTAATTTTAAAGTAAAATATTTTAAATTTTACGCCCACTTAAGTATACCTGATCATAGTTTTATTTTGTTTTATTTGTGAACCAAACAGTACGGTTATGTATCACATTTTAAGATGGAAACAAGAAAATATTTTTCTTTTCTTTTGTCATCAATTTTAAATCAATAACGGTATATTTAGCAGAACTTTACGGTTACCAGTGACTGTTGCAAGATGTAGGGTAATGAAGAAAGCACAAAACTTGGTTCTTTGTTACTGCAATGTTCCTTATCTGCAGATATTGAAGTATAAGTACATATATATCGATGTCTGCAGAGGTTAAAGAATTCGACTAATGTTTATTATAGGAAATGAGGAGGAATAACAAGGTACCGTCTGCTATAAGTTCAGTATGAATAATTAAGGAAAGTAAAAAAATATGACATAATTACAGTAAGATTGAAATTGTAATGTTCGGACACGGCAGTCAATCTCAATCTCAATGGAGATCAGCCAAGTACGCAGAAGATATTATAGTGCACAAGTGTGTGCGCAAACACAGATGCACTCCCTCTTCCCTCATTCTCATAGTCCGGTGCCTCCGGTGGGACAGCAATCCGACAAGATCAGGGAGATATTAGGCGCAGGACCAACGGCTTTACGTGCTTTCCGAGGCACGGGGGAGTTACACCGCCAACTTCCAAACTCCGGGCTAATAAGATTAATTAGGTCATAGACCCTATAGACCACGCTATAGACTAATAAATTCTTTATTTTCGGTGTGGCGTCTAAGTCAACTAAGGAGATTCTCGGCTGCTTAACCACACTTTCCTGTGGTGACTTAAAAAGACTTTAAGGCCTCCAGTTAGGGCAAAAAACTTATAAACCAAGCGGCTACATGCTAAGGGCATCCCCTGTGGGGTACGGGCCTCGGCTTAGGGCGTCGCTCTGGGAAAGGATAGCAAAGGGACAGGCTGGATCACAGACTCGAGCCAGAGACGGAGAAATAAATACTACAGACGAAAACCACAGATTAACTAATAGTTCCTTACGCTAAAGCTGTCTGTGGTTCTGTACTCTACTCAATCATTCGCCACATGTAAACAACAACCCGCATTTAAACAACAACGAAATAATATACGAAACACGTATTTCCGTATCAACAACAATGCTGGTTATGTGAGTCGTAAAACTGACAACTTGGCCACGCTTTCTCACGGGGGGTTATGTAATAACCACGGATTTGGCGGGCCTGGCTCTTGGACAACGGGAAGTGTGCACTGTGCATATAAATTAGAATAGAAATTAGAATGGATCGATTGCGTCAGGTTAACGTGTATTGGCATGTTAAAGGGTCAAAGAAGGTTACTAAATGATGGTAATAAAAAAAAAGAAAATAATAGTGTATTTCTAAAAACTGTTTTACAAAATGGTTACATCGGCGCCATAGAGTTACAAAGAACGGAAGAAAAAATGTAATTAGTGCATTTTCGTTTAAGTGTTGTGAGCAGGAAATTTCGGCTGAATGATGACAGTATATGATCGATAGTACTAATACTTATACTGTGGTATGATTATGAATGATAATTGTGAGGTTCCGTCATTCCTTATTGTTAAAGTTGATTTTATTTTATTTAACGGTTTATTTATTAGGCATGTACTTGCGTAAACAAAATTAGACCATATATTTAATAATTTAAAATTAAAAAAATATGTTATAACATATGGTTCAATTCAATGTTTGCGTCAATTATATTTTTTACAGCAACATAGTCCGCTTAAATGCTGGTTTTATTATGCGCGGTTCCTAAATTCCTTTTTTGGAAAATAAAAGTAGCCTATATTACTCCATATGGAGTTTCTTGCCCATTCTTCTCCATACAAAACTACCTTTTGGAATGGGCACCTAGAATCAATTTTTTTTTTCTTATTTGACGTTCAAAAGTGCCTTATAATGGTCTAATTGAAATAAATGATTTGACTTTGACTTTGTATAGCATTAGCATTCTGTCTATGAAAGTTCCGTCAAAATCGGACCAGCCGTTTCGGAGATTAATCAGAACAAACAGGCAGAGAAAAAAATAATAAAAAGTTATTTTTGGGTATAAGTACCGTGTAAACATTTATACGCTCTTAGTAAAACGTTGTTATTTCAACATTATAAACATACACTTTTTTATTTATTTGGATGTACTTATTACATAGATTTTCATTAAATTATACTGCGATATTAACGGAAGCAGTTTTAAGAGTGATTTCAGAAACCGTTCAAATACCCACATAATAATTACATTCGTAATTACCGTCAAACCGAAAATAATAAAGTTTTGCGGTTTGCTTTTAAATTAACCCCAATGTTGATAAAATCCGTGTTAATTTTACGACAAAACATTTTTACTGGAAACAACAATTGACAATCGATTGGTTTACTAGTTAATATTTATTTGAAAAATATTGCAATCAATAATATTCATAAAAAAATGTTACATAATTTAATAGTCATTTATTTTTTATGACCAGTGCAATCTGGCTGTTTTTAATGACGTTGAAAGGTTGATAAGTACCTATATTTTATTGTTTCTCTGCTTATCTTCGACTAAAATACTTTTTTCCCATTAGGAATGGGTCTGTATCGTGGTAAACATATAAACAGCCAGACCCGGAACAACTACCTGTAGGGTCATACATATATTTATACCGTACGGGGACACGCAGCACAGAACTCAATCACTTTAAGTCAATCTTCATGGTATACTAACACATTTAAACATTATCTACTCTAGAGCCAGGCCAATATTATCTCATCCGGACTATAGTGAAGCAGCGTAAATAAATGGAGTTCGTTTGAATCAAATTGAATTAACGATGAATTATTTATTTTTGAAAACAAAACTTCATTACCTTTCAGACTGTTGCTTGTTACGTTATGCGATCGGATGTAGGTACCTAAATAAGGTGTGAACAATTGATTTGAGTATTCATGTATAAAACTGATTACATTGCCAATACGTGACATTTGTTCAAATTGATCAGCAATAAGGCAATAAGTAAAAACAAAAGCAAAGTGTCATTTCCCTATGCTAATATCTACAAGATCATTGGCCATGCTAATTTTATGCGGGATTAAAACCTCATTTGAATGTTTAAGCTTTTTTTTTGTCTGCGTTTTTTTTTCGTAAATATTGTGACAGTGTGTCACGCTGACACATAATTATGTTAAAGGAGGTTTATGTAGGTTTCAATAATGAAGATATAGATATAAATGGAGCCAACACTTAGAACAAAAGCTTGAAACCAACTGTGGGCTGATGCTCTCTTTCTGAATGCATACATAAGAACGAGACAGTGGTATGTGTTTTCTTTATCTTATGTATGCATTCAGAAAGAGAGCGTCTGCCCACAGTTGGCTTCACGTAGGCCTTCAGAGTGTTGCCTCCACTTTTATCTATAAGCTTCTTGGTTTCAATACTTTTTGTGATTGGTTGTGGTTAACAATTGACAACTGTTAAAATGCCTTCAACCATTGTTAATTATGTATGACTCAGTTCCTGTTGTACTTAACTGTTTTAAAACATTTAGGTAACTGTGGAAAGGCATTCCCATTTTTTTCCAAGCTACGATAACACCCAAGGTAACATAAATTACATTATGAGGATGAGAAACAGTATCTAGTTCATGAGTAATATACTCTAATAAAAACAGGAACTATAAATCTCGCTGTGAATTGGAATGCCAACGCAAATGATCCCCGGAATCGGTCATATTTCAGTTAATTCAGGAGAACTATGTTCATTCGTTGACATTGTAGATATAGCTGCATGATTCAGCGATTTACGCAAAAACATAAATCGTATGATGAGCACATCGGACTAGATTTTCAAACACAGTGTATGTCCATGTCGTGCATGGTGACACAAACATAACGTAAGTACCATAGATTCAATACATGATTGAAGACCCTCCAGCGGCAACAAGTTCCGAAACTTGTTAAAAAAAAATCGAAAATAGATCGGTTATAGTTAACCTATGCTTACCGAGGTCAGTCAGTGAATGGGTGACCACCCATATCACACCGAAACTCCGCCGTGCTTCGTAAAACATCTAATGCCAAGGCGTATCGTGTTACCCAGTAACTGGGTTGTGGAGTTCAGATAGGCAGTCGCTCCATGTAAAACACTGGTATTCAGCTGCATCAGGTGAGACTGGAAGCCGACCCTTACATAGTTGGGAATAGGCTAGGCAGATGATGATTGAAAGAAAATCAGCTGGTTCATAGATTTCGATGACCATGTAGCTGCTGCATAAATCCAGAACACTCCTAAATCCAGAACTCCTACTTTAGTTTTCACGAAAAATTTCAACGCTGTGGGGGTTTAAAACCATGACCTGAATTCTGAGTAAAAGTGTTGCGTCACTATTTCCTTTCCACCATGTATTTTATCATGGCATTTGTACGGCCAAAGTCGTGGGAACAAGCGACATTCGAACGATCCTGGTACAGCGACAGACGAGACAAATAGTTAAAAAAAAAGAAGAAAAAAAACCCGACTGCGTAATAAGTGAACTTCAAATAAAAACCGAAAAGAAATAAACAAGTCTTTTTGTTTAGATTGATGTTTAGTAATGTAAAATAACTATACCATTGAAATAAAAACCACGCCAATAGCGATTTGAACAGTCAGGACCACGAAGTAAGATAGTCCTGACTGTCAGGTCAGGTCAGGTCCATTATGGGAAGATTTGAGTCGGGCTAGATCTTATCGGGTCCCGACTCGACTAACGAGAGACGAATCTAACGATACCTTAATTAAATAAATCCATTCGGTGGTTTGGAACATATCAGGGTAAAAAAAGACAAATAAATAATACATACAAACAAAAACAGGTGCGAAAAACATAACCCTTTCCTTCATTATCGTCATTATTATGTCAACCTTTAGACGCCCACTGATGGACATAAGTCTTCCCCAAGGGGGTTTCAGTCGTAATCGCCATGCTTGGCCGATGCATGTTGGCGATCGCAGTAGGTATTATGGTAGGTATTCAAAAGGACGCTGCTGCCCATCCTCTGGTCAATATCCCTCTGTCGCCTACGACACCCACGGGTAGAAATGGGGTGGTGCTATTCGCGACCGGCAACACAGTTGAACCCTTTCCTTGCAGTCGGGTAAAAATAGAAGAATTATCTCAAGATACAGCTATCTTCAGTTTGTCGTTTCCATTGAAACTGAGACATAATATTTATTCAGCTCTCGGTAGATTATATCAACTGAGCTGTCGACGTGAGATAAGACTCAGACAATGCTGGTAAAATCCCTGACATTGTCATCGAGTAAGTGAAATTTTACGCTTAAGCTAAGTGGTTTGCAAACAGCTATCGTGAATTAGATAGCATTTACTGACTTTCGCTCTAAGAGTTAGTGAGTCTTTCTCTTAAATGACTTGTGACTTGTGTGAGGATCTCTCTTTCCTTAGTTTCATCATGTATGATACAACTAGCTTATGCCTGCGACTTCAGTTCGCAATTTTACCTAATTCCGTACAGCCGTTTAAGCGTAAAAGAGTACCTCACAAACAACGTTTCCTAAAAAACTGTTTTTTTTTTTTAATTTTATAATATGTACTTTGGCCGTTCGTAATGTACTCGTACATTGAAAAAGTAAAGAAAACCTTGCACATGTAATGGAGATTTTAAATTACTAACATCTTTACCAAAAACGTAAGGCATTTTCAAAACGATGTTTTTCCTGGAACAAGTTTTGTGAAATTACCGCTCGCTAATTTTTGTGCGATATCATCGCGTCTGTTCACTCGTTTCTTTTCGGAACGTTTGCGTTGGATGAAACAATTTTTTTAATCATGCTCTCGTTGATGATATACGGACCGAAACCCGCGGGAACGGACCCAAACCATAAGTAATACTCGGATTTATATTTTTGTTGCATACCAACAAGAATCAACAACAACTGTTAAGACAGATGTTGTTTTCGAAAATAATCTCAATGAGATTTATGAAAAAAATCACGTGTATTTTTATGCTTACACGTTTGTCGTAGTTGCGAGTGATAATTTGTGAGATAAGATTTTCGACTGCTTACCTAAGTACATAGGAAATTGATACTAATTTTGACATTATTTTTTTTGGTTATAGGTATTGATGTCTTACTACGTTTTGGTCTAGCTCCGTGGATAAATAAGGTAAGAAAACTTTATAATTTTGTATTTTTTCTGATTCAACCTAATTCCTAAAATGTCAAATGAAATCATTCAGAAGTTCTGATAAATCAAAGGGAATATCCCTTATCTTATTTGGTTTAATCCGAGTCCGAGCGGTTTCCTTCGGGGCATTACAGGCAGACTATCAAATATCCAGGAATTCCTTTATCTCGTTGGCCACAGAAAATCCCGCGTCCGTTCATCCGGTTGATAAGCGAATGATTTAATTAATGATGACTTAATTTGCAAGGATGTATATTAGGTGTCAATTTGTTTGTTACACTATATATTCAACCATTCATTCGTGATACAAAATAGAACTTATAATTAGTAACATCCACTTCACTCCACTCTACTTGACTCTACTTCACTCCACTCCACTTAACTCCACTCGCGCGTCTCCACTCTATTTCCTGATGCCGAGTAGGTACAATAATGACGATAATTACGGGAATCTATAATACTTATTGCTGTTTTAAACGACACCGCGCATGTATCATTTCTGCTCCAATTCCGAAACACAATGTTATCGCGCATGCGCGGCGGTGTCGTCAAAGGATGCGTACGCGCACCGATTATGGTTATTGAACTCGGTGTTTTGTGTGTTTTATTGCTCTCTCCTGTCGCTTTGTTTGATTGTTGATATTGTTTTCGGAAAATGGGAAATTCGGTGGTAGTATAGGTAGAGGTAATTCATGATTTTATTAATTTTCCGATTGATCATCGGTACCTATAATAATTATATCATCATAAAGCCCTTAGCACACTTGGCTAAATTAAGTCGACTAAATTCAGTCGCTACTGAATTCAGTAAAGTGTAATCGCATTTAGTGAGTAATTAGTAGTAGTAAGTAGTATCTGAATTCAGTAGCGACTGAATTTAGTAGACTTAAGAGGAAACACAAGGGCCGTTTTTCCATACAAACTTAGTCCCCTGTTTCCTCCCTGGATAATGCCAGTAGATCAATTTTTTTTTTAAATATCCATGGCTACTATTGGCATGTCCCTATGTTTTCCTTTTCCTCATAAATTTATTATTAAAAGAGATATGAATATTCAAAAACCTAAAAAATTGGCATGATTTTCCGCTGTGTTCAAACATTCAGAAAACAAATTTGACTTGATTATATAAAAAATAGAAAACATAGGAACACGGCAAAAGCCTTTCTTTATTTTTTAATGAAGCAGTTAAATCGGTTAAGTTTTGGAGAAGAAATCAGGGGACTACGAATCATTGACTTTGTGTACTTTTAATAGGTATTTTCGGTCAAAGCTGCAGTTGTCTCTATCGCGCTCTGCGGTTCGTGTTTGGGCATCGCGCGACAGCAATAGATTTTACAAATACCTAATTTTCAATTCTCTAGCCCGTGGTATTTCCTCTTAATTTAGCCAAGTGCAATAAGGGCTTTACTTAAGTTACTGATCAACCGACTGATTGGTCCCTGTAGCTCATAATAATCCGTTGAAAACAGACACAGATCGAATCTGGGAGCTGTAAATCCTGCCCACGAAATAAACGGTTACTTCCTTCGTTCGAGGTCCTGCCATACACTGAGTTACAAATTGCGAAAGCAATTTTTTATACTTACATTTTCTACATATAGTATCGATCGCATGTCTACTATAGTGCTATTCTCTAAATAACCTAAAGCTTGTGTTACATTTTCGTATTCATTAACTTTAAACTAAAACTAGTCAAGGTTGAATAATTTGACACTTTTGACGGTTCATATAGTTATGAAAAACGATCCACGCTAAGTAAAAACAGTCGCTGAGCTTGACGTCGATTTCACGGCTGACACGACGTTGATTTCGCCGTTGAATACAGCCTCAAATTGTAACGTTAGAGAATGGCCTATAGCTGATGATAGCCATTAGTAGCTGTTACTAGCGGCCCAGTGTGCGCCAATACTAATTAAAACCAATAAAACGTGTTAAAAGCACTGCAACATGACTCACACATTTTAATAAACAAAAACAACAAATAGAACACACATTCGGACATTCGGGAGAAAAACAATCTATTTGTCAGACTCATAGGTCACTCTCTCCATGTTTTTCCGAGAAGATACGTCACAGAGAAACTAAAAACAAGAGAGGAATCATTTGATATGATGCGTCATTGACCGAGTTTATATTTTGTTTATTACTAATTTTCTTTCGGTAGTTTTTGCATTTTTTTCTTTGAAATCGAATTAATTACAGTCCACAATCCAGCTGATTTCCCTAATTATACATATACTTATACAGTGTGTCAGACAGACGCGAAAACAATCAATCCTTTTTAGTAAAAAAAATAAAAATTAAAAGAAACATACAGGCGAATTGAGAACCTCCTTCTTTTTGAAGTCGGTTGAAAACTATCTTTTGCTTACGACTTCGTCCTCAAGGAAGTCAAGTATAAAGAGAAATTGAAAAAATACCCAAAACCTCTCAATCTGGATAACATTTGTTCTACGATTTTGACCTCAACTAAATAACGTTGCCAAAAACAATTTGTTTTCGTTTATTTGAAGTCATGCCCACTTTTGGGCCCACGCGTTACAGTCAACTGTTTTATTGCAAAATTATCGTAATTTTATCATAAAACAAAAACACGAAAAAATAATTAAATTCACAATGACAAAACTGAGAAAAATGCATTTTATTGCATTTAGTTCCAACTCTCACTAGTTTAGTATGGATAAAAAGGCATTGTGTCAGGTTTCAAAATACATGTCTTCATCTGTCAAACATGACCTCAAACGTCTAGGTAGATACTACAAAAAATATTATAATCACACATAAAACGAAATGCCTGTAACTAATTTTTCATTACAAACCAGCTAAATAAGAGTTATATTTGATTTAATCGTATCGTTGCTTGTAGCCATATTTCAATCAAGACCTGTACTGGATGATTTCCGTATAGAAAATATACTTGGCCAAACCGCAAAACTACAAGAAAGAGTAACTAAATACCAACATGCCATTCTAATATAATGTCGCGAATAAACAATCTAATAATGAAAATACAATTCCTAAGTATTATTTATCAATTGGATAAGCACTTTACATTAACGTCTATCTAAATAACATGACTTTCGACGATTATTAATATTTAGATTACGTACAAACATACCTCATTACACGCAAAAGTAGGTCATAGATTAAAAATAAGGTATTTATTTTGTAGCCATAGATTAAAAACATTTATAATCTATGGTCATAGTGATTAATGTAAATGCAAAAAATGATTAATATGATCATTGGCACTTGTAATACGTAACATTGATTGCAAAGATAATCGTTATTATTTATGTGATATGATTTTCCGTTGTTTTTGAAATCTAGAATAGTAGTTTCAGATCCTTTTAAGTATCAGAATAGATTTTCAGTCCCGCGATAGAATTAAATAAAAACAATAATCCAATTACAATTACGAAAAAAAAAACACAAAATGAATAAGTTATATGAGACGAAACAAGTCATAGTTTTGCAATTAGACAAAATAATGTAAAATTGATATATAGTATATTGTTATTATGCATTGAATACGGCATTTTATAATGTTACCGACATTATTGCTTTACGCATAACATTTAATATTTCCTACAAAAAATAATCTAGAAACATATCTTCCTTATTCATTTCCTTCGATGAAAAACTATGTAATTAATGATGTAAGTATACCTACAATCATACATTCTTGTTGTATAATCTTAATTGTTACCTGATTACAGTCGATTTTTCATTTTAAAATCAACAGCTGATAATATATTGACTCATTAATAGTAGGTAGGCATATCGTTATGTAAAGAAAGCATTACTTCATCCGTTATCCGATTTTTTTATTTCATCCGTTTCCTAAATATTTTACCGTTTCCTTAATTTTCTTGTTATGCAATAATACTATTTATTGTACCGTCGGCAATCTCCCACCCCACCCCTATGGTGGAGGCCCTTGTTTAAGAGGAAATACCACGGGCTAGAGAATTGAAAATTAGGTATTTGTAAAATCTATTGCTGCCGCGCGATGCCCGAACACGAACCGCAGAGCGCGATAGAGACAACTGCAGCTTTGACCGAAAATACCTATTAAAAGTACACAAAATCAATGATTCGTAGTCCCCTGATTTTTTCTCCAAAACTTAACCGATTTAACTGCTTTTTTCATTAAAAAATAAAGAAAGGCTTTTACCGTGTTCCTATGTTTTCTATTTTTTATATAATCAAGTCAAATTTGTTTTCTGAATGTTTGAACACAGCGGAAAATTATGCCAATTTTTTAGGTTTTTGAATATTCATATCTCTTTTAATAATAAATTTATGAGAAAAAGGAAAACATAGGGACATGCCAATAGTAGATGGCTACTTAAAAAAAATAATTGATCTACTGGCATTATCCAGGGAGGAAACAGGGGACTAAGTTTGTATGGAAAAACGGCCCTTGTGTTTCCTCTTAACAGTAAACATCTTCCGGCTGATGATGACAATGACCTACTGAATGAGTATATTAGAGGAGCTTTGAAAGGGGTGCCAGTGACTGAAAAGTTAAAAGTGAATCGTTTGTCACGCATGTGACTAAAAGAGTTACGTTACTGTCTTTATGGATATAAATGTGTGGATGAAGAGGAAGAGGGAGGCCAGAGAAAAGAGGGATGGATTGTGTGAAGAATGGTATGAATGAAAAGGGAGTCAGTGATAGCACGACGGATGACAGGACAGATGGGTAAAAGAAATCGTTTTGCGCCGACCCTGTAACATGGGACAAGGGCAGAAAGATTATGGCAATAATACTGTATTCAACAATAATACTATAAACATATTGATTGATTGATTGATTGATTGATTGAGCTTGGTTCTGAAAAAACTGGCCAAGTGCGAGTCCCACTCACGCACGAAGGGTTCCGTACCATTATCTATACAACATTAGATATTGAGCAAAAAAACGGCAAAAAATCACGATTGTTAAATGGGAGCTCCCTTAAATATTCATTTTATTTTGTTTTGATTGTTATAGCGGCAACAGAAATACATCATCTGTGAAAATTTCAAACGTAGAGCTATCACGGTTCATGAGATACAGCCTGGTGACAGACAGCCAGACAGACCGACAGACAGACGGACAGTGTAGTCTTAGTTCCTATAAGTACCTAATAGGGTGCCGTTCTTACCCTTTGGGTACGGAACCCTAAAAAAACGAACTTACCCACATGCTCTTAATTATTTAATTAATAATGTCAAATTAATTGGCGCAGTGGCTGAGTGATCGGTTGCTACGCTGCGTGTCGCAGGTTAGATTCCCGCACGGAACAAATATTTGTATGGCCTACAGATTCCGGGTCTGGCTGTTTGTGTATGTGAGTTTAGATGTTTGTAAACACACTCACTCACGATACTTATACCGAGAATATTTTTTAAATTACCAGCGTTAAAATCCAAAATTATTAGAATTTACTTCGAGAAATGGGACAGACTGACATGTGTTGGTTCGCTTTTAGCTAAACCAATTATAAGCCTTATGAACTATTCAGTAATAGTCAGTGGTCAGCGTCGGCCATTGCAGTTATTGATTGTTTTAGTGTGTAGGTGTTAGGTACACTAGGTATCTTCTACGATGAGTGGTGACTACGTAATCCAGTTAAGTATAGTGCATTTGCAAGGTTTTAGGTTCAAAGAATTTTTATTCTCACAAAAGAAAAAGCCCACTGCCTTTGCAAAATTCTGGCTAAATAAAAAGGTTTACCGACATGGGAACATGGTAGGGTAAAATCCGGATAGTTGCCACACTTTTTGAATTGCTCCTTAACTTACAATACAAAAAGCAAAATATCTTATTTGTAAAATCGGTGGATACTTTGGTTTATTAGCTTCAAGTTTGAGAAAGTAAAAAACATTATCTTTGATATTAATAATAATAATAAATAATAATATGTGGGGACATTTTCACACACGGCCATCTGACCCCAAACTAGGGAGACCCTGTACTATGGGTGTCAGACAGCTGATATACATACACAAATAAATTTTTGTTTTTGTAAATACATACATATTTAGATAAACAACACCCAGACACAAGGCAAACACAAGTGCTCATCACACAAATGTTTACACTGGGCGGGAATCGAACCCGCAACACGCTGCGCTGCAGTCGATCGCTCAGCCACTGCGCCAACCGTGTCGTATTGGCAATTTTTGGGACATTTATCTCATAATAGGATAGTTGCCTAGTCCATATAAATTACGGTTAGGATAGATGCCCCGTCGAGAAAGAGGACATTTATCCCGCAAAAACTTTGATGGTGCGATCAAAGTTTTTGCGGGATAAATGTCCTCTTGTCCATGCCTTCCCGAGACACGCAACACGGTCAGCAAAGTGGTAGTGGTAGAGTCTAAAGAAGAGGTGAAATTAAATAATATTATGTGATTCATCCACGAAACTAGATTAATACTACACACCTTTTTAATTTATTTTTTAGTATATACTATACCCCTAGGGCAACTATCCTGGTTTTACCCTATACAAAAAAAACATTTTCACAAAAAAGACAACCGCCTTCAAAAACTGAAAAGTAAAAAAATAACTTTAAATTCGCAACTGTCAGCGAAAAATTTTAACGCTGGGGCGTAGTATTATGAACAGTGTATATTTTTTTCCTTGTAATTGACGTCCAAAAGTGCCTTTTAATGGTCTGATTCAAATAAATGATTTTACTTTGACATTGAGATGAATCGTCACGAACTTTAAGAAGGTGCACGGAGATTAAAAGCGATCAAACCACTTAGTGTGAGCGTGTTTTTTGGATGGATTACGAGCTTTTGCTCGCGACTTCGTCCGCGTACATTTTCTTACGGTTAACTAATTTTTTTGACAATAAAATATAGCCTACTAGCTATTCCCCGCGACTTCGTCCGCTTGATTGTCGGTTATCGCGGATGCTGACGAAGTAAATTAGCTTTTGCCCTTCCCCAGTTCTCGCACGAATGGAAGTTTAGTTTGCAATTTCGATCGTGCATGGAGTACTGTTCGCACCTTTGGGATGGATCAGCAAAATACCAACTGGAGGCGTTGGAAGTCATTGATAGACGTGCCAAGAGGCTCATTAACAACGACTCCCTGGTTAGGGCTAAGCTCCAGAGCCTTGAACATCGCCGCACCGTAGCTAGCCTATCGGTCTTTTATCGGGTACATTTCGGAGAGTGTGCTTTGGAATTGCACAATTCAATTGCCCCATCCCCATTCCATCATCGGACGAGCAGAGATACAGCGAAGCGTCACCGCTATATGGTTGTAGTTCCACGGTCTCGAACCAAGCGCTTTGACTCCACATTTATTGTGCGAGACTGTGGAATTCGCTGCCCGCCTCTCTGTTCCCTGATAAGTATAATCTGGGTAGATAACCGTGCCTTGAAGATTCAAGGCACGAGTGAACAGGTTCATCCTAGGCAAGCGTGTTCCAACTTAGGCCGCATTATCAATTAAGATCAGGTGAATTGCGGTCAAACGCAAGCCTATTTGATAATAAAAAAAAAAGTTTATCCTACATCCACAGTCTACACGCTAATGATCGTTAACAGGTTAAACAAAGTAACAATTACCATGAAAACACTAATTGACCCCACATTTGGCACAGATACGGTGGGTTCAGTGAGTAGATATGAATTTATGAAGCCGTGTCAGTCTGTTTATATGGAGAAATTCAATTCGGCTTCTTGATCAAAAATAATGTTATTGTTAAAAGTCAGTCAGACAGTTACCCAGTTCACCTTCTATACCTCGTAGTAAGTATACATCTATGTATGTAAGTACCTATAGGTAAGATAGAATAACATACGAAAAGTCCACATGAATTTAAATCATAGTAAAACATGTTTATTGTGTATTGAAGTGAAGTCTACATAATAATACAATGTTATAATCCAGACTTCCATACTTAATATTTGTTACGGACGCCGACCTAAACTGTAATAGACGCTAACTGTAAATAATAAAATCATATTATAAACATGTTTGAATAAGAACAAGATGTAGCGTTAAGTTTGATAGGTTTAGTGTAAGCATTATAGGTACAAACCATGTTGTATTATATAATTAAGTAGGATAGATAAATAGGTAATAATAATAATTACGAATTGTACATAGTTTCAAGGCCATTTGGGCGCAAAGTAAGCGATCGAGTGGTCGGTCGAGATTTTCATTGTTTACCCCCGCCACTACTTGCACCCAGGTAGCCGTCTATATAAAAGGGCACTAGGCCCGCTTGAATTCAGATCGAAAATAGCAACTGACTAATACTGAGCTAAGAAGAATAAATGGGAAAATAATCAAGCCTGAAGAATTGTTTTATTTTCAAAATATATACAGTCCACACTGAACAGTTTGGTCCTTCCGAAGCCGGATAGAAGAACGAAGATCCTGCGGCAACCTGGCCTACCGAACTCCAGACGAAGTACGAAGCTCTGAAGAACGAACACGGCCATCAAGCAAGACTTGTTTCGACCTGAACGACTCACCGAACCGAGCCGACGGGTTTCAACAGGGATATCAAGCCAAGGGGATTATTCACCGTGCCGAAGAAATACCGATCAGAAGAGGTACCAACCTGAACGCGCCGTCGAACACAGCAAACTGAACGTGCTGTCCGGTGCGCGTTGAACGCTGCAAACTGAACGTGCGGCCTGGTACGCGACGACACGAACACGCATAAGAAGATGGTTGTCACTCGAAGCCAAGGGGACGTAGCGGAGATTGAGGAACAGCGACGCATCCAAGAACAAGAGATGCGCCGCAGGGAAACTGAACAAATCGAACGCGAAAGAACACGAAGATTCTCACTCGACCCACCGGCGTCGCCATTTTCAAAGATAGCGGACACCAGTACGGCGGCGGGGCCTTCTGGACTCCAAGCAACGACGACCAATGTGACCCGACGAAGAATGGGATCACCGGCCAGGTCAATGCGATCGACAACGAGCGTCACAACTAGACTACGGATGGCGGAACTGGAAGCAGCCGAGAAGTTGGCAGCCATTCAAAGAAAAGAGTTGGAACTGGAACAAGAGTTGATCAAGAAGAGGCTGGCAGTTGAAGTGTCAGTGATTAACGACGAAGAAAGCGTACACGATGATCAAGAACCTGGCCCTCCCCGTGAAGAACCCCATCGAAAGGTGGACGAGTGGTTGAGAACCAACCCCCTCAACCCACGAGGGGAGGAGGGGCCCAGGGAAGAACCGAAGCAAATACGATTCGAAGCATCGGGGGCGAGATCGCCAACCCCGACACGAGCAAGAAACAGCATCGAACATTTGGCGGCAACCCTCGAGAAGATGGCCAGACCCAGACCCAGGCATATCGACTTACCTACGTTTTCCGGCGCAGCCAACGAGTGGCTGCCATTCAAGGCAGCGGTACGAGACACAACAAGCATGTACCAGATGTCAGCGGCCGAGAACATACAAAGACTGAGAAGCTGCCTCAAAGGGGAAGCAAGGGACGCCGTGGCCGCTCTTCTGCACACAGCCACCGAACCTGATGTGATTATGAAGACTCTGGAGCAATGTTTTGGAAGACCAGAAGTCATCATTGATCGGGCGCTGGAAGATCTGAAGAAGCTGCCGAAGCCGGGCACGTCAGCAACAGAGCTTAATAGCTTCGCTATCAAACTACAGAACATCATCTGTGTCCTGAAAACCATCGATCGAAGGGGATACCTATTCAATCCATTGATGACACGAGAAGTACTAGACAAGCTCAGTCCGCATCTACGATCCCGCTGGTGTGACTACGCATATGAACACGAAGGGACGGCAGACCCAGAGATCGTCGTGATGTCACGGTTCCTGATGAGAGAAGCTGACCGGGCGCTGAGATACACATACGCCCCGGCCACAGGCGCTGCAACTACGAAGAAAGAAACCCGACCCGCCGTGATACTAAAGAAAAAGGCGAGCGTTTTCACTACGACCGGGGGAGCGGAGGAAGAAATTGAAAAATGCCCCAAGTGTGGACAAGCTCACGCACTAACACAGTGTCCAAAATACAAGGCACTCGCCGTGAATGAACGATGGAGTTTCCTGAAAGAAAAGAAGATTTGCTTCAAATGCGCTCATAAACAACATAGGCGCATGAACTGTAAAGCAAAGCCGTGCGGCGTGAATCAATGCCGCCGCCCGCATCACGAGACTTTACATCAAGAACACGACGAGAAGACTGAAGTCGCGAAAGAAGCCGAACAACCTAAAGAGGAAGCAGTCCTGTCCGTGGCTGCCCGTCCAGCCGCCGGCCCGCGAACAGTCATATTGAAGATGTGTCCTGTCATCGTGTCCGGACCACGGGGGGAGGTGTCGACCTACGCACTCCTAGACGAGGGTGCAACCATTACACTCGTGGACCAGGAGTTAGCATCCAGCATCGGGGCGGAGGGACCATCACAGACACTGCGCTTAAACGGTGTCAACATGTCGCAAGATGAAACAGAGAGCCAGCTTGTGACAATCAAGGTCAGGGGGGCCAAAGAAAAGGAAGCTTACAAGGTCAGAGCGAGGTCCATGAAGAACCTTCAACTTTACCAGCAAGCCATCCCTGAAAACCTGCTAGAATATGAGCACCTGAAAGACCTACCTAGGAAGGAGGTGTGCTACGAACGCGCGCGCCCCGGGCTCCTAGTAGGAACCGATCATTGGGAGTGCATCGTCTCCCGTGAACTACGAATCGGCGGCCCGAACGAGCCGGCCGCTTCAAGAACTCAATTAGGATGGGTGGTGCATGGAACCGCACCGCGCAGCACCATCATGCAAGAAGGCAAGGTGCTACATCTCTACGAGCCCGACCGATCATCGAACGTGAGCAACCAGGAGCTCCACAACTTGGTCGAGGCTCACTTCAAAATAGAAGCACTCAGCATCCACGGCAAGCCGCGAGTGAACGAAGCGGACCAACGCGCCATCAAGATCGTCGAGACAACAGCGAAGAGAATCAATGAAGGCTACGAGGTGGGCCTACCGTGGCGACAAGATAACATTATCATGCCACCAAGCTACAGCGAAGCACGAAAGGTGATAGAAGAAACAAGAGCGGTGCACGCGCACGCGGGGTTCACGCTACGAGGATGGAGCTCGAACGAACGAACAGTGCTACGAGACGTACCCACCGAACTACATGCCACCTCTCCCACGCAACTGGGGGGAGAACAGCCCGAGAGTAAAATACTCGGGCTATATTGGAACGCAGAACGAGATGAGTTGGGGTTCAACACGTCCATGAACAGAGTGCCAACTGAAGTACGAACCAGAGCCCGCGCACCGACCAAACGAGAAGCCCTTAGTGCAGTCATGTCCATCTACGACCCGTTAGGACTGCTGAGCCACTACACGATACGATCCAAGATAATACTACAAAGTTTATGGCGCCTCCAGACCGCATGGGACGAACAGATTCCAGCAGAAGAAAACGAGCTCTTTGCGTCCTGGCTCGCGCACCTGACCGGACTGGCTCAGCTACGATTGCCGCTATGTTACCTAACACAGAAGTATGAACGTGTCGATCTACACATATTATGCGACGCCAGCGAACAAGCCTACGCGACCGTGGCCTACTGGCGAATCATAAACAACGACGGAAGTATCGGCGTAGTGTTGGTGGCCGCCAAGGCCAAGGTAGCACCGAGACGAGCGCAGACAATACCGCGACTAGAACTCCAGGCGGCCGTCATCGGAGCAAGACTCGCCGACACTATAAAAAGGGAACATCGAGTCAAGATCAACCAAACGACCTACTGGACCGACTCATCCACTGTAATACATTGGATACGTCACGACATGCGACGCTTCACACCGTTCGTCGCACACAGGCTGGGTGAGATCGCCGAGCTAACCCAGAAGGAAGAATGGCGATGGCTGCCCACGGAAGTGAATGTGGCCGACGACGCGACGAGGCTCACCGACACTCCACTGAGCACAGCGGACCGATGGTTCCAGGGGCCTAGCTTCTTACATCTGCCAGAAGAACAATGGCCCATGATGTCGACAACGGAAGAAGAAGACGAGGAGGAGGTCCTACACGTGACGCAAGAACCAGGACGAGATAGCTGGCTACCAGACCCGGCCCGCTTCTCGAAATATGAAGTCCTGGTGAGGGCCACTGCACGAGCGCTCGCCTTCATAGACATCTGCCGACGTAAGGCCGTGAGCATGGAGCATCGACACATCCAGCGCGCCGAGACAGAACTTATCCGACGCGCGCAAGAAGAAAGTTTCAAAGAAGAAATAGAGAAGATCAAGTCAGCTCGCCCCCTAACTAAGACGAGCAGGCTATACAGACTGGACCCTGTAATAGAAAACGGGCTCCTCAAAGTACGAGGACGGATCGAGGCTTCCTCGGCACCGACAGAGACAAAGCGACCCATCATCATGGACGGTCGACATGCGCTAACTAGACTGATAGTGCTACGTGAACACTGCGCTGCGGGCCACGCCAACAGGGAGCGCGTGACAAATGATCTACGGCAGCGCTATTGGATCATACATCTACGACCCACTGTGCGCACGATCGAGAGAGACTGCGCCTTCTGCAAGAAGTTGAAGGGGACACCACGGACGCCAGCCACGGGGGACCTGCCGCACGCCCGCCTCGACCCTTTCCACCGCCCGTTCACCAACTGTGGGGTGGATTATTTCGGCCCCATGACCGTTAAGGTGGGCCGTCGCCGAGAGAAAAGGTGGGGAGCGCTATTTACGTGCCTCACCTCCCGCGCTGTGCACATAGAGCTAGTCGCATCCCTATCGACAGACTCTGCGATCATGGCACTAAGAAGAATGGCTGCACGAAGGGGATGGCCGCGATTAATTTATTCTGATAATGCGACCAACTTCCGCGGAGCTGATCAAGAGCTCCGCACCGCCTACACTGAATGGCTGCCTGCCCTGAAGGATGTGGGGCTACAACACAGAGTGGAATGGCGCTTTATACCTCCTGGCGCGCCCAATCAAGGCGGCGCGTGGGAGAGAATGGTGCGCTCCGTAAAAGCCGCCCTTAAAGTAACCCTACAAGAGAAGGCGCCTTCAGAAGAAGTACTCAGCACGCTCCTCGCCGAAGCTGAGTTCTGCATCAATGCACGACCCTTGACCCACGTCAGCGTGGACCCCAATGATCCTGAGGCCCTAACTCCCAACCACTTCTTATTGGGGTCTTCGAACGGCCTACCAGCAACGGGACCATGCGATGAAGCCGACCGACGAACATGGCGAGCTAGCCAAGCGCTTGCCGACTGCTTCTGGCAGCGCTGGCTACGAGAATACCTGCCCACACTGGTACCCCGCGGCGAGCCGAAGAACGACGCGCGGCCGCTGCAAGTAGGCGACGTGGTCGTCGTGGTCGACAGCACACTGCCCCGGAACACCTGGCCTATGGGGGTCGTCGAGCGCACGCATCCGGGAACCGACGGCAGCATTCGAGTCGTCGAGGTGCGGACCAGAACCGGCATCTTCCGACGCCCAGTGAGCAAGCTCGTCGTCCTGACGAAGAAAGAAGAGGCTGCGCAGGCTTCGCCGGGGGGAGAACTGTTACGGACGCCGACCTAAACTGTAATAGACGCTAACTGTAAATAATAAAATCATATTATAAACATGTTTGAATAAGAACAAGATGTAGCGTTAAGTTTGATAGGTTTAGTGTAAGCATTATAGGTACAAACCATGTTGTATTATATAATTAAGTAGGATAGATAAATAGGTAATAATAATAATTACGAATTGTACATAGTTTCAAGGCCATTTGGGCGCAAAGTAAGCGATCGAGTGGTCGGTCGAGATTTTCATTGTTTACCCCCGCCACTACTTGCACCCAGGTAGCCGTCTATATAAAAGGGCACTAGGCCCGCTTGAATTCAGATCGAAAATAGCAACTGACCAATACTGAGCTAAGAAGAATAAATGGGAAAATAATCAAGCCTGAAGAATTGTTTTATTTTCAAAATATATACAGTCCACACTGAACAATATTATAAATGCGAAAGTAACTGCCTCATACGCTTTGACGACGAAACGGCTGAACCGATTTTGATGAAATTTGGTACGAAGATAGCTTGAACCCTGGGGAAGGACATAGAGTTTTCAATCCGCGACTTTGTCTGCGATCGTCGCGATAACCGACATTCACGCGGACGAAGTCGCGGGAAAAAACTAGTAAATTATAACTAAGTGGCATAAGCTATGCACAATAAATAAATTTTCTGACTTATAACTACACATAATGGCTGCCAAAGATCTACGAATTGTCATTCGTAGATCTTTCGTTATCAACATAATCAACGGCTTTACATGCTTTCCGAGGGGTCTCAGTATGAAATGGAGGGTCACCCGTCCACAGATAGACCTCGGCAAGCGTAGCTTAACCATAACCTATCTTAGCCTCGAGTTCCTTAGTGAACATTTATCCAACGCCACTGCTAACTGACTGCTGCGCAGCGTGTTGCGGGTTCGAATCCCGCCCAGGGTAAACATTTGTGTGAGAAGCACTTGTGTTTGCCTCGTGTCTGGTTGTTGTTTATCTAAATGTATGTATTTAAATGAAAAATGTGTACCTATGTGTATGTACTAAATCAGCTGTCTGACACCCATAGTACAGGGTCTCCCTAGGAAGTACTATAATGTGTTCTGTGGTTTGGGGTCAGATGGCCGTATGTGAAATGTCCCCACATATATTATTATTTTTTAAAAACTTAGACACAAAATATTGTTCAAAAACTCAAAGAAAGTGAATACAAGGAAAAATCTAATGTAACAACAGTAATTACATACGAGTATAAACGTGACGTATAATCAGTAGCACCACGTAATTAGTGCCAAATTATCATCTCTTACGATAGCCCCCAGTCTTCAGTGGGCGAACACTTTTAATTAGTAGAAAACGAAAGTGAACAACTACTGTTGAGATGGTTAATTGTCAAGTTTTATATGGTAGCAATAAAAATGTGCGTTTAAATACTTTTTTGTCGACTAATTTTAGTTTGAAATTGAAATACAGTCGCATGAAAAACTTAATTTAGATAATTATGCTGATTTATGGTGTAAGATTGTGTTTATAACTTATTATTTAGCTGCTGCCTGCGATTTTGCTCCTGGAGTTGATTTTTTAAATAAAAACCTTTTTACAAAATAGACAACCGCCTTAAAAAAGTAGATTATAACTTTAATTTCGGGAGTTGGTGGCAACAACAAACAAAACCGAAGCCGAAATTAAAGTTGTCTATTATGTAAAACAGTATGTTTTACGCCTTTTGGTGCCTATTTCTTATTTTCCAAATTTATTCATCATCATTATTTCAGCCGAAAGACGTCCACTGCTGGACATAGGCCTCCCTCAACATGGGGGGTTTTGCCATAATCACCACGCTTGGCAGGCGGGTTGGCGATCGCAGTATGGTTGTTACAAAGGCACAGAGAACGCTGCTGCCCATTTTCTGGTGAGTCCCTTAGTCGCCTCTTACGACACCCACGGGAAGAATATGGGATGGTGCTATTCTTTACGTCCGACACCACACGGACTAAGGACCAAATATTAAGAAACTGTAACACCAAAAAAATTAAGTAATTCCTAAATTTTCACTCTTAGAGGTGAAATATTTTCTTGAAATTTTAATCGCCAACTTTGATGTTGATACTTTATCCATTAAAAAAATAATGATATCGGCCTACACGGTAAAAAATGTGATATAATCAGCTATCATATTACAAGATGTCCTCGCCACTGACAGATACACATACAAACACAATTACATATCTTGTTTCACTACAGTATCTATTTTTACGCGGTTACTCTGGTTACATAATACATTAAATATAATTGAATGTACATGCTCATAGACATGTTTAATTAAAAAATACATCATACAAAATCGGCCAAGTGCGACGGACTCGCAAACGAAGAGTTCCGTACCACAGTGCAATATGTATTATATACAAAAAGATCGAGCAAAACATGGCGTAGGCATAAAATATGTTTTTTTGTATGCGCAGTGAGCACCTCTTTATTTTTTAACTTTATAATTGTAATACATACTCTGTGAATATTTCAATTGTCTACCTACTACGATTCAAAAGATGCCTAAGGCATTAAGTACGCCTTTGTGTCCTTGTGCCCTTGTATCTTGCACCTTAGTATCTTTGTATCCTTGTCCTTGTGTCCTTGTGCAAGTATAAATCCATACTTCCATACTTAACATGATAAATGCGAAAGTAACTCTGTCTGTCACGATTAAAAGGCTGAACCGATTTTGATGTAGTTTGGTATGAAAATAGCTTGAACCCTGTAAAATGAACATTAGGCTACTTTTCAATCTGCGACTTCGTCTGCATCCGCGATAACCGACATTCACGCGGACCAAGGCGCGGGCAAAATCTATTAAATAAAGCTAATATTAAGCTCGCTGACAAACAGACACAGATGGATGAACAGCGCAAGCTTAAATAGTAATAGGGTGCCGTTGGGCACTCTTCTACGGAACCCTAAAACGACGTTAGGTACGCTACCAAACATTGGACCAACTGAGCAGTGAAATGTTTTAACCGTTTTCACTGCATATTTTAACAGAGAAAGCGTTCAGCTTAGTGGAGTATTGCTTAGTAATGCTAAACTGTAAAATTGTCACCTAGCTTTCTTCACAGTTAGCTGAAGACGAATCTGAGATTAGGTTCGTATCAAACGCATTTAGCTTGAACGAATTTTCGTCTGACCGAGTGAACTTTTTGGGGCAGGTCGAATTTGTATCTTTAAGGTGGGTTTACATCGACGAGGCGACGCGTGAGTGGGATGGGCAAGAAATGTTTGTATGGCTATCCACGCCCTGTCCACCTTTGGTGTAAAAGGTCTAGATGCGTGAGGATGTGCAAGGCGAGAATTGAAATATTTGTTAGTAGTAGAACTTTCATCATTATCATCAGCCAGAAGACGTCCACTGTTGAACAAAGGCCTCCCTCGAGAGGGAGGCCTTGTTGCTATTGAGTTGCCATAATCCCCACGCTTGGCAGGCATATTGGGGATCGCAGTGAGGTTGTTAAGTACACGGAAGTCGCTGGTGCCCGACTTCCGGATTTTCCCTTAGTCGCCGTGTTCGATTCAATTCTCGCCCATCCCATCTACGCTTTGTCTCGCCCCGATGTAAAACCACCTTTAGTCGTAGCATATTGAGATGAATTGTTGGGTAGGTTAGGTAATTGTTTGTTGGGTAATTGTTAAGTACCGATACTATGTAGTATGTATAGGTATGTATAGGTAGGGATATGTACCTACTTACCTATAAGTACACTTGTCCAATATAACTGTGTAGATTACTTTGTGCTATATACAAATACCGCTAAACCTACGAACTTACTTATTGACAACAAATATGTAAAATATTCATTTACACACAAAATTTTACACACAATATTAAACTAAAAAAAACTAAAACTTAAATGTTGACCTAAATTCTAATCTAAATCGGTTTGCCTTTTAACCGATGTTAAAATCATTACGTTTTATCTTAATTGCACCAACATCGCATATGGTGCGCAGGCGCTGAACTGGACTAGACCGACACACTGAGACACGGTAAAGTCACCAGTGATTGCCACAAATTGATATTTTATGGTATCCATCGCATCACTACCAATCGCCCAGCCACTAATGCCGGCAATTTGGATAACACAAAATATATCTATAACCTATGACCTTCCTCAGGGTGCAAGCTACTTTCGTACCAAATTTCAATAAAATCGGTTCAGCCGTTTCATCGTGAAAGCGTAACAGACTGATATTACTTTGGCATTTATAATATGAATAAATATAAATATTAGTATGGATTATCCAAATAAAGCAAATATTTGCACAAATACGCCAAGTGAAGTGCCAGTCAGCATAATGTCCCAGTGTCCGAAGACACTACGGCTAAGACCAATCACGCACTACGAATTTTAATCGTTGCAGATAATAATCGTCAATCTATGAACAATTGTAAAATCGCAACGTTTCGATTTCGTATGCGCACTTAGCCTAAAAATACACAGAAGACGGTTTCAAAAACGTTGACAAAGCCTTAGAAATGTAAATAGAACTTCCGCAAAACGGTGTAAGTGGTAACTTTCACCATCTTTTCAAGGACAAAAGAGTATTGTTTGCATTTGTCTTTAGTAATTATAGCGGTGGCAGTTGACAACGCTTCTAGGTTTCACAAAAAAATATTGTTTTGATATGCGCAAAACATTGTAAAGTGAGATTGAATTCCATAATTAAAAAAACCGGACAAGTGCGAAGCGGACTCGCCCACCGAGGGCTCCGTACACGGATATCTATGGTTCCGTACATATTTGTAGGTACATATCCATACTTCTATACTAATCCATACCTACTACCCATACTATAATCTACTTAATATTATAAATGCGTTTTTTGCGACATAAACGGCCGTATCTTATTTTCACGATAACATAGAGGGTTGATATTTTTACAGCATCAAGGGACCGTAGACTTGAGTATATGGCTTTAATTTCAACTCAATACCTCCACGCGTTGCTGAGATAAAGGGTCTTGACAGACAGACAGACGGACAACAAAGTGATCCTATAAGGGTTCCGTTTTTTCCTTTTGAGGTACGGAACCCTAAAAATGTCCTAAATTACCTTTTTTTTTGTGCTCCAATTCTTATGGACCTCCTCCTTCTTGGGGGTGAGGGACAGGAATGCCGGACTCTTACGAGCTAAAACCATCGCGGAGCTCCACTTCTGCCTATGGCCGGGGGTGCGGATTCGCCTATGCATTGCTCCCCCGACAGGACACCGCTCCCCAGACAGAGTCCTAAATTATCATACAGGAACACAAATACATGGTGAAAAATAAGTTAGTAGTTAGTGTTAAGCTAGATCAGGGGTAGGAAACCTGCGGCTCTTCAGTTCCATAATTAAGAAAAAATCGTACTAACGATCATATGAAACTAATTTAATTTACTGAGTTTGCTACTGAATTTGAAACTAATTTTTCACATTGTCGGCTACAAATCACACTGTATGAAATCACAATCAGATTTCATTTCGTTGTGCATTGCCTCTCACGTTCAAAAATCAAATACAATAATATATAATATGTCACCATATGATAACACACACACACACACAAATGATTTGGTTTGATTTTTAATGAACTATATTGCATGAAATACCTACTTAAAAAAAAAAAAAAACATAGTGGCTCTTTAAAAACGTGCATATTTTGTACTTAAATAACAACTATTGGCTCTTCCGTTTCAAAAGGTTGTCGACCCCTAAGCTAGATCAATGCATCACATTCACATAGGTATGTGTGGATCTAGCTTTTCATCCATTCTGTCAATTATGTTTCAGTAAGCGTGAAAGAGTAAAAACTTCCATCCATTCATCCAACGCCTCAAACTTTCGCGTCGATAATAGTAGGACTCACGATCTGTTGGCTTACTGGCTAATCAATTAGTTTAGCCATGAATCTGGTTCCGTTCTGTCTGTCACACTTCAGTTCCGTCCTATATTCGTTTATTGTGTGTAGGTTGATAGTTTGTGCAATTGCGTTTCCGCCAATTATTATAGTGTGGTCAAATGATGGAACAAGGCCTTGAATTGTTGGAGTGTTATTTATTTAAATGACAATGCCAGATCCTGCCCCACTGTTGCGCTTGAATATGAATTGCTTGCTGGCGGGATGAATCTGGGAAGGGCCGGTAACCGTTCAGGCGAAATGAAAGCTTCTTCGGAGTGTTACTTCTTCTTTATTATAATACTGCTGGATTCGGAATATCGAACCACCGAAATTGACCTCCTTATATAGGCTGTTCTGACCAATCACAGCCCTGCAAATTTGCGCTCGACACTAATATTTTGCACACGGCACCATTGTGGCCGTTTGTATGGGGAAACTATTTCAGCCAATTTCTGGTGGTAAAATATACCTTATAATGTTACAAACATTTTCAGCGAATGGGTATTAACTTACTCTAGCTAATTACAAAAAACCCTATTACAATATCTAGATTTTAACCCTTAAAAATAGCAAAAAACCCTTGGCGGTCCTCGTTACGGTAAGGTTTCTCAGTACTTAAACTTATGTGCCACATGGTACATGTGGCGCCGCCAAGTGTGTGGAAATAAAATCACAGGAAATTCTCACTTTATTTGTAGGTACATATAAAAACTTAGTAAATCCTAGATTTTCCTAACTACCATTCTATTTTATTTTATTAAACCCTTAAACTTCTAGGTAAATAAATTACAAAACAAAACTAGCACTTTATTCGATATTTGCCTTAACTACTAACAAGTTTATTCACTTAATTTCTTACAGATCAGCCTCTGAAAACTTATTTTAATACATATTTACTTTATTGTTTCAGCACATATAGCTTAACAGAATTACATCTAATTGCTAGCGCCCTACTTTAATATTCAAACAAAACGTATTCCACTCAGTTATCGCACGATTATTAATGTACACTACTTACATGCATTACGAAACATATTCACTTAGTAATTTCATGGTTAAAGCTAACACTATTTTACCTTAATAAAACATAGCCACTTAGTACTTTCACTGCTCATAACTAACACTACTTCCTCGTTATCGAAACACTTTAGCAGTTTCACTTAAAGTTCATAGTTCGTCGCTAACATTCTCCCCCGCGGTGCGCAGCACATCATCCCCTTGCAGCGACGATGACGCAGGAACCAGCACGATGACACGACGCGTGGGCCGGCGCAGCACTCCTCCCGTCGTCCGCACGTCCAGTACTCTGGTTCTGCCGTCTGGACCGGGGTACACCTTGACGACTTCTCCGCGGGGCCATGAGTTTCGTGGTAGTGTGGCGTCCACGATCAGTACGATGTCTCCCTCTCGTGGGTCACTGCTTTCCCGCCCCTTGGTGGCTCTTGGCATCAGGAGGGGCAGGTACTCTTTGACCCATCTTCCCCAGAAGTGGTCTGCTAGCCTTTGGGTAGTCCGCCAGCTAGCCTTCCCGATTAACTCTGTGTCGTTGAATTCTCCCGGCGCCATTGCTCCGCATGATCTCCCCAGAAGGAAATGGTTAGGCGTCAGGCTCTCGTCGTCTTCGGGGTCCATACTGAGAGGAGTGAGGGGTCTGGAATTTACTGTGTGTTCGACCTCGGTCATCAATGTATGGAGGACTTCTTCAGGAGGGCTTCTTTCATTGAGTACCGCTGCCAGAGCGGTCTTGACTGTTCGCACGAGTCTCTCCCAGGCGCCCCCCATGTTTGGGCTTCCCGGGGGAATAAACTTCCACTTGATGCCCCTTTCTTGCGCGGCTTCTTCTAGTTCCTTGCTTGCCCCAACGAAGTTAGTTCCATTGTCGCTGAACATAACTTTCGGGGTCCCTCTTCTGGCCGCCATCCGCCTCAATGCCATTATCATGGAGCTGGCGCTGAGTGAAGGTGCCAGCTCGAGGTGAATTGCCCTGGTGGTGAGGCAAGTGAATAACGCCCCCCAGCGCTTCTCGACTCTCCGCCCTACGGTGACTTGCATGGGCCCGAAATAGTCTACGGCCGTGCAAGAAAACGGGAACTGGTGATGTTGCAACCTCTCGCTTGGTAGGTCGCCCATTGGAGGCACTTCCGGTAGCCTCTTCTTTGTCTTGCACCACTGACAGCTGTGTGCGACCGCCTTTAAGGTCGCTCTTAGGCCCAGAATCCAGTACTTCTGGCGAATCTCGTTCATAACCGTAGTTGTGCTCCCGTGAAGGAACTTTCTGTGGTAATGTTGTATGATGAGGCGCGCGATTCTTTGTTTCCCATCCAGGACGATAGGATTCATTTTTCTTCTTTCTTCGTCACGAAACTTCATCGTTCTGCTTCGTAACTTGATCAAACCGTCACTTCCTACGTAGACGTCTATCTTCTTGAGTCGACTAGCGCTTTCTAATGGTTTTTCTGCCTTCAAACTTTTGATGTCCGTCGCGAAGCTGTCTTCTTGACTCATCTTCATTAGTAACTGTTCTGCTTTCCTTATGTGCTCTTCCTCTAAGGGCAGGTACCGACGTTTTCCCCCCTCTTTGCTGGTCGGCCGCGTGGTGATCCGGGCCTTCTCCTTCCGGGTCCTTCTTTGAGGTTTCCATGGCCCGTCCTTCTGGCGAACGGCGGTGTTGGTTGCTTTACGGGTCTTCTTCAATAAGAGGCATGCGAAAGCAACCACTCTGGCCGTAGCGCGCAGTAGTCGCTCCCAGTTTGAGAACCTCTCTGGATCTAGTAAGACCTCTTCCTTCGCCCTTATCGCTGTCACCCTTTGTTTGCTCTTCTCCTCCAGCATGTCACCCTCTGGCTTGAAATCGTGGGTTGGCCACGCTTCTTCTGGCTGACGGAGAAACGCCGGCCCTTGGAACCATCTGGCGTCATGATCGAACTCGGCTGGGGTTCCCCTTGTGGCGTCATCTGCCGGGTTCTGCTTCGTAGGTACCCATCTCCAATCTTCGGGCTTAGTCCTTTCTTCAATCTCCGCCAGTCGGTTGGCCACGAAGGTTTTGAACTTCCGTGGCTCTGCCCTGATCCACTGCAGGACCGTGCTGGAGACTGTCCAGTAGACCTTCTTAGATACTTCAAGCTCTGTTTCTTCCTCGATCGTGGTGGCCAGCCTGGCGCCAAGCAAGGCTGCTTGCAACTCTAGCCTCGGTGAACGCGTGCAGCTGCCCTTTTCTGCCGCGGGGAGAAACGCACCTTGGAATTTTCAACTTAGTTAACGCCGATACTTCTTCTAAATATCTTGACCAGGTTTCCTTCTGTTTGTCATTGATTTCCTCGTCCCAATTCGTTTTTGTCCGCCAGATGTCTTGAATCAACTTCTTCCCTTGAATCAGAACCGGCGCTGCGAAACCCAAAGGGTCGAACGTAGACATTACGGCGCTGGTCACTTCCCTCTTTGTTGGCGTCCGCCTGCCGTCTAGCAGGTCCTTTGATGTGTTACGTAACCCAACGTTGAAAGCTAGCGTGTCTTCATTCACCAGCCATCTTAGCCCCAGAGTTTTCTCTTCTTTTGTTAGTTGCAGCGAGTCTTCTTTACTAATTTCTTCCACTTCCGCCAGTACTTCTGAGTCGTTACTGGCCCAACCCCTTAGGTGGAAACCTGCTTCTGCGTGAATTTCCTTCACTTCTTTTGATATCTTTTTAGCTTCGGTTGCAGACGTGAAACTCTGAAGGTAGTCATCCATGTAATGATTTCTATTAATTGCCTTCACTGCTTCGGGATGAGTCTTCTCGAAATCTTCTGCATTCTTATTCATTACGTAAATCGCCGTAGCTGGCGATGATGCTGCCCCAAAAATGAGCGACGACATCCTGAATTCTTCAGGCTTGCCCTTCCTTTCTTTCCCGCGCCACAGGAACCTCAGACTGTCTCGGTCTTCTTCCCTTACTTTGACCCGAAGGAACATCTCCTGGATGTCGGCCATCACGGCCACCGGTCCTTCCCTGAAGCGGAGCAACACTCCAAATAGTGATTGCAATAGGTCTGGCCCTGGAAGCAGGGCATCGTTGAGGCTCTTCCCCTCGCATTTAGCCGCTGCGTCGAAGACTATTCTCGGCTTCTTCTTGACTGGATGTATAACGGCAAAGTGGGGCAAATAGAACACCCTTCCTTTAGCAGCCGTTTTCGGAGCAGATTCCGCGTACCCCTTCTCTATCAGGCTCTGAATTTGCTTCTCATAGGACTCTTTGACTTCTTCATCTCGATCCAGCTTCTTCTCAATATTGACTAGGCGTCGAAGTGCCTGCCTGTAATTGTTAGGCAGGGACTCGTTTTCCCTCTTCCATAGGAGCCCCGTCTCGAATTGCCCGCTTGCCAGTCTCTTCGTAGTCTTCTCAAGGGTTTCTAATGCTCTTCTGTCGCTGTCATTTGACGGCAGCTTATTCTGGATCCCGAGCGACTCCAGTTGGAAGTGCTCTCGAACAACCTCCTCTATGTCTTCTTCGGCGACTGTTCTTTTGCCATGGTGGATGAAGTTCACTATGGCGTTCGAACCTGCTTCACACCCATGCAGCACCCACCCCAAGTTAGTAAGGGAGGCTACTGGCTCCGCCGGCTTGCCCTTCTTCAGTCTTCTGGTTACTATGAGACCCCAATTGTCCTGGCCTATCAGCAGCTTGGGTCTTTCGGAGTTATAGAAGAGTTGGTCTTCAATTGCCTTCAGATGCTGGCAGTTCTTCAAAACTTCCTTGCTTATGCTTTGTTCTGACAGCTTCAGGTCGTCAATGGTTCTCGCCTCGATGGTCCTCTTGTCTCTACTGTGAACCCCTCTAATTTTCAACTTGATCTTCTGAGAGTTGTTCTTCCTCAATACCTTCCCACCGACTGTCTCGATTGCAAGAGTCTCTCTCTCCCCTTTGGCCCCAATCTTCTCGGCTATTGATGCATCTAGGAGTGTGACTGTTGACCCCTCATCCAGTAGCGCTAACACGCTCGCTTGACCCTTGGGCCCGTAGAGGTTCACGGGGATGATCTTCAAATAAATCTTCTCTTCTCTCTTGGAGCTGTGGATTGAGGCGACCCTTTCTTCTGGTGCGCCCCCTTTATCATCTTCACTAGGCTTCTTCCCCGCGGACGTTGGCGGCTTCTCTGAGTGCAAGATAGTGTGATGCCATCTCTTGCACAGCTTGCAGACGGGAGCTTTGCAGTTGATTCTTGAATGCTTGAAACGTAAGCATTTGAAACAAATCTTCGCTTTCTTGATCAAGTCCCATTTTTCATCTATGCTGGCTTCTTTGAACTTTCCGCATTCTAATGCAAAATGTTCCTCTTCACAGATCGGACAACTCTTCTTGAATTTCTCTTTTGGCGCCTCTTGCACAGTGTTGACAGGTTTTCTCGTTCCCCTCCTTTGCTCCGCAAGCGCTTCAGGTGGAGCGAAGTCCCCGCACATGTCGGCTTCTATTTCCAAGAAGGCTTCAATGAGTAATAACTCTTGAATTTCTTCATCTCTTCTACTTCTATGGTAGGCGAACCACCGGAACTTCATGGAGGGCGGCATCTTGTCCACTATGGCCTTCATGGTTTCAGGCGAGCTTAGGTAATGCGGCTTCCTTAATGCCTTGATTGTTTCAATGGCATTCTTCACCCTGCTTGCATATATCGCCTGGGTTCTCGCCGACTTTTGACAGGTTCTTCATCTTCTCTAGTTCAGCCAGTGCCAATGCTCCGGGCCTTCCAAATCTTGCTTGCAACCCCTTGATGACTTCTTGCGGGTCTTCGGCGGTGAACAGTAAACTCTGGACGGCTTCTTTGGCTTTCCCCTGGATTGCTCTTCTTAGGCGCGCTAAGTTTTGTGCGTTGCTGAAGGAGGCGGCCGTGTCTTCATATGATCTCTTAAACGCCAACCATTCTTCGCAGGTCCCGCTGAAGTGGGGGAGCTCGAGGTACTTCGGTGTCGTGACGTCGCGTGATCTGTCTGATAGCTTGAGTATGACTTGGGCTAACTCCTGTATATCGCTCTTCTTTTCTTCTGGTTCGAACGGCCTCTGATCCCTGCTAGGCTTGACCCCGCTCTGGATGAACCATTTCTCCACTTCTTGAGATCGCTCGAATAATTCTTCTCCCGCTCCATCTTCTTCTTCTGACTCTGCAGTCACAAGTTCCAACTCGGCTTGAGCTACTCTTGATCGTGCCTCCGCTAGCTCCAGCTCCCTCAAGGCCACTGTCATTCTTGCTTGCGCTTCTGTTCTTCTTCTGTGCGATGAACGGACTGACTGGGTATCTAAGTCGCGGGTCGGCTTCCTTTGGCGAGGTTGATGCAGACTCTCATCTCTTGTTGTTGGCACGCTTCCTTCATAACGACGTGCTTTCACGGCGACACTTCTATCCGGGTTATGCTGTGTGAGGTAGCTTTCCACCCGGTGTGCCGGATACGATGATTCGACTTGCTCTTCGATGGCGCGGGTCGGGGGCGCGGTGCGGGTTGACGCCCCTGGTCGCTCTTCGTTGGTGCGGGTCGACGGCGCGGCGCGGGTCGGCGCCCCTACTTGCTCTTCGTTGGTGCGGGTCGACGGCGCGGCGCGGGTCGGCGCCCCTGCTTGCTCTTCGTTGGTGCGGGTCGACGGCGCGGCGCGGGTCGGCGCCCCTGCTTGCTCTTCATTGGTGCGGGTCGAAGGCGCGGCGCGGGTCGGCGCCCCTGCTTGCTCTTCGTTGATGCGGGTCGGCGCCCCTGGTCGCTCTTCGACGGCGCGGGTCGGGGGCGCGGTGCGGGTCGGCACCCCTGCTTGCTCTTCAGTTGCGCGGGTCGAGGGCGCGGCGCAGGCTGCTTCCCCCCGTGATGATTCCTTTGCGGCAGCTCGACTGGATTGGTGTGCCCGCAGGCTAGGCGGCGGCGTCCTCCTTGTTAGCGTCGACCGGCTCGCGACTGACGCGCCCGCAGTAGACTCGCTCGCAGTTTCACTGGTTGCACCCGGGCTCCAATCTGCCGACGTAGTACTTTCCTCCGTAGTCTTTGAACGCGCTGATCTTGTAGAAGGCATTTTCCCAGTTTTCTTGAACCCGATCCGACGTTGAAGGACCAAATTGTTGCGCTTGAATATGAATTGCTTGCTGGCGGGATGAATCTGGGAAGGGCCGGTAACCGTTCAGGCGAAATGAAAGCTTCTTCGGAGTGTTACTTCTTCTTTATTATAATACTGCTGGATTCGGAATATCGAACCACCGAAATTGACCTCCTTATATAGGCTGTTCTGACCAATCACAGCCCTGCAAATTTGCGCTCGACACTAATATTTTGCACACGGCACCATTGTGGCCGTTTGTATGGGGAAACTATTTCAGCCAATTTCTGGTAGTAAAATATACCTTATAATGTTACAAACATTTTCAGCGAATGGGTATTAACTTACTCTAGCTAATTACAAAAAACCCTATTACAATATCTAGATTTTAACCCTTAAAAATAGCAAAAAACCCTTGGCGGTCCTCGTTACGGTAAGGTTTCTCAGTACTTAAACTTATGTGCCACATGGTACATGTGGCGCCGCCAAGTGTGTGGAAATAAAATCACAGGAAATTCTCACTTTATTTGTAGGTACATATAAAAACTTAGTAAATCCTAGATTTTCCTAACTACCATTCTATTTTATTTTATTATTATTTATTTTATTTATTTCGTTATTTTAAAGGTAAGCGGGGTCTGAATGTGCACATTGGGAAGGTCCACAAACTCCCAAGTGCACTCTCTTCGGACCCTGTTATAAATTCTATTACTTCTATACCACCAACATCCACTTTATACCCGTTTTGGAAAACCCTTTCAAAATTCAAAAACTCTATCCCGGTTTTGAAACGAGTTCCCCGTGGCGCTAGACCACTAGTTGCTCAGAATTTAGCAGGTTGCATACGTCTTGCCGCCCGGGAGAACTCGCAGCATGCTTGGGAGCAACTTCTCACCTTCCCTTACAGAATTCTCCATGTGCAAAAGAATTTGGCAATCAAAAAAACTCTAACTGCACAAATTAAAGAAAACTGTAATGTTTCGGCTCAACTTTTGGATCCAAATTTTTCGTCCAAGAGATGTACCTCTTCTAGGGGTATATCCCATCTGGTAGAAAGTAAGTTAGGGGAAGGTGACATAAGTGGGGCAGCTAGGATTCTTTTTAGTAGTGATGTGGTGGCACCGTGTTCTCCGGAAATACTCTCAGCTCTGGAGAGTAAACACCCTGCCCCAGCAGATGGCCTTTCTTTTCCTGACCCTCCTGATTCGCTTAACCACTCCCTCACCATCACAGGTCAAGAGTTGATCACAGCCGTTTGCTCCTTTCGTAGCGGCTCCGCCGGCGGCCTCGACGGCTTGACTCCTCAACACCTTAAGGATCTTCTTTGTTCAGGCGCCGGGGTAGCTGGTGAGTTACTCTTAAAGGAGCTTACGGCTCTGATAAACCTCATGCTCTCCGGCAAGGTGAACGATTCCGTCATCGACATCTTGTACGGGGCCAATTTATGTGCCTTGCGCAAGAAGGACGGCGGAATTCGTCCCATTGCCGTAGGAACTACATACCGTCGTATGGCAGCCAAGATTTGTTGTAAATTCTATGGTGAGGTTGTTTCGGAAAAATTTCAGCCCCTTCAGCTAGGTTACGGCTCTAAAGGGGGCTGTGAGGCTGCCGTACACGCTTTGTCGACCTATCTAAATTCTGGCAAAGGAGAGGTCATCTTGAAGGTTGACATTAAGAATGCCTTTAACTCAGTTAATAGGGACACCTTGCTGGCTGAAACCAAAAAAGAAATACCCAAAATTTATAGTTTCCTTTGGCAATGTTACAGACACCCTTCTAAATTAATGTATCGTGATAACCTTTTAGAATCTGCTGTTGGCTGTCAACAAGGTGACCCTCTCGGGCCAGTGATTTTCAGTCTAGCCATTCTTCCAATTATTCGAAAGCTAAATTCCAAATTTAACGTTTGGTACCTCGATGATGGGACCTTGGGAGGTGATGTAGACAATGTTTTAAAAGATTTGGTTTTCTTAAAAAATGAACTGCATTTAATTGGCTTAGAACTCAATCTTTCGAAATCTGAATTATACTTATCGGACAATACTGACAGACAATCGACACTTTCTAAATTTAACGCAATAGCCCCAGATATCAAAATTATAGATAAAAGCACTCTTCGTCTCCTTGGGTCTCCTATCTTCGAGAATTCCTTTCCCATTTTTATTGAGGAAAAAATACAAAATTTCAATGACATTTCGGAAAGACTGCTTCAAATTAACATGCATTCGGCCATCACCATAATTCGTTACTGTTGTTTCGGCCCCAAATTAAATTACTTCCTTCGGGCTACCCATTTGTGGAAACACATTCACCTTTTAGATAAAATGGACCAAATTATCCGTCGTACTTTAACCTCAATTTTAAATTTAGCTATGGACGACCGTGTTTGGGCCCAAGCTACTCTACCTGTTAGAATGGGGGGCCTCGGCGTCCGCAAAATTTCAAGTATTAGTTTGCCTGCCTTTATATCCTCGGTCCACGCCACTGAGAAATTAATCAGGAATATTCTAGCTCCAACACTGGTTGATTTTGATGTGCCGTGCTTCGCCGAGGCCATAGATGCTTGGAAACTTGCTTGCCCGAACACTGATCCACCCGACAACCCGTGTGCTCAGAGACGGTGGGATGAGCCGCTCTGCAGGTTAGTACAGAATAATTTACTTACCACTTCTGTTACTACTGCTGAGCGAGCGCGTCTACTGGCTGTGGGCAAATGGGAGTCGGGTCTTTGGCTTCTGGCACTTCCGTCGTCGAATGTAGGTACTATGTTTGACGACACTACTTTTCGTCTCGCTGCTTCGCTACGTTTAGGAGCTTCCAGCTGTTCTCCTCATCGCTGTCGCTGTGGGGAAGCTGTCAACAGCCTTGGACACCATGGCCTGTCGTGCAGCCGGAGTGCGGGTCGCATAGCGCGGCACGCGAATATTAATGACATTATTCGACGTGCTCTTGTCGCCGTCGGCGTTCCGGCTGTCGTAGAACCCAATGGCTTGGCACGCGACGATGGCAAGAGACCGGACGGCATGTCTCTATTTCCTTGGAAGTTGGGTAGGCCTTTAGTATGGGACGCTACGTGCGTCGATACTCTTGCGCCATCCCATCTTCCTAGTTCAGCATCCCGTGCTGGTGCTGCTGCTGCGGCTGCAGAAGACCTCAAACGGCGAAAGTATAGTAACCTTGGTTCGAACGTTATTTTCGAGCCGTTTGGGGTTGAAACCCTCGGGTCATGGGGTCCGAGTGCACATCTTCTTTTTAAGGAAATATCCAAAAGGTTGGTTGACACTTCCCGTGACTCAAGAGCTGGTTTTTACCTTGGTCAGAGATTAAGCATTGCCATCCAACGTGGCAATGCTGCCAGTCTCTTGGGTACATTTCCAGTTGACGGCGATGTGGACGAATTTTATGATGCTTTATTGTGTTAGGTTTTTGTTTTTTGTTTTTAGTTTAATACTTTAGGTTTTCTTTTTTATTATTCTTGTAAATATAGTATGCTAGAAAAGTTAAAATAAATGAATTGTTCACTTTTATTTTATTAAACCCTTAAACTTCTAGGTAAATAAATTACAAAACAAAACTAGCACTTTATTCGATATTTGCCTTAACTACTAACAAGTTTATTCACTTAATTTCTTACAGATCAGCCTCTGAAAACTTATTTTAATACATATTTACTTTATTGTTTCAGCACATATAGCTTAACAGAATTACATCTAATTGCTAGCGCCCTACTTTAATGAATATTAAAGTAGGGCGCTAGCTGAGTGGAATACGTTTTGTTTGAATAAACAAAACGTATTCCACTCAGTTATCGCACGATTATTAATGTACACTACTTACATGCATTACGAAACATATTCACTTAGTAATTTCATGGTTAAAGCTAACACTATTTTACCTTAATAAAACATAGCCACTTAGTACTTTCACTGCTCATAACTAACACTACTTCCTCGTTATCGAAACACTTTAGCAGTTTCACTTAAAGTTCATAGTTCGTCGCTAACACCCACCCATGTACAGAAAAGTAAATTAATGAAAATAATTGTAATAAATATAGAACCTTTCTCTAGTAAATTGTTTTTCTTTAGAACTTGCGGTTTACGAAATACCTACCCACAAAATACAAAGTCATTTTACCTAAAATATAATTTAACCTATAATCAATGTCATTATTGTTTTTAGATTTAAACGGAAACCGCAAGTTCTACAAACACTAAGACTAATGTTTAGTTATCAGCAATAAATAAACAGTAAGATGCTACATATTGCACATGACTTTTATTGAGTGGGGCAAAGTTCTATAGAGTTTCTGGCATTGTCCTTTGAATATTAGGTTTAACTCTTCGTATGTCTTAATTAGAAACACAACTAAAAAGTTATTGTGTCTCGCGTGGATCTACGTTTCAGACACTCGAAAGGTTAACTGAAACTTACAAAACCGTTATTGACTTTTCATAAACGTTTTTTTAATGACACTCTTTAGTGTCCGTTGAGTTTCTTGCCCGTTCTTCTTCATAGAGATTAACCTACGTTTTGGAACGAGCTTCAAATTTCTGACAAACTGACCGACACTTTGAATTTGATTGAATTGAGAAGTGCCTCTAAAATAAATGTTTTGAATTCGACTTTGGAGATCAGAAGCTTTTTGCTCGGGTTTTAGCTTAATATCAATGAAGGGCCTATGAAAAAGTCGAGCGGAAAAAACTAAAAATGAACAAATTGTAATGAAAATATTGTATTCATGAAGATTGAATAAAGTCAACTCTTTTAAATTCATCAGTAGATCCTCTCGGCATACGAATAAAAATCCGAACTGCCATAATTTATTAAACACGCAATAAATCTCAATAAATTACGCTGTAATGGCGGCAACATGGCCGCGTATGGTCACAGACGTCATTACGCGCAAATTGGCGCAAACGTTGGAGCATTAACATTCTAGAGCATGCGCCAATCTAGAAACTGAACATCGCTCTTAAGAGGTTAGAAACTTTGTTGGTAAAGCTGCCGCTTGATTGATGCGAACATTTCATCGCGACCTCGGCTTGGGCTTAATCTTCTCAGGCTCAATTTACACTGCGGGCGAAGCAAATTTTTGAAACGAAGGGATTTATGTCAATTGTGTTCGGTTAACTAAAATGGAAGCTGAAAAAAGTCACACCTCATTCGGCGAATTCTCGAGTATTCATGAGCATTCCCGTAAGTATTGTCAGCGTGCCGGCTCGTACATACGGCTACACAACAAGCTATACATTTCCAGTTAATGCTGATCTCGCATTGTATAGGATTTCCGTACAATACGACGTCAGCTTATACAGAAATGTAGGTATAGCTTGATGTGCAGCCGTGTGTACGACCGGGTGAAATTGACTAGTCCATTCCTTCTCTCCGCCAGGAGTGAGCCTTTATTCTTCTAGCACAACACACAACGGTGCGGCACCACAGTCGCGCCGCCGCGCAGCGCCCGCGCCTTAACGTGACATCGCCATGTAAAAACTTTGGGCATTTAATAAGGAAACTCTCTGAGTAAAGACGCTGTTGCAGACTTGCGATGCGTTGTCATCGCAAGTTTATATCACTCTTGTGTGTGTCGACCCTCACTCAGTCTACAGTGAGAAATTGATTTTACTAATCACATAATCACTTAATGGCATAACGCATATAAATAAAACATACGTTTATCAATATTTGTCATAGATAGTTACACTAGAGTTATTAAATATCTATTGGATATAATTATTACCTATGATTGTGAAAACCCACCGACAAACGCAAAGATAATGTGTGAATCATATTGTTCACGCATTATTTGTGTTTCCGTAAACAACAAAAGACGAATCCCATTGTCTAATAAACAGAAGTCGATGTCTTGTGTGTGCGTGTTGTGTATTATTACGCTGATCTAGTGTATCCCTGTATTGTGTACTGTAAACATTATTCATAAACTAGCGACCCGACCCCGCTTCACATAGGCCTATAGACTTCCTCGATAAATGGACTATCCAACACAATAAGAATTTTTCAATTCGAACCAGTAGATCCTGAGATCAACCAAACAAACAAATAAACTCTTCAGCTTTCTAATATTAAGTATAGATTTAATAACAATAAAAAGACAATGACTTACAGAAAACAGTTGGAACGAATGTTCATGTACCGCGCGCGTATATTAATAGCCACCTTAAGATTTTCTCTCACTGACCGATAACGGCGTCGATTTCGCTTCTTCTCGGGAACACGTAGAAAATGTGGACCTTTACAAAGACTAAACAGGAATGTGTGAAACGGTTGAAAGTTAGCTCTACTTCGTGAAAGGAGGAAACGCACCGCTTGCAATACATTTCTTTTTTTTTTTGTTTTGTAATTCTAAAATGTTGTATTTTTGCGTTAAGGGGCTATTAAACGACTTTTACAGATTTTAAACTGACAATCACGTCAAAATGTGCAGTGTAAATGATTTGAAAAAAATATATGTTAAACTAGAACATTCTCTTAATCATATAGAAAGTGAATATTTTTTATTAAGTTCATATTAAATCGTTTAATTAACTCGTGAAGTTGTGTCTGACGCGGACAAAACATTGACAATCACACAAAATCTACCAGGTATAATTATCCGAAACTTACACTATCTTACAGACAATTTTATTATCTATCTTTTAGTATACGCCTTTTTTTAAATTCTGAAAGAATACTACTTTTATTTAATTTTTTCGACTAAATTTTGAAAGTTTTGGACGCAGACTGCGTCCGTTCTGCATCAGTTTTGCGTCCAAAACTCTCAAAGTTTAGTCGAAAAAATTAAATAAAAGTAGTATTCTTTCAAAATTAAAAAAAGACGTTTAATAGCCCCTTAAGTATATAAACGTTGTAGGAATGCAGTCTCGACATATACTTCTATGGTCTCGAACTGTGTGTCTATTCTGTTACAATCTCCCTCGGTGAACACTACAGTGAAGTGAGCTGTTTGTTATCTGTTCCGATGCTAGAGATTTACAAAGACTACAATCGGATGACAGCTCACTTCACCTAGGTGTTCACCGAGGGAGATTGTAACAGAATAGCACTGCTGATCTTTAATACTCAGTGTCAGTACTCATTCACATAAGCAATGTAGTTTCTGTTCAGTGTTCCTTAAATAAATACATAAACTATTTTAATCAAAATCTCAGAACTAAGTCAAATTCTACTAATTAAAAAAAAACTATCAGATGCAGTCTAATCTCATCTCAGTAACAAACAATTCATGTCAAATCATGTTTGCATTTGACAAGATTTTGACATGAGTTGTTTGTCCTTTGCGTTTTTAAGTCGCATTTGTTACCAGTGTTAGCTAATTCTATCCATTCAAAGCATAGGAAATGATTTACTTTCATAATTTCAATTCTAAAATTATAAATAGTCATCAGTATCACCACAAAATAATCGCGTGCGAAATATCTTTAGAATAGCATATTAAAACTAAAAATTACAAGTTTTCAATTCGTACGCCACATTCACCGACTGTCTGTAATTTGAAAATGGGTGCGAAAAAAATAAATTATTCAATACTTTTGTTTGGTAACATCTAGATTACTTTTTGACCGGGTTAAAATCCACTTAAAAAGATGCACAGAAATAAGACTGTAATTTTGCAACTGTTGTTTTAATTTGGTATAGTTAGGTAACGTTAATAAAAGGTTTTTTAATGATTACGTATTTAATGTTTGTTTGTCTGTTTTAAAAGTAAAAAACTTATTTATGTAATACATAATGGTTATGAATTTTCAACCTTCTTAGATCTTATTTAAAACTTAATTTTTATCGACTTAAAAAAAAAAGGATTATGTTCTTAATTCGACGAGCATTTTTTTTGTTATTTATGTTACTTCATATCTACGATATTCATCAACCTAATTCGATGATTCTTTCTTTAATTGAAACGGGATTTGAATATCTTTTTATAATTGTATAGTCGGTGGCAATACAATAGAGCAAACAGAACTGAAGCCACCGACTTCCGATGGCATGGTATGGTATAACGGGCTGGTGTCCGCAACTCCACGTCTCAGCGTGTATTTTGCGTACAGAAGACGATATTAAAGTTATTTTAGCACATTTTTTATAATATTGCAATGTCATAAAAAAAACAGTAGCGAAAAGCTATTTTTGCCCATTAAACATCTTATTGCAACGGCCTCGCTGTTCGCATAAAGAAATGCCAAGTGCATTTAAGCTTCCTCGTATAAGTTTGTTTTAGCATTGACATTTTAGGCGTGTGTTAGTGTAATTTAATTTAAATTCGTTTCATAAAAACTTGGGTTATTATATAATTATTTGTTAGACGATTATGACTTGGTCTTGGTTTGGCATCAATAAGTTTCGGAAAACGTTCAGCGACATTGTGGTAGACCCAGGCGAATATGGCGGGATGAGCTTAACGCTTGATAGAAGACTGGTTCTCGAGTGGCGACCACGAACTGGAAGACGCAGCGTTGGTAGACCTCCCACCAGATGGACCGACGACATCGTCAAGGTCGCGGGTAACCGGTGGATGCAAGCGGCAGGTTGTCGCTCGTTGTGACGTTCTATGGAGGAGGGCTTTGCTTACAGGAGGGATTGGTTCACTCTAGCTTAGGACAGAGAGGATCGGTAAGGAGAAAGGGAAACCTGCAGTAGGACAACACAAGCTAACAAAAAAAAAAAATAAGTTTCACAAAGTATAACATTTTTTTAGCCGTTTTGTGCGCCAAAAAATATATAATTATGTCCCACATACCTCATTGCTACTGATGACTATCTCTGAAAGTCCTACTGACCTACTGGAGGGAGCATAAACTCCAGTTATAAAACTCTATTTAACGGTAGTTAAAAAATAAGAGTACATGCACATGTCAAAGTTTTATTTTCGCACGATCGTGATCGCCAGGGGGCGTCGACCGCGCTGTAATTTTACGTTTTCATCACTCAACAAACTGTAGTTCGCGTAATTAAGCATAATTTCGTTGCGAAAATTAATTGTACAGTAGATTAATTAGATTTTTTATTTTATTGTATTGCGTTTATACTGGAGAAGTTTGCCATAAAAGTATAGTGATTATTATTCTTATTATACTTTCATGGCAAACTCTTATTTTCTTACAGTCAGTTACAGTACAGTTCCAGTCGGTAAGTACTGAAAGGTTGCATGCATAATTGCATATGGCATGCTGGTCGAAACCATTGACTAAATGGTTTCCACTGAACACTCTTAATTCATTCTAGAAATCTAGAACCTTTTCGTATTTAGAAGTGAGTCTTATTTTTTTAGGACAAGGTGACTGTTAGACCTGAAGCCAACAGCGGCTGACGTGCTCTTCCAAATATAAAGTGGTGATAAATGAAAGAAAAAGAAAGAAAGAAAGAAAAATGGTTTATTTGTAACCTCGTACAGGTAAACACAACATAAAAAAGGGTTATATAAAACAATAAAACATAAAAAGAAAAGCCTTATGAAACCTGTACGAGACCAAAAAGGCTCCTGTCTCAGCACAATGCTACGACATGAAATGTCGCAGCGCTGGTATTCTGACAGGGCCTTGCAGAGATGCCACGGGCGGCCACAGTCATGACTTAGGTAAAAAATAATTAAAAAAAATTAATAAAAAAGTTGTAATAATAAATATCTACAAAAATATGCAAGCTAACATTATGTAAAAAATATGTAATATGTAAACCCGACATAACTATTAATTATATAAAGTTATTAAAACAATAAATAAATAAAAGTGAATACATAATATAGCATTTTTCCTTATTTATTTTTTTTTAATGTTGCAACTATCGGCCAATGTGTTTCCACATTGTTTGTCTATGTCGCTGGCGTTGTGAGAGGTTTATTATATTACTCTGTGGTTGTGAGTTTGTGACAAACGAAGGGACACCGACGACTCAAATTGACAACAAATAAAACTAAAAAAGTGTAATATGTTTATGTAGTATTATGATAAGTTCATGTATAATAATTATGTACTGTAATCTCTTATGTGTGGTGTGGATCACGACAGGGAATTTGGTCAGTGGGTCGTCTTAGTTCTTAAAGCGAAAAAGAGTTATTCCTTATGTTAAAGCGAACAACAAGTATTATTAATAACATAAAGCGGTATACGGTGATCTGTATGATTAAAAGGAATAAAAGAAGAGAAGACACTCGCTGCCGAGTTTCACTGAGGTCAGCATTCCCAGCTACGTGCAAACCAAAGGTAAAATACTTCAGCTATTATAGTCCTTTTGTTTTTGTAGTAGGTGTTTTTTATATTTTAAACTAAAGGTATGGACTGTTTTTATAGCACGAAAAGGAGGTGGCAAATCGTTCCAGCAGCGAGTGGCAGCAAATTTGAAACAACCGCGAAAGGCAGCCGTTCGATGCGTTCCAGTTAACATAAGGTAGGTGGACGCTCTGGTTTTGATTTTGTTTACATCACGCGACCAAGCTAGCTTATTATGTAGGTAAACCGGTGTTTTAGTGAGAATTACGCCAAAGAGCAGGGTAGCCAGATGGAGTTTTCTCCGTGCTGACATTCTCATCAAATTACCCTTGTTTAAAAAAGGAGTGATGTGGGATCTGGGAGGGACATTATAACAGAACCTGGCACAAGCATTCTGCACTCGTTGGATCAGTTTCTCACTTCTGCCGAGAATACACGTCCCATACACAGTGTCAGCGTAGTTAAGTTTGGATAAAACAAGTGACTCACATAACATAACACGCATATCCACACTTATGTAAGGGCGAACACGATACAAGAGTTTCAGTCGGTAGAAGCAGTTACGTACAGCTTCCATGACATGGGTCTCAAAATGCAGTTGGCTGTCAAAGACTACCCCCAGGTTACGTGCTTCTTGTACCTGCTCCATGCTGCAATCATCTATGCTCAAATCCAATCTGTAAGCCAAAATTTTGTTAAGAAATTCCCTGGAACCCAACACAATAAATTTGGACTTACTTGGATTAAGAACCAGAGAATTTCTTTTTGACCAGTCAGAGACCTTTTCCAAAATTTCGTTCATTCTGTTCACAGTTTCAACGGTGTTCTGGGGACGAAAGGGGAGGTATATTTGCAAGTCATCAGCATAGAGGTGAAACTTTGCATCGCCCAGACATTTGGTGATATCAGCACTGTATAAAATAAACAAAAGCGGACCCAAGATTGATCCCTGTGGCACACCCCTATCCACGCGCTTAAGGTTGGAGGACACAATATCGCCATCACTATCCCTCGTCAACTGTACAAGTTGCGAACGGTTATTAAGGTAACTGCTAAACCATTTAATTGTATTTGTATCGCAACCATAGTAAGACAGCTTAGAGAGAAGCAATGACACATTTATAGAGTCAAAAGCGCGGGAAAAGTCCAGCAGGACCAACAGGGTTCCCATACCCTGGTCTCTAGCCTCCAGTATATTCCCAACCACATCTAGTAGGGCTGTTGCTGTGCTGTGCCGCTTGCGAAAACCGGATTGAAACTCTGGCAAAATACTATTCCGTTCTAAATATGATCTAAATTGGTTACAAACTACCTTCTCTAGAATTTTGGAGAGACATGGCAAGAGGCTAATAGGGCGAAGGTCTTTTACACTGGTGGGATTAGGTACCTTTGGGATTGGTCTAACTATTGCCATTTTCCACAGATTCGGGAAGGAAGAGGTAGCAATCGATTTATTAATGATAGTCGTAATGACCGCGAGTGTACGAGGAAGTGTCATCATCAGCATTTCTAAAGAGATGTGGTCGGAACCCTGAGCATTGGACTTAGGACCACGCAGAAGCTTTAGCACGACGTCTTCATGAACTTGCTCCAACTGAAAATGACTGCTACTACTATGTCTGTGTTGCTCAAAGTATGTTAAATCTGTAGCCGCAACATTTCCCGTGCCAGGTACATCCAAAAAGTGCTGATTTATAGTTTCTGGGTCATTGCAAAAATAGGGCAACCTGTTTTCTGATTTTCGTGCAATGTCTATAGTTGACTTGAGATTTTTCCACAATTTCTTAGGTTGTTTAATATTTTTGTTTATGTAGTTCTTAAAGTATGCACATTTCTCGCTATGTAAGGCTGCTCTAACCAGATATTTAAGTTCTTTGTAGGACTTTATGAAAAAAAATAAATAGTTTCTCGAGTCTTATTCAAAGAATCACCACTATCTTAGTAAATCAGTAAGTACATCGAACCGGTAACGTAAGGGCCCATCAGGTTTGAGCTCTTACAGTACTGTATAAAAATAAGATTTCAGTTTTTTTTTTGCTTTTTCTCGTACTGTAATAAAACATTGACTTGTAGGCTAGCACGTCGGCAATTTGGCACTGATCTATTAGATGTCTTATAGTTAGTCTGATTAGTAAAGCGAAATAAAATTATTGAACAAGGACGTTATGGGCACGAATATGTCCTACATACTTACGACGATATACGCCGGCCACCTTGAGCGACCAGAGAATCGTATGCGCTGCGTCCAAAACTCGCAAAGTTTAGTCGAAAAAATTAAATAAAAGATAGTACTCTTTAACTTAAAAAAAAGGGGAATACTAAAAGATTGATAATAAAATTGTCTGTAAGATAGTAAAAGTTTCGTTTGAATATTCCTGGTAGATTTTGTGTGATTATCAATGTTTTGTCCGCGTTAGACACAACTTCACGATTTAATTAAACAATTTAATATGAACTTAATTAAAAATATTTACATACGAAATGATTAAGAGAATGTTCTAGTTTAACATATATTTTTTTCAAATATTTTACACTACACATTTTGACGTGATTGTCAGTTTAAAATCTGCAAAAGTCGCTTGTTAGCGCCTTAAAAATATTCAAAACGTTCGATATTACGTCGCTGAAGCTGCTTTATGGCAACTATTTTCAATAAAGAGTGATTCTTCGAGGTCCCTTAAAACGCGGTCACACGGTCTAACCTATTAAACATTCAGACTTAGGACCACGGCAAACTTTGATAACTTTTGTATTAAATTCTTAAGCATAAAATGGTATAGAATGAGTACCTACCTACATAGGTACTTACGACAACTGTAATCTAAAGACAGAAATGGCTTTTAACCACAAAGTAAGTGCTATACTTACTTCGTGCTTTTAACCATACAAAGGCATAATGGTTTCCGTGAACTATGAACTTGTTGGAGTAAACAGTAAAAAGGTATAGGGAGCTCAACTTTTTGCTGTCGAATGTACTCACGACCCGACGGTTAATTGCATCGACCTTTTAAAAAAGTAGTTTAGCAAAGGAGAGGTTTAAAAACAAGGGTTTATAATTTCAATTGCGTTGTACCAGATACTTGATTTTAAAAGAGTGTCCGTGGAGTTTTTTGCTCGTTCTTCTCCATAGAGACCTACCCTACGTTTTGGAACGAGCAACTAGCTTTAACTTTCTGACTAACTGACCGACACCTTGACAATAGGGTATTACACCCATTTTTTAAAAGTGTCTCAATGAAATTCTGTGGTGCTAATATGCCACTAAAAAAAACACAAAATTTTTATTAAATCGATAAGTGCCATAAAAATGCATCTTAATTTTTAATTTTCAAATTTCGCGCGTAGTTTGACGAAAACGCCTCTTACTGGGCGCCATATTGCTCAGCGTAAATGACGTCAGTTCGTTTTGTATCAAATGAGCTCATATTAAATATGATAATTGTATATAATTTAAAAATAATTAAAAGCATATTTTGTAATAGGTGTAATAATGAAAAAATTACGTTGGCTACGAAAAGAATAAAAGTACAAAGCCTATATTACGCCAATCGGTTGACTGACAGTTGACAATTTTTTGTTTACACAGCCGTATGGCGTAATAACATGGTCGCTACTATTTCACTGTGTTTTATAACAGATTAAAAAAAATAAAAACTTTGATTTGAATTTAATTTTTTTTTTGTTATTTTATGAACTGAAACTTACATTTTCCCGACTTGTTTATGCCTAAACTGTCTCACTAACATATTTATAGATTTTTTCTCGTATAGAGTAAAATACCCTATTCAAAAGTGCCTGTAAATAGTTTAATTTAAATAAATGCGTTGACTTTGACCTATTATTATAATTATTTTCATAAGCGCCTTGTACAAAGTATTTGCTAATATAAAAAAACTTATCTACTTTATTTTCATTTACCATATTGCTGATTATTTTGCACATGAAACTATCAGCCTTTGATTATATATAATGTCTAGATGGAGCGTCAAGTGCACGCAAACGTGTCAAAAAGTGTCAGCAAACTATTGGCTGACAAGTGCTTATATAATCAAAGCCCAAATGCGTAATAATAATAATAAATGATTAATATATGTATAATAATATTAATTTTTGTATAATTATATACATAATTGCTTATATAATAATTATTTACGCACACAGAGACGTAGATGCACAGTGTAAAACGACGCCTGCACGCACACATACTTGAAATTGTTGACTCGTTTTCTTTGTTATGATTGTAGGGCGACGGTCCATCTAGACATTATATAATCAAAGCTATCAGCATATATGCCTAGCTTTTTTCCAATTATGTTGGGGTCGGCTTCCAGTCTAACCGGATGCAGCTGAATACCAGTGTTTTACAGCGACTGCCTATCTGACAACCCAGTTACTGGGTAACACGGTACACCTTGGCTTTACGTGTTTTCCGAGGCACGACGGACTCTCGGTATCACATGGATGGTCACCCATCCACCGATCGACAGCGAAAAGCGTAGTTTAACCATGACTGATAGATACATAAATTGTAGATAGGTACCTACATGCCTTATGGTAGAATATAGTTAATGGACTCTATTGTTTGTATAAGGCCTTTTATTTTGTACGCACGGCTACACATCAAGCTATGAATTTCTAGTTTAAGTTGATCTCTCACTGTACGTATATTCTATACAAGGCGAGATCAGCTAATACTGGAAATGTATAGCTTGATGTGCAGCCGTGTGTACCCATATTCGCGAATTAATAAATGATTATGATTATGTTTATGAGTATACCTATTTAAGGCTTTTAAGGAACTATTAGTTAATCTGTGGCTTTTACTTGGCTACGAGCCCTTTCACTGCACTTGAAACTAGTAAACTAAGTATACAAATGCTCTACCTAAAAAGGAGCATTCTAATTTCCTTTATTGTGGATATTTACAGAATTTTCAGTAGTTAGGTACCTACATACCGTGTGGTGCCGGCCGCGAATAGCACTACCCCATGTCTACCCGTGGGTGTCGTAGAAAGCGACAGAGGGATATTGAGCAGATGATGGGCAGCAGCGTCCTTCTGAGTACCATAACCACTACTGCGATCGCCAATATGCATCGGCCAAGCATGGCGATTACGGCTGAACCCCCCCTTGAGGGAGACCTATGCCCAGCAGTGGGCGTCTAAAGGTTGACATGAAGAGGTACCTACATACATCACACATTATTCACGAGACCAAGAAAATATTTCAAAACCGCTCCATCTTGCCAGTCACATATGCTTATTCTTGTTTTTTTACAAAGCTAAGTATATATACATTAATAGTTACTTAGTCGTATCACAAGCAACTAAGGTTCATCGACTCTGCGACATACAGTCAACCGCAATTCCATGGCAACTTTAACTGCGACTTTATTTCGTAGGAATAAGGGTGTTAATAGTTCAATATGCTGGTATTATACAAAAACGCAAATGCGCAAGCGTGACATTATGCCGACCGCACCTGTGTTTTTTACACACACGTGTTCACTTGTTCCGCCATGCCCAATTGCCCACGCGGCGATAAGATTTCAAGTTTCTACTTACGAACAGGGTACAATATTTAGTTAGAAATTATTTGAACTGTTAGGTTATTCATAGTCATAATTAAAAAATCAAAATTATTTATTGTATCAACATAAATACAAAGTAATAAATACTTACATAGGTAGGTACTTGTATTTTTTTTATTAATTTATAATAATGTGATTAATGTAGTTAGCTCTAATAACACGAAAGCAATTTATACGCTTGATTGTCAAGAATGTAATGTTTTCGTGTCTGTAAACGTACCTACACATATTATAGCGATACTTTTACTGAATTATGATGTATGGGGAAAGTGATTAAATAAACAACGAGATAGAAATCTTAGCGAACTCCATGACACGGCAAGGTAACCTCTAATTTGTCTGTGCACAACCCACTTTCGTGCTCGCTTTGTTACCCGCGGAAAGTCATCTGACGTATGTCATTCTGACAGCTTATTGTTTTAAAAACGTTGCAAAAACTCACACCATTGACAAGAATTTGAATTATTCCTCTGCGCATTTGCAACTTTTCACTGTACTAGATTTTTATGTGGATACTTTTTTGTTTTTTTTGTTTTTTATTATGGTCAAGGTATTCGGCTCAAATTCCAAGGCTATCTGTAGTAGTAAACATTAACAGATTAAATATAATCTATTTAATCTGTAATTAGAAAAATGATGGGCTCGTGGCCGGGGAATGGTGGGGGCCGTACAGATCGATCGGTCATAGGTTAAGCTACGCTAGCCGCGGTCGGTCTGTGGATGGGTGACCATCCCTTTCATTTCGAGTTCCCTCCGTGCCTCGGAAAGCACGTAAAGCTGTTGGTCCCGGCTGTCATTTGTAGATTTTTGGCAGTCGTTATGGGTAGTTAGAAGCCAGAAAGTCTGACAACCAGTCTTACTAAGGGGTATCGTGTTACCCATTAACTGGGTTGTGGAGGTCCGATAGGCAGTCGCTCCATGTAAAACACTGGTATTCAGCTGCATCCGGTTAGACCGTAAGCCGACCCCAATATAGTTGGGAAAAGGCTAGGCAGATGATGAATTAGAAAAATGAATCGACATTCTTTTTTTTTAAATTAAATCATCATCCCAACCTAGCGTTTTCCCAACTATATTGGGGTCGACTTCCAGTCTAACCGGATGCAGCTGAATACCAGTGTTTTACATGGAGCGACTGCCTGTCTGACCTGCTGGGTAACACGATACCCCTTGGTACGACTGGTTGTCAGTTTTTCTAGCTTCTTACTACATAAAACGACTGTCAAAGATCTACGAATGACAGCTGGAATCAATGGCTTTACGTGCTCTCCGAGGCACGGAGGGACCTCGGTATGGAACAAAATACATACTCTCCGAAATGAAGAAAGTACCCCAGGTTTGAGGCAATAAACACATGACTGTGTCAATGGAAAGTGTAACCTTTTTTTGATCAAAGTCAACATAACATATCTTGATACATTTCCAGCCAGTTCTATATTTGGCACGTAAGTACTTTAGAGTTGTGAAACTGAAATATTTAGTTGGGTAGTTGTAGGCTTGCAGACTTGTCTTGCGCAACGCACGCGCATAATCAAACACCAATAAATCTAAGCTGATAATTGTAACAGTGATATAATTACTGTTATTATCTTTAAGAACTTTAAAACTGTAATTTGTTGACAGAAGAATTAGCTTACAAGTTTTTTAAGTGCTTTCGTCTTCATTGTAATTGTTATGTTCAAGGTTCGAATAGGATTACGAAATGAAAAGAAACTATGCTGCAGTTGAATAACATTTTTTATTCTAATGAATCTTTGTATGAAATTAAAGATTTTACGGTTTTTCGTTACAGTTCAATAATTTCTCAATCTAGGTTTTTTTTTACCTGATCTTAAGTAATGATGCGGCCTAAGGTGGATCACGCAAATTCTTAATGATTTGAGAAATGTACGGCAAAGGTTCCTGGCCCAAAAATTTGCCGATACCAAAGACTAAGGAAGCAGCTAGTCATAAATGTGAAAGTTTGTGAGGTTGGGTAGATGTTTGTTACTCTGTCAGGTATAAAGGGCTTAACAGAATTTGCTGAAATTATTCCGTTTTTTTTATCCGATGGACCGACGATTTGAAGACAGTGGCTGGCAGCGGATAGATGCAGACTGCAAAGACCGGGATGGTTGGTGATCTCAGGGGGAGGCCTACGTTCATTAGTGGACGGCAAAAGGTTGATATGATGATGTTGATGATTCCGTTTTTGTGTGATTTTGTATAATTTAGGACATTTATTAAATTTTTCAAGTCTGTACAGACGATATCGCAGAATAAAATTAAAACAGTGCCCGTTCATTGCACAGTGCATTCAAAGCTCACAACGTGAACTTTGCGCTTGGCATCCTTGACCTCGCCACGCACGCCTACTATGCGCCTGCGCATACTTTCTTTATCATCGGGCAAGAAGCTTACCTACTGCACGTACTGAAGGTTAACATGACGTAATTTAAATGCAGTCAAGGTACATAATACAGGTTTTTGATAAGTATTTTTAAATATATTATACAATGTGACATAATCGTTAAAAAATGTTGTTGTATGAAGGATTTTGATTCACAACTTAAAAATTTATTCAGTAAGATAGGTAAGTAATTGTTTTTGGGGTTAGCTCTATCAAAATAAAACAACATACGTCATGATTTCTCCCCTTTTTCAAAGTGATATAAGGATTTTGGATATTGGTGCTAAATGTGCCAATTCTTTTGTGCACGAACTAAATAAATTTTAAGCTATTTATATCTCTTTCTCTCCAATAAAACAAGAAAGAGACGGATATTGATAAGAGCTGTCAATTTAAGTTGATCTATGGTATGACATTGTACCTTTTTTTTTTTTTTTTTTTTTACACAATGTCATGCCATTATAGTTGAAAGGACAATGCCAGAAACTCTATAGAACTTTGCCCCACTCAATAAAAGTCATGTGCAATATGTAGCATCTTACTGTTTATTTATTGCTGATAACTAAACATTAGTCTTAGTGATTGTAGAACTTGCGGTTTCCGTTTAAATCTAAAAACAATAATGACATTGATTATAGGTTAAATTGTATTTTAGGTAAAATGAGTTTGTATTTTGTGGGTAGGTATTTCATAAGCCGCAAGTTCTAAAGAAAAACAATTTACTAGAGAAAGGTTCTATATTCATTACAATTATTTTCATTAATTTACTTTTCTGTACATGGGTGGGGCAGGATCTGGCATTGTCATTTGAGAACGTATTGATTACAAACACGGCGAAGTTCAAGAAAAAACTAATTTGACGTCTGGAACTTAGGTCTTATCTGTCGGCGTCCTTTTCTTCAGCTGCCTGGCAGTAAGAGATGCCAATTGTATAATTTTAGTTTAGTTTGTGAATAAGGAAATCGGTGTCATTGAACGCTAAATAATTTTAAATCTATTCTAAGATAATTAGTTTTTGAATCTGGTGGGATGAAGCACAGGATCGGCAAAAGGGAAGGCAAGGCAAGGCAAGGCGCTAACTAAAAAACGATAAGTTTGGCATCTATATTGACCTGTTATTGCTGGATAGTAATACATCTATATTATTTTATTAAATTAATATCATCATATCAGCCTATCTTCTCGTGGGTGTCGTAAGAGGCGACTAAGGGGCTTACCATGAATGGGCAGCAGCGTTCTCTGTGCCTTTGTAACAGACCGAGTTTCTTTCGCATTTATAATAGGGTTGCCATAGCAGCCTAAGTACTGACCGGGACATTAGCAGTAAGTGACTGAAAATTATTAAATTCTGAACATGCCATTTGAACTTGCTATTTCTTCAAATGCGTTGTCGACAATAACTATTCCCTTTATATCTTTATATCACTACATATTATAAAATTAAAAATTAAAAAAAACCCCCAACGCAAAACATAAAAGCGATTATGTAAAAAGTAAAAAATAATACTTTCGTTGAGCCATCAAATGTTTGTTCGTTGAAATGGCGCTATAATGTCGCGGCGGGATACCGCTTAAGTAAGTCAGTCCCTTAATTTCATTCACTGTCTATTAATTTACCAGCATTTCCGACCAATTTGCTTCGATATTATCAAATTTTTGTAGCTAATTTAGTTGTTAATCTTGTTGCAAATCTAGTTACCATCAGTTCGCTATTTTAGCTATTTAGTTATCGCTTTAAACTTAGCGGTACCCCGCCGCGACATTATAGCGCCATTTCAACGAACAAACATTTGATGGCTCAACAAAAGTATTATTTTTAACCCCCGACGAAAAAGAGGGGTGTTATAAGTTTGACGTGTCTGTGTGTCTGTGTGTCTGTCTGTGGCACTGTAGCTCTTTAACGGGTGAACCGATTTGAATGCGGTTTTTTTTATTTGAAAGTAGATTCTCTAGCGATGGTTCTTAGACATGTTTCATCAAAATCGGTTCAGCAGTTTTAAAGTTATCAGCTCTTTTGTTTGCTGCGGTAGGGATCTTAGACGCCTACCGGATGTTTACTTTGCTTTCAAACATATTATTATAGGTGACCACACTGACCACACAAAACCAAACTAAATTACATTTAAAAAATTTAAAATAAAAATTAAATTAAAAATTAAAAAAAACCCCCAACGCAAAACATAAAAGCGATTATGTAAAAAGTAAAAAATAATACTTTTGTTGAGCCATCAAATGTTTGTTCGTTGAAATGGCGCTATAATGTCGCGGCGGGGTACCGCTAAGTTTAAAGCAATAACTAAATATCTAAAATAGCGAACTGATGGTAACTAGATTTGCAACAAGATTAACAACTAGATTAGCAACAAAAATTTGATAATATCGAAGCAAATTGGTCGGAAATGCTGGTAAATTAATAGACAGTGAATGAAATTGAGGGACTGACTTACTTAAGCGGTACCCCGCCGCGACATTATAGCGCCATTTCAACGAACAAACAGGCTCAACAAAAGTATTATTTTTTACTTTTTACATAATCGCTTTTATGTTCTGCGTTGGGGGTTTTTTTAAATTTTTAATTTAATTTTTTTACTTTTTACATAATCGCTTTTATGTTTTGCGTTGGGGGTTTTTTAAATTTTTAATTTAATTTAATTTTAAATTTTTTAAATGTAATTTAGTTTAGTTTTGTATATGAGTTTACAAAAATAATTTACAAGTTTTTAGTTTTCATTTCGTTACTCATTCCTCTTTTCCTTGCAATGTATACTATATACATTATTCTACTAGTCAAGGCCTTTCATTTGATACCCATATATTGAGGGAGTTGTGAAAATAGAATGTAATTCACCATTTTGTGGTTGCGGCCATCTTGGATTTAAAATTTGTCATAGTGTATAGTATTCTACTAGTCAAGCCGTTTCATTTGATACCCATATTGAGGGAGTTGTAAAAATATGTGATCCGCCATTTTTTGGCGGCGGCCATCTTGAACCAATTTTCATCAAACATAGCTAAGCTAATTCCGACTAATACACCTTTCAAATAAAAAAAAACAAAATCAAAATCGGTTTATCCGTTCGGGAGCTACGATGCCACAGACACACACACACACACAGATACGTCAAACTTATAACACCCCGTCGTTTTTGCGTCGGGGGTTAATAAAATACTGATTAAAACGAATCCAAATACGATATATCTGCTACTAGGTACTAGTGTGCTGTATATTCTGGCTGCAGCATAAAACATGGGTGTTTCAATGGGTGGTCAGTGTGGTCACCTATAACAATATGTTTGAAAGCAAAGTAACACATCCGGTATGTGTCTAAGATCCCTACCGCAGCAAACAAAAGAGCTGATAACTTTAAAACTGCTGAACCGATTTTGATGAAACATGTCTAAGAACCATCGCTAGAGAATCTACTTTCAAATAAAAAAAACCGCATTCAAATCGGTTCACCCGTTAAAGAGCTACAGTGCCACAGACAGACCCACAGACACACAGACACGTCAAACTTATAATACCCCTCTTTTTCGTCGGGGGTTAAAAACAAAGTCCCCCGCCGCGTCTGTCCCTATGTATGCTTAGATCTTTAATACTACACAACGGATTTTGATGCGGTTTTTTTAATAGATAGAGTGATTCAAGAGAAAGGTTTATAAGTATAATACATGCATATTATAGTAGAAGAAAACTGAGAAATTCCAGGTCGTAATAAACATATTTTTGTGCGCTTACATTGCAAACGCTGGCTAAACCTTACGAGATATATCAAATGAATGTACTACGGAATTGTATATCTTAAAAAGATCGATAAAAAAGTATATAAGTATAAGTATATTTAGTATCACCATTGCACCCGTGCGAAGCCGGGGCGGGTCGCTAGTTTGTTAATAATTTATTGTCTCTACAACATATCTACTGCCATTGCGGTGAAGTAGAAAGATTCATCCATCACAATTAAATTCAATAGCATAAGCTGTGAGTGGCCAACTCCACTGTTGTAAATATTTCAAAGCCGTTTTGTAATAATTTTCAATTTCTTCGTCAAAAGACTTTGGTTTGAATGCTGAGGAATTTTTGATATTTTCGCACCGCGTCGCCGCCTCATCAGTCTGCGCTGTACGTGTATTACACGTTGCAATTGAAATACCGTATTTTGTAGACCAACCGGGAAGACCGGGACAGAAGTTCCAAACCGGTGACATGTCCCGGTGTACCGGGACGGATGGCAACCCTAATTTATAACTATGTATGTATGGACTACCGGCCCGCCAGAGTTTTGCACGGGTGACGAATTTCCTAAATACAATTTAGTTACAACAAAGAATGCCTGCTCTCTTCCTTCCTCTTTTCATACAAACCTTGTCCTAGCAATACCGAACACAACAAAAAAAAAAGAAATATATATCCAATTTGGTGCAGTCATTTGGAAGTTATACGCGCACAGATATTTCGGCGACTTCATTTTATACTATGTAAGAATTTTACGTCAAGACTGGTTGCAACAGCTATGTAATGAATATTGAGGCTCATGTTAGTACTGTCGTGCCCAGGTGTGTTAACTCCGGTTGCTTGTCGTGTTTCGAATTGAAGATTGAGATTTGCATGGACAGGTTACTGGTCCAACGTTCCACAATTCGCTATGCATTATGTGCTTGTGGAACGATTTGCATTAAACAAGTTGTAACATGACTTAAGGGGCTATTAAACGACTTTTACAGATTTTAAACTGACAATCACGTCACTCAAAATATGCAGTGTAAATGATTTGAAAAAAATATTTGTTAAACTAGAACATTCTCTTAATCATATAGAAAGTGAATATTTTTGATTAAGTTCATATTAAATCGTTTAATTAACTCGTGAAGTTGTGTCTGACGCGGACAAAACATTGACAATCACACAAAATCTACCATGTATAATTATCCGAAACTTACACTATCTTACAGACAATTTTATTATTTAATTTTGAAAGAATACTACGTTTATTTAATTTTTTCGACTAAACTTTGAGAGTTTTGGACGCAAAACTGATGCAGAACGGACGCAGTCTGCGTCCAAAACTTTCAAAATTAAGTCGAAAAAATTAAATAAAAGTAGTATTCTTTCAGAATTTAAAAAAAGGCGTATACTAAAAGATAGATATTAAAATTGTCTGTAAGATGGTGTAAGTTTCGTTTAATTATACCTGGTAGATTTTGTGTGATTGTCAATGTTTTGTCCGCGTCAGACACAACTTCACGTGTTAATTAAACTATATAATATGAATATAATTATAAATATTCACTTACTAAGTGATTAAGAGAATGTTCTAGTTTAACATATATTTTTTTCAAATCATTTACCCTGCACATTTTGACGTGATTGTCAGTTTAAAGTCTGTAAAAGTCGATAAATAGCCCCTTAAGGCCTTAGTCCACTTGTGTGCCGAGTAAGTTACTGTTTGGGTCTAACTTGTACCAAAATAAGATGCATCAAAGTTTTTACTTAGATTCTATGTAAGTCCGTCAAAATTTCTCCTGATTTTTGAAGTAATTGTATATTATTCGCTGATTAATTTATATTCTGTTCAAAGCGTTTTTTAGTTTTGGATGTATGTCAACCAATGTGATAAGTAATCATGGTAGTCACATTTTGTTCAAGTTTTTCATAGAAACCGATGAATATTTACCAATGAAATTTAATTTTGATTTATGGAAATTTATTTTCTATTAGTTTAATTAAGTTGCTTTGGAATTTTTCCATAACTTTCGAAAAAAACATCAACTGTACCTAAACTTTAAAGAAATTATAGTTTAATGTACAATAAAATATATTATTAATAGTAACCAGGATTATTAATAATAATATATTTTGTTGACCGTACATTAAACTATTATTTCTTGGCATTTTGGTTTGACACAGACCATTACACGCAGATCAGCATGGCAGTACCACTATCACTAACTTGCCCATCCATATTACCATACAAGAGTAATAAGTCGTAAGTACCTGTGTATTGTGCTTGAAACTTAAAAAGCTAAATAGGTCCACAACAATAGGTACGTAGGCAAGCAACCAAAGCTCTGGCATTTGCGTCACCTTCACTTCTGAACTATAGCGTACAGTTGTACTTGTATCCATCATGAACGTTTCGCAACCGCTTCGTCACGACACGGGTTCTTTGTCAGTGAGTTACGGGTTAAGGGTGCGATCACACCGAGCCTAGATGCGACTTCATGCGACACGACGCGACTGTGCGCTCACTTTTTAGCCCCCGATGAAAACAGAAAGGGGTTTTCTTCTCTTCTTTTTCTCTTTCTCTTTTTTAAACGTGTGGATTTGTGTGTGTCTGTATTTTTTTGTTTGCAAGGGGACTTGATCGAGAGTGTTCTTAGGTATAATTAATGAAATATTGTTTAGCCGTTTGAAGATTACTCTCAGCTCTTTTCTAGTTGATTACTGAATGTGAGCATATTCATATGTTGACATGTCATAGTGACAAATTATTTTATTTTGACACTAATAACTTTGTTAGTGGTTTTAAGTTAACTCAGGGAACTTTATCTCTGTCTGGAGAATGTAGACATTTAATTGCTATGTTGATAGCATATAATATTAACAATGTTATAGCTAATAATATAATGAACTGTAGTGTAAGTGACGAATCTTTGTTGTCTAGTCACACTAACAACATAGTGATTGATCTTTGTGAATCCTCATATTGTACGAAGGAGGGTCCACCTACAACACCAACATCCTTGGAGGCCGCTACCAGTCAGTTAGAGTATTCTCTTCCTGTTGGGATACATACAGACAGTTTGAACTCTTCACTTGTGGTTGTGGAGGGCACTCCGGATAACTGTTTAAACTAGTTGGTACGACAACAGAAGTTACCCCTTCAAATAATCATTTATTATTACTGAATAATAAAAAGGTATCTTCTGGCAACCTAACAAATAAAGGAAAGCAACATACGTTAAAGTTATTTAATCAAAATATTCAAGGATGCTCTTCAAAATTACTTGAAATAGAAATGTTTTTAGAAATAACCAAATATGATATTATATGTTTAACAGAACATTGGTTAAAAGATAATCAAGTGATGTCTATTAATTATGAAAATTATTGTGTAATTAGCCATTTCAGCCGGAAACATATGGTACACGGCGGGTCATTAATCTTAATTAAAAATTCTATTAAATGTAAAGCACGAAAAGACATTGTTAGATTATCAGTTGAACACATTATTGAATTGTCCTGTGTTGAGCTGGATAAGCATGTTATAGTATGCATATACAGACCTCCAAATTACCAGAATTTATCTATATTTGATTCGGTAATGGAAGATGTGTTAAAAAAAATTAGTACTAGTAGTAAATCTATCATTATATGTGGTGACTTTAATATTAATTTGTTAGAAAACAACTCCAATAGTATCAGATTATTGAGTCTTTTTAGGTCATTTAATTTGTCCAATGTTTTCATGGAACCCACTCGAGTGACAGCTTCTTCTGCCACCTGTATTGATAATATATTTTGCAATTGTGATTACTTTCATAAAGAAATTATAAATAAACTGCCATCTGATCATAGTGGACAGACAATAACGTTTTGCGCCTACATACCTTTACAAAAAATTCAAATAAGGTTTAGGCCAATCACATGTAAAAACTTAGAGAAATTTGATAATTCATTGGAAAGTAAATTGAGTGTTCAGTGCTTTGATAATATAGGTAACCCAAATGAGTTCTACGCCGAGTTTTTTTCACTATTAAACATGCAATTTAATGAAGCTTTTCCACTAAGGAATAAAAGTATTTGCACGAAGTTCTTATTTAGCGACTGGGCGACTCCAGGTATTCGTAAAAGCAGGGAAAAACTATTTGAGCTTTATGGCCTAAAGCAACATATAATTAATACAAGCTTTCATCAGTATGTTGCGAAATATTCGAAACTTTTTAAAAGTGTCTGCAAAATAGCCAAATCTCTCTATATTAAAAATAAAATAAAATTAGCTGATGACAAAATAAAAACTACTTGGCAAATCATAAATAATGAAACAGGTAGGAAAAAGCAGCGTAGTACTGAATTTAATTTAGAGACTGCACATGGTCCCATAAATTCAGATATAGAAGTAGCTCAAGAATTTGAAACCTTTTTTGGCAACATTCCCATTAGAACCACTGAAGCCTTAAATTCCTCTCCCGCTCTCTCTGCTGCCTTACTTAGGAAAAATGTTAAGAAATGCCCTTTGGAGTTTAGGTTTCAACATACAAACCCCCAGGCTGTTATAAAAGCCTTTAAAGATCTTAAAATTAAATCAACAGAAGATCTTTGGGGAATGTCTGTAAAAGTCTGTAAATCTATTATCGAAACAATTGCGCCCTATTTAGCTCTCATATTTAACACCAGTGTAAACCAAGGAGTCTTTCCGGATCTGATGAAACACAGTAAAGTAGTACCATTGTTCAAATCCGGTGATAGTAAAGACCCCAACAATTATAGGCCTGTGTCGATTCTACCAGTTCTCAGTAAGGTGTTTGAAAAGTTAATGCTCAATCAAATGTTACATCACTTTAAGAAAAATTCCATCTTTCATGAACAACAATACGGTTTCACCAAAGGGCGTTGTACAACTGACGCCGGTGTCACCCTTATAAAGAACATTTTTAGCGCTTGGGAGGAATCGCAAGATGCCATTGGAATCTTTTGCGACCTCTCAAAGGCGTTCGATTGCGTTGACCACGAGACACTATTGCTGAAACTGGAGCACTACGGGATTAGTGGAGTATCTCTTGATTTACTAAGGTCATACCTGAGGGATAGACAGGCAAAAGTTCAGGTTAACGGTGTGAACTCATTGGGGTCTAAAATGACTATGGGCGTTCCTCAAGGCTCAATATTAGGTCCATTTCTATTCTTAGTCTATATAAATGATTTACCCCAATTACTTCAAAACCAACCGAAGATGGTGTTATTTGCCGATGACACTTCATTGATTTTTAAAGTAGACAGACGGTCACAACATCTTGACGACGTAAATGACGCTATTCTTCAGGTTCAGAATTGGTTTACGGTAAACAATTTGGTACTTAATGAAAAAAAAACCAAATGTATTCGATTCATTTTACCAAATGTTAGGAATAGCAATTGTGACATCATTCTGAATGGAGAGAAACTGGAATTTAATAGTCAAACGGGGTTTCCTAGGAATCACGCTAGACGAGAAGTTGCAATGGGGACCTCACATAACATCTATTGCGGGGCGACTAAGCTCCGCGGCTTATGCTGTTAGAAAGATAAGACAGTTGACAGATCTAGAAACTGCGCGTATGGTCTACTTTAGCTACTTTCACAGCATTATGTCGTATGGTATTTTACTGTGGGGTCGGGCTGCCGACATTGAATCCATTTTTATCTTACAAAAAAGAGCTGTTAGAGCCATTTATAATCTACGTCGCCGCGATTCTCTTAGGGAACTATTTAAAAATATTAATATAATGACAGTGCCTTGCCAATTTATCTATGAAAATATTATGTACGTAAGAAAAAACCTACATTTATTTAATAAGGTTAGTGATAGACATAATATTAATACTAGAAACAAAGACAAAATAGCTCAACCATATTTTAGATTGTCTAAAGTTCATAAATCTTTTATGGGGTTCTGTGTTAAGTGTTATAACAAAATTCCTAGTGATATATTGCAACTAAATGAAAGAAAATTTAAAACATATATTAAAAGTACACTCTGTAAACAAGCATATTACAGTTTAGAGGATTATATCCATGATAAGAATGCTTGGAAACATGCTGGTCCGGGCTCCATAGGACAATCTACAGTCTAGACAAAATCAAACGGATTGCTAATTAAACTACTTAATTTATACTTAGTATATACATTATATTTAATTCTTGCTTTGGGTCACACACTGGTTCATAGGTTCATAGTTTGTTGAAATGTATGGAGTGGTTGTCTACTTTTACAATAATTGTAAATAATAATATGTGAACACTATGTATCTATGTAGGTATACAACTTAGCTGTCATTCTTTATCTTGTAATACTTTGTACATACTTCAATATAGTGTTTTTATGCAAGGTCCATCGTATTCACGTATAGTTATATAACTGAAAACTGTAAATGCAAAATATTGTACACATTTTTTTTAAAAGAGTGAGTATGGAGTTTCTTGCCCATTCTTCTCCATACGAAGCTACCTTTTGGAATGGGCAACTAGAATCAACTTTATATTTTTTTATTATGACGTTCAAAAGTGCCTTTTTAATGGTCTAATTGAAATAAATGATTTGACTTTGACTTGACTTTGACTTTGAGCATCTTCCGCAGGTCCGATGGAGTTAAGTTTATGTTGGGGAAAGCGACATAATATCGAACTTTGTACTATTGATAAGGTATAACTACGCTGAAGTTCGCTGAGATGCCGCACTATGCACTAGGTAGAAGTACTGCTGTGAGGCGAACTTCAGCACGTTTCGCGTGGTTGAAAAGTCGCTATCTTAAAAGTGCGCGTCTCGTTGCGTCGCGTCTCAGTGTGAACTGACCCTTATTGTGAGCGAAAACATAAGCATTATGTTTGTATGAATATTCATGTCCATTTAGTGCAGTGTGCTCACATAATCTTTAGAAGATATTTCTTTTAGTTTTTTTTTTTTTGACAAAGTTGAGGGAGTCTGATAAAACCAGGATCTTCAACATTTTGTTAATAAAAAGTAAATAAATCACATTATTGTCAAACATCGACGTTTCGTAGTTGTACCATTTCCAGTTATTACACTCATTACTTTTACTCCAGGTTTTAACTCATGGTTGGTTGTATTGTAACCATAGAAATTGTAAACTTTCTTTTAATGGTTCCGATTCTTTTACCTTTGAGGATAGTGGTTTTCATGGCTCTCTCTCTCTCTAATTCCATAATTCACGGAGGTAATAATTAAAAAAATATCGTCTATAGATATTTAGACTTCAGTCATAACCTGCCATCTCTCCTTTTTTGCCTCGCAATAGCTGGCAACTATCTTTATGTCGTCGGCAACCAAAGAGAATTTATCCAGTCTTTGTCGGCAACCTTTTGTAGCACAGAATAGGCGATACCAATATTTTGCTCTGAAAAAGGTCGGTAGACGCAAGTTATGTCGGTACGTACTTGGTAGATTATTGCGCAGGTATTTTATAATAAAAAAAGGGGTGCAGAAGGCTTAGTCCTTAGCTGTTAAGATATTATGAATTACCTATGTAAAAACGACATCACGTTGACTTTTTGATTCTGTGCAAACGAAGGCAATGACTTTACTCTGAGTCTCCCTTGAATTTTAGTCTACAGTAAATGAATCGTAGTTAATGTATTGGTAGCATCGATCACTAATAAAGATTCTTTTATTAGTGATCGATGATTGGTAGAAATTAAATTCTCTTGCCATGCTGTAATAATTACATAGGTATTGGATTGGCATACTAACATCTCCCAATATTTTAACGACGATGGAGGTCAGAATCAGATGCTACGTTAAAGATCTTTGGCTGCCACAAGTAAGATTAAATGTGTGATGAAAAGCACTAAACCTTCTGTACCTGTTAAATGTAATGCTCTCCCGTCAGCGCAGACGCATGCATAATTTATGTCGCGCGCGGATGGCGATTGATATGCGGCGCAGACGCACGTCCGTTTTTGCGATATTCACTCTTTGTTCTCGATGCCGAGAACGTTGCTAAAAGCACCGCGCTATCACGTTTGGTAACGGCTGTTGTTTGAATTTTTAATTCGATTTTTTTTATGATATACCAGTAACCAAAGGGGGAGGGGGGGTTACCAGTAAAGTCAGATGTAGGAATAAGAACAATAAATCCGTACATTTATTACTATGGCGACATCTATCACACATGAAACGTACTACAACAGACGCGGGTTCCTAGATCGAATCAAATTAAAAATGAGCTTTTGTTGCTTCAAAATGAGTTCAAAAAGTACCTGAATTTTTCAACGATAACCGATTTCAACAATCCAAGATAGGTCTCTGCGACATAGCTTAGATACAAAATCCCGACTACAACCGTCGGGCAGTAGCCCACCAGACGCAACACCCGTCTGGTCGAAGGATCCTGCCTTTTCTATGGAGGTTGAGGAACTTTCCACTCTGGTCCTCATACCTCTAAATTACTATTATTTTTAATTCATCATTATCATCATCATAGCAGCCAATCTATTGCCGTCCACTCCTTAACGTAGGCCTCTCCCAGAGATCTTTAACCAACCCAGTCTTAGGCAGCCAGCATCCATCCGCTGCCAGCTACCTTCTTCAAATCGTCGGTCCATCCCACACTCCGCTTGCCCAAATTTATGTTAGATAACTCGAAAAAATTTATAGATAAGCTGAACTTTTTTGTACGATTTGAGTTCGTTCCATAGTAAATGTTGTTCATATTAATCCCTAGACAATGATCTGTTTTCAGGTTTCTAGGATCTGGCAAACAAGAAGTAAGCTCAGCTCACATACAAGCTTACTTTTTTTTCGATTTTACAAAAGTTCACTCAAAAGAAGTCCGTCACAGCTAGTCGTTTGTGAATTTATTTGATGACGAGAGAGTTTTTTTTTTAACCAACTTTAAGAAAAGGAGGAGACTGTATGGTTTTTTGTATGTTTGTTAAACGATTTCTTCGGCGATTAAAATGAAAAAAAATTGTAATTTCATAGTAATATTCCTCCTTTAGGGGTGAAAAATTAAGGGCTGACTTAATGTTTTTAGTGTTACCGTTTCTTAATGAACAAGTACCTATTTAACTAGGTACTAAGAAAAGAAAAAGAAAGAAAAGAAACTTTTTTACAGTCGGTTGCAAATTTGCAATACGAAACTACAAACGGATCAAAATCTTCCGACTTCCGAAACTAAAGTCATAATTATATTATATATGTGTTCTATGCTAAAGTTATTTACCACTTTTTAGTTTTTGAAAAAAAGTTTTTCGAAATCAGACTTCAGCCACCAATTTTTCTGGCCCCTCTATCTTATGCCAGTAAGTTATTATACAATGTTGGGAAATAAAAGTAGGCACATAATCTTGCAATGGGCTTTGTAGCGATTACTATGCGTAAACATTGAATGATAAGATTCCATGTTGATAATGGTTTCTGTCTGTTCTTCAAACAAACGTGTAGGAGAATTTAAAAACTGTGGAATTTTCCGAATGGCTGTTAAGCAGAGTTAAGCTCCGGTTTCGAAATGGGTCTCTCTTATATACATATGTATGTAATTCGTAAGTGGGATACTGTATCTACTTACGATACCTAATTAGGTATGTAGACCGCATAACGTTTAACTAAGAAAGGTTGAGGTAGGTCTCTTGGTAGGTAGGCACCCATTCTTTTCAAACCAAAACGTAGTAACTATTGTTAGAATCTAGTTTCAAAGATGAAGAAACGAATTCAGGCAATTTTAAGATATTTTTACTTATTTAAACAAATTAGCAGATAACTTCGTGGTGAAACAAAAGAACTGTTTCGTTGAAGAACCAAATTAAAAGGAAGTTACTTGTTTAGGGCACTTATTTGAGAAACGCTATCAAAATCTACATCCATGTTAAGTTAACTATACGTTATTGAAAAGTATACAATCGCAATGTTACTTAACAACTTTGTAAAAGTCTATAGATAAAATCTTAAGTACCACCACACCCAGCTATGCTGCCACCTACACTGTAGGTGCGGCATGTAAAGTAATTACTTGTTTGTTCCTAACGGCCATAGTGAACCACTCTTTGATAAAATGTTTTACACCTCATCAATTATTTTCTATTTCTTTTTGAATAATACGTTGCCCCTCACTAGAAATTTCTCCTATAATATAGCGCTTTCACAAACATATAAATTCTCATACACAAACAACCAGAGGTGGTTGTTCCAGGTCTGCCTGGAACAACTACATAGAGGCCATACATATATTTGTTCCGTGCGGTAATCGAAACCAAGACAGCTCTGCAGGCAGCCAATCAGTGTCAGACACTTTATAAGTATCTAAGTAGGATGTCGGGACTTACTGAAGATTCGGATTCAATATATTCGGACACAGTGTTCGAAACGATTTTTTTTTATTTTACTGGTGAGGATTTTAACTGTTGATTCGGACTCCAATAAAAAAGCTGTTTTGTATAGTCAGATAAAATCTTCCAACTTGCTTCCAACGAACGAAATTGGTCTTCCGCCCAGCCTATAGTTGTAATAAAACAATTTTTTACCCAATTTATCGACACTGTGTCTGAATATATGCCATCAAAAACATAACTTGTAAAAAAACCAAGTCTCGCAATTCAGTTCTTCTACCGTAAAAAGTTGTGAGATCCGTGTAATACCTAATCGGTAAATTTATTCAGTCCCTACTTAAGGGACCTTCTGTCTTAAGTAGGTTCATCCTAGGCAAGCGTGTTCCTACTTAGGCCGCATTACCACTTAAGATCAGGTGAATTGCGGTCAAATGCAAGCCTATTTGATAATAATAAAAAAAAAAGTTTTTACGTAATTAGCTAACCTAAGAATATATTATAGTGACCATATCAATATTAAAAATCTTTTATGTTTTAAATTGTGATTGTGTCCGCCGAATCTTCAGTAAGCCTAATTTTGGTTGTGAAACTTTGTACAGATGACGCCATCATTCATGCCTCTAGATTCGTATTATTGACGAGAGATGATTGATGATCTGTTATATTTTATTGTATGCATTGTATTGTATAGTGCTTATTTATTGTATTGTGTCATTGTTGTATTGACAGAAGTACAAATAAGTATGGATTATGCTATATGTACATGTAATGTGTCAAATGTGTGATTGTATTAGTGATTTTGGTTCATTTGAAAGATAGAAATCCGAATTTAACATCTGAAACAAATCAGCAATGTCTTTCCAATCTATTCTCTAGTGGACCACCTTTGTGGACCACCGACTAAAATGCTACGATGTATATATCTTTATATACATAATTCCTCTGATATGCGTGTTAGTCACCTAACTCCTAAACGGCTGGAGCGATTTGGATGACATTTTGTGTGTATATTTCAATGGGTTCCTGGACAGTTTGAAAACACAATTGGATCCGGTAGGTAGCGCTGCTGGTCTTTATGTTACCAAAGAATCATGGCGAGATCCATACATTCATTTGTATAAAAAAAGAAAATTTAGAGGGTTTAATATATTTTGCAATGTGAAGAATACATTACATTATATTCATTATTAGAAGATTGATATATTTACCATACTTTGAAACCCCCGCATAATTAAAATATTACGAAATGAAAATAACACATTTTCAAATTATCTCGATGCCCATTTTGTGTTTATAAAAATAAGGAAGTGACAAGTGATGTTAACAGATCTATCAAATTGGCAGACAAGTGATGTGACAAGTGTGTGGAAAAAAATAATCATTATTTGTGACATTATTTCCCATAAAATGATGCAATTTCAGTGTAAGAACTGCGAAACGGCGACTGTCAGTGTCACTGTTACTGTTAGTAGCCGTTTTTTAATTTGCGGGGCTTTCAAAATATTGTAAATACCTGAAGATACTCTTTAGGTAGGTAGTTTAGAGAAGTTGAATGAAATTCTAATTCTTGTACTCTGGGGTACAAGATTTAGGATTTGAAGTTCTCTAAACATCTTTATTTCTTTTTGTATAAATCCTGCCATGATTCTTTGGTTTTTTGTGTGCATTCAAGTGAGTCCCTGGATGATTTAGATTCAGAACCGGCGGTAGGTAGCCCAGTAGGTGGCGCTGTAGAAGGATTGTAGGATTTTTAATATATATATTAAGGGCAGGATAACGTTTGCCGGGCATGCTAGTATAATATACTCGTAACTTCGTAAGCTTATACATGCATAGGACAGACAGGAGACATATATAGACATATGCTATGTGTCTATATATTATATAAATATATATATGTGTGTGTAAATGTATATATTTATATATTATATAAATATATATATCCTATGTGTCTCCTGTCTGTCGCGAGCTTACGAGTTTCCTCGTGTCATTAGCACATAATAATATCTTTAATCCCTTTGTCTGCTAATCTATTAACTTGAACAACTTTACATTTGTACTTATAACTACAGTAAGGTCAACGGGTTCCATAGTTTCTGCTATGCGGAACTATCGTGCCGCCATGACAGTTATAGTAGCAGGTCATCATGTCGTTTGTTCGTCCGGCACGGATAGGAAATATACACTAATTAAGTGTAGCTTGCTTTCACTATCAATGGTTGGTAATTTCGTTTGATATACTTCCTTGGGTTTGGTAGTAAGAATTTGTAGAACTTTATTTTAGTTTTTGGTGTTTTGGTTATGTTTTCTTAGTTCGTGGCAACCTTTAGATGCCCACTGCTGGGCATAGGTCTCCCCCAAAAAGGGGTTCAGCTGTAATCGGCATGCTTAGCCGATGCATGTTGGTGATCGAAGTAGGTGTTATGGTATTCAGAAGGACGCTGCTGCCCATCCTCTGGTCAATAACCCTCTGTCCCTTTCTACGACACCCACGGGTAGAATAGGGGTGGTGCTACTCGCACCATACGGTTTTCTTGGTTCAACTTTGCTAATATTATATAGCTGAAAAGTTTGTTTGTTTGTTTTTGTTTGAGCGCGTTTGGAATCCGGAACTCCGATCCGAGTCCGAAAATTATTTCGCTTAAAGGAGGCTAAATTATCCTTGAAAGCTATAGCTAGGCTATATTTTGCTATCAAAAAATCCGTAAGATCTGTAAGAAAATTCAACATACCAAGTCACGGGCAAAGGCTAGATACAAAGTTGGAATATCCTATTTTTGTTATGGTCAATATGACGTCATCACATCATCATCACTTCAGCTTACTTTTGGTCCACTGTTGGACATAAGCCTCCTCCATGGCGCGCCATTTTTCCCGGTCTTCTGCTTTCCTCAGGTCTACCTTCTTCAGGTCATCGGATCGGTCCATCGGGCTGGAGGGCGTCCCACGCTGCGTCTACCGTTTAGCGTAATATGACGTAATTAAATTGAATTTAAAAATATATTGACAAACATTAGTTCCAAATTATTTCTTGCCAAAATTATTTTGATTTGATGACACAGCAGAACTTGTAACGTTAGAGAACATTCATACACAAGGAGAAAGCTCTTGTCATCATTATGATTACAGAGATCGTCATCCATCACTCACACTTTCTTTCATCGTGTCATCTTTATTGATTCTATTTGATGATCGGGTCGTGGGTTTGATTGCTAAATCATGCAAACGTGATACGTTTTCTATCGCGCAGTTAAGTTATTGCATAGCTCGATTTCTGTGATTTAAATAGCATAATATATGACCTATAACATGAAAACAATAATATGCACAACTTAAAATTTTTATTTCGTTGGAATGAGAGTGAAATCCTATCGTATCTTACTCCTACTATATCTATAGGTACTAATAATATAATAAAGCTGAGAATTTGTTTGTTTGTTAGACCGCTCTAATCTCCGGAACTACTCGTCCGATTCTGTCTCGTCTGTCTGTCAAAACCCTTTATCTCAGGAACGCATGGAGGTATCGAGTTGAAATTTAAGCCATATACACAAGTCTACAGTCCCTTGAAGCTGTGAAAAAAATTAAACTTCAAGTTAACGTAAAAAAGATACGGTCGTTTATGCCGCAGAAAATGTAAATTTCGACACTGTGAAGGGAATCAAAATTTACAGGGTACTTTCCGTTGACCTAGAACTTTGACAAGTAAAATCGTCATAAACTAGAAGTACAGGGAAAAATCTGAAAACTATACATATTTGTACGGAACCCTCGGTGGGCGAGTCCGACTTGCACTTGTCCGGTTTTTTTACTGAAAATCGCCGAGTGTATCCCTTTTTGATTGTCTGTTGAAGGACTATAATCTCTTCATCTTCTTCAGGGTTGTCACTCTTCAACCACATCCCACAATGTTTTTGAACTTTTTAATTTAAGAGCCTTTTAAACTTACAAAACTAAGCCATGCTCATCGTACAGTCAACAGCAAAAGTAGATGATCAAAATCAGAAATTCAATACTAATGAACGGAGTTCGCGTCAGAACTGTGTGGCGTCGAAGTGATGCAAAATTATGTGTGTGACAATCACATACTTTCAATAAATAAACTAGTAATAAATTATATATATTAGTGTTAGTAAATTAGTATTGAATTTCTGATTTTGATCATCTACTTTTGCTGTTGACTGTACTTCGTAACCTATGAGGAGCAAAATACTATATTCTACTAAAATTATCAACAAATTCATAAAATTTGAATAGCGTTATCGCTGTATGCCGTCTCGCAAGTATGTTAAAAGGCACCTAATTCTTAACCACCATTGCTACATTATTTGTTTGTATTGTCCCCAGGGCCGGCACGATGTTGCAGCAGATCCTGCGCGACATGTGGGTGGACCCCGAGATCCTGGCCGAGCTCGACGAGACGCAGAAGCAGACGCTCTTCTGCAAAATGAGGGAGGAACAGGTAAAATAATCTAGAAGTAGTACAGCTGTACATCCCTTACCGAAGGCCCCTGTCCGGGGAAGTCATAATCATCATCAGCCGGAAGACGTCCACTGCTGAACAAATGGGGTCCCCCATGAGGGGAGGGAGGTTATTGGCATAATCCCTACGCTTGGCAGACGTCTTGGGGATCGCAGTAGTTGTTGAGTACACGGAAACCGCTGCTGCCCAACTTCCGAACTTTTCCTTAATCGCCTTCTTCGACACCCTCGGGATGAAATGGGTGGGTGCTATTCTATCCCGGACAAACCACGGGGAAGTAGTACCACCATACCTATTTCTACCACAAAGCAGCATTGCTGGATTGTGTTTTGAAGGGTATGGGTGCCAGTGGGTGTTATTACAGGCACATAAAATGCGTGTTCCGTGCGTTCAAGTGATTTTGGCATATCTACTTATTATTAGAATCAAATGTAACAGCGCATTTTTTAGGACCAATTAAATACGTGATGCTTTGCAACTGGGTCTCTCCCAGAAAACGTCCTTTTGTGCCTATTTTCTTCTCCGTATCGCCAGCACGACAGTCTTTTATATTTGTTTGGGCAAAAACTTAGCCACTACAACGGCGGCATCGGTATCAGCGCATAATTCACCCCGATCGCATGTGCCCCAAAGGCACACAGAGGTCCCATTAAAAAAAAAGCCACATGGAGGTTTCTGGAGTGTCACCGCATCTGTAAGGCCGAACACTACAAACTGTTCACAGTACCAATGTTAGCATAAACAATTTCTAGTTTTTATATGCAATTCACTCGACAGGTACCTCTACCTTATCTCTACAAATACGCGTACAGTCCTTCGACACGCCTTCGCTTCAATTACTTTACGAGTTTCGGCGTCGCCACGACACAGTGTGACAATGAATGCCAATTGATATTCCTGTAAATGTTACTTCAATTACTAGGAACTTTAATTGAAGTACTTTGTGAAAAATTACTTTTATTCATAAGGCCAATTTGATTAAAAACGTTTAAGGAGTAGTTTCAGCGACATTCAATGTTAAAATCTTGTTGTGTCAAATTTTTGACAGATTCGCGCAGAAGAAGACCACAGAAGTCAAACTTTTTTTTTTTATTAATTAATAGGCATACGTTTGACCACTATCTCACCTGATGGGAAGCGATGATGCGGTCTAAGATGGAGCACGCTTGCTTAGAAGGAACCTATTCACTCTTGACTTAAAGACTCCCAGGTTGTAGCTGTCAGGAAACACAGACGCAGGCAGGGAATTCCACTCCTTTTCTTTTTTTTTTCCTTTATCTTCTTTTCTGCCTGCTTTTTCCCAACTATGTTGGTGTTAGCTTCCATGCATACAGCTGAATACCAGTGTTATACATGGAGCGACTGCCTATCTGACCTCCACAACCTAGGTAACGCCGGTACTCCCTAGTAAAACTGCGGTTATCATACTTTTGGGAAGATTTTCTCAGAAGCCAAAAAGCCTCATAGCGATAAAGCCGGGATCAACGGCTTTATGTGCTTTCCGCGACGCTGGCCTCGGTATGAAATGGATGGTCACCCATCCATACACCGACCGCGGCTAGCGTAACTTAACCATGACCTATTCATACGGCTTTCACTTAACCACGAGCTCCTCAGAAGCTAGTACAGTCAGCAAAAGAGATAGGTATGCAGGGTCGAGAAACCGATGGATGTATTTGAATAAAATAAAATAAAATCAGAATAAACATTTCAATGTTTTAATTTATTAAATTTCATTCGAAAACATCCATCGGTTTCTAAGTAAACTTCAACCATTTTCGATGACCTGCATACCTATCTCTTTTGCCGACTGTACATGATAATAAAAAATAAACTCAGTGTACTTCCTTCAAATGTCTATTTTAAAGAATAAAACTTATAAAACCCAAGGTCATACAATTAGATATGCAATTATGGCGTCAAATCTTGTACTAGGATATCGTGAATCGACTCCGTCACGTCTGGAGCTAAGTTCCGTGTTTATTCCTTAGTCACAGATTAATAGTCTACTGGCTAGGTTTCCTATGAATATCTTAACTCGTAGTTATGGAGGGTAGAGGTAATAATAATAACAATAATTCTTTATTTGTCCAAAACGTGACTCTCATGTAACATCTTGCATGCCATGTGTGTATACACACACATGGCATGCAAGATGTTACATTAAACAATATTACAGTCATGTTTTGCCTTGACGGCGTACAAAAGAATAGCTTATAAAATAGCATAATAATTTTAAATTGATTTAAAAAAATTAAGGTGGCTGAGAGTGTGATATCTGAACGTAACAACTAACAGTATGTCTGGCTTGCTCACTGTTTTGCTGTCTCGCTCTCTCCTGACCGATCACCCATGTTGTAAAACCGTGTGTGCTTCTGTGTGGTTAAATAAATACCAGTTTAATTAATACCAGTGTTTATTTAGTTTATCTTAGTATACAACATATCTGTCATGCAAAGCGATGACAATCCAAATTAGATTTACCTAGCTTAAAATATAATGTAGGTACTTACTACAGAATACTGTTAATAGCACATAGTCATAATATTAATTTAGGTAATGTTAAAATAGATTTGAATAAGATTTGCATGTCACATAGTCAGGTTAATTTGTCAGTCAGAATTATTCGTCAGTGCTGTAATAAACTTTCTCTATGTCATATTGGGGGGAAGTTTCCAGCTATACCTACTTAAGGCGCTTCCCTGACCAAATAACCTTGACCATACATTTCCTCTTTGCCGGAGAATCGAAATTCGCTCAATTTTTGTGTTTTTTTTGTTATAAAAAAAGAGAAACGATCTTTTGAAATAAAATAAAACGTGAATTATAATGATTTTTAAGTTACCTACCTATCTATTTGTGTAATCGTCAAATTAATAGCACGTCAACTTTAGCAAAAGAAATATGTTTTAATTATTTAAGTAATTTTTTTACAGGGAGATCTAGGTGTATATAGGATACACAAAAAAAAATTAGAACGTGGAATGTGATGATAGGTTATTGAACATTAATAATATGCTTTTAGATGTAGTTTGTTTCTCTTAATTAATGAGTTAATAGCCCCTGAATAACGAAGAAAAAACGCACTTTTGGTCAGAGTAGCGCCAACAGTTCCAAAACCCGTGAAAATGGCGTTAACATAGGCACAGGGTATGGCATGAATGTAGCAGTTGTTGACTTGAAGTTTGTTGTTGGATTGAAGTATGGCCGAGTTAGAAAAATTAAAATTTTAAAATCTTTAAAAAAAATAATTACTTATAACCGCCGATTGATTATCCTGCCCCGTAGGCCTTGTAGTCGTAAACGCGGCTACTGAGTGTGGGTCGTGAGTTCGATTCTGAGGTCGGGAAAAACATAAAATTTTCAATTAGAAATTTATCGTAAAATAACGAAACTTATAACATGCCAGCATTAACGTAGTCGCGGACAAAGTGGACTCTTAATTGATGCAGGCTTTCATGCGGTTTCTAGTTAGACAGTGTTAAGCTGACCCTGCATATTATGCCGCATAAGTTTCTGTACTTATACATTTCGTTTTTACTAACATAGGCTTTAAGTACTTTGTGTTACTAACCAGATATGGACATTGTTCGAAATAAATGTTTTTGTTATTAATAAAATAACGATAACTAATGTAAAATTAGTGGACTGTAACAATTTGTTAAAACCCTCAACTGTACGACTACCTACTACAAACAATTCTTGATTGTCTGTCCTGACTAATGAATGTGGACCCGAAGATGACAATAGAGGTCAACTCCGGGTAACCTTGAGACAGCATTCCAATGTCAGTCTAACCACGACAGGATTTGTTTAGCTAGAGGACCGCTAGTTGTAACGTTTTCAACATGATATAAGTAAAAGAGATAGAGCTTTGATACGAATTCATAGAATTGAAATAATAATTGTGCCTTTGTTATTAATAATAATAGGTAAACATTTATTTCAGACTACATTGAATCCATACAAAGTGTTAGTTCGAAAAACGCGTTGTGGTAGGTACTGTAAAATCGTTTTTTAAGTATAAATAAGACAATCGCCTCCAAAAACTAAATACTTAGTAAAAAAATAACTTTAACTTCGGAAGTCGGTGGTAATATAAAACAACAAAAAAAAAACAAAAGTTAATTTTTACTTTTTGGTTGTTGAAGTCGGTTGTTTGTTAGGTAAAAAAGTTTTTTTCATCCTTATTCTTCACGGCCCAACATTCTGATCCACACATCACATCATCACATCTTATCACGGACTTGTAGATTTTCCATTTTAACTCCCATTTAATAGTGACATAGAATATTATGAGTATGTTTGCCATTTTTGAAGTTCAAATCTTGTGTCGGTAACATAACTACACCTTTTTTACTTGTATCATTGCATGTGTCAGTCATCGTAAGCGTAACTCATAACATGATTGTGGACAATTCATTTTAATTGATAAAGACAGATTTTTTCCCAAGAATGTCAAGTACCAAAGTACAAAGTACCTATAAAAAAACAATAAGCAATCCGACTGTTACGAAGATTTCCTAATGAAACAACTGCGTGTAATTTCTTGTTATTGCAATCTGTTTGTACTCCTAACAAAGAGTTTGTTTACATTTTTTGCTTACATTGGTGCTTATTATAGCACGCATCTAAGTATTTAGTATTATCTCATCTATTTTAAATGTCTTTTCTATTCGTTTTATCATCGTCTGCCTGCCTATTTTCAACTGACTTCAAAAAAGGATGAGGTTATCAATTCGTCTGTATTTCTTTTTTTTTTTATGTTTGTTACCCTGATTTCATGGGACTGGGTGAACCGATTTTGGTGACCGATTTAATTTGTTCCAGTTCTGACAATGGCATCCATGAGAAAACCGTATAAGTCTTAAAGCATTAGGTACGTTCGCGATTTGTTACGCTATTTCTCCGGCAAACGTAAACCGATTTTGAATTTTTTTTTTTTATGGATAGGGTATGCTTCAGGGGTGGTCCCATATAAATTTTATCGAAATTGATTCAGCACTTTTTGAAAAATCAACAAATACCCAAAAATTTTACATAGACGACGTTTTAGTTTCATCAATCTTTGTAGTAGTTAACTTTCAATCTCTTCTTAATAGATTTGGATGAGATGGAGGTACTAAAAAGCGGAAAATAAAAAGCTTTTTACAAAAAAGACAACCGCCTTCAAAAAGTGAAAAATAACTTTAGCACAGAACACACATTGACTTTAGTTTCGGAAGTCGGTGGCAATACAAAACAACAAACAGAACAAAGCCACTAAATTTCGAAACTAAAGTCAATGTGTGTTCTGTGCTAATGCGGTTAGACTGGAATCCGACCCCAACACAGTTGAATATCAGTGTTTTACACGGATATCTATGGTGTTTTACATGAAGCGTTTAACCTCAACAATAATTCAAAAGTGCCTGTAAATGGTGGTTGAAATAAATGCTTTCGACTTTGACAAATAAAAACAAAAAAATAACATGTTACAACGCGTTTAGGGTGCTGTTCGGGCTGCAGCGCCATTGTAGCGCTTCAGCAATGTTTGCGGAGAATAGTGTGAACGGCTTTAAGAGGAAACACAAGGGCCGTTTTTCCATACAAACTTAGTCCCCTGTTTCCTCCCTGGATAATGCCAGTAGATCAATTATTTTTTTTTTAATATCTATGGCTACTATTGGCATGTCCCAATGTTTTCCTTTTTCTCATAAATTTATTATTAAAAAAAAATATGAATATTCAAAAACCTAAAAAATTGGCATGATTTTCCGCTGTGTTCAAACATTCAGAATACAAATTTGACTTGATTATATAAAAAATAGAAAACATAGGAACACGGCAAAAGCCTTTCTTTATTTTTTAATGAAAAAAGCAGTTAAATCGAGTTTTGGATAAGAAATCAGGGGACTACGAATCATTGATTTTGTGTACTTTTAATAGGTATTTTCGGTCAAAGCTGCAGTTGTCTCTATCGCGCTCTGCGGTTCGTGTTCGGGCATCGCGCGACAGCAATAGATTTTACAAATACCTAATTTTCAATTCTCTAGCCCGTGGTATTTCCTCTTAATGCCATTATGCGAAAGCGTTGTGGCCCATTCCTAGTGCGCATGCGCGTCAGCTTGAATAGTATCAGCGTGTTTGTAGACCGCTGGGAGTCGCCGATGTGGCGGTACTGGATGCGGCTACATATACTGCAGGTGGTCGCATCCTGGGCTTGGCGTAGGCTTGTATTCCCTATACTACTTTTTGTTTTTGTGTTTGTATTTGTTTTACTAACACTAGTTTGTAAGGTATCTTTTGTATTACTAACAAGTTATGGACTAATAGTCTGAATTAAACGTTATTATTATAGGACAGGAGCAGATATTTTGCACAGAGTTCAAATAACCTTTCGAGTTTCATGTGACCAAATCCGCATTGCTAATCAACATAAATCAATAAATACATTACAGTCTGCGGTTAGCTAATGTACAACAATCGCACTTTGTAACAGTAAAGTTGAATTATTGTTAGATGCAATCTATGGCGTCACGAATTGACTGTCCATTCAGCATTAGGAGCTGAACAAAAACGGCCTTGTGCCAAATTGAAAGTGGGACTGAACACTGAACAAGTGGTATAGAGCCATTAAAGGCTTGAACTGGTATGTTGTGTAGTACTGTAGCAAGAAACAAAGCATGTAATGGGTTTGTTAAGAAAATAGTTAACAGTCTTTAAGGCCCAAAAAATATGTATTCGGGCTATGTTTAATTTAGACTCGACAGAAAGCTGCCGGCCATTATTTAAAAATATACAAATTATTAACTTTACCATCTCTATATATTTTTGAAGCTGTGTTGTTTGTAAATGTGAACCGAACCCCCAATTGTTTCCACGACTATCGGACACCTTTCCGCGTAACAGACGTGACAATAGCCAACTCTGCTTGCACCCGGCGAAAACTGCTGTTATGGGGAAGAGCTTTTTTTGTATGGCACCTAGTAGACTATACAATAAAATACCACAGGCGTTTAAAGTTTTAACCACAAATCGATTTCAAAATAAGATCAGAAACTTACTAACAGACAAGTGTTACTATAATATAAATGACTTCTTGACGGATACTCTTTGAAATACTTTTTCTATTTTATCTTTATCTTTTATTTAATTTCTACATACCTACTCATAAATTATTAATCGATGTCCATAAAATATAATAATGTAATTTAATAATGTTATAATATAGTTAGTATATAATGATTATGTACGACGTAGGTAAACAAACTATGGTTTACTTAAATTGCAATTATCATTGCCTTGTTTTGGAAAAAAATTGTACGCCTCGCCAGGTAAAACATGTACGGACTTCATATACCTTTTTTAAGATCTTGCATGCTTTAATTTGTGTGTAAACCCATGTTATGACAAATAAATTATCTTTATCTTTATCTTTAAATTGAGTTCTGCCAAAAGGAGCCAACCCATAATCTATGAAAAAAGGCTCTCCCACATAGGCGCGTTATTATCGGTCGATAATACCGGATGCGTTATTGCGATAATGCGTCCCCGATTCCTTGCACACAACTGCGTTTTTATCGTCTGATAATTGTATTTTGTATTCGTGTTTTTGGCAGGTTTTTCCCTAATGTCGGACAGATGTGCCATTTTTGTGATGGTCACACTGTACAGTAGCTACTGTTAGTGATACAAATTCTTTGTCTGATGATAAATCAATATCCATATTATAGATTTAAAGAACACTCGAAACCGTCGGTAAAAACAAATTTCGTCCTTGACGTACTAATGATCTCGCAGCAGCGTGTGGAATCGCATGCGTCTCAATACAAATGTTCTAAGAACTCATATCGGAATACCGCAGGACGGAGGAACGCAAGCGTCCTACTTCTATTGCGTCATTATTATCACAGCAGTGTGTAACTGATATCGCAATAACGCATCCGATATTATCTAATAATACCGATAATACCGATAATAACGCGCCTGTGGGGGGAGAGCCTTTAATCAATTACTTGGAATGAGTGAAAATTTGACGTATGTTGGTTTGATTTGACAGAAATAAATGCAATATTGTAGACTGCCTCTCTCAGTCGCAAGCGTAACTGCCAAGCATGCGGTGCTGGTTTCGATTCCCAGGTCGGGTAAAGTATTATTAGATTTTCCACTAGGAATTTCTTAGTCATCATTATCATCAGCCGAAAGACGTCCACTGTTGAACAAAGGCCTCCTCCATAGACGCCACAACTTGCGGCCACCTGCCGCTTGCATCCACTGGTTCCCGTGACCTTGACGATGTCATCGGTCGGTCCATCTGTTAATAGCAGCTCGGTATTTGAAAGTTGATGGTCCACTCCCGTGTCTCCCGGCTGTCATTCGTAGATCTTCGGCAGTCGCTATGATAGTCAGAAGCCAGAAAGTCTGACCACCGTTCTTACCAAGGGGTATAGCGTTACCTAGTAACTGGATTGTGGAGGTCAGATTGGCAGTCGCTCCATGTAAAACCCACGGTATTCAGCTGCATCCTGTTAGACGGAAAGCTGACTCCAACATAATTGGGAAAAGGTCAGGGAGATGATGGATCTAACAGTAACATATACATTTAGAAGTTATACATTCCTCTAAGTAAATAAATACAGTATGCGAGTGTTTGATGTATAAATATGCTGACGATATATTGAATAATTACGTTAAAAAAAAAACAAAACAATAAAAAAAAAGACCCAAAAAACCAAAACCCTAAAACACCAACCAACCAATCTGTAAACTTGCATATCTCCGGCAAATAAATATATCCATCTATCTATCAATACTGACGTGGCTAGTTAAGTAGAGTTTCACAGTTTAAAAGACAGAAATGGGTCATTCCATAGTTTCGTGCAAAAAGCATTTCCAGGCTACCAACTCGTAAATTTATGATTTATTGATAATTATTTATATCGCTAAAATTAGTAAAATAGGAATTTTATAGGGAGTATCGTTTATATTACAGGATTATTAAATAGATTTTTCAGGAAAATAAAAAAACTGCGTGAAAATTCATTCCCATCCTTTTCCAAGCAGCCTTTCCTCGGCAGGCATGTTACTATTAACTTACGTGCATTTGAATGAACTGTTTTATTAATACATAATATTAAAGTTGTACTTCTGAGCTATTGAATAAATAATTTCACAAACAATTCATGCAGTAATATCAGAAAAAAAGCTCATTTTCAAATTGTCACACGAAAAAATTCATCACCATCCGTTTTCAGATTTTTTAAAATTACGTAGGTCTGTATGATCGCGATCTCTAATTTGGCTCGTTTGCTATGCGCTTATAACCGTCAGTGGTCCGCGACATCGGAGCGGGAAGGACTTGCGCCCATCACTGTCGCAATTACATTCATTCTTCACAACGATTTCAGTGCTTCGTCCGCAAAGTGACTCATTACATTCCCTTGATTTAAAAAATAACTGCAGTAAGTAGATAATTTTAATTGCTTGATCTAATTAACCCTAAAACTAATTTTGACCTTCAATTAATATTGAACATGTACTGTAGTTGATAACAATTATATCCTAGAAAATGTTTGATTTCTTCATTCATCTCCACTTCATTACCGTCTTCTCCCTCCAATTTTTTGAGGGATGGTAATGAACGGAGTTTGGAAAGAAATTAATAATTTAAATCTTAATTAATTACGATTTTTATGTTTATGTTTACGATGTTTTGAGCCTATTAATGGTATATATGTTCATGTTTTAGCATTTATTTTTTGAGTGAAGTTATACAATCATTATATTTATTTTACATTTTTCAGAATCAACATGGGGAAACCTCGTAAAAAGTTAACAAGAGAAGAAAAGCTAGCAAAATATAGGTTCCGTAAACGTGAAAAATATGCACAAATAAAAGAAAATCCTGAGTTATATTCTGAACAAAAAGAAAAAGAAAGAAGCAGATATTTAGCGAGGAAAGAGAAGAAAAAGATATGCATCATTAAAAACATGACTCCTAGGTCACAACGAGAACAAAGAAGACGTTGGCGGAAAAAATCACTAAAATACATAGAAAGAAAAGCAGAAAAAAAGAAATTAGAGATGATATTGATGGAAATCTCACCGCCTCAGAGTTACTCGGGTGAATTTGAAAATCTAGAACCTTTGGTGCTTACTGAACCAGGTCAAAGTCAAAATATACCTGATCAATTATTTATTTCGAAGAACAAAATTAGGCGTTTACGTTATAATTACTAAAAACCATAAAAAAACTAAAAGATAGAATTAGTAATCTAGAAAGAGAAAAGGATGTTTTACGTAAACGAAGAAATGAAACACAAAAAGTGTGTGACTCTGTTGAAAAAAAAGATTTCTTTGTTTTCAGATTTCTTTGTTTTGATAACTGTGACGAGGATGAGATTAATCTATCTGTTCTTCAATGTGACCAGAATGGAGTTACATGTGCCAATGACAATGAGTCTATATTAAGCATAGATACGTCCACTATTTTAAATAACATATATGATTCAGATGTTTTAAAAAACTTACAACCACTAGCAGGTCCAATTGATTTACAGCTATCACCGCTGGTAAATGTAGCTGCATCTATGACTGAGGTCAAATCGGCTAAAGTTAAGATTTTATCTGACGTAAAATTAACTTGGGAAAATCGTAAATTTTATAGGAAACTAAACGAAAATCTGGTTACAAAAAGTTTGAATCCTGCATTAAACTCTGAACATCAACGGCAATTCGAATCATTTATTAATTTGAATAAGACTGGTAAATCAAACAAAGATGAGAATAAATACTATGAGGAATCAGATGACAGTGATGATTATAATATTTTTTAAGAAACGCTTATGAGTCCTGATTTTATTTAGATTGTTACCAGATGATAGTAAACTTCTCAAGTTTAAATTTATATTATTTTGATAATTCTGTGGCCCAAAAGGATCTATGTTATTATGTTATATAATATAATGGGAATTATACCCCTTTTCCCTAGGGCCAGAATTTTACTAACATTTATTTAGAAAATTATTAAAATTAGAAGTCTGTACCTTCTTGGTTAATATTAATAATCGTAGATTTTGACTTTTAGCAGAGTTTTAGTTTGATGATTGTTTTGTTAGTTTTTTTAGAAGTATTTTTAATCTTGTTGTTTTTTTAGATTTTAATGATTCTCACGTAAAGTGATCATTGTGATTTTGCATCTAAATCCAAAAAAATATAGTTCCTATTATATCTTATTTTTTGTAAACACCAGTGACTTTTAGATTAAACTACACTTAGTCATTTGTTTTTATCATGACTGTTTTTTTTAAACTGTGATTAACCTATCGTTTTTTAATATTGATTGAACGGAAACCAAAGTTTGAATAGAAATAAATGTTGATTATTAATATTATATTGGTTTTATTCGCATTCAAATTTATTTTCACAGTTATTTTGCAGTAGGTATTTCATTACCATCCGCTTTAAAAATTACCATCGCCGCTCAATTCATTACGTTCCTTCCTCTTTTCATTACGATCCAATCATGAAATTTCAGTTATCATTTTCTCCGTAACTGAACAAGATAAAAGAGTGCCTTCGAGTTTTTATAAATCTGTAAACGACCAGAATTCGATTTTTTACAAAAAAAATGCGGAATATTTAAAAAGTTTTTGATTCTTCAAAACGGTGTTTTTTGCACGAAACGGTGGAACGACCCAAATACATACGTTAATAATAACAACAAGAAATCTCTTATTTGATATTACAGGTACGTCGCTGGCAGCTCTGGGACGAGAAGGTCGGCAAAGAAGACGAGAGGCCAAAGTTCCAGAAGAACGGCAAGAAACAGGTGCAGTTCCTCACAGGAGAGGATGGAGAACCATGGGTGAGGAACACTTGAATTGCTTAATGCCGAAGGGTACACAATTTCACATTACTATGGAAATTCCGATAGAAATAAAAATGAAATAAACACAGAACTGGAATTTATTCATAGTCTCACATGATAGCAGGTTAGCAAATATCAGATTTTCAGGTTACAAAATACTCCCTACTATATACCAAATTACGATTATTTTTCTCAAATGTTACAGGTATGGGTAATGGGTGAACACCCCGATGACAAGTCGATAGAGAGCATCCTGGCAGATGAGGCACGGGAGAAGGCTATCGCGCAGGCGCGGGAAGAAGTACAGCAGCTCAGGAAGTCTGTCGAGAAGGAACTCACACAGCTCATCGAATACAAACCACTCGATGATTTAGAACAGGTTAGATTACTTCTTTTAGGGTCCTAGATGGTTCTATGATCTGCTGACCAGTGGGTTCGACTTACCACAAAAAAAAATCTAACGGATTTGGTGGTTTTTCAAGTTAAGATATCTGTAGTTTTTCACTGGAATGGATTCCGCACATCCTTATGTGTTATGGAGGGTGTGAAGTTTGTTGCTAGGGGTTTAACATACTCCTGCGTTCTTTAGGTGCACGAAAGATTTTCACAGGATAAGGAGAAGCTAATTTCTCCTGATGTTTTAGTACGAATGTTCTATGTTATCATATTCAAAAAGACAGAGTTAGATCGATCGATAAAATTGAACATAAGTTTACACCAACTTAATTGTCTCCCTTTTTTCAGAAATTCGACCTATCCCCAAAAACGATAGATCCGTTGGAAGACACACTGGACATCTACTGCACGGTAGACGAGCTACGACAAAGGATCGAGGCTCTTGAGCCCGACGTAAAGCTGGAGGCCGACGAGTTGGGAGACAAGTCCGACTTCAACGACTCCTTGAAGCTAGACCTCAACAAGAACACGCTGCACTTTAACTTTATTGAGGGCAAGAGAGATGTACTCCAGGTCAGTTGAAGGCGTAACTTGTAGTACTGTTGTCATATTAAGTCTAAAGTAATTTTAAGGTGTGGTTCTGCGTAGTTCGTTCGACATTTATGCTTTCTGCATCTTCTATTGCTTCAAAGGTGCTTGTTTTGGAACCAACCTCAGGTGGAGGCACTTATTTATTAGCTGATTTCGCGACAAGGTTAAAGTTCTTAAGAATTCGCACAGAAAATAGATGACAAAGAATGTTATGTGACACTTTTAAGCAAAAGATGACGCCAAGAAGTATCGGTGGGCGAACGAAGAGAATGCACAGAATTAGATATTTAAACTTGCCTTTAAACTGGCCTGAATTTGATATATGTTAATCTCTTCTTGTTTAATACTACACATAAATTTGTTTACTGTCTCAATTCTTTTCTCTGACTCTTATAGATCTGCTAGAGAGATTTAGAATTAAAAAAATAAAACTGTGAAACAATAATAACTGTAGCCAAGTGTAGGGCAAAGATTAATATTCTGAATTAGATGTAAACATGCTTATATTCTTGTAATAAGTTTTCTCATGTAAGAATAACTTTTGTGTATATTTTATGAATATAATTAATTATAAACTTTTGTAAAAGTTACTGTCGTTTTAATTCACTATCCTTGACGATATCAAAACTAACATAAAGCATGAAATCATAACCACGTTTTCATATCGCATAACAATTTAGAATCACGGAAGCTCTGAAATTATTAACATAATGAAAGAAACGCTTCCACAGAGACTGCAGGTTAAAGAATCTTCAAAATTCAAGCCAAAAATTCATTTCTTTCTTCCATTTCAAAACTTTCTTTGCTGTCATATAATGTACGTAATAACTTGGCATACGAATATTAGTCATCCATTTTCTTAAGTTCAACTTCATGTTTATCATTCATAACAACACTACTCTATAACGTTTCGCTATTTTCACCTAAGCTTCAAAATATCAAATTCAACCACCATTCTAGTCCTTACGAGTGTCTCCAAAGACGCCCCTATGTGTTCAGGACATGGGCGTTGGAGGAGCAGGAGGCGACGGTGTCAGCGTGCTGGTCGCGGCCTGGGAGAGACGTGTGGCCGCCGCCAGAGCTGGCGACATACTGCGAGGACTGAGGGCCAAGCGAGCGAGGGCCATGAGACTTGCGCATCATGCTGCGCAGTCACATGACGCGACCTGGCGGGACCAGGGTGGGTATCTACGTCTTTTAGTTAATGAAGTATTCGGACGGTATTACACGTCAAGTTTTGAAAACGAAACAGAGAATATTCACTACACTGCTGAACTTTTTTTTAAACTAATGGGGGTCCAAATGGACTGTACATCCAAGTATTTTTTTTACAATATGAAAACAAGTAAAGTAAGATACTACAATAAGATGGGTAAAAAATAATCATCTTACGGCCATCATTTCAAAAATTCCCGGTATGAATGAATGGTACAGCAATTATAATAGTGTCTGTTTTGCGTAGACAAAACTAAACTTACTTATGACAACGTAATAACAACGCGGACTTGCCCTTTCAGAGCGTAAAGCAAAAGAGGCAGAAGCAAGTATGCGAGAGATCGCCCGCGCGGCAAGAGAAGCACATCGGCGAAGTGCACATCTCGCTGCGCCACCAGACACAACACAAGGTGAATCTGCGAGCTTCTTCAAACTTTGCTCCGAGAATTAAATATGGACCATATTTACGTCACCGAGAAAAGTTTGTCAGGCTCTTCCATTAAGGCTCTTCCATTTGTTCCAACCTGAAAGAGTTTAATTCAATTTAGCGTCATGTCATGTCCATCTTTAGACACCCACTGCTGGGCATAGGTCACTCCCAAGGGGGGGTTCAGCCGTAATCGCCATGTTTGCCCGATGTATGTTGGCGATCACAGTAGGTGTTATGGCATTTAGAAGGACGCAGCTGCCCATACTCCGGTCAATATCCCACCGTTGCCTTCTACGACACCCACGGGTAGAACGGGTGGGATGGTGCTTTTCGCGGCCTTATCGCGATAAAACTAATTCGAAGCATTCAATTTGTTTACTTGTAAAATTGTAATATAGCTAGCGAACCGCCCCGGCTTCGCACTGCTAACACTAATAAATTGTAGCCTACAACCTTCCCAGATAATTCTTCTTTCTATGGGTGAACGTCATATAAAAATTCGTACAGTAGATTAAAAAAGGGGAATGATGTCGCTGGTTCAGAATTCCACCGTCTCCCCCGTCCTCTCAATTCCTAGCAAGGTACGGCTTTTTCTCAGATTTGCCTGTAAACTAATTGGATCCTCGCCTTATTTTAGCGGGCAAACCACCTAGCAGAGAAGCAGTGGTGGAGTGGTTCCAGACGCACGAAATGAAGCGAGGAGTCGGACTTGATGAGAATAATAAGCCTGTTGACTGGTTCCACGGTAAGAAACCTCATTGCAATGTTGATACCATAGTCAAGTCAAAGCAATTATTTCAATTAAACCGATATCAGGCACTTTCCAATTGTCAGTGAAGAGGAACGTTGACGTCATCTGACGCTTACGGGACTGACGTTTGAAGCCTCAGCTAAAAAAATGTTTACACAGCACAAACGTGTTGCACCAACCCTAAGTAACATGGGATAAGTGGAGGATGATGATTATAGCCCACGCGCAAGATCTACTCGCCACCGGCGAGCGGTGAGACAGGGGAGGGCGCGTTTGACAAGTTGCACCCGCGGTCGACGGCAGACTGAGTTTGTTTACCTCCCCCGTCTCACCGCTCACATACGGCGGTGACTAGCAATTGCGCGCAGACTATAAGTAAGCCATCTTTTTGTTCAGGTTTGATCAGTCGGTCGGAAGCCGAGGCAGCTCTCTCCGGCTGCGCGGCAGGCAGCTTCCTCGTGCGAGTGTCGGAGCGCGTGTGGGGCTACGCCGTGACGTACCGTGCGCCCGCGCGCTGCAAGCACTACCTGGTGGAGGCGGCGCGCGCCTACCGCCTGCTGCCCACCGGACACGTCGCGCACGACACGCTGGGTATGTCATATGCATTACTGCTGAGAGCGCGTGTGACGTCACGTACCGCCCCCCGCGCGCTGCAAGCACTACCTGGTGGAGGCGGCGCGCGCCTACCGCCTGCTGCCCACCGGACACGTCGCGCACGACACGCTGGGTATGTCATATGCATTACTGCTGAGAGCGCGTGTGACGTCACGTACCGCCCCCCGCGCGCTGCAAGCACTACCTGGTGGAGGCGGCGCGCGCCTACCGCCTGCTGCCCACCGGACACGTCGCGCACGACACGCTGGGTATGTCATATGCATTACTGCTGAGAGCGCGTGTGACGTCACGTACCGCCCCCCGCGCGCTGCAAGCACTACCCGGTGGAGGCGGCGCGCGCCTACCGCCTGCTGCCCACCGGACACGTCGCGCACGACACGCTGGGTATGTCATATGCATTACTGCTGAGAGCGCGTGTGACGTCACGTACCGCCCCCCGCGCGCTGCAAGCACTACCTGGTGGAGGCGGCGCGCGCCTACCGCCTGCTGCCCACCGGACACGTCGCGCACGACACGCTGGGTATGTCATATGCATTACTGCTGAGAGCGCGTGTGACGTCACATACCACAATCACGCTGCCATCGGTGTCCACAAACACCGCTGCTAGCACTACATACATCATCGTGTTACTCAGTAACTGGGTTGTGGAGGACAGCCAGGCAGTCACTCCATGTAAAACACTGGTATTAACTGCATCCGGTTAGACTGAAAGTCAAACCCAACACAGTTAGGAAAAGGTTACTGGGTAACACGATACCTCTTGGCAAGACTTTCTGGATTGTGACTACCCATAATTACTGCCAAAGTTCTTCGAATGACAGCCGGGACCAACGGCTTTACGTGCTTTCTGAGACACGGAGGCAACTCTGGATGAAATGGATGACCTTGTCCGATTGATTTAAACGGCTTTTACCTACCCACGAACTAGAAAAATCCATATCCATACTAATAGGTATTATAAATGCGAAAGTAACTCTGTCTGTTACGCTTTCACGATGAAACGGCTGAACCGATTTTGATGACATTTGGCATGAAGATAGATTTAACCCCGGGGAAGGACATAGGCTATTTCTTTTCCGCGACTTCGTCTGCATTCACTATAACCGACATTCACGCGGACGAAGTCGCGGGCAAAAGCTAGTCTTCCATATTCCCAAAAACTACAAATTACTATGTTTCTTTGCAGCTGATCTCATAAACTACCACAAGACTGTGCCTATCACGGAGAGTGGCGGCGAGCTCCTGGTGGCAGCGTGTCCTCCCCCACAGACACCAGACATCTTGTGCGCGCCGCCATCTTGAATATACGAGTGACGTCATGCGTCGCTTGCGCACTTCAAGCGTTCTTTGTTGTACTCACTTAGCTCATAATCTGGTAACTTTACCTTGCATTGTTGCCGTTGTTTTAGGAAAGGTAATTGAATATTTTAAAGAAGCTAGGCGCTATTGGGAAATTGTAATTTTTAAAGAGACCAAACACTTTACGTGTTTTTCTAGAAAATATTTTCTCATTAACAGGACAGTAATTTTGACTGTACATTTCCTTGTAAATATAGTGCCGAAAATGTATTTATCCTATACTCATTTTAAACAGGCGATACCTTATGTTACGTACGGCAACAGTGTGAAATATTATTACGAGTTCAATAATGTTCTAAGCAGTCAGATTTCCTCATTTTACGTAGGTACCGCGGGTTTTCGCAGGCTGAATTCTTAGTGCGTGATTCACATGTCTGTAAATATCAAGGCATATAAGCAATACATAATGTAAAGACATTCCAAAAGTGTGCATCAGTTCAGTTCAAACATATTGTTCCACTGATCAAGCTACACTGTGACGATTTAAGAGACAGCCACATTATAACTCAACGGATTCCTAAAAGCCTAAATATCTTGTGTTACGTTGAGGTAACACAAAATTGGTGCTAATTACTCGTATATTAATTAAGTTGATCTCGATAGTTCGAAAACTCTAATATTTAAAAAAGAAACATTATGCATTTCGTTAGCAGTAACTAATTAATGAACAAAATTGTAAGTTAGTTGTCGTGTAGGCTAATGTGATATTTACCAGTCCTTCAAATATAATTATAGCGCTTCAGTATTACTGCTTGGAAACGAAAATATATTGTAGCTTATGGAAACAAACTTTAAAAGGGCAACATCATGAAAGACGCAACGTATGCTGAACAATGAGTTAAGCAGACTGCCAAATACTCAATTTAGATCAAGGAACTTATACATATACAGGATGAAATTGAATTCATTAGCAAATTTTTAAGAAGTTTCTCGGCCCACGAACTTGAACAACTTTCACTATGGAGCCAACTCAAACAGCGCGAGAAAGAAACAGCTGTTCCATACATTTTTACACTATTGCACTTTTGTATGAAACAGCTTTTTTCGCGCTGTTTGAGTATAAATAACTAATTAATAAATAACACTGTAAATACCGAAGTGAAGACGCTCTCATTCTAAATACAAATAAGAAGTTGAAGAATAAGAGTTTGAACAGAGTGTTGCTTTCACTTTTATCTATAAGCTTCTTGATTTCGAAGTTGACTTACAGTAATTAGATACTACTATCTATGCCTGTGTATGTAGGTATAGCTCTTTGTGAAGAAGCACTACCGGAGAAGTACTACCACCGTACATATTTCGGGGAGGTACACCTTCGTCAGATTTCTTTTTCGTCAGAATAAATTATAGGCTCTTTTTTCTGACTAAAACGGAGTTCTCCAGATTCCGCTTTCGTCAGAATAATAACAAAATGATAAAGAGTCAAAAAGAAATAGTAAGAAGCTACATTAAGGGGAAAATAACAATTTACGAATGTCTGCAATGGTAACGAAAATTGGCACAAAGACGGTCGACGTCAGGTCGACGGAATCCCGCTGAGTGGGGCTCCTATTTCGTTTGCGTCAGAAAAAACACAGCCTATAATTTATTCTGACGAAAAAGTTTCTGACGAATGTGTACCTCCCGCCTATTCTGCCGCAACGGAGCGTTGCTGTGTTCCACTTTCAAGGTCATAGGGGGCGGTGGCCGATAACCGATAAACAAAAGACGCAGCGTTGGTAGGCCTCCCACCAGATGGACCGACGACATCGTCAAGGTCACGGGTAACCGGTGGATGCAAGCGGCAGGTTGCCGCCCGCTGTGGCCTATGTTCAACAGTGGACGTGTTTCGGCTGATGATGATGATGATGATATATTTCAACTTTATTTCTGGGATGGCAACGCAAGGCCTTTGGTACTGGTGATCACCTGGTGCGTAGTCTGTTTTTGCCAATGACAACATAAAAGTATTTGACATAAGCTGAATATATTTTCGTGTAATGTAAGTCCGGATTCTGTTAAATTAAGCCAAAGTTAACTTCAACGCAGAATCGGAGTCTTCATGATAAGCTGTTGTTATTATTTAGCAATTTTGTATGCCATTTGTATCGTTCATAGGTGACGTACATCTATGATATTATTGTACTATAGTCATTAACTGCCAACTAGAATATTATTAAAATATGAAAAATTATGCGCTGTTTTATTATTTCTAAAGTTGGAAACCTATTTGTTAAAAAAAACTAAATACTCCATTTATTTTTCACGCACTCATACACGGACTCACTGTAAAGAGAAAGAAAGAGCGCGAAGTAAGTATATGCCTGTTCATAGAAAGATCCACTGAAAGAAAGAGAAAGACGTATGGAGCGAGTATTTTATTTTATTTTATTTTATTTTTTTTGGGGACTGAGTCGCCCTCGTCCGTGGGAGTACACCCTAACTCTGAATCCCCACACGTGGTCCCTGGGTGGTGCAATTCAGGCGACAACATACTGGTGGTAGGCTTTTGCCGTGGCTAGTGACCACCCACTGGACAAAGCCGCCCCGCCAAGCGGCGTAGCCGTGTTTCGGTGTAATGTCCAGTGACGCCGTCTGAGTGGGGTGGGTCAGAGTAGTTGCTTCACTCGCTGTTGAACCGTATTTGACGCACATCTCTGTAGCTACTTCGGGTGCCTAGTCGTGGAGGGTAGCGGGATCCGAGGCACGGTGTACCGCTGGCCGACCGCAGTTAGTAGGGGGCCCGATCGGAGCTAGCCATTCTCGGGAGGCTGCCCCGCCAACTCGCGAAAAATCCCGGGATGTACCATCGTGCCGGTTGGCGACCGGACGATAGGGCCTGATGGACATCCCCGGGGGGGCTCGGGCGACCCCGCAGTCTCCAGGCTAATTACCCACTGAAGTCGTTGCGCTATGTGTGTCTGCTGGGCAGCAGCGAGAAGCCTCACTCTACTTCCACCTTTCTCACCGAAATTCACTCCAAATTATGCCAAGAAATAAGAGATATAAGGTTGTACAGCGGCTGCACTCCCTGTCATTGAAAGTGCACCTCACCAATATTCGAGGTTTGCACTCAAATATCGTGCCGGTCCACTTTCATCTTGAGACCGAAAAGCCAGCACTCTTGTTTCTGACGGAGACGCAAATCAGATGTCCGTTAGATACGGCGTACCTTTCGTACCCAGGGTACTCTCTGGAGCACAATTTTAAGGCCCGAGCCGGAGTATGCCTGTACGCCCGTGACGACATCTGTTTTCGTCGCCTCCGTAACCTGGAACATCGTAGGTTTTCTGTTCTTTGGGTTCTGGTGGACACTGATATGGAGAAAATCCTTTATGCCTGTGTCTACCGTTCGCACAGCGGAGACCAGGAGACAACCAGACTCACGGAATACCTCAGTGAGGCGTCTGATGCGGCTCAGCAGAAGTACCCACCCTACTGCCCAATTAGTGTTACTGGGGGATTTCAATGCCCATCACAAGGAGTGGTTATTCCCAAACCGGGACACTGACCATGCTGGGAGAGAGACGCAAAAGCTTGCTTTAGCGTTAAATCTCACCCAACTGGTCCAAGGGGCTACTAGGGTTCCTGATGTTGAGTCGCACACAGCCTATTGCTTGGACCTTCTGCTCACTACTGATCCAGACCTTTACTCAGTGTCGGTTTCTGCACCTCTGGGCAGCTCCGACCACTGTCTGGTGAAATCTGTTTCCGTCTACTCTCCGTTCATTCCTAGCCCAAGTGGCTACCGGCGGATGTGGCGGTACAAGTCAGCAGACTGGGATGAGATGCGCTGTTTTTTCGCGTCGTACCCTTGGCTGCCGGTCTGTTTTTCTTCTGGTGATCCCTCTACCTGAGCGGATGCCGTGACGGAAGTGTTGCGTCAAGCTATGGAGTTTTTTATCCCATATAACGACGTACCTCTGTCCGGCAAAGCTCGCCCCTGGTTTAGTTCTCAATGCAGACGCACAGAAGCGTAGAAGCATGAGGCTTACCTAGCTTGGGTTGACGCTCGTCACCGTAAATCAAGGGATTTACGCCAGAAGAAGACAGCCTTTAATAGAGCTGCCAAGTCCTGCAAGAAGGTTCTACAGAGGGCTCGTCATGACCACATTAGTCGAATAGGGAACAAACTTGTTTCGTACCCTGCGGGTAGTAAAGCTTTTTGGTCCCTAGCTAAATCGGTCGAGTCAAACTTCTGTCGCCCCTCACTGCCTCCACTGCTGAAACCTGATGGTTCTCTGGCTCACTCTGCAGTAGAGAAAGCAAACCTATTTGCTTCTCTATTTGCAGAATCTTCACATCTTGATGCAGGAGACGCGACTCCCCCGACTTTACCTGGCAACACGACCAGCCCCGGATCTACGATTTTCTCGAACCGGGGCAAAACCTTGATAGTGGCGCCCCCTCTCGTAAGATTTTTTATTAGGTATCTAATATAACTTTCATTTGTGATAACAGAAACACAGAAAAAATTGATGTGACGGGGATTCCCCTGGCAGAAAGATCACGGACACTACGCACGCTTTAAAAAAAATACTTGATCTGTTATGATGCGTTCATAAATCACTAAGTATGTGTTCAAAAACTAATTGGGCGTATGGAAATAGAAAAGTTTGTTTTTCAAACATTTGATATTAAGATTCGATTACTTGATAAAAACCTATGAGATTGTAGGAAAAGAGGCTTTATTTGTTCGATACTTCGAATTCTTGTCTCAAGGATTTGGCGCCCCCATGAAACTGCCGCCCGGGGCAAGTGCCCCGGTTTGCCCCCCCCTTAGATCCGGGGCTGAACACGACTTCAATGTCTGATACTCGCATTCGCCAAAAGGAGGTTCGTCAAGCGTTACGCAATCTTGATGTGAACAAGGCCAATGGACCAGACGGTATTCCGGCTATAGTTCTGAGGACCTGTGAACCTGAATTGCCTCCTGTACTGACACGCCTCTTTCGGCTCTCTCTCGAGACTGGATTAGTGCCGAAGTCAAGGAAGCTTGCCAACGTGCAGCCCGTGCCCAAAAAAGGTAGTCATGCTGTAAGGTTGTGAGGTTGTGTGAGCTCAATTAAACAAGTGCCTCCATTGGAATCTCATTTATTACTCCCCTTCATAATAGAGTACAATCGATTATATTGGATCTTAATATTACAATACATGTGCACACATATATAAGCCTTACACACTACACGCCCACCGGGCAAATGAAATAAAAATAATGGTTACATTTATTTTTATTTTCGTTACATGTGTTGACTAATATTAACATTCTTTAATGCATTTATGTAGACTGCATTTTGTATATTGTTTATTATTGTAATATTAAGATCCAATATAATCGATTGTACTCTATTATGAAGGGGAGTAATAAATGAGATTCCAATGGAGGCACTTGTTTAATTGAGCTCACACAACCTCACAACCTTACATGGCGACCCTGCCATCTGAGACGGGCGCCGAGTTCGGCCGCGTTATAATGTAAATAATATTATGAAGAACAATGGTGTAAGTGATTTTCTTTGGACTTTTGAGTGGATAGAATTTTGCTAAAATGTGCCGGTCAAATATTGAAAAAGAGGACGTTTTTATATCGCAAAGTGCATCGGGTGGATCAAATTCGGCTTCTATGCAGGAGTACCACGTATCAAATATAAGTATCGTGATGTTTATAATTTGCACCTTACTTGGAATAGCCGGTCTATACGCAGTGTATAAACTGTACCGAAATTGTCATCACTCATGGATAAGGAATGAAGTAATCTCACAAAACCTTTCACGCTCTTTTCGTCGACCGAACCCGGAGGCTCGTGTCTGCTACGGGTGCCGCCAGCAGCGCCAGGAGGCGCACCAGGAGGCTCGCCAGGAGGCGGGTATAAGAGGCCAGAAACCGCAGTAAGTGGCAAAAGATAATAATAAAGTCAGTGAAAGTGTAGTGAGTCGCGTTTTACGGAAGTGAAACATGAAACGGTACGGAACAAAATTTGTCAATTATCTAGATTAATGGTTTATTAGATTAATAATGTTTTTATTTTATTTTATGTATTGTCATGTAATTATATAGAATAACTTTTGTCCATGAGGATTTAACTTTTTTTTTAATTACCCTTTTTGTTGGTAATGGCAACTGACCTTAGCTTGATATATAATCAATTAAAAAATATTGAACAAAATTTGAAGAAATTAAATTATCCTAAAAGGACAGAAACTGTTCTAAAACAAAAGTTACAGGAAGCTACATTGTTAAAACATCGATTTGATGAATGTTTAGAAACCCTAACAAAACAGATTGAAAAGAAACAATTTAGTACAAGCGTTTTAAAGGAAATACAGTCATGCTGTGATTTATTTGAAAACACATTTATCCAGATAGAGACTTTTTGCACTAAAACTTACAGTTCTCAGCCTAGTGCCGAGTGTACGGTCAAAACTAGAACCGAAGTAGACAATATGGAGGCTTTTAATTATAGGACTGCCGTAGCATTACTGCCGACTATGAATGGTGATGAAAATGTCACAAAAAGTTTAATAGATACGATAGAGTTATACAGTTCGTCACTCACTGAAGAAGGCAACAAAATGCTAGTTAAATTCGTATTAAAAACCAGACTAAGCGAGAGCGCTAAATTACGATTGACAAACGATTACGACAGTTGTGAGTCGCTAATTATTGAAATGCGTCAACACCTTCTTACAAAGAAGTCTAGTACGGCAATACACAAGGAGTTGACACAAATTAATCAAAACGGTTCTACAGTAGAAAAATTTGGTTCCAAGGTCGAGCAGCTTTTTGTAGATTTGACGGTCGCGCAAGCCGCTGAGGACCAAGCTGCTTATAAAATATTACGCCCTCAAAATGAGAAGATTGCCATTAGAAGTTTTATTGATGGTTTACGAAACCGCGACATCCGCACTATTTTAGCAGCGCGTAATTACGACACTTTGAAAGATACAATAAGAGCAGCTAAGGATGAGGAATTGTCATGCAGTCGGCAAAGGTCAGAAGGTTCAGTGTATTTCGGTTACCAAGGAAGTTCATTCAATAACCGCGGATATAGTTACAGTAACAACAGACGTCCAAACCGATCGAACAATAATCGATTTGTACAGAGAGGAAATAGTAGAGGTTTTTCTCATAATTACAGGCAAAATCAAACAACACAGCAGCAGTTTAGCAATAATCGTGGTCACATGCGGGGTTCATCTCGAGGTAGGCCTAGACGAATTTTCACGCGTAGTGGTAATGTACATACAATAGAAAATGGCATAAACAACATCAATTTAACTGATCAAAATCAAACGCCACAAACTGCAGAAAGACACATTTCTGAACCATTGCAGTTTTTTCGATTATCATTTTATATTTGCTTGTAACAATAACAGCACGGTGGAATTCTTAATACAAGGTGCCAAATATGGATTGCTTATAGATACTGGAGCATCATTATCGGTATTGAAATACGAAACTGTGGCACGCTGGAATATTCCAATCCAAACAGAATACATTTACATAAATGGCATAGGAGGCAAAGTGCTAACTTCAGGCTATGTTTATGTTACAATGATCGTAAATGGGCAGGAATTCGTACACAAATTTTACATTATGCGCACTATACCTGGTCTACAACATGGTATAATCGGCAGAGATTTTATGAGCAAATATAACGCTATTTTAAATTATGAAAATAATACGATAACTTTAAAAAAAAATGACAACACTTTGACACTGCCAATGATCAATAGTTCACTAAATAAAAACTGTTTTTTAAGTATTCCACCGAGATGTGAGAAAATATTTAAGTTAGACAGTAGTTTTAACGAAGACTGCGTAATTTTACCAGATCAATTATGCGACGGAGTATTTATAGCCGGGAGTATTTGTAAACCAAATAATGGACAAATTAATATACAAATATTAAATACTCGCGAAACGCAAGTAGACATTAATTATTTTAGACCGGAAATACATTTATTATCAGACTATGACATCTGTAATTTTGGACTTGATAATAAAATTGATGGAGAGAGAGTACGCACTATGTTTTCTCTATTAAAATTAGATCATCTAAACAAAGAAGAAAGGTCAACAATCGAAAACATATGCGCCAAATTTTCAGATGTTTTTCATATGCCAGATGATAAATTAAGTACCACTAACCTTTACGAACAAGGTATACAGTTAAGACCAAATGCTGATCCAGTTTACACTAGACAGTACAGGTTGCCCTTTTCACAGCGTAAGGAAATCGAAACGCAAGTTAAGAAAATGCTTTCTGAAAATATCATTGAACCCGCTAAAAGTGAGTGGTCAAGCCCTATTTTGTTGGTACCCAAAAAATCAGACGACACTTCTAAAAAATGGAGACTTGTTATTGACTTTCGTAAATTAAATACTAGAATTGCAAACGATAAATTTCCACTTCCGAATATAACCGATATTTTAGATTCCTTATCAGGTTCCATGTATTTTTCACAGTTAGACTTGTCACAAGCATATTACCAGGCAAAATTAAAACCAGAAAGCAGGAAGTATACAGCATTCAGCACACCTTCAGGCCAATATCAAATGACCCGGTTACCTATGGGATTAAAGATTAGCCCAAGTGCATTTTCCCGTCTAATGACAATTGCCATGTCTGGACTTACATACGATAAATTATTTGTCTATTTGGATAATTTGATTTGTTTTGGACGTAACTTGGAAGTACATAATAAAAATCTTATAGATATTTTAAATAGATTACGCAAAGTTAAGCTGAAACTTAATCCAATGAAGTGTGATTTCTTAAGAAAAGAAATGCAGTTGTTAGGACATGTTGTTACATCGGAAGGAATTAAACCGGATTTAGAAAAAGTAAACATAGTAAAAAGTTATCCCGTGCCGAAAAATGCAGACGAAACAAAAAGATTCATAGCGTTCGTCAACTTTTATAGAAAGTTTATACCAGATTTTGCCGCAATATCTTTACCGCTTAATAGACTGTGTCGGAAAAATGTTAACTTTGAATGGTCGCATGAGTGTCAGAAATCCTTCGAATTCCTAAAAAAGTCATTAATATCACCACCAGTATTACAATATCCCAACTTCGACGAAAACAATACTTTCATTTTACAGACGGATGCGTCCGGTTATGCAATCGGGTCCGTGCTATGCAATGGTGATAACAGACCAATTGCTTATGCAAGTCGTGGTCTTAATAAAGCAGAAATCAGGTACCCCACGACAGAAAAAGAGTTACTCGCTATCGTATGGTCAATAAAATATTTCCGACCATATCTTTACAGTAGAAAATTAGTAATTAAAACCGACCACAAACCATTAGTTTACTTATTCAATCAAACAAATCCATCTAGTCGTTTGACTAAATTCCGGTTAATGATAGAGGAATATGATTACATAATAGAATATGTTCGAGGTGCTGACAACGCAGCCGCAGATGCCTTGTCACGTGTCCGAATAACAAGCGATGAATTGAAGGAAATTAATCAGCACGTAGTGTCTGTATTAACCAGAGGTCAGAGAAAGCGTATGTGTGAAAGGAGTGCACAAGGGGTGAGTGACAGCCCTATGGTTGTTAAGCAATCTACAAACGACTGGTCTGATCACCCAAGAGTTATGGAGTTGCTTAAAAAACCAAAGGATTGCATTGAGTTAAGGTTTGAGGATAAGAAAGACTGGACAACCCAATCAAATACATTATTTAATTACGATGCAACAAACTGCATACTAAGAGTAAAACCATCTTACCGATTACAATGCGCACGAGATGCCTTTGTACGGGAGTTGGCTAATTACTGTAGTCTAATGAAACTTGATAATGTGCACATAGTACAAAATATTGAAAACAGTGAGATAATTAGAGATTTAATTAAAAGTATAAATAGTACACCTAGTTGGTCCGGACCACGTTTATTTATTATAAAAGGTGTAAAAGTCATAAATGACAACGATACGAAACGTATAATTTTAAATGACTACCACTTATTACCGAGTAGTGGCCACGCCGGTATACGAAGAATGATTAATAATATAAAACGTCGTTATTTTTGGCCAAAATTAGAAACTGACGTCACGGAGTTTGTAAATCGTTGCGATAAATGCCAACGACAGAAACATTTCAGGCACATAAAACAGCCAATGGTCCTGACTGATACAGGTCATTCGGCGTTTGATAGAGTATTTTTAGATCTAGTTGGGCCCTTAAGTAAGGATAGTGATAATTATATGTATGTACTCACACTACAGTGTGATCTTAGTAAGTATGTAGAAGCTTATCCGCTTAGGAATAAGGATACAATTTCAGTGGCAACGGCTTTCATTAGTAACTTCGTATTACGTTACGGCATTCCGAGAAATATTATATCAGATCGCGGAACGGAGTTTGTTTCGAAAGTAATGAATGAAGTATGTACATTACTAAAAATAAATCAACAAACATCAACTGCATATCATCACCAATCAATAGGAGGCTTAGAAAATACACACAAAAATTTACTATCATACCTTCGCATACAAACAGAAAACCAACCCCAAAATTGGAGTTCATGGCTTCCATATTGGTGCTTTGCTTTCAATACGACCATACATACAGAAACTCAATACACACCATACGAACTCGTATTTGGAAAACTGTGCAATTTACCTAGCAATTTAACTTCAGATATTGAACCGCTATATAACTATGATGATTATCCAAAACAACTCAAATATAGACTTCAAAAATCACAGTATGACGCAAGACAAAACTTAATTAGTAGTAAACAGGTCAGAAAAAGTAAATATGATTTGTATACCAACCCTGTTACGTACAGTACTGGTGACGTGATACTACTTAAGAATGAACAAAGTGTAAACAAATTTGATCCGCTCTATATAGGACCGTACAAAGTAATAGAAGATTGTAATCCTAATTTAAAAATATTGTATAAAGGTAAAGAAGTCATAGTACATAAAAATAGAACCAGACCATATATTACATGATTTATTTTTTATTTTTAAGGTACACCGTTCACTTGTATGTAACTTTATTAAGTTGTGAGCTGTTTCGTTATAATGATGAATTTATGTGTAACCCAATACTATAATAAAGTGTTTCTTTTTATTGTAACATTTTAATTTACAATAATAAACAATATACAAAATGCAGTCTACATAAATGCATTAAAGAATGTTAATATTAGTCAACACATGTAACGAAAATAAAAATAAATGTAACCATTATTTTTATTTCATTTGCCCGGTGGGCGTGTAGTGTGTAAGGCTTATATATGTGTGCACATGTATTGTAATATTAAGATCCAATATAATCGATTGTACTCTATTATGAAGGGGAGTAATAAATGAGATTCCAATGGAGGCACTTGTTTAATTGAGCTCACACAACCTCCTACCAACTATAGGCCCATCTCGGTCACGTCCATTATCTGCAAGACAATGGAACGTGTCCTCAATAACAGGCTCCTGGCGTACCTTAGCGGCGTAAGCTAACGACCTCCTCAGTGATCGTCAATATGGCTTTCGCCGAAAACGGTCCACTGTGGATCTTCTCGCGTACGCCTCTCATATCTTTAGTGAGGCCATCGAGAAATATGGGGAAGCACTTGCCGTCTCCCTGGACATCTCGAAGGCCTTTGATAGGGTATGGCATGATGGCCTTATTAGCAAGCTTCCAGCATATGGCTTACCCGCTGGTTTCTGTGCATGGATATCGGATTTCCTGAGTGATCGATCAATTCGCGTAGTCATTGATGGCTGCTCGTCAGATCAAATGGCAATAAATGCCGGGGTTCCTCAGGGCTCAGTACTCTCTGCAACCCTTTTTTTGCTGCATATCAACGATCTGCTGAAACCCGGTACCTTTGGGTACGCAGATGACAGCACGGTTGTAGAGAGTTATACATCCAGCGCACGTGCCAGTGCGGTTGAAATCCAGTCTTCTAGAGAGTCCATGGTCGAGCGCTTGAACTTGTCCCTCAAGGCAGTCTCCGATTGGGGCGATGCCAATCTGGTCAGGTTCAATGCAGCTAAGACCCAGGCGTGTCTTTTCTCTGCCAAGAAGAGGCCTTTCCATCTGGCCCCTACTTTCCGACATGTATCCGTTCCAATCACTGACCAGTTTGAGCTTCTTGGCGTTACTTTGACGTCAAATCTTAACTTTGGGTTATTTATTGAATCCAAGGCCAAGCTAGCTGCCAAAAAGCTGGGAGTCCTCGCAAAGGTGCGAAAGTACTTCACATCGGAACAGCTGCTCAACTTATACCAAGCACAAGTTCGATCGTGCATGGAGTACTGTTCGCACCTTTGGGATGGATCGGCAAAATACCAACTGGAGGCATTGGAAGTCATCGATAGACGTGCCAAGAGGCTCATAAACAACGACTCCCTGGTTAGGGCTAAGCTCCAGAGCCTTGAACATCGCCGCACCGTTGCTAGCCTTTCGGTCTTTTATCGGGTACATTTCGGAGAGTGTGCTTTGGAATTGCACAATTTAATTCCCCCATCCCCGTTCCATCATCGGACGAGCAGGGATACGGCGAAGCGTCACCGCTATATGGTTGAAGTTCCACACGCACATTTATTGTGCGAACTGCCAGACTGTGGAATTCCCTGCCCGCCTCTCTGTTCCCTGATAAGTATAATCTGGGTATCTTTAAGGCACGAGTGAACCGGTTCATCTTAGGCAAGCGTGTTCCAACTTAGGCCGCATTATCACTTACGATCAGGTGAATTGCGGTCAACGCAAGCCTATTTAATAGTAAAAAAAATAAAACATAATAATAATAACGCAAAAATCTTACGTGGCGTTACATTTGGTCGCGCCATTATTATCATAGTTAATCTTTTCCTACTAAAAGAATTAATAGAATAACGGCGGCAGGTTTTGTCAGATTCGTATTAGGATAACAATTCGAATCATATTGCAGGATGTGGAAGTCCTTCCACGAACATTTCAAGACCTAAATTTGCCAAATCGGTCTTAAGCCGTTCTCGAGTTTTAGCGAGACTAACGAACAACGATTCTTTTTTATTATATATACTTACTAGCTGACCCGACAGCGTTGTCCTGTCAATCGATTGTTTAATCTTACCATATAAAACTTTCCTGGACTTCCACAAATATTTCAAGACCAAAATTAGCCAAATCGGTCTAGGTAGCCGAGTTTTAGTGAGAACGCGAACTTATTGAAATTGTGTACTTGCGTGGGTAATTTAAATTTAAATTTAAATTAAACATTTTTTTCAGACAGTCCATTCAACTTTTCCGCAATGAAAACAAAAGATATAATAAAGTGTTTATTAATATAGCGTGTAATAAAATGTAACACTATACATATTTACAAACAATGTTCTCTATCACCGCTCCTCGTAGCGGTAAAACTCGTCAAAATAACAAAATTCTATTCTCTAAAAATCCCTTTTGGCATGTCTGTTTGCGACACTACGAACCTTTTCAACCATGTTCACATAATAAATATTAATCAAATAATTTATAAATTAATTAACAGAATTGATAATCTCATCTAATATACTATTAGCATGTTATTTCTAAGTTTTAAATCGATAGCGAAAATGTATATACAATTCTAAATTTTAAATCGATAAAACATTCCACCAGTCGAAAATCGGTGGTTTATCGATTCAACGATTACAAAATTATTTTCGCTCTCCTCTCTTACTTGGTTATGATCTGAACTTTACGGTTAACAACAAACCGGTAAAATTCTCCCACAATTGATTTAATAACCCATTCAGTTAAATAAACAAAGTGAAAGTTCGATCGATAAACCGTAATTTCGTTACCGATTATTAATATCGATATTAATTAATTTAAAAAATTAAAAAGTTAATAGAAGGTAATTAACTATTAATTAATTAAAATAACATTAAACAATATATTTGTTATAAAGGTATGTAACGTGAATGCACGATAACAGCAGTCTTTATGTTAGCGGTGGTGACGACAGTCCCCTGGTGGTTACCGGCGGCTGTGCCACCAGTAGCCGGGGTACAGTCACATGTACGGCAGGTTGGTCGGCGTCCTACTGGAGATGTCCACGCCGCTACGCTGTACACGAAAAGTTATTTGAGAAACCAGCAATATTGTAATAACTGTAAGTCGATTCTGTAAAATTCAAACAACAACTCGCGTCTCAAATCGCTATTCACTCTCAATTCGCATAAGGTTCAAAATGACTTTGATATATTTGACACTTTGAATCGGGTTCAGGTGTGAAGTGAGCGTCGAAGTGACGGGGAAATTACCTTACAGAATGCCACTTCTTACGTCATCTCATAGTTTATCTGTCAAAATCTCCCTGTCAATTTAGTTCAACTCGCTGACACGATCGCAAGGGTGGCGCTAGTATGAATTCGAATTATCAACCGAGTTTTAAGAATGCCAATCAAGAAATTCACAGCGGATTCAGATTCGAAGTTTAGAATGAGTTCTTACAGAATCACACCCCTGGTGTCTGGCAGATCTAGGATAAACCTACCAGATTTTTGCAACAATAGTTCTGTCAAAACTAGTGTCAACGTCCTTTTCTTTAGGGATTTTGCACACGCCGACAACGCATGTTTTAGGAATGAGCTTCGTTAATTTATTAAAATAATAAAGATATACCTACTAACCCAGATTAGCAAACAAAAGGCAGATAGACCGTGTGGAAAACTGCGAGTGAAGTCACATAAGCAAATACAAATCTAATAACGAATACCTACAGTCTCGTGATTGTATTCGCTTTTGAATTTTTATTTGTATTAGTATTTGTTTTTTTAACCGATTTGAAAAAGGAGGAGGTTCTCAATTCGGTTGTTTTTTTTATGTCTGTACTTCGATTACTCTGAGATTTATGATCCGATTTACGTGATTCTTCTTTAGTTTGATGCGGAATAGTTGCCATTTGGTCCCATAAAAATTTAACATTGTTTGGCCCAGTAGTTTTCATTTTATGATTTTTTATTTTATTTTTTACATTTTTATTTTTATGTTTGACCACGCATAACTTTTTTCAGTGTTGTCCGATTTCGATGATTCCTTTTTTAATTGATAGTGTACACCTCAAATTTGGTTCCATATAAATTTCAAGAAAATATTCCACCCTTAAGGGTTGTAAATTAAGGGATGACAGTCTTTTTTTGGTGTCGCCGTTTCGTAATTCATTTCTATGATGACTAAAAAGCGAAAAAAAAAAAAATTAACAAGAGAATCTACCGCCTTCAAAAAGTAAAAAATAACTTTTAATTCGCAAGTCGGCGGCAATACAAAACAACAAGCAAAACCAAAGCCGCCGACTAGCGAATTGAAAGTTATTTTTTACTTTTAGAAGGCGATTGTTTTTGTTAATTTTTTTTTTAACAATGCTTGCTTGAGCTTACTTAACAATAATAAAAGCACAGTGGGACAATAAAAGGCTGTTATTATTATTATTATTAGGTAGGCATATCTCTATTATTTAACAAAATTAACACGCGTCATCGGCGCTTTATAAATACGTCGTGTGTAATGGCTCTAACCCCTAAGCCGTCTGTTACTGACAGACAGCTATGTAGATACCCGGTTTTTTGATCGAAATATTAATGTGGCAAGGTAGATGATACCACCATCAATTGACATACTTGAGCTGAAATAGATTTTATATGGCAATTAATACGTATGACGTCACTTGTAGGTTGTCATTTGACAACTCAATTGACAATTTATTAATTTAAAAGCAACAAAAAAAAAATAGCTCACCTTTAATCGAGAAACCGGGAGAGATGTGACAATTCTCTATTTTTAGTTAAATTTGTGAACAAGGGAATCGACTATAGAAGTAGTCAAAGCTTACTAGTAGTAAGTAGTAAGAAGTAGTAAAAGTACTAAGTAGTCAGGATATCCATAGTCAATGGTGCTGCCATTGACCATGGAAATAACCAAAGCTATTAAAGTGGTACAATAAGCAAATAATATTGCATTCATTTTAGCTCGAGAAACCGGAAGAGAGGTATCAATTCTCTATTTTTAGATCAGGTCTTTTTAATGGGACAAGCCCGCCACACTATTCCCTATACACTGTAACTCCTGTAAGCCAGAATCAACAGTGGCGACCACCAGAAAAGCGCCAGAGCATCAGCAGAGTGTCTTGGATCCCGCAACGAAATTAATCAGAAAAGAACAGCGGAGGAGTAAGAAAAACATATTTTCCACTTCCCTCCAAATCAAGCAGGAGACAGAACAGAACTAGGCCAATAGGCACAAAGGGACGTTTACAACTGGGAAAAACCCAGTTGCTAAGCGTGGTGCTTAGCAACTGGGATTATAATTGACATAATTAATGGGCCCTAAAAAGGCTTTAGATTAGTTTGTGAAAACAAGGGAATCGGCGCCATTGACTATGGAACTAGTCAAAGCTTGTATAGTATTATTGCATTTATTTTTGCTCGAGAAACCGGTAGAGAGATGTCAATTCCCCATTTTTAGTTTAGTTTGTAACAAAGGAAGGGGCAGCGGGGTAGTTATGGAGTATAAGTTCACACTTACGACATCTTCCCAGTTGTCGTACGCCTTCGTCACAGAATGGTGAATGGTGAGCGGCTTCTTCACCTTCTTCACTGGACTGTTGCCAGCTGAAAAAATATTTTATTTTTTTAGAAACTAGCACTTATAAGATTTTAAAGGTTCCTAGGAACCCTCATCATCATCATCGTTTTAGCCGAAAGACGTCCACTGCTGGACATAGGCCTCCCCCAAGTCTCGGTAAGACATGGATGGTCACCCATCCACTGACCGACCGCGGTAAGCGTAGCTTATCCATGACGGATCGATCGGTACAGTTTTTACTTTTAGCCACGAACCCCCTAATAAATGATATGGACTTTTTCTAAGAATACATTATGGATGTGTAAATGATGTCTGAAATAAATGATTATTTATCATGTCAACCTTTAGACACCTACTGCTGGACATAGGTCTCCCCCAAGGGAAGATTCAGCCGTAATCGCCATGCTTGGCCGATGCATGTTGGCGATCGCAGTAGGTGTTATGGTACTCAGAAGGACGCTGCTGCCCGTCCTCTGGTCAATATCCCTCTGTCGCCTTCCGACAACCACGGGTAGAAATGGGGTGGTGTTATTTGCAGCCGGCACCGCACGGCTTAAGTGATTATTGTATTACTAGCGACCCGACCCGGCTTCGCATGGGCCTATAGACTTCCTCGATAAATGTACTATCCAACACAAAACCAGTAGATCCTGAGATTAGCGCGTTCAACCAAACAAACAAACAAACAAACTCTTCACCTTTATAAAATTAGTAAAGAAGTATAAATATAGATTTATACTATGAATCTGCGACTTTGACTAAATCCGCGATAACCGACCTTCACGAGGACGTAGCTGTGGGCGAAAGCTAGTAAATGAAATAAAACTAGATGGTTGTCTACCACAGACGTCGGTACACCTACCTCTGGTCCCGCCTGTCCGCTGCTTGCCCCCCGGCACGTAGGGCAGCAGCAGCTCCGGCGCAGTCTTCTTGTTGTTGTTCTTGGTGGCCGCGCGACCGCGGAGTAGGTCCTCGTCCATCACCAACTTATTGCTCACTCTGCATAACATGAGAACTCAGAGTCAACAACTTACAACAGGTATTCTTTCAAATTTAAAGGAATTTTGAACAGCAGCGAACTGCTAAATAGGCTGCAAATTAACGCGCCATCTCACATACCACGGATAAGTAGCTACAACTAGGTCACATTAACTTGACGCTTGGCGTTGATGACGTCATTTTGGTTCTCATGTACGGTGTGACAAAAAAGCATCAACAATTCATAATCTGCCTAGCCTTTTCCCAACTATATTGGGGTTGGCTTCCAGTCTAACCGGATGCAGCTGAATACCAGTGTTTTACATGGAGCGACTGCCTATCGGACCTCCACAACTCAGTTACTGGGTAACACGATACCCCTTGGTAAGACTGGTTGTCAGACTTTCTGGCTTCCCATACGACTGCCAAAGATCTGGTCCCGGCTGTCGCTTTACGTGCTTTCCGAGGCACGGAAGGAACTCGGTAAGAAAGAGATGGTCACCCATCCACAGACCGACCGCGGCAAGCGTAGCCGCGGTAAAAAACATCAACAATTAAACTACCGATTTGATTTTGGGACATGGATTTTATTAGCCAATCTTGCAATACGTACGTATATTATTATCTAAATCTATACTGGAATGCGGGGGGAAGCGGGCGGGGCCTCGCATTCCAGAGATGCGTCAAGTTAATGTGACCGCGTAGTATATTCTTTTCCACATCCCGGGAGCCAAAATAAATCAAGGACACTTCGCCGGCTGTAGGAAACACAATGACCTCTAGAAGAGATCTAGCTTGGACATTACTTTTTCGACTTGGGAGTAAAAAGCTATTGAAAATGATATTGTGCTATTCACAAAAATGATAAAAGATGTATTTCTCTATTTCTAATTATTAATTTGTAATTGTCACTGTCGACTTGCACTAATTCTAACTTGGTCTCAAAATAACTTTATTTAGGTATTTTGGTACCTATCAGCGTGGTATGTATATGAATGGGAAAAAACCAAGTTAGCTAAAAGCAAGTATGCATTTAATTTGTTATGCGATCTCGGAAACCCGGATTTTTTTTCTGTTTCCGAATCCATTATTTTTCGAAGTCATATCCATACTTTGTTAGCGAAAAATGAGGAGGAGCTCGTGGCTAAGTTAAAGCCGTACAGATCGATCGGTCAAAGATTAAGCTACGCTAGCCGCGGTCAGTCTGTGGATGGGTGACCATCCCTTTCATATCGAGTTCCCTCCGTGCCTCGGAAAGCACGTAAAGTCGTTGGTCCCAGCTGTCATTTGTAGGTCTTTGGCAGTCGTTATGGGTAGTCAGACGCCAGAAAGTCTGAAAACCAGTCTTATCAAGGGGTATCGTGTTACCCAGTAACTGGGTTGTGGAGGTCCGATAGGCAGTCGCTCCATGTAAAACACTGGTATTCAGCTGCATCCGGTTAGACTGGAAGCCGACCCCAATAAAGTTGGGAAAAGGCTAGGTAGATGATGATGTTAGCGAAAAATGCATCAGAATCCGATCTCCAATGATAACATGATAATTTAAGTAAAATTCGACTTACTTTTTAATATATGGCGTCCTGGGATACGTGTTCACTGGTACTGGGAACGTCTGAAACATAGCTTAGGTATGTCAAAATATGCTCTTTGCTGATATAATTATCTTTTATAAAAAAAAACTGGCAAAGTGCGAGTCGGACTCGCGCACGAAGGTTAAAAACAAAACTATAAAAAAAAAAAAATGTATGATAGTCTGTAAGGTATATATGTTATGGGTCTTTTGTTACCCGAAATAAATGATATTATTATTATTGTCTATAGGTACAACATTAGACACTACATTAAAACATTTAGTTTGTTGTATGGGAGCCCCCCTTAAATATTTATCTTATTCTGTTTTTAGTACCTATTTGATGTCATAGCGGCAACAAAAATACATCATCTGTGAAAATTTCAACTGTCGAGCTATCACGGTTCATGAGATACAGCCTGATGACAGACAGTCAGACTCACAGAGGTTCCGTTTTTACGGAACCCTAAAAACTCACAGTAGTTTAAAGATGCACTTGAAAATAAAAACACAAGCGCCTTTAGCGTTGTGCGGAGTCCAGGGGTATGGTGTCGATATGGAGGAAAAGTAATTGTTATGACGTGGCCGCGACACCATAATAACCTGGGAATCGCTGTGTTTTATGTTAAGTTTAGAATTCCAAATTAGTAGTGAAGTGTGTGAAGTTAGAGGTTTATTTCTCTTGATCCCGTCTCTCAATTCTGCGCCTACAGTACCTACATAGGGATCCTACGTTAGAAGATTGGTATATGAACTCCCGACCGAATTTCGGTTGCGGTAGAGAGAGAGAAAGAGATATGAGAAAGAGAAGGGAAAGAGAGAGAGAGCGCGAAGAGAGAGAGAGAGAGAAATAAAGAGATGTTATAGTAATCAAGTGTGCTCTAACGACTGGGGAGATATCAGGAGCAGAGCAAACGGCTTTACATGTTTTCTGAGGCAAGGGGTGTCGTATATCCAATTTCTAAACTCAAAGTTGCTTCTGTTAAATGTATCAAACCCAGGGCAATCAACCAACACGGCAGTCAAACCAATCCTTCACCATAACATAGACGGATCAAGGTACAGACGCCAGCTTGCACATCAAGTCTTACAAATTAGTAGTAAAATTTTCCCAATTGAATATGAACCTTAAAGTTTTGTAATAAAGTTTAAAGTTTTATGTTTCAAAGAAATTTTACAAATTTTTGCAGTTTGATGTGCTCATGGTATAATATTATTATACCATGGATGTGCTGGCCTCTGTACATGACTTAATTTAAGCAAGTTTAAGCGCAAACTCTTTGATTTACTACTTAGTAAATGCTATTACTCAACAAACGAGTTCCTGAGTGATAAATCATTATAAATATTATTAAAATTTTAGTTTTAAGAAAATATTTGTACACCATAAATGGTAGAATGTATGAGACCATGACAATCACAACACCTTATTGTACTGGGTCATTCTTTTGGACAGGTTTTTCAAGCGGCTTTACTTAAAAATAATAGAAATCGAAAAGTTAGCAACCCACTTTTTTTTTCGCGCAAACCTTAGATCCTCTCCTAACTGGGATACTGATTATTATTCAATTATCTTTATAATTAAATATCATTAAAAAATAAAATACCCCCATTCTTTGATTTTCGTGGTGTGTCCCAAGCCCCGATCTGGTCACTTAGTAAATTATATATTTTAGTGTTATTTTCAAAAAAATAACACTAGGTCCTAAGAAGTTTACACTGCTGTGAAAAATTAGACCAAAATTCTAAAAGAACTACATTTCCTAAAAAAAAATTAAATGTAACTGTCCCGAGGTAACTGCTGATTTGCGTGGATTATTATAATTTCACTAGCACATCTCTAAATTCGCGGCCCGATGATGCCTCATCATAATTAAAGTTACGACTAGTCGCGCTCCGACGGCCGGGCAGAGTTTTTGAGCGATGGTGCGTCGAGTTTTCAAAAAATAGATGGTAAGAACTTCGTTGCGTGGGTTTGGTTTCTCAAAACTTTGATTTGCGTGGTACAATTATATCCGGTGTCTGTGGATTTATTTATATAATAAAATATTGTAGCGAACAAATATATGGTAACGTAACTTATAATCAAAACACAGTTTATTTGCTTAAAAGGTTTTTGTATATTTTTAGCATAAAGGATTTATTTTGATTTCCGTGGTCATGATTTGCGTGGTTTACGTGGTAGTTTTGACCAACGCAGATCAATTTTTGACCATGCAAATGAAATAAGTTTGAGTTTTGTACTACTTAGTTATGAATGAAAATATTTTTTATTACTTTAGTTAAATGTAAATTAGTTTAAATCAAACTTAAAATGTCACATTCGATGAGTTTCTTACTTTATAAGTACCTAATAATATTAAGAATAGAACAATAGAAATAGATAACTGGCAGAGAAAGTCATATGCCATTAAGTTCGCGTTTGTATATTAATCGTGCATAAATACATAAATAAAACAAATGAAAATAGCGTAAGATTAGCTACCTATTTAGTTTAAAACAATTATAAGGGATATTAACATTTTAGACCAAAAATGCCATTAACAAGAGACGAAAAATTAGAGGGAAAGAAGTTATCCGAAAGAAGAAGAAGAGAGAGAATTAAACATGAAGAGTTCAAGGCCAAAAACCGGGCGAGATATAATAATAAAATAACTTCTTTTCAATATGAAGTAACAATAAGTAACTAATTTGAGAAAGTTAAATTAAAATTTTCATTTTCGTGGGGTGTTTTGTGATTTCCGTGGCCTCCATTTTTTTAAGCTCGATTATCTCTGTAAGTATATCGCTCTCTGAGGTGCCTTTTCTATTAAAAATATTTATTTTACGTATATTTTATGAATCTGATAGGATACCAATTTAAAAAAAAAATTGGATTTGAAAATTGCCACGAAAATCACCAAAGAATGCCTTGCTCGAAGAACCACTATATTCTTACAAATAAACTGTTCTTTCTTAGTGTCAAGTTAGGTCACTCAGATAAGTAGGTAATAAGTTCAAGTATTCAATAACTATATGTATCTTACTTGGAAAGTATCATTGATGGCTCTTGCGAGAGACCGCGGCTGCGTCGGCGCCGGCGTCTGCCGCGACGCTGGCGGTAGCGCCGTCACACTGTGTGGGGTCGGGTGCTGTAAGCATACATAACATTTTAAACAGACTTCAAAAAAAAAAGGAGGTTCTCAGTTCGACCCGTATGTTTGTATGTGTGTATGTTTGTATGTATGTATGTTTGTCCGCGATTATCTCCCGTTTGGCTGAACCGATTTTGATGCGGTTTTCAGAAAAGTGTTTGATACATTCTGGAAAAGGTTTTAGAATACAACAAATAGAAATTTAATCAGCGCTTTTTGAAAAGAACAACAAAAACCGAGAAGACCTTTTCGTTTCTTCCATCTTTCCATCTTTGGAGGACTTTCAATCTCTGTTTGAACTGTATTGCCGTTTCTTAGTAGATTTGGATGATAAGGAAGCACTAGAAAGTGGAAAATAAAAACTTTTTTGCAAAAAGAGAACCCCCTTCAAAAACTACAAACTGATAAATAACTTTGTCAAGTCGGTGGCTTTGTTCTGTTTGTTGTTTTGTATTGTCACCGACTTCCGAAACTAAAGTCATGTGTGTTCTGTGCTAAAGTTACTTATCAGTTTTGTTTTTGAAGGCGGTTCTCTTTTTTTCAAAAAAGAGTTTTTATTTCTCCTTGACATGACCAGAAACAGAAAAAAGTAGGAATGAAACACGTTGCAGGTAACTAAAATACACTGTGGCAACGGCAGCCCACCTCATGTTTCCAATGACTACTAATCATTCAAAAAATGAATATATTTATTAAGGAAATTTGAATAATATTAAAAATATAAAAATATTGTTTATAGCGTGCGGCAGAGTGTACATAAAATCATGGCAACCCGGTTACCCGGCCGCCCGTAAGAGGGCACCTCGCGCAGGTTCCATAAAATTTAGAGAGTGTAGTTAGTGTGTAAGTCAGTACTCTATGGTGTAAGTTAGAGCTACCTACGAATGTGTGCGCGCGAACTTTAAGGTTTAGATAAGTAGTGACCAGTGGCGGGACCTTCATAGAAGCCGAAAAGCCGGGTTTGCAGTAATCAGCATAACATGAGCTAATCAATGACTGAAAGCCAGGGTTGTACTAATTAGTTTAACATGAGGTAATCAATAACAGACTGAAAGCCGGGCTTGTACTAATCAGCATAACATGAGCTAATCAATAACTGACCAACTTGCTGTTTTTTTCTTAATTGTAAAATGTCTATCGAGCTTGTTTTAACCTGGACCCCTAGGCACGCCACTGAGTAGTGACTTGTGATCTGACAAATATCTAGAGTAACTCCACAGCACCAGCGTTTTACTACACCCGTTCCCCGGTTACGGATTCCATGAGAATGACGCGCAACGTAAAGTTAAAGCATTTATTTCAATTAAACCATTTACAGGCACTTTTGAATTGTCAAAGAGTCGGTCAGTTAGTCAGAAAGTTGAAGCTAGTCGCTCGTTCCAAAACGTAGGACTCTATGGAGAAGAACGAGCAAGAAACTCCACGGACACACTTTTAAATCAAGTTTTTACAAAATACTGGTTACATTAAACAATGCAGGTAAAGAGCAATACAAAACATAAAAAAAAAGAATGGCAGTTAAGAGTTGACCAATCTCTACTGACAGCACCCGTTCACGAACATGACGCGTAGACCTACCTCTGTGGTGTCGTGTGTCGGATGAGGGTCGGTGCGCGCTGTGCGTATTGGCTGCGTCTTCTTGTCCATCATACTTGTCTCCATTTGTACTTCAGAATCTAGAAATAATAGATAAGTAGGTAAATGACATGTAATTACGAGTATTAGGCCCACAAGTGACGCATTTTGTAATTCAACCTCGTGTTAGTAACTAATCGTGATAAAGTTTGGAAAAAGTTTAGTAATGGCACTTGAAATACGTATTCATAAAAACTTAAAAAAAAATCCCGTGGTTTTCACTGATATGTCCTTGTAGAAAAACATGGTCGGTTTAATTATCCGTCACAAATTAACAGTCACACTATAAATATAGTTTTTAGGGTTCCTCCGTCTTGCTATCTGTCACCAGGCTGTATCTCGTGAACAGTTGAAATTTTCACAGATGTATTTCTATTGCTGCTATAATAACAAATAGTTACTAAAAACAGAATAAAATAAATAGTTAAGGGGGGGCTCCCATGCAACAAAGGTGGTATTTCGCCGTTTTTATGCTCGATATTAAAAAAATGTTCTAATATAGTGCCTAACGTTGTATAAGACAATGGTACGGATTCCTTCGTGCGCGAGTCCGACTCGCACTTGGCCAGTTTTTTTTAATTGCAAGTTTGATTGATATACACACAAACTCTGTCACTTTCTCTGTCGTCTTTGTCTATCACACGGGGAAAATCTTAAGGAGCCAAGCGCGTTCTCATGGTAATTTTAGCGACCTAGAGTTTAAGATTTTCAGCTGAAATGATATACATATAAAGAAATCTTTATTTTAGGTACTTACTAGGAGTTGTATAGTTGTAGTCGATGAGCGATTCGCCCGCAATGCTGTCCGTCCGTAGTCTGGTGGAGTCCTGCACAAATTAAAAATGGAAAGCTTATAAATAATATCTAGGTATCATCTATCATCACTATTATCAGTTTTCTCCACACTGACTATGTGTTCATTCGAATCTCAAAGCTACTGTAGGCACGGATTTTCATATATGCATTTCACTAGTAGAAATTGGAATTGTCTGTCGTAATATGACAATAGCGCACCTCTTATTTTCTTCATTTATAGTACCTACATTGCAACCGTCAAAAGCAGAGGCGGCTAGTTTCTAATAAAAATAAGAAAGGTATGAGGGTCGACAAAAAGTCACTACAATATACAGTTCGGTTTTGCAGTTCGGTTTCGGTTTTGCGGATGCAGTTACGCATCTTGTTGAATCAGTCATTAGCAAAATAGACAAGGGACAGAGATGCATCGGCGTTTTCCCGGACCTGGCAAAAGCGTTCGACACGGTTTCCCGGTCAATACTGCTTAAGAAATTAGAGACTTATGGGACCAGATGCTTGGTTCTTGATTGGTTCCGATCTTATCTCGAGGAACGGAAGCAACGCGTTCGCATAGGTGAGCATGTTAGTGATCTTGCAGCGGTAGGTTACGGCGTGCCGCAAGGCAGTGTCTTGGGGCCCACGTTATTCCTGATCTACATAAACGACCTATGCTCCCTACAACTTCGCAATGCTAGTATTTTTACATTTGCGGATGATACTGCAATAGTTTTTGATGCAAAAACCTGGAGTGACGCCGTTTGTGTGGCCCAGGAAGGACTTCAAAAGGTGGCTATCTGGCTGCAAAACAATCTGCTAACCTTGAACGTCAATAAGACTAAAACAGTTTGCTTTAGCATAACCGCACGGTCTAGCCAGATCACGCACTGGAAATAAAACTCCATACATGTGGCAATGTAAATAATGAAAGCTGCCACTGTTCACCAATTCAGCAGGTCTCGTGCAGCAAATACCTAGGGGTATTTATTAATTCGATGAACACCTAACATGGAAGGCTCAAATTGGCGCGCTTTTGAAACGTACAAGAAAACTCTCACACATATAAGTTAAAATCTATTGCTGACCTAAAACTGATCCGTATTGTGTACTGTACCTTATGCCAGTCAATATTAGGCTATTGTGTGCCAGTTTGGGGTGCAGCTAACAAAACTAATCTGCTTAGGTTGGAAAGAGCTCAAAGAGCTATTCTAAAAATCGCCTTTAAAAAACCTTTGCGATACTCTACTGAGACGCTGTACACAGAATGTGGCCTCCTCCGTGTTAGGCAGTTGTTCATTGCCTCTGTACTGCTGCGATACCATAAACATGCAAATGAGCTAGCACGCCATTCACTCAGAACACTAAAGTGGGATCGACCACGAGTGCACTCGAACTTTACACGTAGATCTTTTGCATTTCTTGGACCGTATCTGTACTCAAAATTTTAAAAATAATTATAATTAACTTCTTGCATTAATAGCGTTAATTATCCAAAATCTGATTATGAATTTATGTAGAGCTTACAGGAATAATGTTGAGCGTCCATTGTTGCCTGGGCTTGCCTGTCACGCGTCCCGTAGTGCCTTGCTGCGGTTGAGGAGACTAAACAATAATATAAACATACTTTAATTTTATCTGTGCTTGTTTTGACACACAAACTGCAATATTCAAAACTAAGAATTTACGAAGAAGAGGGGGTTTTACCTCGTCCTCTTTGCCCAATTTCTTTCTCAATTCAGCGTTGAAATTTTCCACAAAATTATCTGTGCTGAAGTATCTGAAATAACAACAAATTGATGTTATTGAGGGCGAATTTTACCAAACTATTCTAAGAAGGTGGCTGGCAGCGGATGAATACTGGATGCCCAAAAGACCGTGTTGGTTGGCGATCTCTGGCCTACGTCGGCAATTAGCCTAATATTTGATGAAGATGGTGATTTTTTATAATACCTATTTGTATTTTATCCATGGAACTAGCTTCTGCCCGCGACTTCGTTCGCGTGGAAGTCGTAAACAATTACTACTTCAGTACTCAAAAGCAATTATATATTTCACTGACAGATATGGCTTGGTCTAGAAAAGCAAGAAAATTTCGCAATGATTAAAAAAAATATATATTAGTCTTTTATCCATGGAATAAGTTTGACGTCTTTTTGGTATGTTTAAACTTACAAAAATTCAAAATTGATCATTTTTTAACAACAATTATCATCAAAAATTTAACCCGGAAGACAGAGAGTGTACGGTATTGTACCGTGCAGCTTTTACTGATAGAATGCTATGATATTAAATGATACGAGTCTATGAAGGTTTAACAGTTTATTATACTAAGTTAACACCAAAGTTCAAATAGAGATAGTTTTTAAGAATAAATGATAGATGATACTGATATGATATTGATACGTGAGAACACGCGGTGCGTTCGATGACCGGTAGTGAACTAAATGGTAAGTAAGTGAAAATTAATAATTAATGTTGGAGGATATGCTGACGCGGTATGTACAATAATTTCGCAATGTACGGTTGCACCGTACATGCTCCCGGGCGAGATGTGAGATGTAAGTGTGAGATGATTAATGATAAACATAAAAAAGGAAAACAAATGATATTATTAAAATTAGATTATTAAACTGACTTAATGTCTCTAATTATCTGTTATTACACTAAACACCGATTTTAGCACTGGTGACGTTGCTTTGTCTTTTTTATTGTCACTGTTAGTAGAGGTCTCTCCCATACGTGAACAATGTAATTTTTCACAACACTTCACATTGACACCAGAACACTCATTTGGAACACTGACACTGATGGTGCTGACTGCTGGCTGCAGAACCGCAGGATCCTCCGCCCCCGACGGCGACGCAGTAGCAGCGCGCCTCGCACATCCCAGATAACGTCGTAGTCGGTGCCACGCCACGATTATTCCAATTAATACCATTATGCCGATAATGCTGTAGATCGCTGCATAGTGGTGAACATCGTGAAAGCTTATATCTTCTGTTAATGGTGTACTCTGTTTGATCACGTCCAATTGTTTCTTTATGTTTAGCAACTCTTGTTGCCTGGAAGGCAACAAGAGTTGCTAAACATCCGGCTCGAAGGACCAAAAAGATGTACGGTATTGTACCGTGCAGCTTTTACTGATAGAATGCTATGATATTAAATGATACGAGTCTATGAAGGTTTAACAGTTTATTATACTAAGTTAACACCAAAGTTCAAATAGAGATAGTTTTTAAGAATAAATGATAGATGATACTGATATGATATTGATACGTGAGAACACGCGGTGCGTTCGATGACCGGTAGTGAACTAAATGGTAAGTAAGTGAAAATTAATAATTAATGTTGGAGGATATGCTGACGCGGTATGTACAATAATTTCGCAATGTACGGTTGCACCGTACAGAGAGCAGTCTCTTTGTTTTAATAAGATTGCATAAAATAATGTGGCCAAAGTTATCACAGTAATTACAAGGTAACATAAAACTTCATCATCATCACGACTTTAGACATGGGTATAGATCTCCCCCAAGGGAGGGGTTCAGCCGTAATCGTCATGCTTGGCCGATGCATGTTGGTGATCGCAGTAGGTGTTATGGTACTCAGAAGGACACTGCTGCCCATCCTCTGGTCAAATCTCTCTGTCGCTTTCTACGACACCCACGGGTAGAAATGCGGTGGTGCTATTCGCGGCCGGCACCACACGGCTACTTAATCATAAAACTTAAATAGCTTTTACTTTATATTGTAGCTGTATAGTGTAAAATAATTTTGCATGCCATAAGGTAAAATGTACCGGGACTCTCCTTAAAATGACCATCATATCTGTTTACCTACATTATGACAAATAAATGATTTATATTATACCACGGACTAGAAAAAAAAAGAAGTATTCCGCGCCACGCATTTCGAAAGTGAAGCACTGTAAGTAAGCCGGACCGTTGGTACAAACCTGCCTCACGCACACATCAGGCACATATTTACATCATAGTCACGCACTCATAGATCGGTACGGTGCTTCACTATGATGTAAATGTGTGCGTGAGGCACACACATTTGAGTGAAGCACCATAAGTAAGCCGGACCGTTGGTACCAACCTGCCTCACGCACACATCAGGCACATATTTACATCATAGTCACAGTCACGCACTCGTAGATCGGTACGGTGCTTCACTATGATGTAAATGTGTGCGTGAGGCACACATTTAAGTGAAGCTTTCGATATGCGTGGCGCGGAGTCCTTTTTTTTCTAGTCCGTGGCTTTAACTTGGACGTACTTGTGCCTAAGCAGCGCTTGCGCAGCAGGCCTGGCGCGCGGCTCCGTGCGCAGGCACGCGGCCAGCAGGTCGCGCGCCACGCCGGCGCCCGGCAGCGCGCCCCGCCCCGCGCCCGTCGCGCCCGACAGCGCCGCGCCGCCCGCCAGCCGGGACACCACCTGCTGGTGGCGCGGAGCCAGCTTGCCTAGAGAACATACAGTATCATGAAGTACGGCATACGTCATCATCATGTCAACCTTTAGACGCCCGCTCGCCCGCTGTTGGTCATAATACAAACGCGTTCAGAGCGGTGTTGAGGCTGGTGCAGATTTTTATTTTTATAGGTCTCCCCAAAGACCCTCCACCTAGCTGTGTCGGTCTCGCGCCGCGTACACCCAGCGGCTTCCCGCAGCTTGGACCAGATCGTTGGTCCACCTTGTGGCATACGTGCTGAACGACTATCGGGCGAAAAATGTTGAACATCAAACCTCCGCTGCTTATGCACCTATGCGGTGTCATCGATAATCGAGAGGTTGAAAGACTAAAACGGAGGCAGATTTTTTTTGGGACATGCCCGCCACTCTATTCCCAAACTACTGCATCTCCCTGTAATGCAACTGCTGCAATAAAGCTCGACGAGTCCCGAAGGAACGATTCAACTGTCTTGGGTCCCGCAACGAAATTTCGCCCCCGCGAAGAAAAAAACAGCGTAGGAGTAAGAAAAAAGATATTTTCCACTTCCCTCATTATCAAGCAAGAGACAGCACAGAACCAAACACAAAGGGACGTTTAAAGACTGAAAAGGCGACTCTTGGCAGTCTAGAAAAGGATACTTAGAATACATAACATTCTTATTTTTTTATGTAGGTTAAAACGCTGAAATTGTAATACTTATGTTACACTTACTTGTTACTTGTTTCTTACCAGAAGCATTTAAAAATGTTTTTTTTTTAACTTTGCCTTGAGAAATGATGGTTTTCCTATACAATGAGAGATAACATTAATCTGTAGGCCCCACTGCAAGGCAAAATAATTATTAACTATACAAACTGACCGACAATTTTGATGATAAGTGCGAGCTGGTCGATGTCCGAGTCTCCAGGGAACAGCGGGTCGCCTGTCAGCATCTCCGCAAACAGACATCCGATCGCCCAAATGTCCACCTCAGGGCCATACCTGGAATTGGATCAAGACTCGATTATTCAAAGTGGTCAGAAAACCTATTATTGGGTAGATGACACCATTATTAATTAATAATTCCAAAAGAGAACTCCTCCAAAAAAACACTTGATTGTAGCCCTGAAAACACGATTTAATTATCAATTTACCGTAAATTTTAATTTTAAGTTGCTTTCCAATCAATAAATATAGTTAGGCAATTGAGTTGGCATTATGAAAAACTACAAGTGACGTCATATCTATAGGAGAATCACGTTTTACATTTCATAAAAAGTATGTCAATTAGTTGGTGGTATCATCTACCCAATTTAGCTGTCTAGTGCTATACGTATACGATTATTTACGCAAAGGAAAATAATGTTGATAACTCAAAGCATAAAGACTCAAACCAAGTACGAGAATAGTTATGTTATGTAGATTTAGTTGGTTTACTGTATACCAAAATAGTAGCACTGCTCATCTATTATACATCATCAGCCGGAAGACATCCACTGCTGAACAAAGGCCTCCCCCATAAGGGGGGTTTGCCATAATCCCCACGCTTGGCAAGCGTCAAAGGGATCGCAAGTACACAGAAGCCGCTGCTGCCCGACTTCCAGATTTTCCCTTAGTCACCTTCTACGACACCCTCGGGATGAAATGGGTGGGTGCAATCCTGACCCGCCCCACGAGGCATTCTGGCCCAGACACCCCACGGGACGGTGTGGGAGCGATGCTGTAAAAGAAAGCAGTGGCCATTTATCTTTATATTACCTGTGCTCAGCTACAAGTAGTTCAGGCGCGCGGTACCACCGCGTAGCGACGTACTCGGTGTAGGGCTCGCCTGGTGCCGCCAGCGCACGCGCAAACCCCAGGTCACAGAGCTTCACGATACCCGCGTTTGATACCAGCACGTTCTCTGGCTTCACGTCACGGTGGATTATCTAGTATCGAATAGATGGAAACGATTCAAGACTTACAGCTATTTAATGATATTTTATCAACTTTCTTTGTGAAGCTTTAGAAATATGAAAACTTTTCTTAATTATGTCTAAGTTTGATCTATCCGGCATCTACTTTTGCTTTAGGTCAGATCAAAAGTCAGATACTCATCGTAGACTTATCCCCAATTTTATAATTATTTGTATCAACGGAAAAAAGTAACAATCTCCAGTAGTGACTAAAAGCACCAAGAGTGATAACTTATAACATTTTTAAGAGGCTAACTTCCTCCGCATGAATGTCGGTTATCGCGCATTAAAAAGTAGCCTATGTCCTTCCCCAGGGTTTGTAATTGAAGATACCTTTTTTTTTATTCTGTAATTTTTTAAGGGACTTCTCCGCATAGAGTATGACAGTACCATGAAGGTACCTTATATCTTATAATACAAAGTATGGATTGTACAATCTTACTCCCTAAAAACCAAAAGATCTACATAGGTAAGTCATATTCCTGTGCCTATCAGCATATGTCAGCGTAATACGTGTATACTTATACTTACAGAATTCTGATGACAGTAATCAATGCCCTTGAGGAGTTGGTACAGGTGTTTCTTAGCAGTGTCCTCGCCCAGTCCACCGGAGGCAGCTTCCAACTCGTCCAAGAGCGTGTGATCCAAATACTCGAAGACTAAGTAGAAGCGGCGCTTGCGACGAAACACCTCGATCATATTCACCAAGTGGTCGTGACGGAGTTTCTGGAAATTATGGTATACCGAACTTATTCCTCGAACAATAAATAGTTCAATTAATAATGACTTTAAACTACGGTGAAGTGTAACCGCTATACGGTTGAAGTTCCGCGGTCTCGAACCAAGCGTTTTGCCACAGTTTGGCAGTTCGCGCAATATGTGGAAACATTTATTGTTCGAATTGCCAGTCTGGAGCTTAATCTGGCTATCTTCAAAGCATGAGTGAAACGATTCATCCTATGCAAGCGTGTTCCACCTTAGGCCGCATCATCACCCTTCCCTATCGGGAGAACATTTACGCGAGCGTGATAGAAAAATTTTTGTTTCATCCAACGCAATGTTCGAAAACAAACGAGTGAGTGAGAACGCGATAACATCGCACCAAAAAAGTTATATAAGTGGAAACTTGTAATTGGCTTTCTTCTATGTATTACTCTTACTACTAGAATATACTAGCTGTAAGTTTTCCTAAAATTAATAAAATATAAAATAAAATAGGTGCACGAAGATTTCAAAAAAATTGTTCCAGGAAATAAGTGTTTTTTGAAAAAGCCTTACAAGTTTTTGGTAAAAATGTTTGTAATTTAGAATTTCCATTAAATGTGCAAGGTTTCTATGACGATGTTTTATTATAGATGTAGTTCCTAACCTTCAGCATGCGTATCTCTCTGAGAGCCATCTTCCTGACGGCGGCATCATCCTCAGTCTCCAGGAATTTCTTGATAGCGACGAGCTGACCAGTGTCGCGTCGCCGACATTTTAGCACCACTCCGTAGGAGCCCTCGCCTACCTAAATAATGTAGATGAATAGAATATTAGTACAGATTTTTGGATATTTTATTTGAATGAGAACAATTAATATGTACAAATAAGATAACCTATGCCTTATGGGAACATTTCTAGAAGACGCCGATGCGGACAATTTTTTTGAAGATATTTTGTTTTGGTTTTTTAGTTTAATAGCAAATACTACGGATCTACTTATACTTTAATCATGCTAGGTATTTTTTTTTAAACTTTGATAATAAATTATTAACTGTTATTACCTAATTATATGCAAAAAAAAAACTATTACAGAATAAAATAAACAGTATTTTTCCATTATGATGAAAGGAATTTCTGACACAAAAGTCATCATTCTAAAAATAATTAGAATTGAACTTGAACTAAAAGGATTTACGTTGGGTGGAAAAAATAAGTGTTTGTTGGCCCTTTCACTAAAATACAGAAGTATAAAACTTTCAAATAAAAATTGTAAAAATAATAAATAAATAAAAGTAAAAATTGACAAACCCTCGACTTAAAAAACCTATTTAAAAGTAAAAAATAAAATGCATTTGTTGGCCATTTACTAAAGTACCTAGAGCATCATGATTCAAGGGCCCTTTTTAAAAAAAATATTTTTAGTTCTAAATACTTCATTAAAATGTCCCCAAGTCGATTACTTTCCTAAAATAGAAATGCCAATGTATCTAATGACAAAATTAATATTGTTGCAAGTATTTCGGGCAGTTACAAAATAGCGGAGCATTCTTATAAGTTGGGCCTGACACCGACTGTTACTGACGTAAATGGCTCGAATCATTCTTTACCCAGAAATATTTACCGGCTATATTTTTAGCAACTTTCGATAACTAAACAAATTGCTGAAATTGCTCTTTTAACCATGAAAAGTATCTAATTTGGTTGTTTATAGTGTGTCCGGAGGATCAAGGACCAGCGATTTTTTTTTATAGACTTACCACCGCTAGCTGCTCATATTTGTCCATGCCACGACTATTAGGCGTCGACGGCGACAGCGTGGAGACTCGATCCATTCTGACCAACATCTTCGATGAGAGCAGACATGTTAACAGTTGAACACCATGCACCTGGAACAAGCATTACACTGGACTATAGTTAACACTCGATACACAGACGGCTAAAGTTTTAGTGTCGCTATACCTTACAACATTGGTAACGTTGTATTGAACTAAATGTGCCAAACCGAATGTGGCCGAACCGAATGTGGCCGAACCGAATGTGCCCGAACCGAATGTGCCCGAACCAAATGTGCCCGAACCGAATGTGCCCGAACCGAATGTGCCCGAACCGAATGTGCCGAACCGCTTATGTGTAAAGCGACCCGTATTTGTTCAATTATTATATCAGACACTCTTCTGTCCACTAGTTTTTCGTGGTAAGTGGAAGTCAATCATGCCAACAAATTTGCCTTATGCAACAAGTGTGGCTTTTTATCAGTGAAACATTTTTTTGGAATCGGATTTCAATTTTATTTTGAATACTAGCAGCTACTACTACTTGTCCCACTGCAGGGCAAAGGCCTTGTAGGGGAGGTAAATGAAGAAACCAAAAATTAAAGAGAATTTTCGAAAATGTCGCGTACGAGGAGTTTGTACGTACGTGTGCGCTGCTTATTTAGTATTTTACGACGACACCCGAATCGTCCCGAGGCTTGCGTCGCCCGCGCTCCCCTGCCCCGCGCCCGCCTACAACTCATATACTTCTGAAATACTCATGATAACATTGCGAAAAAGAAAACATTAATTCTATTAAATTTATTAAAACTATCCATAAATATTATATAACAGTTTTGCGAAAGTGGTCGCTTTTTGTTTTTTGTTAAGCTTTCACGGCTTAACTACTTAACTGCTTTTGATTAAAATTCGGGACAGAAGTAGCTGGAACTCCAAGAAAGGAAGGCAAGGCATCCGCGATAACCGATATCGCCGCCCGCGACGCGCACGCAGTCGCGGGCAAAAGCCATAATTGGCAAAATTATAAAGTTTTTGTCCTTGTTAGCCAATGCTGTCCCACAGCTGAGCAAAGGCCTCCCCCAAGACCTTCCAGGAACTTTTTTCCCGCGTCACTTCGAATCAACCCTGCTGGTAGCTGGTAGTACGCGTCCAGGTCATCTCGCCACCTCTTTCTGAGACTCTTGCCCAGCGTTCAATGTGCATGCGGCTGACGTGACCCCGCCCTATCCCATTTAAGCCTGGCCAGCCTTTATGCCCACGTCTGTAATGCCAGTTTTAGAACTCACCGTGGTGTTCCGGAATCTGTCCTGTGTACACCCGAAATGCTTGTGATTATTGTTCGTTAGCAAACCCCAAGGCGGAATCTTTACGGCTCGTCAACGGTGATCGACCAGGGGTGTGATTCTGTAAGACTTCATTCTAAACTTCGAATCTGAATCCGCTGTGAGTTTCTTGATTGGCATTCTAAAAACTCGGTTGATAATTCGAATTTACACTAGCGCCATCCTTGCGAGCGTGTCAGCGAGTTGAACTAAATTGACAGGGAGATTTTGACAGATAAAGTATGAGATGACGTAACAAGTGGCATTCTGTAAAGTAATTTCCCCGTCACTTCGACGCTCACTTCGCACTCGAACCCGATTCAAAGTGTCAAATATATCAAGGTCATATTGAACCGTATGCGAAGTGAGGGTGAATAGCGATGTGAGATGCGAGTTGTTGTTTGAATTTTACAGAATCGACCTACTGGTCTAACCTACGGTAGGTTAGAGCGAACAGGATATATAATAATTACAACATCAAATAGACAATCCTACGTATTTTTAGGTCATTAGGCTAATTCCCGTCAAGAAACTTAAATTGTAGGGCAGAGTCGTCAATAATTCATTGAAGTGGGCTATAAAACGTTGTTCTACAGAACAGTTCTAGCTAATAACTAATAATTGCGGCACAAAGACTGTTTTAGAAAATTATAGGACTGTCATGTTCGATCGAGACTGTCATTGCTAAGAAATTGATGCAAGATTTGGTACAATATTGGAGCGGTAGCAGGTCTGCTAAAACGCTCCTTGTCATTATATTGTAGCAATAATCGGAATTTCCTCGCCATCATTGCGTTGATACTCGTTACAGCCAATGGCATCATATAAAATGTAAATAGATAGACAATATAAATAAAGTACGGTAATTGTGAGTTTAGCAAAGTTGAGTACGCTCTTGGAACCGACACGATATTTATGATTTTCGTAAAATAGTGATTGTTTTCATAAATACTTCAAGAAATTAGGTACTTAATCGAAAAATAAAAAATGAGAAATGATTTCATTATCATGCCCTAAAAATCTTTTGTCTTAAATAGTGATAGTACAATATATGAAGCCGCACTACAAGGCACTGAATTGCTGTACTAAGAAACGCTATAAGCTAATGAATTATAATGACACACACTGGTGGAAAACATTCACACGGGTAAAGCACTGTAATCTGAATTTTCCCTATAATGTTATATAATGGACGTATATCTAATGAGAACGTAATAATGACAAAACGTTAAAGTGTCTAGTTGAATAAAAACTTATAGTGAAATGATAACTGTTGTTAACAGAAATAGTTTGATGACTGATTTCCCTAAGCAGGTTTTTTTACAAGGAACATTACTCCTGTCTGTATGTCCTTCTAAAGCCCTTATTGCACTTGGCTAAATGAAGTCGACTAAATTCAGTCGCTACTGAATTCAGTTACTACTTACTACTACCACAAAAGGAGGACCGCTCCCGCCATCTTCAAAAATAATTACCTAAATTTGCCAGACTCACTAGGGCTGCTACTGTATTGACTCTGTAGGTTTTATTTGTGACAATATGAAATTTTATTGACATTGGTTGGAACTCTTTGCAATTTTTTATAACTAAACTAGCGGGCCTGGCAGACGTTGTCCTGCAACCCGACTATAGCGCCACCTGCCGGGTCCAATTGTGAATCTAAACCATTCTCGAATCCACTGGAACACACACAAACAATTTCAGCCAAATCGGTCCAGCCGTTTAGGAGGAGTTTACTTTCATACACACGCACAGAAGATTTTTATATATAAGATTTTCTTGTTCATCGTAAAATGTCAATGTCTCTCATTTATTCATTTAGACAACACGTGACAGTCGAATCTGAAGTCTGCTTGAAACTGCTTGAGAAAGCCTATAAACGTGATGTCAATGTGTACGTGGTATAAATGGCGGTTTGTTCTAAGCGGTCCCTCTGCTCGGGCGCGACGCAGCCTTACGTACATTGTGCTACTACTACTTACTAACTGAATGCGATAACACTTTACTGAATTCAGTAGCGACTGAATTTAGTCGACTTCATTTAGCCAAGTGTAATAAAGGCTTAACATAACCAGGTGATCTGTAATTACGGACTATCGTACGCCAGATACCTTTCTTTATTATTTTTCTTAGCGAATTCGATGGTTAATATTATATACTAATAAATATAATATTTGCCATCTAATTTGCTACGCACTTTGCCCTCTGCTTTTCCGCGTGAACTTTCTCAAGGATCCCTAATTTTTTGACAATGCAATATAGCCAATAGCATTTTTTTTAAATCTGTTGTGTAGTTTCGGAGATTACCCCCTACATACAAACTAACAAACCAATGTTATCTCTTTGTAATATGTATTAAGGATACTTTTTTTTTAGTATTCAGCTAAAGCAACGTCATCCGCTGACGGAGTCATTAAGTCAACACGTGTCCAGGCTGATGACAGGATATGCGGCGTAAGATGGAAGTACCATGGTCTGCGGAGAGACGAAAGCATAAGCACTGAAAATTGGTATCATCTAAGAACCCCTGTAAAGATTCTCTTTGCTGCGGCCGACCCAGAAACGGAGACTGTTTAGGGCTTTCCAATGGGCTAATTCACAAAGTCAAAGTCAAAGTCAAAGTCAAATAATTTATTTCAATTAGACCATTAAAAAGGCACTTTTGAACGTCATAATAAAAAAATATAAAGTTGATTCTAGTTGCCCATTCCAAAAGGTAGCTTCGTATGGAGAAGAATGGGCAAGAAACTCCATACTCACTCTTTTAAAAAAAAATGTGTACAATATTTTGCACTTACAGTTTTCAGTTATATAACTATACGTGAATACGATGGACCTTGCATAAAAACACTATATTGAAGTATGTACAAAGTATTACAAGATAAAGAATGACAGCTAAGTTGTATACATTGATACATAGTGTTCACATATTATTATTTACAATTATTGTAAAAGTAGACAACCACTCCATACATTTCAACAAACTATGAACCTATGAACCAGTGTGTGACCCAAAGCAAGAATTAAATATAATGTATATACTAAGTATAAATTAAGTAGTTTTAATTAGCAATCCGTTTGATTTTGTCTAGACTGTAGATTGTCCTATGGAGCCCGGACCAGCATGTTTCCAAGCATTCTTATCATGGATATAATCCTCTAAACTGTTATATGCTTGGTTACAGAGTATACTTTTAATAAATGTTTTAAATTTTCTTTCATTTAGTTGCAATATATCACTAGGAATTTTGTTTTAACACTTAACACAGAACCCCATAAAAGATTTATGAACTTTAGACAATCTAAAATATGGTTGAGCTATTTTGTCTTTGTTTCTAGAATTAATATTATGTCTATCACTAACCTTATTAAATAAATGTAGGTTTTTTCTTACGTACATAATATTTTCATGCATAAATTGGCAAGGCACTGTCATTATATTAATATTTTTAAATAGTTCCCTAAGAGAATCGCGGCGACGTAGATTATAAATGGCTAATGAAGGCACGTAACTAATGAAGTGCTGTTGCAGTGCAGTTGTAGTTAAGTTTCGATCAAAGCAACGCTTTTCGTATTCTCTACCGCTGTCAGACACACTCGAGTCAAGTTCGCGTCACGCGAGTCCAATAACGGAATTCTACTGTTGCGCATCTTTGGTGCGTGCAACATAATCGGTATTCTACTATTCCGTCTCAAAATTACAGTTAAAAAGCACAAGTCTGTACTACGGTATTATTTTAATATTATGATAACGTCATATTCATTGAAATGTAATCGATTCTATTCAATTATTTAGTGAATAATATTTTTTCTCTCATGTGGCACCATAAATAAGTTTGGAAGAGTTTTGTAGTCGTACAGTTGACGCCCAGTTCACGCGCAGTTCGAAGATTTTAAGAATACCGTTTATCACCCAAACTTAACCTTAACTGCAACTGCACTACAACTTCATCGGCGCGTCATAAAATTACGTGAATAAGCCCTCTGGTCAGCTACATGTCGTGTTTGCCGTGTGGTGCAGGTCCCGAATAGCATCAACCCATTTCTACCCCTAGGTGTCGTAGAAGGCGACAGAGGGATATTTACCGGAGGATGGGCAGCAGCGTCCTTCTGAGTACCATAACACCTACTGCTATCGCGAACATGCATCGGCAAAGCATGGCGATTACGGCTAAACCCCTTGGGGGAGACCTATGTCAAGCAGTGGGCGTCTAAAGGTTGACATGATCATGATGATGAAGTCGACCACGGTAAAGTGTGCCCTGGGCCTGAAGTCTGCTATTACAATAGTGTCGGAATGGTCTATCATTGATTTCATAATATAATGGCGTCATTAAGACTTTCCAATGGTCAACCACTGACACGCCACTAAAAGAAATGATATAGAATGGTAATCTCGTACAAAATGACAACTGAATGACTGACTTAAGCGGTAATCTGCTAAAATTTTGACAGTTCCTCTGATCAGTGACTTTACCCTTGCCACAGTGAACGCAGGGCACAGCAGAGCCCTGCGTTCACTGTGGCAAGGGTAAATAAAACTGGAGGTCCCCTATTATCCAGAGTTGGCACACTAAATTCTATGAAATTTCTGTCTCCGAAACAAGGGGACACCAAAGTTTAGTCATGTGTCACCGACTTCAAAAAAGGAGGATGACCATTAGAACGTCATTGTGCAGTCATTGCTTTTAATTCGACCGACCAATGATCGACCATTCGACCATTATGAATTTAACAGATTACGAACTGTTAGCAAAATGGCAATGACGAAATTATAAAAATAGCAGACTTGGCCCCCAGGTGGAAGATAATTTTAACCAATGAGATAACGTTACTGGCGCAATTTGTCAATCCTACCTCCTATCTGATCAGCTAAAACTATCGCGTGTACCAGTGTACCTACACTTTAACAATTACAATGACATTTTAATTAGTTAAAATAAAATGATACCCCGTCACGCGACCCAAGGTCAGGGTCGCCAGTAATTACGGACAGTAATGATGATAGATTTGTAAGGCTAAACAAAATTATAGTCTGTCGCATAACATCGTAATTTGAGTAAACATTTTGTCAGTAAACGGTTCACAAATAAAGTTAAGGTCGCCGGTATTGGATTAGATATTTATAGCAGTGATGAATGGGTTATACTTGAATAGGAAGCCTACAGCAGGTGGTGTTGAGATACGATGATTTATCGAAAAAAAATCCTGGCGGGATAAATAACAGAAATCAATAAAATTGGCTGTTAACAATGAGGCAAAAAAAATGATACTGGGGGCAAATAGGGGCAGCTTAGGAAGGCCAATATTTAAATCTGGGCAGGCCATTTTAAGTTATAAGTACGGACAATGTCATCAACTGGTTCGAAATTTTTTCACGAATTGTAGTGCTTGAGGAATACCCAGTTTGTACCGAGACCTAATGTAAGATTCACCAAAAGAGATACTTGTAACAAGTCTCGTCTAATATTAAATGAATAAATGAAAGGAAATATTAGGTATATCTCAGATTATGAAACAAAAGGCAGATAGACTGTGCGAAACACTGAGAGAGAAGTCATCAAAGCAAATACAAATTCAAAAACGAATACCTACAATTCGCTTCGCGCTGTACTGACACGAGTATAGCACGAAGCGAAGCATAGTTAAAAAAAACAAATACTAATACAAACAAAAATTCAAAAGCGAAGACAATGACGAGATTGTAGGTATTGTTTATTGAATTTGTATTTGTTTTTGTGGCTTCACTCGCAGTGTTCCGCACGGTCTATCTGCCTTTTGTTTGATAATCTGAGAGGTATATTTTTTTTTATTGTAGAAACCAATGGGTATCTTCAAATGAAACTGATGTAAAACCATTGGTCCCGACTGTCATTTGTAAATCTTTGACAGTCGTTACGGGTAGTCAGAAGCCAGATAGACAGACAACCAGTCATATCAAGGTATCCTGTTACCCAGAAACTGGGTTGTGGAGGACAGATAGGCAAGCACTCCATATAAAAAATTGGTATTCAGCTGCATCCCCGCAAGACTGGAAGCCGTCCTCATCATAGTTAAGAAAAGGCTAGGCAGAAATTTTCTTTTGAACAAATAAAATCTCATTTAAATACCTCCATTAGTCTCTATAAAAACTTCAACTACATTCTAACTACCCTTCTAATACGGAAACTCGCATGCTAAAACCGCTTATCAAACACAACAAATCACAACTCATCTCAGTACTTAAACAGAACTTAAACTTTCTGACCGACTCTTTGACAATTCAAGTACCTGTATTATGGTTTAATTGACATTAATAGTTTTGAGTTTGAACAGCTTCAGCTTGGAACAGCCCACCAGCATTTAAAGTACCCCCATGTGTGGTCGTATCGTGCGCTTAATGGCCGCGGTCTCAATGTCACCGGCGTTGCTCATTTATTGTGTATCAGCGTAACATGTGACCCTGGGTGACACGGCTGTAAATGAAGTTCAATGTGCATAATTAACTTAGGTTTTTAAAACCATTGACAGTAGCTTTAACAGGGTTAGTTCTGAGGGATTAGCGGAAAGAGTTTGGTTAGTACTTTACTATTTAATTACTTAAAACCCAATTAACAAAACTATTGCTGGAGAAATGTTATTACTCAATTAAAGATTTTTTAAATGACAAAACTATAGAAAAACGATGACGTTTGTTTTCTTCAATTGTAGTTATATAAATGTTTTAATTAAATCGTATATCAGTGATTGTTTATGATTGTGGTTGTATTGGAATATGTTGACATTAGAGATATTTACTTTTACTGACAATACACATTTTGACATGACTCATATTGACATTACCTACACATATTGACATTGCCTATAATTATAATTTTTATGAATTCTAAGTGGTTATTGGATTATTGTTAATGTATTCAGTATTTTGACATCAAACATTTTGACATTATATTCTGCTGTATAATATAATGCAAGACATTTCATTTATTAATCTTTTAAGACAGACCTAGGTACCTATTAAATACTAAGCTGAACTGTTAATAATAATTGTAGTGGTTATATTATTATAATAATGTTATTGTTATAAATAAATTCCATTTTAATATTTTGCATGCCGCAAGGTAAAATGTATCGGGACAACTTAGAAATATACCAACTTATGTATACCTACATTATTAGCAAATAAATGATTTCTTTCTTTCTTTCTTTCTATTTATTGATGCGTCAAAATCATTCAGAAGATATGTTTATAAAGCTTATAAATGAATATTCCTAATATCTATAAAAAACAATCGGTATATAGAGACTATCAGCTCAGACATTTGCAAGAGTTTGACAATTGTCCAGAACTTTATTTTAGGGCACCTATGTACCTGAAATATTTTTTTAAACTATCAATCTTTTTCATTAACAAAACATGTTTAAATTATGTAATCGCTTAATTAAATTTGAATCAACAGTTAATAAGGTCGTTTGATTACACAATTAAAACAGTTCTGCCTATAAAAAAACTTCTTAGGGAAAATTGACATAAACAGCAGCTGTTTAAATACGAAACCGATCAATTAAATGTGACTAATGCTATGATTGCCAGTTTCGGGAAAAGACATTAACAAAAGCTTCTGAATTTTTGATGTGAAACATCTATAGCCGCACGTAAAACCGATTTCTGGCGTGGCGACGCATGCATATGCAGTAGTGTGAACGGTGTGGCGAGGCGTCGCCATGCGCAATCGACTGTGCGATTACCGAAGTCACTGATTAAACGAATTAAGTAGTCACGATTTGAAATAAATTCGTAAATTTTTGTATTGAATGAAAATAAATGTTTATTCAATAAATAGTCATCGTTATCTGGAAAAAAAATCGTAATATTTTATTTTATCATTATGACATATTTAGTTCCTTTCACAATCTGTTCTTTTCTGCATATTACTTTTACAAAATAATGTCGATGTTGCACATCTGCCAGGCGTCCCGTGACGGCTCACATTTTTTTATTACAATTTTCATACTACCATTTCTACAACTTTGTGTTCTACGTTAGTAGGTGTAAAAATCGAACATCTCATAGGATACAGGACTTCCAGTCTGGAAGTTGACCAAAGTCAAAGATGAGGAGATGTTCTGATTTGCTTACCGTTTTAACACTCACTAAAGACCACAAAGTTGTAGAAATGATGCAGTTGAATACCAGTGTTTTACATGGAGCGGCTGCCTGCCTAACCTCCATAACCCAGTTCTGGGTAACACGATACGCCTAGGTAAGACTATGTAATTGTTTGCTTAGCCTGATAGTATAACATGTGTTTCATGTATCATCTACATTAGGCGTGTAGGTATACGCCTACCCTTTATATCCCTTAGGCTAGGCCATGGTCTATTATACCCTGTCCATTAGGTTATTAGGTTTTTGACAGCTGCCTTAGACTAATTATTCCGCATTACCTTAAAGATAACTTTAAAATGAGTTATAAAATAAATATATAAACTGCCTTATCTTGTTGGATTATCTTATTTATGACCTCTTACAGGCATTATAATACAATATGAGTATCAGTTTTAACAAAAACAAATATTGTTCACTAGTTCCAGCTGTCAAAAAACGGTTAAACCAGTGGACAGAGTGTAGGCGTTTTATTCATGACTAGCTTCTGCATGCGACTTCGTCTTAAGAATTAAGTCTTACTTATCATGGGGTCATGGGAACACAAAAACGGGGTCAATATGTGTGTGAATCATCATCTTCCTGCCCTTAGCCCATGTTACTTGGGGTCGGCGCAATATGTTTTCTTCTTCCATTCCGCCCTGTCAACCGTCATGCTTTCACTGACTTCCTTTTCATTCATATCATTCTTCACACCATCCATCCATCTTTTTTTGGCCGTCTTTTCCCTCTCCATCCATCCACACTTATATTCATAACTCTTTTGGTCATTTACTTTTCATCCCTTCTCTTCACATACAGACAAACGATTTCCTTTCAACTTTTCTATCACTGACGCCACTTTCAAACTTCCTCTAATATATTCATTTCTTACCTTATCCATTTTGGTACTTAATTGGTCAATAGAAGTAAGAACAAAATGAAGAAAAAATAAAATTAAAAAAAAAACTGTGCGGTCGCGCGGGACCCCCGCAAGGAACGATGTTCCTTACGTACGTGTCTGTCCAAAAAAATACATTTAAAAATAATAAGGGAATAAATATAATGACCATTAATGACATAATGACAATTCGCTCTACCCGTAAGCCGCGTTAGGGAACTTCGTCCCAATAATTGCTTGCTCAATGTCCTGTCCTGGCTCAATGTGTATCTTAAGAAGACAGTAACTGAAGTCAAATAACTTTAATTCCACTTTCAATACACGCATCGACATTAATTTCTATATTGAACGTGTATTTCTATTGATTGAAGTTTTTGGAACTTTAATTTATTATTTACACATACTAATATTAACGGTGTTCATTTGACCGTGAGAATAAAATGGACACTAGGCCATCTGATAAAGTTTTCTGTCAGTAAAACTTTGTTATTCTCTTTGGTTATGTATTTTATTTAGTATGTGGGTAAGGAATATTATTGAAAACTAAGCTACGATTGAAGCATGTTTTCATTTTACAATGCTGAAATTTAAACGAAACAACATGGCGCTTTTACTAAACAACTTGATTAAAGAATATAACAGCACAGACAGTGGCGTGCCTAGGGGTCCAGGTTAGAACAAGCTCGATAGACATTTTATGATTAAGAAAAAAACAGCAAGTTGGTCAGTTATTGATTGGCTCATGTTATGCTGATTAGTACAAGCCCGGCTTTCAGTTATTGATTAGCTCATGTTATGCTGATCAGTACAAGCCCGGCTTTCAGTTATTGATTAGCTCATGTTATGCTGATCAGTACAAGCCCGGCTTTCAGTTATTGATTAGCTCATGTTATGCTGATCAGTACAAGCCCGGCTTTCAGTTATTGATTAGCTTATGTTATGCTGATTAGTGCAAGCCCGGCTTTCGGTCATTGATTAGCTCATGGTATGCTGATTAGTGCAAGCCCGGCTTTCAGCCATTGATTAGCTCATGTTATGCTGATTAGTGCAAGCCCGGCTTTCAGTCTTTGATTAGCTCATGTTATGCTGATTAGTGCAAGCCCGGCTTTCAGTCATTGATTAGCTCATGTTATGCTGATTAGTACAAGCCCGGCTTTTCGGCTTCTATGAAGGTTCCGCCACTGAGCACAGATATAAATCCAAAGTTTTTAAGTCAAGTCAAATTACTTACTTCAATTAGACTATTATATGATGACGGCTTCGTGACAGTGCAAAGGAGGAAGCGCCGACAGACGAGCTGTAAGAACCGCTGCGGTAAAGCTCTTATGGAGCCGAAACGAAAAACTTTGTGCTGCAAAGCCGAATACCCCGGTGTATATCTCCCGTCTCCACTACACTACCGACGCGGAAGACATCGTGACGTACGTGCGCCAAAGGCTGAAGTACGCGCCGAGAGTGCAGCTGCTGGAGTCGCATCGCAACGTCAACTTTAAGGCGTTTTTGGTGCGCATACCAACATGCTACCTGCATCAGGTGTTGGAAGAAAGCTTTTGGCCTCAGGATGTGGTATTTCGTCGCTTTCGCGGTCAAGTGCCACCAGAACGCACAAAGACAGTGCGACGTAGTGATATTAACATAATTTTAAGTTTTATTTATTAACACAATTGTTGATTTGTTTTATGTATACTTAGGTTTATGGTATTTATCTATGGGTCTATGTAACCTGAGAATAAATGGTTTTATTATTTTTATTATATTTCGAAAATAATTCAGAAGAAAAATGATGCTCCCTGCCAAAAGGTTAGTTCCGTATGGACAAGAAACTTCACACTTCATCTGCCTGGGCTTTTCTCCACTATGTTGGATTCGGCTTCTAGTCTAACCGGATGCAAGTACATACCAGTGTTTTACCGTTAAATTATGTTCATAGATACATGGTGTTCGTTGACAGTAAAAATACTCTTCTGATTTTCCTGATAGCTACAACCTGGGAGTCTTTAAGTCAAGAGTGAATAGGTTACTTCTGGGCAAGCGTGCTCCATCTTAGACCGCATCATCGCTTCCCATCAGGTGAGATAGTGGTCAAACGTATGCCTATCAAATGATTAAAAAAAAAAACTTTTTCTCACAGATTAAAACGCATAGGTAATAATTCTGTGAATCATTTTTACTTTGTGTTTACAGTTTCATAGCGAACTCAGTATGAAATACAATGCGTTTGATTCTAAAAAGTGTGAAAAAGCTTCAGTATTATAGTCGCTCACTAAAGCAACGAACCGACCGAAATCGCCTCGAAAATACAGCTCCATTGCAGCATTGTTAACTGGGAACTGACTCATATTTAATATCGTGACTTAAATAAAGCAATAAACTCTGCATTTGCACTGTAAAACATGAATATTCATATATAACAAAATTTATCATTTCTCCATAAAATGTTTCAGTTTTAAGTAAATACTTTAACAAAACCAGCAATTTACTAACTACTAACAACAACGCTATTCAATAAATTATTCCATGATTCATGTCCAAGAAATAGCAAAACTTTGCATAATAAAGTCATTAAGTACTTATTGATTTGTTTTATCGCAAACAAAATGCGATGTCATGGCCCGTGTGCAAAAAATACTGTTTTGTTATGCCATGTTCAGTAGATGTACCTATGTCATTCATTGTTATATAAATTCAAAACTTTAACTTAAATCATTTACATTTTTTTTAGTTTCATGTGAGGCACTAGCCAATTACCAACTGGGCACAAATCCAATTTCCGGCTGTCTAGGGCTACTTTTCAGAATAACCCAAGAACACCTTGCTCTGAGGTCAAACTTAGGACCCCAAACTCCATAACCGCACTAAGAACAACGAACCAGTCAAGTCATCAAAGTAAAAAGTGTTGAATGCATGTTTTTGTATAGTTAACAGTAAAAAACGCGTGTTTTTGTGAATAGAGTATTATTGCCAACCCTACATACAAATTCTAAGAAAACACAATCCCACAAAAAAATTATCATGTAAAATTTTGCCAAGACTGACAAAATTTTACATGATGGCTCGCACTGTTAAAAAAATCTCATGTAGAGTCAGCCAACCTACTAACTCTACAAGCCCTAACTCTAAACCTTAATCAAAATAGGAACAACAAAAAAGTAATGAACAGTGAATACTTAAGTTGAAAAATTCAACTTATGCCCATGTGACGCGGTAGCAAATTAGCGATACGGCTGATTTTCACGTCCTATGTTTATTTAAGTCTAAGCTTACCATTTATTTTTGTGTATTTGGACAGAACTATAAAACTAATTGATCCTAATTAAAAACACACGAAAACATAAGCAATTTTTGAAAAAGAAAGCCGCCAAGACTGTTGTCTATTTCTTCTATAACAAACACGATATGACAAAACGTAGTTCAAGTTGCATAGTTGCGACAAAACAAGCATGTTATTGATTAGTAATTCGTTACTTCGGGCACAAATCGCGGGACGCACGCGACCGCCGTTTCTGTACGGGTCCCAAACTCGTGCCCTTAGTCTTAGAAACTTTTTACATTTATATGAAGGTCGACAAATTGCACTGCCTGGATGTAAGTCTAGATTTCTGATAACAATCTTAATGTATAAAGTTTTTCTCGCTTTTGGGAAATTGCATCTTGATTGGACTTTGGGCTTGGAATTGGTTTAGGAAAAGGTTTTTAGGGCAACAAGAATTAGGTAACATTGAAGTAACTACCGACTTGATATCACGTATTGGTCGTCACTTGATGAAACTCTCATAATCCTACTATACATACTATTAATTACTAGCTGAACCGGCAAACGTTATTTGCCATATAAATTATAAAAAAATAACCTACGAGCTATTCTCAGACCTACCAAATATTCCACAAAAAAAAGTTCGTTATCAAACACTGTGACTCGAGATATTTTTAAATAATAATAATATGTGGGGACATTTTCACACAAGGCCATCTGACCCCAAACTAGGGAGACCCTGTACTATGGGTGTCAGACAGCTGATACACATACACAAATACATTTTTTTTTTGTAAATATATACATACTAGCAGTGCCCGCGGTTTCACCCGCGTTAATTTGAGAAATAAAACCACTGAAATATACCTATTTCACTAGCAGTGCCCGCGGTTTCACCCGCGTTAATTTGAGAAATAAAACCACTGAAATATATTTCATTACTTTAAGAGTAGGTATTATACACTTACATTATTTTTTAGTACATTACTTTAATTTTAGGTACAGACGCCAGCACATCAAGTTACCCCGATGTATCAAATTTCTTTGATAGATTTTCAACTTTATTACAAGAAAATAAGGTTGATATTCAATTGGAAAAAAATGAGAGTTTAGTATGACTTAATGTGCTGGCGTCTGTACATCACGCAATAATCAGTAAGTGTGGTTCGCCAAAGTTCGGGAGTTCTGTGAGGTCAAACGTTGAGAGCATTCAACGCTTGATTCCCGTTTACGAATCGCCAAATTTTGGGAATTCTGCGAGGTCAAACGTTGAGAACATTCAACGCTTGATTCCCGTTTACGAATTGCCAAATTTTGGGAATTCTGTGAGGTCAAACGTTAAGAACATTCAACGCTTGATTCCCGTTCATGGTTTGTCAAAATTCGGGGATTTTGTGAGGCCATACGGTAAGAAGTGCTTGATTCCCGTTCACGGTTTACCAAAGTTTGGAAATTCCGTGAGGCCAAACAGTGGGACCGTTTAGCGCTTGATTCCCCGTTCACGATTAGCCAAAGTTCGGGAATTTTGTGGGGCCAAACGCTGAAAACGTTGAACGCTTGATTCCCTAGCACGGTTTTGTTAATTGATTAGTTACCTACTCGTTGCCAACCTATGCATATTTTAATCCGTTGTTTCATTGCTGCGTAATAGTCACAGACGTTTTGCTGTAGCAGACTCCAGAAGAAAGCCGAGTTCTTACTTCTTTTTCTAGGCAGTTTATTAATATATACCTATATGATGATAGGTAAATATTTCTTTTAATTAAAATATATGTTAACTAATTTCAAAAATGGCAAGGAAAAAAAGCAAACAAAAGAATTAGAGAAACAATACCCAATAGAAAATGACTACAAAATAAAATTAAGTAGGTACACCTTAAAACTATGATATCTCCTAAGATATTCATTGAAATCAAATGATGTCAAAGGCAATTTTGTTTAAAATTGAATACTTGTGATGAACAACGTGTTTATTTGGATAAAGATTAATATCATGTTTATAAAACACCTTCGCAAATAATGTATTATTTTAGAATTACCATAAAAAAGGTTATAGTGAGTCAATCTTAAAAGATAGACATAAGCTGTCGCGGACTTTTTTTTAGAACTTTTAAAGAGGATCAATTCTGTCATACATAATTTTTGTGTAACTTGAACCGTGTATGCAGCGCACGCAACGTAAGATCATTTTTCATTGTTGCTCCGCTCCTATTGATCGTAGCGTGATGTTATATAGCCATCCTCGATAAATGGACAATCCAACACAAAAAGAATTTTTCAATTCGAACCAGTAGTTTCTGAGATTGAGACACAAAGCAAACACAAGTGCTCATCACACAAATGTTTACCCTGGGCGGGAATCGAACCCGCAACACGCTGCGCAGCAGTCGATCGCTCAGCCACTGCGCCAACCGTGTCGTCAAATGAGATAAACGCGACATTTTGTGAGGATGGATGCACGGAAGTATCTACTTGTTACACTGTCAAGCTTTAACGGCTGAATTGAATTAGCTGCTCTACCACCAAAATGACATATTGATCAATCGGTAATTTCAATCAGAAGACCAAACCTCGTAAGTTGTCGACAATCAGTGTCAAAATCAAAAAAGCAGGTAAAATAGAGGCATTTTTGACAGATTAACGTTGAATGGAGCTCCTTGCCCATTCTTCTCTATACGAAACTACTTTTTGGAAGGAGCAACTAGAATCAATTTCTTTCCATTTGACGTTTAAAAGTGCCATAATGGTCTAATTGAAATAAATGATTTATCTTTGACTTTGAGTTGCATGAAACCAGCATTAGTTTAACGGAGACTTTAAATTCATGTCATCCCTCACATTTTGTATCAAAAAGAAAGTGACAGCATCAATTCTTAAACTAACTATACATACTCCGTTGTTAGTTTCGTGCAACTCACCGTGAGACTGAGATTAAAATACAAAACGTTCCCAAACGTTGGTAGGATTGCCCCCCAAGACACGCTTACGCTTGATCGTAACTCATTTGTTTTACAATGCTATGCTACGCAACAAAAAATTCAAATTCTTCATCAAATTCTTTACCCCTTCCCCTCGGATCTGTTCGTTCAATAACTGCAGGTACCTTAATTATGTATTATCCTTCATATTTCACGATCAAAGCACGCGCTGTCATGGCGTCCTCATTTTTCCTTCTCCCCTTTTTTTGTTTAACTAAATAGCTTAATAAGCTGCGCAGTGAAGCTAAAGCAAATACCATTATGAGTCTGGTTAGTCACGGCATGTCACGTGACAATTTGGCCGTTTCTTTCGTGGAAGATGATGGGGATATGGGGGTATGGTTTAAGACCTACTCCTCAACAAACTTTTACAAGTTACAACTGACAACAGCGTGCTATAGAGGTTACTCGGCGTGCTATGGAGAGAGCGATGCTCGGAATTTCTCTGTTGGATAAAATTCGCAATAAAGTCATTCGCCGGAGAACTACGTCCATCGACTTTGCGCGTCGAATCAGTACGCTGAAGTAGAAGTGGGCCGGCCATAACGGACAGACGGTAGATAGAGCAAACACGCTTTAGAGTGGAGACCGCGTTTGAGCGAGCGTAGTGTGGGACGCCCTGCGGCACAATCGATGGACCGACGATTTCAAGAAGGTGGCTGGCAGCGGATGGATGCTGGCTGCCCAAGGCCGGGTTGGTTGGCGATCTCTGGGGAAGGTCTATGTTGACCAGTGGACGGCAATAGGCCGATATGATGATGATGATGAAGAACTAATAACAAACAAACAATCAGCTGTTATTCCCTATATAAGTGCAACAGCTACACGATCAAAATATACTTAAATGTTAAATTACTCAAAAATGGTTGACATTTTTTGCTGTGAGGTTTTAAGGGGTTATATGGTTGCAAATAATCTCCTCTACACCCAACATATTACCAATAACCCTGTAAATATATGCAACAGTTTATACAGGTGTTTGTCCGAATTTAAGGTTACCTACCTATAATATTGACAGTAAAGTGAAGAAATACATGTCATGTTATAAGAAAAGTTGTAACTTTGTTTTTTATGTTGATGTTTATAAACAACTGAATATTATCCACTGGATAAGCATGCAATATTCACAGTCAGACGTAAAACCTCATGACCTTACGCCCTACCAAAAGATAGGTTATTCATCTGGCTAATTATATTGAAAAAAATTGTGAGAAACCAAACCTTGACTTAGGCATACAGTAAGTAGAAACAAAATTCAGCTGGTAAACAATATCGCTGCTGTCATTCTCCCACCTCTAATGCTAGGAATTCACAGTTCACCTCACGCTCTCTTCACCTAAAATGGCCGAGGAAATTTTGAAAGAACAATATTACAGATAGAACTAAAATATTAAGGTTTTTTAACCATGAGGGAATTGAGTACTATACAACAGTACACTTTTTACAAGCTGTCAAAACATGTTTCCCCATAGATTTTGTATGTCACTAGCTAACTATGTCGTCACTTCGCCCAAGGGGGGGGGGGGGGGGGGGGGTTCAAACGTAATCGCCATTCTTGGCCGATGCATTTTGGCGATCGCAGTAGGTGTTATGGTACTCAGAAGGACGCTGCTGCCCATCCTCTGGTTAATATCCCTCTCATCCCTCTGTCGCCTTCGACGACACCCACGGGTAGAAATGGGGTGGTGCTATTCGCGGCCACCACACGGTCGTCACTAAAATACGTCATAAATTACCAACTCAATTGCCTATTTATTGATTTCAAAGGAACCAAAAAATTAATCTTACAGTTACCTAATTGAAACTTAATCGAGTTTTCAAAGTTTTAATTAAAGTGCTTTTTTATAGAAGTTGTGTCTTATATTCTTGGTTATTGATGTCAACTACCCAATATTTTGCTGTAACGTATTCAGAAATGTGTACAATGCTAGGTATTTCAGCCATTTCGTGTTACAGGCGTCAACATTAGTAAGGCGCTAGTTAACATGTCATGAATGGCTTCTATGCGGCCACAAAGTAACGTAACTTACAAATTATAGGTAATACGAAACATTATAATAATAACTACATCACTTTGAAACTATGTGGTAGTGTAGCTTAAAACGATGTTCATCAATACTTATTATAATATTTTATAAAAAGGAAAGATTTGTACGTTTGTAACGAATAAACTCAAAAACTACTGGTCCGATTTCAAAAGTTCTTTCGTCATTAGAATGCTACATTATCTCTGAGTAACATAGGCTATATTTATCAAATAAAAAAATTAGGGATCCTTGAGAAAATTCACGCTGACAAAGTCACGGGATAAGTGCTAGTATTTTTACATTTTAACTCAGAAAATAATGAATCTTTTAAAAATGGAGCTTTTGTTCTCTCTTATTTCCCTTTATTCCTCTTTCTTTATTTTTCTTTCTATTTGTGACGGACATGAATTCAGTGATGGCGACTATAAATATGCCATTAACATCGGTATTTTAGGCTGTTTCCAGTAATTAAACGACCTGCCATATCAGTGCAAACAAAATGGCGACTTCGCAGGAATAGACTTTCTCGGCGTATTTTTTTTTTGTTGTAAATACACCGGGCAGTTTCACTTTACATAGGACATCTCGCGAGGCACGAATGCACGTACGTATTAATCACTGGTAAACAAAGTAGCACAACAATGTTCGAGTGACATGTGTTGTGGGCTCGTATTCATTGGGGAAACAAAAGTTCAGTAGCAATGTTTGTAAGAAAAGATGCTACAGGCAATACTGCTGATCAGTTAAGTGGCAGTTGCCTGCAAAGAGTGCGCTGGACATATATTTTAGAGCTATGGAAAGAGTATTCTGGGTATAAAACTGCAAGACCGGGTTAGGAATTCCACTATCCGTTCCATCACAAAAATAACCGACATTACTAGGAAAACTGTCACGCTGAAGTGGAATTGTGATAGAAATATCTGCCGCATGGCAGTCCATCCTTGGGCAAAACGCACGACCCAATGGGTCCCTGTCATGGCAAGCGACATCACGACTAGAGCTGTGTCAATCATGAACGATTCGATCATTTGACCCGGGTCGCGTAGAAGTATTGATGATTGCAATCGTTCGTTTTCAATGATCCGGTTCACCAATCGTCGATCCTAAGATTGTAATAATTCATTTTCAATCATTCAATGATACGATTCAACCAATTGCTCACAATCGACAGAACCTTTTCAACTTATCTTGTTGCAGATTTGTAGAAAACCGACCAATAACGAGTGAGCGCGAATACAGACAAACACAAAGCAAACGATTGATTGTACCAAAGTAATTTCGTTCAATCAATCGTTTGATCTGTGTGGTTTACTGATTCAGTATTGAACCAGTGATCGAACGATTGAAATGACCCGGGTCGTGGCATGAACCAATACTTGAATGATCGAATCACTGAAAATGAACGATTGACACAGCTCTAATCACGACAGGCCCACGCGGAGATAGTGGGATGATCTGGACTCCTTCGAAAAAGACTGGCCGCAAATAGCCCATAATAGAGAGAGAGTTGAAAGGAGAGTGGAGAGGTATTTGCCCTGCAATGCGAAAATTCAGGCTGATAATAATAATAATAATAATGTTTCATTCGTGGATGCTTTTTGGACCACCGTTCTGACAGAAACGACCAACACAATGTGACATTATTGTACTGATCTAATATCTTTAGATATTACAATTGTATCACACTGCCAAGTTACTGCCAGAATTAATTAAAAACGCCACTGATGCCGCAATAAACTTGGCTATTTAGACCAAAGTACTCTTACAATAAAAGGATTGACTATCGATTCGAATAGAAGGAAAAAATAATACTTTTTTTCTGTTTTTGTAAGACTGTCAATATATCTACCTAGGTACTAGTTAATGCTCAATGAATCAGACATGACCCTGGCCACAACAATATTAAAGCTTCGTCACCTCACGGCCCTGAATATGGTAATAATCACAAATACCCCCCCCCCAACAGTACCTACACAATCTGTCTGTACAATAATGTAACTTATTTCCAACTACGGGTAAGTGTTGTGTAAAAGACCTTATAAAATCGGCCTTCGATTAAACCAACACGTTTTGGGCTGAAAGATGTAACGTTATGATAATATGGCGGTGTCCTCGGCCATGAATACCACAAAGTACGTAACGCTGCGGCGCGTCCAAGCAGAGAGACCACTCAGAACAAACCGCCATTTTAAATGCCTGAAGATACTCTTTAGGTACACAAGAGTAAAAAAATAATAATTTCAACTTCTCTAAATATTTTTTTTTGTACAAATCCTGCCACGATTCTTTCATATTGTCTCAAATAAAATCAAGAGTCAATACAGTAGCAGCCAGTGACTAGTGAGTCTGGCAAGTTTAAGTAATAATTATTAATATTTAATATTTTGTGTCAATACTGTCTGTTGAACTTTAAGGATTTTATACAGATTGGGAGACTCTCGATACGATAAGATACTATTACTATTCATTATTTCCTACTAGCTTTTGCCCGCGACTTCGTCCGCGTGAATGTCGGTTATCGCTGATGCAGACGAAGTCGCCGATTAAAAAGTAGCTTAGGTCTTTCCCCAGGATTCAAGCAATTTTCATACCAAACAACAAAATCGGATCCGCCGCTTCATCGTGAAAGCATAATAGTTACTTTTGCATTTATAATAAATTTTAAGTACGGAAATTAGAATTTTGAATTATATAACCTACGACACAAATATGTATTGCCCCTTTAAGTTTAATATTAGTAGAATGTAATATTAAGTAGCACACATTCATTCATTAACATTTACTAGAAAAGAACTAGAATTCTCCAATTCAAACGGCCAAACTGATTTTCTTCAATCATAGCTAAGTACACTCTAGATCAAGTCACCTTTCAAAAAAAAGGTGATAAACATGATGCGTGAACATATGATGCGTTGTGGTGATGGATGCGTGGTCCGCATTGTAATGCTAGTACAGACAAACACAAGGAAGGATTGATTGATTGATTGATCGGTTGATCGGTTGATCGGTTGATCGGTTGATCGGTTGATTGATTGATCGATTGATCGATTGATCGATTGATCGGTTGATCGATTGATCGGTTGGTCGATTGATCGGTTGATCGATTGGTCGATTGATCGGTTGATTGATTGGTCGGTTGATCGGTTGATCGGTTGATCGGTTGATCGGTTGATCGGTTGATCGATTGATCGACTGATCATTGATCGATTGATCGATTGATTGATCAATTGACCGGTTGATCGGTAGATCGGTTGATCGATTGATCGATTGATCGGTTGACCGATTGATCAATTGATCGATTGATCGGTTGATCGGTTGATCGGTTGATCGGTTGATCGATTGATCGATTGATCATTGATCGATTGAACGATTGATCGGTTGATCGGTTGATCGAATGATCGATTGATCGGTTGATCGGTTGATCGACTGATCGGTTGATCGGTTGATCGATTGATCGATTGATCGGTTGACCGATTGATCGGTTGATCGACTGATCGTTTGATCGTTTGATCGGTTGATCGGTTGATCGGTTGATCGGTTGATCGGATGATCCGTTGATCGGTTGATCGGTTGATCGGTTGATCGGTTGATCGGTTGATCGGTTGATCGGTTGATCGTTTGATCGGTTGATCTGTTGATCTGTTGACCGGTTGATCGGATGATCCGTTGATCGGTTGATCGGTTGATCGGTTGATCGTTTGATCGGTTGATCGGTTGATCTGTTGATCGGTTGATCGATTGATCGGTTGATCGATTGATCGGTTGATCGATTGATCGATTGATCGGTTGGTTGGTTGATCGATTGATCGGTGATCGATTGGTCGATTGATCGGTTGATCGGTAGGTCGGTTGATCGTTTGATCGGTTGATCGGTTGATCGGTTGATCGGGTGATCGGTTAGTCGGTTGGTCGGTTGGTCGGTTGATCGGTTGATCGGTTGGTCGGTTGATCGGTTGATCGGTTGATCGGTTGATCGGTTGATCGGTTGATCGATTGATCGACTGGTCATTGATCGATTGATCGATTGATTGATCAATTGACCGGTTGATCGGTAGATCGTTTGATCGATTGATCGATTGATCTGTTGACCGATTGATCGGTTGATCGATTGATCGATTGATCGATTGATCGATTGATCGATTGATCGGTTGATCGGTTGATCGATTGATCGATTGATCGGTTGATCGGTTGATCGGTTGATCGATTGATCGGTCGATCGGTTGATCGACTGATCGTTTGATCGGTTGATCGGTTGATCGGTTGATCGGTTGATCGGTTGGTCGGTTGGTCGGTTGATCGGTTGATCGGTTGATCGGTTGATCGGTTGATCGGTTGATCGGTTGATCGGATGATCCGTTGATCGGTTGATCGGTTGATCGGTTGATCGTTTGATCGTTTGATCGGTTGATCTGTTGATCTGTTGATCGGTTGATCGGATGATCCGTTGATCGGTTGATCGGTTGATCGGTTGATCGTTTGATCGTTTGATCGGTTGATCTGTTGATCGGTTGATCGGTTGATCGATTGATCGATTGATCGGTTGGTTGGTTGATCGATTGATCGGTGATCGATTGGTCGATTGATCGGTTGATCGGTAGGTCGGTTGATCGGTTTGTTGGTTGGTTGGTTGGTTGGTTGGTAGGTTGGTAGGTTGGTTGGTTGGTTGGTTGGTTGGTTGGTTGGTTGGTTGGTTGGTTGGTTGGTTGGTTGGTTGGTTGGTTGGTTGGTTGGTTGGTTGGTTGGTTGGTTGGTTGGTTGGTTGGTTGATTGATTGATTGATTGATTGATTGATTTATTGATTTATTTATTTATTTATTTATTTATTTATAACAGCTTATACTATCATTACATATATTTCGTCTGTACAGGTATCTTATATACACTACTAAGTATGTCTTCTTTAATACAAATAAATAAATAAAATTGAAGTGTCTGTTTGTAAAGTTAAAGTTTACACGGTACTATAATAACAAAAATAAACATATTTGTCTGTTTGTTTCGGCTAATCTCCGAAACGGCTGATCCGATTTTGACAGAACTGTCATTGACAGATAGCTGATGTTATCAGGAGTAACATACTTTTAGCTGTCTCCTACTTCTGTTCCTCATTTTTCAGAACTGTCGGATACCAGTATAATACGTAAATAAATGTATGCTTTAGTTAGAATGTTATAACAATATTATGATTAAAGAAATTATGCATAAATAAATTATACGTAAGCTGTTATGCGTAAATAATGTTAGACCTAACTATAATTAGGATAAACAAAAGTATGCCATGCTATAATTATTATTATTAAAATGCGTACTGAGACGTGGAGTTGAGGACACCAGCTCGTCGTACTACTACGCATCATCATTTCAGCCGAAAGACGTCCACAGCTGGACATAGACCTCCCCCGGGGGGGGGGGGGGGGGGCTGGGGGGGGGGGGTTGCCATAATCGCCACGCTTGGCAGGCGGGTTGGCGATTGCAGTATGGTTGTTACAAAACATACTACTACTACTACTAATTATTATGTCTTAAAATTTTATACAATGAATCAATTTTATACAAGGGAACCTGGGTTGCCATTCCAGTATTCCAGTAACGAAAGTTGAAATGCCTCAGGTGCGCATGACTATTGAACATTGACATAAAAACCCTAAAAATACTGTGATTCCTCAAGCATGTCTGAATTATTGGATAGCGTCGATACGTGACCTTAACAGCTATCAATATCGACGACTTATGACGTGTGTGCACGCTAAAAAAGTTATAGTTCAAAACTGAATGTCACGGAAAAACGTTGGCACCTAAAGCGAGGAGCTCACGATATGAAGATAGAGTACAAGATTTTCATTTCAATTCAATAAAGTCTATCGTATCGTAAAAGGTAATTAATCATTTGTTAGCAATTTGTTTCCGATTTTAACTTGATCAATTTATCTTACTGACTTCGCTACGTGAGAACACTGCTTTAGGATTTATATGTCAACTATACCCTGTCCATTCGGTTATTGGTTTTTTGACAGCTGCCTTATAATGTAATTATTCCCGATTACCTTAAGTTAACTTTAAAATGCGTTGTAAAATAAATATACATATAAACTGCCTAATCTTGTTGGATTATCTTATTTATGACCTCTTACAGACCATTATAATACAGGTATGCGTATCAGTTTTTACAAAAAACATAAATATTGTTCACTAGTTGCAGCTGTCAAACAACGATTAACCCAGTGGACAGAGTGTAGACAAATCGATGCTGACATAATCTCATTTTTGATTTTGTTTGTATAGACTTCAGATACTTTCCTCATCATCCAGTATAGAGTAGTAGGAAGTAAGATGAGTGAAGTGTAGGTTATAAGTCCCTAATGATAGGTTTACTTGAATAAATCCTACGATCAACCATTACAACATTGTTGATCGAAGGGTAAAACAGAATTTAGTGTAAAAAAATACTGGTGCCAATTATGCTGTGCCCGAGCGAAACTTATTTTGAGCTATTTGTATCTCTTTCTCTCCAATAAAACAAGAAAGAGACAGACATTAATAAGAGCTGTCAATTTAAGTTGATCTAAAATGTTCATACAATTATAGTTGTCATTTCAGAACGTATTGATTAAAAATTCGGCGAAGTTCAAGGAAAAAAGTAATTTGACATCTCTAACTTAGTTCTTATCTGTCGCCGTCCTTTTCTTCAGCTGCCTAGTAGTAAGAGATACCAATTGCCTAATTTTAGTTTAGTTTGTGAACAAGGGAATCGGCACCACTGGATATCTTGTCTGTAAAAAACACCAACGGTGAAGGTAGCTTAAGTTGCGCTGTCATCCTACCTAATGATACGAGATTCACAGTCCTCTTCAAGCAGACTACCCCCCAAATTCACAGAGGGAATCTTACAGAATAACAATGAAGGTGTCAACATTATCATTCACCCCTTTCCCTTACTACATAATTATGTAAGTGTCGACCTACACAATCAAGGTGCCAACATGTTTATCATTACATATTTAAAAAGCCTATTATTTTTATCGAATTATCAACGTAACACTATGCTTGTAACTATTAAAACATAAGTATTATTAATTTGTCACACTTGCGCGCCATCTCCAAATTCAATAAATTAAATATAATAATAATAAAAAGTGTTTATTTCTCACCACAAGCCAAAAAATACAAACAATTTTTTTACAGAAATAACAAACAGCTTATAATTTCTCTTTTTGGTATAGGAACTCTATGAATCAATCTCCACGATAGCGATATTATCACTGCGATAATTTGATAAGACAGTGTAACTATCGCTGAGATCTTCTGGCTCGTGGAGATGGCGCCTTACATGTTACAACTCACAATACGGAATATGGATATAGAATTTATTACCGTATGGGACCCTAGTAAAACACTAATACCTATATGAGCCTGCATTATTAATTATGACATTATTGACAAGAGAATAAAAATAAATAATAGCTATATATGCTACTAGCTTTTGCCCGCGACTTCGTCCGCGTGAATGTCGATTATAGCGAATGTAGACGTAGTCGCGGAAAAAAAGTAGCCTATGTCCTTCCCCGGGGTTAAATCTATCTTCATGCCAAATTTCATCAAAATCGGTTCAGCCGTTTCATCGTGAAAGCGTAACAGACAGAGTTACTTTCGCATTTATGATATTAGTATGGATGATTTATTTTTGGGATGGGAGGTGGCTCGCAAAAGCCGTAAGGATCGATGGGGCATGGTTAAGCAACGTTTGCCGCAGTCGATTCGTGGATGGGTGATCGTCCATTTCGTACTGAGACAAGCGGTACAACGGCTTTACGTGACACGGACAAGGACCCTCCGTGTCTCGGCAAGCACTAAAAGCCGTTGTGCTGGCTGTCATTCGTAGATCTTTGATAGTCGTTACGGGTAATCAGAAGCCCGAAAGACTGACTACCAGTCTTACCAAGCGGTGTCGTGTTGCCCAGTAACACGATACCAAGGCATTAAGTCAACCTTTGTACCTTTGTGCATGAAGTATAAATAAATAAACATTAGTTGTGGAGGTCAGATAAGCAGTTGCTCCATGTAAAATCCTGGTCCACTGCATGTCATTTCTTCATTTTAGGTGTTATTACACCGATTATTACATTTAAAATAACTTTAAAACCAAAAGTATATGCACGTAAGTCTACATTGCAGTACAATAAGTTATTACGACAGATAGCGGTCAATGAATTTCTGATTGAATGATTTTTTTATTAGAAAATAACAATTAATCTCAATTACCGTCACACTTAGACCTAGTTTCTTGGGTGAACATTAGCATACGAAACCCCAAACTCTAAAAAAATATCGGTCCTTCTACCTGTACAATTTCTACTAAGCAAACCACCTGCCTTAACAACATTCATGTTTTTATTCCCTTTAAAACAATAACAATAAAACTCCTCGTCAGTCGTTTGCAAATTACAAAAACCATAAAAATGACGATTCACAAACCTACAATTAGAAAACATTAAAAAGCAAAAACAAAGCCGTAAAACTTGTTTAAACTTACCCCATTTCGTTATAAAACAGGTCCATGACATTTAAATCCATGTTAAAACAACAGTAACTTTAAATATTAAAACTGATTTAAACAATTAAAATGTAAGTATTATTTTTCACGTGTCGTCTCGTAGCGGTTACGGCGTAGCGGTGCTACGCGGGTGCCTACGGTCGCGCAAAGGCCTACACTGACGGATGGGGGGTCGGATCAGTCAATGCTACGCAGTGGTGCGTCAAACCCCAACGGGATATAAATCTACTGTCATATTTTTTTTATGATAAATTGGAGTTTTGAATTTGTTTTATTGCGTTGGGGATTTGGCTAATAATATAAGTTCTGTGGGGTTTCAAGGTGAGGGTTGCTCGACTTGTAAATGCGATAGAAGTTAAATATTTTGTTAATTAAATAATACATGTGAAAAATACTGTCTATACCAAACTATTTATGTCAAAATAATGTTTCCGAAATACTAAATCACCGGAGTCCTACAACCCTTAATTAGCCATAAAATTGTGGGCAATATCATAACGGAGTCGATATCTAGTCAGGCGAACCGGCACGACACACACACAGACGGGCCCACAGTCCTACTGCTGAACGTCGCGGGCTCGTAAATCAGGGCGCGCACGACAACACGACAAACGCAATCTGCAACCATCCGAGCGCTATACGGGAAGTATGAGGTGTGGTCGCACTGACAGCGATCAATGCCTTACCAATCAATTATTTTTTCATTTATTTTTATTTCAATTACTCTCTCTCTCTCTCTCTTTCTTTTATTTAAACGGTTGTGTATTTAAAATGTCAATTTATGAATGTCTTAAAATATTATTGTAGGTAAGTGTTAATAATGTAATTATATATATATTTTATATGAATGTTAGGGATTTTGTTATTCTATGTTCTAATATTTTACATAACTTGTTGTGTTTTTATATTTCACTGTCAAAAGCAACCGTGCACACCGCGGGCGTAAATCGCGTCGTGAAATGTGATTTGATTTTTTACATATATATCTGCATTCTACAGAAGCTGCGACCTGCGAGCAGGCGGACGCGGGTGAAAACCGCATCGTGAGTTCTTAGAAAAATGTGATGATTTTAGAGTTTTTTAATATATAATTTAATTATATAGATGTTTATAATAATGTGTAATGTTTATTATTGATGTTTATATATTTTAATTGGGTTATTAATTTTAATTATTGGGGTTTTAGTTGGAGTTGCTTATTTAGCTTTATTAGAACGTAAAGTATTAGGTTATATTCAAATTCGTAAAGGTCCAAATAAAGTAGGATTTTACAACCTTTTTCTGATGCAATTAAATTATTTACTAAAGAACAAACTTATCCAAATTATTCTAATTATACATGATATTATTTTTCTCCTGAAGTAAGTTTTATTTTATCTTTAATAATTTGATTGTTAATTCCATATTATTTTAATTTAGTTAATTTAGGTGTTTTATTTTTTTTTATGTTGTACTAGATTAGGTGTATATACAGTAATAATTGCTGGTTGATCATCTAATTCTAATTATTCATTATTAGGGGGTCTTCGAGCTGTCGCTTAAACTATTTCTTATGAATTAAGTTTAGCGTTAATTTTAATGTCAAGAATTATTATAATTATAGATTTTAATTTATTATTTTTTTTTACTATCAAAATTGAATTTGATTTATTTTTTTAATGTTTCCTTTAAGGTTATGTTGAATAAGATCAAGATTAGCTGAAACTAATCGAACTCCATTTGATTTTGCAGAAGGAGAAAGAGAATTAGTTTCAGGGTTTAATATTGAATATAGAAGTGGGGGATTTGCATTAATTTAATTAGCTGAATATTCAAGAATGTTATTTATAAGAATATGATTTGTTTTAATATATTTAGGTGGGTTTATTTTGAGAATAATATTTTATTTTAAATTAATATTAATTTCATTTTTTTTTATTTGAATTCGAGGAACTTTACCTCGATATCGTTATGATAAATTAATATATTTAGCTTGAAAAAGATATTTACCAATTTTTTTTAATTTTTTTTTTTTAGGCTTTAAAATTTTATTAATTTAATTTTTTTTTTGTATAAATTAATAGATGATGATGATAATATCTTTTGTTGTAGATCCTAAAATAAATAAACATAAAACTATGTAGGTACTGTATTAAAATTGTTAATCTATGTTTTACATATTGGATAAAAAAACATTCACCAAGTCCCTTTATTGACTTTTATTAAAAACTATTGTTAAAAATAACCTGGCTCTCGTGGTCGGTGGTAATAGGAGACTCACTCCAATGAGTTGGTGTTTGACGTATTTAATTGAATTATTGAGAAATTGGGTTTGGCTCATGTTGACTGAACTAAGATTAATCAAACACTTTGAAATAACGCCTTAAGATATCCATAACATTAGTCGTTTACTATCTGGTAAGCAGGCACAATAGCGAAACAAAAGATTTCTAAGTTCTTAATCTGTTTCATTTTCTTTTTCAGACATTTTCATGATATGCTATCCTATGATCTTAATAAGATCATGGGATAGTTGGGGGGATAACGTAATATTACAAAGAGGTAAGCCCTTACAAATAAACGCGGGTAAAGTAACCCCTAACTTAAACCACATATAAAGTATGGTTAAACTGACTTTACTCTCTGGTAAAAAATTTACTCAACGTTTTTGAGATTTAGACATTTTGAGATGTGGGATAAAAGCGATGTAGTCATTTTGCGACTTAGGTATTTAAGATTTAGACATTTTGAGATTTGGACTAAGAGCGAAGTGGTCAATTTGCGTTCCAGTCATTCTGATACCAACCAAATTTAATTTTAACCAAATTCACAAAGGTGGTGAAGTTTATTTGCTTTCGTTTCTTTGTTTATAAGAGGAATAACTAAAACTAATGATGCGAAGCTAGTTATTTCACAAAGACCGGCCTATCTATACGCTGACAAAAGAACCGCTCCCCACACCGCAGTACCGCGGCATATCTTCATCAATAATACAATAAAGACAATGTTTTCGCAATGTGCCCGCGGAACAACAATGACAGACCAATAATATTCCGCAAAGTACTTCATTCTGAAACGAAACATCTACTTACCCAACGTTTGAAAAACTTGTCGTGCAAGAAAAAGTTGTTCGAAATAAGTAATCATGGCAAATAGGTCATTGGACCCGCTGTCGTGGCATGAGCAACTAGCTATAGATTCTTAGAACAATTTTTATTTTTTTACGATTAAAGTATTTATTCTTTCCTTTCCATGGAAAGAAATATGATAGGCGCCACGATAAAAGATCGCAGAAGAACAGAAGAAATAAGATCCATGACCAAGGTGGAAGACATAATAAGGCAGTTGAAATGGAGATGGACAAGACACAACATGACAAGCGACAGCAAGACAAAATGGACTAAAGTCATAACAGAATGGCAACCACGTGAATGTAAAAGGAAAAGAGGCAGACAGGCAATGTAAGATTGACACATGACATAAGAAGTATGGGACAGATAATCCGTGGTCAAAGAAAGCGAAAGAATGAGAAAAAGCTGGAGTAGGCCTATGTGTCACAAGACTCGCTGAACACTAAACCGAGCAACCCGATGTGTTAGTTTATAGAAGTTAGTGATGATAATATACTACTCAAAACAAAATAAGGGCCAAGAGGTATTTTTTTCATTTTGGTGTAATTTATTTTTTTATGGTGCTCTTCACAGACGAATGCAAAGTTAAATTTTTTAACGACGATCGGCGTATTAGGGTATGGAGAAGACGCGGCGAGAGATTTTCAGAAGCCTGCATCCATGAAGTCGATCGTTTTGGTGGTCCAAATGTAATGATTTGGGGCGGGATAAGCTTACACGGCAAAACTGAGCTCGCTATTTTAAATGAGGGTACTGTTACTGCTCAGCGGTATATTGAGGAAGTTGTCAGACCACATGTGATCCCGTTTGCACAGCGAGCGGGTCCTGGATTCATCTTGATGCAAGACAATGCTCGTGCACACACGGCTCAAGCGACTCGGTTTGTACTGGAAGACTCTCAAATTCAAGTCTTGCCGTGGCCGGCGAACAGTCCGGACTTAAATCCAATAGAGCACATGTGGGATCAGTTGAAACGAAGAGTTAGAGACGGTGATCAGGAAATCCACAACCAACAGCAACTCGTCAACGCTGTGAAAAGGACCTGGGAAGAGATTCCAATGGAAAATGTCAGGCATTTGATTGAGAGCATGCACTCCAGGCTTCAGGAGTGCGTAGCTAAACGAGGGGGGCATACCCGTTACTAAAAGATGAGCATGGAGTATTTTCTTTTGTTTTCAGTAACTTTACGTTGTTTTTATTTTAAACCTAAAATGTGTTTTTTCTTTCAAAAGCAAATAAACTTTTTAATCATTATTATTTGAATAAATTTATTGAACTACATGGTAAAAACAACATTAGTTTTCGTTATGGAGACAAAAAATATATATTGGTTTTATTATTTTCATGGTACAGACAAAATACCTTGTGGCCCTTATTTTGTTTTGAGTAGTATAGTATAACTACATTGTATGTTTAGTTTCTGCAATAAAGATTTAATAAAGTATTTATTACTTGCTTTAAATACTGTCTTCTTTAAATAATGTAACTTTTTGCCAATTAAGTATATATTTACTGGCGTGTTTGGTCTCCAACACATTTGCTGCCTAAAGCTCTATCCACACATGTCCAAGCCGGGCCCGGGACGGGGACGGTCCGTGTCCGTTGATAATATTGATAAAACTCGGTTGATAATTCGAATTTACACTAGCGCCACCCTTGCGAGCGTGTCAGCGAGTTGAACTAAATTGACAGG